>JAIOJX010000023.1:105980877-107282544 GCA_022376925.1 Tragulus kanchil | reverse complement strand
AGCTGCTAGGCCCAAGCTGGCAGAAGACTCGACTGCCATTAGACCTTATGCCTCAGTATATGCATTTTGTAAGTTATTAGCATATGCTGAACAACACATCCACAGATGCCTTGACAATTCTAAGACTGACCAAGATAGGCCAGAAAGTGGGTGGTGCCCCAATTTCTAGATCCCAGCCTCCTTTCCAAGATACTTAGAACAGTCCCCCATCTCATTAGCCTATGAAATTACTCAGCTCATAAAAACTATCAACCCCCATACCTCAGGGCCCCTTTCTGAGATAGACCCCATTTTTTCTATGGAATGTATATCTCTGAACAACCTGCTTTCACCTTACCGGGTTTCCGCCTGAATTCGTTCCTGTGCAAAGTCAAGGACCCTTAATTGGTGGCCTATCTCTGGGACTCATGTGAGACATGATGATCCTCTTGTGCCCTAGTTTTCTTACAACAGTCTCTGGCCACATCTTTAATTCTAGAATTAAGCACTGGATTTCAACTATGGTTGACAATTAAAATTCTTTCCTTGTTTTTTTTTTTTTTTTTTTAACTGACAGGTCCACAGGAATACACATTGTCTGAAAAGCTTGGTCCTAATACTGTCAACGCTTGAGCTCCAAGTCCCACACTGTGTCCCAATATGTAGTCAGGACAAAACTTCTTTAATGATCTCTTTCCAAGTTACTGTTTGGATGGTCCATTTATAACAATGATATCCTTCCTCTTACTTGACCTCTTCTGCCTCCTATGGATTCATAACATGGCCCTTGGAGCTCTGTTATACCTAGGGTAGAGTGATTCAGAAATCACCCTAAGGTTTGGCTACTGAGTTTTGGATGTCTGGAGATCTCCGTTCATTTAACTCATGATGGGAGAGGATGGTCATCCCTGTCCAGCTGAATCCTCAGTCAGTCAGGCTCAAATGCATTCATAGGATAATGGAAGATCCCAAGCTTTACCTATTGCCAGACATAACTCACCATAAATAAAAAGCATGGTTTAGGGCTTCCCTGGTGGTCCAGTGGGTAAGGACATCACCTTGCAGTGCAAGGGCCGCCGGTTCCATCCCTGGCCTGGGAAGAGCCCACGTGCTGTGGAGAGGCTGGACTGATGTGTCCAATTACCGAGCCAGAGCTCTGGAGCGCATGCGCCCAGAGCCGGTGCTCTGCGACAACCAGGCCACTGCGATGGGATGCCCACACGGACCAAAGAACAAAGATGGATGGAAATGGATAAATGAAAGACCAATAGAAGTGGCCCGTCTGCTCCCCTCCCTCCCCAATCCGCTCCCCTGCAGCAAAAAAAAAAAAAAAACAAAAGAATGGTTTACTGACACATCCCAAGCTTATATGAACTGAAATTTCTTCTATGTTTTGATACATGTCTTCTTCCTATTTACCTTTCATCACATATTTGGGAGCATATCAGTCATTCTGCTATTTGGAGAGGTATATTCTCTTAAAATTGTTATTAATCTCTTGAGAACAAATTTCAAATGCCGATACTGGGTAACATGTTATTGTATAAAGTATTTTTTTTTTAATGTTCATTAATCAGGTTTGGAATTCTAGAGTGACGTCTTAGATCAATGCATAGTGAGTTTTTAAAAAGAAGAGAAGAAAAACGATATTTTAAACCACTGAAGCTTGGAGTTAGTATCATTGTTGAGGATATAATATTCCTTTATTGTGGTAACGAAATTAAAAAAAAAAAAAACTCATTAGCACAGGGTTGAAGTACAGGCCTTGGATAGGAAAAGTCTTTCTTATATGCTTTTTTAACTGAATTCCATGCCCTGTTCCATTTCTCGTGTGGTCATTACCTAATATGTCCTTTTTTCCCTATAGTGAGTGAGATAGCTTAGTGTGTTAAAGTTAAAGGTTATAGCAAAGAGTTAAATTAAGGCAGCTTAGATGGTTATAGTTTTATGTAGCAAAGATTCAAATGGTCTAAACACACAGAAAAGCTGGATCTTTATTATTTAGCTTTCCACTTTGGCTTAGAATGTAAGTCTAAATGAATATACAATAAAATTGGACAGAGTATCTATGCACTGCAGAGTATGGTTAGTTTAGAGTGCAAATGAAAGTATAGTTATAAGAACACTGACCTCAGGGCCTATTTCTACTCCCTTGCGTTCTTTTCTGGTTTCTTTAAAGTACAAAATATTAGCAGTAGATATTGATACGAGGTATGCTGGCTTGTGGTTATTTTAGAACACAGCAAAGAGGGTATTGCTGAGATGTGCACTGTTGTAACAACTATGTCTTACATAAATGCATCTAGACTGTCTTACACATCGTTTTATGCTCCCAGAGAACTGGGTCAATCTTATGAGGTTTTTAATCTTGTGTGTATATGTGTTATATAAACTCCAAGACTGCAGCAAAAATCTCTACGTATACTTATATATTTTCAAGGAAGTATTATTTTCAAAAATCAAAAAAAGCCTTTTCTTATAAATAAATAAACAACAGAAACATGTTTCTTACACAGTTTTGAGATTAAAAATTTCAGATGAGTTGAGAAGAAACAGAGGAAGCTGATCAGAAGAGAAATGAAGAAACAATCAAACAAATAAATCACAATAGAACTTTCTCTATTCATTGATATCATGTGGCAATTTAAGCATTTCGTATGAGAGAAGCACTATCTATTGCTTGTGATAAACGCATTCAGTTTCTTTTGTTGGGGAACCAATGTCTCTGTGCAAATAATTTCTTTGTTAACCGAAGAAAATAAAGACTGCAGGAACCAAAAAAGGAAATATTTCATGTGTATTATAAATTAAGCAGATGCTTTATCTATATTTTTCATGAGAATTTTTGTAAGGAAATTTTTGAAACACATTTTCATATGGATTTTGAGGAATTGAGCATCACATTACAGTTTAATTTGCCATACTTCTAAAAGAATCTCTCAATATTTGTACATCTGAAGACAGTGTATAAGAGTATTACTATTAGCCGTATTTTGTAAACAAAGAATTTAATTAAATTTTTATACAGAGGAGTAAAATTGTGAGCAAAACAGATTATTCTTTTATCAATTTAAAAAAAAATAGTCAAATGTCAGTCTACATTTCTCTCTAGTTGGTCTTATTTTCCTTTAGCCTCTTTTCCATTTATTTTTCCTTCTCACAGAAGATTGGCAGAAAATGTAGTGAAGAAAGATAAAAAAGACCTAGAGACGCTTTAGAAACAAAATTAACAATGACAACAAAAACACACTTTTTATAACTGGCTTAAGTTGATAATGAAGAAAAACTCAGATGGAATTTTGAAGTCATGTACATTCTGAGAGGAGAGTGAATGTAGTATTTTGGATATGAAATTCAGAAATAGGAAACCTTTTCTTTCCTTTCATTCTTTTTTTAAAGTTTTGACATAAGCCCTACTGTTGATATTCAGGATATATTCTTAATTATTTGTTTCTGGCCTCATGTGG
The DNA here is from genome assembly GCA_022376925.1 of Tragulus kanchil. Classification (NCBI taxonomy): domain Eukaryota; kingdom Metazoa; phylum Chordata; class Mammalia; order Artiodactyla; family Tragulidae; genus Tragulus; species Tragulus kanchil. Next base: position 107,279,098 of record JAIOJX010000023.1, on the reverse strand, counting down.
GACTCATTTCTTAACCACAGTACTTATTACTGACAGAACCAGAGCCATGTTTACTAGTACATGAATAAGATAAATGGTATTTTAAATACTTATCTTGCTAATATGAAGAGAAATGGAAGAAGAAGAGAATTAAACTGCAAAGTGAGAATAATTACTTAACAATAAACATAGGGAAAGATGTTAGAGGAAGTGACAATAGATGAAAAAGAGAAAAAGACAATGAGATAGAGGACAAAAAATACTAAGAGTCTTGGTCAAGATAAAGAGATGGCAGCAATCTCTGTTGCACTTGTTCAAAAGTCTGTGGAAAGGTGGTGATCTCAGTATCGAGGTCTTTTATAAGGTATTTTAGCTGGCCTTTGAACAACAGGGGGAATAAGGGAAACTACCCACCAAACAATCAAAAATCTACATACAATTTATCCTTGCTCTCTATGTAATTTGATTTACATCCTCAGATTCATCTAATCACCAATTCAACCAACCTCAAAAATGCTGTGATTTTTGCTACTGAAAAAAAAATTGTGTATAAGTAAAGCAAGTGGCCGTGCACAGTTCAAACTCATGTTGATCAAAGGTCGAGTGTAATTCTCATTTTGAGAAACACTAAGCTGAAATATGGGATTCCCAGGTGGTGCAATTGGTAAAGAATCCTCCAGCCAATGCAGGAGACAAAAGCAATGAAGTTTCAATACCAGTGTCAAGAAGATCCCCTGGAGTAGGAAATGGCGACCCACTCTAGTATTCTTGCCTGGAAAATTTCATGAACAGGGGAGCTTTGCAGGCTACAGTCCATGGGACTGGAAAGTTGAACACAACTGAGCACGTACATGCACACAGGCTATAATATAGTACTGGCCTGAGAAATTCCAAAGAATGAGTGTGTATGTGTATGTGTACATATGAGTATGTACTCATGTTTGTATGAAAATAAAATTTAATTTTGCTTAGTTAAGTATAGAAACAAAATTATATAGTGACTGTACCAAAATTTTTGTTAATTTAAATGTATATCACTAAAAAACAATTTTAGTCATTTAAAGAAAATGTTAAGAGAGTAAGTTGGAATTACAAAGCAAATACATTATCTACGATCTTACTGCCCTGGACATGCCTGATCTTTTCTAAAACCAAATATGGTGAGAATGCAGGTATTTTTTCTTTTTGTGAGAACTCAGCTACTTTTATGTACAAATATATGTATTTGTACATAATAACAGCTGAGCAATGACAACAAACTTAAGAAAATCCATGGCTTCCCCTGGTGGTCCAGTGGGTAAGGACACCGCCTTGCAGTGCAAGGGGCGCCGGTTCGAGCCCTGGCCTGGGAAGATCCCACATGCCGCGGAGCGGCTGGACTGATGTGTCCAATCACCGAGCCAGAGCTCTGGAGCGCACGTGCCCAGAGCCAGTGCTCTGCAACAATAGACGCCACCGCGATGGGAGGCCCACAGGAGCCAAGGAACGAAGACGAATGAAAACAGAGAAATGAAAGACCAATAGAAGTGGCCCACCCACTCCCCTCCCTCCCCAACCCGACCCCCGCTCAAAGTAAATAAATAAATAAATCTTTAAAAAAAAAAAAAAGAAAATCCAGTAGTATGAAATATTTACAAAGAAGACAGAAAACTATATACATTTCTACATAACATGTAAATCTATCATCATCATAAAATAAAAATTTTAAGCAGAAGAAATTGGTGTAGATCCACAAATTTTTTTTTTTTTTTGTCACTTCTATTGGTCTTTCATTCATGTATTTTTCATCCATCTTTGTTCTTTAGCTTGTGTGGGCCTCCCATCACAGTGGCCTCTGTCACTGCAGAACACCGACTCTGGGCACGTGTGCTCCCAAGCTCCGACTTGGTAGTTGAACACATCGATCCAACTGCTCCACAGCACGTGGGATCTTCTCAGGCCAGGGATCAAACTTGCACCCCTTGCACTGCAAGGTGGTGTCCTTATCCACTGGACTACCAGGGAAGCCCCAGATCCACGTATTTTAATGCACAACTGGAGAATTCACCAACAATGTATACCAAGTATACAACGTATACCAAGAGTGTTTATGATAGATATTTATACGGAAAATGTAAGTTGAATTACAAAAAATACATTATCAATAACGTATCACTAAAAACAATTTTACTTAAGAAAATGTTAAGAGAGTAAATTGGAATTACAAAGCAAATACATTATCTACGATCTTACTGCCCTGGACATGCCTGATCTTTTCTAAAACCAAATATGGTGAGAATGCAGGTATTTTTTCTTTTTGTGAGAACTCAGCTACTTTTATGTACAAATATATGTATTTGTACATAATAACAGCTGAGCAATGACAACAAACTTAAGAAAATCCATGGCTTCCCCTGGTGGTCCAGTGGGTAAGGACACCGCCTTGCAGTGCAAGGGGCGCCGGTTCGAGCCCTGGCCTGGGAAGATCCCACATGCCGCGGAGCGGCTGGACTGATGTGTCCAATCACCGAGCCAGAGCTCTGGAGCGCACGTGCCCAGAGCCAGTGCTCTGCAACAATAGACGCCACCGCGATGGGAGGCCCACAGGAGCCAAGGAACGAAGACGAATGAAAACAGAGAAATGAAAGACCAATAGAAGTGGCCCACCCACTCCCCTCCCTCCCCAACCCGACCCCCGCTCAAAGTAAATAAATAAATAAATCTTTAAAAAAAAAAAAAAGAAAATCCAGTAGTATGAAATATTTACAAAGAAGACAGAAAACTATATACATTTCTACATAACATGTAAATCTATCATCATCATAAAATAAAAATTTTAAGCAGAAGAAATTGGTGTAGATCCACAAATTTTTTTTTTTTTTTGTCACTTCTATTGGTCTTTCATTCATGTATTTTTCATCCATCTTTGTTCTTTAGCTTGTGTGGGCCTCCCATCACAGTGGCCTCTGTCACTGCAGAACACCGACTCTGGGCACGTGTGCTCCCAAGCTCCGACTTGGTAGTTGAACACATCGGTCCAACTGCTCCACAGCACGTGGGATCTTCTCAGGCCAGGGATCAAACTTGCACCCCTTGCACTGCAAGGTGGTGTCCTTATCCACTGGACTACCAGGGAAGCCCCAGATCCACGTATTTTAATGCACAACTGGAGAGAATTCACCAACAATGTATACCAAGTATACAACGTATACCAAGAGTGTTTATGATAGATATTTATACAAGAATGGTTTAATCCACTATATCTGGAATGTAGAGAAGAAGGCTTCAACAATGGCAGAAAAACTACAAGAAAGCTAGTGAGAAGAAATTCTGTTTATTTGAAAATGAATGCAATTCAAAGAGGATTTCTAGGTCTATGAGTATTTCTGATAAATTTTGGAAAACTCATTAAGTGCTGTGATCTAGGTTAGGATGTGAAAACACTAGAAATTCTCCTTTCATAAACTACATAATAATTCAAATTAAAATATTCAAATAAATTATAGTACTATAAAGTAAACAGCATAGCCTCAATGAAAATGAAGCTTTCCATGGACTATAAATGCACAGAAATAAACTAAAGGTAGAATGACAGGGCACTTGGGTAGCAGCAATCGAAAAACTTATGAGCGGCAGAGGTGTGAATCAAGACAGACTCCTTGAACCAAGGAGGTTGAAATTGGTGAGAAATGCTGCCTAGGGCTACAGGTGATATCAATCAGTGTACTTGAGCTTGTAGGAGAAATCACTGCAGACAGAGCTTAGGTCAACCCCCTGGTTGAATAACTAGAGCTGTAATATCAACAGTAATACTGGGAGACAAATTTTGTACAGTGACAGAACACTTGAGTCTGGATTAGGAGTCCACTGAGAGTACCCACAAAACCTATGAAGACATAACTGCAAAGGAAGGAGATAGTATATGAGAAAATCTTCCCACAGAATTAGACTCAAATTCCCAAACTTCCCGAAAGAATGATGAAAAGCACCAACATTATAGAGCAGTGGTGATACACTAGACTCATAGAACAACCTCTAAATGTGATTAAAATCATTTAGCTCTGTAAACTAAAAAAAGAAGAGAATGATAGTCCTGAGAACAGAAAAAATGACAGTAACATCATATATCTATAAATTAGAATTGAAAAGACACAGGTTTACAACTCAGACAAATAGAAGTCACATATTGTTTAATGCTATCTCAGGCTTTTACATTTGTAAATAATTATACAGGTGCGTATATCCTTGATTTTGCCTCTTGGCTCACTTTGAGAAAAATTTTGCCAACTCTTGGTACACAGAATAGTAAAGCCCATGCAACTTTGATCAATTTAGACAAGAAAATTATCAAATTTTTTGTAAAGTTAAATTTCCAACATTTCCAAAAGAACAATTAATCCAAGCGTTCTAAGTAAGTAGAACCTGTAATTCATCCCCAAGGGTTTGGGGGGTTTGTTACTTAAAGCATGCTAACAAACAACAAAAAAGTGGATTTGTTCCAAGTCTGGATGGTACTAGTAATTTTATTTTAAGCAGGGACAAATTCCTCCAGAATCTAGGTAGATTCTCTCACTTGATACAAAGTTTATATACTTGGCAGATTCAGATGGTCTGATAACACAGACGCCCAAGATCTTGACTTCAGAGAGCTTACTGATTCTCTTTTACTTGGCATACATCAATAGGTCAAGATAAACTAGAGACTACACTTAGGTGACCACACAACTATGCTATGCTTAGTCGTTTTCATTGTGACTGACGCTTAGCGACACTATGGACTGTATCCCTCTAGGTTTCTCTGTCCATGGGGTGCTCCAGACAAGAATACTGGAGTGAGTTGTCATGCCCTCCTCCAGGAGATCTTTCTAACCGAGGGATCGAACACAGGTCTCTTACCTCTCCTGCATTGACAGGTAGGTTCTTTACCGCTAGCACCACATGAGAAGTCTGGCCATGTAACTGGTTAACGGTTAATAGCCAAAGAATTTTCAGTGTAAAATGCTGGACTGAAGAATTTAGTAAGCATTTACTTCCAAAGGAAGAGCCTCAAGTCTGTTAACAATTTTTCTACCAGTAGAATCTGGATACAATTTACTACATGTGCAAATTAAACCAAAGCTTAGGAATATAATATAGAAACACACTATGGCTATTTAAACTTGAATTTAAAATTAATAAACTTAAAAAAATCTATTCCTAATTTGTATTAGCCATATTTAAAATGCTCAATATCTGCATGTGTAGTGGTTACCACTTTGCAATGTACAGAATTGAAGATTTCCTTCACTGCAAAGATGTATGCTAGATAGGGGAGTTATAGAAGATAAACAATATTCAGACTGAACTTAATCCTATCTAGAAGCAAGGATGAAGAACCAACTGAATATAAACTTGTTGACGTAACTGATAAAATACATCTGACTATGTCTGCGATGTAGTAAACACAATTTCAAATATATTTAGACTACATTTGGTAAATATCTATGTGGCAATGACTAAAAAACCAGTGGACAAATAGTGTGATGTTCAAATGTCTGATGTCAAAGACAGTAATAAATATTAACCTCTAGGTTTTAGCTGAAATTGTGAAATTGTTTTATTGAGTACCAGAGTAGAGACCTTCAGTCCCTAGGTCATGCCCAACTCTGTAACCCCATAGACTACAGCACTCTGCCTTCCACCATGGTTCATGGATAGATCTTTGAGGGACACTGTGTCAGTCACTAAAATCTGTTACTGACAGTATAAACAGAAAGCACTGCAGCTAGCTAAAGGAAAAAAAATAAGAAATTAAACTCAAAGAACACAGGTGGCTTTTAGAGATTCTGGTTTAAGGGCTTATACTGCCAAATGTTTCCTGACTGTATTATGGAAATGGACCAGCAAAAACCCTGACATGCGAACTGACATTCCTGGCACCAGCCACCAGGGAGGAGTTCCTTGTCTTGTGGTTCTAGGCTGGATGCTTCCAGCTTCTTTCTCAGCCATCCATGTTCCTCACTTCCCAAGTCTATATGGACACACTTGACATGGCAGACCCTAATTTTCATGTTTACTTCAGCCACCTGAGGTGAAGAGCTGGCTCATTGGAAAAAAACCCCAATGCTGAGAAAGACGGCAGACAATATTAGAAGAGGGTAGCAGAGGATGAGATAGCATCACTGACTCAATGGACATGAGTCTGAGCAAACTTCTGGAGATAGTGGAGAATAGCGAGGTCTGGCATGCCACAATCCATGGGGTCACCAAGAGCTGTACATAAGTTAGTAAATAAACAACAAGAAGTCTGTCTCAGATTAAAAACCAAGACAGAGTTTTCGTAAGTTTTACCTTTTGGATGCACAACTCATACTATACAAAATGTAGCAAAACATGAGATGTATTTTTAAAAACAGCCAGAAATCTTGATTTAGGTTCATGGTAAGATGAATACATACATGAAAATCCTCAGTAAAGGAAGAGTATAACAGCTAAAGTACCAAAAGCTTTCAGAATCAAGAAAGTCAAGAGACAAAGGATTTTTAGAAATGAAAGGTGGACTGCATGTCAAATGCAGTGGGAATTCAGTTTGAGAAACAGCTATTTTACATTTAATTCTGTAAAGGAACAACCAGTTGATATTAAGTCTTTATGGGAGAAAATGACAATGTTATACAGAAATTAACTCTGGCAAAAAACTCATTTCACTTGTTTTCTTTGTTACTGGAGTAATAGAACCATCTACTTTGTGGTGGTGGCACATTACATGAATTATCTAATTGTATCTCCACTTATTAACTCCATATCAACTTCCTTCCTATAGATAAAGGAAACTGAACTTCACAGACATTGAATCTTTGCCCAAGGTAACAAGACTGACAGGTACTAGCGCTGGGCATCAAAAGAAAGTACATTAACTCCAATGCTCATTACCTTTCCATTATATTTTGTTGCCTAATATTATTAGACTTTGACCAAAGTAGACTGAGTGACAAATGTAAAAGTATCCTGAAGAACAAAAAAATATGGGCTGGATGTTCAAATAAGTTAACTGACAGATGAATGAACAACCAATTTCCAGAGAGTATTCATCAAGAAATATCAATTAATAAGAGATGTTGAGAGATAAAATGTTTGGTTCTCTGCATGTATTGCTGTGTTTTTACAATAACAAAATTGAAAAGTTGAAAGATGAGATGCTTAGTCCTATTGCTTTAACTTTATATTTTCACATATACTAATTATGCTATTCTCCTTCATTTTGCTTCTGTTTCTGTTGTGTTGACTTAAATTGTAGCTTTGGTTTAATTCCTAATTTCCTCATTCAATTCAAATCAGTTGACAGTCTATTGATTTAATCAATGAATAATTATTTACTAACCACTGTGCACATTTTGCTGGGTGTTAGGACTATAACTAATGAGCAAGGTAGTTATAGACTCTGCCTTCATGAAGTTCGGCTTTCTATGCTAATGTTTCTTCATTTGTAAGGTGGAAATTGTACTCCTCAATTAAAATTGTACTGTGAATGCATAAGCAGATGCATCTAAAATGACTAGCACAGTGATGACTAGTGTACTTATTTATTAACTCAGTAATTTATTTACCCATTGCAATTATTGTTTCCATATGCTTATGTTTTATCTTGGAAATTTCTCCTATTATGACTAAATATGACTAAATATTCCTGAAAACCTACTGGTCTAGCACTTTGGTTATGGTGTTTTTGGGTTTGCCCTTCAACTAGATCTACTCATGTCTGGTGCATTTTCTCTTTACTCCTTGATGTGCTTCTTTGAAAGGCTAGTGTGTCTTCCTCTGACCTAATAAATAAATAAATTCTGATGCCTTTCATCATCTGCCTCCCAAACTGCTCCATTTTTTTTTTCTTGTTGGATCTACTCGATAGGCTTATACAATTTTGAGTATGCAAGATTCACCAAGGGAACTAGTTCAATTGTATTTTTCCACCACCACCTTCTAGATTTCAATAGTTGGAACACATTCTTACTAAAGAATAAGCTTTAATTTGAGAGATTCAAGCCTTGTCTAACTATAGGTTATCATATGCTGAAATTTGCCCCTCTAAAATTCTTATGTTTAATTCCCAGCCCCCAATACTCCTAAATGCTGGTATACTTGGAGACAGTGCCTTTAAAAACTGTAATCAACTTAAAACAAGGCCATCAGGATGATCCGTAATCCAATCTAATAATGGTCCTTATAAAAAGAGGAAATTTGGGGCCTCCCCTGGTGGTCCAGTGGGTGGGGACACCGCCTTGCAGTGCAGGGGGCGCCGGTTCTATCCCTGGCCTGGGGGGATCCCATGTGCCGCGGAGCGGCTGGACTGATGTGTCCAATCACCGAGCCGGAGCTCTGCGATGACGGCGGCCACCGTGGTGGGAGGCCCACGGGGGCGAAGGAGCAAAGACGGATGAAAATGGAGAAATGAAAGACCAATGGCAGTGGCCCGCCCGCTCCCCTCCCTCCCCAGCCCGACCCCCGCCCAAAATAAATAAATAAATAAATAATTTTTTTTTAAAAAAAGAGGAAATTTGGATATCAGCATGCTTACACAGAGGAAAGAGGACATAACAAGAGGAGGGCCATACATAAACCAACCAGAAGGGCCTCAGGGGAAGCCACCCAATTGACACCTTCATCTTGAACTACTAGACCCAACACCAAAAAAAAAAAAAAAAGAAAAACTCCATTGTTTAAGCCAAAATTTTTCTGGAAGCCCAAGTAAAGTAACACATATGGTAAATAAACTTCGTATACAGTAAATAAAGAGTGTATGTACTTTTTCCAAGGTCAAAAAGAAGCAAAAATGTGTTTCAAACATTGATTGTTTAACTAATATTTTTTTATATTATGCCACATTGACTCACAAAAACAGCAGTGATATCATCAGGTTATTAAAGGCTAACAGTGAAACTTGTAAGATAGTCTCAAGGGAGATCATGACATTTCCCATGCAGAGTTGCATACGTGGCAGTTGAGCACAGATGGAAAGACTGACAAGATGACCCATCTTTACGACTTCATTCCTATGATACCAGTCTTTGGTCCAATGTTCCCCTCTAATATCTGCTAGTCATACAGCAGACTTGCTCCTTAAAATTTCCAAAAGATGGGGTTACTTGTCAGGGAAAAAAGAGATGCATGGATTTTCACCTGTTATTATTTCTTGTCTTTGAATCATTAGAATGCAGAGGGCAACACCAATAACTTTTCTGTGATCTGTGTTGTAACTCACCTGCCTGTTTTCAGTCATCATAAACAGTCAATCAGTTCACAGTTTAAGCCAAAAACTGATTACCAAAAGAAAATTTTTATTATAACTAATATGACCTTTACTGTATAAGAAAAATTAACTCTGATTTCATGTTTTTTTGCAATGTATTTTAGGCTTGTAGAAAAGTCCTTGAGCTTTGCCTGTTTCTGTGAGTATCAGCATTTTCAGAGACATGATTCACAGAGGATAGAATCACTTTCAAAGAGTGTGAAATTCTGAGTCTGTAACCTCAAAAGACAAAGGTGAAGAAAAGGAAAAGAGGAAAATCTCATGAGCTTCGAAAAGCAAATTATAAATAACTCAGAATTTTCACCCAGTTATTACATAAGCTTATATTATAGTATTCAAGTTCATACTCAAAATAATGAAGGTGAAACCTTCTATTAGAAAATAATGGATTCTTCAGATTGAGACACTGAACTACACCCAGTTGCAAAAACAAAATGTCCTAATGAAGCTAAAGTTGTGAGATTAATTGCTCTCATATATTCATTTTTAATGAAGAGTAACAATTGACTTGACAGGCTAATTATTATAACATCTCAGGTCCACAGTATGTAATAAGAGTTATAATGTACCAGTCAATCAAAATCTTACAGTTCTGTTATTGTGCTTAAAATCCTCAACTTTGTCATATTAACTAGATGACATATGGAAATTACTAAAGGTGTTATCCTCAAGAGAAAAGAGAAGCATAAAATATTCTTTTCATTATTCTACTGCAGTTGATGTTGTGAGATGGCTTTGGGTACACTGAGAAAAACTCTTTCTAATTTTAAAATAATTAATATATTACCATGGGGCATACTGACATAGAAATTTTGATAAGAATCACTAAAGCTTAGTGCATTCTATTGTTAGATACTATAGGACCTTGTAGAATGGAGAAAGATGAGAAAAACTTAAATGAAAGGTATGTTGCAAGAGACTATGATATTTGACAAAAATTTTCAGTCTATGTTTTCACTATATAAAGTGTTAGTCACTCAGTCACATCCAACTCTTTGAAGCCCCATGGACTATAGCCTGCCAGGCTCTTCTCTCCATGGAATTCTCCATGCGAGAATATTGGAGTGGGTAGCCAATCCCTTCTCCAGGGGATCTTCCTGACCCAGGGATCAAAACTGGGTTTCCTGCACTGCAGGTAGAAGAAGGCATACCTTGGGTGGCATTTAACTTTTAAGAGCTTATGTTTTTGCAATGTATTTTAGGCTTGTAGAAAAGTCCTTGAGCTTTGCCTGTTTCTGTGAGTATCAGCATTTTCAGAGACATGATTCACAGAGGATAGAATCACTTTCAAAGAGTGTGAAATTCTGAGTCTGTAACCTCAAAAGACAAAGGTGAAGAAAAGGAAAAGAGGAAAATCTCATGAGCTTCGAAAAACAAATTATAAATAACTCAGAATTTTCACCCAGTTATTACATAAGCTTATATTATAGTATTCAAGTTCATACTCAAAATAATGAAGGTGAAACCTTCTATTAGAAAATAATGGATTCTTCAGATTGAGACACTGAACTACACCCAGTTGCAAAAACAAAATGTCCTAATGAAGCTAAAGTTGTGAGATTAATTGCTCTCATATATTCATTTTTAATGAAGAGTAACAATTGACTTGACAGGCTAATTATTATAACATCTCAGGTCCACAGTATGTAATAAGAGTTATAATGTACCAGTCAATCAAAATCTTACAGTTCTGTTATTGTGCTTAAAATCCTCAACTTTGTCATATTAACTAGATGACATATGGAAATTACTAAAGGTGTTATCCTCAAGAGAAAAGAGAAGCATAAAATATTCTTTTCATTATTCTACTGCAGTTGATGTTGTGAGATGGCTTTGGGTACACTGAGAAAAACTCTTGCTAATTTTAAAATAATTAATATATTACCATGGGGCATACTGACATAGAAATTTTGATAAGAATCACTAAAGCTTAGTGCATTCTATTGTTAGATACTATAGGACCTTGTAGAATGGAGAAAGATGAGAAAACTTAAATGAAAGGTATGTTGCAAGAGACTATGATATTTGACAAAAATTTTCAGTCTATGTTTTCACTATATAAAGTGTTAGTCACTCAGTCACATCCAACTCTTTGAAGCCCCATGGACTATAGCCTGCCAGGCTCTTCTCTCCATGGAATTCTCCATGCGAGAATATTGGAGTGGGTAGCCAATCCCTTCTCCAGGGGATCTTCCTGACCCAGGGATCAAAACTGGGTTTCCTGCACTGCAGGTAGAAGAAGGCATACCTTGGGTGGCATTTAACTTTTAAGAGCTTATGTCTAAAATTTATTAACTGAATCTGTACGGATCTTCCTTTACCTGTGATTCAACCTTTCTGATGCATCTGTCTGGTCATGCTTGCATATTATCCTCACATTTATATTGAGAGATCTTGCCATCAAAATATACAAAGAAACCTACAGTGAAAAGTAGGAATGTGAAGCAGTTGGTCCAGAAACCAAGCAAATGAAAGGATGGAAATTGAAAATACTATTTAACAGTGCAACATGGGTAAGAATTCAAGAATGATTTTCAACATGTCATTGAGACACTATTATGATAAAGCAGTACTGAAGTACTTACAAGATGTATCTTACCTCATATGTGATAGGAAGAAGTTGAATTTTATGTATCATCTAATTTGAGATAGCATCAACCTGTGTCTCTTGTGCCTCCTGCACTGGTGGATGGAATCTTTACCATTGCATCACCCTGGAAACCCCACTGTCTTCGTTATTTTCTCTTTTATTTCTGGAAATTCTTTGTGGCACTACTGCTTGAGATGTCAACAGGCTATCAGTGAACAACCAAAACCCCTATACCTCCATCATTTTTATCTGGATAGAACATGGAGGGGTTGCATTTGTCTACTGAGATGATCAGGAATAGTAATCAAGTTTGTCCATGTAGAAAGCATAACTACAGCACAATGTCACTAGACCAATGGTGACCATAATATGCCATCAAAGGTTAAGATGCAGCTCAATTTCAGACATTAAAATGTGAAAAACAATGTCACAAGGTTGAAGAACATAATAGGCTACACCAGGGTTATTCCATTCTTTTGAACAACTCTAAAACACATCCTTATTCTAGAAACACCTAAGAAATAGAATTCCTGTAGCTATTCAAATTTTCTTGCTCAAAATAAGGAAAGGAGAAATAATGGGGTCTGTCATGGGGCACCACATAAAATGCCATTTATTGTAGCTGACATAGTTCTAGTCATTCTCCCACATTTAAAGGCTATGATTAATCTTCATCAAAATAGGGCTCCTTTATTTAGAAATCCAGATCAATGTCAGTACTTGAAAATGACCAAATTATATTATTGGATGAGGGGTTCCCAGGTGGCACGGTGGTAAACAATCCACCTGGAATGCAGGAGACGTGATTTTGATCCCTGAGTCAGGAAGATCCCCTGGAGAAGGAAATGGCAACCCACTCCAGTATTCTTCCCTGGGAAATGCTATGGATGGAGGAGCCTGGCGGGCTACAGTGCATGGGCTTGCAGAGTCAGACACTAATTGAGCACACATGCACGCATTATCTACTAAACAATTAAAACAAACACTTCAGATAAGCACAAGGGTAATGAATTGGTTTGTTTCTGATTATATATCTTTAATCTCTTCAAGGCTGCTGTTAAAAATACAATAGCTATGAATAAGTAGATAAATATCTCAGGCCTGATCTTGAACGTCAGTATTTAAAAATTTTTCCTATCTTTGATTTTCCTATATACTTTTAAGGGAATAATACATACATTCTGCAATATAATGCCTTATTGCAAGGCCTTTGCTACATTAAATATAAAAAGCATCACTTGATTCAGTTGTTTATTCTGATCTCAGGAATGTCCTAACTGTATCTTCCACGTTTCTCTTATTTTGCTTCATTCCCTTTTCCTCAATGTTTTTTTATTTTTTCCCTAAACTGTATATCTGTCTTCACTGATGTATTTCACCTTTGGATACTTTTTCCTGGAAAACTGTTTCAGGCTACCCAGCTCTCCAATCCAATAATTTCCAGTCAATTTCTAGACACGAACCTTCTATGAGTCTTCAAATGGATATTTAAAAACCATCTTTGTGATGATGAATGTAGTTAAAATTAGATAACCTAAATTTATGTCCTTCTAACTTAGGTGACTATAAATTGCAATGCCACAATAAAATGAAAGAACAAAAGTGTAAAAGCCTCAGAAGCTCTGGGTTATATCTTTCTCTTCCTTTATTTAGATTGTCTCCCATGTTTTGACATATTTGACATATGGTCAACTTGACAAATTAATTGACTCAAGCCTTCCATTAATTATAAACGAAAGCTAATTTAATACCTATAGATATGTATTGGCTTCCATTATAGTTAAGCTGGTAAAGAATCTGCTTGCCATGCAGGAGACCCTGGTTTAATTCCTTGGTCAGGAAGATTCCCTGGAGAAGGGATAGCCTATTCACTCCAGTATTCGTGGGCTTCCCTAGTGGCTCAGCTGGTAACGAATCCACCTGCAATGCAGGAGACCTGGGTTCGGTCACTGGGTTGGAAAGATCCCCTGGAGAAATGTAGGCTACTCGTTCCAGTATTCTTGCCTGGAGATTTCCATGGACTGTCTATAGATCAGACATGACTGAGCAACTTGACTTTGACTTATAGATGTCTATAGATATACAGAAGTTATTATTGTGTTTTCTTTCCTAATTTTAATTGATAGTCTCACATAGTCCCTAGAATGCACTGATTCCTCCTGGAGGTCACTGCTCTGGAATAACCCTCTTGACTCTTTGTCATAAGCTCATGTGCGTCTTTCTTCCATTCTTTATCTTGCTGACCTCTTTGTCTCACAAACTTTTCTGGCTGAGAAAAAATCTAGCTTCCTGTAAAGAGTAAACCAAAGAACAATGGAAGAATTTTGTCTCTACATAACTTTCATGACTCTGACTGAAAACACTCCCCCTTAGGTGTAGAGCAAGGGAAAAAATGAACATACATCAAAACATGCCAACTTGTTTTGAATTGTTGCAATTGCTGATGAAAAGTAATTCATCTTTAACTCTTTCTTATCTGCTCTGACTAAACCACACAGGCAAATTTCTCTTTTTTTGCCTATCATTCTTTCTTACTAGAGGATGAAAAATATCGATGAGTGGAGATCAAATCATTCCTTTTTCTCCTTTTCTGCTTTCTTTTACTGTTATGCAAATTTTTTGAACCTAAAGACCACTACATATTCCCCAAATAAATCCAGATTTCTTATTTTGATCAGAAGTGGGTCAATTCTAAATATTTAGTTAATATTGACTATCTACTGTCTGTGACACATATATTAACACCTACAAATAAAGAATGTGTTCATAAAGCACTCAAGGACTCAGGCTCTAGTGAGTAAGACATGACATATGTGTAATTCTAATAAAATGCTATATGCGTATACTGCCTATCAGTACAAAAGCAAGGTGGGCACTAGGGCACTGAATACGAATATTGGCTGGCTGGTTGCATTTGTCAGAAAAATTCCCTGAACCGCAGCCTCAAGTGACCTGGAGAACACTTTGCACAACTTGGCCATATATTAAAGCGCACTGTTCCTTTCGACACAGAGACTGACTTTCACAAAGGTATGGTTTGGATTGACTTTTCTTCAGAGGAAGAACTTCACAATGCATTACAACAGGAAAGTCATGTTCATGTTGGAGTAAAGCTCCTTGTTCAATCTCACAAACCCAAAGCTTTGCAAGGAGACCAAATATCAGATGAAGAGAAAGATTTTTGCCTGCTGAATAAAGTAAACAAAAATGGGGAGAAAAAGAATAAAAGCAATGGAATAATTAATTTTACTTACAAAGCAAAGAAAGGAGTTTGATCCTAAATGAAAAAATGTCCATTTGGAGTTATATATGAAGTAGTGAAGCTAGAAAAAAATACATGGAGCATTAAAAAAAAAATGCTTGGTGCAATATCATGTATAATGACTGGAAGAAGAGAGAATAACTATACACAAAGCTCAGTTTAGTTAAAATTCTTTTGTCCAAAAGTAAAAACCTCAAAATCATCTAATCTGAGATGTTTTATAAACTATATTTCATGAGTAAGCCATTTATTTTTATAATTTGGCAAGGGGTATACTCCGTATAGAACCTAGAACTGTTTTTCTTTTAAACAACAGAATAAATATTTCTGGCTAACTCCATCATACATTTATTTGAAGGGAAATGAAATAGCTGAGAAAATTATAATAAAATCTAAGGAAAGATGGAAAACACAGTAGGCTAAGGATTTGTGTAAAAGAACTCATACTTTTTCATTGTGTTTCCACAGATATGTCAGTTTCAAATATTTTATATCATTATGTCTTTTTCATAAAGATTAACTTTTGCAAGAGTAAGAGGTTAGTTTGATTAACTTCAGTTTTCAGACCTGGAAGGCAAAGAAGTGACCCACATACAACCGGGCAGAGTAACAGGCATTGTGACAAAAGGAGCATGAAATCTAAAGTGTCCTTGCAAAAATAGCACTGATCAATTTCATTCTTTGTTTTTTCAGCATAACCACAACACTTTGTTTCATACTACCCATTCAACAACACATAACATCCTCTACTATCATGTACAACAGCCTAGCATACACATTATAAACACATGTCTGAATATATAATATATGCAAAAATTTCCTCCCTGTATCCCCAAAGAAGTAGCAACTCCAAGTTAACCATAGCAATTTCATGATCTCTGAATGACTCACTTTCTTTTTTAACTGTCTCGTTTTTTTTTTTTTCTAAATATCTTATAATCCATGCCACATATGGCTATAATTAGCAGGCCCCATTGTAACAGTATGGGTAAAGAACAGGAAAACTATGATTTTGTTTTTTAGTGAAACCTAGTAAGCAAACATTTCAATTTCACTTCTGTAATTGCAAAAACATTTTCATACTTGGATTATATATGAAGGGGTTAAAGAAAAAATGTCCATTTGGAGCTATATATGAAGTAGTGAAGCTAGAAAAAAAATACATGGAGCATTAAAAAAAAAAATGCTTGGTGCAATATCATGTATAATGACTGGAAGAAGAGAGAATAACTATACACAAAGCTCAGTTTAGTTAAAATTCTTTTGTCCAAAAGTAAAAACCTCAAAATCATCTAATCTGAGATGTTTTATAAACTATATTTCATGAGTAAGCCATTTATTTTTATAATTTGGCAAGGGGTATACTCCGTATAGAACCTAGAACTGTTTTTCTTTTAAACAACAGAATAAATATTTCTGGCTAACTCCATCATACATTTATTTGAAGGGAAATGAAATAGCTGAGAAAATTATAATAAAATCTAAGGAAAGATGGAAAACACAGTAGGCTAAGGATTTGTGTAAAAGAACTCATACTTTTTCATTGTGTTTCCACAGATATGTCAGTTTCAAATATTTTATATCATTATGTCTTTTTCATAAAGATTAACTTTTGCAAGAGTAAGAGGTTAGTTTGATTAACTTCAGTTTTCAGACCTGGAAGGCAAAGAAGTGACCCACATACAACCGGGCAGAGTAATAGGCATTGTGACAAAAGGAGCATGAAATCTAAAGTGTCCTTGCAAAAATAGCACTGATCAATTTCATTCTTTGCTTTTTCAGCATAACCACAACACTTTGTTTCATACTACCCATTCAACAACACATAACATCCTCTACTATCATGTACAACAGCCTAGCATACACATTATAAACACATGTCTGAATATGTAATATATGCAAAAATTTCCTCCCTGTATCCCCAAAGAAGTAGCAACTCCAAGTTAACCATAGCAATTTCATGATCTCTGAATGACTCACTTTCTTTTTTAACTGTCTCGTTGTTTTTTTTTTTTCTAAATATCTTATAATCCATGCCACATATGGCTATAATTAGCAGGCCCCATTGTAACAGTATGGGTAAAGAACAGGAAAACTATGATTTTGTTTTTTAGTGAAACCTAGTAAGCAAACATTTCAATTTCACTTCTGTAATTGTCAAAATTTATAACTTTACATTTATGATACTCCTCCTACTAGTTTCCTCTTTATTTTGCTTAACAACCTAACTAATTGGAACATGTGACTGAAATCTTATTTTAACAGATCTGCTAAGATGCCCTGGAGTAGGAAATGGAAATCCACTCCAGTATTATTCCCTGGAAAATTCCATGGACAGAGAGCCTGGTGGGCTACAATCCATGGAGTTACAGAGTCATGTGCAACTGAGCGACTAAGCACACACACACACACACTGGTTAGATAACACTTTAGTGATCTTCTTTTAAAGTTTGCAATTGTTTAAATATTGCCCCCAAACAAAGATCTTATATTCTTCTCTATTACTTATTCTAACAGAAAACATATTTCTCAATGATTTTAATTACACCTTGTTTATAGCGCTGTGTCCAAAGATGCCTAAAAGTTGATAAGATTATCAACTACTGATGTAATATAACCATTTTTGTATGCCCTGGTAGATGAACCTAGAATGGCAAAAATGGGATTCATCTTAAAAAGATTCAAGAATTGACTAAGTCACTACTCATACATTTGCTTTTTAGTTCAAAGAGTTATTATGTATTACTGACTCTAAGAGAAACAACACTGTATCCATGAATGACTTACAGAATATAGGACACATCCTAGAGTACTCTCAATCGAATGGTATTGGTAGCATATTATGTCACACGGTCACTTGTTAAATTTTTATCACAGTCTGGTAGATGTCAAGAGGTATTTCTCTGAGGCTAACTACCAAAGGGATCATTGCTTTTCTCCTCCATCTTAGGGTGACTCTCTCCAATTGTGAGAATAATATTTGCCAAAGGTTACATCCATTCTCTCACAGACACCTTGGGAATCACTGCATCAACTGCATCTTCAAATTAGTTACATGGCCTGGTATTTATATGTCTTGCTCTCAAATTTTGCACCGAAATTTCACAACTTCTTATTTCATCTGGTAAGTAGGGCACAGAAAGACCCTTAAATGTTTCCAAGTAGCCATCCAAATATTTAGTCTTTCTTAGTAGTGAGTGAATTAGTGAGTGTTAATCACTCAGCCATGTCTGACTCTTTACAACCCCAGGGACTATATAGCCTTCCAGGTTCCTCTGTCCATGGGATTCACCAGGCAAGAATGCTGGGGTGGGTTGCCATTCCCTTCTCCATGGGAATCTTCCTGACCCAGGGATCAAATCCAGGTTTCCTACATTGCAGGCAGATTCTTTACCATCTGAGTTACAGGAAGCAGGTCAAAAATGAGCAGTATTTTCATTTACTTTAGAGGTAATATCCTGATATGCTTTTGGACTATACAAACTCTGGAAACTTTCCTGAATTAAAACATACATAAGAGCTTTTATTTTGTTGTTCTATTACTCTGTGATATTCTTATTTAAACATCTATACATAGCACAAATTCTTTCTGGTTATTAACATCACAATATTTGCACTGTTATGCAATAATCACTGTAACACTAAGTTAGCCAATGGCATGAATTGAATTGCAAAACAAAAGAAGAATACAAAAAAGTGGCAGATTGAATGATGGTCCCCAATATGTTCATATTCTAATCCCTAAAACCCATCATTATGTTTCTTTATATGGAGAAAAAAAATTTGTATGGCATGATTAAGAATTTTTCAAAGAGTTATTATGTATTACTGACTCTAAGAGAAACAACACTGTATCCATGAATGACTTACAGAATATAGGACACATCCTAGAGTACTCTCAATCGAATGGTATTGGTAGCATATTATGTCACACGGTCACTTGTTAAATTTTTATCACAGTCTGGTAGATGTCAAGAGGTATTTCTCTGAGGCTAACTACCAAAGGGATCATTGCTTTTCTCCTCCATCTTAGGGTGACTCTCTCCAATTGTGAGAATAATATTTGCCAAAGGTTACATCCATTCTCTCACAGACACCTTGGGAATCACTGCATCAACTGCATCTTCAAATTAGTTACATGGCCTGGTATTTATATGTCTTGCTCTCAAATTTTGCACCGAAATTTCACAACTTCTTACTTCATCTGGTAAGTAGGGCACAGAAAGACCCTTAAATGTTTCCAAGTAGCCATCCAAATGTTTAGTCTTTCTTAGTAGTGAGTGAATTAGTGAGTGTTAATCACTCAGTCATGTCTGACTCTTTACAACCCCAGGGACTATATAGCCTTCCAGGTTCCTCTGTCCATGGGATTCACCAGGCAAGAATGCTGGGGTGGGTTGCCATTCCCTTCTCCATGGGAATCTTCCTGACCCAGGGATCAAATCCAGGTTTCCTACATTGCAGGCAGATTCTTTACCATCTGAGTTACAGGGAAGCAGGTCAAAAATGAGCAGTATTTTCATTTACTTTAGAGGTAATATCCTGATATGCTTTTGGACTATACAAACTCTGGAAACTTTCCTGAATTAAAACATACATAAGAGCTTTTATTTTGTTGTTCTATTACTCTGTGATATTCTTATTTAAACATCTATACATAGCACAAATTCTTTCTGGTTATTAACATCACAATATTTGCACTGTTATGCAATAATCACTGTAACACTAAGTTAGCCAATGGCATGAATTGAATTGCAAAACAAAAGAAGAATACAAAAAAGTGGCAGATTGAATGATGGTCCCCAATATGTTCATATTCTAATCCCTAAAACCCATCATTATGTTTCTTTATATGGAGAAAAAAAATTTGTATGGCATGATTAAGAAATTTTCAACAATGTATTATCCAGGTTGGTCCAATGTAATCATAAAGAGTTCTTACAAAAAGAATACTGGGCAGGTCAAAATCAGACAGGGAGCTGTGATGAGGAAAACCGAGGTTAGAGCAATTTGTGGCCACTGTTGAAGACATTCAGGTCATCTCTGGAAGGTAGAAAAGGCAGAAAACAGATTCTCTTCAGACAGAAACACAATTCTGTTTACCAATTACAGACTTCTGATAATATATTTTTGTTGTTTTGATCCACTAACGGAGTAGGAGATAGTCTGTTAGCTTATTGTTTTAAGCCACCAAATTTGCACCAATCTGTTATAGCAGAAGTAGAAAACTAATACAACAGTAAAAGGAAAGTATTGATTTTACTCGGAAAAGGAAGCTACTATGATAGCTGACACCAACAGCCAGGAGCTGCGTTTTTCATCCCAGTAAAGCTACGACATCAATGAAAGTGTATACATATGAAAACTTTCTTTTTTTTTTTAATTTGAGCTCCCATAATCACATTATTTTCTAAGTCTCATCTGGAAAATTTCACAGATAAAATTAAAGTTCTGAACAGGGATGCTATGGAAAGTTCCACCTTGATTTTTTTTTTTAGGTGTTGATGGTGACTAATGCTTGGAAATTCCCAAGTATGTCATTACATGTGTAGGGAGAAGAGTCCCCACAGCTTCCTCTAGATCACTCCTTCAATAATGACTCTTACAGTAGAGACAGTGGATATGTTTCATTCTCTAAGTACATCTATTCAGATTATTACTCTCAGCATACATAGCACAAATTCTTTCTGGTTATTAACATCACAATATTTGCACTGTTATGCAATAATCACTGTAACACTAAGTTAGCCAATGGCATGAATTGAATTGCAAAACAAAAGAAGAATACAAAAAAGTGGCAGATTGAATGATGGTCCCCAATATGTTCATATTCTAATCCCTAAAACCCATCATTATGTTTCTTTATATGGAGAAAAAAAATTTGTATGGCATGATTAAGAAATTTTCAACAATGTATTATCCAGGTTGGTCCAATGTAATCATAAAGAGTTCTTACAAAAAGAATACTGGGCAGGTCAAAATCAGACAGGGAGCTGTGATGAGGAAAACCGAGGTTAGAGCAATTTGTGGCCACTGTTGAAGACATTCAGGTCATCTCTGGAAGGTAGAAAAGGCAGAAAACAGATTCTCTTCAGACAGAAACACAATTCTGTTTACCAATTACAGACTTCTGATAATATATTTTTGTTGTTTTGATCCACTAACGGAGTAGGAGATAGTCTGTTAGCTTATTGTTTTAAGCCACCAAATTTGCACCAATCTGTTATAGCAGAAGTAGAAAACTAATACAGTAAAAGGAAAGTATTGATTTTACTCGGAAAAGGAAGCTACTATGATAGCTGACACCAACAGCCAGGAGCTGCGTTTTTCATCCCAGTAAAGCTACGACATCAATGAAAGTGTATACATATGAAAACTTTCTTTTTTTTTTTAATTTGAGCTCCCATAATCACATTATTTTCTAAGTCTCATCTGGAAAATTTCACAGATAAAATTAAAGTTCTGAACAGGGATGCTATGGAAAGTTCCACCTTGATTTTTTTTTTTAGGTGTTGATGGTGACTAATGCTTGGAAATTCCCAAGTATGTCATTACATGTGTAGGGAGAAGAGTCCCCACAGCTTCCTCTAGATCACTCCTTCAATAATGACTCTTACAGTAGAGACAGTGGATATGTTTCATTCTCTAAGTACATCTATTCAGATTATTACTCTCAGCATATATGAAGAAAAAAATCAAATGGCTGTTTGCATATCATGTCTCCTCTATTTCCTGAACCCTTATAAGCCCCCATTCTTTCCAGCAGGCCACAATAGTACTTTATGTACCCAGTGTTTTTCAAAATTTTCAACTATTTCTTATTACACAGTGAAAAAAAGTACAAGTGAAAGTCACTCAGTTGTGTCTGAATCTTTGCGACTGCATGGACAAGCCATTGAATTTTCCAGGCAAGAATACTGGAACGGGTAGCCTTTTCCTTCTCTGGGGGATCCTCCCAATGCCAGGAATCAAAGCTGGGTTTCCTGGATTGCCGATGGATTTTTTACCGGTATTACACAGTATTGTTCTGGATATTAATCAAAGTTTCTTTCTATGGTTTCCCTGGTGGCCCAGACAGCAAAGAATCAGCCTGCAATGCAGAAGGTCCATGTGTGATTCCTGGGTCAGGAAGTTCCCCTGGAGAAGGGCATGGCAACCCATTCCAGTATTCTTGTCTGAAGGAGCCTGTGGACAGAGGAGCCTGGCAGGCTACAGTCCATCGGGTCACAAAGAGGTGGACACAACTGAGCAACTAATACATAATGAAAGAGTCACAGCACGTACAATTGCAAAACATGTACAGTTTCCTCTATCATTAAGACACCACAGCAACTGTATTTCATTTATAGTAGCCTCCTAGATCTTTGTTGTATATATATCTGTAGACCATATACCACCACATGATCTGGTTAACTTTCAATCTATTACGTTCAGTATGATAATCACGATCAGTGAAACAGATGCACATGAAAGATCCGATCCAACTTTCAACATCACAGTGTCTGTGAAGTGCTTCTGGATATGAACAGGGAGTTTTTAGTCTTTCAATATCAGTTAGCAAATTGCATTCAGATTTGCTCTTTCTAAAACAGAGGTAGCAGCTGTCAGCTTAAGCTCATTCAATAAATGTAGAAACTCTATTGAGAATAACTAGTTTGATAAATCTAGCTTGATCCATAATTATGTCATCCTGACCCCTTGTTGGCCAAGCATTCTCAGAATCCAATCTTACAGATAATTTCTAGGCTTTGACTACAGAAATTAGTAAATTCTTATAAATCCTCCGAGACTTTTAACTTCACTATTCTAATTCTGCATTTCAGTCTCTGTACATATTGGCAATCATGGCCAGTAAGTTCTCAACAATGCCAATTTATCTTGTATGAGAAACATGGATTCTTTCCAGAAAAGGCTATTTCACAAGGATTTGAGAGATCTAGGTTCTCCAACTGGTCTTATTCTCCCATAAACTGCACCTTACTTGTCTTGGCTGTTGGGGATATATTACTTCTGGAGCTGTGCTTGAACTTCACAAAAGAAAACTGAACAAGCTATAAGTTTAACTAATTTATAATTCAGTCATCTACAGAATCAGTCTCTACAGATTATTTTGGTGGTTTCAGCTTTATGGCTATACAAGGGAAGAGACTTTTTTTTCAGCATAATTACAGAAAGGTCCTGAGTTTCAGTCTATAACTCAAGGTAAGAATTTAAAGATTTGAGCTTGTCATTCTTTTGTTTTTAAGCCATTGAATATTGTCAGAAACAACTCTTGTTCCCTTTGCTTTAAGAATTATTTGACTTTTCTGTGACATTCCGTGACAGCAGTTAGTCACCCAAAGCCTTGCTCTTCTTGAACACATGTTTCCAAGTGACCACAGGGAAATACTTAATTAGTTGTTAGACCACAGTCCATCGGGTCACAAAGAGGTGGACACAACTGAGCAACTAATACATAATGAAAGAGTCACAGCACGTACAATTGCAAAACATGTACAGTTTCCTCTATCATTAAGACACCACAGCAACTGTATTTCATTTATAGTAGCCTCCTAGATCTTTGTTGTATATATATCTGTAGACCATATACCACCACATGATCTGGTTAACTTTCAATCTATTACGTTCAGTATGATAATCACGATCAGTGAAACAGATGCACATGAAAGATCCGATCCAACTTTCAACATCACAGTGTCTGTGAAGTGCTTCTGGATATGAACAGGGAGTTTTTAGTCTTTCAATATCAGTTAGCAAATTGCATTCAGATTTGCTCTTTCTAAAACAGAGGTAGCAGCTGTCAGCTTAAGCTCATTCAATAAATGTAGAAACTCTATTGAGAATAACTAGTTTGATAAATCTAGCTTGATCCATAATTATGTCATCCTGACCCCTTGTTGGCCAAGCATTCTCAGAGTCCAATCTTACAGATAATTTCTAGGCTTTGACTACAGAAATTAGTAAATTCTTATAAATCCTCCGAGACTTTTAACTTCACTATTCTAATTCTGCATTTCAGTCTCTGTACATATTGGCAATCATGGCCAGTAAGTTCTCAACAATGCCAATTTATCTTGTATGAGAAACATGGATTCTTTCCAGAAAAGGCTATTTCACAAGGATTTGAGAGATCTAGGTTCTCCAACTGGTCTTATTCTCCCATAAACTGCACCTTACTTGTCTTGGCTGTTGGGGATATATTACTTCTGGAGCTGTGCTTGAACTTCACAAAAGAAAACTGAACAAGCTATAAGTTTAACTAATTTATAATTCAGTCATCTACAGAATCAGTCTCTACAGATTATTTTGGTGGTTTCAGCTTTATGGCTATACAAGGGAAGAGACTTTTTTTTCAGCATAATTACAGAAAGGTCCTGAGTTTCAGTCTATAACTCAAGGTAAGAATTTAAAGATTTGAGCTTGTCATTCTTTTGTTTTTAAGCCATTGAATATTGTCAGAAACAACTCTTGTTCCCTTTGCTTTAAGAATTATTTGACTTTTCTGTGACATTCCGTGACAGCAGTTAGTCACCCAAAGCCTTGCTCTTCTTGAACACATGTTTCCAAGTGACCACAGGGAAATACTTAATTAGTTGTTAGACCACTAATTACCCTGGGGCAGCTATTTTCCAGTTCTGGAATTTTAATGGGAATCTCAATGTCATTTCCTGCATTTCAATGTCATACCCCATATTTCACTGAGAGTCTATTGTGTGAAATGCACTCTAAATCTTCTTATTAGCTCCTTTGGTTATATGCCTTGGAGAAATATATTCTGGAAAACTTCACTTTCATAATTAAATATAAAACTAAATAGGCTTCCAAAAGAAGAACTATCAGGAGAGCTTTTGGGATTTTGTAAAAGGTACTAATCGATAGTCCTTTAGCCTTACAGAAATTAAGATTATATAGTTCCGGGCTTCCCTGGTGGTCCAGTGGGTAAAGAGTCTGCCTTGAAATGCAGGGGGCACCGGTTCAATCCCTGGCCTGGGAAGATCCCGTGTGCTGTGCAGCAGCTGGACCAGTGTGTCCAATTAGGAGCCAACGCTCTGGAGCACATGTGCCCATAGCCGGTGCTCTGCAACAAGACACTGCAATGGGAGGCCCACATGGGCCAAAGAATAAAGATGGGTGAAAATGAATAAAGAACCAATAAAGGAGTCTAAAATTAAAGAAAAAATTAAAGAAAGATTATATAGTTCTATCAGTTTTCCACCTTTGGGGAATATTCCTTAAGATTCAAATATCTAAATATGATTTGCCCAGTTTTGGTCACTGTTCCCCACCTTGACTACTGTTGGTGGTAGAGGATAATACCTAGATTTGTAATACCATCAAGAACACACTGAATGGAAAAGTAGTGTGCTAAGGGATGGAGAAAACGGAAAACAGGTAATTCTCAGGCAAAACCAACAAACGACGAATAAACTAATAAATATTTTACCACAATAATGTGGCTAATGTAGTTAGCTCTCAAATTTGACAATTTGTATACGTGTCTAATTTTATATGTAATTTATATACATAAATGGGCTTTTACATGTATAAATATATAACATTTATATACATAAATGGGCTTCCCTGGTGGCTCAAATAGTAAAGAATCTGTCTGCAATGTGGGATACCTGAGTTTGATCCCTGGGTTGGGAAGATCCCCTGGAGAAGGGAAAGACTACCCACTCCAGTATTCTTGCCTGGAGAATTCCATGGCTTGTCCATGGGTCACAAAGAGTCAGACATGACTGAGTCACTTTCACTTTCACATTATATAGATAAGTGAGAAAATCATTATTTCTTTCAGGGTTATTAACTTATATATAATAGTCATATAAAAGCTACCTCAGAAAGTCATCCAATAACTAGCCTCTAACCTATAAACATTTTTCAGGTGTATATCACCATGTAAGTATCACATTTGCTTATATATCATATCCAAGACTCTATTCAAAATATAATTACAGAATATGCATAATAAGCAAGATAATTTACATGTTCCAATTTAAAGTGAACAAAACTTCCATTCTGGGTAGTTACAGTCTAAAATGTGCATAAGTGCAGCAGATTATAAGGAAAGGAGGAAAGAATCTAGAAACTGAAGTGTTGGAATCAATATCTAACTGCTTCACTTTTCATAAACACTTTATAATCTTTAAAACATGTTTTTAGGCTTAAATTAAAAATACCTCCAAAAAAAAGGAAATTGATGACCAAACTCCTACCTACTGGTTAAAGGTTGATGTCAACAACTTAGTGAACATGGACTAGACAGGGGTATCAGAGATTACTGTGTCAGAAAACAATTGCATATACATATCAATGTGTATAATTGCAGGGGAATAGAACAGGCCACCCCCAAATATGGCTCTTTTGTATATGGATTATTATGAGCTAAAGACAAGGTTCAAATAGACTCAGGAAGACTGCCTACCTTCCCCTTAACTGTCAAAAGAATTTAGATAGAAGGCTTATACCAGGAAGAGAGCTAATATCAAAAATAACTTTTTCTGTCAGAAAGAATTATCTGTATGACATGATAAACATTTGTTTACCAAAGATCTGCTTTTCTTATTTTCCTGTAATGTATCTCCCTTTCCTTTGAAGCTAAAACCCCTACCCACTGCTGCTTATCTCAGGATGGCATATCAGCCTCAACTGCCTGACTCTCCTTGGGTCTCACGCCTTTGGGGCTCTACTATGTGGGAAATTTGTTCTTCTTCTTTGAATCTGTCATGTCAATCTAATTATCAGAACAGGCCAAGAACCTAGAAAAGAAGGGGAAGTTTTCAGCTTTTACAAATACAATGATGAAGAGGATGGTTTAGTAAGTCAGGCTGAATGGGATCAAAATGTGATCTCACTATTGGTTGGCTGTGCTAGATTTGGAGAAACCCTGTCTTTCAATTTCAGTTTCTTCATTTGTAAAACGGCAATTAAGATATTACACATGGTAGCTACCAGGATTAAATAAACAAATGCAGTTAGCATATGGGGCTACTGCAAAGCAAACATGTTCAAAGTGCATAAAGATTATCTATCCATTGATTTATATTTATATGCACAGATACACACACACACATATACATAAATGGTATAGGATATGGCAACCCACTTCAGTATTCTTGCCTGAAAAATTCCATGAGCAGAGGAGCCTGACAGGTTACAGTCCATGTAGTCAGACATGACTGAGCATTTATACAACATATATATACATAAAACAAAATGTTTTATAACATCATTCTAACACATATTACCCTATAGTCTAGATACATTTGATCCATAAAATAGCATGGCAGGACTGGATAATCTGAGAAAAATCAAAATCTCTTTTTAACTTCCTTACAAGTTCATAAGTAACTACAGGTACAAAAGGAGCAGCTATTAAGCTCAGCAACTCTCAATGGTGTAGGGGACTTTTGAGAGATTTTTCCCTTTCTTCTTAAGTAGTTGCTCTTATTAAACAGGTGCATACATGGGTATTGAGTCTGATCTCTAAAGCATAAGCAGAATTTACAGTCTACCCTCCAGCATATATTTTGTAATGCAGATTAACTGTTGTTCTCTAGTCTTTTTACCAAGGTAAAGAATCAGAGGACCAATTGGAATTGAGGGAATACACTTTGTTCTTTAAAGATCAGCACAATAGAGACAGAGCACATAGAGACAAGATCTCCAGATTACTTTTATTTATCTTTCCATGTACCCAGTCTCAAGGTGATCAGTTTCCACTTACATCCTGATTTTCTGGCAAAGTAATTTTTAAAAGGTCATCCTTCTGAAAAAAGGATGGAATGACAAAAATCGCAGGGTTTTAAAACAGATGAAGTCTGATTCACTCAGAAAACTAAAATGATAAAATTTAAAATTTTCTAAACTACCGAATCCAACATTAAATAAAACTAGATAAAGCATGATAGGTTCCTTTAGTAATTCATTTACCACTTGAGTCATACTGGAAGCTTTTAAGTAGTTAGTAACAGAAAATCCAAATAAAATTGAATAAAACCATAAGGATTTTTATGACTCAGGACATTAGATGGAAGGCAGTCCAAAGGTTTGTTTGAAGGCTTGGGAAGATCAGGAGCCAACCCAAGATTTTCTGATCCTTTTGCTAAATCACTTACAGTCTGACAGCGATGTCTCTTTAAAGATACTGTATCAACCAGGCAGTGTAATAAAGAACGAAGAAATATGAGGTTTGGGATAGCAGGAAAAGATCTCTTGCCCATCCCCAGGTGATTTCTCCTTGAAATTCATTGATCACAACTAGGTCATGTTCCTGCTTTTAGTTGAGAAAAGATTTAAAAAACTAGCATTTCTCACCTTTGTGAATGCCTTAGGAGGCATCACTTAGATTGCACAAGAAAACTGGACTAAGAACAGTTAGTTGAATAAAAAATTGAATATATTGATGTATCAAATACTTCATTGAAAAGAAAAATAGAACTTTAATTATTTCTAGTTTGCTACATCATTTACTGGGTTTCTTCTCAGAACATTATGACGTGGTTAGCCTACGGTATACTGAAATGTCAAAAAATATTTTGATATAGACAGAGACTTAAAACCATTCCCAGGACCACCTAGTCTCCCATTCACTAACATTACTGGACCAGTTAGGCCATCCATCTCCTCTTGTCATCCTAAGTTTTCATCTAAGCACATTTCATCCAAAAATAGTAATATTCTAAACAAGCAATCTCTTCATGAGACAGTGATGGAAAAAACGAATTCTCCTGTGTTTTTGCTTCTGAACTCTGATCAAAAGATAATATTTTTTCCTTCTACTTTCACGTCTAACTTTTCTAATTTTTTACCAAGTAACACATAACAAATAACTGGTGCAAATGCAGATACAGTGAACCACAGTGAAAAGATGCCTTTGATTCCAATGTTCTGTAATCTCAAATCTTTGGACCAGAAAAAAACACCCCAGAATTGAGCACCCTGCCTCCCACCTTCCTGCTCTCTTCCTCCTTTACTTTTCTAATTTTCCCATTAATCAGGAAGATAGACATTATAAGCAACTACTGGTCAAGTTTAAAGAGATATTGCTATGGTGTTATGGAAGGAAATGCTCTTTTATTTTTCTACTAGAAACCTTTGTAATATAACTTTTGAATTAAAGCCTCAGATCCTGCCATTTGAAATTTAGTATGCATTTTTTATAACTTGCAAGTAGAGCAATATTATGTAGAGATTCTTTCAATTACACTATTAAAAACATATTTTCTCAATCTAGCATGTATTACATACATTGCTACTTGGCAGATACTTGAAATTTATTACTGGAATACGTGAAATTCTTAATAGAATTTTGAGTATCCCAGGTAACATTTAACCACACAACTGAATTTAAGAGGAAATAAATACTTCATATTTGAGCAAAAGTTTTGTAGCTTATAGTTTTGTGAATGCCTTAGGAGGCATCACTTAGATTGCACAAGAAAACTGGACTAAGAACAGTTAGTTGAATAAAAAATTGAATATATTGATGTATCAAATACTTCATTGAAAAGAAAAATAGAACTTTAATTATTTCTAGTTTGCTACATCATTTACTGGGTTTCTTCTCAGAACATTATGACGTGGTTAGCCTACGGTATACTGAAATGTCAAAAAATATTTTGATATAGACAGAGACTTAAAACCATTCCCAGGACCACCTAGTCTCCCATTCACTAACATTACTGGACCAGTTAGGCCATCCATCTCCTCTTGTCATCCTAAGTTTTCATCTAAGCACATTTCATCCAAAAATAGTAATATTCTAAACAAGCAAT
Source organism: Tragulus kanchil (assembly GCA_022376925.1). Taxonomy (NCBI): domain Eukaryota; kingdom Metazoa; phylum Chordata; class Mammalia; order Artiodactyla; family Tragulidae; genus Tragulus; species Tragulus kanchil. The sequence goes on along the minus strand of JAIOJX010000023.1, from coordinate 107,249,222 downwards.
CTCTTCATGAGACAGTGATGGAAAAAACGAATTCTCCTGTGTTTTTGCTTCTGAACTCTGATCAAAAGATAATATTTTTTCCTTCTACTTTCACGTCTAACTTTTCTAATTTTTTACCAAGTAACACATAACAAATAACTGGTGCAAATGCAGATACAGTGAACCACAGTGAAAAGATGCCTTTGATTCCAATGTTCTGTAATCTCAAATCTTTGGACCAGAAAAAAACACCCCAGAATTGAGCACCCTGCCTCCCACCTTCCTGCTCTCTTCCTCCTTTACTTTTCTAATTTTCCCATTAATCAGGAAGATAGACATTATAAGCAACTACTGGTCAAGTTTAAAGAGATATTGCTATGGTGTTATGGAAGGAAATGCTCTTTTATTTTTCTACTAGAAACCTTTGTAATATAACTTTTGAATTAAAGCCTCAGATCCTGCCATTTGAAATTTAGTATGCATTTTTTATAACTTGCAAGTAGAGCAATATTATGTAGAGATTCTTTCAATTACACTATTAAAAACATATTTTCTCAATCTAGCATGTATTACATACATTGCTACTTGGCAGATACTTGAAATTTATTACTGGAATACGTGAAATTCTTAATAGAATTTTGAGTATCCCAGGTAACATTTAACCACACAACTGAATTTAAGAGGAAATAAATACTTCATATTTGAGCAAAAGTTTTGTAGCTTAGGATAGTTTTCTGATTTATGTAGCTGTCTTCTTTCTGACCCATGTTTCTTTTAATAAAGATTGAGGCCACTGGTCGATCCACTGAAGTCTATCTTTTTAAGACAGCCTAGCTTCTGGATTTTGGGTGCATGAATCTCTCCATCTTGTTAAATATTTCCCTGAAGGGAAAAACATTTGAAGTGACCCCCAATGTATTATTAAATTCTCTTTCAAAGGGATAGTTGAGGAAAATATAAAGTACCATATTTTCTTTTAGCACCTAGGGCTAATGCAGTATTTTCTCTTATTCTCCCATGATATCTAGGTTTCTAACTGCTTCAGTGGATGTGATAAAGCAGACATTAACATCAAGATCTGTAGTAGTCTGAGTGGGTAAGTGCCTCCTTTACTCTGTAGAGCTCTCCAACTCTCTACCTCTGCCTTCAGGGCTCAGCTTCATGGCTTTGACCCACCGACAAACACAGTGTTGACAGATCAGATCAGATAGCTTAGGTGCAGATTACTATGTGATGTAACCATTATCTCCAAGTTAAGAAAACATTACAGCAAGTCCCCTACATTTGAACCAGTTCTGTTCTGACAGCACATTGATAAGTCCAATTTGTTTGAAGTTCAACAAAGTTAGCCTCAATACCCAACAAACACAATTAGCTATATTGTAGTTCTGTACTGTAAAAGGTCTATAACACTTTTCATGCAAATAACATGTATCTAAGAAGCAAAAAGAAAAACAAACAAACAAACATTTTTAACCTTACAGTACAATGTTCTGAAGAGTAAAGTAGTACAGTACAACAGCTGGCATACAGGGGTTGGCATGCACATTTGCATCTTTGAAAGTACTCAACCTGTAGGGAACTTACTGTACAGACCCCAAGCTTGCTAAGGATTTTCAAACTTCAAGGATTGCTGTAGGAAAGGTCATAGCAATCCCACTTATCACTGTCCTTGCTAAACTTCTGCACTAGAAGTTGGCATTGCACCGATTTGCATCTTATGAAATGTAAGCCTTACATATTGCTACTTGGCAGATACGAATTTATTGGAACGTAAATCGATTTCCAGGTAACATTTAACCACACAACTGAATTTAAGAGGAAATAAATACTTCATATTTGAGCAAAAGTTTTGTAGCTTAGGATAGTTTTCTGATTTATGTAGCTGTCTTCTTTCTGACCCATGTTTCTTTTAATAAAGATTGAGGCCACTGGTCGATCCACTGAAGTCTATCTTTTTAAGACAGCCTAGCTTCTGGATTTTGGGTGCATGAATCTCTCCATCTTGTTAAATATTTCCCTGAAGGGAAAAACATTTGAAGTGACCCCCAATGTATTATTAAATTCTCTTTCAAAGGGATAGTTGAGGAAAATATAAAGTACCATATTTTCTTTTAGCACCTAGGGCTAATGCAGTATTTTCTCTTATTCTCCCATGATATCTAGGTTTCTAACTGCTTCAGTGGATGTGATAAAGCAGACATTAACATCAAGATCTGTAGTAGTCTGAGTGGGTAAGTGCCTCCTTTACTCTGTAGAGCTCTCCAACTCTCTACCTCTGCCTTCAGGGCTCAGCTTCATGGCTTTGACCCACCGACAAACACAGTGTTGACAGATCAGATCAGATAGCTTAGGTGCAGATTACTATGTGATGTAACCATTATCTCCAAGTTAAGAAAACATTACAGCAAGTCCCCTACATTTGAACCAGTTCTGTTCTGACAGCACATTGATAAGTCCAATTTGTTTGAAGTTCAACAAAGTTAGCCTCAATACCCAACAAACACAATTAGCTATATTGTAGTTCTGTACTGTAAAAGGTCTATAACACTTTTCATGCAAATAACATGTATCTAAGAAGCAAAAAGAAAAACAAACAAACAAACATTTTTAACCTTACAGTACAATGTTCTGAAGAGTAAAGTAGTACAGTACAACAGCTGGCATACAGGGGTTGGCATGCACATTTGCATCTTTGAAAGTACTCAACCTGTAGGGAACTTACTGTACAGACCCCAAGCTTGCTAAGGATTTTCAAACTTCAAGGATTGCTGTAGGAAAGGTCATAGCAATCCCACTTATCACTGTCCTTGCTAAACTTCTGCACTAGAAGAACATTCTAGATGGCACGAATTTCAGCTTAAAATCAGGTTAGATTTTGTGAATTTCTCTCCTGATAGGGATTAGCAATGAACTTTCATGGTTTAACTAATGTAACCTGTATATTTACGCATCTGTGCACACATGCCATCCCTGGTGGATACTCAAACATGTACTCATGTTTCATGAATGAATACAATGAATGAAAAGATGAAAGAATGAAGATAAAAATGAAGATTTTCGCTTTCTATCCTCAGTTCTATATTGTGACTCTAGGGAATTTTTATATAAGGCTTATGTTCTCATTTGTGTGTTTTGTCCAAGTAGTCTCAAAGATATCTCAAAATAAGTATATCCCCAAGTGACCCTTTTTACTCATAAAAATCTGCCTATCATTCTCTGGTTGTTATTTTGATAAATCTATGCAATGATTTTAAAAAATTAAATTGCTTTACTTTTTCAGTATCTAAGTACCTTGATTCTCATTTTTCATGTTTGATATTCATACCCTTCACTCACCCTATCTGTTCTGCCTATAGTTTAGGAACATGATGCATTTTACTTGGGCAAGTGACACAGTATCCTAAAACGCTGGTTACTGTGCAGATTCACAGCTCTCTGATACTTTCTCCACAATGTCTAGAGAGAACAAAATGAAATATGAATTTGACCCCATCTCTCCCTGGCTAAAGTCTCTTTAGTTTATCCTTAATACAAAGAAGATAATGCCAAACTTGTTGCTACCATAAATATTTAACTATTTTTCAAAAATATTGTCAAGTTCTATCTTTATTATGAACATATTATAATACCTATACCATTGATTCACAAATAAATCTGACACTGTCCTTCTTAGAGTAAAATTATTCCAGAAAATAAGAGGAGCTCAATAAACAATTGGCAAATAATTCAATGAAAAAAATACAGATGAGACTGAATTGAAATCCATTTCCTGACAACTTATTTTTATTTATCCTAGATACTGCCCTTGAATATTAAACTATAACATAGTCCTTTTATTTAATTTTTGGTCCATGACAACTGTCTAATAATTTAAATGTACTCCATCAAAGATTTGTCAAAACTAAGAATTACCTCTTTGCTATGCTGCTTTTCCAATTTTTATTCGAGAATGATAACTTTCATCTTTTGAATAGTTCTGAATTTTATTCACAGTTTTAATTAATAAAATTAAAACACATGTAAAAGAAAATAATAGATTGAGGCCCAAAGATCTGCTTTTAAATATTAATAAAGCCAGCAATCAAGACAAAATGATGGTACTGACACAAAAACAGAAATACAGATCAGTGAAACAGGATAGAAAGCTAAGAGAAAGTCCAGTTGCAATGATGGTCAACTAACCTATGTCAAAGAAGTCAACAACATACAATGGAGAAGAGACATTCTCTTTAATGACTGGGTCTGGGAAAACTGGATAGCTACATGCAAAAGAATGAAATTAGAACACTCCCTAACACCATACACCAAAAACGAACTCAAAATGGATTAAACACCTATATGTGAGGACAGACACTATAAAACTCTTAGATGAAAACATGGCCAGACACTCTCTGACATAAATCACAAGATCTTCTTTGTTGCATCTCCTAGAGTAATGAAAATAAATATAAAAACAATCAAGTGTACCTATTTGCACAGCAATGCAAACCATAACACAAGACAAAAATAAGACCCTTAGAATGGGAGAAAATTTTTTCAAAGGAAGTAACTGACAGGAGATTAATCTCCAAAACCCACAAACATCTCATGCAGCTCAATAACAATAAAACAAACAACCCAATCCAAAAATGAGCAGAGGCCCCAAAGAGACATTTCTCCAAATAAGATACACAGATGGCCAGAGGCACATAAAAAGATGCTCAACATCACTAATTATTAGAGAAAAAGTCAAAAGTCTAATGAAATGTCACCTCACACCCTTTAGAATGGAAATCATCAAAAAATCGATTAAAAAAATCAATGCTGGAGAGAATGCGAAGAAAAGGAACTACTCTAACACTATTGGTGGGAATGTAAATTTATATAACCACTATGGAGAACAGTGCAGAGGTTCCTTATAAAACAAAACACAGAGCTACCATATGACCCAGTAATCCCTCTTCTGGGCACATACCCAAAGAAAACCATAATTCAAAAAGATACATGCTTCTCAGTGTTCATTGCAGCAGTATTGTTAATAGCCAGGACATGGAAGCAACCTAAACGTCCATTAACAGAGGAATACATAAAAAACCTTGGTACCCATATGCAATGGAATATTACTCAACTGTAAAAAAGAATAAACAGTGCCATTCCAGAGATGTGGATGGTCTTAGAGACTGTCGTAAGAGTAAAGTAAGTCAGAAAGAGAAAAACAAATATTATATATTAATACATCATGTGGGATCTATAAAGATGGTACAGATGACTATACAGAAAGTAGAAATAGACAAAGATGTAGAGAACAAATTTATGGACACCAAGGGGGAGAAGGGGGATTAGGATGAGTTAGGAGATTAGCATTTTTACCTGTAAAAATTTTGGCATATACCTTCAAGCATAATTCTCTTACATTAACAAGGCTTCATGACCCACTCATCATTCTGGCCAATGGCCTCTGAACACATTTGATTCTTTTTGTATCCCTCCCTACGTGATACCCAGCATTACATGTGAATAGCTAGAATGATATAATCAGCAGAGAAAGAGTATCACTACCACCCTAATTCCACATTCACACTTCTAAATAATTATGTCTTTATTTGCCAAATAAAAAATAAACTATTTGCTCACTTGATAGCTATTTTCCAATGTTTATTCATGTTAATTTAAGGGAATGGCAACCCACTCTATTATTTTTGCCTGGAGAATTCCATGGGCATAGGAGCCTGGCAGGCTACAGTCTGTGAAATTGCAAAGAGTTGGACAGGACTGAACAACTCACTTTCTGTTTTACTTTTCACCAAGTACAGTACTTCTGACATTTTCTCATGTTCTACAATATTCTCTGAGCCTGTGCATGTTAATTTTTACACTCACTCTTAGAAATCCCAAGGAGCACAGTTCATCTTTTATTATTTGGGGATCATTTGTAAGAAAAGTCCCATAAATGCGTAAACGGCTTTGACATCTTTAATAACTTATGAATTGCTCTAGATAGATAGTAAAATAGGATGACTCTGAGGAAGTAGGATAAACTAAGTGGGGAAAAGTAATAGAAAGGGAAGAATTAGGACTTCCAAAATTCTTTGAAAATATTTAGACCATTGGTTGGCAATCATTATTTAACTTTATATATAATTTCAGTTGTAGAGAGTACACTAGAGTCATTCTTAAGCACTCCTCTTCATGAAAGGAGCACATCAGTGTTAATCTCCTGGGGTTCGAGTTCTCAGAAACCCAGCTTCTTAGCTGGAGGCTTATCTTTCCAAATAGACAGCATCCCTTTAAGCAACTTTCACAGTGAGCATGATGACTCCGCTTTCTCAGGATGGCACAGTACAGGGATGGACCTGGCAGATGGAAGGACTCCTCATGTGTGGTGGGCTTGTGGGGTCATGTGAAGAATCTGGGCAAAGACTGATCCTATTTCATACCGAGAACTCTCCCTGATCTGATGATCACCTTCCCATCTCTCTCTAGACCTGGACACCAGTATCTTAAAATCCTCCTGCGCCCTCTGACACCTTGTCTTTCTCTGGAGCCTGTGTGATGGTTCCTTTTAGACTTCCACTTTCTGCTCACCTAGCTACCAGTTTCTTTTATTCTTTCTTTTTCTTTTTTTTAAATGTCCCTTGAATCTATTTGTACATAGCCTCCTGATTTACTTCTCCTTTAGATATAAATGGATATTGTAGAGTAGAACATCAGCGTGTGCTCTAGCCACCCCTACGTGACTTTCCAAGGGCTGCTTTCTGCTTGCAAAGCAGCTTGAACTGGGTAGATTAGCACATATCCCTGTTATCTGAGAGATGAGCTACACCCCTCTAAGGAGGGCTGAATTCTGGCCTTGTGAGGAGACCCTTTCAAGTCTACTTCCTTTGGTCCTCTCCCTAAGTGCTAGGGTACAATATCAAGTGTTTCTGTACCTTAGGATGAGAGTTTAATTGCTCTTTATATCAAATTTCTTCTTAAAAACAAAAGGCAAATGTCATTCATCAAAAATTAAGCCCTACATATATATGGAACAACACTGACAACAGTTTTGTAAATGGAACCTTTACCCCAATCTTACATACCATAAAACTGAGTCTCAGGCTTCACTGGTGGCTCAGTGGTAAAGAAACTACATGCTAATGTGGTAGACAACAGGTTCCATCCCTGGTCCGGGAAGATCCTACGTGCTGTGTAGCAACTAAGCCTTTGTGGCACAACTACTGAGCCTGTGCTCTAGAGTCTGGGAACTGCGACTCCTGAACCCCATGTGTCTAGAGTTTATGCTCCACAACAAAAGTCATAGCAATGAGAAGTCCATGCAGTGCAACTAGAGTAGCCCCCAGTTGACACAACTAGAGAAAAGCTTGTGCAGCAAAAAAGACCCAGCATAGCCAAAAAAAAGAAAACTGAGTCTCATGGAATTAAATGTGTCCACAGTCATTCACTAAACTAGTCGATGAACCCTGTTTTCAATCCAGATCATCTTTTCTCTGAGGCCATGCTTTATCCCTCCGTTTGTTAGTTGCTCAGTCATGTCCAGCTCTTTGTGGCTCACCAGGCTCCTCTATCCATTGGATTCTCCAGGCAAGAATACTGGATTGGGTTGCCATTCCTTTTTCCAGGGGATGTTTCCAACTCAGGGATCAAACCCAGGTCTCCTGCATTGCAGAAGATGGTAATTCTTTACCATCTGAGCCACCAGGAATAACTCCTCTGGTCAAGGTGGATGTTTCTGATGACAACACATGTGGTATATAATATTCTCCCTTTAAACTCTTCTCTTCACTCAGGCTCTAGAGAACTTAGGGCTTCCCAGGTGGCACAGTGGTAAAGAATCCACCTGCCAATGTAGTAGATACAAGAGACGTGGGTTCAATTCCTGAGTCGGGAAGATCCCATAGAATAGGAAATGGCAAACCTCTTTAGTATTCCTCTCTGGAGAATTCTATGAACAGAGGAGCCTGGTGGGCTACAGTCTATGGGGGTCACAAAGAGTCAGATATGACTAAGCACATATACCCTAGAGAAGTTACATATGCAAATTTTCTTCCAAGTATTTGATCCAACACTCTGTGTTGCAACACCATATCTATAATATTAATCACATGACAATTTTCTAATAACATACTGTGTTTTCAAGTGCATTAAAATGAGTGATATGCCATATAACAAATTTTTGGTCCTCAAAATTTCAGTCAGTACAAATATTCATGCAAGCCACATGTTTATTATTAGTCTTGCTCTTGCAAAATGAGGATAAGACAAGTCTTTTAATGTTTTTAAATATGAGTGCTATTCACTGCAAAGAAAGAACAGCTTTAAAAATCACAGAAATTCCTAAGCCATTATCAGTCAATATGACTATCAGTCAAGATTTCTAATGCAATTAGAGACTAGTACCTACACTGTGTAGGAAAGGAAAATAAAAGCTTCAGAGGCCAAAGAATAAATTCAAAAAGCTATGAATAATAATCTGAATGGGATATTTGCAATCTATTGAGTGGGATAATTTAGCAGCAAAACCTGCAATAAGAAAGAAAAATTACTGAAAATTTATTTAATAGATTTGCTCAAGATTAGTTTCCTTAAGAGGAAAATAGGTGTTTTTACAAAAACACATCTTAGGCAGTATCATTAATAGTAAATTAAGAGATAGAAATCGAAAGGATATGAATAGCTTGTCATATACTAAATTATATAATTAAACTCCCTGGGAAGTTGCATTTTCATCTTTTAGAATCTGGTTGTGTTATATTTATATATATCAACAGAATAGCTCAAATATTCTTATTTAGGCCAGGCCTACACAGCTGATCAGTTTTCCAGCCACAGGATGATTACTGAAAAATGGATTATGGTTCTTAGAAAATAACATTATCTCCTGATAGCAGCCGTAAAATCCAGTATACAATTGGGACTATTAAAACAAATAAAGATAAAATGTCCTATAAAGTAGTTGTGTGTGCATGTGCTCAGTCATGTTCGACTCTTTGCAACCCTGTAGCCTGCCAGGCTCTTCTGTTCATGGAATTTTATAGGAAAGAAGAGTGGAGTGGTTTGTCATTCCCTTCTCCGGGGAGTCTACCAGATCCAGGATTAAACCTGCATCTCTTGTATCTCCTGCAATGGTTAATACTATGCCACCTTGGAAGCCACATAAAGTAGTTAGAAATATTTAATTCAAATAATTTTTCTAAGTCAAATATATTGTAGAGGTAAGATTTTGTCAATACAAAACTGATCTTTATTTTTCCTCCTATCAATTTAGAGCCATCATGTACTGTCCCTTAGGGCAACTTTCTTATTTTTTTTCTGGTCTGAAACCCTTTATTGTTATAATAAGTGTTTATTCTGGACTCCTCCCCCTCCCCCAAATCTTTATTGGTATATATTTTCTGCTAGACAAACACCTAGTGTGTTCTGTACTAATGGAAACATAGCAACAACACCACCACCAAAAAATAACAACAAAAAAAAATTAAGATATTGTAGTTGATCCCATGAGTTTCTGCCTTAAATGGATTTTTTGGTTAAGTTACCTGACAGATCAATGAAAGTTTTATACTAATATTGCTCGTATCAAAACCGACATCTCATTTCTTGAGATTTTCTTTGAAAACTATTATCCAATAACAGAAAATAATGTCATTCTATGATAGTTTTACGGACATTTAACTACACATAACAAAATAACTTTAAATTATATCCATGATGATAAAGAAAATGTGTTTAAGATTGTATATGCACGTTAAGACTTCCCTAGTGGCTCAGATGGTAAAGAATCTGCCTGCAATGAGGGAGACCAGGGTTTGATCCTTGGGCAGAGAAGATCCCCTGGAGGAGGGCATGGCAACTCACTCCAGTATTCTTGCTGGGAGAATCCCATGGACAGAGGAGCCTGTAAGAACACAGTCCATGTGGTTCAAAAGAGTTGGACACAACTGAACAACTAAGCACATATGTATTGGAAGAGACTATATAATGTCAAAAATTCTTTCCCTAAGATTCTAAGTTTATACTAATGTCTTGAAAAGAAAAACATTAAATGGCATGATTATCTTGGCTTAAAATTGATAGAGGTATATGAGGTACTATTTTGAGAAGGTAAGATAGGCTTACAGAAAATATCATATCTCAGGGTTTGTTTGTTAGTATAATGAAGACTGATGACAACTCTTTCTTATAGTTATTGAAATATCTTAGTACTGCAGTAAAACCTGAAACATATTCTAATTTGTTTCTTATATTTTCTTACTCTATATATTTTTCATCTGTAAGATAGTTTCTCCTGAATGCCCACACTTAAAATTAAGTCTTTATTGAAAGCTAAAATCTTCTTCATTGAATGTTCTGAGACCATGGTATAAGTTCTCACTGATCTTCATTTTCTTCTTTCAGCAGCTGAAATATGATTGAACATGATTTACTTATATGAATTCACTGACTTTGCTTCATTCTACTCTGTAATTCTTGAGGCATTCAGATAAATTCGAAATGAAGTACTGGGGACATTCAAAGGTCCAATAAAACAGAGAGAAAGTAAAAAATTTAACCTAAGACAGAGTCCCTATCTAAAGGAGATGGGCCACCAATGTTTCCAGTCAATCTTCCTCTTGGGACACTCTAGATGGTACAGGACATTTTCATTTGCTACCTGTGAGAGATTATCTGCCTACCTGAGTTCCTGTGTTGACTCCAAATGTCAGAGTATTTTCTTCTTCCCTAGCTTGGAACTTTCTTTTTAAACAATATTCAAAAAGTAATTTACTCAAGATTTTATGAAGAATATTAACTAGAAAGCATTCACTTAGTATGGCTTTAAAAAGATTAGGATATAAGCCAATATATAATAAATATAAACTCTAAATATGCTAGAAGTTAATGCTTGAATTTGTCAAACAGTGGGATGGCATCACCAAATGCATGCATGTGTACCCAGCTGCTTTGTCATGTTCGGCATTTTGAGACTCCATGGACTATAGTCAACCAGGCTCCCCTGTCCATGACATTTCTCAGGCAAGGATGCTGGAATGGGTTGCCATTTCCTTCTTCAGGGAATCTTCCTGACAGGAATGGAACCTGTATCACCCGCATTGACAGGCAGATTCTTTACCACTGAGCTACCTGTGAAGCCTGGTATTACCAAGTATTTTCTCATTAGCACCCAAAGTATACGACCACATGCAAACCTAGAAACTCTGAGTCTTGGTTGACTGTGTGATATCCTTAACAGGGCAAAAATAGAAAATGGAGAAAGTGCATGCAGAACATGGTGGCATGTAAGTCACAGCTTGCAAGTATGTGAGAGCTTTGCTGCTACTTCTTTCTTCCTCTGTCTCTTGTGAAAATTATTTATAAACCATTCTCTATCATTGAGCCTTGAGAAACTTTAGAAGAATTTTAAGACAATAAACAGCATGGTTGGTAACAATCAGAGATAACATATGTTATGAAGTCAAAAGAAATCAGCGATGTTGAAACATGGCATATGAAAAGTATACTACAGCGAAAACGGCTTGAATAGGTAGGAAGAGCAGGTTTAGCTGCTCAGTATTTACTGAGGTTTATGGGTATCAATGACAGGTAAAGTACATCCAGAAAAGTATTTTCTGAAACTAATACCAGAATCAGTGATTCTTATCTCGTACAAAGGCTTCAGACAAAAATATTTCCAAACTCAAATAGATGTTAAAAGAGAATTTCCTATCACACTAGATTCTAATTAATTCTGAAATGATGAGTAGATTAATTTCATGGGGAACCAAGATGAGACTAAATCTTGGCAAAAACTGACAAGGAAGATAATACTAAAAGAATATGGCCAAGGAAAATATCACAGCTCAGTTTCACAAATCAGTCTTGAGGTTTACATGATTTATAATAACATAAGTTTCTTCATTTATAAATGGTGATATCTATTCCTAAAAAATACCATTATTTTTAGTTATTAAGGGAAATTCCTACCTAAAGATCAAACTCTAGCTCAAGTGTCACCTCTTGTACTAAGTCTATGCAATGTTTTAGTTGATGTCAGATAGGTGTCTCTCCCATAGGACACAGTGCATTATATTATGTTCCTGTTTGTTTATTTGAACACATTGAGCCAACAAATTGCCTCATTCTTCATTATACTTTCTATTCATAATGTGATATCTGTCAAATAAATGTGTGTGAATGTGTTTGTGTATAAATGAATGAGCAATAAAATACACTAAGCAGATGACAGTTCTACCAGATTGCAGGCATACCTCAGAAATAAGGTGGATCCAGTTCTAGACCACAACAAAAAAGGTGAATATCACAATAAAGCGAGTCATACAAATGTTTTGCTTTTCCAGTGCATATATAAGTATTTAATACTATTCTGTAGTCTGCTATGGGTGCAATTATGTCTAAAGAAACAACGTACATACCTCAATTAAAAAGTAGATTTTTCTGACTTAGATGACTGGGATGGGAGGGTTGGTAGGGACACTCAAGAAGGAGGGGATATATGTATTTTTATAGTTGATTCAAATTTTAAGACAATAAACAGCATGGTTGGTAACAATCAGAGATAACATATGTTATGAAGTCAAAAGAAATCAGCGATGTTGAAACATGGCATATGAAAAGTATACTACAGCAAAACGGCTTGAATAGGTAGGAAGAGCAGGTTTAGCTGCTCAGTATTTACTGAGGTTTATGGGTATCAATGACAGGTAAAGTACATCCAGAAAAGTATTTTCTGAAACTAATACCAGAATCAGTGATTCTTATCTCGTACAAAGGCTTCAGACAAAAATATTTCCAAACTCAAATAGATGTTAAAAGAGAATTTCCTATCACACTAGATTCTAATTAATTCTGAAATGATGAGTAGATTAATTTCATGGGGAACCAAGATGAGACTAAATCTTGGCAAAAACTGACAAGGAAGATAATACTAAAAGAATATGGCCAAGGAAAATATCACAGCTCAGTTTCACAAATCAGTCTTGAGGTTTACATGATTTATAATAACATAAGTTTCTTCATTTATAAATGGTGATATCTATTCCTAAAAAATACCATTATTTTTAGTTATTAAGGGAAATTCCTACCTAAAGATCAAACTCTAGCTCAAGTGTCACCTCTTGTACTAAGTCTATGCAATGTTTTAGTTGATGTCAGATAGGTGTCTCTCCCATAGGACACAGTGCATTATATTATGTTCCTGTTTGTTTATTTGAACACATTGAGCCAACAAATTGCCTCATTCTTCATTATACTTTCTATTCATAATGTGATATCTGTCAAATAAATGTGTGTGAATGTGTTTGTGTATAAATGAATGAGCAATAAAATACACTAAGCAGATGACAGTTCTACCAGATTGCAGGCATACCTCAGAAATAAGGTGGATCCAGTTCTAGACCACAACAAAAAAGGTGAATATCACAATAAAGCGAGTCATACAAATGTTTTGCTTTTCCAGTGCATATATAAGTATTTAATACTATTCTGTAGTCTGCTATGGGTGCAATTATGTCTAAAGAAACAACGTACATACCTCAATTAAAAAGTAGATTTTTCTGACTTAGATGACTGGGATGGGAGGGTTGGTAGGGACACTCAAGAAGGAGGGGATATATGTATTTTTATAGTTGATTCAAATTTTTGTACAGTAGAAACCAATACAACATTGTAAGGCAATTATCCTCCAATTAAAAATGCTTTGTTGTCACATATATATATGGAATCTAGAAAGATGGTACTGATAAATGCATATTCAGAGCAGCAATTGAGAAAAAGACATAGAGAATAAACTCATGGTCATTGGGGTGAGGGGGAAGTGGATGAAAAGTTTGGGAAAGGTAATATGGAAACCTACACTACCATAAATAAAAGGGACACTCATTATGGATATGCTGTAAGAGTAAGAGAACTTATATGGGGGCTACACAACAACCTGAAGGGGTGGGATGGGAAGGGACTGGGAGTGGGGTTCAGGTGGGAGGGGTCAAGGTCACACTTATGACTGATTTGGATTTATGTATAGCTGTAAACAACAAAACTCTGTAAAATAAAATAAAAATATTTATGTAATTAAAAAATGCTTTGTTGTTAACTAATATTAAGTATCATCTAATCCTTCAGCAAGTCAGTCTTTTTGCTGGTAGAGGGAACTGTCTCAGTGTTGATAGCTACAGACTGATCACAGGGGTTGTTGCTTAAGGTTGGAATGGCTGCAGCAATTTTTTAAACTAGACAACAATGCAACAATGAAGTTTTTTTTTCTGCATTTTTATTTGAACACATTGAGCCAACAAATTGCCTCATTCTTCATTATACTTTCTATTCATAATGTGATATCTGTCAAATAAATGTGTGTGAATGTGTTTGTGTATAAATGAATGAGCAATAAAATACACTAAGCAGATGACAGTTCTACCAGATTGCAGGCATACCTCAGAAATAAGGTGGATCCAGTTCTAGACCACAACAAAAAAGGTGAATATCACAATAAAGCGAGTCATACAAATGTTTTGCTTTTCCAGTGCATATATAAGTATTTAATACTATTCTGTAGTCTGCTATGGGTGCAATTATGTCTAAAGAAACAACGTACATACCTCAATTAAAAAGTAGATTTTTCTGACTTAGATGACTGGGATGGGAGGGTTGGTAGGGACACTCAAGAAGGAGGGGATATATGTATTTTTATAGTTGATTCAAATTTTTGTACAGTAGAAACCAATACAACATTGTAAGGCAATTATCCTCCAATTAAAAATGCTTTGTTGTCACATATATATATGGAATCTAGAAAGATGGTACTGATAAATGCATATTCAGAGCAGCAATTGAGAAAAAGACATAGAGAATAAACTCATGGTCATTGCGGTGAGGGGGAAGTGGATGAAAAGTTTGGGAAAGGTAATATGGAAACCTACACTACCATAAATAAAAGGGACACTCATTATGGATATGCTGTAAGAGTAAGAGAACTTATATGGGGGCTACACAACAACCTGAAGGGGTGGGATGGGAAGGGACTGGGAGTGGGGTTCAGGTGGGAGGGGTCAAGGTCACACTTATGACTGATTTGGATTTATGTATAGCTGTAAACAACAAAACTCTGTAAAATAAAATAAAAATATTTATGTAATTAAAAAATGCTTTGTTGTTAACTAATATTAAGTATCATCTAATCCTTCAGCAAGTCAGTCTTTTTGCTGGTAGAGGGAACTGTCTCAGTGTTGATAGCTACAGACTGATCACAGGGGTTGTTGCTTAAGGTTGGAATGGCTGCAGCAATTTTTTAAACTAGACAACAATGCAACAATGAAGTGTTCTGCATTTATTTAACTCATCCTTTCATGAACAATTTCTCTGTGGCATGTAAAGTTGTTTGATAGCCTTTTACTCACAGTAGAACTTTGAGCATACTCTGGGAAAAAGTAGAGGACAGAGAAGCCTGAGTTGCTACATTAGGTCACGAAGAGTCGGGCACATCTTACGGACTGAACAACAACATAACTTTTTTAAAAATTGGATTCAGTCTTTTCAAACTCTGCTATTGCTTTTTTCAACCAAGTTTATATAATATTCTAAATCCTTTCTTGTAGTTTCAACAATTTTCACATCATCTTTACCATCAGTAGTTTTCATCTCAAGAAACCACTTTCTGGGCTTCCCTGGTAGCTCAGTGGTGAAGAGTTTGCCTGCTAATGCGGGAGACACAAGTTCGATCCCTGATCTGAGAAGATCCCATATGCTGCAGAGCAACTAAGCCAGTGAGCCACAACTATTGAGCCTATGCTCTAGAGCCTCAGAACCATAATTATTGAGCCCATCTGCCACAACATCTGAAGCCCATGAGCCCTAGAGCCGGAATTCCACAACAAAAGTCACCACAGCAAGAAGCCTGCTCACCTCAACTAGAGAGTTGCCCCCACTCCCTACAAGTAGAGAAAAGTCTGTGGCAGCAGTAAAAACCCAGAATAGCCAAAAATAAAGACAGAAAGAAAGAAAGAAATTTGTTTAAAAAAGAAACCACTTTCTTTGCTCATCTTAACTTAGAGCAAGTATTGTGAATTGAAATGTAGTTTTAAAATGACTAAACATCAAAACAAATACAGGTGAATTAAAGAAGCAACTTTAATGATTTGTTAAAGTTTTATCATGAGATTGGAGGAATTCAGTCACATTATCAGATTCCACTTTTAATTCTAGTTCTCTCGCTATTTCTAACACATTTACAGTAAGTTCCTCCAATGTAATCCTGGACTCCACAAAGACATCCATGGGCTTTGGAATCAGTGTCTTTGAAACTACAGTTAATATTGGTATTTTGACCTCTTCCCATGAATTTGAACAAGTGTTCCTGACATGGACAATGGTGAATCCTTTTTGAAAGTGCTTCAACTGACTGTCCAGATCCACTAGAGAAGTCGCCATCTGTGGCACTTGTGGCATTACAAAATGTGTTTCTTAAATAAAGACTTTAAAAATCTAAATCACTTCTTAATTAACAGGCTGAAGTATGGATATTTTATTAACAAATGTGACAACACTCATCTCCTTGTTTATGTATCCATCATAAATCTTGGGTGTCCAAGTGCATTGTCAATGAGCAGTAATATTATGAAACGGATCTTTTTCATGAGTAGTACGTGTCAAAAGTGTGCTTAGACTATTCTGTAAACTATGATTAAAAAAAAAAAAAGATGTGATATCATATAGGCCTTGTTGTTCCATTTACAGAGCACAGAGAAGATTTAGCAGAATTCTTAAGAATACTAGGTTCAGGATGGTAAACAAGCCCTGATTTCAACTTACAGTCACCGGTTGCATTATTCCCTAACAAAGCCAGCCTTGCTTATTTGAAAAGGCTACTTCTTAGCCAGTGAGCCACAACTATTGAGCCTATGCTCTAGAGCCTCAGAACCATAATTATTGAGCCCATCTGCCACAACATCTGAAGCCCATGAGCCCTAGAGCCGGAATTCCACAACAAAAGTCACCACAGCAAGAAGCCTGCTCACCTCAACTAGAGAGTTGCCCCCACTCCCTACAAGTAGAGAAAAGTCTGTGGCAGCAGTAAAAACCCAGAATAGCCAAAAATAAAGACAGAAAGAAAGAAAGAAATTTGTTTAAAAAAGAAACCACTTTCTTTGCTCATCTTAACTTAGAGCAAGTATTGTGAATTGAAATGTAGTTTTAAAATGACTAAACATCAAAACAAATACAGGTGAATTAAAGAAGCAACTTTAATGATTTGTTAAAGTTTTATCATGAGATTGGAGGAATTCAGTCACATTATCAGATTCCACTTTTAATTCTAGTTCTCTCGCTATTTCTAACACATTTACAGTAAGTTCCTCCAATGTAATCCTGGACTCCACAAAGACATCCATGGGCTTTGGAATCAGTGTCTTTGAAACTACAGTTAATATTGGTATTTTGACCTCTTCCCATGAATTTGAACAAGTGTTCCTGACATGGACAATGGTGAATCCTTTTTGAAAGTGCTTCAACTGACTGTCCAGATCCACTAGAGAAGTCGCCATCTGTGGCACTTGTGGCATTACAAAATGTGTTTCTTAAATAAAGACTTTAAAAATCTAAATCACTTCTTAATTAACAGGCTGAAGTATGGATATTTTATTAACAAATGTGACAACACTCATCTCCTTGTTTATGTATCCATCATAAATCTTGGGTGTCCAAGTGCATTGTCAATGAGCAGTAATATTATGAAACGGATCTTTTTCATGAGTAGTACGTGTCAAAAGTGTGCTTAGACTATTCTGTAAACTATGATTAAAAAAAAAAAAAGATGTGATATCATATAGGCCTTGTTGTTCCATTTACAGAGCACAGAGAAGATTTAGCAGAATTCTTAAGAATACTAGGTTCAGGATGGTAAACAAGCCCTGATTTCAACTTACAGTCACCGGTTGCATTATTCCCTAACAAAAGAGCCAGCCTGCTATTTGAAGCTAAGGTATTAACTTCTCCTCTCTAGCTACAAAAGTCCTAGTTGGCATCTTCTTCCAATATATGGCTGTTTCACCTGCACTGAAAAATCTGTGGTTTAGTTTAGCCATCTTCATTAATGATCTTAGCAAGAGTTTCTGGAAAACATGCTACAGTTTACATTAGCATTAAAAATCACTGAACACCATAACAATTATAATGAACAGGTTTGAAAGATTATGAGAATTACCAGAATGTGATAAAGTGAGTAGATACTGTTGAAAAAACATCTCTGACAGATTTGCTCAATGCAGGATAGCCACAAACCTTCAATTTGTTAACAACAATAACAAAAAAGCAAGATTTGCTAAGTGCAATAAAATGTGGATGATTATGAGTTTATGAATTATATCAGGTATTTATTATATGTAACTCTTAGAAAATCTAACTATATTGGCAAACTACTGCCTGCAGTTCAAATCTGTCCTGCTGCCTATTTTGGTAAATAAAGTTTTATTAGAACAAGACCATGCTCATTCACTTACAAATTGTTTTTTGTCACTTTCAGGGTACACCAATAGAGTTGAGCAGTTTCAAGAGAGACCACATAGGTCACAAAAGCTAAAGGTATTTATTATCTGACTGCTAAGGGGAAAAAAATTGCTGACCCCTTGTCAATAGAAACATTCTGCAGGTGTAAATACATTTGGAAATGAGTGGAATAGGACATATGTCAAGAAGGTATGTTTGCCAAAGCAAACTCACTGCTATTACCTACTTTATTTTCTATTTTTATTTGAGATGCCCAGTGGAATGTTTTAGTTTTCTTGGCCTTTCTCCCAAAGCACTTCTTTATGATCCACTGCCTGATTATTATATAACTTCAAGTTATAAAGGCCTTTATATTTCTAGGTTCTAGATCTTTCTGTGAGCCTTGTTAGCAGAGTCACCATTAGTAAACCAGTTGTCTTTTGATCTCACTTCCTACATTAGTCAAATGAGAGGGTAAATGGCATATTCTCATGCTCTCTTCTAAGCAAGGCTGTGAGTTGTGACCTGTGCAGTCACACCGTTTTATTAAAACATTGATGTGTACTATTCACTAACAAGGATTCTCATGTTGGAGTGATTTTGTTTTATTCCCACAAGGCTCCCAGAGGTTTTAGAACATTGGAAAGCAGTGAAGCTGAAGTATTTCTTGGGGCGTTTCTTGGCATCACTTCAGTTCCTTCTCATTGTCAATGTCTTCTCTCCAGATCCACCTTTTCCTACGTTCTCAAATCTCCTATAATTCCCTAAAAGTTCACTAGTCATGGGCAGGAAGTGAATTAATGTTCATTCTATCCCAGGAAAAATTTCTATTCAAAGCAATCTTGGAAATTTTAAAAAAATCAGCTAAAGAGATAGAACAGTCTCTAAAGACCTAGTTCTCTCATTTTATAGATGAATAAATCCATAATCAACAAAATTCTGGGACTTTGTTACAGTTAAAGGCAAAGCCCAAATTGGAACACATGATCTGGCTGTCACTCACATCATTATTTCAGCATTTTAAGGGAGGGTCAAGGCCTTTCCAGATTTTCTTATAAAGTACTGAAAATAGCAAAGGACCCTTCTCTTGTTATTTCAATAATTTAAGATATGTGCCAAGTTTTTCAAAGGTTTTCAGCAAAGTACTCTAAATTGCAGCCTGATGTACAATTAGAACTTCTTTCCCACTGTCAACACCTCATTTTTAAGTCACCATCATCTATAATCATCATCATCATCATCATCATTATTAAAATGACAGACATCATAATGGCCTAATTTTAACTTTGTAACTACTATGCATCAAAAACTATGCTAAGTACTTTACACACATTACCCATTTGCTCTTGTGCTAAACTAGTTGTAAGACTCTGCATAAGTGACAATCTCTTTCTGTCTTGGTTTTCTTGTATGTAAATCATAAAGTCCAGGTAGTATATAAAGCAGAAACAGATGTTACAGCCTAAGCATGGTAGAAAATTCTGGATATTTTTTTGCTGCATTAAAAAATAAACCCAAAATGTACAAGTTATAAAGGCCTTATATTTCTAGGTTCTAGATCTTTCTGTGAGCCTTGTTAGCAGAGTCACCATTAGTAAACCAGTTGTCTTTTGATCTCACTTCCTACATTAGTCAAATGAGAGGGTAAATGGCATATTCTCATGCTCTCTTCTAAGCAAGGCTGTGAGTTGTGACCTGTGCAGTCACACCGTTTTATTAAAACATTGATGTGTACTATTCACTAACAAGGATTCTCATGTTGGAGTGATTTTGTTTTATTCCCACAAGGCTCCCAGAGGTTTTAGAACATTGGAAAGCAGTGAAGCTGAAGTATTTCTTGGGGCGTTTCTTGGCATCACTTCAGTTCCTTCTCATTGTCAATGTCTTCTCTCCAGATCCACCTTTTCCTACGTTCTCAAATCTCCTATAATTCCCTAAAAGTTCACTAGTCATGGGCAGGAAGTGAATTAATGTTCATTCTATCCCAGGAAAAATTTCTATTCAAAGCAATCTTGGAAATTTTAAAAAAATCAGCTAAAGAGATAGAACAGTCTCTAAAGACCTAGTTCTCTCATTTTATAGATGAATAAATCCATAATCAACAAAATTCTGGGACTTTGTTACAGTTAAAGGCAAAGCCCAAATTGGAACACATGATCTGGCTGTCACTCACATCATTATTTCAGCATTTTAAGGGAGGGTCAAGGCCTTTCCAGATTTTCTTATAAAGTACTGAAAATAGCAAAGGACCCTTCTCTTGTTATTTCAATAATTTAAGATATGTGCCAAGTTTTTCAAAGGTTTTCAGCAAAGTACTCTAAATTGCAGCCTGATGTACAATTAGAACTTCTTTCCCACTGTCAACACCTCATTTTTAAGTCACCATCATCTATAATCATCATCATCATCATCATCATTATTAAAATGACAGACATCATAATGGCCTAATTTTAACTTTGTAACTACTATGCATCAAAAACTATGCTAAGTACTTTACACACATTACCCATTTGCTCTTGTGCTAAACTAGTTGTAAGACTCTGCATAAGTGACAATCTCTTTCTGTCTTGGTTTTCTTGTATGTAAATCATAAAGTCCAGGTAGTATATAAAGCAGAAACAGATGTTACAGCCTAAGCATGGTAGAAAATTCTGGATATTTTTTTGCTGCATTAAAAAAATAAACCCAAAATGTACAGGTATAAAATAATAGTAATAGGGATCACAATTTCCTGGGTCAGGACTTCAGGCAGGGTGCAGATCACTTGAGATCTTCCTTAAGGCTGGAGCTATAGTCCTCTGAAGGTTGGTCTAGACTCCATGTTCAAATTAACTTCTTCATGTGACCCCTTGATTGAGCTTTACCCCACTTAACTGGTGAGGTTTCCAATTGGGCCAGTACTTGGCATGTTCCTATCTCAGAGCAATCAGACTTTAAGAATAGGAGATATGTTCCCCCAGAGGTAGGATATTAAGGTAACCACTCAGAAGCTGCCTGGTCTTTAATCACAAGTATTACTTCTGTCAAACAATGCTCTAGTTTTCAAAGCAGTCACAAGCCCAATCGGTATAAAGGAGATGGGTACAGAACAACACTAACTGATGGGAGACAAGTTAAAAGAACTTGGGGATCATAATTTAAAACCATCACATGATTCTTGGCAAAACAAAAGAAAACAAAACATATTGATCATACAGGGACAAAAAGTTGATGACATTTATGTAGCAGACTATAGCAGCCTCTCTAAAGTGAGCCTACCTCCTTCTCTGTATCTTACAATTTTTAACTTATGATAAAAATCTTAAAAGTAAATCATGTAATTTTCTTCTAAGTAGTGATATCTTTTTTGAATTCTTCATTGCTTACTACTATCTTATCCAATCTTTGCCCTTCATTTGTACCTTTGATCCCTTCCCTGATTTTATCTGTTGGCTTACTTCCCTTTGCTTTGGTGACCACCCATTTGTTCTCTGTAAATATTAGTCTGTGTCTTTGTGCTACTTTTTTTTTTTGGATTCCATGTATAAGTAAAATGAAAAGTATTTGCCTTTATCTGTCTGACTTATTTCCCTTAGCATAATACCCTCCTGACCTGTTCATATTGCTATAAAAGGTAAGATGCTATTCTTTTTGGCTAATATTTAATTTCATCTATGTATGTATGTATATATGTATATAACATCTTATGGAAAAACTCAAACATTTTAGCCAACCCAACACATCAAATTATTAACCTGCTTTGAAAAGCATACAATTGTTTAGAGCTAAGAGGGATACAGAAATTATGAAAGAATCTATTCCCTTGAGTAGCTTCTATATTAGTTTTGTGGAAGTAATTGTAAAAACAATTTAAAAAACAATATGGAATATATAAAGCAAATGATACAGGTGATATTTTCTCAAGTCGATCAGAGAAGAGAAAGGTTCTTCTGGTCAAATATGAAAGAAGGTCTTATTTAAGTACCTAGGGTAACATGCTTCACATAAGCGTGAAGAAAACATTTCCTAGAACTATACTGACTGCTTCTCTTCTTTCATGAAAAGAAGTCCTTCAATCTCTTATGATCCAGGCCAAGTGTTAAAATAGGGACACTTCTTCTATGATATAGTCAAGACTTATGAACTTTTGATCTGAAAGGTTTATGTGACCTTTGCAAGTAGTATATTATCCAGCATAGCTCTAGCTTACACTTGGTGGTATTTGTTGGAGATATTTGGAAGATAAAGGCCAGTCTGCCTAGCTGAATTTTAGAATATTTGTCTTGTAACACATGTTTCCATTAAGTCTAGCAAAATGAAATAACAATCCAGCACATCCTTCAGTCTTACAAAATTTGAATCTCATTAACAGAATAAACTGGAAGCTCGTAATAAGCACTTATGAAAATTAGCAGCCTATTTCAATGTACCATCAATAACATAGCACATTCTGACATAGAGAATAACTAGAGATTTCCTATTTACCTAAGTTCATGGATATTCATATTGGCACTGATCCTATGGACTTTGGACATGTATTTGGTACCATGTTTTTCTCTCCAAGTCGTGGAATTTCTCTGAGACTTTTTGTTGTTATCACTAGTTTGTACCATGCTTTTCTCTTTCAGTTCAAAAATCTGTTGTATCCTCCCTTAATTATGCAGCCTCATGGTTTATTTTACTTGAAAATTTTAAAAATTTTACTTAGGCTAGGTCCCAGAATGAAACAACATGAACAGCAGAGCCATGGCCTGGAGCAGAGGCATAGTTAGTTGGTTGTCTTCATATGCCAAGAGAGAGAAATGTTTGGCAAGGAATTCTACTCAGATTTCTCTTGGTACTAAAGCAAAAATGACTTAATAAACTGACTGAGTTATTTGTCAGATGAACTTAACTGGAGCAAGTTTGTCTTTCTTCATTATTGTAAATGGTGTGGAGGAAATAAGTACATATTTATTTTCCTCTTTTATACATTTATTTTATTTCCATAAAGTAGCTTTAGAATAAATTCATCACATTAGTAAATTTTAACTGGGACCATATGAACTACCTTTATAGTTATCAGAAGAAACAACAGGTTTTGTGTGCTATAATGAATCTGCTGTTTATGTATTTCCTGACTTAGCTGATTTTTCAGATACTGTATTTTTCAGTTCTACAACTTCTGTTTTTCAGTTTCTTGTTGCTCTACTGAGATTTCAATTTTTGCTTAAGCATATTTCCTTTATGTTGTTGAGCACAATTATAGTGTTAAAATAGGGACACTTCTTCTATGATATAGTCAAGACTTATGAACTTTTGATCTGAAATGTTTATGTGACCTTTGCAAGTAGTATATTATCCAGCATAGCTCTAGCTTACACTTGGTGGTATTTGTTGGAGATATTTGGAAGATAAAGGCCAGTCTGCCTAGCTGAATTTTAGAATATTTGTCTTGTAACACATGTTTCCATTAAGTCTAGCAAAATGAAATAACAATCCAGCACATCCTTCAGTCTTACAAAATTTCAATCTCATTAACAGAATAAACTGGAAGCTCGTAATAAGCACTTATGAAAATTAGCAGCCTATTTCAATGTACCATCAATAACATAGCACATTCTGACATAGAGAATAACTAGAGATTTCCTATTTACCTAAGTTCATGGATATTCATATTGGCACTGATCCTATGGACTTTGGACATGTATTTGGTACCATGTTTTTCTCTCCAAGTCGTGGAATTTCTCTGAGACTTTTTGTTGTTATCACTAGTTTGTACCATGCTTTTCTCTTTCAGTTCAAAAATCTGTTGTATCCTCCCTTAATTATGCAGCCTCATGGTTTATTTTACTTGAAAATTTTAAAAATTTTACTTAGGCTAGGTCCCAGAATGAAACAACATGAACAGCAGAGCCATGGCCTGGAGCAGAGGCATAGTTAGTTGGTTGTCTTCATATGCCAAGAGAGAGAAATGTTTGGCAAGGAATTCTACTCAGATTTCTCTTGGTACTAAAGCAAAAATGACTTAATAAACTGACTGAGTTATTTGTCAGATGAACTTAACTGGAGCAAGTTTGTCTTTCTTCATTATTGTAAATGGTGTGGAGGAAATAAGTACATATTTATTTTCCTCTTTTATACATTTATTTTATTTCCATAAAGTAGCTTTAGAATAAATTCATCACATTAGTAAATTTTAACTGGGACCATATGAACTACCTTTATAGTTATCAGAAGAAACAACAGGTTTTGTGTGCTATAATGAATCTGCTGTTTATGTATTTCCTGACTTAGCTGATTTTTCAGATACTGTATTTTTCAGTTCTACAACTTCTGTTTTTTCAGTTTCTTGTTGCTCTACTGAGATTTCAATTTTTTTAAATTGCTTCAAGCATATTTTCCTTTATGTTGTTGAGCACAATTATAGTAGCTGTTTGAAAATCCTTGCCAATTTATTCTAACACCTTGCTTATCTAAGTGTTGATCTTTACTGATTGTTCTTTTCTCTTGAGGATGGACCATGCTTCCCCCACTCCACTCCTTTATTTTTCCTGTATGTTGAGCAGATCTGTATGGCACCTTGGACATTGTGAATAATATATTATAGAAAAATCTAAATTCTACCAGGTTCTTCCCAATAATATTTACCTTTTAAGCAAGCTGAATTCAGAATTTATCTCCTTTTTGATATCTAGTAGCTTCACTTCAATTGAGTCTTTTTTTCTAGACTGTTTGATGTTAATTTCACTTATGCATGGTTCAGGGTGAAATGAGGCATTTGATTAGTGACTGTGCACAGGACTCATTACTCTCATTCTTTGGCTTTTACATTTTTTTAGGAGGTCCCCTTGCTGAGATTTCACCCAGGGTTTTGTTTCTTTTTCTCTTTTTTTACCCTATAGTTAGAGATGCTCTGAACTCTTTCCTCTGGTTCTTCAAGCCAGAAAGAGTATAGGCTTCCCATTAGAGTTTTAAACACCTTGAATAAATGCAGAATTGTGCCTGCTCTCATCATAAAAGCCACAAAAAAGTGTGGCATTCTGTTCTTTCAGAAGTTAACTCTTTTCTATTTTCTGTTTTTTAAAAATTATTCTCTGGTGCCTACATTGGGGTCCCCTAGGTAGGCCTGGATTTTCAGTTATTTTGTTGAGAAAGGTCATTTTGATAGAAGCTACTCAGCCAAACCAGAAGCAAAATTTTCAGATAATATTTGAAATGCAGATGGAGGTTTGTTATCTACAATATCCATAATTGAATTAAAAACTTACTTTTAATTATATTGAATATATTCTATCTCATATTCCAATCCTCCCATGCTCTACTGATGGAATTTAATTATGTTTTGAACAAAATATTCTTTATAAACCAATTTCTAGAGTATTAATTAAAAGATAATGCACCTTGTAAATTAAATGATTTATGATCTGCTTCATGTGTAGTCTACTCAGTATAAAAGATTTAAAACTCTTGGAAATATCTGTTTAATTGAGCAAGAATGGAATTTGAGTTGTTTTGAGAGACCTCTTGATATGGCTCATTCTTACAAGGAATTACATTTTAAAATGACTTAAAAGTATTAAAGGATAAAGCTGCATATACTAAAAGAAGGTAAAGAGGAATAAAAAGAAGCACAACATTTTTAAAAGGGGTTTTCATCAGTTGTATATAGTTACATATATGCATCTATTACTAGTCTTCCCAAAATATATATTGATTATTTTATATTAAGTTATTTCTATTTTTTCATGGTGAGGGTCAGTTTCTATAGGGAATAGACATTTTGTATTTCATTGTTGGTATCCAAAGATCAGAATAGAAGATTTTAATTCTAAACTTAAATTTGAAAGAACATATATATCCTGCTTCTCTTCCACACTAATAAAGTCTTTGCATAAACCAGCATATTCTGGTGAGTCAATATGACAAATAAATCGAATTCATGACCAAACTAATAAATTGCATACATTCACTAACACTGCATGTACTGTTTCATTTCTCTTGATACATAATCACTATAAATACAAGCTATTTGCAATACAGAGCCAAAGTTACCTAGAAAGCCATTACTTATTCACACTGATAACATTTTATGAAAAATGTTTTGTACAGTTAGAACAGGCCAATTTATTCTTATATACAGAAGAACTCGTCATAAATTCTGTTTTGCTTTCATGTTGAATCTTGTATTTCTAGTACTCCAATTTAAATCAAATTTTATTGGTAAAAGTCATTTTGTGGCATATATCATTATCTTATTTACTATTCTTATATGTTTTTAAAATTATTCTCTGGTGCCTACATTGGGGTCCCCTAGGTAGGCCTGGATTTTCAGTTATTTTGTTGAGAAAGGTCATTTTGATAGAAGCTACTCAGCCAAACCAGAAGCAAAATTTTCAGATAATATTTGAAATGCAGATGGAGGTTTGTTATCTACAATATCCATAATTGAATTAAAAACTTACTTTTAATTATATTGAATATATTCTATCTCATATTCCAATCCTCCCATGCTCTACTGATGGAATTTAATTATGTTTTGAACAAAATATTCTTTATAAACCAATTTCTAGAGTATTAATTAAAAGATAATGCACCTTGTAAATTAAATGATTTATGATCTGCTTCATGTGTAGTCTACTCAGTATAAAAGATTTAAAACTCTTGGAAATATCTGTTTAATTGAGCAAGAATGGAATTTGAGTTGTTTTGAGAGACCTCTTGATATGGCTCATTCTTACAAGGAATTACATTTTAAAATGACTTAAAAGTATTAAAGGATAAAGCTGCATATACTAAAAGAAGGTAAAGAGGAATAAAAAGAAGCACAACATTTTTAAGGGATTTTCATCAGTTGTATATAGTTACATATATGCATCTATTACTAGTCTTCCCAAAATATATATTGATTATTTTATATTAAGTTATTTCTATTTTTTCATGGTGAGGGTCAGTTTCTATAGGGAATAGACATTTTGTATTTCATTGTTGGTATCCAAAGATCAGAATAGAAGATTTTAATTCTAAACTTAAATTTGAAAGAACATATATATCCTGCTTCTCTTCCACACTAATAAAGTCTTTGCATAAACCAGCATATTCTGGTGAGTCAATATGACAAATAAATCGAATTCATGACCAAACTAATAAATTGCATACATTCACTAACACTGCATGTACTGTTTCATTTCTCTTGATACATAATCACTATAAATACAAGCTATTTGCAATACAGAGCCAAAGTTACCTAGAAAGCCATTACTTATTCACACTGATAACATTTTTATGAAAAATGTTTTGTACAGTTAGAACAGGCCAATTTATTCTTATATACAGAAGAACTCGTCATAAATTCTGTTTTTGCTTTCATGTTGAATCTTGTATTTCTAGTACTCTCCAATTTAAATCAAATTTTATTGGTAAAAGTCATTTTGTGGCATATATCATTATCTTATTTACTATTCTTAAGATATGAAATAAAACATCATTTTGAGTGAATGAACATCATATATGATCAATGTGAAAACAATCACAAATATTCCTTTCCTATTATTTAATTTCTGTAATCTCATTAAAGTATTATGTATTCATGTAATGATTACAAAAAATTATGCTATACATACTTTATCTGTGTGTATATTTTTGATATGTATAAGTTTGAAGTCAAATAGGGAAGAGCCATGGTTAGTCTGTTTGAAGTAAGCAAATTTTATTCCTATTTTTATTCCTATATTTTTATTATTTTATTCCTAAATATTTAACATAATTAAAGCACAGTTAAGATTCTATCTACAACTTAAGGCACAGTTGTAGATTTGTGTGAATTATTAGAGCAACACAAATTTTTATTTTCTGTTAGTGAATCAGAGATGCTCAAAACCAGAAAACCTGTTAGCCATTCACTTTCTATTGTATAATAGATATATTTTATGAATAACTGTATATAAAATAACTTCATAGAAGACTCAAAAATGTAAATAAGAACTTGATAATTTTGTAGTAGTTATCAACAAGCTAGATGTACTAAACTAGCTCAGAAATCAAAGAAAATTCCTTTTATATTTTTTGTAAGGGATGTTATTTTGTCACTAAGCTGTGCTCAACTCTTCGTGACCTGCACACTAGGTCTGCTGCATACTAGGTCTGCTGCACACTACGCTCCTCTGTTTTCCACTAGCTCTCAGAGATGCTCAAACTCACATCCATTGAGTCAGTGATGACGTCCAACCATCCCATCCTCCGTTGTCCCCTTCTCCTTCTGCCCTCAGTCTTCCCCATCCTCAGAGTCTTTTCCAGTGAGTCAGCTCTTCACATCAGGTGGCCAAAGTATTGGAGCTTCAGCATCAGTCATCCCAATGAATATTCAAAGTTGATCTCTTATAGGATTGCCTAGTTTTATCTCTGCTGAAAAGATTCCAAGGGACTCTCAAGAGTCTTCTTCAGCACCAAAATTAAGTGATACCAATTCTTCAACACTCAGCCTTCTTTATGGTCCAACTCTGACATCAGATGTAAATAATGGAAAAGCATATCTTTGACTATATGGACCTTTGCTTTTTAATACACTGTCTAGGTTTGTCATACCTTTCCTTCTGAGGAGGAAATGTCTTTTAATTTCATGGCTGTAGTCTCCTTTCACAGTGATCTTCAAGTCCAAGAAAAACATTTGCCACCATTTCTATTTTTTCCCCTTCTAATTGTGATGAAGTTATGGGACTGGATGCCATGATTTTAGGTTTTTGAATGTTGACTTTTAAAGTAAGCTTTTTCACACTCTGCTCTTTAACTTCATCAGAGGCTCTTTTATTTTATTATATTTTTTTAAAGATTTATTTATTTATTTTGGGCGGGGGTCAGGTTGGGGAGGGAGGGGAACGGGCAGGCCACTTCTATTGGTCTTTCATTTCTCTATTTTCATCCATCTTTGTTCTTTGGCTCCTGTGGGCCTCCCATCGCGGTGGTGTCTGTCATTGCAGCGCACCCGCTCTGGGCGCATGCGCTCCAGAGCTCCGGCTCAGTGATTGGACGCATCGGTCCAGCCACTCCGCGGCACGTGGGACCTTCCCAGGCCAGTGATCGAACCGGCGCCCCTTGCACTGCAAGGCGGTGTCCTTACCCACTGGACCACCAGGGGAAGCCCCAGAGGCTCTTTAAGTTTCTCTTCACTTTCTTAGAGTGGTATCATGAACATACACAAGGTTTTTCATATTTCTCCCAGCTATATTGATTTCAGCTTGTTGCTTATCCACCCTCACAGTCTGCATGATACACTTGCATATAAATTAAATAAGCAGGGTGAAAATATAGAACCATGTAATCCTTTTCCAATTTGGAATTAGTCCATTTTTCCATGTCTGGTTCTAACTTTTGCTTCTTGACCCACATACAGGCTTCTCAGGAGACAGGTAAGGTGGCTTGGCATTCCCATTTCTTTAAGAATTTTCCATAGTTTGTTGTGATCCACACTGGTATAGCCTTTAGCATAGTCAATAAAGCAACTGTTTTTTCTGGAATTTCCTTGCTTTCTTCAAGATCCAATGAATGTCATCCATTTGATCCCTCATTTCTCTACCATTTCAAAATCCAGCCTATACATCTGGAAGTTTCTGGTTCACATACTGCTAAAGCTTAGTTTGAAGAATTTTGAGGATCACCTTGCTAGCACACAAAATGAGTGCGACTGTATGGTAGTTTCAGTATTATTTGGAATTGACCATCTTTGGGATTGGAATGAAAACTGTCCTTATCCAGTCTTGTAGGCACTGCTTTTTTTTTAATTTGCTGACGTATTGAGTGTAGTACTTGAACAGTATCATTTTTTGGGATTTTAAATATCTCAGCTGGAATTCTCTCACCTCCATTAGTTATCTTTGTAGTGATTCTTGCTAAGGTCCACTTGACTTCACACTCCAGGCTGTCTGACCCTAAGTATGTGACCACACCATCATGGTTACATGGGTCATTAAGACCTTTTTGCATAGTTTTTCCATATTGAAAAGTATGTTGTTGCCTACATTTCCACTTTTTATTTTGGCGTCACCCATCGTTTTTTTTTGTTCTTTGGCTCCTGTGGGCCTCCCATCGCGGTGGTGTCTGTCATTGCAGAGCACCGGCTCTGGGCGCATGCGCTCCAGAGCTCCGGCTCAGTGATTGGACGATCGGTCCAGCCACTCCGGCACGTGGGACCTTCCCAGGCCAGTGATCGAACCGGCGCCCCTTGCACTGCAAGGCGGTGTCCTTACCCACTGGACCACCAGGGGAAGCCCCAGAGGCTCTTTAAGTTTCTCTTCACTTTCTTAGAGTGGTATCATGAACATACACAAGGTTTTTCATATTTCTCCCAGCTATATTGATTTCAGCTTGTTGCTTATCCACCCTCACAGTCTGCATGATACACTTGCATATAAATTAAATAAGCAGGGTGAAAATATAGAACCATGTAATCCTTTTCCAATTTGGAATTAGTCCATTTTTCCATGTCTGGTTCTAACTTTTGCTTCTTGACCCACATACAGGCTTCTCAGGAGACAGGTAAGGTGGCTTGGCATTCCCATTTCTTTAAGAATTTTCCATAGTTTGTTGTGATCCACACTGGTATAGCCTTTAGCATAGTCAATAAAGCAACTGTTTTTTCTGGAATTTCCTTGCTTTCTTCAAGATCCAATGAATGTCATCCATTTGATCCCTCATTTCTCTACCATTTCAAAATCCAGCCTATACATCTGGAAGTTTCTGGTTCACATACTGCTAAAGCTTAGTTTGAAGAATTTTGAGGATCACCTTGCTAGCACACAAAATGAGTGCGACTGTATGGTAGTTTCAGTATTATTTGGAATTGACCATCTTTGGGATTGGAATGAAAACTGTCCTTATCCAGTCTTGTAGGCACTGCTTTTTTTTTTTTAATTTGCTGACGTATTGAGTGTAGTACTTGAACAGTATCATTTTTTGGGATTTTAAATATCTCAGCTGGAATTCTCTCACCTCCATTAGTTATCTTTGTAGTGATTCTTGCTAAGGTCCACTTGACTTCACACTCCAGGCTGTCTGACCCTAAGTATGTGACCACACCATCATGGTTACATGGGTCATTAAGACCTTTTTGCATAGTTTTTCCATATTGATAAGGTATATATAGTATGTTGTTGCCTACATTTCCACTTTACTCTCTAATCAGCTTTATCATCTTGTGCATAACAGTATTTTCAGAACTGCATTTTCAAATAGAGCTAGTATTAACTCTTATTTATTTATGTATACATTAAAAACAGATTTTTCTTTTAGTTTATGAGAGAAGTGTTAATGTGAAAATACTTTTAACTCTCATATCATTACCTGATTACCTTTTAAATAATTCTAGATAAAGCAGTTTTTTAGTTGCCATTTTCTCCATTTATCTTAGCAGAAAGAACTGCATTTATTATATTAGTTGAAGCTCAAGAGAGACAAATTTCTAGCATCCACCTCCTGAACTCAGGGAATGGACACATGTCTCATATGTCATAAGTACAATATAACAGAAAATCTTATAAGAAGACAATTCTTGACTTTAAAAAGGAAGTCTTATAGGATTCATTTTGGTAAGATTTTCTCCTTTGAAATAAGACAAAAGCACAGAGAGAATACATCAACTTGGCTTCTGCTTTTTAAAATAAGTCATTGGTAGATAGTTTGCTGCATTCTATTAAAAGCAATCCTAAGTAACATATTAAGCATATATGTGAAACAATCCATTTTCAGATTTTGCAGAAAAGCTGATCTCAGATATTGTGATCTCAAATTTTTAATAATAAACCATAATAAAAAAAACACATTTGTGGTGGGGTGAATCCTATAATTTTGGCTTCTCCAGTGGCACTGCAGTAAAGAATCTGCCTGTAGTGCAGGAGATGCAGGAGACGTGGGTTTGATCACTGGGTTGGGAAGATCTCCTGGAGTAGGAGGATCCAGCAAGAATACTGGCATGAGAAATTCACTGGAGAATTACATGGACAGGGGAGCCTGGTGGGCTACGGTCCATGGGGTCACAAAAGTTTGGACAGGACTGAAGTGATTTAGCAAGCATGCCTGCAAAAATCATTGAAGGCAGCTCTCAGACAATAGCAGAAGGAGGGGATACCCAACAATAAGCCAAAGAGGTGACAACAAAAAGTTGGAATTTGTGGAGGTCAATATGAGTAAAATCTGTAGAGTGAAATATTGGACTATGGGGGTCCTCAGCCCTGTAAGTTGCATCCTAACCTGCCTGTAATTTGCATGCTATAGGAATGGCACTCAACAGCAACATTAAGGTTTTTAAGAGTCATGTGTATTCAGTGTTGACTATGGATGGCTTTACCCTTTTTTTTTCTGGTTTTGATTTGAACACAATATAGACTCAGCATTTTTTGAGATACTATGGAGAGTGAACCTTAGGCCTCCCTCTCAATCACCTCTTTAAGGCTTGAAATTGAATTTCTAGCTAGTTTGTTATGAGGGAAACTAAGAGCTTTATTTAATTCAAAAACAATAAACTCAAGAGAGACAAGTTTCTAGCATCCACCTCCTGATCCCAGGGAATGGACACATGTCTCATATGTCATAAGTACAATATAACAGAAAATCTTATAAGAAGACAATTCTTGACTTTAAAAAGGAAGTCTTATAGGATTCATTTTGGTAAGATTTTCTCCTTTGAAATAAGACAAAAGCACAGAGAGAATACATCAACTTGGTTTCTGCTTTTTAAAATAAGTCATTGGTAGATAGTTTGCTGCATTCTATTAAAAGCAATCCTAAGTAACATATTAAGCATATATGTGAAACAATCCATTTTCAGATTTTGCAGAAAAGCTGATCTCAGATATTGTGATCTCAAATTTTTAATAATAAACCATAATAAAAAAAACACATTTGTGGTGGGGTGAATCCTATAATTTTGGCTTCTCCAGTGGCACTGCAGTAAAGAATCTGCCTGTAGTGCAGGAGATGCAGGAGACGTGGGTTTGATCACTGGGTTGGGAAGATCTCCTGGAGTAGGAGGATCCAGCAAGAATACTGGCATGAGAAATTCACTGGAGAATTACATGGACAGGGGAGCCTGGTGGGCTACGGTCCATGGGGTCACAAAAGTTTGGACAGGACTGAAGTGATTTAGCAAGCATGCCTGCAAAAATCATTGAAGGCAGCTCTCAGACAATAGCAGAAGGAGGGGATACCCAACAATAAGCCAAAGAGGTGACAACAAAAAGTTGGAATTTGTGGAGGTCAATATGAGTAAAATCTGTAGAGTGAAATATTGGACTATGGGGGTCCTCAGCCCTGTAAGTTGCATCCTAACCTGCCTGTAATTTGCATGCTATAGGAATGGCACTCAACAGCAACATTAAGGTTTTTAAGAGTCATGTGTATTCAGTGTTGACTATGGATGGCTTTACCCTTTTTTTTTTTCTGGTTTTGATTTGAACACAATATAGACTCAGCATTTTTTGAGATACTATGGAGAGTGAACCTTAGGCCTCCCTCTCAATCACCTCTTTAAGGCTTGAAATTGAATTTCTAGCTAGTTTGTTATGAGGGAAACTAAGAGCTTTATTTAATTCAAAAACAATAAACTAAAGAAATGCAAATTTCTCATAAACTATTCTTTTCAAGACAGACTTCATAGTTCTTAATTTGGGTGATTATGAATCACACGCAATTACTGTTAATTGTGACAGTAGTGAATGAGGAAATTAAAGAAATTTGGGAGCATGAAAGAAAAATGAACAGAAGTATGAAAGAAATACCTGACACAGAAAATTAAGAGGTAGTAAACAGATTAAAATAGCTGGACAAAAAGGTTAAAACTCCAAAAGGACCAAGTAACTTCAAAAATTAAATCAAGCCTAGGTTGTGAAGATTAAGAAATGTGTTCTATCATGAGCGGACAGCTGGGGGCTACTGAGGCTTCTATATTTAGAGACTGAATAGCATCATGAGTATAAAATCTTAGAAAGATTTGCCATTGTGGGAATACAATGAAAATTATCATGGGGAGAATTAGAGATGAGGAATTAAGAGATACTCTGTGAAAATCAGAGCCCAAGTCAGCAGGAATACATGAAAGATAGAATTAGAAAATAATGTTTAGAAGATGTCAATAAAACAATCAGGAGAATTCAGTGAATTCACTGACTTAAGAGATAATGAGGGTAGATGAAAACATGGTTAGATATTCTGATCCCAGAGTATTAGGAAACTGTTTAAAGGTCACTAACAAAATAAGTAACTACTAAATAATTGAATACTAAATTATTACTAAATAAATAATTAATAAAATTTAACATGGAAGCTATGACTACACATCAGGTTTTAATCAGATCAATGTTTCTTAATCAAAAATAAACTTAGAAAAATAAATAAATAAATAAATAAACTTAGATAAATTATACTTAGGAAAAATATATAATTGAGTCTATTATAAAGAGACCAAGAATTTTACTATACTGAGAATATATTCAAATATTAAATATTAATTTTTTATTGCTGTTATATTAAGACTAGAAAGAATCTGGATATGTATATTTTGATGAAAGAATAAAGTAGATGAATCTAATGAACAGCAATAGTTCAAGAACTATTTCCTAAATTATCTTGCTGCAATAAAAAGATAAAGTATAAATAATAATATTTCCACCTGACTAATGTTTTCTAAAATTATATATACTTTTGATAATGAAGATCAAATCAACTTCTATACAGAATCATTAACATATCACTCGTGAATTATCAAGTTGATCCTGACAGTGAGAGTGAAACAGTCTATTTGTCGCTTTAGAAGTCAATTCCAGACTAAATGTAATACATTTTATTGTGACTCTACCTATTGATTTTATTTTTGAAACAGTGACCTCCTGCAGGGAGATTCACTTGAGACTAGAGAAGAGATTACGAAGCAGTTATCTATAATAATTAGTAGCATACTATTATTCTAATAATTGAATATCCCAAATTCCATATTATATAATAATATAACTTATATAATTGGATCTTGAGAATTGCTGAGATACAATTAACTATGAAAAATAAAATGGGACACTGGTATAGGTGAATTATAAGAGGAAAACAAAGGATCTGTTATGTTAATTGATTACTGGTGAGAATTTTAATTTTCTCAGATTAAAAGAAGTTGTTTTTAAGCTAGCAATGACAGAAGGTGGTACAAATGATAGGAAGTAAACATAATCACTTCCAAGTACCAAAGAGTAATAAGGACTAGAGAAGAATAAGGAAAGAAAAGGGCACAATTCAGGGTACTAGTAAAAAACAAAAAGCAAAGTTTGGCATGAAAAAAATGAACTGAAATAAGGAGAAGAAAAGCAAGAGTTTCTAACGTTATCATTTAAATATTAATTGTATATCCTTATATCATCTTTAAAAAAGATAAACAGCTCTTAGCTATAATCTCCAAAGAGACTGATGTTTCTTTATATTATATTTGAAAGTTTGATTTATTTATAATTGTTTGTCATTTCCTTACTTTTAATAAACTCAACTGAATTCAATATTGTACAAAAGTTCCCACATGAAAGCATAGATGATACTCACAGAAATTTAAAATACCTGCTCAAGAATTCACACACTCTTGAGATGAGGCATACATGTAAACCAGAATAAAGTGCATCATGATAAATCTTAGACATATGCATCTATGATAAACAAATCTACAGTGACCATTACAGATGATTTAGAAAAGTCTTAGAAGAAGTAACATTATTGCCATATCTTATGCAATTCAGTCCACAAGCAGATATATGCAATTCAGGATGATAACTGAATGTATATATAATATCATGGAAAGAAATGAAACATTATTAAACCTACCCAACTATCGAAATACTTTTTCATTCCAGATTGGCTTGGATATTTACCATAGAAAGAAAGTATGATAGTGTTAGTCTCTCTATCATATCTGACATTATGTGACCCCCAGGGACTGTAACCCACCAGGCTACTCTGTTCACAGGACTATCCAGGACAAACAATGGGGTGGGTTGCCATTTCCTTCTATAAGAGATCTTACAGTCCCTGGATTTCCTGTACACAGTATCTAAAATTACTTTTTTTTTTTTTTGGATCTTGAGAATTGCTGAGATACAATTAACTATGAAAAATAAAATGGGACACTGGTATAGGTGAATTATAAGAGGAAAACAAAGGATCTGTTATGTTAATTGATTACTGGTGAGAATTTTAATTTTCTCAGATTAAAAGAAGTTGTTTTTAAGCTAGCAATGACAGAAGGTGGTACAAATGATAGGAAGTAAACATAATCACTTCCAAGTACCAAAGAGTAATAAGGACTAGAGAAGAATAAGGAAAGAAAAGGGCACAATTCAGGGTACTAGTAAAAAACAAAAAGCAAAGTTTGGCATGAAAAAAATGAACTGAAATAAGGAGAAGAAAAGCAAGAGTTTCTAACGTTATCATTTAAATATTAATTGTATATCCTTATATCATCTTTAAAAAAGATAAACAGCTCTTAGCTATAATCTCCAAAGAGACTGATGTTTCTTTATATTATATTTGAAAGTTTGATTTATTTATAATTGTTTGTCATTTCCTTACTTTTAATAAACTCAACTGAATTCAATATTGTACAAAAGTTCCCACATGAAAGCATAGATGATACTCACAGAAATTTAAAATACCTGCTCAAGAATTCACACACTCTTGAGATGAGGCATACATGTAAACCAGAATAAAGTGCATCATGATAAATCTTAGACATATGCATCTATGATAAACAAATCTACAGTGACCATTACAGATGATTTAGAAAAGTCTTAGAAGAAGTAACATTATTGCCATATCTTATGCAATTCAGTCCACAAGCAGATATATGCAATTCAGGATGATAACTGAATGTATATATAATATCATGGAAAGAAATGAAACATTATTAAACCTACCCAACTATCGAAATACTTTTTCATTCCAGATTGGCTTGGATATTTACCATAGAAAGAAAGTATGATAGTGTTAGTCTCTCTATCATATCTGACATTATGTGACCCCCAGGGACTGTAACCCACCAGGCTACTCTGTTCACAGGACTATCCAGGACAAACAATGGGGTGGGTTGCCATTTCCTTCTATAAGAGATCTTACAGTCCCTGGGATCAAACTCAGGTTCCCTGCATTGCAGATTCTTTACCATCTGAGCCACCAAGGATATTGTTAAAAATCTGAGTAGAGAGATTTAGTATTTATAAATTATTATATTTAGACAATGGAGGGAATAGTTATGGATGTAACTGATATCCCCTTTATAAAAATATTGGTGCTTTGGGGGCTTCCCCTGGTGGTCCAGTGGGTAAGGACACCGCCTTGCAGTGCAAGGGTTGCTGGTTCGATCCCTGGCCTGGGAAGATCCCATGTGCCATGGGGTGGCTGGACTGATGTGTCCAATTACCAAGCCGGAGCATGCACCCAGAGCTGGCGCTCTGCGACGACAGAGGCCACCGCGATGGGAGGCCCACAGGAGCCAAATAACAAAGACGGATGAAAATAGAGAAATGAAAGACCAATAGAAGTGGCCCACCCCTCCCCCTCCCTTCCCACCCCCCAAAAGATAAATAAAATAAATGTTTAAAAAATATATATATATATATGTATATTGGCACTTTGGGATACTTCTGGTGTATCCTTAGGGCAAGTGAGTTTCTCCCAATATCATGAAAGTCAAGAAGTAAGTAGGACCACTGGAGAACCCTGAGATCAAACAAAAGTAGCAGTGGTAGATTCTTCTCCCTTATAATAATCTCACAACCTATTATGGTTTTGAACTGTTACCCTGATTTAAAGATGAAAAATTAGATAGTATTATTTTCACTATTTATTAAGCCATTTTATTTTCTTCAAATTGCTAAATGGAATTGAAAATATGCAGCAATATGACTACAATAACATGATCAAGAGAAGAAGTACATTCTGCATGAAGACCATCCTTTATCTGACTGGCAGAGTCAGTGCATAATTTTATAAAATTTTAAGGAATAATTCTGTATATAAATAAGCATTTCATTCCAAAACATCTAGATTCCAGAAATAGCGACACAAGTTTGATATTTTAAAATAATATGTTGAGAGATGACACGGGCTTTAATCATGTCCCTACTGTATGGCAGAGCTTCCTGCCAGATAATGAGTATAGCGAAGCCTCACCAATGATTCAATGTATGCTCTGTGTTGGTTTAGAAATGTCATTCAAAACAGACCACAAGATTTCTGACCAAGACCTATTTTGGGCTAAGTGTTGACCCAACACTCTCTGCCCTCACAGCAATGGTTCCTTAACTGTATTAGAATTATGTTTAATTTGAGATGAGAATTTAAGGACTATGCTTCTCCTATATGGTGTCTTTTCAACTCAGTGGAAGTGAACCTAAC
Source organism: Tragulus kanchil (assembly GCA_022376925.1). Taxonomy (NCBI): domain Eukaryota; kingdom Metazoa; phylum Chordata; class Mammalia; order Artiodactyla; family Tragulidae; genus Tragulus; species Tragulus kanchil. The sequence goes on along the minus strand of JAIOJX010000023.1, from coordinate 107,210,420 downwards.
TCCAGGAAGAATACAGGTTTCTCTTCAAAAAGTAATGCTGAAAACTATCTAACCTCAATGGGTATACTTCATTATTAAACTACAAGTTATTCTGTCTAGTCCTCTGCTTCCTACATTCCTGAGGCTAACTGGAAACATATAAATTATAGTCAAAAGAACACAGATTGGGTTTCCCTGGTGGTCCAGTGGGTAAGGACACCGCCTTGCAGTGCAAGGGGTGCCGGTTTTATCCCTGGCCTGGGAAGATCCCACGTGCCACGGAGTGGCTGGACCAATGTGTCCAATTACTGAGCCGGAGCTCTGGAGTGCATGCGCCCAGAGGCCACCACGATGGCAGGCCCACACGGGCCAAGGAACGAAGAAGGATGAAAATAGATAAATGAAAGACCAATAGAAGTGGCCTGCCCGCCCCCTCCCTCCCCAACCTGCCCCCACCTCCAAAAAAAAAAACACAGATTGAGATCAGTCCACCACTTTTGAAAAAGTAAAGACCTTGCCTTTTTTTTTTTTTAGTTTTGGCTTCTTTTATTGGTTTTTATTGATTTATTTTCATCTATTTTGACTCTTTGGCCTGTGTGGGTCTCCCATTGCAGTGGCGTCCCTTGGTGCAAAGCACCAGCTCATAATTGGACACTTCGATTCAGCCACTCCAGGGCACGTGGGATCTTTCCAGGCCAGGGATTGAACTGGTACCCCTTGCTTTGCGAAGGAGACTCTTTACCAGCTGGACCACCAGGGAATCCACCTTAAACTTTTTTATTCAATTTGTGACTTATAATAGAGTGTGGAATTCAAGTTTATCATTTCACTTTTACTGGAGAAAGAATTTTATTTGAATGCTTTGGTCTTTGGTGATTTCAGTAAAGTAAATATAAGCAATTTAGAAAAATCTTAGAAAAATATTATTGTTGATACATTTTATAAAATTTGGTGCACAAACATATATGCAATCCAGGACAATCTTTGAATATATATGATCTCAGGGAGATAAACAAAACATTACTAAATACATTACTCAACTATCAAAGTACTTTTACATTTAAGATTGATTCAGATCTTCAGACACACCACAAATAGGTCAATATATACTCACTCAATAAAATGTAACTCATCTGTTTTCAGACTTATTTTCTTTAAGTATTTCTATATTAATCTTTTCAAGTAAGACCAAGATTCTAACAAGAGTGGATAAAAATACTTTAAAATTTCAGATCATCTTTATAATACTTTTTTTTGGCCACGTCTATTGGTCTTTCATTTATTTATTTTTCATCCATCTTTGTTCTTTGGCCTGTGTGGGTCTCCCATCTCAGTGGCCTCTCTCCTTGTAGAGCACCGGCTCTGGGTGCATGTGCTCCAGAGCGCTGGCTAGTGATTGGACCCACAGGTTCAGCCACTCCAGAGCACATGGGATCTTCCAGGGATAGAACTTGCACCCCTTGCACTGCAAGATGGACTCTTTACCCACTGGACCACCAGGGAAGCCTGGCAAATACTCTTTCACATGAATCATAGCAATAGTGTCTTGGGTCAGTCTCTCAAGGCCAGAAAAATAAAGCAAAAATAAACAAAAGGGACTAATTAAACTTAAAAGGTTTAGCAGAGCAAACGAAACCATTTACAAAATGAAAAGACAATCCATAGGATAGAAGAAAATATTTGCAAATGATGCAACAGATAAGGGATTAATATCCAAAATACATAAATAGCCCATACAACTCAATACCATAAAAAGTAACAATCCAATAAAACAGGGGCACAAGACTTGAATGAACACTTTCCAAAAAAGACAAAAGATAGCTAAAAGGTACATGAAAGGAAGTTCACTGCTGTTAATTATTAGAGAAAAAGAAATCGATACCACAATGAAATGTCACCTCACATTTGCCGTGTGGTTATCATCAGAAAATCTACAAACAAAACATATTGGAGCAGATGCGGAGAAAACAAAAAACATTTGTAAACTGTTGGTAGGAATATAAATTGGCTCAACCACTATACAAAACATTATCGGGGTTCCTTAAAAACTAAAAATAGAACAACCATATCATTTACCAACAACACTACTTAGTATATACGTGGAAAAATGAAAACACTAATTGGAAAAGATACATGAACTCCCATGTTGACAGAAGCACTATTTACAATAGCTAAGACCCAGAAATTACACAAGCAACAATCAATTCACTTAAGAATATGTATACATACCCAAAAATCATACACACAATGAGATGGTACTCAGCCATAGAAAAAAATGAAATACTGCTTTTTGAAGCAACATGAATGGACCTAGAGAATATTATGTTTTCTGAAGTAAATCATACGAGAGAAAGATACTATATGATATCATTAACATGTGGACTCTAAATAATAAAACAAATGCACCTTGTTCTTTGGCCTGTGTGGGTCTCCCATCTCAGTGGCCTCTCTCCTTGTAGAGCACCGGCTCTGGCTGCGTGTGCTCCAGATGGCTAGCTAGTGATTGGACCCACAGGTTCAGCCACTCCAGAGCACATGGGATCTTCCAGGGATAGAACTTGCACCCCTTGCACTGCAAGATGGACTCTTTACCCACTGGACCACCAGGGAAGCCTGGCAAATACTCTTTCACATGAATCATAGCAATAGTGTCTTGGGTCAGTCTCTCAAGGCCAGAAAAATAAAGCAAAAATAAACAAAAGGGACTAATTAAACTTAAAAGGTTTAGCAGAGCAAACGAAACCATTTACAAAATGAAAAGACAATCCATAGGATAGAAGAAAATATTTGCAAATGATGCAACAGATAAGGGATTAATATCCAAAATACATAAATAGCCCATACAACTCAATACCATAAAAAGTAACAATCCAATAAAACAGGGGCACAAGACTTGAATGAACACTTTCCAAAAAAGACAAAAGATAGCTAAAAGGTACATGAAAGGAAGTTCACTGCTGTTAATTATTAGAGAAAAAGAAATCGATACCACAATGAAATGTCACCTCACATTTGCCGTGTGGTTATCATCAGAAAATCTACAAACAAAACATATTGGAGCAGATGCGGAGAAAACAAAAAACATTTGTAAACTGTTGGTAGGAATATAAATTGGCTCAACCACTATACAAAACATTATCGGGGTTCCTTAAAAACTAAAAATAGAACAACCATATCATTTACCAACAACACTACTTAGTATATACGTGGAAAAATGAAAACACTAATTGGAAAAGATACATGAACTCCCATGTTGACAGAAGCACTATTTACAATAGCTAAGACCCAGAAATTACACAAGCAACAATCAATTCACTTAAGAATATGTATACATACCCAAAAATCATACACACAATGAGATGGTACTCAGCCATAGAAAAAAATGAAATACTGCTTTTTGAAGCAACATGAATGGACCTAGAGAATATTATGTTTTCTGAAGTAAATCATACACGAGAGAAAGATACTATATGATATCATTAACATGTGGACTCTAAATAATAAAACAAATGCACCTAATCTAAACAGAAACAACTTCACAACTGTAGAAAACAAACTTGTGGCTACCAAGGACAAGAGGTAAGTAAGAAGAGACAAATTAGATGTATGGAAATAACAGCTACTAACTAGTACATATAAAATGAATAAGGAAACAAGGATTTACTGTATAGCATAGGGAACTATACATTCTAGCTTGTATTAACCTGTAAAGGAATATAATGTGCAAAAATACAGATTCACTATGCTGTACACCTAAAATTAACACAGCACTGTGAATCAACTATCCTTTAATAAAAGACAAATTAAGCAAAAGACAACACAATGGAATAAAGCAACATAGAAATAGGTAAAACTCAGGGCTTCCCTGGTGGTCCAGTGGGTAAGGACACCGCCTTGCAGTGCAAGGGGCACCGGTTCGATCCCTGGCCTGGGAAGATCCCACGTGCCGCGGAGCGGCTGGACTGATGTGTCCAATTACCGAGCCGGAGCTCTGGAGCGCATGCACCCAGAGCCGGTGCTCTGCAACGACAGAGGCCACTGCGATGGGAGGCCCGCGGGAGCCAAGGAATAGGGACGGATGAAAAGTGGAGAGGTGGAGGACCAATAGAGGTGGCCTGCCTGCTCCCCTCCCTCCCCAACCCCCCAAAAAAAAGATAAATAAATAAAATAAAATGTTTTAAAAAAAAAAGAAATAGGCAAAACTCAGAGTATTGAGAAGAAACAAGCAAAAACTGGAGTGGGCACAAGAGGGGTGGCGAAAACATAAGAGACTAAGACAAACAAAACAGTGAAGACTCAGCTTCCCTGAACCTGCTTCTGATCTGTAAGTGGAAATAATTACTACAAAAGTTCTGAGCTTAGGTGTAAAATGTCACCTGTGCAAACACAGAGAAAGGAATTTCTGATGAAAACCAGGGGTTTTAACTGACTCATGTGTGTGTGTGTGTGTGTGTGTGTGTGTGTGTGTGTACTTCAATCATGTTTGATGTTTTTTGCAGCCTTATAGACTGTGGACTGCCAGGTTCCTCCGTCTATGGAATTCTCCAGTCAAGAATAATAGAGCGGCTTCCCCTGGTGGTCCAGTAGGTAAGGATACAGCCTTGCAGTGCAAGGGGCACCGGGTCGATCCCTGGCCTGGAAAGATCCCACGTGCCGCGGAGCAGCTGGATTGATGTGTCCAATTACCGAGCCGGAGCTCTGGGGCGCATGCACCCAGAGATGGCGCTCTACAACGACAGATGCCACCGCAGTGGGAGGCCCACAGGAGCCAAAGAACAAAGACAGATGAACATAGAGAAATGAAAGACCAATAGAAGTGGCCTGCCTGCTCCCCTCCCTCCCTAACCCGACCCCCACCCAAAATAAATAAATAAATAAATCTTTAAAAAAAATAAAATTAAATTAAAAAGGAATAATAGAGGATGGAACTAAGATGGCGGCGAAGAAGGACGTGCACTCATCTCTCCTGCAAAATCGCCTGAATTGCAACGAGTTCCTGGGAAACCATTGACAGGAGGAGATTGGATGATCACAGAAAGATACCCCACATCGAAGAACAAAGAAGAAATTGCAACAAGATGGTAGGAAGGGCGCAATCGCACTTTTAAAAGTCAAACCTTATACCCGTCAGAGAGGCTGGGTGGGCCAAAGGCACAAAGCCTGTTGCAGATCAGGACCCGGGAAAGGAGCGGTGACACCCATAAGAGACTGAACCAGACCTGCTTTGGAGGGCCCAAGTGTCCTCTTGAGCTAGAAGTGCCCTTGAGCAATCCTCAGAAAGATGCACCTCAGTTCCCTTTGAAGGAGGTTACCATTAACCACATCATAGAGCCACCAAGTAGGACTGGAAACTGTGCACACTGTGATCTGGAAGAGGGGAATAGCAGCCCTGCAGGAGATTGAGCCAGACTCACCTGTGAGAAATCTGACGTCTCCCGTGGTGGCGGGGGTCAACGGTGGCTTGCAGCAGGTTGGGGTCACTACGGAAGTGCTTCCCACAGAGCGTGTGGGAATAAATCCTTTGTGAGAGAGACTCCATTTTCCCTATTGTAGTTTGGCTGCTGGTCAAACTACAGGGCTACTGGTCAAACTACAGGGAGGGAATTTAGCTCCACCCAGTAAGAAAAGGGATTTGGATTAAGCATTAAGAAACTCCCAGGGCCAGCCTGGGCAGGCCTTTTAGTTCTGGAATAGGCAGAAATAAACAAGCAGTCAAAGAGGTCTTCAGATCCAACCACTGCCAGAGGCAAGAAAAAGACTGATAATTCCTGAATAGTCAGCAAGAGACAGAAGAACATAAACACTATTTTCATGTTTTGTCTGAAGCTGGAGTTACTGCTGGATTTTTAATATTTCATTTTATTCCTTATTCTTTTTTATTGCTTTTTAGTTTTGTTTTGTTTCAACTGTTTTTTTCCCTTTTTTCCAAACCCCCTCAGTCCCCCCACCCCATTTTGTTTTGTTTTGTTTTGGGTGTATGAGTGTGGGTGTGTTTATTTCCTCCACTGAATTCTACTGAAGGTACTAATCTTATCGGTAAGACTGAATATATTCAAGTTTACATATTTTTTTTTTCTTTTTCCTTTTAAACCATACATTTTATTTTGGTATAAACTTCTGATTCCACATTGGCCTTTTAAGGTTCTGTGGGGGCTTTGTTTGTTTTTATTGTTTTACTTAGTTTTTCTATATTTTTCTATATACTTATCTCTATTTTAATTTTTAAATTTTTTATTTATACTACTACTTCCTCTATAATTCTTTGCTTTCTCTGATGCTTCTTTCATATAGCACTAAACTCTAATACATACAAATCTTTATCTCCCTATATTTAACTTTGCAGTATTATTCTATATTTCTCTTCTATCCTCCCTTTTTCTTTTTCCCTTTTCCCACCATATTTCTTAGTCTGTTCTGTCCTCATTGCCTTATCCCCAATGAAGACCCTGCTCGAGCATTATTCTCCAATTGGTGCTCTACTTAGTTTGGTTATTAACTGGTGGATATCACTCTTGGTTTTCTCTAATCGCTGTGCTAATGTATTGTACTATATTTTTGGTTGGAATGCTTGGGTTATGTTACAGCTGTATATGTTTATGAGTATAATTCAATATGCTACATAGTATTTGCATAATATTTTAATTGCTCTTTGTCAAAGGTATACCTTCTGTTTCTCATTCGCATATATATGTTTTAATATCATTTAATGCCATAACAAACCAGCTGTGAAATCATTTACTGGTCAGGCAAGAAGCCCAGGGGCTTTAAGGAGGGAGCACTGACTCCAAAACTCTACAGTATTAGAGAACTCCTAACATTAGAGAGCAATAAACAGTGAGAACACCAACAAAGGCAAACACTAGTATGCAAGTCCTGACATCACCCAACCACCAGCATCACCCAGAATAAGAAGTCCCATCCAAACAACAAACACCAACAGACATAACTCAGTCTGGGAAAAGGAAATCCCAAACAGAGTCAGTTAAAAAATTAATAATAACAATGAAACAGCAGAGAAATACCACACAAGTGAAGAAACAATCCACAAACACACAAGATCAAATCAATGAAGAGAATTTGGACAAACTTTCTGAAAGTGATTTCAGAAGAATGATAGTAAAGATGATCAAACACAATGAAAACAGAATTTCAGAGAAATTGCAAGACACAGCTAACAGACTGAATAAAGAAATACAAGAACTTACCAAAAAAGTAACAGACAAACAACTCAATTGCTGAACTGGAAAACATTGTAGAAGGAGTCAAGAGCAGAGTATCTGAGACAGAAGACTGAATAAGTGAGCTGGAAGACAGAATGGTGGAAGTAACTGCTGAAAAGCAGACTCTAGCTCAAAGAATGACAAGAGCAAAGGATAGCCTCAGAGACCTCTGGGATAATATCAAACGTACCAATATTAAAATTATAGGGGTTCCAGAAGAAGAAGAAAAAAAGAAAGGCTATGAGAAAATTTTTGAAGAGATTGTAGTTGAAAATTTCCCCAACATGGGAAAAGAAATAGTCAATCAAGTTCAAGAAGCACAAAGAGTACCATACAGAATCAACCAAAGAAGAGACACACCAAGACACATACTAATGAAGCTAGCACAAATTAAACACAAGGACAGAATTCTCAAAGCAGCAAGGGAAAAACAACTAGTGACATACAAGGGAACTCCATATGTTTAACAGCTGATCTTTCAACAGAAACTCTGCAGGCCAGAAGGGAATGACAGGATACATTTAAAAGGCTAAAAGAGAATAATCTGCAACCAAGAATCCTCTACCCTGCAAGGATCTCCTTCAAAATGGATGGAGAAATAAAAAGCTTTACATACAAGCAAAAATTAAAAGAATTTAGTCACACCAAACCAGCCTTACAACAAGTGTTAAAGGGACTTATATAGACAACAAATATAAGAGAGCAAGTCAGTGAAAACACCAACAAAGGCAAACACTAGTATGCAAGTCCTGACATCACCCAACCACCAGCATCACCCAGAATAAGAAGTCCCATCCAAACAACAAACACCAACAGACATAACTCAGTCTGGGAAAAGGAAATCCCAAACAGAGTCAGTTAAAAAATTAATAATAACAATGAAACAGCAGAGAAATACCACACAAGTGAAGAAACAATCCACAAACACACAAGATCAAATCAATGAAGAGAATTTGGACAAACTTTCTGAAAGTGATTTCAGAAGAATGATAGTAAAGATGATCAAACACAATGAAAACAGAATTTCAGAGAAATTGCAAGACACAGCTAACAGACTGAATAAAGAAATACAAGAACTTACCAAAAAAGTAACAGACAAACAACTCAATTGCTGAACTGGAAAACATTGTAGAAGGAGTCAAGAGCAGAGTATCTGAGACAGAAGACTGAATAAGTGAGCTGGAAGACAGAATGGTGGAAGTAACTGCTGAAAAGCAGACTCTAGCTCAAAGAATGACAAGAGCAAAGGATAGCCTCAGAGACCTCTGGGATAATATCAAACGTACCAATATTAAAATTATAGGGGTTCCAGAAGAAGAAGAAAAAAAGAAAGGCTATGAGAAAATTTTTGAAGAGATTGTAGTTGAAAATTTCCCCAACATGGGAAAAGAAATAGTCAATCAAGTCCAAGAAGCACAAAGAGTACCATACAGAATCAACCAAAGAAGAGACACACCAAGACACATACTAATGAAGCTAGCACAAATTAAACACAAGGACAGAATTCTCAAAGCAGCAAGGGAAAAACAACTAGTGACATACAAGGGAAAGTCCATATGTTTAACAGCTGATCTTTCAACAGAAACTCTGCAGGCCAGAAGGGAATGACAGGATACATTTAAAAGGCTAAAAGAGAATAATCTGCAACCAAGAATCCTCTACCCTGCAAGGATCTCCTTCAAAATGGATGGAGAAATAAAAAGCTTTACATACAAGCAAAAATTAAAAGAATTTAGTCACACCAAACCAGCCTTACAACAAGTGTTAAAGGGACTTATATAGACAACAAATATAAGAGAGGAAGAAGATCCACCACATAAACCCATCATAACATCTAAGAAGATGACAATAGGATCATTTGTATCAATAATTACTTTGAATGTCAATGGACTAAATGTCCCAACCAAAAGGCACAGAGTGGCTGAATGGATCCAGAAGCAAGACCCATACATATGCTGCCTCCAGGAAACTCTCTTCAGATGTAGAGACACTCGAAGACTGCAAGTGAGAGGCTGGAAAAATATATTCCATGCAGATGGAAATCAAAAGAAACCTGAAGTAGCAATCCTCATATCAGACACAATAGACCTCAAAATAAAGAAGATTCAAAGAGACAAGACAGGACACTACATAATGATCAAGGGATTGATCCAAGAGGAAGACATAACAGTCATGAATAGCTATGCACCCAACACAGGGACATTTCAATACATAAGACAGATACTTTCAGACATAAAAGAAGAAATCAATAATAACACAGTAATAGTAGGAGACTTTAACACTCCTCTCAAACCAATGGATAGATCATCCAAACAGAAAATTAATAAAGAAATACAAGCCTTAAATGCCACACTAGAAAACATGGACCTGATCAATATCTTTAGGACCTTCCCTCCAAAAGCAGAAGAATATGCATTCTTCTCAAGTGCTCATGGAACATTCTCCAGGATAGACCATGTCTTGGGCCACAAATCAAAGCTCAGTCAGTTCAAGAAAACCGAAATTATATCAACCACCTTCTCTGACCACAATGCAGTGAGACTAGAGATCAACTACAGAAAAAAAAAAACTGCTAAAAACAAAAACACATGGAGATTGAGCAACACATACCTAACAAACCAACTGATTACCAAGCAAATCAAAGGAGAAATTAAAAAATTCCTAGAAGAAAATGACAATGAACACATGATAGTGCAAAACCTATGGGATACTGTAAAAGCAGTTCTAAGAGGGAAGTTTATAGCAATTCAGTCCTACCTTAAGAAACTAGGAAAATCTCAAACAGAAGACCTAATCTCCTAGAAGAACAAAAAGCCTTACAACAAGTGTTAAAGGGACTTATATAGCAAATATAAGAGAGGAAGAAGATCCACCACATAAACCCATCATAACATCTAAGAAGATGACAATAGGATCATTTGTATCAATAATTACTTTGAATGTCAATGGACTAAATGTCCCAACCAAAAGGCACAGAGTGGCTGAATGGATCCAGAAGCAAGACCCATACATATGCTGCCTCCAGGAAACTCTCTTCAGATGTAGAGACACTCGAAGACTGCAAGTGAGAGGCTGGAAAAATATATTCCATGCAGATGGAAATCAAAAGAAACCTGAAGTAGCAATCCTCATATCAGACACAATAGACCTCAAAATAAAGAAGATTCAAAGAGACAAGACAGGACACTACATAATGATCAAGGGATTGATCCAAGAGGAAGACATAACAGTCATGAATAGCTATGCACCCAACACAGGGACATTTCAATACATAAGACAGATACTTTCAGACATAAAAGAAGAAATCAATAATAACACAGTAATAGTAGGAGACTTTAACACTCCTCTCAAACCAATGGATAGATCATCCAAACAGAAAATTAATAAAGAAATACAAGCCTTAAATGCCACACTAGAAAACATGGACCTGATCAATATCTTTAGGACCTTCCCTCCAAAAGCAGAAGAATATGCATTCTTCTCAAGTGCTCATGGAACATTCTCCAGGATAGACCATGTCTTGGGCCACAAATCAAAGCTCAGTCAGTTCAAGAAAACCGAAATTATATCAACCACCTTCTCTGACCACAATGCAGTGAGACTAGAGATCAACTACAGAAAAAAAAAAAACTGCTAAAAACAAAAACACATGGAGATTGAGCAACACATACCTAACAAACCAACTGATTACCAAGCAAATCAAAGGAGAAATTAAAAAATTCCTAGAAGAAAATGACAATGAACACATGATAGTGCAAAACCTATGGGATACTGTAAAAGCAGTTCTAAGAGGGAAGTTTATAGCAATTCAGTCCTACCTTAAGAAACTAGGAAAATCTCAAACAGAAGACCTAACCCTACATGGAAAAACACTGGAGAAAGAAGAACAAAAACACCCAAAGCTAGCAGAAGAAGAGCAATCATAAAGACCAGAGCAGAAATAAATGAAAAAAAAAAATGAAAGAAACAATAGTAAAGATAAATAAAACAAAAAGCTGGTTCTTTGAAAAGGTAAACAAAATTGACAAGCCACTGGCCAGACTCATTAAGAAAAAGAGAGAGAAGAACCAGATCACCAAAATCAAATATGAAAAAGGAGAGATTACAACAGAGAATGCAGAAATCCAAAGGATTCTAACAGACTACAATGAACAACTCTATGGCAACAAACTGGACAATCTGAAAGAAATGGACAGTTTCTTGGAGAAGATTCATCTCCCAGGACTGAAACAGGAAGAAATAGAAACTATGAACAACCCAATCACAAGCACAGAAATCGACTTTGTGATCAAAAATCTACCCATAAATAAAAGCCCAGGTCCAGATGGCTTCACAGCCGAATTCTACCAAGCATTTAAAGAAGAGCTAATGCCTGTTCTAAAACTCTTCCAAAAAATTGCACAAGAAGGCACACTTCCAAATACATTCTATGGGGCTGCCATTACCCTGATACCAAAGTCAGGCAAAGACAACACAAAAAAAGAAAATTATAGGCCAATTTCAGTGATGAAGACACCAAAATCCTCAACAAAATCCTAGCAAACAGAATTCAATAGCACATCCAAAAGCTCATACATCATGATCAAGTTGGGTGCATACCAGTCATGCAAGGATTCTTCAACATCTGCAAATCAATCATTGTGATACACCATATCAACAAATTGAGAGACAAAAATCACATGATCATCTCAATAGATGCAGAAAAAGCCTTCGACAAAATACAACATCCATTTATGATAAAAACTCTTCAAAAAATGGGCATAGAAGGAACCCATCTCAACATAGTGAAAGCCATGTATGAGAAGCCCACAGCGAACGTTATCCTCAATGGTGAAAAACTGAAAGCATTCCCTCTAAGATCAGGAACAAGACAAGGGTGTCCACTTTCACCACTCTTATTCAACATAGTCCTGGAAGTTCTAGCAATAGCAATAAGAGAAGAGAAAGAAATAAAATGAATTCAGATTGGAAAGGAAGAAGTCAAGCTCTCTCTTTTTGCAGATGACATGATATTATACATAGAAAATCCCAAAGACATTATTACAAAACTTCTAGAGTTAATCAGCAAATTCAGCAAAGTCGCAGGATGCAAAGTCAACACACAGAAATCACTGGCATTCCTATACACAAACAATGAAAAATCAGAAAATGAAATCAAAAAGGCAATTTCCTTCACCATCACAACCAAAAGAATCAAATACCTAGGAATAAACCTACCCAAAGAAACAAAAGAACTGTACACAGAAAATTACAAGACACTCATGAGAGACATTAAAGAAGACTTAAACAGATGGAGATGTATTCCATGCTCCTGGATCGGAAGAATCAATATTGTGAGAATGACCATACTACCAAATGTCATCTACAGATTCAATGCGATCCCTATCAAACTTCCAGTAACATTCTTCACAGAACTAGACCAAAGAATAACACAGTTCATATGGAAACACAAAAGACCTCGAATAGCCAAAGCAATCCTGAGGAAGGAGAAAGGAGATGGGGGGATCAGCCTCCCCAACTTCAGACTATACTACAAAGCAACAGTCCTCAAGACAGTATGGTACTGGCACAAAAACAGAAATATCGACCAATGGGACAAGATTGAGAACCCAGAGATAAATCCATGCACCTATGGGTACCTTATTTTTGACAATGGAGGCGAACATATAAAATGGGACAAAGACAGCCTCTTCAACAAATGGTGCTGGGAAAATTGGACAGCTACATGCAAGAAAATGAAGTTGGAACATTCCCTGACACCATGCACAAAGATCAATTCAAAATGGATTAAAGACCTAAACATTAGGCCAGAAACCATCAAACTCTTAGAGGAGAATATAGGCAAAACCCTCAAGGACATCAATCAAAGCAAGATCTTCTCTGACCCACCTACTAGAATAGCTAAAAAGAAAAGTGAACATGTGGGACCTCATGAAACTTAAAAGCTTTTGTACAGCAAAAGAAATTACAAAAAAACTGAACAGACAGCTTACAGAATGGGAGAAAATCATAGCACATGAAACGACAGACAAAGAATTAATCTCCAAAATCTACAAGCAACTCAGACAACTCAGCACCAGAAAAATGAACAACACAATAAAAAAATGGTAAAAGGACTTAAACAGACATCCCTCCAACGACGACATACAGATGGCCCCAAAACACATGAAACGATGCTCAACTTCACTTATAATTAGAGAGATGAAAATCAAAACTACAAATGAGATATCACCTCACACCCGTCAGAATGGCCATCATCCAAAAATCAACAGACAAGAAATGCTGGAGAGGGTGTGGAGAAAAGGGAACACTCCTGCATTGCTGGTGGGAATGTAGAGTGACACAGCCTCTATGGAAGACAGTCTGGAGATTTCTTAAAAAACTAAAAATAAAAGCACCATACGATCCAGCAATCCCACTCTCAGTCTTATACCCTGATGAAATTAAATTCGAAAGAAGCACCTGTACCCCAATATTCATTGCAGCTCTCTGCACAATAGCTAGAACATGGAAGCAACCTAGATGCCCATCGACGAATGAATGGATACAGAAGCTCTGGTACATATATACAATGGAATACTACACAGCTGTAAAGAGAAATGCAGAAGAATCAGCCCTAATAAGGTGGCTGGATCTAGAATGTATCATAAAAAGTAAGTCAGTCAGAAAGAAAAGGACAAGTACAATACACTAACACATATATATGGAATCTAGTAGGATGGTGATGATGGCACATGCAGTGAAGCAACGGAATGACAGACATGGACAGTGGACATATGGACATTGTGGGGAAGGAACAGGATGTGAGAGGCGTAAAGGAAGTAGCTTGAAGGCCTGTACTATCATAAGTGAAGAAAATAGCTATATTCATTGCTCTGTGAGAAAAGGAGATCCTTCAGGAGTGCTGGATGATGGTCTGGAGGGGTGAGATGTGGGGGATATACATATGACTAATCTGAGAACATACATATCTGTAAACAACAAAACTCTGTAAAAGTTAAAAGCAAAATAAAAGTTTTTTTTTAAAAAAAGGAGAAGAGGAAAAAAAAAAAAAAAGAATAATAGAGTGGGTTGCCATGCCCTCCCCAGGGAATCTGCCTGTCTCAGGGATCAAACCCATGAATCCCATGTCTCCTGCATTGCAGGTGGATTCTTTACCCACTGAGCCACCTAGGAAGTCCTTTAGTTAACTACAAAGTCAATATGACCCATACTGTGATATATGCAATCGTTAAAAAATAAATACAGTTTCCAACTGTGTAAATAGAAGTAAAATTATTTGCAATAAGCCCCAATTAATACCACTATGAATTAAATCAGTGGAATATTAAGAAAATGAAAATAACAGAGAAAAAACAGTAACAAGTTTTGGTTTATGAAGGTATAAGGACTCATAAAAATGTTGTAAGAGAGTGTATTGGTCAATTATTTTCAATAATAATTTGAATCTATATACAATATAAGTTTAAATAATGAAAAAAATTGATCTTTGTTCTGAGTTCTTGGCATAGCTTCCAAAGTCCTGGAAATTTCCTAAATGATGGGAGTATCTTTATTACTGATGAATACCTTGGACCATATCTGAGTTTATGATAACCAGATAATTCAGGTGCGGCTTGTCACAAGAAGGACAAACCAGATGGTTAAAGGGTTTAGAACCTTGAGCCAGCTCAACTTTCAGGAAGAGAGGAGATGTGAAGGCTCAGTTTCAGCCATATGGCGAATGATTTAATCAGTGATGCCTATATAATAAAGCTGACAAAATTAAAACTCTGAACACTGATGTTTAGAGAGTTTCCTGCTTGGTGCAGAAGAATCAGCCCTAATAAGGTGGCTGGATCTAGAATGCATGAAGTAAGTCAGAAAGAAAAGGACAAGTACAATACACTAACACATATATATGGAATCTAGTAGGATGGTGATGATGGCACATGCAGTGAAGCAACGGAATGACAGACATGGACAGTGGACATATGGACATTGTGGGGAAGGAACAGGATGTGAGAGGCGTAAAGGAAGTAGCTTGAAGGCCTGTACTATCATAAGTGAAGAAAATAGCTATATTCATTGCTCTGTGAGAAAAGGAGATCCTTCAGGAGTGCTGGATGATGGTCTGGAGGGGTGAGATGTGGGGGATATACATATGACTAATCTGAGAACATACATATCTGTAAACAACAAAACTCTGTAAAAGTTAAAAGCAAAATAAAAGTTTTTTAAAAAAAGGAGAAGAGGAAAAAAAAAAAAAAAAGAATAATAGAGTGGGTTGCCATGCCCTCCCCAGGGAATCTGCCTGTCTCAGGGATCAAACCCATGAATCCCATGTCTCCTGCATTGCAGGTGGATTCTTTACCCACTGAGCCACCTAGGAAGTCCTTTAGTTAACTACAAAGTCAATATGACCCATACTGTGATATATGCAATCGTTAAAAAATAAATACAGTTTCCAACTGTGTAAATAGAAGTAAAATTATTTGCAATAAGCCCCAATTAATACCACTATGAATTAAATCAGTGGAATATTAAGAAAATGAAAATAACAGAGAAAAAACAGTAACAAGTTTTGGTTTATGAAGGTATAAGGACTCATAAAAATGTTGTAAGAGAGTGTATTGGTCAATTATTTTCAATAATAATTTGAATCTATATACAATATAAGTTTAAATAATGAAAAAAATTGATCTTTGTTCTGAGTTCTTGGCATAGCTTCCAAAGTCCTGGAAATTGGAGTATCTTTATTACTGATGAATACCTTGGACCATATCTGAGTTTATGATAACCAGATAATTCAGGTGCGGCTTGTCACAAGAAGGACAAACCAGATGGTTAAAGGGTTTAGAACCTTGAGCCAGCTCAACTTTCAGGAAGAGAGGAGATGTGAAGGCTCAGTTTCAGCCATATGGCGAATGATTTAATCAGTGATGCCTATATAATAAAGCTGACAAAATTAAAACTCTGAACACTGATGTTTAGAGAGTTTCCTGCTTGGTGACCAGATCAGTGTACTGGGAGGGTGATGCACTCTGATTCTATGGTGACAAGGCACAGAAGCTCTACATCTGGGAACCTCACATACCTTGTCCTCCACCACCACAACCACCACCACCATGACACCCTTTCCTATGCTTTCATTTGATCCTGATTTGTATGCATTACTGTAAAACAACAATCTGAGTTCTTTTGAGTTGTTTCAATGGGTTTTCAAACCTGATTGAGATTGTACAAATTCTTCTGGAATTGGTCAGTCAAATGGGAGGCTTTAGAAACCCTGAGTGTGTGCTTAGTAACCAAAGCAGTGATATCCTCATTGAATTCCATGCTGTTAACAAGCAGTGTATGCAGTAACTTGCAGACTGTTACAATTAAAATTGCATTACCATGAAATAGGCATATATCATTGGGCTTCCCTGGTGGCTCAGATAGTACAAATAGTAAAGAATCTGCCTGCAATGCAGGAGACCCAGGTTCGATCCCTGAATATGGAAGATCCACTGGAAGAGAGTATGGCGACCCACTCGAGTATTCTTGCTTGGAGAATTTCATGGACACAGGAAGCTGTTGGGCTACAGCCAATGGGGTCACAAAGAGTCAGACAAAACAGAGCAACTAATTAACACTTTCACTTTCACAATCTTGCAATTATATTCCTAAGTGCGTCTCTAGAGAAATTAAGCCATGCATGCACCAGAAGACATGCATTGCTAGCAGAATTATTCATAAAGTAAAACTCCTCATAAGCCACATACCCAACTGCCTAGCTGCACTATAGACTATAAGATGTTTTATATTCTTAAAGAAATACAAGCAATGAAAATTAATGAACTACAACTACATGCAAAAACATGGTTGAGTCTTAAGAATACAATTTCGAGTGATAGATGCTTATGACAAAAGAATACATGTAAAACTGTAATTCTCTTTATGTGCTTTTGAGAAGAGAAACTTCTATTAATGAGTTTAGAGCTGCCCCCCCCATATGGCGAATTAAAATTTAATCAGTGATGCCTATATAATAAAGCTGACAAAATTAAAACTCTGAACACTGATGTTTAGAGAGTTTCCTGCTTGGTGACCAGATCAGTGTACTGGGAGGGTGATGCACTCTGATTCTATGGTGACAAGGCACAGAAGCTCTACATCTGGGAACCTCACATACCTTGTCCTCCACCACCACAACCACCACCACCATGACACCCTTTCCTATGCTTTCATTTGATCCTGATTTGTATGCATTACTGTAAAACAACAATCTGAGTTCTTTTGAGTTGTTTCAATGGGTTTTCAAACCTGATTGAGATTGTACAAATTCTTCTGGAATTGGTCAGTCAAATGGGAGGCTTTAGAAACCCTGAGTGTGTGCTTAGTAACCAAAGCAGTGATATCCTCATTGAATTCCATGCTGTTAACAAGCAGTGTATGCAGTAACTTGCAGACTGTTACAATTAAAATTGCATTACCATGAAATAGGCATATATCATTGGGCTTCCCTGGTGGCTCAGATAGTACAAATAGTAAAGAATCTGCCTGCAATGCAGGAGACCCAGGTTCGATCCCTGAATATGGAAGATCCACTGGAAGAGAGTATGGCGACCCACTCGAGTATTCTTGCTTGGAGAATTTCATGGACACAGGAAGCTGTTGGGCTACAGCCAATGGGGTCACAAAGAGTCAGACAAAACAGAGCAACTAATTAACACTTTCACTTTCACAATCTTGCAATTATATTCCTAAGTGCGTCTCTAGAGAAATTAAGCCATGCATGCACCAGAAGACATGCATTGCTAGCAGAATTATTCATAAAGTAAAACTCCTCATAAGCCACATACCCAACTGCCTAGCTGCACTATAGACTATAAGATGTTTTATATTCTTAAAGAAATACAAGCAATGAAAATTAATGAACTACAACTACATGCAAAAACATGGTTGAGTCTTAAGAATACAATTTCGAGTGATAGATGCTTATGACAAAAGAATACATGTAAAACTGTAATTCTCTTTATGTGTAATACAAACAGTTTGTAGAGAAGAGAAACTTCTATTAATTAGAGTTGAAAAGCCAGAAATAGGAGCTGTCACACTCTAGGACCATAGCAGAGCACAATAAGAGGAAGAAAGACTCCTCTTCTTTCCTGGCAATGACTCAGCTAATGAAAACCCATAAACTTTATTTTACCATACCCCTTTCAAATTCCCTTTACCTCTATAAAAGAGTTCTTCCTGCCTTGCCATGTGGGGTCTTCCACATGGCTCACTGTGGTTACAGACTCTAAATTGCAATTGTCTGCTGATCCCAAGGAAATCCATCTTTGCTGGAGAAATATCTGACAGTCTGTTTTAGAACAACACTTTGGTGGCCCATCCAGGGATCAGGATTCTTTTGTAGATCAGCTGGTAAAAAATCCAACTGCAATGCAGGAGACCCCAGTTCAATAATTGTTTTGGGAAGATCCCCTGGAGAAGGAATAGACTACCCACTCCAATATTCTCAGGCTTTTCTTAGTGGCTCAGCAATGAAGGAGACCTAGGTTCAATCCATGGGTTAGGAAGATCCCCTCGAGAAGGGAAAGGTTACCCAACTCTCAGTATTCTTGCCTAGAGAATTCCATGGTTATTCCATGGGTTGCAAAGAGTTGGACACAACTGAGTGGCTTCACTTTCACTTTCATATGGGGACCAGAGAAGACCCCCAAAGGCTCTAGGTCTGGTGAACAAACAGGTGAACTATCTATAAACTGAACCCACTGAACTCACTGATTTTCTCACATACCCTAGAGTTTGAAGTTATCTTTTTCCTGAATCTGACCTTGTGTTCTTTTTGCATTTGAACCACTCTAGGTTTTATTCGGGGATTGTTTGAAGGTTTTGTTCTTTCTGGTTAAGGCCTTGTTCTGAAGGTACTTGTTAAATATGCACATTATGTCCATTCCAGATTTAGTTAATCTGGCAAAACAGCTCTCTTACACTTTAGATAAGACACCTTAAAGGAAGACTAATGTAACTTCGAAAATTGAAAGCTCCTAATATGGAGATTCCTTAAAAAACTAAAAATAGAAGCACCCTATGACCCAGCAATCCCACTATTAGGCCTATATCCTGATGAAATCAAAACTGAAAGAGGCACCTGTACCCCAATGTTCATTGCAGCTCTCTATACAATAGCCTGAACATGGAAGCAACCTAGATGTCCATCGACAAATGAATGGATCCAGAAGCTCTGGTACATATATACAATGGAATACTATTCAGCTGTTAAAAGAAATGCAGAAGACTCAGTCCTAATGAGGTGGCGAGCTCTAGAACCTATCATAAAAAGTGAAGTAAGTCAAAAAGAGAAAGACAAGTATTGTGGGGCTCTGAATTGAAAGAGGACCATTTTAAGCATAAAGAAGCTTAAGCACATGTTTGCAGTTTGGAGCTAAGATGGCGCCTACAGGGAGGGGTATAGGAGTGAAAAGCTTAAGCACATTGTTTCAGCTTGGAGCTAAGATGGCGCCTACAGGAAGGGACATGGAAATGAAGGGAAGCTTAAGCGCATTGTTTAAAGAAGCTTAAGCACATGTTTGCAGCTAAGATGGCGCCTACAGGAAGAGGCAGGGCGTGATCTAAATTGTTAATTGATGGTCAAAATTTCTGATTGGTTCCCTTGGTTTCCGCGCTCGTGAATGATTGCTTGGTCTTTAGCTTGATTGGTGTAATCTATAGGAAGTCCCGTGCAAAACCCCCTTCACTTGCCTATAAAAGCTGTGGATCTTCATTAATAAAGCGGAACTACTTCGATG
This sequence comes from Tragulus kanchil, assembly GCA_022376925.1. NCBI lineage: Eukaryota > Metazoa > Chordata > Mammalia > Artiodactyla > Tragulidae > Tragulus > Tragulus kanchil. The sequence continues at coordinate 107,190,439 of JAIOJX010000023.1, read as the reverse complement.
GAACCCCTGTCGCGTCTGATTGTCCCCTGCCTCCAGCCAGGGGACTGCGGGGCGGACAGTTCAAGATTCGCCTTTCTCCGAGATCTCCTGGTTCAGCCAGGGGTAATCCCCGCTGCCTTCCCTTTCTGCGGAAAGTCCCCGCAAAGTATAGTATACTAACTCATATATATGGGATCTAGTAAGATGGTCATGATAACATACGTAGCGAACTTTTGAAAAACAGAGAATAGACATAAAGACATTGTGGAGACCGAACAGTGGGAGGGAGGCATGGAGGGAGTAACATGGAAGTCTATACTGTCATGTGTGGAAAAGATAGCTATTGTCACCCTTGAAACTATGTAACTTCGAAAGCTCCTAATATGGAGATTCCTAAAACAAAATAGAAGCACCCTATGACCCAGCAATCCCACTATTAGGCCTATATCCTGATGAAATCAAAACTGAAAGAGGCACCTGTACCCCAATGTTCATTGCAGCTCTCTATACAATAGCCTGAACATGGAAGCAACCTAGATGTCCATCGACAAATGAATGGATCCAGAAGCTCTGGTACATATATACAATGGAATACTATTCAGCTGTTAAAAGAAATGCAGAAGACTCAGTCCTAATGAGGTGGCGAGCTCTAGAACCTATCATAAAAAGTGAAGTAAGTCAAAAAGAGAAAGACAAGTATTGTGGGGCTCTGAATTGAAAGAGGACCATTTTAAGCATAAAGAAGCTTAAGCACATGTTTGCAGTTTGGAGCTAAGATGGCGCCTACAGGGAGGGGTATAGGAGTGAAAAGCTTAAGCACATTGTTTCAGCTTGGAGCTAAGATGGCGCCTACAGGAAGGGACATGGAAATGAAGGGAAGCTTAAGCGCATTGTTTAAAGAAGCTTAAGCACATGTTTGCAGCTAAGATGGCGCCTACAGGAAGAGGCAGGGCGTGATCTAAATTGTTAATTGATGGTCAAAATTTCTGATTGGTTCCCTTGGTTTCCGCGCTCGTGAATGATTGCTTGGTCTTTAGCTTGATTGGTGTAATCTATAGGAAGTCCCGTGCAAAACCCCCTTCACTTGCCTATAAAAGCTGTGGATCTTCATTAATAAAGCGGAACTACTTCGATGGAACCCCTGTCGCGTCTGATTGTCCCCTGCCTCCAGCCAGGGGGCTGCGGGGCGGACAGTTCAAGATTCGCCTTTCTCCGAGATCTCCTGGTTCAGCCAGGGGTAATCCCCGCTGCCTTCCCTTTCTGCGGAAAGTCCCCGCAAAGTATAGTATACTAACTCATATATATGGGATCTAGTAAGATGGTCATGATAACATACGTAGCGAACTTTTGAAAAAACAGAGAATAGACATAAAGACATTGTGGAGACCGAACAGTGGGAGGGAGGCATGGAGGGAGTAACATGGAAGTCTATACTGTCATGTGTGGAAAAGATAGCTATTGTCATTGTGCTAGGGGAATAGGAGTACCTACAACCACTTGGAGCGATGGTCTGGAGGGATGGGAGGGGGGGAACTGAGGTGGGGGGAGGGTCCAAGGATATGCATATGAATGATCTGGGAACATACATGTAAAAAAATAAATAAATAAATGAATAAATTAATTAATTAAAAAAAAAAAAAAACCCTCTGAGTCTCTGCTTTTAGTGCAATGATCCAGGACACTGTAAAAGAATTTACCGAGAGGAGTTTTTGTAATCCATGAGAATACATATTTGCTGAAGAAATATCTAATAGTCTATTTATTCTTAGGTCAATAAGTCAAAAGTAAATCATATTGTATAAGAAAACATCTCATCTATAGCTTGCTAAAATATGTATTAAAATAAGGTAGTGGTTACCATCAATTTTAGAATATCAATTATCTTTAGACAAAAATGTTATTAACAGCTTGGGGAAATTGTATAAATTAAGATGCTGACAAATGTGTTGTTTGCATGAGTGAGTTTTGTGAAACAATTTTGCTGTTTGTTTTATTCACAATTCTATATGTAGGTTACACTGCACTGAACAGAAAATCAGAAGGGTTTCACAGTAATGGAAAATTGTGACAAAGTTTTACCAACTTCCTTTGACTTGATTTGATCAATATTGATAATGAATGTATCATGTTTATTACCTAAATGATTGCTTCTAAAATGATTAAAGCCAGTTATCTAAGTGAGATTTTCTTGCATGATATTATCTTTGTAATATATTTGATAAGGGCATCAGTAATTCATTAGCAAAGCTGAATGGAGTTCTGGTCAAGCCCTAGACAAAATGTAAAGAAAACATGAGAATCAAGGGAGTCCAAATATATATAATTATAGAATTTTTTCTATTTTTATAAGGTTGCATGATCTTGTCACTTAATCCAGGGTCCAGAAAATTAATTAGTGTTATAGAAATCAAACTTGAAACTGTCCAGTTAGTGCACAATGCTGTAAGTCTATGACATTTGAAATCAGAGCAAATCAATGTTCTGCTAAATAAAACCAAATAATATAAAAAAAAAAAACTGAAATATTAGTTTTGAGTCAGAAATATATCAATGTTCATTCTTTAATATTTATTAACATTTTTGAATGAACTACTGAGAGCATTCTAGTCAATGTTTTGAGGTTTACTTATTTTCATTTATCCCAACCTCAACATTTACTTTAAAAATATACCATATTTTTCATGACATGATAATATATCATGACAGAAATGTTTCTTATTGTTTTCACTTACTTTATAATCCTATTCTTCAAATTGTTCTAAAATGCATCAAAATAGTCTTTTGTATACCTGGAAATGTTAGTGAGTCAGGGTCTAGTTTTTTAAAAATGTGCTGTACACAAATATTATTTATAAGTAAAATTTCTAATTCATCAGATTTGGGGAATGGGCCAAGTACCTGTGTTTTTGGAAAGCTCTACCAAAAAATTCAATGTACAGTACAGTTTGGGAGTAAATAAATTCTACAGAAATTCCTATTTATTATCATAGTTCTTTCCTTTCAGAAATGTTTGAAACTATTTCTAGGAAGAAATAGTTTAATTTTTATGATTTATAATGCCCTCTTACTTCTTAATTTTTAGGATCATTATAACTTCTTATAGAATATATAAATTAGGATATGTCATTTTCTTTTTATTTAAGGATAATCTTTAATATAAATTATTCTCTTTTTTCCCTACTCTACCTCTTAGGGACCAACTGAAAGTTATGGTTTGGCTTCCTAAGATATTTCTACATTTTTTTTAAAACATGAACTACCATTTGGATGTAAGCATTCCCCCGCTGATTTCCAAGCCTTGATCTTCTGAACAATTTAAACCAGTTACCCATACCATCATAAACAAGCAAACAGTATAAAATGTTATATTTATGAAGCTCAGTTTTGGTACCACTGACTAAAAAAAAGAGAAGGATTTAAAGAATGAGATATTTGGGACATAACATGCTTATCCCAGTATACTGGTTTACCTGACAATAAGGTAACCCCATTCCTCAACCTTTTTGTTTTCAGTAGTGTTATGATAATAGGGCCTTTCTCAGACTAGAAATAACTGAAATCAATGTTCTATGACATTTGAAATGAGAGCAAATCAATGTTCTGCTAAATAAAACCAAATAATATAAAAAAAAAAAACTGAAATATTAGTTTTGAGTCAGAAATATATCAATGTTCATTCTTTAATATTTATTAACATTTTTGAATGAACTACTGAGAGCATTCTAGTCAATGTTTTGAGGTTTACTTATTTTCATTTATCCCAACCTCAACATTTACTTTAAAAATATACCATATTTTTCATGACATGATAATATATCATGACAGAAATGTTTCTTATTGTTTTCACTTACTTTATAATCCTATTCTTCAAATTGTTCTAAAATGCATCAAAATAGTCTTTTGTATACCTGGAAATGTTAGTGAGTCAGGGTCTAGTTTTTTAAAAATGTGCTGTACACAAATATTATTTATAAGTAAAATTTCTAATTCATCAGATTTGGGGAATGGGCCAAGTACCTGTGTTTTTGGAAAGCTCTACCAAAAAATTCAATGTACAGTACAGTTTGGGAGTAAATAAATTCTACAGAAATTCCTATTTATTATCATAGTTCTTTCCTTTCAGAAGTGTTTGAAACTATTTCTAGGAAGAAATAGTTTAATTTTTATGATTTATAATGCCCTCTTACTTCTTAATTTTTAGGATCATTATAACTTCTTATAGAATATATAAATTAGGATATGTCATTTTCTTTTTTATTTAAGGATAATCTTTAATATAAATTATTCTCTTTTTCCATACTCTACCTCTTAGGGACCAACTGAAAGTTATGGTTTGGCTTCCTAAGATATTTCTACATTTTTATTAAAACATGAACTACCATTTGGATGTAAGCATTCCCCCGCTGATTTCCAAGCCTTGATCTTCTGAACAATTTAAACCAGTTACCCATACCATCATAAACAAGCAAACAGTATAAAATGTTATATTTATGAAGCTCAGTTTTGGTACCACTGACTAAAAAAAAGAGAAGGATTTAAAGAATGAGATATTTGGGACATAACATGCTTATCCCAGTATACTGGTTTACCTGACAATAAGGTAACCCCATTCCTCAACCTTTTTGTTTTCAGTAGTGTTATGATAATAGGGCCTTTTGTAGTCATGTATTGACAGACATGGCAGTATTGCAAAGCAATGATTTCAAATCAAATAGTCAAATTTCACATTCAAATTTGCAAGTAAATCTGTGCTCTTGAGCCTCATTTTCCTCATCCTTGAGTAGGAACAAGTGTGGAATTTATTGACCACAGGAAGAATCTATTATATATGAACAAGAAGAAGGCATCAAGAATGGATAGAAGAAAAAGAGTAGGTAAGCTTAATAAATTTAAGAGACACTGGAGGCTATCAAGATTTTGGGAGAGAAGAAAGACTAATTTTTTTTGAGAAGATAATATTTTCTTTAAAATCTACAAGCCCAGGAAAAACCATAGAATGATTCTCATTCCCTTAACCAAAGTAATAAAGAAAGCCAAGATCATAGGAATCTAACTAGGTAGATGTTAAGACCACTATCAAAACAGCCCCGTAAATTCTTAACTTCAGGTGTCCATGGTATATCTGCCTTACAATAAGAATGCTATATTTACAGGAAAAAATATTTAAAAACAGTTAAACAGTTTTAGATGTAGGGGCAACAAATATCTATCAGACTCCATCCTGGGAGCCATCTGAAGAGAATTTTGAGTAATATCTGAACCACAAAGAATACTGTGTATATTGTAATACCTAATATTCATTGCATGCTTATTCCATGGCAGGTATAGCCCTAAGTGATATACACATATTGATTTACTTAATTCTCATGAAAGCCTTATGTGTATGTGCTCAGTTGTGTCTGACTCTTTACAACCCCATGGACTGTAGCCCGTCAGGCTCCTCTGTCCATGGAATTTTCCAGGCAAGAATATTGAAGTGGTTTTCCATTTCCATCTCCAAGAAGCCGTATGAGATTATTGTAAATATAATCATAATCTCTTTTTGCATTTGAGGAATCTGAGACAATGAGAGCTCAGGTAAACTGTTCATGCAGCCTATGTACAGGTACACATAAATCATATTAATAATTACAGATTACAAAAGAATTTTTTTTGCACTATAAGTGTTCCTACTATGTCTTAGTCATTTTTCTTTTGCTTCTTTTACAAAAAATAAAATCACCAAAGACTACCTCAGTATGAAATTGAAAATATCTTATACAGAAAATATGTCTTTGAATAGTGAATTTTAATAGTTATATTAAAAAGATAAATTCTTATGCATTGACAGAAAATAGGTTTTTCAATTCATTTCATAAAAATAACATAAATTGGTAGAAAAATTTAAAAAGAATAGTATCATTTTACCATCTAAGTACACTGAAGTTTTTCAATTGTTTTTTCTTCAGGTAGAAGATATTTTGAGCTTTTTACCCTATTTTGAAGTATCTGACTTTTCTCTCCTGTCTCCCTTTCTTTTTATTTCTTCTTAACTTCACAGTCACACTTATGGTAGGTGTTGTGGTAAACATGTTGATACTCCTCTCAGAAGATTGCAGACCTTAAGATGAATAGACACTCTTTTTCTTTTCCCAATTAGCTGAGATTTTTAAGATGTTCCACTTGTTAAAATGAGCAAGAGGGGGACTAATTAACAGAGCTTTCTGTTTCTAGTTTTCATGTATCAGCACATTATAGAACATCACTCCACAGATACAGACACCCTGCAGATGGGGTTCCATCTGTTCAGCCTGTTTCTGCTACTTGTTTAAGAACAAAGCCCAGTCATGGACCTTTTAAGCTGTTGCTGCCTTAAGCACTCCCTACATTTCTATACAATAGACTCTGAATGGTTTCCTGTCTGGACTATTGTTCTTTTTCCTGCAAAAGAGCTGTTTCGCTGGAAAATTTGCCTCCACAGATAATGTGTTACTTTGGGCAGGTATTACCAATTACATGTTTTATATGAATTCTAAATGTAAATTTATTCATTAAAATGCCTCTTGTTTGCACTAAAATTTAAAAAATAGTATGGCTTGAATCAACACAATAAATGTGTAGGTGCTATTCTAATAATTCTTTTGTTACTTTAATTAAAACTATTTTTTCTACTAGAGTCTTTTAGTACTGAGTAAGTTGACAAGGCATTGCATTAAAAGTAAAAAGGAAAAAGAGTAGCTTAAATCTTCAGGACTCATCAACGCAAACATGTCAAGCATGCCTCTATTGTCCAGAGAAACAGAATCTAAAGTCAGGATGAATGACTTCTAGCCTCCCTCTGCAATCTCTCCCATTTTCTAAGTGATTTAGAATAACTACCACAACAAAAAATGACAGAGAGATGAAATTAAGAAGTCTCTGCCAGGTATACGTCTACCTGAAGACCTACCATCTAGGGAGAAATTATGACTTCAAAAATGAAAGCTTCCAGTCAGCAATATCCTTCATGAGTAGTAAATTTATGGCAGTACAGCCCTTTCTGTGCAATCCAACATGGTATATCGGAGATTTGAAGAGCATATGAGTAGGCAACGACTTTACATAGAATAAATAGTGTTAAGTGTTTCTAGACCAGAGCTTACTTGCTTTCTGTTTAATAATGCTTCAGAACCACTTCTTCCCTTCAGAGAATAATCAGTTCATTGCACTCTTTACCTGAAAGGAAGAGATTTGTAATCTCATTCAAGGTGTCACGGCCTCCTTCTACTTTATTCTGTTTTAAACTAGACTGTTTCTCCCGGGAGTTCATATAGAGATTCCTTTGAATCCCCTTGCTCCATCAATGAAAAAATCAAACAAACAAACAGATTTTCTGATAATCCTCACTGTTGAGAGAATATCACTTCCCAACACACACATACACACACACACACACACACCCCTCTTTTTGCACTTTTTGTGCTACCACATGGCAGGAACTTCAGTGTGTTTAAATTTCCTTCCTTTTTCTCCTGCCAAGTGTACTTAGCAATGCAAGAGGAGCTTAAGGGTTACAGTCAAAGAAGTGATTCTGAGTGAGACAGCTGAAGCTCTGTGAGAGACTAAGCCACCTGCCAAAAAGCTCTAAAGAACCAGTCATCTTTGAATGGTGGCCTTCACCTCTTCAGACCTTCTGGTCATAGTTCTAGGCAGGTACAATTGAAGATCAGGTTACTCTGCAATTTGTGCCAAACAGCACAGGGCAATAGAAGCAATATAGGCAAAGGTGATTGCCGTCTTTTAAGTTGACAAGGCATTGCATTAAAAGTAAAAGGAAAAAGAGTAGCTTAAATCTTCAGGACTCATCAACGCAAACATGTCAAGCATGCCTCTATTGTCCAGAGAAACAGAATCTAAAGTCAGGATGAATGACTTCTAGCCTCCCTCTGCAATCTCTCCCATTTTCTAAGTGATTTAGAATAACTACCACAACAAAAAATGACAGAGAGATGAAATTAAGAAGTCTCTGCCAGGTATACGTCTACCTGAAGACCTACCATCTAGGGAGAAATTATGACTTCAAAAATGAAAGCTTCCAGTCAGCAATATCCTTCATGAGTAGTAAATTTATGGCAGTACAGCCCTTTCTGTGCAATCCAACATGGTATATCGGAGATTTGAAGAGCATATGAGTAGGCAACGACTTTACATAGAATAAATAGTGTTAAGTGTTTCTAGACCAGAGCTTACTTGCTTTCTGTTTAATAATGCTTCAGAACCACTTCTTCCCTTCAGAGAATAATCAGTTCATTGCACTCTTTACCTGAAAGGAAGAGATTTGTAATCTCATTCAAGGTGTCACGGCCTCCTTCTACTTTATTCTGTTTTAAACTAGACTGTTTCTCCCGGGAGTTCATATAGAGATTCCTTTGAATCCCCTTGCTCCATCAATGAAAAAATCAAACAAACAAACAGATTTTCTGATAATCCTCACTGTTGAGAGAATATCACTTCCCAACACACACATACACACACACACACACACACCCCTCTTTTTGCACTTTTTGTGCTACCACATGGCAGGAACTTCAGTGTGTTTAAATTTCCTTCCTTTTTCTCCTGCCAAGTGTACTTAGCAATGCAAGAGGAGCTTAAGGGTTACAGTCAAAGAAGTGATTCTGAGTGAGACAGCTGAAGCTCTGTGAGAGACTAAGCCACCTGCCAAAAAGCTCTAAAGAACCAGTCATCTTTGAATGGTGGCCTTCACCTCTTCAGACCTTCTGGTCATAGTTCTAGGCAGGTACAATTGAAGATCAGGTTACTCTGCAATTTGTGCCAAACAGCACAGGGCAATAGAAGCAATATAGTTTGAAACCACAGAATCATACTTTAAATGCTGTGATTGCCAAGAATTTGCTCCATTTTTTATAGCTTTCTTCTTATATATGTAAACCCCACTTTTGCTCAAGTGAAACTGGCTTTCCCTCACATCTGTAACACTCTTCCTACTGACCTGGCGCCTTTATCTTTAGTTCTAGAACCCTTATTCTCAATGTGTTTAGCATAATTTTAGCACAGGCATAAACACATGATATTTTAAGTAAATACAAATCATGATCTTGACACATGTGAAGAATGTTTACAGTGTTTTATTTCTGCCATAGTTTTCCTTTTTCTTCTATGCTTGGCTCCCACATTCAGGGTTCCAGTTTTGGGTTCTTTCTGGCAGGGGGAAGCCCACATATAAACACTTCGCATTTTCTTAAAAAACTGAACAAACACGTTTGTGATATATAAATTTCTGATCAGTAGTGACACTATTTCTAAAGTTGCTATTATGTTTTGCTGATATATGCTAGTCTTTTATCAATAACTGTATGATACATTTTGAAGCACCTCACAGTTTAATGAGGAATAACAAATACCATTTAATGTCAAACATTTCATCTGATTTATCACTAAAGTATTTATTTTACTGTTTTATAATAATATATTTTTATCATTATATAATGGTCTCAGAAAAAGAAAATCACTGGCAAAAATGAAGAAACTGAAGGGAATTATTGCGCAAAGCTAACAGACCTACCTACAAAGGTCTTCAACAGATCAAATATAAATTAATATATAAGGATGCTTCTGTTTTTGCTTTGAATGCGGTAAGTTGCAAAGGAGGACAAGGCAGATGGCACCTAAAATTACAAATTTACTTAAATCTATGAAAGCTCTCAGAATCTAAGCAAACTGAAATGAGTTAAAAATCCAGAAAGGATCATCTTTTTGGACAAAAGAGACCCACTGCTGCTTTGTCCTCTGCAGAATAGTAAAAAGGAGGAAGCTGCCAATGTTAGGAATCAGGTGAAACTAGCTGAATGTTTCTCAGTGGCTAAAAGTAGACGACTCACTGCTCAGAAGAGTTTGTATTCACCCATCACAAATTTCCCTATGCAATTTGTGCCAAACAGCACAGGGCAATAGAAGCAATATAGTTTGAAACCACAGAATCATACTTTAAATGCTGTGATTGCCAAGAATTTGCTCCATTTTTTATAGCTTTCTTCTTATATATGTAAACCCCACTTTTGCTCAAGTGAAACTGGCTTTCCTCACATCTGTAACACTCTTCCTACTGACCTGGCGCCTTTATCTTTAGTTCTAGAACCCTTATTCTCAATGTGTTTAGCATAATTTTAGCACAGGCATAAACACATGATATTTTAAGTAAATACAAATCATGATCTTGACACATGTGAAGAATGTTTACAGTGTTTTATTTCTGCCATAGTTTTCCTTTTTCTTCTATGCTTGGCTCCCACATTCAGGGTTCCAGTTTTGGGTTCTTTCTGGCAGGGGGAAGCCCACATATAAACACTTCGCATTTTCTTAAAAAACTGAACAAACACGTTTGTGATATATAAATTTCTGATCAGTAGTGACACTATTTCTAAAGTTGCTATTATGTTTTGCTGATATATGCTAGTCTTTTATCAATAACTGTATGATACATTTTGAAGCACCTCACAGTTTAATGAGGAATAACAAATACCATTTAATGTCAAACATTTCATCTGATTTATCACTAAAGTATTTATTTTACTGTTTTATAATAATATATTTTTATCATTATATAATGGTCTCAGAAAAAGAAAATCACTGGCAAAAATGAAGAAACTGAAGGGAATTATTGCGCAAAGCTAACAGACCTACCTACAAAGGTCTTCAACAGATCAAATATAAATTAATATATAAGGATGCTTCTGTTTTTGCTTTGAATGCGGTAAGTTGCAAAGGAGGACAAGGCAGATGGCACCTAAAATTACAAATTTACTTAAATCTATGAAAGCTCTCAGAATCTAAGCAAACTGAAATGAGTTAAAAATCCAGAAAGGATCATCTTTTTGGACAAAAGAGACCCACTGCTGCTTTGTCCTCTGCAGAATAGTAAAAAGGAGGAAGCTGCCAATGTTAGGAATCAGGTGAAACTAGCTGAATGTTTCTCAGTGGCTTAAAGTTGAGAGTGAACCGGCTTGAGTGTTTAGATTCTAGACTCTAGAGGAGTCTGAAGCTCAGAAGAGTTTGTATTCACCCATCACAAATTTCCCACAGGCCTTCATTAAAGGCTTACTCTGAAAATAAGGGTTCAGCAAGGTGAACAACAAAGACCTGTGTGAGTACTCCAGGTCTTGAAATAGTAGAGAGAGTTCACCAGGAGAAAAACCACTCATGTATATAATTTATTTGAATCAACCTTTCTATCTACTTACCCACCTTTGTGTCTGTGTATGTGTCTGTGTGTCTGTGTGTGTGGAGAATAGGAGAAAGTAAAATTGATTCTTATCACAGGCAATCCAATCATCTATCACAAAATCCTGAGTTACAACAAGTATTTTAATTCTAGTAGTATTAATTAGAATTGTAGTGCTCTAGTGGTCGAATTAACAAGAAATTAGGTGGTAAGTTATAAAGTCAATATCTAAAATCAAGAGTGTTTCTATATATTGGTAACAAACCAATGGAGAATGGAATTTATAAAATGCTAGTTACGTATGTTATATTCATTAATTTGAAGGCCTTTAGTAAAAGACTGACCTCTTTGAGGAAGAAGGATTTCAGCCAAAGCACAGCCTTTGGACTCCAGCTACAATAGCAATCCTTTCCTGACTCTCCAACCTGTCAGCCTGCCCTGCAGATTTTGAACTTGCCAGCTTTCACAATCAAATGAGCAAATTCCTTAATATTTATCTTAAGATGTGTCTTGCATCTGCTTGTTTCTCTAGAGAATAATGACTACTATAGCCACATATTCATACTCATTTAGCAAATCTATCCTTCCTTATTTTTAATCTATAAGATGTAAATGTCCTTTCAGTGTATTTCATAAAGAAATGCTATTCATCCTTTCACTCAAGTCAGTTTATGCATAGGTCTAAAACCCAAGATGATACACTTCTTAGGAAACAATATAGAAGTAGGAGTAAATAATTATGTATAACATACATATCTGTAAACAACAAAACTCTGTAAAAGTTAAAAGCAAAATAAAGGTTAAAAAAGAAAAAAGAAATCCAGATGAGTATTTCAAATCCTAAAAAAAGAAAAAAAGAAAAAATATGTATTACTTAACAGCATCATCACTCATAAATGCTTATCATTCTGATACTAAACAATAGGTATTTCAGCAAGCAACTGTGTTTTGAAATTCATATGATTTGGCAACAATTTGTTATCATAAAAGAGAAAGCAGCAGCACATTTTAAGGAGGTTTTTTTATGATAAAGTTACTTGCAGCCTTTGAATAAGTATCTTTGATGAATAAGCTCAAAATATTAGATACTCTGTTGTGCTCTCTAAGTATCTGGTCAATATCTCTGATACTGACTCATTGCAGCTGGTCAGGTATCCAAATGTGGGTAACCATTCATTTGACTAATTTTTCTAACTCTCAAGATAAGGTTTTGAAGAAATAATGACTATAGTCAGTTGGTATTCTCTGTGGTCCAAACTCTCCAAATTTCAAATCCAAGATTTTCGACCCTCCCCCCCACCGCACTACTCCCTGCCTAATGAAAAGATGAGTTCTTTTTAGCAAAGTTTAAAATTTTGGTGACTTAATCTTAGGACCAAAATAGTAAGTCTTTTTTTTTTTTTAATTTATTTTTTTACAGAGTTTTGTTGTTTACTGCCACACTTTGACCCAAATTTTCCATAGATATACCCATGTTCCCCTGCTGCCCTGAACCTCCCCCACCTCCTTCCACATCCTACGCCTCCAGTTCACCACAGAGTCCCTGTTTGAGATCCCCTGGGCCCAGTAAGTCTTGATTTATCCACCCGGAAGAGGGAAATCTCTCATTTTTCCACCTCCAAATAGTGTTTCATTTTCAAATTTAACAATTCAGAAGGAATATAACTTTATTGATCAAAAATGAAAGTAAGAAGGTAAAATGCCTGAAGAGGAGAAAACATGTGATTTTTAAAAGTAATTCACACTCAATGGGACACTCCAAATTTCAGTTTCAGTAGAGACATACTAAGAATAAAAATTTCTTTTCACTTTTACTTCTCATAAAGTTAGAACACCTACTTCTCTGAAATCCTTCCTAATGCAGTGCAGAAAGTCATGGGAGGTAGATCTCTTTAGTGTACTCCTAAGCGGAGGTTCCTCTCACCTCACTCTCTCTTCTAGACTTGTCTATTAAACCTTACTATTCCCTAACAAGCATGTTTTTCTCGTTTTTTTTTTTTTTTCTATTCTCAATAATCGATGACTCTTCCATGTTGATGCTTTGACCTTTCTCATTAATCCAAAATAGGCTGCACTGTTTAGGACTGAAAATAATCTTCATTGTCTTAAACTGACCATTTATGTATATACTTGCTTCTTACTGAATATATAAACTAAACATATTCTGCTTCCATGTTCTCACATCAGCCTGTCAGAATAAAAGAACAATATCCTCCTTGCATTTTTAAAATTATTGTCTTTTGAGTTCGGATATTCTAGTAGGTGGGTCAGAGAAGATCTTGCTTTGATTTATGTCCTTGAGGGTTTTGCCTACATTCTCCTCTAAGAGTTTGATGATTTCTGGCCTTACATTTAAGTCTTTAATCCATTTTGAGTTGATCTTTGTGCATGGTGTCAGGGTATGTTCCAACTTCATTTTTTTGCATGTAGCTGTCCAATTTTCCCAGCACCATTTGTTGAAGAGGCTGTCTTTGTCCCATTTTAAATGTTTGCCTCCTTTGTCAAAAATAAGGTACTCATAGGTGTGTGGGTTTATCTCTGGGTTCTTGATCTTGTCCCATTGGTCGATATTTCTGTTTTTGTGCCAGTACCATACTGTCTTGAGGACTGTTGCTTTGTAGTATAGTATGAAGTTGGGGAGGCTGATCCCTCCAGCTCCATTCTTCTTCCTCAGGATTGCTTTGGCTATTCGAGGTCTTTTGTGTTTCCATATGAACTGTGTTATTCTTTGGTCTAGTTCTGTGAAGAATGTTACTGGAAGTTTGATAGGGATCGCATTGAATCTGTAGATGACATTTGGGAGTATGGTCATTTTCACAATATTAATTCTTCCGACCCAGGAACATGGAATATCTCTCCATCTGTTTAAGTCTTTTTTTTTATTTCTCTCATGAGTGTCTTGTAATTTTCTGTGTACAGTTCTTTTGTTTCTTTGGGTAGGTAAAGTGAACACCTACTTCCTAAATGCAGTGCAGGTAGGGATCTCTTTAGTGTCGTCCTAACCGGCGGTTCCTCTCACCTCCCTCTCTTCTAGACTTGTCTATTAAACCTTACTATTCCCTAACAAGCATGTTTTTCTCGTTTTTTTTTTTTTTTTCTATTCTCAATAATCGATGACTCTTCCATGTTGATGCTTTGACCTTTCTCATTAATCCAAAATAGGCTGCACTGTTTAGGACTGAAAATAATCTTCATTGTCTTAAACTGACCATTTATGTATATACTTGCTTCTTACTGAATATATAAACTAAACATATTCTGCTTCCATGTTCTCACATCAGCCTGTCAGAATAAAAGAACAATATCCTCCTTGCATTTTTAAAATTATTGTCTTTTGAGTTCGGATATTCTAGTAGGTGGGTCAGAGAAGATCTTGCTTTGATTTATGTCCTTGAGGGTTTTGCCTACATTCTCCTCTAAGAGTTTGATGATTTCTGGCCTTACATTTAAGTCTTTAATCCATTTTGAGTTGATCTTTGTGCATGGTGTCAGGGTATGTTCCAACTTCATTTTTCTGCATGTAGCTGTCCAATTTTCCCAGCACCATTTGTTGAAGAGGCTGTCTTTGTCCCATTTTAAATGTTTGCCTCCTTTGTCAAAAATAAGGTACTCATAGGTGTGTGGGTTTATCTCTGGGTTCTTGATCTTGTCCCATTGGTCGATATTTCTGTTTTTGTGCCAGTACCATACTGTCTTGAGGACTGTTGCTTTGTAGTATAGTATGAAGTTGGGGAGGCTGATCCCTCCAGCTCCATTCTTCTTCCTCAGGATTGCTTTGGCTATTCGAGGTCTTTTGTGTTTCCATATGAACTGTGTTATTCTTTGGTCTAGTTCTGTGAAGAATGTTACTGGAAGTTTGATAGGGATCGCATTGAATCTGTAGATGACATTTGGGAGTATGGTCATTTTCACAATATTAATTCTTCCGACCCAGGAACATGGAATATCTCTCCATCTGTTTAAGTCTTTTTTTTTATTTCTCTCATGAGTGTCTTGTAATTTTCTGTGTACAGTTCTTTTGTTTCTTTGGGTAGGTTTATTCCTAGATATTTGATTCTTTTGGTTGCAATGCTGAAGGGGATTGCCTCTTTGATGTGGTTTTCTGATTTTTCATTGTTTGTGTATAGGAATGCCAGTGATTTCTGTGTGTTGACTTTGCATCCTGCGACTTTGCGGAATTCACTGATTAACTCTAGTAGTTTTATAATAGAGTCTTTGGGATTTTCTATGTATAATAATATGTCATCTGCAAAAAGAGAGAGCTTGACTTCTTCATTTCCAATCTGGATTCCTTTGATTTCTTTCTCTTCTCTTATTGCTATTGCTAGAACTTCCAGGACTATGTTGAATAAGAGTGGTGAAAGTGGACACCCTTGTCTTGTTCCTGATCTTAGAGGGAATGCTTTGGTTTTTCACCATTGAGAATAACGTTTGCTGTGGGCTTCTCATATATGGCTTTCACTATGTTGAGATAGGTTCCTTCTAAGTCCATTTTTTGAAGAGTTTTTATCATAAATGGATGCTGTACTTTGTCAAAGGCTTTGTCTGCATCTATTGAGATGACCATGTGATTTTTGTCTCTCATAATGAAACTTAAAAGCTTTTGTACAGCTAAAGAAATTACAGAAAAGCTGAACAGACAGCCCACAGAGTGGAAGAAAATCATAGCAAATGAAACAACAGACAAAGAATTCATCTCCAAAATCTACAAGCAACTCAGACAACTCAGCACTGGAAAAATGAACAACACAATAAAAAAATGGGAAAAGGACCTAAACAGACACCTCTCCAACGATGACATACAGATGGCCCAAAAGTACATGAAATGATACTCAACTTCACTAATAATTAGAGAAATGCAAATCAAAACTACAATGAGATATCACCTCACACCTGTCAGAATGGCCGTCATCCACAAACCGACATACAATAAATGCTGGAGAGGCTGTGGAGAAAAAGGGAACACTCCTGCATTGCTGGTGGGAATGTAAATTGATACAGCCTCTATGGAAGACAGTCTGGAGATTTCTTAAAAAACTCTCCATCTGTTTAAGTCTTTTTTTTTATTTCTCTCATGAGTGTCTTGTAATTTTCTGTGTACAGTTCTTTTGTTTCTTTGGGTAGGTTTATTCCTAGATATTTGATTCTTTTGGTTGCAATGCTGAAGGGGATTGCCTCTTTGATGTGGTTTTCTGATTTTTCATTGTTTGTGTATAGGAATGCCAGTGATTTCTGTGTGTTGACTTTGCATCCTGCGACTTTGCGGAATTCACTGATTAACTCTAGTAGTTTTATAATAGAGTCTTTGGGATTTTCTATGTATAATAATATGTCATCTGCAAAAAGAGAGAGCTTGACTTCTTCATTTCCAATCTGGATTCCTTTGATTTCTTTCTCTTCTCTTATTGCTATTGCTAGAACTTCCAGGACTATGTTGAATAAGAGTGGTGAAAGTGGACACCCTTGTCTTGTTCCTGATCTTAGAGGGAATGCTTTGGTTTTTCACCATTGAGAATAACGTTTGCTGTGGGCTTCTCATATATGGCTTTCACTATGTTGAGATAGGTTCCTTCTAAGTCCATTTTTTGAAGAGTTTTTATCATAAATGGATGCTGTACTTTGTCAAAGGCTTTGTCTGCATCTATTGAGATGACCATGTGATTTTTGTCTCTCATAATGAAACTTAAAAGCTTTTGTACAGCTAAAGAAATTACAGAAAAGCTGAACAGACAGCCCACAGAGTGGAAGAAAATCATAGCAAATGAAACAACAGACAAAGAATTCATCTCCAAAATCTACAAGCAACTCAGACAACTCAGCACTGGAAAAATGAACAACACAATAAAAAAATGGGAAAAGGACCTAAACAGACACCTCTCCAACGATGACATACAGATGGCCCAAAAGTACATGAAATGATACTCAACTTCACTAATAATTAGAGAAATGCAAATCAAAACTACAATGAGATATCACCTCACACCTGTCAGAATGGCCGTCATCCACAAACCGACATACAATAAATGCTGGAGAGGCTGTGGAGAAAAAGGGAACACTCCTGCATTGCTGGTGGGAATGTAAATTGATACAGCCTCTATGGAAGACAGTCTGGAGATTTCTTAAAAAACTAAAAATAGAAGCACCATATGACCCAGCAATCCCACTCTTAGGTTTATACCCTGATGAAATCAAATCTGAAAGAAGCACCTGTACCCCAATGTTCATTGCAGCTCTCTGTACAATAGCTAGAACATGGAAGCAACCTAGATGCCCATCGACGAATGAATGGATCCAAAAGCTCTGGTACATATATACAATGGAACACTACACAGCTGTAAGAGAAATGCAGAAGAATCAGCCCTAATGAGGTGGCCGGATCTAAAACATATCATCAAAAGTGAAGTCAGTCAGAAAGAGAAGGACAAATGCAGTATATTAACACACATATATGGAATCTAGTAGGATGGTGATGATGGCACATGCAGTGAAGCGACGGAATGACAGACATGGATAGTGGACATATGGACATTGTGGGGAAGGTGGGAGGTGTAAAGGAAGTAGCATGAAGGCCTGTACTATCATAAGTGAAGAAAATAGCTCTAGTCATTGCTCTGTGAGAAAAGGGGATCCTTCAGGGGTGTTGTGTGATGGTTGGGAGGGGTAGGAAGGGGGGGATATACATATGACTAATCTGGGAACATACATATCTGTAAACAACAAAACTCTGTAAAAGTTAAAAGTAAAATAAAGGTTTAAAAAATAAAAAATAAAATTATTGTTTTTTTTTTCTATTTAATTGGACTTTCTGTATTAGGTGAAAATAATATGTGAATCATATACCATGATGTACTCAAGATAACCCCTTAAAATTGTCTGATACTTTGACTCTCTCTGAGATAAGGAAGGTTTCCTTCTCCTGAATACATCAAAAGTAGTAAACCACACAAACAGAAATGGCCAAATATGAATCACTCCATACAGTGAATTTGTCTTGGCAAGCCAATGCAGACTAAGTTTCTGTTTTTAATGACTAGACAGCTCTAAAAACTCAATAGTTCAATTTTTCCCAATTTCTCCACTACAAAAGATGAGTGGGTAACAACTGGTTGCTTAAAGCCAATGGTCAAATTTTAGACAAATGCAAGGGACACTACACTTTCCAATATGGGAAGAATACATCTCAAGGGGAGAAGGAAAAGAGCTTGTTTACCTCACTACATAATACCTATTTAGTATTAGGGGGTCTTTTAACTTAGATACTGTAAGGCATTACTCTTACCAATTTGACATCCAAATGGACATACAGTTTTATAAATTTAAAACTACTCCAAGGGCTTCGCCGGTGGTCCAGTGGGTAAAAAGTCCACCTTGCAGTGCAAGGGATACTAGTTTGATCCCTGGCTTGGGACGATCCCATGTGGTGAGGAGCAGCTGGACTGGTGTGTCCAATTAGGAGCCAGCACTCTGGAGCACTTGTGCCCAGAGCCGCTGCTCTGCAACTGAGAGAGGCCACTGTAATGGGAGGCCCACACAGGCCAAAGAATAAAGATGGATGAAAATAAATGCATAAAAATAAATAAATAAAAGAGACCAAAATTAAAAAAAAAAAAAAAAAGAACTACTCCAAAGACAGAAATTCTAGGTAGCCCTGCTCTGTGTTCCAATAAAACAGCTGCAATTCAGGTGGTAGAGGGCCCATCCCCAAGTCAGAAGAACATAGCACTATTCTTTTATGGACATCTTTTAAGTGTTAGGTTTATAGTACATATATGATCCTTAAATATTCCAAAGACACAAGACTTCACAGTATTTAGTTTGTGCCACATATTAAGATAGGTGGTATTATTATTTCCAATTATAGATAAGGAGACTGAAGTACAGAGAGTCAGGTGATTTATTAGCTAATGTCCTGTCTAGGGGCAAAGACATAAGTTAAAATAGAATGATTGGTAGTGATGTTTTCTAACATTTTAAGTCAAAAACATCATATGCTCAATAAATATTGAACTAAATTGAGCCAAATGTTTGCTCAAATTTAAAATGTGGTTTTGACCAAGTTACATACATTTTATTTGAAACAAAGAGAAAAATGAATTGGCAACAAAAATGTCATTGTCTACCAGTCTTTCAAGGTCAAATCTCTGAGGATCACCATTAAAAACCTTTCTGAGAATTCAAGAATCAAAAATACACACATATACAAACACACAACTGTGAAGGCTACTCAGATATACTCATTTTAAAACATATTCCAGAAGAGTTTCGAATTTTGTATTCTTTTAAATAACTTCCCACGTGCCTAGTAATTTGTCATAATTCACTGCTTTTTTATGTAATATTTTATTGACTAATCATGATATAAAAGGACATAGCTACCTTCCTTTGAAATCTGACATTTAAGTAATTTATGACGTTTGGTTCAAATGTTAAGACTGATATCACAGATGCTCATGAGGGTATAACTAGAATCTTTTTCAAAGGTTCATTTCAAATTGTATTTATTTTTTACTTTCTCCTTCTCTTGGGGGGTATTTTCAATTAATTTGTATGCCCTCTTTATCTATGAATGAAATGAAAACTTTGGGTTATCTGTTTCTCACTCTCTTTCTTTGTTTTCTGACTTTGCATTAACCACAGAGAAATGACTCCTGTTTATGTAGTCAAATCTATCTTCCACTCATATATCTAGCCCTGTCTCCCTCTGTTTCTATTCCTAATTGCCTTTTGGGTTATCTAGTGTTCTCACATCTCGTTTTTCTTTAGTTTTCTGATTTGATTAACCCAGATCAGGTGGTAGAGGGCCCATCCCCAAGTCAGAAGAACATAGCACTATTCTTTTATGGACATCTTTTAAGTGTTAGGTTTATAGTACATATATGATCCTTAAATATTCCAAAGACACAAGACTTCACAGTATTTAGTTTGTGCCACATATTAAGATAGGTGGTATTATTATTTCCAATTATAGATAAGGAGACTGAAGTACAGAGAGTCAGGTGATTTATTAGCTAATGTCCTGTCTAGGGGCAAAGACATAAGTTAAAATAGAATGATTGGTAGTGATGTTTTCTAACATTTTAAGTCAAAAACATCATATGCTCAATAAATATTGAACTAAATTGAGCCAAATGTTTGCTCAAATTTAAAATGTGGTTTTGACCAAGTTACATACATTTTATTTGAAACAAAGAGAAAAATGAATTGGCAACAAAAATGTCATTGTCTACCAGTCTTTCAAGGTCAAATCTCTGAGGATCACCATTAAAAACCTTTCTGAGAATTCAAGAATCAAAAATACACACATATACAAACACACAACTGTGAAGGCTACTCAGATATACTCATTTTAAAACATATTCCAGAAGAGTTTCGAATTTTGTATTCTTTTAAATAACTTCCCACGTGCCTAGTAATTTGTCATAATTCACTGCTTTTTTATGTAATATTTTATTGACTAATCATGATATAAAAGGACATAGCTACCTTCCTTTGAAATCTGACATTTAAGTAATTTATGACGTTTGGTTCAAATGTTAAGACTGATATCACAGATGCTCATGAGGGTATAACTAGAATCTTTTTCAAAGGTTCATTTCAAATTGTATTTATTTTTTACTTTCTCCTTCTCTTGGGGGGTATTTTCAATTAATTTGTATGCCCTCTTTATCTATGAATGAAATGAAAACTTTGGGTTATCTGTTTCTCACTCTCTTTTCTTTGTTTTCTGACTTTGCATTAACCACAGAGAAATGACTCCTGTTTATGTAGTCAAATCTATCTTCCACTCATATATCTAGCCCTGTCTCCCTCTGTTTATATTCCTAATTGCCTGTTATCTATAGTTGAATGTTACATAAATACCTCTAGTATCTTATTTCGCTTCATTTCATACTTATCTATATCTAGATATAGATATTGTTTTGCCTTAGTTCCCAAGCAAATATAATCTTAATACAGCCACTGCCTAAGGCAATAGATTGGAAAAACCAGACAGTGCTTTTGCACATGCCTTTCTTGATGTGCCTTGTTTCCCACTCTGGACATCCTGACTGTCATGGAGTCAATGTAAGTCAACATGGGTTTAGTGCCATAACATGAAATATGAACATGCAGAATACTTTTTGTCCTCAATGTGAATCTGTGATGGGAGTCCAGGTTTTGGTAGATAACCCCTGTCCTTTCTTCCTCCTCCTAGACTTCCTGTCTCCAGGGCTCTAATACATACACATCATGTGTGCCCAGTTGCTTCTGTCATGTCCAACTCTTTGTGACCAATGGATGAGCCATGGAATTCTCCAGGCAAAAAATATTGGAGTAGATAGACTTTCCCTTCTCCAGGGGATCTTCCTGACCCAGGAATCAAACTGGGGTCTCCTGTACTTAGGCAGATTCTTTACCAGCTGAGATACAAGGGAAGTCTGATGTATAATAAAGAACTAGTTAATATCTCAAAAGAGGGCTTCCCAGGTGGAACAGTGGTAAAGAATCCACCTGAAAATGCAGTGAAAAAACACAGGAGCTGCAGATTCAAGTCCTGGGTTTGGAAGATCACCGAGATGAGGAAATACTGAGGTATTCTTGCCTGAAAAACCCCATGAACAGAGGAGCCTGGTGGGCTAGAGTTAATGTATAAGACTTATCACTTCTTTCTAGAATCTTTCAAAGGTTCATTTCAAATTGTATTTATTTTTTACTTTCTCCTTCTCTTGGGGGGTATTTTCAATTAATTTGTATGCCCTCTTTATCTATGAATGAAATGAAAACTTTGGGTTATCTGTTTCTCACTCTCTTTTCTTTGTTTTCTGACTTTGCATTAACCACAGAGAAATGACTCCTGTTTATGTAGTCAAATCTATCTTCCACTCATATATCTAGCCCTGTCTCCCTCTGTTTATATTCCTAATTGCCTGTTATCTATAGTTGAATGTTACATAAATACCTCTAGTATCTTATTTCGCTTCATTTCATACTTATCTATATCTAGATATAGATATTGTTTTGCCTTAGTTCCCAAGCAAATATAATCTTAATACAGCCACTGCCTAAGGCAATAGATTGGAAAAACCAGACAGTGCTTTTGCACATGCCTTTCTTGATGTGCCTTGTTTCCCACTCTGGACATCCTGACTGTCATGGAGTCAATGTAAGTCAACATGGGTTTAGTGCCATAACATGAAATATGAACATGCAGAATACTTTTTGTCCTCAATGTGAATCTGTGATGGGAGTCCAGGTTTTGGTAGATAACCCCCCTGTCCTTTCTTCCTCCTCCTAGACTTCCTGTCTCCAGGGCTCTAATACATACACATCATGTGTGCCCAGTTGCTTCTGTCATGTCCAACTCTTTGTGACCAATGGATGAGCCATGGAATTCTCCAGGCAAAAAATATTGGAGTAGATAGACTTTCCCTTCTCCAGGGGATCTTCCTGACCCAGGAATCAAACTGGGGTCTCCTGTACTTAGGCAGATTCTTTACCAGCTGAGATACAAGGGAAGTCTGATGTATAATAAAGAACTAGTTAATATCTCAAAAGAGGGCTTCCCAGGTGGAACAGTGGTAAAGAATCCACCTGAAAATGCAGTGAAAAAACACAGGAGCTGCAGATTCAAGTCCTGGGTTTGGAAGATCACCTAGATGAGGAAATACTTAGGTATTCTTGCCTGAAAAACCCCATGAACAGAGGAGCCTGGTGGGCTACAGTTCATGGGATAACAAAGAGACATGACTGAGTAACTGAGCACTATAAGGGACTATAGAGAGAGCAACATGTCAAAAAGTGAACACTTGATTCTTTAAACTTGCTATTCCCATTGTTTTCCTCATCTCAGTAAGTGAAAACTCCACTTTTAAGGACTTGTAGCCACAAATTCAAAGCAACCCTTCTCTTCCTCTTATATTCCACATCTAAATTCTTAACAGGTTGTGTTGTATGTACTTTTTAAACTATTTAATTTTTATTTATTGATTATTTATTTGGCTACCCTGGGTCTTAGCTGTGGGACTCAGTATCTTTAGTTGCATCAAGTGAACTCTTAGTTGCTATATGTGAGATCTAGTTCTCTGACCAGGGATTGAACCTAGGCCCCCCAGGGCCTAGGGAATGCTGACTCTTAGCCACTGAACCACAGTCCCAGATCATGTTGTATGTACTTTAAAAATACATTTATTACTCGAAATTATCCTTTCTCTCTATCTACACCAACCACAATTACTCACATTCAAGCTACCATCAAAATTCATTGGAGGGACTTCCCTGGTGGTCCAGTGGTAAAGAATACACCTGCCAATTCAGCAGACACAGGTTCAGGGGTTCCAGGAAGATTCTACATGCTGCAGAACAACTAAACCCATGTGCCACAACACTGAAGCTCCCATGCCTAAAGCCCATGCTCTGTAACAAGAGAAGCCACCCCAATATAAGAAACCTTCACACAGCAACTAGAGTGTAGCCATGGAATTCTCCAGGCAAAAATATTGGAGTAGATAGACTTTCCCTTCTCCAGGGATCTTCCTGACCCAGGAATCAAACTGGGGTCTCCTGTACTTAGGCAGATTCTTTACCAGCTGAGATACAAGGGAAGTCTGATGTATAATAAAGAACTAGTTAATATCTCAAAAGAGGGCTTCCCAGGTGGAACAGTGGTAAAGAATCCACCTGAAAATGCAGTGAAAAAACACAGGAGCTGCAGATTCAAGTCCTGGGTTTGGAAGATCACCTAGATGAGGAAATACTTAGGTATTCTTGCCTGAAAAACCCCATGAACAGAGGAGCCTGGTGGGCTACAGTTCATGGGATAACAAAGAGACATGACTGAGTAACTGAGCACTATAAGGGACTATAGAGAGAGCAACATGTCAAAAAGTGAACACTTGATTCTTTAAACTTGCTATTCCCATTGTTTTCCTCATCTCAGTAAGTGAAAACTCCACTTTTAAGGACTTGTAGCCACAAATTCAAAGCAACCCTTCTCTTCCTCTTATATTCCACATCTAAATTCTTAACAGGTTGTGTTGTATGTACTTTTTAAACTATTTAATTTTTATTTATTGATTATTTATTTGGCTACCCTGGGTCTTAGCTGTGGGACTCAGTATCTTTAGTTGCATCAAGTGAACTCTTAGTTGCTATATGTGAGATCTAGTTCTCTGACCAGGGATTGAACCTAGGCCCCCCAGGGCCTAGGGAATGCTGACTCTTAGCCACTGAACCACAGTCCCAGATCATGTTGTATGTACTTTAAAAATACATTTATTACTCGAAATTATCCTTTCTCTCTATCTACACCAACCACAATTACTCACATTCAAGCTACCATCAAAATTCATTGGAGGGACTTCCCTGGTGGTCCAGTGGTAAAGAATACACCTGCCAATTCAGCAGACACAGGTTCAGGGGTTCCAGGAAGATTCTACATGCTGCAGAACAACTAAACCCATGTGCCACAACACTGAAGCTCCCATGCCTAAAGCCCATGCTCTGTAACAAGAGAAGCCACCCCAATATAAGAAACCTTCACACAGCAACTAGAGTGTAGCCCCCTGCTTGCCACAACTAGAGAAAGTCCATATGCAGCAACGAAGATCTAGAGCAGCCAAAAATAAAAATAAACTGATAAAAAATTTAAAAATATTCATAGGAGTTCTTTCAGTGTACATCCAAGTAGTATGCACATTTCTACAATTGACACCTATAATCTGTTTTTCATATAATGGAAGTATTCTTTTATAAATGTAATTCATATCATCTCCCTAGTTTTCATACAACCCTTCAAAGATTTTACAGTTACTCAAATTGAAGTGAAGACTTAAAAATGGCCTATAAAATTTTACTTAGTTCAATTTTTTTTTCTCTATCTTCATTTCCTTGGCATATATCTATTATCCTCTAATCACAGACCTCCTTAATCAGTATCAAACACCTCAAACACATTCCTTTGTTATGACTCTTTCTACTTGCTATATACTATTAGCTTGTCCAAAGGATTTAAATAGATATCTAGTAAATTTTGAGCACAGTCCCTGATACATAGTAGAATCATAATAATTATCAGTTGTTATGACATTTGAAAACACAAGCTGCTATTATTAATGCCTCAGTCTTATGAATAAAATAAGTACAATGATTATATCGCCAATGATAAAAATGAGAACATTTCTTTCTGAGTTCATATGAGGAAATACGGTAGCGTGAGCCAATGGTCCGTAACCTGGAAAGTATTACACAAATGCTGATAATTCATTAATATTTAATGCATTCATTACACTATTTTTTTCATATTTCGAAATATTTATCATCGTGTGTTTGTATGACTGTGTCATGGTTATGGATTTTATGATTTTATGGATTTTATGTTAATGTATCATCACATTCTTCCCTTTTCTTCTCCTTCCATCCCCGTTCTATTATCTAATTAATATGCATATTTCATCCTTCCTTCAAGCCATTATTCTATGATTTTTTTTTTATGTTTCTCTCACCATTCTTTTTGAGATTCACTTTTCTCTTTCCTAGATTCTCTTCCCCTTCCTACTTTCTTTTTCTAAGATAATTTTGGGATTTCTCAGCCTTTGTTTGATCTCTGAGTTTAAAGTTGTTTGTTGCCATGGATACTGTTTCAGCTACTTGCCCACAGGAGGGAGCCCTCTAACTGTTAAAAGGTAGGCTAGCAGCAGCATTTTGCTTTGTTATAGAAGAGGGCAGTAGAAAAAAATCAATTGGCAAGAGAAGCATATGATGATTTATTTTCTCACAGTGTGCAACTCTTACTGGTGCATGTATGGCATTTAGCTTACTCTCTAGACACAAATTAGAAGCATGCTAGACAGTTACTTATTTAACACAATAAGAAAGACATCTAACCTCTCATTGAACAAATAATCCTTCTTATTTCCTTTGACTAGCCCCATCTCTTTGCATTGAAACTCAACGTGAAATATCTATCAAGAATCTTATGCAACCTATAGGAGAGAGAAAAACCAAAATGACCATTTTTGAAAGAAGATAAAGTACGGGAAACAATGGATATCCCCAGATCAAACACCTCAAACACATTCCTTTGTTATGACTCTTTCTACTTGCTATATACTATTAGCTTGTCCAAAGGATTTAAATAGATATCTAGTAAATTTTGAGCACAGTCCCTGATACATAGTAGAATCATAATAATTATCAGTTGTTATGACATTTGAAAACACAAGCTGCTATTATTAATGCCTCAGTCTTATGAATAAAATAAGTACAATGATTATATCGCCAATGATAAAAATGAGAACATTTCTTTCTGAGTTCATATGAGGAAATACGGTAGCGTGAGCCAATGGTCCGTAACCTGGAAAGTATTACACAAATGCTGATAATTCATTAATATTTAATGCATTCATTACACTATTTTTTTCATATTTCGAAATATTTATCATCGTGTGTTTGTATGACTGTGTCATGGTTATGGATTTTATGATTTTATGGATTTTATGTTAATGTATCATCACATTCTTCCCTTTTCTTCTCCTTCCATCCCCGTTCTATTATCTAATTAATATGCATATTTCATCCTTCCTTCAAGCCATTATTCTATGATTTTTTTTTTATGTTTCTCTCACCATTCTTTTTGAGATTCACTTTTCTCTTTCCTAGATTCTCTTCCCCTTCCTACTTTCTTTTTCTAAGATAATTTTGGGATTTCTCAGCCTTTGTTTGATCTCTGAGTTTAAAGTTGTTTGTTGCCATGGATACTGTTTCAGCTACTTGCCCACAGGAGGGAGCCCTCTAACTGTTAAAAGGTAGGCTAGCAGCAGCATTTTGCTTTGTTATAGAAGAGGGCAGTAGAAAAAAATCAATTGGCAAGAGAAGCATATGATGATTTATTTTCTCACAGTGTGCAACTCTTACTGGTGCATGTATGGCATTTAGCTTACTCTCTAGACACAAATTAGAAGCATGCTAGACAGTTACTTATTTAACACAATAAGAAAGACATCTAACCTCTCATTGAACAAATAATCCTTCTTATTTCCTTTGACTAGCCCCATCTCTTTGCATTGAAACTCAACGTGAAATATCTATCAAGAATCTTATGCAACCTATAGGAGAGAGAAAAACCAAAATGACCATTTTTGAAAGAAGATAAAGTCTACATGGGTCAAAGCAATGGATATCCCCAGATAACTATGGGGTTTTTGTAAGATAAGTGTAGAGTACCTGAAACACAGATTTCAAAATAATCTCTGTACCTTTATGACACTCTTTTAGAATAACTATGCCAAAGCAAGAATAATTTCAGGGCTAAAAAGTGTTTTCTAACCCAGGAACCTTGAAAATATCTTTTTATAACTCCAGTACTAACAACCCAATAAGACACACCTGGCCTACTCTAAGACCTTGAGATCCCTGAAGATAGACAAGATTCTAAAGTCTTCTCAGGCAGTAATTTCTGCTCACTTATCCACCCCTGATGAGTGCAACCAGGTTTGTTGTGAGTTTACAGCTTAGAATCATTTCCCTGGCTACTCACCTTCAAGTACTAGCTGATTGGAATTTTTTTTTTTTTTTGGAGGGGGCGGGGGCGGGCAGGCCACTTCTATGGTTTTTCATTTATCCATTTTCATTCATCTTTGTTCTTTGGTCCATGTAGGGCTCCCATCGCAGCAGCCTCTGTTGTCACAGAGCACCGGCTCTGGGCGCATGCGCTCCACAGCTCCAGCTTGGTAACTGGACACATCGGTCCAACCGCTCTGCGGCACGTGGGATCTTCCCAGGCCAGGGATCGAACCGGTGCCCCTTGCACTGCAAGGCAGTGTCCTTACCCACTGGACCACCAGGGAAGCCCAGATTAGAATTTACACTGATAGAAAATACCACTTTATAATTATATCTAAAATAGTCATCGTGCAAATGGTATCTCCTATATGCAAAAGTTAAAGAAATGTGTTAAAAATCTTTAAAATGATGTTTTCCGTCAAATATGAAGAAGAGAGAGTTGAGCACTCAAAGTCCGTGGACCAAAGACCATACATTTTCCAAAAATACGAAGCTTACTAGTTTGATTTTTTTGAAATAAAATCTGTCCAAATTAATTTGGAATAAAGTTGGCATGAAGAAAGAATAGCAATTGAAATGAATGCTTGTATTTTCATAGCTAATTTATTATATATCAAATGCTCACTTATTATAAAGAATACTAATTAAAATACAAAGATTAGATTGCACTTATGTAAATAAAATCTATCTTTCATTACTAGAAAAGATACTATAGCCTTTCTTTTTTTTTTTTATGGGGGGGTGGGGTGGGGAGGGAGGGGAGCGGGCAGGCCACTTCTATTGGTCTTTCATTTGTCTATTTTCATCCATCTTTGTTCTTTGGCCAGTGTGGGCCTCCCATCGTGGTGGCCTCTGTTGTCGTAGAGCACCGGCTCTGGGCGCATGCGCTCCAGAACTCCGGCTTGGTAATTGGACACATCAGTCCAGCCGCTCCGCGGCACGTGGGATCTTCCCAGGCCAGGGATCGAACCAGCGCCCCTTGCACTGCAAGGTGGTGTCCTTACCCACTGAACCACCAGGGAAGCCCTACTATAGCCTTTTTGGAGGGTAAGGATTTACGATAACTGACCTCATTATCAATCTTATATTGAGTAACACATTTAACTACAGAACATAATACCAGGAGAAAAAATAGACTATAATATTTACTATTAAACATAAACAAAAAAGAAATAAATTTGATAAACTGCCTGCTTTATTCACTTTCATTTTAACTCATTTTCCCTTCAGCAGGCTCCTCAAGCCTTCACATTTCATGTCTAGGAGGCTCAACTTCAAAATGCTCCTCTTTGTCAATGTTGATGATAGAAATCTTTTATTTGAGTGTCTGAAAACAATTTAAGAACCAGAAACTAACAATAGAGGCCAAATTCCACTAAGAATATTTTAAAGTGAAGGGGCTTCTTGTTATCAAAAAAAAAGAAAGAAAAAAAGAAACATCATTTATTTTCTATTAGAGACTAAAAGAAGAATTCATAAAAGGAGAATCATTGTAGCTTTTGCCACTGCTTCCCATAATTAAGCCCTTCTCTGTCCTATAACTCAATGGGGAAATCACAGATTGATTCTATGTCTCATTTAATGCTAGCAGTCAGAGTAGAGCTAAAACTTTAAAAATGATAATGATTACAGCATAAATTTAAGTAACAAAAGTAATTGTGTCCCACATAATTCAACAAAATAATTAGCAGCTAAGATCTAAGGGTTATCAAAACAAAGATTAGATTGCACTTATGTAAATAAAATCTATCTTTCATTACTAGAAAAGATACTATATCCTTTCTTTTTTTTTTTATGGGGGGTCAGGGTGGGCAGGGAGGTGAGCGGGCAGGCCACTTCTATTGGTCTTTCATTTGTCTATTTTCATCCATCTTTGTTCTTTGGCCAGTGTGGGCCTCCCATCGTGGTGGCCTCTGTTGTCGTAGAGCACCGGCTCTGGGCGCATGCGCCCAGAACCCCGGGCTTGGTAATTGGACACATCAGTCCAGCCGCTCCGCGGCACGTGGGATCTTCCCAGGCCAGGGATCGAACCAGCGCCCCTTGCACTGCAAGGTGGTGTCCTTACCCACTGAACCACCAGGGAAGCCCTACTATAGCCTTTTTGGAGGGTAAGGATTTACGATAACTGACCTCATTATCAATCTTATATTGAGTAACACATTTAACTACAGAACATAATACCAGGAGAAAAAATAGACTATAATATTTACTATTAAACATAAACAAAAAAGAAATAAATTTGATAAACTGCCTGCTTTATTCACTTTCATTTTAACTCATTTTCCCTTCAGCAGGCTCCTCAAGCCTTCACATTTCATGTCTAGGAGGCTCAACTTCAAAATGCTCCTCTTTGTCAATGTTGATGATAGAAATCTTTTATTTGAGTGTCTGAAAACAATTTAAGAACCAGAAACTAACAATAGAGGCCAAATTCCACTAAGAATATTTTAAAGTGAAGGGGCTTCTTGTTATCAAAAAAAAAGAAAGAAAAAAAGAAACATCATTTATTTTCTATTAGAGACTAAAAGAAGAATTCATAAAAGGAGAATCATTGTAGCTTTTGCCACTGCTTCCCATAATTAAGCCCTTCTCTGTCCTATAACTCAATGGGGAAATCACAGATTGATTCTATGTCTCATTTAATGCTAGCAGTCAGAGTAGAGCTAAAACTTTAAAAATGATAATGATTACAGCATAAATTTAAGTAACAAAAGTAATTGTGTCCCACATAATTCAACAAAATAATTATGCAGCTAAGATCTGCAAGGGGTTATCAAAAGAAAGTATATATAGCTAAGTTTTTTGGGAGGAGGCTTGATGCATAAGGGTTTCATTAAAATTTCCTAGTAATTAAAAAAAAAAAAAGTACATGCTGACCACAGACAGTGGATTGACCTTAAAACACTTCATTCCAAATGCTATATGTAAGCCATCAAAGAAGAAAAACAAAAATAAACACAAAAGCAAATAATCTAAAGGGAATTAGCCATTTTAGATAATCTTCTCACCTATCTCGAGTAGGAAAAGGCAACCTACTCCAGTAACCTTGCCTAGGAGATCTCATGGACAGAGGAGCCTGGTGGGCTACAGTCCCTGGGGTTACAAAAGAGTCAGACATAACTTAATGCCTAAACAACAACTCACCTATATCTCTGTAAAAGAATAAATGTGCCATCATCACCAAAACAAGAAAATCTAGTAACATTTGGAGTTTTAATGCCAAAAACTGTTTGCAAATTTGTACTAAATGGTTAAAGTTTTACCTGAGCAAACCACCAGTTCACTAAGAGAACTGAGCTGACTGCATGTCATAGGGCACCTGTGAACCCAGCTTTGTTTTGAAAATATGTGCATGCACAGACACATATGCATGCATACATACATGAATTTCATATATATCCTTCATTTAATCTGTAACTATTTAATCTTGCTTTTATTAGAATCTACTTGTTTAGATTTGCTAGGTAACATGTGTGACTTTAAATTACTTAAAATTGACTTGGATCTACTTGTTTAACATAGAGTAAGACAATTCTAATAAAATTTTTGTGAAGTTGTTGATCTAAACTGTCAAGAATATTTTTTCAGCATGACAAAAAAAAGAAAAAAAGAGAGACTCAGTTACAAAGTTTGGGCTTTGGACAATGAGTTATCAACTCAATTTTTTTGTCCTTTCCTACATGAATTAAACCTATGGCTTTTGAAAGGCAAGGTGGGAATCTAAATTACAGCAGGTTTTCTTATTGACCTCTCTTACTTTGCTCCCAGGCTTTGAAAAGATAATTACTCATTTACATCAAAATTCTTTTGCTGGGTAGTTTGAAAAACAAGATATTTACCTCTCTCATTACAAGACAAAATGATCCAGATTTGTTGGCCTAATCCATAAAAACACTAAATGAAAGAAGTGTTTGCAATCTCTCTGTACTCGTCCCAACATAACTGTGATAATGCAAAAAAACTGGCCTAAATGAATGAGTACAGCTTGAAGATTAATTTCACTATAAGGCAGTCAAAAGTTTCTATTTACTTTAAAACAGTATCATAGATTTTTCTTCTGTAGAAGTATGACTGTTGCACACCTACTCATGACACCTTCATGTTTGCCGCCCAATCACATTTGTACTGTCCTTCTACTTTAGCAATATTTCAAAAGATATGTATGTGGGATCAGGGGGCATGTCCATACTCTGAACCTTGCTACTTGTTCTTTGTTTTTAATCCTTCCCTTTGATATTTCTTTCTTGTTGCCTTTGCTTTGTGATCAATTCAGCCCAGTCACTATGTTATGTCCAACTCTTTGCAACGTCATGGACTGCAGCACTCCAGGCTTCCATGTCCTTTATTATCTCCGGGAGCTTGCTCAAACTCATGTCCACTGAGTTGGTGATGCCATCCAACCATCTTTTCCTCTTCGTTTCTCCTCCTTCTGCCTTCTATTTTTTCAGAGCATCAGGGCTTTATCCAATGAGGTACCTCTTTACACCAGGGGGCCAAATATTGTCTCTTTAGTGTCAACATCAGTTCTTCCAATGAATATTCAGGGTTGATTTCCTTTAGGATTTGTGACAGAGTATAAGTTCCCACATTCCTCTTTCTTGACAGTCCTCATGTGAATCTTGGCATCAAGCCCTCTTTTCTGTGGGCTCCACCCAATCCCATGCTCTGGCCTGATTTTAATGTTACAATCTGAACATGATCCCAACTCCATCCCCTTGTCAAACCTTGAAGTTGTACAGTAAGTATACTAACTGCTATTAGCTCAACTATGATTCAGCAGGTTTCTAATTGTAGCCCATTTGATTTCTGGTAGATGATGCGTCATTTATTCTGAAACAAACTATTTTAGAATTAATGATGCCTCCTTGATGAATCTGCTAAACCCTATGTGTGGTCATAGTTGCTCTTTCATGATAATGTCCTGATCTATTTACATTTTTGATTCTTGCTGCTTTAGACGATAAGCTCTTTCATTACAAGACAAAATGATCCAGATTTGTTGGCCTAATCCATAAAAACACTAAATGAAAGAAGTGTTTGCAATCTCTCTGTACTCGTCCCAACATAACTGTGATAATGCAAAAAAACTGGCCTAAATGAATGAGTACAGCTTGAAGATTAATTTCACTATAAGGCAGTCAAAAGTTTCTATTTACTTTAAAACAGTATCATAGATTTTTCTTCTGTAGAAGTATGACTGTTGCACACCTACTCATGACACCTTCATGTTTGCCGCCCAATCACATTTGTACTGTCCTTCTACTTTAGCAATATTTCAAAAGATATGTATGTGGGATCAGGGGGCATGTCCATACTCTGAACCTTGCTACTTGTTCTTTGTTTTTAATCCTTCCCTTTGATATTTCTTTCTTGTTGCCTTTGCTTTGTGATCAATTCAGCCCAGTCACTATGTTATGTCCAACTCTTTGCAACGTCATGGACTGCAGCACTCCAGGCTTCCATGTCCTTTATTATCTCCGGGAGCTTGCTCAAACTCATGTCCACTGAGTTGGTGATGCCATCCAACCATCTTTTCCTCTTCGTTTCTCCTCCTTCTGCCTTCTATTTTTTCAGAGCATCAGGGCTTTATCCAATGAGGTACCTCTTTACACCAGGGGGCCAAATATTGTCTCTTTAGTGTCAACATCAGTTCTTCCAATGAATATTCAGGGTTGATTTCCTTTAGGATTTGTGACAGAGTATAAGTTCCCACATTCCTCTTTCTTGACAGTCCTCATGTGAATCTTGGCATCAAGCCCTCTTTTCTGTGGGCTCCACCCAATCCCATGCTCTGGCCTGATTTTAATGTTACAATCTGAACATGATCCCAACTCCATCCCCTTGTCAAACCTTGAAGTTGTACAGTAAGTATACTAACTGCTATTAGCTCAACTATGATTCAGCAGGTTTCTAATTGTAGCCCATTTGATTTCTGGTAGATGATGCGTCATTTATTCTGAAACAAACTATTTTAGAATTAATGATGCCTCCTTGATGAATCTGCTAAACCCTATGTGTGGTCATAGTTGCTCTTTCATGATAATGTCCTGATCTATTTACATTTTTGATTCTTGCTGCTTTAGACGATAAGCTCTTTGAGAGTTACATTTATTTGTATTTGTATTTACATGCCCACTAACTAGAACTATACAAGACATAAAATAGACTATTAATAATTATTTACTGAATGAATAAATTCTCACAACAAGCAAGTGATGTAGGTCTCAACAGCACATTTTAAATTAAGAAACTCAAGAATGGAAGGTGTTAAATAACTTGTCCCAGTTCTGAACGTAGATAAGTAGGGAAACAGAGATTTAAATTTTAGGTAAGTTTGACCCTATGACTTGTTCTTTTTAGTCTGTTGTTACATCCTGTATGAACTCAGATTCTGTTTTCATTATTTACAGGATTAGGTTTATATTGATAGTGCTTTCACTAAAGCTGCTGTTTTTATTTTTATCCCATGTGAAAATTCAAAACAGAAAATAACCATCTTTTAATTAAATAAAAATGTATCTGAATGAGAATTAATTTGATTTGGACTTTCTGAATAAGGAGAATTATTTGGATGAGATCAAATTAGACTAGTGATAATAAATACTGAGAATGAGAAATGAGAGCACAATGCTGTATTTAAAATCAGAGTTCATGACCCTAATCACACTACCATTGAAAACAGAAGTAGAAGAGATGTTGAAATTAGCCAAGTAGCCAGCAGTATTTATTCTTAGAAGGAATACTCCTAAGGCCTTTACTGTGGATCTGAATCTGTGGTTTTGCTTTGTTTTTATTGCAGCTCCTTTCCCCAACCTTTCAAAATGTGGCTATGGGGAAATATTATTACAACTTACTCAGTTTAGCTGGGCTTCATTAAAGGCTAATCGGCCCATATAATCTATTTTATATGTTTGTGTACTATTTGCTGAATTGTATCTTCTCAAAATAACATTTTTAATATCTTTATCAATAACAACCACAAGTAAACTTGTGAACTTAATAAAAACATTCAATGTTCATGTCCCCAAGCATTCACGAAAATAAGAGGAAATAAATTCCCAGGGAATACCACATTGAGAGGAATTCTGTCTGTATTTTCTGGATTGTGGTAAGGGTAAGCAAGCTGGTCTGAAAGGAAATGAATGGGATGCTGACACATGACATGTATTTTTGAAAATAGTTTTCAGTTTAAGTCTTCTTTTAATAAGTACATAAAGTTTCCTTCACAGGATATTTACTTCCATAATTCTGCCTTACATGGATCCAGTAATGTACAGAAGATTGCTATTCTACAAACAATACTCTAAAATGTTTAGTGGTAAAGACACCGAGAGATGAAATAAACTTTTGACTCACTGTAAAGTATGCATAAATATTTCTAAAGTTTCCTTAGATATTGATTATGCTGAGACCTATTTAACACTAAACGTTGCTATCCTAATTGGCAAAATTCTGATGCTACACAGTTTTCACATTGAAATTTTTTCAGAGTATTAAAACTATTACCTCTATTTTCTAATATTTTGATGGACGTTTGCCTTAAAGTAAATATCTACGTGCTTAGCTGCATATCTTATAATTTTTAATTGCTGGGGAACAGTCTCATCCTTTCAATAATAAAAAGACCTATAGATTCAAATAAAAGATAATTTAGAGGTTTCTTTCACTTAGCTCTAGAGTGATGTTTCCTTCCATGAGAAGTTTAGAGTCTATCAATAGATTTCATTATTTTCTCTGCATATACCATTATCAAATATGTAACTATGCTGGTATACTCAGGCTCTGTTTATTTTTTGTCATTCTCTTATTTCTCTTGGTTCTTCAAATTGCAAAATTTCTGTCCATCAGTTTTCATACATTTAATGGTTTCTTCTGTTATTCCAAAACATTCTTGAGTTGCTTGCTTGAGTTTTCCATTTCAGTTATTGGACTTTGAAACTTCAGAGTTTCCATTTGGTTCTGTTCTGTATTCTCTATCTCTTCCTGGATAAAGAAGAAACATTATCATCTCAGTTTAGCTGGGCTTCATTAAAGGCTAATCGGCCCATATAATCTATTTTATATGTTTGTGTACTATTTGCTGAATTGTATCTTCTCAAAATAACATTTTTAATATCTTTATCAATAACAACCACAAGTAAACTTGTGAACTTAATAAAAACATTCAATGTTCATGTCCCCAAGCATTCACGAAAATAAGAGGAAATAAATTCCCAGGGAATACCACATTGAGAGGAATTCTGTCTGTATTTTCTGGATTGTGGTAAGGGTAAGCAAGCTGGTCTGAAAGGAAATGAATGGGATGCTGACACATGACATGTATTTTTGAAAATAGTTTTCAGTTTAAGTCTTCTTTTAATAAGTACATAAAGTTTCCTTCACAGGATATTTACTTCCATAATTCTGCCTTACATGGATCCAGTAATGTACAGAAGATTGCTATTCTACAAACAATACTCTAAAATGTTTAGTGGTAAAGACACCGAGAGATGAAATAAACTTTTGACTCACTGTAAAGTATGCATAAATATTTCTAAAGTTTCCTTAGATATTGATTATGCTGAGACCTATTTAACACTAAACGTTGCTATCCTAATTGGCAAAATTCTGATGCTACACAGTTTTCACATTGAAATTTTTTCAGAGTATTAAAACTATTACCTCTATTTTCTAATATTTTGATGGACGTTTGCCTTAAAGTAAATATCTACGTGCTTAGCTGCATATCTTATAATTTTTAATTGCTGGGGAGCAGTCTCATCCTTTCAATAATAAAAAGACCTATAGATTCAAATAAAAGATAATTTAGAGGTTTCTTTCACTTAGCTCTAGAGTGATGTTTCCTTCCATGAGAAGTTTAGAGTCTATCAATAGATTTCATTATTTTCTCTGCATATACCATTATCAAATATGTAACTATGCTGGTATACTCAGGCTCTGTTTATTTTTTGTCATTCTCTTATTTCTCTTGGTTCTTCAAATTGCAAAATTTCTGTCCATCAGTTTTCATACATTTAATGGTTTCTTCTGTTATTCCAAAACATTCTTGAGTTGCTTGCTTGAGTTTTCCATTTCAGTTATTGGACTTTGAAACTTCAGAGTTTCCATTTGGTTCTGTTCTGTATTCTCTATCTCTTCCTGGATAAAGAAGAAACATTATCATCACACCTTCCCTTACTTCCTTGAGTCTGGTTCCATTTAGTTTTTTCTTTTTTTAAATTTTGGCCCCTTTCATTGATCTTTCATTTATTTATTTTCATCCATCTTTGTTCTTTGGCATGTGTGGGCCTCCTACCACAGTGGCCTCTCCCATTGCAGAGCACCTGCTCTGGGTGCATGCACTCCGGGGTGCTGGCTCCTAATTGGACACACTGGTTGAACCCGTGCATCTTGCACTGCAAGCAGACTCTTTACCCACTGGACCACCAGGGAAGCCCCCATTTAGTTCTTTGACATGTATTTGTAGTAGCTTCTTTTGGAGTCTTCGTCCGCTAAATGTGGGAATTCCTGCTGTCTGCTACTTTTCCTGTGTATGTATTTCACTTCCCGTTCTTATCACGTATCTCATAATTTTGTTAGTTTTTTTTTTTTTAAATTTTTGCCTCCTTTATTGGTCCTTCATTTATTTATTTTCATCCATCTTAATTCTTTGGCCTGTGTGGCCTCTCCCATCGCAGAGCACTGGCTCTGGGCACATGTACTCTAGAGCAATGACTTGTAATCGGACACACCAGTCTGGCTGTGCTGCGGCATGTGGGATCTTTCCGAGCCAGGGATCAAACCGGTGCTCCTTGCCCTGCAAGGTAGACTAGCTACCCACTGGACCACGACCATATCTCATAATGTTAATTCATTTGGATAGAGCTTGCACAAGCTGTTCTTAACTTTTGACTGGCTGGACTATTTTTACTAAAAATATCTACCAACACCACTGGGCACAGCCTTTGCAATACACACAGTCACCTGGGATGACACTGGTCTTAGCAAAAGTCTTTTCGACCATCTTACTTACTGATCATACACAATGTTAGGTTCCACCAACTGCCAGCTGATTGTTCCAATATTTTTGTCATTCTCTTATTTCTCTTGGTTCTTCAAATTGCAAAATTTCTGTCCATCAGTTTTCATACATTTAATGGTTTCTTCTGTTATTCCAAAACATTCTTGAGTTGCTTGCTTGAGTTTTCCATTTCAGTTATTGGACTTTGAAACTTCAGAGTTTCCATTTGGTTCTGTTCTGTATTCTCTATCTCTTCCTGGATAAAGAAGAAACATTATCATCACACCTTCCCTTACTTCCTTGAGTCTGGTTCCATTTAGTTTTTTCTTTTTTTAAATTTTGGCCCCTTTCATTGATCTTTCATTTATTTATTTTCATCCATCTTTGTTCTTTGGCATGTGTGGGCCTCCTACCACAGTGGCCTCTCCCATTGCAGAGCACCTGCTCTGGGTGCATGCACTCCGGGGTGCTGGCTCCTAATTGGACACACTGGTTGAACCCGTGCATCTTGCACTGCAAGCAGACTCTTTACCCACTGGACCACCAGGGAAGCCCCCATTTAGTTCTTTGACATGTATTTGTAGTAGCTTCTTTTGGAGTCTTCGTCTGCTAAATGTGGGAATTCCTGCTGTCTGCTACTTTTCCTGTGTATGTATTTCACTTCCCGTTCTTATCACGTATCTCATAATTTTGTTAGTTTTTTTTTTTTTAATTTTTGCCTCCTTTATTGGTCCTTCATTTATTTATTTTCATCCATCTTAATTCTTTGGCCTGTGTGGCCTCTCCCATCGCAGAGCACTGGCTCTGGGCACATGTACTCTAGAGCAATGACTTGTAATCGGACACACCAGTCTGGCT
Source organism: Tragulus kanchil (assembly GCA_022376925.1). Lineage (NCBI taxonomy): Eukaryota > Metazoa > Chordata > Mammalia > Artiodactyla > Tragulidae > Tragulus > Tragulus kanchil. The sequence continues at coordinate 107,151,863 of JAIOJX010000023.1, read as the reverse complement.
GTGCTGCGGCATGTGGGATCTTTCCGAGCCAGGGATCAAACCGGTGCTCCTTGCCCTGCAAGGTAGACTAGCTACCCACTGGACCACGACCATATCTCATAATGTTAATTCATTTGGATAGAGCTTGCACAAGCTGTTCTTAACTTTTGACTGGCTGGACTATTTTTACTAAAAATATCTACCAACACCACTGGGCACAGCCTTTGCAATACACACAGTCACCTGGGATGACACTGGTCTTAGCAAAAGTCTTTTCGACCATCTTACTTACTGATCATACACAATGTTAGGTTCCACCAACTGCCAGCTGATTGTTCCAATGTTTTTGACATTACAGACTTAAATATTATTTCCTTTGCATGGGTAGTTTTTGAGCACAATGTTTCAAAATGTCCTGAACCCACGAGGATTCTTCTCAACTATTAGTTTCCCTGGTTCACTCTTTCGAACTGATGGGCTTATGGTTTACTTCTTGTGCTTTCATGAACCTCCCCTTAATTGTTTCTGATAAATCCTCTTCCTGTCTTTCTATTCTGTCTTTTGAGAGTAGCTATAGGTTTGAATTTCCCTAAGACCTGTTTCAAATATTATCAGTTCTTTTAAAGTAAGTCCAACAGCTTGTTTTACTTAGGCTTACATCACACTTGGGGATGGGTCAGCAGGCTGAGGGCGGGTGGGCAGGTAGGGCTGAGGAACCTCTAAGATATAGCTCTGGAATTGGAGGTAAGAAAAGTAGCCCATACTTTAAAAACATGGCACTGGGCAAAACAATAGCTCTGGCCATTTTGGGTTTACAGATCTCAACATGAAATTTCCTTCTTGTTTACAAACTGGGGAAGGGGTAATCTAGGGTTATCATCATGATGCACCTAAAACCAAGACTGTCTTGTGACTGGAGGCCAGATGCAAGTGGGAATCTCCAGTGTCACAAATGCACTCATCTGGAATTTGACCTCCTCCCTATTTATGAGAAATATTGCATGCCCTCCTGGGAAGATACATATTGACAGAAGAAGGCCTGTGTGGCCTCCCACCATGCTACTGCTAGAGCAATGACTTGTAATCGGACACACCAGTCTGGCTGTGCTGCGGCATGTGGGATCTTTCCGAGCCAGGGATCAAACCGGTGCTCCTTGCCCTGCAAGGTAGACTAGCTACCCACTGGACCACGACCATATCTCATAATGTTAATTCATTTGGATAGAGCTTGCACAAGCTGTTCTTAACTTTTGACTGGCTGGACTATTTTTACTAAAAATATCTACCAACACCACTGGGCACAGCCTTTGCAATACACACAGTCACCTGGGATGACACTGGTCTTAGCAAAAGTCTTTTCGACCATCTTACTTACTGATCATACACAATGTTAGGTTCCACCAACTGCCAGCTGATTGTTCCAATGTTTTTGACATTACAGACTTAAATATTATTTCCTTTGCATGGGTAGTTTTTGAGCACAATGTTTCAAAATGTCCTGAACCCACGAGGATTCTTCTCAACTATTAGTTTCCCTGGTTCACTCTTTCGAACTGATGGGCTTATGGTTTACTTCTTGTGCTTTCATGAACCTCCCCTTAATTGTTTCTGATAAATCCTCTTCCTGTCTTTCTATTCTGTCTTTTGAGAGTAGCTATAGGTTTGAATTTCCCTAAGACCTGTTTCAAATATTATCAGTTCTTTTAAAGTAAGTCCAACAGCTTGTTTTACTTAGGCTTACATCACACTTGGGGATGGGTCAGCAGGCTGAGGGCGGGTGGGCAGGTAGGGCTGAGGAACCTCTAAGATATAGCTCTGGAATTGGAGGTAAGAAAAGTAGCCCATACTTTAAAAACATGGCACTGGGCAAAACAATAGCTCTGGCCATTTTGGGTTTACAGATCTCAACATGAAATTTCCTTCTTGTTTACAAACTGGGGAAGGGGTAATCTAGGGTTATCATCATGATGCACCTAAAACCAAGACTGTCTTGTGACTGGAGGCCAGATGCAAGTGGGAATCTCCAGTGTCACAAATGCACTCATCTGGAATTTGACCTCCTCCCTATTTATGAGAAATATTGCAAGAATGCCCCTCCTGGGAAGATACTATAGACCTTGACAGGGAAGAAAAAGAGCTCCGTGTTCTTGCTTGCTCCTTCCTGGAGTGGCATTTCTGTCATGCTGTGTGCAAGGGAGAGAGATAGAGAAGCATGCAGTTCCAGTGGTACTGCCTTCAACAATTTTTTTTAAATTGGAGCAGATTTCCTAGAGTAAACGTTTCTTTATTTGCTATAAGCTCATAAAAAATTTTCCAGATTTTTAATTTATTTTTTCAATACTTTTCACCAGCTTTACTTATTTCCTTAAGAGTGATCTACACTCTAAGATCACGCTTAAATTAAGAAGTGGTCTTTAGAGTTCATATAACGTGCATTCAAAAGAAAAAAGCATTTTCTACAGCAAAGGTCCCTGACCTCCAGGATCTAACGCCTGATGATCAGAGGTGAAGCTGATGTATAATAATAGAAATAAAGTGTTAAATAAACATAAAGGCACTTAAGTCATCCCAAAGCCATCCACAAACTATCCCTCACCCGGATCTATGGAAAGATTGTCTTCCATGCAAAACTGATCCCTGGTGTGAAAAAGGTTGGTCACTGTTACTACAAATTATTTATGCCATTGTAAATTGTTTACAACAGAATTGATAACCAAGGAGGATTAATAATTGTCTAAATTAAAACCTAGTGAAGAACTAACAAATATAGACCAATGTTTTCACTTCACTCTATGTTGTTTTAAGCTTGAAATTGTACAAAATAGAAAATCATTATCTTTAAAAAAGTATACATTTCAAGGAAATTTTTGCTATGATTAACTACAATAGTCTATATTTACAGACTAACAGAGGCAGATTCCAATATAAAGTAAGTATTCTAAAGATTCAAAGGCACATAATCTAATCATTGAGCACACTAATCCTCTATGTATGATTCTCTCTTGTTTCTATTACTATTTTATAATTGCTGATTTTTTGTTATTGTTTTTAATAAGAGAATGATTCTAATCTTGTTATTTCAAAGAAAAGTCTAATGAGTTCTTTCTGAAAGTACAGTAATTTATAAAGTGGATTGTCACATAGGATTGCTATCCTATTTATTTTCTTCAAAATCTCCAAGGAACTGTATAAAAAGATTGAACGAAAATTATGGAAAGATGATAAATTTATTATGGAGATGGAAAGATAGTACCAGCAGTAGTAAAAATCATAACAGTTATGAACTTTGGTGGTAGAAATGGACACATGATAGATAAATGGATATATCTATCCTTTTTTTTTAATGATGCAAATATATCTGTGGGTAAGTGCTTCTCAGTTAAGGATGGTTCTATCTCTCAGAAGACATTTAGTCATCAGGCAGAAATAAGTAGCACTGCTATATATCCTATAATGCAAAGAGTGGCCCCTCACAACAACGACAAAATGTCTAGTCCCACTGTCAATTGTGACATGGTTGTGAAATCATGCTACAGATACTTTTGAGTTCAAGTAGAAGCTCCATTTCAATACTGCCATAAATGTATTCAACTTTTATTTCTTGTAGATCACATGGATCAAACACCATCCAAGGTTTTTGGGAATTCAGTGATAAATAAGACACGGTCAGTTTCATCATGAAATTCACAATTTCATAAAGAAAACTTGGCAGAAAAATACCAGTAGGGAATCTGAGTAAGAAGCTGATAGAACAGAATAAGGACTGTAAAGATCTGAAATGACATTTTCCTACTGGAACTTCTATTCAGTTTTATGATCACTTAGCCTAAGAACTATGAGTTTAAATTTCAACCTTTCATGACACAAGATATTAAAGAAGAAAAAGAGGTCTCATTTTGAGACTCAATTTTTTTTTTCTTCACTCTGACTAAGGCCAAGTTTTAAATCTAACCAAGTGATTAGACCATCAAGCACAGTGTATTTAATTTTTCATTTAATAATTTATTTTACTTTCACAATTAATAGAAAAACATACTAAAGGGATTTAAGTGGAGAGAGAGAATGGTGTACAGATTTTGGTTCAAGAGCAATGTGCCAGAAATAAAGTATAATTCTAATATAGCATGAAGTTATCCATTTCCCTTAGACCTCTCACCTCATCCATTGGCTTGTTTAGAAACACAGCAAGAGGGACTAAGTAGGAGTTAGCAAGAACAATACAAACTGTATCTCTGTGATGCCTGAGGACAGCTTGGTGGACATGTCAGAAGTCTTAGAAATTGCTCAAGAAACATTGCATATCTATTTATGTGGATTGTCACATAGGATTGCTATCCTATTTATTTTCTTCAAAATCTCCAAGGAACTGTATAAAAAGATTGAACGAAAATTATGGAAAGATGATAAATTTATTATGGAGATGGAAAGATAGTACCAGCAGTAGTAAAAATCATAACAGTTATGAACTTTGGTGGTAGAAATGGACACATGATAGATAAATGGATATATCTATCCTTTTTTTTTAATGATGCAAATATATCTGTGGGTAAGTGCTTCTCAGTTAAGGATGGTTCTATCTCTCAGAAGACATTTAGTCATCAGGCAGAAATAAGTAGCACTGCTATATATCCTATAATGCAAAGAGTGGCCCCTCACAACAACGACAAAATGTCTAGTCCCACTGTCAATTGTGACATGGTTGTGAAATCATGCTACAGATACTTTTGAGTTCAAGTAGAAGCTCCATTTCAATACTGCCATAAATGTATTCAACTTTTATTTCTTGTAGATCACATGGATCAAACACCATCCAAGGTTTTTGGGAATTCAGTGATAAATAAGACACGGTCAGTTTCATCATGAAATTCACAATTTCATAAAGAAAACTTGGCAGAAAAATACCAGTAGGGAATCTGAGTAAGAAGCTGATAGAACAGAATAAGGACTGTAAAGATCTGAAATGACATTTTCCTACTGGAACTTCTATTCAGTTTTATGATCACTTAGCCTAAGAACTATGAGTTTAAATTTCAACCTTTCATGACACAAGATATTAAAGAAGAAAAAGAGGTCTCATTTTGAGACTCAATTTTTTTTTTCTTCACTCTGACTAAGGCCAAGTTTTAAATCTAACCAAGTGATTAGACCATCAAGCACAGTGTATTTAATTTTTCATTTAATAATTTATTTTACTTTCACAATTAATAGAAAAACATACTAAAGGGATTTAAGTGGAGAGAGAGAATGGTGTACAGATTTTGGTTCAAGAGCAATGTGCCAGAAATAAAGTATAATTCTAATATAGCATGAAGTTATCCATTTCCCTTAGACCTCTCACCTCATCCATTGGCTTGTTTAGAAACACAGCAAGAGGGACTAAGTAGGAGTTAGCAAGAACAATACAAACTGTATCTCTGTGATGCCTGAGGACAGCTTGGTGGACATGTCAGAAGTCTTAGAAATTGCTCAAGAAACATTGCATAGCAGTATAGGTAACAGCAGTGATATATATGGCTCAGATCTAAATTGTGACAACAATTAGCACAGTTCTAACTTTTTATTCCTACAACTGATAGGAATATACATTCAACAGTTTAGAAGAGATGAAAAATCCACCAGACCATCTTCAGCAGATAAGGAATTTCCTATGACTCCAAGATTCTTAGGAGAAATGTAATTTCTAAGGAACAGCTGAAGTAAACAACTGAGACACTCCTTTAAAGCTATTATTGTAGTCTTGTTTTACTTTTTGACTCATGCAGTGTGAAAAACATTTAAAATACTTTTTATCTTCCTCCAGTATATATTCTTTCATTTACTAAAATCACATTAAAAAAGAAAAAAAGAAAATTGAGCTCATATTTATTGTATGATTAAACCAGCAATAAAACTTTTCTCATGTGTAGAAAACTGATGTTCATTGGCCTATAAGTTATATTTCTTACAACAACAAGAGTACATGCAGATTAAAAGTAAAAATATGCCATTTAATTGCCTGGAAATTATGTTCTGAAGATTTACAAAGATATTACAGGTTTTTTTATTAGAGTTTTTTGCTTTTCAATCTTGGTAACATAGGATTGATGTTTTCATTTAAATAAACAAAGTTTCATCACATATGCACAAGAAAAGCAATATTCAATATGGTTATCATGGATTCTATCACTGTGGGCACTCATTCTGTATTCTCTAAGCATGATAGCTACCTAAATATAGGCTCAATTGATGAAAGATAGTATGACAGACCATGTTGCTTTAGACTTTATATTTTCCCTAAGAATCTAATAAAATAGAATATGACTAAGAGAAATTACTAAATTTTAGCAGAAAGAAAATCATACTAGTATACTGTCATCATTTTATCAAAAAAAAAAAATTGTAAGAGACAATCTAAAATCTAGATTTGAAATTACTCACAATATCCCATTTTAGTACAATAATTTACAAAACAGGATAAAGGGAGGCAACATTCTTGTTGATTTCTTTAAAATGGAAATTTAACTAGGGAGAAATCATATTTTCTAAATACAAATGTGAGGAAAAAGCAAAAACTCAGTCACTCTGAATCTTATGTATTACCCTTTGAAAAACAGTATAGGTAACAGCAGTGATATATATGGCTCAGATCTAAATTGTGACAACAATTAGCACAGTTCTAACTTTTTATTCCTACAACTGATAGGAATATACATTCAACAGTTTAGAAGAGATGAAAAATCCACCAGACCATCTTCAGCAGATAAGGAATTTCCTATGACTCCAAGATTCTTAGGAGAAATGTAATTTCTAAGGAACAGCTGAAGTAAACAACTGAGACACTCCTTTAAAGCTATTATTGTAGTCTTGTTTTACTTTTTGACTCATGCAGTGTGAAAAACATTTAAAATACTTTTTATCTTCCTCCAGTATATATTCTTTCATTTACTAAAATCACATTAAAAAAGAAAAAAAGAAAATTGAGCTCATATTTATTGTATGATTAAACCAGCAATAAAACTTTTCTCATGTGTAGAAAACTGATGTTCATTGGCCTATAAGTTATATTTCTTACAACAACAAGAGTACATGCAGATTAAAAGTAAAAATATGCCATTTAATTGCCTGGAAATTATGTTCTGAAGATTTACAAAGATATTACAGGTTTTTTTATTAGAGTTTTTTGCTTTTCAATCTTGGTAACATAGGATTGATGTTTTCATTTAAATAAACAAAGTTTCATCACATATGCACAAGAAAAGCAATATTCAATATGGTTATCATGGATTCTATCACTGTGGGCACTCATTCTGTATTCTCTAAGCATGATAGCTACCTAAATATAGGCTCAATTGATGAAAGATAGTATGACAGACCATGTTGCTTTAGACTTTATATTTTCCCTAAGAATCTAATAAAATAGAATATGACTAAGAGAAATTACTAAATTTTAGCAGAAAGAAAATCATACTAGTATACTGTCATCATTTTATCAAAAAAAAAAAATTGTAAGAGACAATCTAAAATCTAGATTTGAAATTACTCACAATATCCCATTTTAGTACAATAATTTACAAAACAGGATAAAGGGAGGCAACATTCTTGTTGATTTCTTTAAAAATGGAAATTTAACTAGGGAGATCCAAATTTATTATATCCTTAGAGAAATCATATTTTCTAAATACAAATGTGAGGAAAAAGCAAAAACTCAGTCACTCTGAATCTTATGTATTACCCATGTGATGAAAGAATAAAATCAAACACATTTTTGTTCTTATCCTGTTTTTCCAATAATTATTCAATGTGCTATTTAAATTTAAAAAGCCTCATTAAAGAAAATAGCTTTGTAGTATGTGTAGAATACATTTAAATTGAATGCTTAATCTAAATAAAATTACCACTAGGAATATTTACTCCTGGGATAACTAAGAGAAAACACAGAAAGAAAAAAGTCTACTGAAATGTCATTCATCAATGAAAAGTTGCTTGTCAGTTTATGAAGATGGTTTGTCAAAATTTTTATTTACACTAAATTTTTAGCTAATTTATTTTATAGAAATTCATGTGAGGCTTAGTGTATGAAATGAAAGATAATATCTTTCAAAGCAGTTTTATAGAAGATGAAGACTTATTTATTTTCTTTTTTTTTGATGAATCTCAAAGACAAAGCCAGTCATGTTAATTTACTGTTTATGGAGGCTATTTTTCAGTCATATAAAAATGTATTTGAAGCATGTACTTTCTGGTTCTCCTTTTCCAGGGTAAATTAAGACAGAATTCAGGGTAATTAATGAATTGCACATTATAAAGTTCAGAAACCTAGGATCATAAATGCTTAGTATGTTCTTTCAAAACTAAATATTTACTGTATCAACTGAAAAAAAAAATTGAAATTGACATGTTTATTAACACCTGAAGTAGAGATACCTTATTAATTGATTGAAAACAGACATATGTTTTTGGTGCAGGTGTTATCACTGACATTTTGTTTGAAAAATTTATAAGTTTGGCTCCTAATTTTGCAGGGACTGCTAAGACTTTTTTAAATGAACAGCTTTAGTTCTGTTCCAATATGTACACAAGCTGAGTTAACCAAACTGTCAATTATATAGCAGTGATCAAATTAATTTGTATGCAAAGATTTTAAGAGATATAGCCTCTGAACAACCCTTAGTATTGCCCATAAATGATTGATTTTTATTGTATCGCATGACTAGAGTATCTTCATTTGGAGTTCATTTTAATGGATGCTGAAATAAGGACTCTGGTGTAGTTGTGAGAAAATAGGACATGTGAAAGTAGAAAAGAAGAAAAAAAAAGGCAAGGAGAGTACATTAACATGGTCACTACTGTAGGTTTTGACTCCAGATTTCCTTTGAACAAGTGAAAAGTTACAACACCTCTCAGCATGGTCCATTTAACAAAAAAGAAGATGGAGTTCATAATGCAAAACCTCTGTTTCGCATTGTTTGAGGATGGCCTCTCAGGGGGCATCATTCTTATATTTCTGGGCTGACTGACTAAAGCCAATTTTTGATAGGATAGATTGAAGGAAGAGGCAACGTGCTTAAATTTAGACAACAGTAACAAAGGATGAATCTGATTAGAAATTTTCTACCAACACAGTTGAGGCTGAAAAAAAAAAAAAAGAATGGACAGAGACAATGTGATTTAGAAAACAGAGGTATGTTTTTCACTGAGTTTTGAAGGAAAAACAAATATATAGCTGACATTTTAAAATATCTAACTGAATGTCAGTCAATGCTTGCTAAAAAAAGAAGACTCGTGGGTAAGCTTTTGAAATACAATACAGAAAACTACAGTTGTTTTTTAAAGTAATCCAAGCAATATGGCACTAAAGTGAAGTCATCAGCCAGTATTATCATATTACTGGTTATTATATCCATTATTCTTAAAAGGTTTGGCCTTGGAGGATAAAATGAAACAGGGCAGGTCTAACAGTGTTTTGCCAAGAGAATGCACTGATCAAAGCAAAGACCACCTTCTAGGAACAAGAAGACAGCTCTACACAAGGACATCACCACACGGTTAGTAGTGAAATTAGATTTGACTATATTCTTTGTGGCCAAAGATGGAGAAGCTTTATGCAGTCAGCAAAAACAAGAGTGGGAGCTGACTGGATCAGATCATGACATGAACTCCTTACTGCAGAATGCAGACTTAAATTGACAAAAGTAGGGAAAACCAATAGGCCATTCAGGTATGACCTAATTTAAGTCCCATATGATTATACAGTGGAAGTGACAAATAGACTGCAGGGATTAGATTCGATAGAGTCCCTGAGGAACTATGGACAGAAGTGTGTAACACTACTACAGAAGACAGGGATCAAACTATCTCCAAGAAAAAGAAAAGGCAAAATGGTTGTCTGAGGAAATTTTACAAATAGCTGAGAGAAAAAGAAAAGGGAAAACCAAAGATTAAAAGGAAAGATACAACCATCAAAGTGTAGAGTTCCAAAGAATAGTAAGAAGAGATAAGAAAGCGTTCTTAGATGAACAATGCAAAGAAACAGAGGAAAACAACAGAATGGGAAAGATCTCTATCTCAAAAGGTATCTCTTCAAACAAACCAGAGATACCTAGGGAATATTACATGCAAAGATGGGCACAATAAATGACAGAAATGGTATGAACCTAACAGAAGCAGAAGAGATTAAGAAGAGGCGGCAAGAATACATATAGGGGGAACCCGTCGTGAGAAGCCATCGGAAACCGCTGGAAACCGCCACGAATTCTCCCAGCGCCGCAAGAAGCTGTGGCGCCGCGAGAAGCGCCGCATTGTGGGTAAGTTCAACCACTCCAACTGGAGGGCTTGCTGAATGGAGAGGGGAAGTCGCCCACGGTTTGCTGACCAGGGACCCGGCACGAGCTGGACGGAAAAGCTCGCGCCTGCCTTTGGGACTTAGACACGTAACAGGCAGGACACAAGTGCCAGCGGCAGAGGAGCGCGTGCACCCCTAGAGATGCAGCAGCAGTGGAGGAAGCTGGGGAAAGGGCAGGAATTGTAGACTACTGGCGGGTGCGCGGTAGAGCCGGGGCGCCCCCATCCAACACGGGACTGCCTGCACCATGGCTCCTGCCCGACGGACTGGGATCAGCCCACCGTCCCAGCCATCACCCAGTATGGCAGCAAAGCCCTCATTTTGCTGAACATAAAAACAGAAACCATAGCAACCGTCACTATAAGGGAAAGACGACACCATCAAGACACCACCATCAAGAGCAGATTGGTTTCCAACAGGCAGATGAGAAGAGAAAAACCAGGGACAGTATTTAACTTTTTTTTCTTTTTTCTTTTTTTTCCTTTTCTTCTGCTTGTTTATTTGTGGTGGACTATTTTGCTTATTCAATTGATTGGTCTGGTTTGGGGTTTATTAGTTTGTTTCTTTATTCTGTTTTTTGTTTTTTGTTTTGTTTTGTTTTGTTTTCATTTGTTTTTTGTGTTTTTTGTTTGTTTTTTGGTCTCTTATTAATTTTTTTTGACTTTTTAATTTTTAATATCTTTTTTTGACTTTTATTTTATTGTTTTTTTTTTAAATTTTAATTTTAATTCTTGAAAACCTCTAATTCTCTTTCCTCTTTCCCACTGCTTTCTCCCTCTATGTTCTAAATGTAAAACATTTTCCTATCTTCCAATATCCTCTAGATAAATTATTTCCTATCGTCCTGTCTCCACTATTCTCTTCCAAATACACTAAACTATACACACACTAATCTTGGCAACCTAACCCTATGAAATCCTTTCAAGACGAATCTATACCTTCTTGTTATCTATACACTCTCCTCCTTGTCACCCCCAACACATGTACTAGCTAAAAATTGCTCTCATAGTAATAATCCAAGCCAGGACCCTGCACTGGATCTATTTATTCAGGCACTATTTTAATTAATTCAAAGCTTATCAGGCAAGTATCATCTATGATTGTGTGATTTGCCAGAAAGATTTCCTGTGCCTTATCTCTGTAACACTGGTCAGTTGTGGGGATTGCTGTGTATGTATGTATATCTTGTGATTATGTTAGAAAACATCTGCATGCTTTTATGACTGTCACCCATCAGGGATGCAACTCTTGTTCCTCAGTTGCTAGTATGTGAACTAATATCATGGAACACCATAGCAAATCAGACATAGAGCCTACACCCCCTGACCAATCATCAAACCAAGGATCCTCGGAGCAGAAGCCCTGATTCCAAGACCCCACATTATCAAAAAACATACAACACTAGAGATTATTCACCTGTAAACAAGACCTAACACCATCCAAGATACAAACCATTGAACCCTTCTATAAGGACAGAAACGCAAAGGAAGGGAGAATTCAACCAAGAAGTCTGGTGGGGGAAAAAGAATTCCACACACACAGACACACACAAGAAACAAAAACTAACCTAATAATGAAACGTCAGAGAAACACTGCACAAATGAAGGACCAAGCTAGAAAACACTGATTCAAATGACAGAGGAGGAGATAGACAAACTATCTGAAAGAGAATTCAGAAAAGCTATACTAATGAGGATGCAAAAAACCGAAAACAGAATATTAGAGGAAATTAGTGCACTGAGAAGAGACATGCAAGAAATGAAAAATAAGCAAATGGAGACAACCAACTCAATTGCTGAACTCAGAAATACTATAGAAGGTCTCAACAGTAGAGTATCAGAGGCTGAAGAACAGATATGTGAGCTGGAAGACAGAATGGTGGAAATAAGTGCTGAACAAAACTGAAAGAATTAAAAGAACTGAGGATAGCATCAGAGATCTATGGGACAATATCAAACGCACCAACATTAGAATTATAGGAGTTCCAGAAGAAGAAGAGGGGAAGAAAGGCTATGAAAAAAATTCTTGAAGAGGTTATAGTTGAAAACTTCCCAGCATGGGAAAGGAAATAGTCAACCAAGTCCAGGGAGCACAAAGAGTTCTATACAGGATAAATCCCAGAAGAAACACACCAAGGCACATTCTAATCAAACTAACGCTGATTAAATATAAAGACAGATTACTAAAAGCAGCTAGGAGCAAACAACAAATAACATACAAAGGAAACGCCACACGTTTAACTGCAGATCGTTCAACAGAAACCCTGCAGGCCAGAAGAGAATGGCAAGATACATTTAAATGGCTAAAAGAGAATAACCTGCAACCACGAATTCTCTACCCAGCAAGAATCTCATTCAGAATTGATGGTGAAGTCAAAAGCTTCACAGACAAGCAAAAACTGAAAGAATTCTGTACCACAAAACCAGCCCTACAACAAGTGTTAAAGGACCTGATATAACCAATACATAGAGTAGGAGCAGCCTTACAAATCAAACCCCAAACTTCTACGAAGATGACAATAGGAAAATTTGTATCATTAATTACTTTGAACGTAAATGGACTAAATGCTCCAACCAAATGACACAGGCTGGCTGAACGGATCCAGAAGCAAGACCCATATATATGCTGTTTACAAGAGACCCACTTCAGACCTAGAGACACTCATAGACTGAAAGTGAAAGGCTGGAAAAAGATATTCCATGCAAATAGAAATCAAAAGAAAGCTGGAGTAGCAATCCTTATATCAGACAAAACAGGCTTTAAAGTAAAGAAGATTCTAAGAGACAAGGCAGGTCACTACATCATGATTAAGGTATTTATCCAAGAGGAAGACATAACAGTCATGAGTATCTATGCACCCAACACAGGGGCACCCCAATACATAAGACAGGAACATTCAGACATTAAAGAAGAAATCAACAATAACACAGTAATAGTAGGAGACTTTAACACTCCTCTCACACCAATGGATAGATCATCCAAACAGAAAATTAATAAGGAAACACAATGCCACACTAGAAAAGATCGACCTCATCGATATCTTTAGGACATTCCATCCAAAAGCAGAAGAATACACTTTCTTCTCAAGTGCTCACGGAACATTCTCCAGGACAGACCACATCTTGGGCCACAAATCAAACCTCAGTCAGTTCAAGAAAACCGAAATTCTATCAACCATCTTCTCGGACCACAATGCAATGAGACTAGAGATCAACTACAGGAAAAAACCCTCTAAAAACACAAACACATGGAGATTAAACAACACATACCTAAAAATCCAACAGATCACTGAGGAAATCAAAGGAGAAATAAAATAATTCCTAGAAGAAAATGACAATGCAGATCGTTCAACAGAAACCCTGCAGGCCAGAAGAGAATGGCAAGATACATTTAAATGGCTAAAAGAGAATAACCTGCAACCACGATTTCTCTACCCAGCAAGAATCTCATTCAGAATTGATGGTGAAGTCAAAAGCTTCACAGACAAGCAAAAACTGAAAGAATTCTGTACCACAAAACCAGCCCTACAACAAGTGTTAAAGGACCTGATATAACCAATACATAGAGTAGGAGCAGCCTTACAAATCAAACCCCAAACTTCTACGAAGATGACAATAGGAAAATTTGTATCATTAATTACTTTGAACGTAAATGGACTAAATGCTCCAACCAAATGACACAGGCTGGCTGAACGGATCCAGAAGCAAGACCCATATATATGCTGTTTACAAGAGACCCACTTCAGACCTAGAGACACTCATAGACTGAAAGTGAAAGGCTGGAAAAAGATATTCCATGCAAATAGAAATCAAAAGAAAGCTGGAGTAGCAATCCTTATATCAGACAAAACAGGCTTTAAAGTAAAGAAGATTCTAAGAGACAAGGCAGGTCACTACATCATGATTAAGGTATTTATCCAAGAGGAAGACATAACAGTCATGAGTATCTATGCACCCAACACAGGGGCACCCCAATACATAAGACAGGAACATTCAGACATTAAAGAAGAAATCAACAATAACACAGTAATAGTAGGAGACTTTAACACTCCTCTCACACCAATGGATAGATCATCCAAACAGAAAATTAATAAGGAAACACAATGCCACACTAGAAAAGATCGACCTCATCGATATCTTTAGGACATTCCATCCAAAAGCAGAAGAATACACTTTCTTCTCAAGTGCTCACGGAACATTCTCCAGGACAGACCACATCTTGGGCCACAAATCAAACCTCAGTCAGTTCAAGAAAACCGAAATTCTATCAACCATCTTCTCGGACCACAATGCAATGAGACTAGAGATCAACTACAGGAAAAAACCCTCTAAAAACACAAACACATGGAGATTAAACAACACATACCTAAAAATCCAACAGATCACTGAGGAAATCAAAGGAGAAATAAAATAATTCCTAGAAGAAAATGACAATGACCACACGACCGTGCAAAAACTATGGGATATTGCCAAAGCAGTTCTAAGAGGGAAATTTATAGCAATACAATCCCACCTCAAGAAACTAGGAAAATATGAAGCAGATGACCTAACCCTCCGCTTAAAACAATTGGAGAAAGAAGAACAAAAACATCCCAAAGCCAGCAGAAGAAGAGAAATCATAAAGATTAGAGCAGAAATAAATGAGAAAGAAACAAAAGAAACAATAGTAAAGACAAATAAAACAAAAAGCTGGTTCTTCGAAAAGGTAAACAAAATTGACAAGCCACTGGCCAGACTCATTAAGAAAAAGAGAGAGAAGAACCAGATCACCAAAATCAAATATGAAAAAGGAGAGATTACAACAGAGAATGCAGAAATCCAAAGGATTCTAAGAGACTATTAGGAGCAACTCTATGGCAACAAACTGGACAATCTGGAAGAAATGGACAGTTTCTTGGGGAAGATCAATCTCCCAAGACTGAACCAGGAAGAAACAGAAACTTTGAACAACCCAATCACAAGCTCAGAAATCGAATTTGTGGTTAAAAATCTACCCCAAAATAAAAGCCCAGGGCAGGATGGCTTCACAGCCGAATTCTACCAAGCATTTAAAGAAGAGCTAATGCCTGTCCTTTTAAAACTCTTCCAAAAAACTGCACAGGAAGGAAAACTTCCAAACACACTCTACGAGGCCACCATCATCCTGATACCCAAATCAGGCAAAGACAACGAAAAAAGGAAAACTATAGGCCAATTTCACTGATGAACTTAGATGCCAAGATCCTCAACAAAATCCTAGCAAACAGAATTCAATGACACATCAAAAAACTCATACATCATGATCAAGTCGGGCTCATCCCAGGCATGCAAGGATTCTTCAACATCCGCAAATCAATCAATGTGATACACCATATCAACAAATTGAGAGACAAAAACCACATGATCATCTCAATAGATGCAGAAAAAGCCTTTGACAAAATACAACATCCATTTATTATCAAAACTCTTCAGAAAATGGGTATAGAAGGAGCCTATCTCAACATAATAAAAGCCATATATGAGAAGCCTACAGAGAACATTATCCTCAACGGTGAAAAAATGAAAGCATTCCCTCTAAGATCAGGAACAAGACAAGGGTGTCCACTTTCACCACTCATTCAACATAGTCCTGGAAATCCTAGCAACAGCAATAAGTGAAGAGAAAGAAATCTAAGGAATCCAGATTGGAAAGGAAGAAGTCAAGCTCTGTCTTTTTGCAGACAACATGATATTATACATAGAAAATCCCAAAGGCATGGTTACAAAGCTACTAGAGTTAATCAGTGAATTTTGCAAAGTCGCAGGATACAAAGTCAACACACAGAAATCACTGGCATTCCTATACACAAACAATGAAAAATCAGAAAACCACATCAAAGAGGCAATCCCCTTCACCACTGCAACCAAAAGAATCAAATATCTAGGAATAAACCTACCCAAAGAAATAAAAGAACTATACACAGAAAATTACAAGACACTCATGAGAAACATTAAAGAAGACTTAAACAGATGGAGAGATACTCCATGTTCCTGGGTCAGAAGAATCAATATTGTGAACATGACCATACAACCAAATTTCATCTACAGATTCAGTGTGATCCCGATCAAACTACTAATGACATTCTTCACAGAACTAGACCAAAGAATAACACAGTTCATATGGAAACACAAAAGACCTCAAATAGCCAAAGCAATCCTGAGAAAGAAAAACGGAGCTGGAGGGATCAGCCTCCCTAACTTCAGACTATACTACAAGGCAACAGTCATCAAGACAGTATGGTACTGGCACAAAAACAGAAATATCGACCAATGGAACAAGATCGAGAACCCAGAGATAAACCCACACACCTATGGGTACCTTATTTTTGACAAAGGAGGCGAAACTATAAAATGGGACAAAGACAGCCTCTTCAACAAGTGGTGCTGGGAAAACTGGACAGCTACATGCAAAAAAACGAAGTTGGAACATTCCCTGACACCATACACAAAGAGAAACTCAAAATGGATTAAAGACCTAAAAGTAAGACCAGAAACCATCAAACTCTTAGAGGAGAATATAGGCAAAACCCTCAAGGACATCAATCAAAGGAAGATCTTCTCTGATCCACCTACTAGAATAGTGGAACTGAAAAGAAAAGTGAACATGTGGGACCTCATGAAACGTAAAAGTTTTTGTATAGCAAAAGAAATCACAAAAATGCTGAACAGACAGCCCACAGAGTGGGAGAAAATCATAGCAAATGAAACAACAGACAAAGAATGAATCTCCAAAATCTACAAGCAACTCAGACAACTCAGCACTGGAAAAACGAACAACCCAATCAAAAAATGGGAAAAAGATCTAAAGAGACGCCTCTCCAAAAAGGACATACAGATGGCTCAAAAGCACATGAAACGATGCTCAACCTTGCTTATCATTAAAGAAATACAAATTAAAACCACAATGAGATACCACCTCACACCCATCAGAATAGCCATCATCAACAAACCGACAGACATTAAATGCTGGAGAGGGTGCAGAGAAAAGGGAACACTCTTGCACTGCTGGTGGGAATGTAAACTGATACAACCTCTATGGAAGACAATATGGAGATTCCTTAAAAAACTAAAAATAGAAGCACCCTACGACCCAGCAATCCCACTATTAGGCCTATATCCTGATGAAATCAAAAATGAAAGAGGCACCTGTACCCCAATGTTCATTGCAGCTCTCTACACAATAGCCAGAACATGGAAGCAACCTAGATGTCCATCAACGAATGAATGGATACAGAAGCCTTGGTACATATATACAATGGAATACTACTCAGCTTTTAAAAGAAATGCAGAAGACTCAGTCCTAATGAGGTGGCTACCTCTAGAACCTATGATAAAAAGTGAAGTAAGTCAAAGAGAGAAAGACAAGTACAGTATACTAACTCATATATATGGGATCTAGTAAAATGGTCATGATAACACATGCAGTGAACTCATGGAAAAACAGAGAATAAACATAAGGACATTGTGGAGACTAAACAGTGAGAGGGAGGCATAGAGGAAGTAACATCAAAACCTATACTGGCACGTGTGGAAAAGATAGCTATGGTCATTGTGCTAAGGGAATAGGAGTACCTACAATCACTTGGGGCGATGGTCTGGAGGGGTGTGAGGGGGGGAAATAGGTGGGGGAAGGTCCAGGACATCAATCAAAGGAAGATCTTCTCTGATCCACCTACTAGAATAGTGGAACTGAAAAGAAAAGTGAACATGTGGGACCTCATGAAACGTAAAAGTTTTTGTATAGCAAAAGAAATCACAAAAATGCTGAACAGACAGCCCACAGAGTGGGAGAAAATCATAGCAAATGAAACAACAGACAAAGAATGAATCTCCAAAATCTACAAGCAACTCAGACAACTCAGCACTGGAAAAACGAACAACCCAATCAAAAAATGGGAAAAAGATCTAAAGAGACGCCTCTCCAAAAAGGACATACAGATGGCTCAAAAGCACATGAAACGATGCTCAACCTTGCTTATCATTAAAGAAATACAAATTAAAACCACAATGAGATACCACCTCACACCCATCAGAATAGCCATCATCAACAAACCGACAGACATTAAATGCTGGAGAGGGTGCAGAGAAAAGGGAACACTCTTGCACTGCTGGTGGGAATGTAAACTGATACAACCTCTATGGAAGACAATATGGAGATTCCTTAAAAAACTAAAAATAGAAGCACCCTACGACCCAGCAATCCCACTATTAGGCCTATATCCTGATGAAATCAAAAATGAAAGAGGCACCTGTACCCCAATGTTCATTGCAGCTCTCTACACAATAGCCAGAACATGGAAGCAACCTAGATGTCCATCAACGAATGAATGGATACAGAAGCCTTGGTACATATATACAATGGAATACTACTCAGCTTTTAAAAGAAATGCAGAAGACTCAGTCCTAATGAGGTGGCTACCTCTAGAACCTATGATAAAAAGTGAAGTAAGTCAAAGAGAGAAAGACAAGTACAGTATACTAACTCATATATATGGGATCTAGTAAAATGGTCATGATAACACATGCAGTGAACTCATGGAAAAACAGAGAATAAACATAAGGACATTGTGGAGACTAAACAGTGAGAGGGAGGCATAGAGGAAGTAACATCAAAACCTATACTGGCACGTGTGGAAAAGATAGCTATGGTCATTGTGCTAAGGGAATAGGAGTACCTACAATCACTTGGGGCGATGGTCTGGAGGGGTGTGAGGGGGGGAAATAGGTGGGGGGGAAGGTCCAGGGATATGCAAATGAATGATCTGGGAACATACATGTTGGTGAACAACAAAACTCTGTAAAATCTTTACAATGAAGAATTAAAAGAAAAAAAGAATACACATAGGAAAAAAAAAAAAAAAAAAACTCTTAATGACTCAGAAAATCACAATGGTGTGGTCATTCACCTAGACCTAACATCCTGGAGTGTGAAATGGGCTTTAGGAAGCATTATTACAAACAAAACTATTAGAGGTGATGGAATTACAGCTGAACTGTTTCAAAACCTAAAAGATGATGCTGTTAACGTGCTACATTCAATATGTCAGCAAATCTTAAAAACTTAGCAGTGGCCTCAGGACTGGAAAAGGTCAGTTTTCATTCCAATTCCAAAGAAGGGCAATGCCAAAGTGCATTGTGCAGTTTCAACATACTGCACAACTGTACTAATATCACATGCTAGCAAGTTTATGCTCAAAATCCCCCAAGCTAGGTTTCCACAGTATGTGAACCAAGAACCCAGATGTACCAGTTGGATTTAGAAAAGGCAGAGGAACCAGAGATCAAAATTGTCACTGGATCATAGTTAAAGCAAGGGAATTCAAGAAAAACATCTACTACTGCTTCTTTAACTACACTAAAGCTTTTGACTGTGTGGATCACAACAGAATGTGAAAAATTTTAAAAGAGATGGGAATATCAGACCACCTTACCTGCCTCCTGAGAAGTCTGTATGCCAGTCAAGAGGCAAAAGTTAGAACCAGGCGTGGAACAACAAAGTAGTTCAAAATTGAGAAAGGGGTATGTCAAGGCTATAAATAGTCGCCCTGCTTATTTAATTTATATGCAGAGTACATCTTGTGAAATTCCAGGCTGGATGAAGCACAAACTTCAAGAATCAAGATTGCTCAGAGAAATATCAATAACCTCAGATATGAAAATGACACCACCCTCATGGTAGAAAGCAAAGAGGAACTAAAGAGCCTCTTGATAAAGGTGAAAGAGGATCTTTTCATGTGTTTGTTGGCCATCTGAATGTCTTCCTTGGAGAGATCTCTGTTTACGTCTTTTTCCTATTTTTTGATTGGATTATTCTTTTTGTTTTTTTTTTTTTTTTGGTGTTGAGCTGTCTAAGCAGCTTATTTAATTTTGAAATTAATTCTTTGTCAGTTCTTCTGTTTGCTATTATTTTCTCCCATTCTGAAGACAGATGAATGGATAAAGAAGCTGTGGTACATATATACAATGGAATATTACTCAGTCATAAAAAGAAATGAATTTGAATCAGTTTTAATGAGGTGGACAAATCTAGAACCTATTGTAAAGAGTGAGGTATGCCAGAGAGGAAAATATAAATATTGTATACTGACACATGTGTATGGAATCTAAAAAGATGGTGCTGATAAATGAATATGCAGAGCAGCAATGAAGAGGCAGGTATAAATAACAGTCTTATGGACATTGGAATGAGGGAGGCTAATATGCTGTGGGACTAGGGGATCTCAAACAGGGGCTTTATGGTGACCTGGAGGGGTGGGATAGGAAGGGAGATAGGGAGGTTTGGGGCATGGGAATGTGCATATATCTATGGTGGATTCGGGTTGATGCGTGGCAGTATACAACAAAACTCTGTATAAAATAAACAAATAAATTCAAATAAAGGTGAAAGACAAGAGTGCAAGGTTGATTTAAAACTCAAAATTCAAAAAACTAAGATCATGGCATCCAGTCTCATCACTTCATGGCAAATAGATGGGCAAACAATGGAAACAGTGAAAGAACTTTATTTTTTTTGGCTCCAAAATCACTTTGGATGGTGACTGCAACCATGAAATTAAAGGATGCTTGCTCCTTGAGAGAAAAGCTATGAAAAACCTAGAGAGACTATTAAAACCAGAGTCATCACTCAGCTGACAAAGGTCCATATAATCAAAGCTATGAATTTTCCAGTTGTCGCGTGTGCATATGAGTTTTTCCATAAAGAAGGCTAAGCACTGAAGAACTGATGCTTTTGAATTGTGTTCGCTGGAGAAAACTAATGAGAGTCCCTTGGACAGAAAGGAGATCAAGCCAGTTAATCCTAATGAAATCAATCCTCAATACTCATTGGAAGGAGTGACGCTAAAGCTGAAGCTTCAATAAATTTGGGGCACCTGATGGAAGAGCCTTTTTCCTATTTTTGATTGGATTATTCTTTTGTTTTTTTTTTGGTGTTGAGCTGTCTAATTTTTTTTGAAATTAATTCTTTGTCAGTTCTTCTGTTTGCTATTATTTTCTCCCATTCTGAAGACAGATGAATGGATAAAGAAGCTGTGGTACATATATACAATGGAATATTACTCAGTCATAAAAAGAAATGAATTTGAATCAGTTTTAATGAGGTGGACAAATCTAGAACCTATTGTAAAGAGTGAGGTATGCCAGAGAGGAAAATATAAATATTGTATACTGACACATGTGTATGGAATCTAAAAAGATGGTGCTGATAAATGAATATGCAGAGCAGCAATGAAGAGGCAGGTATAAATAACAGTCTTATGGACATTGGAATGAGGGAGGCTAATATGCTGTGGGACTAGGGGATCTCAAACAGGGGCTTTATGGTGACCTGGAGGGGTGGGATAGGAAGGGAGATAGGGAGGTTTGGGGCATGGGAATGTGCATATATCTATGGTGGATTCGGGTTGATGCGTGGCAGTATACAACAAAACTCTGTATAAAATAAACAAATAAATTCAAATAAAGGTGAAAGACAAGAGTGCAAGGTTGATTTAAAACTCAAAATTCAAAAAACTAAGATCATGGCATCCAGTCTCATCACTTCATGGCAAATAGATGGGCAAACAATGGAAACAGTGAAAGAACTTTATTTTTTTTGGCTCCAAAATCACTTTGGATGGTGACTGCAACCATGAAATTAAAGGATGCTTGCTCCTTGAGAGAAAAGCTATGAAAAACCTAGAGAGACTATTAAAACCAGAGTCATCACTCAGCTGACAAAGGTCCATATAATCAAAGCTATGAATTTTCCAGTTGTCGCGTGTGCATATGAGTTTTTCCATAAAGAAGGCTAAGCACTGAAGAACTGATGCTTTTGAATTGTGTTCGCTGGAGAAAACTAATGAGAGTCCCTTGGACAGAAAGGAGATCAAGCCAGTTAATCCTAATGAAATCAATCCTCAATACTCATTGGAAGGAGTGACGCTAAAGCTGAAGCTTCAATAATTTGGGCACCTGATGTGAAGAGCCGACTGATCGGGAAAAACTCTGAGGCTGGAAAAGACTGAGGTCAGGTGGAAAAGGGGGCAACAGAGGATCAGATGGTTGTATGGCATCATTGACTCAATGAACATGAGTTTGAGCAAACTTCATGAGATACTGAAGGACAGGGAAGTCTAGCATACTGCAGTCCATGGACTTGCAAAGAGGCATACACGACTGAGTGACTAAATACCACCACCAGTTCCTGAAAGATTGGTCAGATATATATTTATAAATAAGCAGGAATTTATTAATTCATGGACCAGTTTCACATCATTAAGATGACAACATGCTCTAACAAGGACAGACTTTCCAATGCTGAATTCTGGAGCACACAGTCCAAAGAATGCTACTTCTACATTAGGTAAAACAGTAGGCAAAACCTGAATGATTGGGGCTTCCCTGGTGGTCCAGTGGGTAAGGACACCGCCTTGCAGGGCAAGGGGTGCCGGTTCGATCCCTGGCCTGGGAAGATCCCACGTGCCGCGGAGCGGCTGGACTGATGTGTCCTATTACTGAGCCGCAGCTCTGGAGCGTGCGCGCCCAGAGCCAGCGCTCTGCGACAACAGAGGCCGCTGCGATGGGAGGCCCACACGGCTGAAGAACAAAGATGGATGAAAATGGACAAATGAAAGACCAATAGAAGTGGCCCGCCCATCCCCCTCCCTTCCCACTCCCCCCTCAAATTAAAAAAAAAAAATCTTCAATGGGATCTCACAAAATATTAAAAAAAAAAAAAAAAAGAAAAACTTGAATGAACTGTATTAGATTAGCTATTCAAGCTATTCAATTGAGATTCGAAAATCTGGTGCTTTGCTATCAAAATACAACAACAAAAATATGGAGTTTTAATGCAGTGACTCAGAAAATACTGGATCTAAATTTTGGGAGAGCATATCCAATATAAATACTTAATAATCAAAGATAAACACACTGCCATTTTTCATCATGAAGAATAAGTAAAAATCTGGATTATATATTTAGACTGGCACAATTGTCAATTATTTTGTGCACTGAAATATTAAGTGAATTATTCTAAATAAGCATCAACTAAAGACAATTTCAGAAGGTGAATAATAAATAGGCAAAGAAATGCCTATGCTTCCAAAATCATCTTAATTAGAAGTGTCCTTTAGTATATCCCTCTCAACTTCATAATTTATCTTTACTTTATATTTCACAAAGAGGAAATATAGCCTACAGCTTAAATAGAAAAATACTTAAGGGTAGGAGTGAAACTAGAGATCAAAGAACATTAAAGAAAAAATAATTACAGACAGTTATTAGTATTTTATTCTTTAAAGACAAAAAAAAAAGGTTTCTTCCCTAGAAGATACCAGAGTTAATGTTGAGAAGGTGAGAAAATAAATAATTACAATCAAATATGCTAAGTTTTAGGACAGATGAACACAGAAGGTTTTATTCGCAGTAGAAGAAAGAGATACATAACCGATGGTAGTATTTTTAGGAAAAGTTTCCCATAGGAGATGATTTTTATGGCCCTTTCAGAAAGATAAACAAGAGTGGCATAGGTAAAAAAGAGAATGCACAACCTGTATACAAAAGAAAAGCAGATGAAAATTCATACAGACTGAAACATCATGACTTGTTCCAAAAACTTCAACTATAGTAGATACTTAAGTCTGACCAGGACAGGTTGTGCAAAGTTTACATATTCTCTGGTTTGATTCTGAAGGTCAGAGACATGTTCTGAACCATGCCATGAGAATTTTGGTAGAATGAATAGCTTAGTTGAATTATTAGCATCATTAGAATACAGTTAATTCACTGCATGTATTGTCCTTTAATCAAAGTCGCTGCTCTCAAGAAATCGTTCTAATTCCTTACAAATTCTTAAGATATTATTACTGATGAGGGAATTTTGAAAACAACATGAAGATTTATTATTTTTACTTTTATTTTTTTTGGCCTCCCATCACTATATATTAGACTGGCACAATTGTCAATTATTTTGGGAGAGCATATAAATACTTAATAATCAAAGATAAACACACTGCCATTTTTCATCATGAAGAATAAGTAAAAATCTGGATTATATATTTAGACTGGCACAATTGTCAATTATTTTGTGCACTGAAATATTAAGTGAATTATTCTAAATAAGCATCAACTAAAGACAATTTCAGAAGGTGAATAATAAATAGGCAAAGAAATGCCTATGCTTCCAAAATCATCTTAATTAGAAGTGTCCTTTAGTATATCCCTCTCAACTTCATAATTTATCTTTACTTTATATTTCACAAAGAGGAAATATAGCCTACAGCTTAAATAGAAAAATACTTAAGGGTAGGAGTGAAACTAGAGATCAAAGAACATTAAAGAAAAAATAATTACAGACAGTTATTAGTATTTTATTCTTTAAAGACAAAAAAAAAAGGTTTCTTCCCTAGAAGATACCAGAGTTAATGTTGAGAAGGTGAGAAAATAAATAATTACAATCAAATATGCTAAGTTTTAGGACAGATGAACACAGAAGGTTTTATTCGCAGTAGAAGAAAGAGATACATAACCGATGGTAGTATTTTTAGGAAAAGTTTCCCATAGGAGATGATTTTTATGGCCCTTTCAGAAAGATAAACAAGAGTGGCATAGGTAAAAAAGAGAATGCACAACCTGTATACAAAAGAAAAGCAGATGAAAATTCATACAGACTGAAACATCATGACTTGTTCCAAAAACTTCAACTATAGTAGATACTTAAGTCTGACCAGGACAGGTTGTGCAAAGTTTACATATTCTCTGGTTTGATTCTGAAGGTCAGAGACATGTTCTGAACCATGCCATGAGAATTTTGGTAGAATGAATAGCTTAGTTGAATTATTAGCATCATTAGAATACAGTTAATTCAATGAATGTATTGTCCTTTAATAAAAGTACCTGCTTTAAAGAAATCGTTCTAATTCCCTTACATCAAATTTCTTAAGATATTATTACTGATGAGGGAATTTTTGAAAACAACATGGAGATTCTTCTGTTCACATTTTTTTGGCCACTTCTATTGGTCTTTCATTTCTGTATGTTCACCCGTCTTTGTTCTTTGGCCTGTGTGGGCCTCCCATCACAGTGGCCTCTCTTGCTGCAGAGCACCAGCTCTGGGTACATGAGCTCCAGAGCTCTGGCTCGGTAGTTGGACACATCAGTCCAGCCGTTTCATGGCACGTGGGATCTTCCCAGGCCGGGGAACGAACTGGAGCTCCTTGCACTGCAAGGCAGTGTCCTTACCCACTGGACCACCAGGGAAGCCCTCTTCTGTTCATATTTTAAGCAAGTATATGTTTGCTACCTATACTACTCTTATCACTTTAAAAAAATAAATAAAATTAATATCCACATATTTTGCATCAGAGGAGGCCTACCATGAGCACCAAAATATAAACACCAGAATATCTGTATTTTTAGCAGATATATAAATAATCACATACATAAAAACTTAGCTATTCTCATAGTAATGCATATATATGTCATCTTAGTACCTTAATAGGGGTTGCTAATATTAAATTATAAAATTAATCTTTGTCTTAGGTTTAGTCATGGGTCACATCATCACACAAATTGTTCCTTTACAATAAGAAGTTGCTGGCATAAATTCAAAGCTTGGAAATGCCAGTAATTTTGTCTCCCAGAGCCAGCAACAGATATTAAACTAGTTAGCTGAAGAGAAGAGAAAGTTGCTGTGGCCATTCACTAAGGTAGAAAACCAGAAAAATGGTTTGGAGAATGAAGACGGAGCAGTACAAAGTACTCTTGTCACATGGGTTCCACTGACAAGTAAGTGCCTGCTGGTGCAGTCCTCAGCCCACGGAGTTTTCTGCCAGAAATGGACTCTCTTGAATGTACTTTGTTCTGTAAAGTAGGCACTTACTGGCCTCTTTCCACACTGTAACTTCTCCATGTAGCTTGGCTCTAGGCTAAGCAGTTGACTGAAATTTGTTAATTTAACATTAATAGAACCATCTAATGCTGAAATTTGAAGGAATGTTAGAGGTCAGCTAAACTAATCTTTTTATGATTCATGATTCACTATTTATTGACTGTTTCCCTGCAAAGTGATATGCTAGGAACATTCTCTCTGGCCTTCTTTCTAGAATCTGAGAAGCAGATTCTAAGTGTCATTTCAAGATTGTATGAAAAGAAAAATTATATGGTCAGGTTGCCGATGCTTAAATCCTAGCTCTGACTTAACTTCCATGTCATTTTTGTCATTTCATTGCTCTGTGCCTCAATGTCCGCATCTGTAAAATGGGTTGTTAATAATACCCCACTTATAGAGATGTAAATTTTTTCAGAATATTTCTTGGCACTCAGTAATGCTCAATGAATTTTAATTGCTATTTTAATTAAACTCTGCTCAACTTAGTATTTCCTCTTGCTCATAGCTATGTCTTCTAATAAAATTTCAGTATTCTTTTATACCATCTCACCAAGCAAAAGAGGGTAATAAACCTTGTTCTCTTTTGCTTACTGTTTAGGAAAAATATAAAGGGGATCTTGTCAAGTAAGTCCAACTTGCGGGAAGTTGTATTCAACGATAGAGCAAAGTTAAACTATGAAACCCAGAAATCAACACTTTTTAGCACAGAATACCTCAAAGATATCCTAGTTATATTATCACTGTCTAATATTTTTAAACATTTTATAATCATTTTCAAATTTTAGATGTTCAGTAGCATCAGAAGTTTGTGTAAATGGTGAGAGTCTAATTTAAAAATAATGAAACGGACATTACAAAATTGCATATTATTTTAAATGCAACTGGAGGCTACTGAGTTTTGCTTTAATTAAAATAGAAAGATAGTGGGAACAGTGACCTTTTACATTTCATTTCTTGCTATAGTTATAGTAGAGTGAATGTATATAGTAGGTCCTAAATAAATATTTTTGAATGAGTGGCCTACTTTGTTATTAAGATACTAGATATACAAATTCTGCAATAATTAAACATAAGTAAAATCAGTAAACATGTATTTTACCAAAGCAAAAGAACTGGCAGCAGCATGATAAATATCTATTGCTGTCAGAAAGTAGATATTAAAAGTTAATGCATTCAAACTAACCATATTAAAGTTTTAGTGGGAAAATCATACTTAATATTCTCTACATATTTGTTTGCCTGAAATTTGAAGGAATGTTAGAGGTCAGCTAAACTAATCTTTTTATGATTCATGATTCACTATTTATTGACTGTTTCCCTGCAAAGTGATATGCTAGGAACATTCTCTCTGGCCTTCTTTCTAGAATCTGAGAAGCAGATTCTAAGTGTCATTTCAAGATTGTATGAAAAGAAAAATTATATGGTCAGGTTGCCGATGCTTAAATCCTAGCTCTGACTTAACTTCCATGTCATTTTTGTCATTTCATTGCTCTGTGCCTCAATGTCCGCATCTGTAAAATGGGTTGTTAATAATACCCCACTTATAGAGATGTAAATTTTTTCAGAATATTTCTTGGCACTCAGTAATGCTCAATGAATTTTAATTGCTATTTTAATTAAACTCTGCTCAACTTAGTATTTCCTCTTGCTCATAGCTATGTCTTCTAATAAAATTTCAGTATTCTTTTATACCATCTCACCAAGCAAAAGAGGGTAATAAACCTTGTTCTCTTTTGCTTACTGTTTAGGAAAAATATAAAGGGGATCTTGTCAAGTAAGTCCAACTTGCGGGAAGTTGTATTCAACGATAGAGCAAAGTTAAACTATGAAACCCAGAAATCAACACTTTTTAGCACAGAATACCTCAAAGATATCCTAGTTATATTATCACTGTCTAATATTTTTAAACATTTTATAATCATTTTCAAATTTTAGATGTTCAGTAGCATCAGAAGTTTGTGTAAATGGTGAGAGTCTAATTTAAAAATAATGAAACGGACATTACAAAATTGCATATTATTTTAAATGCAACTGGAGGCTACTGAGTTTTGCTTTAATTAAAATAGAAAGATAGTGGGAACAGTGACCTTTTACATTTCATTTCTTGCTATAGTTATAGTAGAGTGAATGTATATAGTAGGTCCTAAATAAATATTTTTGAATGAGTGGCCTACTTTGTTATTAAGATACTAGATATACAAATTCTGCAATAATTAAACATAAGTAAAATCAGTAAACATGTATTTTACCAAAGCAAAAGAACTGGCAGCAGCATGATAAATATCTATTGCTGTCAGAAAGTAGATATTAAAAAGTTAATGCATTCAAAAACTAACCATATTAAAGTTTTAGTGGGAAAATCATACTTAATATTCTCTACATATTTGTTTGCTAAATTATGTGCATATTTTAATTTCCAACTAGTTTATTTTTGCTCAGTGAGCATCTTCATGCTGTGTATTCTCTAAACTATCATTTTTAACAATGGATGCATGAATATAAACTATATATTCTGCTAACAGCAAATGGAATATTATTTCGATATTCTCATTTGATGGATTCTAGTATAAAACTTACTTTAGGCTTAATGAGTCACAGATTCTATTTGTTTACTCTACAATGTTTAGTCAATTCTTTCATTTGTTTCAAACATCACCAGTTTCCCCTCAATGACTCAAGCTCAAAAATGGCTGGACTAGAAATATTGACTCTGAGGTCTTTGTAGAAACACATGCTACTGTTATTTTCTATAAATGATTGCCTGATGGAGTAATTTCATTATCCATGCTGCTTCTTACATTTTTCCCTTTTACCCTTCATGTTTGTACATTGTGAATATAAACTATATATTTACATCTACAATGTAAACTGTACTAAACTATACTTTATGTATACTAAATACATAAATTATGGTTTTATATATACTAAAACTATACTAAATTATACTTTTTTTTTAAACCTTTATTTTACTTTTAACTAAACTATACGTTTATGCTTCAGAATCTCACCATGATATATTAGAGACTATAAATCAGAATTAGACACCTTTATGCTGTGTTCCTAGGCAATCTGTAGTGTTTTCACATTAATATACTTAGACATTTACTATCCTATTTGCTACGATAAACAATTTACTGTGAAAGTTGTTATTGCTTAATTGCAAGGTTGTGTCCAACTCCTTTGCAGTCCAATAGACTGTAGCCCATCAGGCTCCTCTGTCCATTTAATTCTCTAGACAAGAATACTGGAGTGGGTTACCATTTCCTTCTCCAGGAGATATAGGGATTGAACCCATGTCTCCTGCCTTGCAGAAGGACTGTTTACCACTGAGCCAGTGAAAGATACATATTTAGTATGTACAAATATATACATGTAAAGTCACAGATACAATTTCTTTCCTATGACCAAAGAAGATAACAGTGCTTAGAAATACATTCACTTGGGCTTCCCTGGTGGTCCAGTGGGTAAGGGCACAGTCTTGCAGTGCAAGGGGTGCTGGTTCGATCACTGGCCTGGGAAGATCCCACGTTCTGCAGAGCAGCTGGACCGATATGTCCAATTACCGAGCCAGAACTCTGGAGCGCATGCACCCAGAGCTGGTGCTCTGCGACAACAGAGGCCACTGCGATGGGAGGCCCACACGGGCCAAAAAACAAAGATGGATGAAAATGGATAAATGAAAGACCAATAGAAGTGGCCCACCCAGTCCCCTCCCTCCCCAACCCACTCCCCCACGCAAAAAGAAATACATTCACTTCTTTTTTTATTTTTCTTTTTTTTTAATTTTTGGTGGGGGTGGGGTGGGGAGGGAACGGAGCAGGCGGGCCACTTCTGTTGGTCTTTCATTTGTCCATTTTCATCCATCTTTGTTCTTTGGCTCCTGTAGGCCTCCCATCACGGTGGCCTCTGCTGTTGCAGAGAACCGGCTCTGGTCACATGTGCTCCAGAGCTCTGGCTCAGTAATTGGACACATTGGCCCAGCCGCTCCACGGCACGTAGGATCTTCCCAGGCCAGGGATCGAACCGGAGCCCTTTGCACTGCAAGGCGGTGTCCTTACCCACTGAACCACCAGGGAAATCCCCTACATTCACTTTTATTTGTTTTAAATAGAATAAGAGAAAGTAATAACAACTCAAGCTTATTCTACTATTTCCTAGGTGTGTTTTACTCCTCTGGTTCATTTTGACCTAATAACTACTTGAAGAGTTTAAAATCATTCTGCCATCTCATGTAATCTGTATCCACAAGGAAATAATTATCACAGTCTTATTCTGTTATATTATTTTAATTACTATTCATATTTCTTTGAGCTCTAATTGAATACTCGGTCTCTCATTACTTGGAGGCATAAGAAAAATATTATATTCGTATATTCTATAACTTATACTGTTTTTCAAAAACAGGGTTTTTCACAGACTTTGTACTTAGCCTTGCTATCATATCAGAGAAATCTAGTAACTTCAACGCACATGGTACAGAAATTCTGTCTTTGAATGATAGAAATAATATATACTATTTTTATCTATTATAATTTTTAACATAAACATATATATATATATATATATATATATATATATATAGTAGAAAGTAAAAGTCATCTCTAGTCCCATTAAAGTCCCCTACTTGTACACACAATTAAGCTTAAAATTCTTCCAGATATTTTTCTCCACCTAAAATAATGCTATGAAGAAATTTGCCTTATATAGTGTGTGAGCATGGATTTGAGTGAAGTATTTTTAGATGATCCGTTATAGCTACCATAACCTTCATGTGTTAAGAACTGTATTTTGGCTACAAGGCCTTCACTACCTTCCTGATTCTAAACCCAGGTGACATTTAATACAAAAGACGGGTATTTAAGAGGCTTAATTGCTGGCATATGTTGAACACAGTGTGAGGAGTATTAGATGATAAAAATCTGAGCAAATATGGGTAAATAGGACACATGCATATCCTGAATCGTGCAAAAAAAAAAAAAAAAATAGGTATATTTCTCTTTGGTATTTTAGTTTCTCAAAAAGTAAATGTGTAATTATCAGTTAAAAATGAAAGAGTTTTCCTTCCTGAAAGAAGATCTAACTGTCCTTCTATGAAAATTTTAAGAGTATTTTGTCACATGCATATATATTTTTTTAATTTTCTTTTCAGGAAGGTCTTGATTTTAATGTAATACTAGTGCATACATTGACTACAATGTAGATTTTTTAATATACTGGTCTTGTTTCAAAACCAATTTATAAATACATTAAGTAATTTCAGTAAATCATACTGTGACCATGCCAATCATTTAAAAAGTCTCTATAGCTCAAACACTAGCAATCATTAATTACTTTATACACACTAGCTGTCCAATTTTAAACTATTTACATGTACATTTGACTCACTAACATCATTGACATATTTGAAGTTGATTTTTTATTGTATTAATGAAATGAAAATTAAAAAAATTTAAAGACTTTAGCATTTTCAAGAAATGCTTATACAACATCCTGGTTGTAAATGATTAAAAAGGAAGAAAGCTGTTTATTCTCCTAATTTTCCGTGGCAAATAATTTTAAATATGAAATTGATTTTCTGTATACCAGATGTACCCTGAATATGTGCCAAAATATATATTTTCTACGTTAGCCTCTCTGATATTAAGTATTTGTGCTTTAACTTGTGCCATTCTTATATCCTAGTATATGAAAGATATTAGAAAGAAGTCTTTGAAATAGCCAATCCTAATTTTTCCAGTACCAGTTTGTGTCTAATATAGAAGATTTTCTAACTTAGGTGTTACAATTAAATACGTTTTTAAATTTACATAATGACAAAGCAATATACTTTGACCAAAATGTGTCTTTAAATTTCATTGAAAAGTCATATATAAACACTTCAGATACATTTTAAAACCAATAATTAAAAAGAGTTGATCTTGCAGCCTCTAAGATCTAATATTTCTTGGTTATTCTCATAGTTCTAGAGTCTAAGAACTATCAACATTTTATCCTCCAATCCTTACATTTCCCAGCCTCTCTTAGTAACCCTACCTAGCTACATCTAATAAGACAGTATAAGCTCCCGCACCATCTACTGAGACTGAGATCGCCTTCATTCAGGAAGTTCCACTGACTTGCACAGTTGTAAGCCCACATAGCATAACTAGTGAGATGTTAAGCATCTACGAATTCCTAAAATAGGACTTCTTTGGAAATAAACATCAAGTCTTACTTACTAGTATTACTTCAAAAGAATAAAATACAAAGTACAGTATTTGTCAGACACGTGACATGTATTGTATTGTTTTATCCTTAACGTGAGGATTAAGATCACAGGTAGGTCAATTATTAACTTCATTTTATAAAAGGAAAATAAACACTTCTGACGCTAACAGATATAAAATGACTTAGAATCTCATGATTCCTTAAAGCAGAGAATGATTTAAATCCCAGTTCTGTCTTATTCCATAGTTTATGTTTTTGAGATGGCATCTTACTTTTCAAAAACAGGCTAGTAATTATGTAGCTTAGAGACAATATATTACACATATGTTACAGATGACTATATCTTTGATGCTTGACTGTTGACGTCTTTTTAACTCTCAACATTTTCCCCTTTGATTCCTCTCTAGGCAGGCTGACAAAGAGTCAGGCTGTCCAGAGTTGATTTTGTTTTTTTGTATTAATGAAATGAAAATTAAAAAAATTTAAAGACTTTAGCATTTTCAAGAAATGCTTATACAACATCCTGGTTGTAAATGATTAAAAAGGAAGAAAGCTGTTTATTCTCCTAATTTTCCGTGGCAAATAATTTTAAATATGAAATTGATTTTCTGTATACCAGATGTACCCTGAATATGTGCCAAAATATATATTTTCTACGTTAGCCTCTCTGATATTAAGTATTTGTGCTTTAACTTGTGCCATTCTTATATCCTAGTATATGAAAGATATTAGAAAGAAGTCTTTGAAATAGCCAATCCTAATTTTTCCAGTACCAGTTTGTGTCTAATATAGAAGATTTTCTAACTTAGGTGTTACAATTAAATACGTTTTTAAATTTACATAATGACAAAGCAATATACTTTGACCAAAATGTGTCTTTAAATTTCATTGAAAAGTCATATATAAACACTTCAGATACATTTTAAAACCAATAATTAAAAAGAGTTGATCTTGCAGCCTCTAAGATCTAATATTTCTTGGTTATTCTCATAGTTCTAGAGTCTAAGAACTATCAACATTTTATCCTCCAATCCTTACATTTCCCAGCCTCTCTTAGTAACCCTACCTAGCTACATCTAATAAGACAGTATAAGCTCCCGCACCATCTACTGAGACTGAGATCGCCTTCATTCAGGAAGTTCCACTGACTTGCACAGTTGTAAGCCCACATAGCATAACTAGTGAGATGTTAAGCATCTACGAATTCCTAAAATAGGACTTCTTTGGAAATAAACATCAAGTCTTACTTACTAGTATTACTTCAAAAGAATAAAATACAAAGTACAGTATTTGTCAGACACGTGACATGTATTGTATTGTTTTATCCTTAACGTGAGGATTAAGATCACAGGTAGGTCAATTATTAACTTCATTTTATAAAAGGAAAATAAACACTTCTGACGCTAACAGATATAAAATGACTTAGAATCTCATGATTCCTTAAAGCAGAGAATGATTTAAATCCCAGTTCTGTCTTATTCCATAGTTTATGTTTTTTTGAGATGGCATCTTACTTTTCAAAAACAGGCTAGTAATTATGTAGCTTAGAGACAATATATTACACATATGTTACAGATGACTATATCTTTGATGCTTGACTGTTGACGTCTTTTTAACTCTCAACATTTTTCCCCCTTTGATTCCTCTCTAGGCAGGCTGACAAAAGAGTCAGGCTGTCCAGAGAGGGAAGTGTCCCACATCCTCCTTTGGACCAGATGGGAATTTTAAGTTTCACATGTCTCCTGCACACATATGAGAACTTCCCCTAATTATACCCATTAGCAACTTAATAAGCCCACTCCCTCTGCTTTGTCCAAGTCATCTCCTACCTGTTTCCACAAGCTGATTTCCCCAAGCATCCCTTGTGTGAGGATTTTCTTTCAAATTCTCTTGGTGTGCAAAATGTCTTCAGCTCCAACCTATGAAGTTTGGAGTGGAGGTCTATCCTGCAAAAGAATGAAATATTTATATATTTATAAAATATTTAGACTTTCAGGAGCTTCCCAGGTAAAGGAGTTTCCTGGAGTTTCCAGGTCAGTTCTCAACTAAATTAATGATATTACCTAGAGATTCCAAGGAAAATACCTAAAACATGACTAGTTTGTTACAAGAATTTGAAATATATAAATATTCTCCACAGGTAAGATTCTATAAGCTAAAATCTGATTCTTGACTTATTTTTCTTTATCATGCTTTCCTTGGACATTGCTGTGAACAAGATAACAGATAGAGGTAAATGATATTCATTTTAAAATATTCTTTGTGCCTAATATACAGCAAAGTGTTTGTCACTCAGTTATGTCTCACTCTGCGACCTCAAGGACTGTCACCTGAAAGGCTCCTCTTTTCATGGATTTCTCCAGGCAAGAATACTGGAGTGGGTAGTGATTCCCTTCTCCAGGGAATATTCTCAACCCAGGAATTGAATATGATTCTTTTGCACAGTAGGCAGATTCTTGATTATCTGAAACACCAGGGAAACCCAATATACAATAAGAATGTAATAAAGACTTCTGACGCTAACAGATATAAAATGACTTAGAATCTCATGATTCCTTAAAGCAGAGAATGATTTAAATCCCAGTTCTGTCTTATTCCATAGTTTATGTTTTTTTGAGATGGCATCTTACTTTTCAAAAACAGGCTAGTAATTATGTAGCTTAGAGACAATATATTACACATATGTTACAGATGACTATATCTTTGATGCTTGACTGTTGACGTCTTTTTAACTCTCAACATTTTTCCCCCTTTGATTCCTCTCTAGGCAGGCTGACAAAAGAGTCAGGCTGTCCAGAGAGGGAAGTGTCCCACATCCTCCTTTGGACCAGATGGGAATTTTAAGTTTCACATGTCTCCTGCACACATATGAGAACTTCCCCTAATTATACCCATTAGCAACTTAATAAGCCCGCTCCCTCTGCTTTGTCCAAGTCATCTCCTACCTGTTTCCACAAGCTGATTTCCCCAAGCATCCCTTGTGTGAGGATTTTCTTTCAAATTCTCTTGGTGTGCAAAATGTCTTCAGCTCCAACCTATGAAGTTTGGAGTGGAGGTCTATCCTGCAAAAGAATGAAATATTTATATATTTATAAAATATTTAGACTTTCAGGAGCTTCCCAGGTAAAGGAGTTTCCTGGAGTTTCCAGGTCAGTTCTCAACTAAATTAATGATATTACCTAGAGATTCCAAGGAAAATACCTAAAACATGACTAGTTTGTTACAAGAATTTGAAATATATAAATATTCTCCACAGGTAAGATTCTATAAGCTAAAATCTGATTCTTGACTTATTTTTCTTTATCATGCTTTCCTTGGACATTGCTGTGAACAAGATAACAGATAGAGGTAAATGATATTCATTTTAAAATATTCTTTGTGCCTAATATACAGCAAAGTGTTTGTCACTCAGTTGTGTCTCACTCTGCGACCTCAAGGACTGTCACCTGAAAGGCTCCTCTTTTCATGGATTTCTCCAGGCAAGAATACTGGAGTGGGTAGTGATTCCCTTCTCCAGGGAATATTCTCAACCCAGGAATTGAATATGATTCTTTTGCACAGTAGGCAGATTCTTGATTATCTGAAACACCAGGGAAACCCAATATACAATAAGAATGTAATAAAGACTGCTTGAATAATAAATTAACAAATAAACATTGTTGATTATTTTGCTTACATGTATTTTTAATAAAAATGATATACTTTGTAGAGGTCTACTGATGAATCAGCAAATAAGATTGGTCATGTTCATATTGTTTTAGATTTTTGACAGAAAACACTATTTTCTCAAGGTAGGAAAAGAATGATGTATATATTCATAGTCCAAAAATGTGCACCCATGTGGTGCTATCATTAAAATGAAGGCAAAAAGCAACAAAGATTGTCAGAGATTGGGCCACGAGAAGTTAGATAATAACTTTAATCCTCCAAAATCAAAATGGAAATATAATTGTGTTATTAATGGACTAAATCAGGTAATGACCCAACTGATTAAATTAATTAGGTGTCTTAATTAGTTATACTATTAATGAACTTTGACAAGCCATGGAATCCTCCAGGAAAGAATACTGGCATGGGCAGCATATTCCTTCTCCAGGGGATCTTCCTGACCCAGGAATTGAATCAGGCTCTCCTGCTATTCAGGTGGATATTTTACCAGCTGAGCTAAAGGGAATTCCTAATGAACTCTGATCCTCTATTGAGAGTAATGGCATTATATTTATATTCTAACTCTAAAGCAAACAAATCCAGAAAAAAATGTATTATATTCTGTCAGTTTTTCCCAGTTTTGCACACATGAAACTGAAAAATAAATCTGTTACAAGGCAGCTTATATGTGGAATCTTTGGAGTTTCATGCATTTGCACAGAATTCTTTTCTTCAGGAAATATGTTTTTTTTTTTTAATTGGTACAGATATTGATACACTTACATTTAATGTGATAGCTAACATTCTTTAAAAATCATAATTTTTCTGGTAATTTCACAGCTCAAGTTTAAGATCCATATAGTCCACATGACGAAATGAGAGGATTCTCCTTGTAATGCATTTAATAATAACTCTCATGGTGCTAATATAAAAAGGTGGAGAACCAAAAATAAAATATTACTTCCTAACATACTTATTTGATTCCAAAACAGTATGGAAAAGACTTTCTATATGGAAAGTGAATTTGCAAATGTGGAAGAAGTGAAACTAATCAAAGGCCATTAACTCAAGCCTGTTTGAATACTGCAATGAGGAAACAACTCACAGTAAATATACAATAAGAATGTAATAAAGACTGCTTGAATAATAAATTAACAAATAAACATTGTTGATTATTTTGCTTACATGTATTTTTAATAAAATGATATACTTTGTAGAGGTCTACTGATGAATCAGCAAATAAGATTGGTCATGTTCATATTGTTTTAGATTTTTGACAGAAAACACTATTTTCTCAAGGTAGGAAAAGAATGATGTATATATTCATAGTCCAAAAATGTGCACCCATGTGGTGCTATCATTAAAATGAAGGCAAAAAGCAACAAAGATTGTCAGAGATTGGGCCACGAGAAGTTAGATAATAACTTTAATCCTCCAAAATCAAAATGGAAATATAATTGTGTTATTAATGGACTAAATCAGGTAATGACCCAACTGATTAAATTAATTAGGTGTCTTAATTAGTTATACTATTAATGAACTTTGACAAGCCATGGAATCCTCCAGGAAAGAATACTGGCATGGGCAGCATATTCCTTCTCCAGGGGATCTTCCTGACCCAGGAATTGAATCAGGCTCTCCTGCTATTCAGGTGGATATTTTACCAGCTGAGCTAAAGGGAATTCCTAATGAACTCTGATCCTCTATTGAGAGTAATGGCATTATATTTATATTCTAACTCTAAAGCAAACAAATCCAGAAAAAAATGTATTATATTCTGTCAGTTTTTCCCAGTTTTGCACACATGAAACTGAAAAATAAATCTGTTACAAGGCATCTTATATGTGGAATCTTTGGAGTTTCATGCATTTGCACAGAATTCTTTTCTTCAGGAAATATGTTTTTTTTAATTGGTACAGATATTGATACACTTACATTTAATGTGATAGCTAACATTCTTTAAAAATCATAATTTTTCTGGTAATTTCACAGCTCAAGTTTAAGATCCATATAGTCCACATGACGAAATGAGAGGATTCTCCTTGTAATGCATTTAATAATAACTCTCATGGTGCTAATATAAAAAGGTGGAGAACCAAAAATAAAATATTACTTCCTAACATACTTATTTGATTCCAAAACAGTATGGAAAAGACTTTCTATATGGAAAGTGAATTTGCAAATGTGGAAGAAGTGAAACTAATCAAAGGCCATTAACTCAAGCCTGTTTGAATACTGCAATGAGGAAACAACTCACAGTAAATGGAATTTGAAATTAATAGAGAAATGAACTAGGGGTAAAGAAAAGAAAATTGAGGTTCATTTTTAAGGTGTAGTAACCATTGGCTCCTGCCATGTGGAAGGTGCTGATCTTCTATTTAATATTATGCTACCTGATTCAAGATTCTTGAGGATCTTTATTACTGGGATGCCTTGTGAGCAATGAAGCCTTGGAAATGCAAATGTAGCACATTTTTAACTAAGAGACATGAACCTAAGTGCCAGTTTCTTAGATTTTCAGTGCAATGTTTGTAGTAACAGAATCCATGAGGTTCCTTCTAGTAAGACGAAAAAAATGAGCCTGAAATAAGAGTTATTTCCTCTTTTTAGCTAAAGATCACATGAGGACTCCATATTTATCCTTCTGTACTTATGAGTAATAAACTTGACTGTGTGCATGCTTGTGTCCTCAAGTTGCTAAGTCAAGTCTGACTTTTTGCAACCTCATGACTGTAGCCTGCCAGGCTCCTCTGTCAACAGGATTCTCCAGGCAAGAATACCAGAGTGGGTTGCCATTTCCTTCTCCAGGGGATCTTCCCAACTCAGGGAACAAACCCTGTCTCCTTCATTTCCTGATTTGCAGGCAGATTCTTTACCATACAGTACCTTAAAATAATATATTAGATAATTGTGCAAACTTTTAGGTATCTTTTATTCTCCCAACTGTCATCATTGATTATGGATGATAAAAATGAAGGTGTTTGTAGATGTCTAGCAGTATCAAATAAGTTATCAATACTTATATTATTTACATTACTCTGAAAGTAAACATGAAGAGTCCAGATTAAAATCAGACTATTATTAATCACAGCAATAGTCACATCAGTTTCGCATACTCCACTCAGAAGGATGTGATGAGAAGCAAATTGTTATTCACACACATATAAAAAGTGATTTGCTTCAGGAAAGAAACCTGAAATGATGAGTTTTTATGACTGCTGATATACAGTTATACTCCTCTCCACATGAGCAAGCGAAAAACCTTGCCTCCATAATGAAAGCAAATCTGAGGTAAGAAGAGGAAGGTCTCTAGTTTAGAACCATTTCTATCATGAATGTTAAAATAAAAAAAGACTCTGGGATTTATCCTGCTGTGAAATATGAAGCAGACTTCTGTTTATAACACACTTAAAGTGTGGAAGAGCAAATATTCCAAGAAGACAAAAGGAGACAGTCTCTATATTTAGCATGTCCATTTCTACCAGTCAGGTCAGAATCCTGTAGGAATCCTGAGAAATTTATGGAGAACTACATTCCTGATGTCTTGCAAAGTTTCTTCTTATTATTATTATTTAATGTAAAAATATAAAATGAGTGGCTCAGTATTGAATATTTAAGTTAGAAAGCCCAAGTTGGAAACACCACCTTAAGATTTTGAGATTTTAAGTAACACTGAGATAGTTGTCTTTTGATTGGGCAAACTTCCTAGCCATCCAGAAAACTGACAATTTAGAATGTGTTCATGTTCAGTTGAATGACAACTGTATAAAATTCCAATTTGCCAGTGTTCAAACAGCTTTGTCCCACTTTTATAAATCTTCTTCAAAATTCTGAGGTTGGCAGATGGGACATGTACCAGAGAGAAAGCCTCAAGAAATTTGAGTGAAAATGTTCAACAGATACAGATTTAAGATTACAGCCAAATGTCTCAGTTATGGGGAAAATGGAACACTTTGGGCCAATGAATTATTTTGGCCAATTTGATCACATGGGAGAGGGCATAATACAGTTGGTTTGTCTAATACTGTTATGGTCCAGTTTTGAGGATCAGGCTCAGTTTCTCTTTCTGGTGACTGATTCTTTTCATACCCCTAATTACTCACCTTATTGGGTTCTCATAGTCTAAGAGGTCACTATACACTCTGCTTGGATTGAGTACCAGAAAATGAGGGAGAGGCCCTGTGCCTCAGAGCCCGCCAAATTATTTAAATCAGTCAATCCATGTGGAGCCCATGATATCTCCCTAATGTCACCCTACTTGCCATATGTAAATTGTACCTTCAGTAACAGCTCACTGCAAACCTGACCGCAGGTCAGCCCTCTGTGGCCCCTTGATGGCAGCCTTCACTTACTCAACCTTTCCTCTATCTTGTATTTATCATCAAAAGAAATTAAATTTTATAAAACAGAAGGTAGAATTCTTATTTTAGGAATGACATTCAATTAACACACACAGTCACTGGTTATTCTTAAATAAAAACCTAAAGGAAGAAACTGAAAAAACTCTAAGGCTTTTGAATTGAATTAAAATCAATCAAATCACATGGCATATATCATAATATGATATATCACCAACTGTCACCTTTTAGACCTGAGTAACAAGTATAATAAAATCTAGAAACAAAAATTAATCAGTAAGTAGTACCTAGTGAAAGGGGTACATAGGCAGACTTGGCAAGGAGGCTAGTGGGTCCCAAGGACAAGGAGGAGAAGAGGAAGGACAAGGAGAAATAAATGCAAAGATCTTCAGTGTTGAAACTGAAAACTTCTAGTCCTATGTTACTCTGTGCATTTACATTAGAATGTCTCACTTAGCCCTGAGGCCTGGAGACTGTCCTAGCTAGTCTCATGTTAATGTTGTAGGTGTGGGCCTATAGGGCCTTTACAAAGCCTTAAGATATTCTTTTGATTTACTCTTTTGGTAACTGACTAGAAGATACAAATTGTGCAGATGGGACATGTACCAGAGAGAAAGCCTCAAGAAATTTGAGTGAAAATGTTCAACAGATACAGATTTAAGATTACAGCCAAATGTCTCAGTTATGGGGAAAATGGAACACTTTGGGCCAATGAATTATTTTGGCCAATTTGATCACATGGGAGAGGGCATAATACAGTTGGTTTGTTTAATACTGTTATGGTCCAGTTTTGAGGATCAGGCTCAGTTTCTCTTTCTGGTGACTGATTCTTTTCATACCCCTAATTACTCACCTTATTGGGTTCTCATAGTCTAAGAGGTCACTATACACTCTGCTTGGATTGAGTACCAGAAAATGAGGGAGAGGCCCTGTGCCTCAGAGCCCGCCAAATTATTTAAATCAGTCAATCCATGTGGAGCCCATGATATCTCCCTAATGTCACCCTACTTGCCATATGTAAATTGTACCTTCAGTAACAGCTCACTGCAAACCTGACCGCAGGTCAGCCCTCTGTGGCCCCTTGATGGCAGCCTTCACTTACTCAACCTTTCCTCTATCTTGTATTTATCATCAAAAGAAATTAAATTTTATAAAACAGAAGGTAGAATTCTTATTTTAGGAATGACATTCAATTAACACACACAGTCACTGGTTATTCTTAAATAAAAACCTAAAGGAAGAAACTGAAAAAACTCTAAGGCTTTTGAATTGAATTAAAATCAATCAAATCACATGGCATATATCATAATATGATATATCACCAACTGTCACCTTTTAGACCTGAGTAACAAGTATAATAAAATCTAGAAACAAAAATTAATCAGTAAGTAGTACCTAGTGAAAGGGGTACATAGGCAGACTTGGCAAGGAGGCTAGTGGGTCCCAAGGACAAGGAGGAGAAGAGGAAGGACAAGGAGAAATAAATGCAAAGATCTTCAGTGTTGAAACTGAAAACTTCTAGTCCTATGTTACTCTGTGCATTTACATTAGAATGTCTCACTTAGCCCTGAGGCCTGGAGACTGTCCTAGCTAGTCTCATGTTAATGTTGTAGGTGTGGGCCTATAGGGCCTTTACAAAGCCTTAAGATATTCTTTTGATTTACTCTTTTGGTAACTGACTAGAAGATACAAATTGTCATGCTTAAACTGGCAAAGGGAGATACTCTTCTATTCCCCTTCCAGTGTCTATGCTGGAAGCTTATCCCTATCCTTTCTTTTGTAAACTTTTCAGTGTATGGAGCTCTGAGTGAACATCGCCTAGTCTTTTGATCCCAATGTGAATTCTTCTCCATTGGAGATTAAGAATCCAACACCGCTCACAACTGTTGTCTGTCACCTGTCACTGGTCTTTGGATTTCAACAGAACATTTTTCTTTTCACATTAGAAGGATACTAATGCACACAAATTGTGACAATGGAACTGTGCTTGGGGAAACAAATAATTCTTATAACAACTTCGCTTTGGTAAAATTAGCAGACTATCAAAGATTGATTCCTTTATTAATCATTCTAATCTCTATAAAATTTTGGAAAAAAATTTTTGCTAACTGGGCCATTCCACAAAAGT
Source organism: Tragulus kanchil (assembly GCA_022376925.1). Taxonomy (NCBI): domain Eukaryota; kingdom Metazoa; phylum Chordata; class Mammalia; order Artiodactyla; family Tragulidae; genus Tragulus; species Tragulus kanchil. The sequence continues at coordinate 107,109,334 of JAIOJX010000023.1, read as the reverse complement.
CTATACTCATACTATTCTTATTATTATAACTGATGCAATCTCAATTATTTATATTATCTTTCATCTTAACCAAAGCAACCAATTTTTCCTATAGACATAGACACAGTAAAAAATAAATCACAAATGATATACTCTTCATCTTTATGAGCTGTTACTTCTTATGACCTTCCAAAATTCTATTTAGCAAAAAAAAAAAAGAAAGAAAGGATAACATATTACAAAGGCATTTTCACCCTGTATATGGTAAAAATAAGGAAGGCAAATTATGTTTAATGATCAAAGCTTCTATTTATTTCCTGGTCTCAAATTATCCAAGAAACCACATTATTTATTAACAAAATTTAATATGAGTCTAAGGCTTTGAATTTAATTAGGAATATGGAAATTATAATTAAAGTCAATACATTAATCTCTTATTATTCCTAGCATTATTAGAATTTATGGGACTTAACACTTTAAGAGATATCCTATGATTATACACTAATTTCTTTGTCAACCATTTAATAATTTGAAACTTTAAACTGATATGAGAACAATGATAGCTTCTTTGACTCAAAAACAAATGTTGGAAGCTTTCCAAAGTTTAAATCATGAGATGTTTAGACATACTCTTGTATAAGCTGGAAATTTTGTTGGTATAATTTGCATAGTAAAACATGGAAAAGACATGTCCATTACCTGACTGATTGCGCTTAAAGGAAGAGATACTCTTCTATTCCCCTTCCAGTGTCTATGCTGGAAGCTTATCCCTATCCTTTCTTTTGTAAACTTTTCAGTGTATGGAGCTCTGAGTGAACATCGCCTAGTCTTTTGATCCCAATGTGAATTCTTCTCCTTTGGGAGATTAAGAATCCAACACCGCTCACAACTGTTGTCTGTCACCTGTCACTGGTCTTTGGATTTCAACAGAACATTTTTCTTTTCACATTAGAAGGATACTAATGCACACAAATTGTGACAATGGAACTGTGCTTGGGGAAACAAATAATTCTTATAACAACTTCGCTTTGGTAAAATTAGCAGACTATCAAAGATTGATTCCTTTATTAATCATTCTAATCTCTATAAAAATATGGAAAAAATTTGTGTTAACTGGGCCATTCCACAAAAGTCTATACTCATACTATTCTTATTATTATAACTGATGCAATCTCAATTATTTATATTATCTTTCATCTTAACCAAAGCAACCAATTTTTCCTATAGACATAGACACAGTAAAAAATAAATCACAAATGATATACTCTTCATCTTTATGAGCTGTTACTTCTTATGACCTTCCAAAATTCTATTTAGCAAAAAAAAAAAAGAGAGAGAAAAAAAGGATAACATATTACAAAGGCATTTTCACCCTGTATATGGTAAAAATAAGGAAGGCAAATTATGTTTAATGATCAAAGCTTCTATTTATTTCCTGGTCTCAAATTATCCAAGAAACCACATTATTTATTAACAAAATTTAATATGAGTCTAAGGCTTTGAATTTAATTAGGAATATGGAAATTATAATTAAAGTCAATACATTAATCTCTTATTATTCCTAGCATTATTAGAATTTATGGGACTTAACACTTTAAGAGATATCCTATGATTATACACTAATTTCTTTGTCAACCATTTAATAATTTGAAACTTTAAACTGATATGAGAACAATGATAGCTTCTTTGACTCAAAAACAAATGTTGGAAGCTTTCCAAAGTTTAAATCATGAGATGTTTAGACATACTCTTGTATAAGCTGGAAATTTTGTTGGTATAATTTGCATAGTAAAACATGGAAAAAGACATGTCCATTACCTGACTTGTGTTATTCACTTAATGGGAATACTGCATGTACTTATTGTAATACAATTTACAAATTTATGTATTTACAAAACTAAAATTTAAGACTCTAAATCATATTTAGGCTTTCATCTTTATTTTGCGGAACTAGAAATCAACTTTTCTCTGTAACATTGTGAGCAAGACTATTATTCTATTGTTCTGAATTGTAGGTTTTTCAATATAAGCTCACATATTTTAGGAAAATAATTTGAGTTTAGAATTTTTCTTTAGGTCTTTTTTTTTTTAAAGACAACATATATCTATCTAGACTATATACTTTTTAGAGTGAACACATAACAATTTTTGATTAACTAATCCCCAAAAATTCTCAAGAAAGAATAAAGTAGAATAGGAAAAAAATACAATAAAAAAGGAAAGGTCTGAAGGAGCCAGTTTCAGACAAATGTGAAATTATTATTGTCAAAAGTTATTCACCTTCCCTCTGCATGAAGTAAAAGGAGGTTAGATACAGGAAATCTCTTCTGCTATAGACACACACAGACACATGTACACACACAATTCATTATAGCTCATTTGAATAAAGCTAACTCTCACAAATATTCTCTTATAGACAAAACTATAGTGTCTTTCCTCCTTTTTAAGCTGAATTTTCTAAAATGAAAAATCTTGTGTATGTCAAAAATTCCTCCAGTGTCTATTGTCATTCCAGATTTTTCTTTATGAAATTCTTTCAAAAATTAAAAATTTTATCCTATTGGCATCCATACAAATAGGCAGATGGGAACTGGCTTAACAGCAAATTTATTAAATGATGACTGTCTTTTGTGGAGTTCTTTTGATGAAAAAAAAATTATTAGTAAGAATTCTCTGAAAATCAAAACTAACATTGCACTCTTATCTATCATAAAAGCTCTTATGAGTGATAAAATCTAAAAACAAAAAAAGAAATTGTCAAGAATTACTCCCCAGTAATACTACATTTACAGTTATAAAGAAGTTGCAAATGTAGCAATAAAAAATACCTGGATATGTGGGAAAATATTCAACTATTTCCTAAAAAATATTGGATAAAAGAGGTAATTAAAATTTAATTGTCAAATGATGACTATATCTAAAACTATGACATGTAATGACAGTGTTGCTCAGAGGAAAGTAATCATCTTAAAACCCATCATTACTCACCAAAGTAAGAATGAAAACAATAAAGGACACTTAATAACGTCTTTAGGCTTTCATCTTTATTTTGCGGAACTAGAAATCAACTTTTCTCTGTAACATTGTGAGCAAGACTATTATTCTATTGTTCTGAATTGTAGGTTTTTCAATATAAGCTCACATATTTTAGGAAAATAATTTGAGTTTAGAATTTTTCTTTAGGTCTTTTTTTTAAAGACAACATATATCTATCTAGACTATATACTTTTTAGAGTGAACACATAACAATTTTTGATTAACTAATCCCCAAAAATTCTCAAGAAAGAATAAAGTAGAATAGGAAAAAAATACAATAAAAAAGGAAAGGTCTGAAGGAGCCAGTTTCAGACAAATGTGAAATTATTATTGTCAAAAGTTATTCACCTTCCCTCTGCATGAAGTAAAAGGAGGTTAGATACAGGAAATCTCTTCTGCTATAGACACACACAGACACATGTACACACACAATTCATTATAGCTCATTTGAATAAAGCTAACTCTCACAAATATTCTCTTATAGACAAAACTATAGTGTCTTTCCTCCTTTTTAAGCTGAATTTTCTAAAATGAAAAATCTTGTGTATGTCAAAAATTCCTCCAGTGTCTATTGTCATTCCAGATTTTTCTTTATGAAATTCTTTCAAAAATTAAAAATTTTATCCTATTGGCATCCATACAAATAGGCAGATGGGAACTGGCTTAACAGCAAATTTATTAAATGATGACTGTCTTTTGTGGAGTTCTTTTGATGAAAAAAAAATTATTAGTAAGAATTCTCTGAAAATCAAAACTAACATTGCACTCTTATCTATCATAAAAGCTCTTATGAGTGATAAAATCTAAAAACAAAAAAAGAAATTGTCAAGAATTACTCCCCAGTAATACTACATTTACAGTTATAAAGAAGTTGCAAATGTAGCAATAAAAAATACCTGGATATGTGGGAAAATATTCAACTATTTCCTAAAAAATATTGGATAAAAGAGGTAATTAAAATTTAATTGTCAAATGATGACTATATCTAAAACTATGACATGTAATGACAGTGTTGCTCAGAGGAAAGTAATCATCTTAAAACCCATCATTACTCACCAAAGTAAAGAATGAAAACAATAAAGGACACATTCCATTTGATAACATTAGGGAAAATATCAAACATATAAGGATTATATTTCATGCTAGAAAACAGAGAGAGTTCCCTGGTGGTACAGTGGTTGAGAATTCACCTGCCAGTGCAGGGGATATGCACTCAATCCCTGGTCCAGGAACTAAGATCCCATATGCTTCAGGGAAGCAGCCCATGTGCCTCAACTGCTGACACATGTGTGGCTAGAGCCCAGGATCCACAGCAAGAGAAGCCTGCAATGAGACATCCCCACTCTAGAGAGCAGATCACACTTGCCAGAACTAGAGAAAGCTAGTGCAGGAATAAAGACTCAGCACAGCCAAAAATACACACACACACTCCTCCCCAGGTGATTCTCTTAAACAACAACAAAAAAGGCAGAAATTCTGAAATGGAAAGAGAAGTGAAACAACTCTAATAAATCTAAGTGATTCTTGAAAAAGTATACACTAATAATGGTATATAAAAAAAGACATATGAAAAAGATGCTGTCGAAGCAAAAACTGTACTGGCCATACATGCACAGCCTAGGGTGACTTTTTCCAAAGCTTTTTAAATAGGAAAGAGAATTGGATTCTTGACTCAGTTCTGCTGAAACAAGGGGTTTTTAAGAGATGAGGTGAGATGAGATTTTATGCCACCTGCGTTTACTAATTGGTCTTACTAGGAAAACTAAACTTTCTCCTGTCTTCATGATTGGAGGAAGTTTTTTAACTTGGAGTTAAGCGCTTACTCTTCTCTAAGGGTGCTCTCATGTTTGGTGATTATGTTTCACTGAAAAAATCTATTAGTAAAATTCTAAAATTTCATTTAAAAAATTATTGGAAATTGTCAAGAATTACTCCCCAGTAATACTACATTTACAGTTATAAAGAAGTTGCAAATGTAGCAATAAAAATACCTGGATATGTGGGAAAATATTCAACTATTTCCTAAAAAATATTGGATAAAAGAGGTAATTAAAATTTAATTGTCAAATGATGACTATATCTAAAACTATGACATGTAATGACAGTGTTGCTCAGAGGAAAGTAATCATCTTAAAACCCATCATTACTCACCAAAGTAAAGAATGAAAACAATAAAGGACACATTCCATTTGATAACATTAGGGAAAATATCAAACATATAAGGATTATATTTCATGCTAGAAAACAGAGAGAGTTCCCTGGTGGTACAGTGGTTGAGAATTCACCTGCCAGTGCAGGGGATATGCACTCAATCCCTGGTCCAGGAACTAAGATCCCATATGCTTCAGGGAAGCAGCCCATGTGCCTCAACTGCTGACACATGTGTGGCTAGAGCCCAGGATCCACAGCAAGAGAAGCCTGCAATGAGACATCCCCACTCTAGAGAGCAGATCACACTTGCCAGAACTAGAGAAAGCTAGTGCAGGAATAAAGACTCAGCACAGCCAAAAATACACACACACACTCCTCCCCAGGTGATTCTCTTAAACAACAACAAAAAAGGCAGAAATTCTGAAATGGAAAGAGAAGTGAAACAACTCTAATAAATCTAAGTGATTCTTGAAAAAGTATACACTAATAATGGTATATAAAAAAAGACATATGAAAAAGATGCTGTCGAAGCAAAAACTGTACTGGCCATACATGCACAGCCTAGGGTGACTTTTTCCAAAGCTTTTTAAATAGGAAAGAGAATTGGATTCTTGACTCAGTTCTGCTGAAACAAGGGGTTTTTAAGAGATGAGGTGAGATGAGATTTTATGCCACCTGCGTTTACTAATTGGTCTTACTAGGAAAACTAAACTTTCTCCTGTCTTCATGATTGGAGGAAGTTTTTTAACTTGGAGTTAAGCGCTTACTCTTCCACTGGGACTGGGAGATTAGGGTGCTCTCATGTTTGGTGATTATGTTTCACTGGGATGACTCTAGATCCTTGAGAAAGACATTCTTGGTCATAAAACTGACAAGAGACTTTTAAATGATTTATAGTCCGAAGAGCAGATCAGAACTTTCATTTATAAATTTTCTAAAATATTCTAAGATAAGGGAGGTCAGATAGCTAAAGCCAGAATCCTATCTCAAATGTAGTTAACTAGGGGGAATATTATGTCTCTACTGGCCAATACTCTAAGATCCCATGCTCCCACAAATCGTTATATTAAAATTTAACATAAGATAATATATACTAAAGATATATCACATAATAATTAAATTGTTTATAGCACAGAAAAAGGAACAACACATCCAACTTTTTAACCACATTGTAAATTTTATGTTTAGACATTACAAAGTACCAAATGTAAAGTACTAGCCAATCTAATTTCTGGATATTTAGACACACTGAGACAAAAGCAAACATCGAAATTAAATTTAACAATAATGGATGATTTCATCTGACATTTACAAAATAATTCACTGAAAGAACTGGGTTGTGTGTCTGCTGGAATTCTACCAAGATAGAGATGAGAGATGATGTACTTAAAATGGGTTAATTTAAGCGAGTTAAATGAAGGGATTATTTACAAAGGTTTGAGAGACTTAAGAGATCAGCATGAATTGTGAAACTCCAAGGCATGAACAATGTTAGCAAAGTCATAAGTAATATCACTTAGATCCGAGGAAATACAGTACCTTTAATCCTGAAGGGACAAAAGAGGTGAATAGAATTCATGAAGTCTAGTGAAAACTAGGGCCATGGACCACTAGACAGATCTTTTGTTGTTGTTTAATCGCTAAGTTGTGTCTGTGTCTGTGCAACCACATGGACCGTAAGACACCAGGCATCCCTCTTTTCCAGAGCTTGCTCAGATTCACGTCCATTGAGACAAACCTTAGGGTCATAAACAAATGCATCCTTTGCCAGATCTGCAACAAATTAAAAACAGGAGGTGTGGGGATATGCATCTCCCCTTCTCTTTTCCTCCCATTCTATAAGACCCTCTGAATATCTTTTTGGTCAAAAAAACAAGAAGGCAAAGGGCAAAGAAGTCTTCCAGGCAGAGCAGACAGGGTTGGTCTACAGAAATGGGGGTGAGAAGGACAGTGAGGATTGTATTGTAATTGCCAATGAGCCCCCAGATCAGGAGAAATGCTTATTTTATTGAATCAAATCCTAAATTCATTGGAAGATGCCATTTTATATGGCACTAAGAAATTAAAAAAAAAATGTTGGCAATTAAGTTATAGCACGCTATTTTTTAATCTGATATTTAAAAAAAAATTGTACTGTGTTACTTTTATTTAGATTTAGACCAAAAATGTTACCATTAATCACTCTTAGACTAAATACAGACAGAAATATGTCACAGCTGAGAAATTCTTGCATCTCACTATTTACTCTGATTATTGAAAATCACTTTGACTCAATCTTCCTATACTTTACATGTACCAGTAAGAACATAAATGAGGTGACACTTTTAAAGAATACATTGCTATCATCTTCAATAGCTTCTTCCAAGCCACAGACACTGTTTTAAGCTCTGCTGCTGGTATTGGCTCTACTGAATCGAAAGTTACCAATGGAAAGTTCCTAGACAGCTCTCCAGATGAATGTTCCTTCCTCAAATGATCCATGAATGAAATTTTAGAGAAAATAAATAAAAAATCTTTTCTCTTTGTGAAACCAATAATATTTTGAGTCACTGTTACATATAGATGAACCTTTATTACACTACACCAATATACTGACTTAAGATTGGTCACAATTTAAGGATTATATAAGACTCTTAGAAAGAAAATTATTTTCGTAAATATCCTAAGGAATATATAGAAATTAGCAAAAAATTAAGAGATAACTTTTGTTTCTTCAATAAGCAAGCTGTAAGAAAAGCACTCTGTACATTTTTAATCTATGTTTCTTTCTGTTTCCAGTGAGGTTTTGTCTATGTGCTATGATCCTTGACTATGACATCCACGAAATTGCAGAGGTTACAAAAAAGACAATTACACTGAACATTTCTACAGGTCTGAGAGTGAAGAAAGTGAAGATAGTAGGCAGAGCAGCTGTGGAACACCCTGCCAAGTGGGAAAAATCAGGCAGACTGCAGCATGTCGCTGTGACACAGGCTTTCTCTCTGCTTTTTAAATGTTTTTTTTCCCTCTCAGGCAGGGAAACTGCTAGGGAGTCTGAGGGAATGCTGAGTGTTAATTAGGTACATGAAAATACTCTTCAATAGCTTCTCTGTAGTAGGTTCTAATATGAAATTAAAGGCCTCTCTACTAGAAGAAAGAAATACTAAACAAAAGAAACCTGACAGAGTACCGGACACAATGGGGCTCTCCATTCCAGACATGGTGAATCTAGGATCAAATACTCCTCCTGAGAGCCTTTGCTTCTAGCAGAGTATGCTGGCTGAGCTAAATGTCTGTTTCCACTTAAGCATGGGGCAGATGACACCATGATGTGTTTACCTACCTGAATTAAGTTTAAAGAAGCTTCCTTCTCCATCCTGATTGATATCAGTTAAAGTTAACAAGGAAATACTCAAGTGAAATTCGTGATATTTACTTCCATTTCTTGTTCTATACTCCATCTGTGTGTATGTGTGTGTGTGTGTGTGTGCAATTGTATTAAGTTGCTTCCATCATGTCTGACTTTTTATGACCATATGGACTGGGGCCCGACAGGCTCCTCTGTCCATGGGACTGTCCAGGGAAGGATACTGGATTGAATTGCTACTGTCTTTTAAGATATGGCATATTAGTGTTAGCATTATGGCATAATGCTTCAAGATTGAATTTTTAAGCAAAGAACGCTGTTTCTGTGGGAGTAAAAGAAAAATATAAATTCATGGGTTTTTAAAAATGTGTATGGTTGTGAGAGTTGCACCATAAAGAAGGTTGAGCACCAAAGAACTGATGCTTTTGAACTGTAGTATTGGAGAAGACTCTTGAAAGTCCCTTGGATGCAAAGAGATCAAACTGGTGAATCCTCAAGGAAATCAACCCTGAATATTCATTAGAAGGACTGATGCTGAAGCTGAAGCTGCAATACTTTGGCTACCTGATGCGAAGAGCTGACTCATTGAAAATGATCTTGATTCTGGGAAATATCGAAGCCAAAAGGAGGAGACAGCAGAGAATAGGCTGGATAGATAGCATCGCCAGCTCAACGGACCTGAATTTGAGCAAACTCCAGGAGACAGTTAAAGACAGGAAAGCCTGGCATGCCGCAGTTCATGGGGTCACAAAGAGTTGGACGTGACTTAGCAACTGAACAACAACAACAAATTTAATACTCATTCTTAGATTTCCTAGCTGCTTTAGTTTAAAACACACACAATACATACACATAAACAAAGACATAGAGTTCTTTAACTCTGTATTTAATGCATCCCATGCATAAACCTACTTGGTAAGGGTACAAACAGCCATAAAATGCAATCTTTACCCTCATACCATCATACCATATTGGGATCCATTAAAACAAAGAAGATTCAGTGAATATGAGCAGGATGTTATGGGGTCCTTTCAATTAAAAGACCCTTCAGTGTCCCCAGTTTCTTGCCTGTAGAAAAGGCTTTGTTCTCCTAGCCCTTTATTGAGCTCTAAAGAACAGACTTATGTAGTTACTAATTAGGGAAGTGCTGAGATGCAGAAACAAAGGGGAAACAGTCAAACAAGTGCTGACTTAAGAATTGGGTGCTAAGTTTTATTGGGGGCAAAATTAGGACCTCAGATATCTCTGACAGACTGCTCCAAAGAGGCAAGCAGGGGAAGCTCAACATAAATGCGATTTTAGTGGAGGGGAGCTCATGTGATCAAGCACATAATTTTGCACAAGTTATCGCTAGTCATGAGGAGAAGATGTCATCATGAAGGAATTCAGTGCTCTTTTAAGCAAAGAACTGTTTCTGTGGGAGTAAAAGAAAAATATAAATTCATGGGTTTTTAAAAATGTGTATGGTTGTGAGAGTTGCACCATAAAGAAGGTTGAGCACCAAAGAACTGATGCTTTTGAACTGTAGTATTGGAGAAGACTCTTGAAAGTCCCTTGGATGCAAAGAGATCAAACTGGTGAATCCTCAAGGAAATCAACCCTGAATATTCATTAGAAGGACTGATGCTGAAGCTGAAGCTGCAATACTTTGGCTACCTGATGCGAAGAGCTGACTCATTGAAAATGATCTTGATTCTGGGAAATATCGAAGCCAAAAGGAGGAGACAGCAGAGAATAGGCTGGATAGATAGCATCGCCAGCTCAACGGACCTGAATTTGAGCAAACTCCAGGAGACAGTTAAAGACAGGAAAGCCTGGCATGCCGCAGTTCATGGGGTCACAAAGAGTTGGACGTGACTTAGCAACTGAACAACAACAACAAATTTAATACTCATTCTTAGATTTCCTAGCTGCTTTAGTTTAAAACACACACAATACATACACATAAACAAAGACATAGAGTTCTTTAACTCTGTATTTAATGCATCCCATGCATAAACCTACTTGGTAAGGGTACAAACAGCCATAAAATGCAATCTTTACCCTCATACCATCATACCATATTGGGATCCATTAAAACAAAGAAGATTCAGTGAATATGAGCAGGATGTTATGGGGTCCTTTCAATTAAAAGACCCTTCAGTGTCCCCAGTTTCTTGCCTGTAGAAAAGGCTTTGTTCTCCTAGCCCTTTATTGAGCTCTAAAGAACAGACTTATGTAGTTACTAATTAGGGAAGTGCTGAGATGCAGAAACAAAGGGGAAACAGTCAAACAAGTGCTGACTTAAGAATTGGGTGCTAAGTTTTATTGGGGGCAAAATTAGGACCTCAGATATCTCTGACAGACTGCTCCAAAGAGGCAAGCAGGGGAAGCTCAACATAAATGCGATTTTAGTGGAGGGGAGCTCATGTGATCAAGCACATAATTTTGCACAAGTTATCGCTAGTCATGAGGAGAAGATGTCATCATGAAGGAATTCAGTGCTCTTTTAGTTATGAGGAGATAAAAGAATTGGGTTCATAAAATAAGCTCCTGGAAATATCTATCTGAAGACCTTGCCTGCCAGTTTTCCAGAGCACAGAAAGCTTCATTCCTGATCTCCACCTTGAACTCACTTTAGGGTGTGTTGAAGGTCAGCAGCTACAGCAGCACATGATTTAATCTTTTGCAGAGGTAGGCAGCAAGTGCCAATTTGTAGCTGACACAAGTAATGACAACAGTTCAGCAACAAAACAGAGCTCTAGTTTCTGCTCAGCTGGTATACATAACCATCTGACAGATCTCCTTGAGTTGTTCTTCAGGACCTGAGATACCCCACCCTCTAAGAGGATGGTGACCAACTGCTGACCGCAGCACTAGACCCAAGACTGACTGGACCCAGAATGCCATTGACGAGATGTTACCTTACCATCAACCAATCAGAAGAAAGTCATGTACCGTGAAATCCTCATTTCCTAGTGTGGCCTTTAAAAATGTTTCTCTGAAAGAGGGCTTCCCTGGTGGTACAGTGGGTAAGGACACCACCTTGCTTGCAGTGCTAGGGGCGCCGGTTCAATCCCTGGCACAGGAAGATCCCACGTGCTGTAGTGTGGCTGGACTGGTGTGTCACTTCTGAGCCAGTGCTCTGGAGCACATGTGCCTGGAGCCGGTGCTCTGCGACAAGACAGGCCACTGTAATGGAAAGCCCACATGGGCTGAAGATGGATGAATATAAATAGATGAAAGACCAATAGAAGTGGCAAAAAAAAAAAAAAAAGTTACTCTGAAAGAGACTGAGAAGTTAGGTTCTTTGAGCATGTGTCTCCCATATGCCAGGTTTGGTGTCTTCTAAATAGAAGCTTTACTCTCAGTAAATTGACCTTGCTGTGCAGTTACTGAGCAGCTCCAAGTTCCTTTGGATAAAAATAGGGACTAAGAAAACCATGTTATTCTGCATGGCAAGACTTTTACAGTACGGAGCAAAATGAAACACCAAAAATGGGAAATGTGACCTAAACGATATGCTCCTCTATTCTTTCCTTCTACTTTTCCCCTTCTACCTTTGGCCTGCTTCTGAGATAGAAGAAAAAAAAAGGGCCAGGGTAAAACCTTTAAAAGAAAGACATGACCATTGAGGATATGACCTAAACTGGTTAGAACCTACCAGGCCCAAAGTGACAGAAAATTTGACTTCCAATAGACCTTGAGTATCATTATATGCTCACTGTAATACATTAGCATATGCTAAGTGACACATGTTCAGGCACCATGACAGTTCGAAGTCAATGGATAAAAGGCTAAAATGTGGGTAGTTACGAAATTCCTGGAAAACCCCACCACTACTCCAAAATAGTTAGAGTAATCTTCCCACTCACTGTGGGCTTCCCTGGTGGCTCAGACAGTAAAGAATCTGCCTGACATGCAGGAGACCTGGGTTCAGTTCCTGGCTTAGGAAGATCACCTGGCTCCAGAAGAGAATGGCGACCTACTCTAATATTCTTGTCTGGATAATTCGATGGACAAAGGATCCTGGTGGATTACAGTCCATGGGGTCACAGAGTAGGACATGGCTGAGCGAGTAACACTTTCCTACTTATTAGCCTATGAAATTATCCAACCCATAAAAACTAACCACCACCACACCCTGAGGTCTCTTGCCTTCTCAGACAGCCAACACTGTCTGTGGAGTCTGTATATCCTTGATTAAATACACTTTAATTCTACTTCTGCTCCCTCTTGAATTCTTTCCTGCATCAAGCTAACAACTCTCACTTGCTAGTCAGTCCCATGGACTTGCCCATGACCATCCTCTTGCATTCTATTTTCCTGCTGACACTAATATATTTCCAAACAATCATTTTCTATACAGACGTTCTAATTGTTTTTGCCAATTGTTGTTTCAATACCAGTTAACTCTAAATTATCAAAAATGGAAACTTCATATTTTTAATCTCCACAGGTCATTCTTAGAGAATCACAGGTGTTCTGAGAACTTTGATTTAGCCAAATGCTATTATCTTAAAATTGTAAGGCCTTTGTTAATTAGATTGTGAATTGAGTTTTCATATTTATCATCAATGTAATAAATCATAGTTAAGTGGACCTCTAACATTTGTCAAAACAGCAACATGAATCATCCATAGGTATACATATGCTTCCTCCTTCTTGAACCTTCCTCCCATCTCTCTCCCCATCTCACACCTATAGGTTGTTATACAGCCCTGCTTGAGTTCCCTGAGTCATACAGCAAATTTTCATTGGCTATCTATTTTACATATGGTAATGTAAGTTTCTGTGTTATTCTTTCCATACATGTCACCCATTGAAAATTCATGTTGATGTTTAGCAGAGCCCAACAAAATTCTTTAAGGAAATTATCCTTCAATTAAAAAAATTAAAAAGTCCCAAAACCCATTTGTTCAATAATTTTTGCCCAACTGGTGAATTCTAATAAACATGATAAACTTTTCCAGGCTCCTCTGTTTATGGAATTTCCCAGGCAAGAATACTGGCGTGGGTTATCATTCCTTTCTCAGGGGTTTTCCTGACCCAAGAATCAAACCCCAGTCTCATGCAAGGCAGACAGAGTCTTTAGTGTCTGAGACAGAGTCTTCAGAGTCTTTAGCTACCAGAGGAGTTCCACTCATTGCTGATAAAACTGGAATAGTTGAAGTTCAGCAGTTCATACGCAAACAACACATATCACCATTTCTTAGGCAATTGCTTTTACACTTCAAAACTCTGTAACAAAGACAAAACTCAAACAGCAGAGTTCTCCATCCTTGTTGTTGTTATTTAGTCCTGAAATCCTGTCCTACTCTTTGTAACCCCATGGACTGCAGCATGCCAGACTTCCCTGTCCTTCACTATCTCCTAGAGTTTGTTCAAATTCATGTTCATGCTTAGTGAAAAGGAAACTTCACACAAACCCTCTTTCAAGCATATCAAAGAGCCTTTAATGAGAAAATTAAATTACAATCTCTAAAAGAACCAGTTCAGTAGCAAAATGAATTTCTAATTAGTGGGTCCTATCATTTTGCCATTTGATAATAATTTAGCTTCTTAGTGGAGCATGCTCTTTCAACCTCTGAGGAAAAGTTAACTCTAAATTATGGAAACTTCATATTTTTAATCTCCACAGGTCATTCTTAGAGAATCACAGGTGTTCTGAGAACTTTGATTTAGCCAAATGCTATTATCTTAAAATTGTAAGGCCTTTGTTAATTAGATTGTGAATTGAGTTTTCATATTTATCATCAATGTAATAAATCATAGTTAAGTGGACCTCTAACATTTGTCAAAACAGCAACATGAATCATCCATAGGTATACATATGCTTCCTCCTTCTTGAACCTTCCTCCCATCTCTCTCCCCATCTCACACCTATAGGTTGTTATACAGCCCTGCTTGAGTTCCCTGAGTCATACAGCAAATTTTCATTGGCTATCTATTTTACATATGGTAATGTAAGTTTCTGTGTTGTTCTTTCCATACATGTCACCCATTGAAAATTCATGTTGATGTTTAGCAGAGCCCAACAAAATTCTTTAAGGAAATTATCCTTCAATTAAAAAAAAAATTAAAAAAAGTCCCAAAACCCATTTGTTCAATAATTTTTGCCCAACTGGTGAATTCTAATAAACATGATAAACTTTTCCAGGCTCCTCTGTTTATGGAATTTCCCAGGCAAGAATACTGGCGTGGGTTATCATTCCTTTCTCAGGGGTTTTCCTGACCCAAGAATCAAACCCCAGTCTCATGCAAGGCAGACAGAGTCTTTAGTGTCTGAGACAGAGTCTTCAGAGTCTTTAGCTACCAGAGGAGTTCCACTCATTGCTGATAAAACTGGAATAGTTGAAGTTCAGCAGTTCATACGCAAACAACACATATCACCATTTCTTAGGCAATTGCTTTTACACTTCAAAACTCTGTAACAAAGACAAAACTCAAACAGCAGAGTTCTCCATCCTTGTTGTTGTTATTTAGTCCTGAAATCCTGTCCTACTCTTTGTAACCCCATGGACTGCAGCATGCCAGACTTCCCTGTCCTTCACTATCTCCTAGAGTTTGTTCAAATTCATGTTCATGCTTAGTGAAAAGGAAACTTCACACAAACCCTCTTTCAAGCATATCAAAGAGCCTTTAATGAGAAAATTAAATTACAATCTCTAAAAGAACCAGTTCAGTAGCAAAATGAATTTCTAATTAGTGGGTCCTATCATTTTGCCATTTGATAATAATTTAGCTTCTTAGTGGAGCATGCTCTTTCAACCTCTGAGGAAAATGTATAAACCTTGCTGCCAATAGCACTACAGTTGATCCACACTAAATATTTAGAATCGATAGCACTAACCAATATTCCATATTGCCTGTTTTCTCATATCCAATCCTTGAAAACAATATGAATGGAAATAAAACTGTAATTAACTGCTGACTTGAAAAGATGAACGGAGTTGTGAGTTAAATTTTATTTTGGGTGAAATGAGGACTGCAGCCTGAGAAAGCAGCATCTCAGACAGCTCTGAGAGACAATACATAAGGATTTGACAGAAGGGAAGTTCAATACCATTAAACACTCATTTTACAAAGAGTTTTATGTTTATCACAAGGATATGATGTTACCATGAAGAGATTTAGTACTTTCCTTTTTTTTTTTTACATGAAACTTTTAGTAATTTTATTCATTTTCCAAAGTCTTGCGGTATTAGTAAAAAAAGATAATGGTCATTATAAATAAATATAAAATGGAAGTTGATGGAAAAACAACCCCAAGTCTTTTTTGACTCTCCCCAAATCCACCAAAAGAAAAAAACAACTAGCTAGTATATGACAAGTGTCCTTTTCACACATTATCTTTAGATACATATGCACCTTGTGGTGGTGGTATTTTAGTTGCTAAGTGCTGTCCAACTCTTTTGTGACTCCCGCCCCTCATGGACTGTAGCCCAGCAGGCTCCGCTATCCCTGGGATTTCCCAGGCAACAATACTGAAGTAGGTTGCCATTTCCTTCTCCAATTTAGCATTTTTCAAGAGATGAGGAGATGCAAGGATTGAGATGACAAAATCTGTTCATAAGGCATCCACCTATCTAAAGACCTGCTCCACCAGATTCCCTGGACTAGAGAGTGCCTTAACATATCTGTAAACAACAAAACTCTGTAAAAGTAAAATTAAAAAAAAAAAAAATGAAAGCAGCTTTTCAAAAAAGAAAAAAAGATTAGCAGCTGTCACAGCAGAGGGGTCAGTTTCCAAAGAAGCAGATGGCAAATGGTCTTGTTGTTCAGTCACTGGCAATATAACTGTTAAGTGCTCCTATGTAGTTGACAGAACTGTCAGGTCTTGGTTGGCATTTAGCCCTAAAAAGTTTATTCTAGATACTTTAGTATCTAGAATTATTTAAAAATAATTTTTTTGGATGAAGAAGTCCAATGTCAAATCCAAGTCTCTAATCAAAATATGCTGTCTGATTAATCATTATAAAAAAACAGAGTGATGTTTTCAAACATTCCTATTTGTGAAAGAAAATACAATTGGATGTATCTCTTTTTATTACAGCTTAAGGTTCATAAGGTCAACTTTGCTTTTAAGTTGTACTTTTTCCTATGTTTATTTCCCTTAGGCTCTACCTGATACATGTAACAAAAATGTAGCAGTGCATTATAATTGCATCTCATCAAGAAGCTATTTGAAAAGCACAAAAGCAAAATATTAGACGCTTGGAGCAGATATGACTTGATGGTGTTTAGGTAACTGGAAACTGAACTTAACTAATAATCACGGAAGAGGCTGCGACTACATAATGTGGGGACGACAATGTATCTGACAGTGTGAATTAGCGTATATTTATCTGGTTCAAGAAAAAGAACAGAATGTCCCCTGGCTATTAAGATCAAACAACTCCTGAATATGCTTTCTTTCTCCAACAAAAAATTGTTGCTAGTGCTGTCCACACTTCTTTTTGGGGGGATTTTAGTTGCTAAGTGCTGTCCAACTCTTTTGTGACTCCCGCCCCTCATGGACTGTAGCCCAGCAGGCTCCGCTATCCCTGGGATTTCCCAGGCAACAATACTGAAGTAGGTTGCCATTTCCTTCTCCAATTTAGCATTTTTCAAGAGATGAGGAGACGCAAGGATTGAGATGACAAAATCTGTTCATAAGGCATCCACCTATCTAAAGACCTGCTCCACCAGATTCCCTGGACTAGAGAGTGCCTTAACATATCTGTAAACAACAAAACTCTGTAAAAGTAAAATTAAAAAAAAAAAAATGAAAGCAGCTTTTCAAAAAAGAAAAAAAGATTAGCAGCTGTCACAGCAGAGGGGTCAGTTTCCAAAGAAGCAGATGGCAAATGGTCTTGTTGTTCAGTCACTGGCAATATAACTGTTAAGTGCTCCTATGTAGTTGACAGAACTGTCAGGTCTTGGTTGGCATTTAGCCCTAAAAAGTTTATTCTAGATACTTTAGTATCTAGAATTATTTAAAAATAATTTTTTTGGATGAAGAAGTCCAATGTCAAATCCAAGTCTCTAATCAAAATATGCTGTCTGATTAATCATTATAAAAAAACAGAGTGATGTTTTCAAACATTCCTATTTGTGAAAGAAAATACAATTGGATGTATCTCTTTTTATTACAGCTTAAGGTTCATAAGGTCAACTTTGCTTTTAAGTTGTACTTTTTCCTATGTTTATTTCCCTTAGGCTCTACCTGATACATGTAACAAAAATGTAGCAGTGCATTATAATTGCATCTCATCAAGAAGCTATTTGAAAAGCACAAAAGCAAAATATTAGACGCTTGGAGCAGATATGACTTGATGGTGTTTAGGTAACTGGAAACTGAACTTAACTAATAATCACGGAAGAGGCTGCGACTACATAATGTGGGGACGACAATGTATCTGACAGTGTGAATTAGCGTATATTTATCTGGTTCAAGAAAAAGAACAGAATGTCCCCTGGCTATTAAGATCAAACAACTCCTGAATATGCTTTCTTTCTCCAACAAAAAATTGTTGCTTGCCCTTTCAGTAAAGGAAAAATGCTGTCCATTGTAAAACCATCAGCCACTGTAGCCACAACCAACGGTGTGCCTCGATGGGAACTGAGGATGATGAAAAGTAGGATTCTGTCTTGAGACAGTTAAAAGTGTATTTAAGTAGTCATTTCAGTAATTCCCGACTCTCACATCTTCCCATACATGGAAAAGCACTGAAATCATCAAATTGAGATTTATTGTTCTTTTTTGTGTTTAGCAGTAATTTTTGATGTTCAGCTACGTTTCCTTGTCACTGTTGTTTTGTTTTTAGCAAAAACTCATGTATATCCCAGGCTATAGTTCTAAGTAAGGTCCTCAAATAAAACATAGCTTGCAACTTTTAGGTTGTATGTCTTTCCTCAGTTAATACTTCCATCCTTATTTATCGTACTAATTCTGGGCCTTATGTTGTGTACAATTTTAAGGCTATTTTTTTGACTACCACATGTCTTTTGCAGTGTGATTAATCTTCTATCAGGTATTACACTGATCTAAAATTATTTTTATCAGTTGGTCTGGTAGATTAATCTAAATTAAATGAATTAGAGACCTATTGTATGCTGAAGATTATTAGATGCTACATGAAAGAAAGCAGCATAGGAAAATTCTCATGCTTTTCCAAAATTTACAATTTAGTTTACAAACACTACTGACATTAAACAATAGTTATTAATATGAGACATGGTTTAAGAACAATTGTGTGTTAACTTCTAAACTGAAGGAAACCCAGATGAAAGTTATTAATGAAAACTTTCACAGGGTGAATTTTTAACTTCTAAAAACTGAAGGAGGATATAATCAAGAAGCTATTTGAAAAGCACAAAAGCAAAATATTAGACGCTTGGAGCAGATATGACTTGATGGTGTTTAGGTAACTGGAAACTGAACTTAACTAATAATCACGGAAGAGGCTGCGACTACATAATGTGGGGACGACAATGTATCTGACAGTGTGAATTAGCGTATATTTATCTGGTTCAAGAAAAAGAACAGAATGTCCCCTGGCTATTAAGATCAAACAACTCCTGAATATGCTTTCTTTCTCCAACAAAAAATTGTTGCTTGCCCTTTCAGTAAAGGAAAAATGCTGTCCATTGTAAAACCATCAGCCACTGTAGCCACAACCAACGGTGTGCCTCGATGGGAACTGAGGATGATGAAAAGTAGGATTCTGTCTTGAGACAGTTAAAAGTGTATTTAAGTAGTCATTTCAGTAATTCCCGACTCTCACATCTTCCCATACATGGAAAAGCACTGAAATCATCAAATTGAGATTTATTGTTCTTTTTTGTGTTTAGCAGTAATTTTTGATGTTCAGCTACGTTTCCTTGTCACTGTTGTTTTGTTTTTAGCAAAAACTCATGTATATCCCAGGCTATAGTTCTAAGTAAGGTCCTCAAATAAAACATAGCTTGCAACTTTTAGGTTGTATGTCTTTCCTCAGTTAATACTTCCATCCTTATTTATCGTACTAATTCTGGGCCTTATGTTGTGTACAATTTTAAGGCTATTTTTTTGACTACCACATGTCTTTTGCAGTGTGATTAATCTTCTATCAGGTATTACACTGATCTAAAATTATTTTTATCAGTTGGTCTGGTAGATTAATCTAAATTAAATGAATTAGAGACCTATTGTATGCTGAAGATTATTAGATGCTACATGAAAGAAAGCAGCATAGGAAAATTCTCATGCTTTTCCAAAATTTACAATTTAGTTTACAAACACTACTGACATTAAACAATAGTTATTAATATGAGACATGGTTTAAGAACAATTGTGTGTTAACTTCTAAAAACTGAAGGAGGATATAATCCAAGATGAAAGTTATTAATGAAAACTTTCACAGGGTGATTATATTTGAGCCTATCTTTCAAGAATGAATAGCTTTAACATGAATAAAAATAAAAGAAAATAGACTGGATAAATAAAGTGACTATGCAATTTAAGATAGGTTTTTAAAATGCTGTAATTGTAACAGAGCATGAGGAAAGAAAAGCAGTGGGGAATGAGATTTGTGGCCATAAATTATAAAACTATATTTTAACATGTGTGAATATGTGTATATGTGTGCTGGAGATATTTACAGATGTAAGACCTGAAATAAACTGGACATATAAAAGAAAAAAATAAATTGATGGTTTTTGTTATAATTCTGAATCACTAGTTTTGTGAAACATACATTTTAGCTACTTTAAGACATTATTTTTTTGTTGTTAGATGGACACTGAAAAGGAGTAACATTCCAATATTTGATTAATCTTGAGAGGGTAGATAAGTGAATTCTTAGTAGTTCTGCTTATAGGGGAAAGAATAGAAAATGGGAAAGAAGGCCTGGCTTTCTAAAGATTTTTTTAAGTACAAATATAGTTCAAATATCATTTAAAATTTCTTCTTACAAGTGACATTGAGTTATTACCACATTTGAATGTTGTAGTAAAAAAAAAAACAGAAGAAAGTCAAAGTATATCAAATGAAAGAAATAAAAAGTAGGTATTGCAATGCTTATGTGCGACAAAAAATTCATCCCAAAATAAATACAGGAGTTCTCTAACTTAATTAAAAATGACACAAAAGGAAGAAAATGAAAACGAAAATGTTGAATAGGAATAATACCCAAAGGTGTGCCTAAATGAATGACCAATAAACATATAAGAAAATATTAGCTTAATTAGTCATTAAGACAATGCAAATCAAAGGCGCAATGATATCACTTTATTATCTATTTTAGTGAGACTAAAATTAAGATTGGCAATAGTAAGGACTAGAAGAGTAGTGATTAGAATTTTTAAAGCTGTTGGTGAGTATGCCAAATGCTATAATATTAATATGAGACATGGTTTAAGAACAATTGTGTGTTAACTTCTAAAAACTGAAGGAGGATATAATCCAAGATGAAAGTTATTAATGAAAACTTTCACAGGGTGATTATATTTGAGCCTATCTTTCAAGAATGAATAGCTTTAACATGAATAAAAATAAAAGAAAATAGACTGGATAAATAAAGTGACTATGCAATTTAAGATAGGTTTTTAAAATGCTGTAATTGTAACAGAGCATGAGGAAAGAAAAGCAGTGGGGAATGAGATTTGTGGCCATAAATTATAAAACTATATTTTAACATGTGTGAATATGTGTATATGTGTGCTGGAGATATTTACAGATGTAAGACCTGAAATAAACTGGACATATAAAAGAAAAAAATAAATTGATGGTTTTTGTTATAATTCTGAATCACTAGTTTTGTGAAACATACATTTTAGCTACTTTAAGACATTATTTTTTTGTTGTTAGATGGACACTGAAAAGGAGTAACATTCCAATATTTGATTAATCTTGAGAGGGTAGATAAGTGAATTCTTAGTAGTTCTGCTTATAGGGAATGAATAGAAAATGGGAAAGAAGGCCTGGCTTTCTAAAGATTTTTTTAAGTACAAATATAGTTCAAATATCATTTAAAATTTCTTCTTACAAGTGACATTGAGTTATTACCACATTTGAATGTTGTAGGAAAAAAAAAAAAAAACAGAAGAAAGTCAAAGTATATCAAATGAAAGAAATAAAAAGTAGGTATTGCAATGCTTATGTGCGACAAAAAATTCATCCCAAAATAAATACAGGAGTTCTCTAACTTAATTAAAAATGACACAAAAGGAAGAAAATGAAAACGAAAATGTTGAATAGGAATAATACCCAAAGGTGTGCCTAAATGAATGACCAATAAACATATAAGAAAATATTAGCTTAATTAGTCATTAAGACAATGCAAATCAAAGGCGCAATGATATCACTTTATTATCTATTTTAGTGAGACTAAAATTAAGATTGGCAATAGTAAGGACTAGAAGAGTAGTGATTAGAATTTTTAAAGCTGTTGGTGAGTATGCCAAATGCTATAATATTAATATGACTCAGATGTCTGGGAAAACTTTTGATAATATCTATAAAATTGGATCACTAATTCTTAAGACCCAGTAATTAACTTCTTATATATCCAACAAAAAAATCATGCACGGCAGGAAAAAAATCAAAAAATCCCAAATATCATTTAAGTCAAACATAATCAACGTATAAAACACAATACAGCACAAATGACTACTTCTACATGAAACGGCATGAATGAATCATAAACAGTGAAAGTCGCAAACATGCCATTGAGCAAGCAAAAAATAAAAAATAAATAAATTACAAAATTTACATGAGATATACTTCCTTTCAATAGTGTTTAAATAAGCAAAATTAATTTATGGCTTCAGAAGTGAGAATACAGTTATTGTCTCAGTGGATTCTGATAAAGAGGGGCAGGGTTTTCGGGTGATGCCTGTAACAGATTTTTTTTTTTATCTGGTTTGTGGTTAAAAGTATATGTTGGCTTCCCCTGGTGGTCCACTGGTTAAGGACACCGCCTTGCAATGCAAGGGGCGCCGGTTCGAGCCCTGGCCTGGGAAGATCCCACATGCTGTGGAGTGGCTGGACTGATGTGTCCAATCACCGAGCCGGAGCTCTGGAGCGCATGCGCCCAGAGCCAGCTCTCTGCGACGACAGAGGCTGCCGCGATGGGAGGCCCACAGGAGCCAAAGAAGGAAGACGAATGAAAATAGAGAAATGAAAGACCAATAGAAGTGGCCCGCCCACTCCCCTCCCTCCCCAACCCGACCCCCCCCCAAAAGAAAAAAAAAAAAAAAACTTTAAAAAAAAAAAAAAAAAAAAAAAATAAAAATAAAAGTATATGTTAAATTTGAAAACTTACTGAGCTATAACCTCACAATTTGTATATTTCTTATATGTATATGTATGGGACTATATATATATATATATATATATATATATTTAAATTTTGGCCTCATTTATCTTTTTATTCATTCATTTTCATCTCTCCTTATTCTTTGGCCTGTGTGGGCCTCCTGTTGCAGTGGCCACTCTCGTTGCGGAGCACTGGCTCTGGGCCCACGTGGTCCAGAGCACTGGCTCATAATTGGACACAGCAGTCCAGCCACTCTGCAGCATATGGATTCTTCCCTGACTAGGGATGTAACCAGTACCCCTTGCACTGCAAGGCAGACTCTTTATTCACTGGACCTGCAGGGAAGCCCTATATATTTTTTAATAAAAGAAAAAGGAAATACAAGGATTGACTTTTAGCTTCCATTGTGATTAGATTCAAATCATGGAATTGCAGCAGATCAAAAATCCCAAATATCATTTAAGTCAAACATAATCAACGTATAAAACACAATACAGCACAAATGACTACTTCTACATGAAACGGCATGAATGAATCATAAACAGTGAAAGTCGCAAACATGCCATTGAGCAAGCAAAAAATAAAAAATAAATAAATTACAAAATTTACATGAGATATACTTCCTTTCAATAGTGTTTAAATAAGCAAAATTAATTTATGGCTTCAGAAGTGAGAATACAGTTATTGTCTCAGTGGATTCTGATAAAGAGGGGCAGGGTTTTCGGGTGATGCCTGTAACAGATTTTTTTTTTTATCTGGTTTGTGGTTAAAAGTATATGTTGGCTTCCCCTGGTGGTCCACTGGTTAAGGACACCGCCTTGCAATGCAAGGGGCGCCGGTTCGAGCCCTGGCCTGGGAAGATCCCACATGCTGTGGAGTGGCTGGACTGATGTGTCCAATCACCGAGCCGGAGCTCTGGAGCGCATGCGCCCAGAGCCAGCTCTCTGCGACGACAGAGGCTGCCGCGATGGGAGGCCCACAGGAGCCAAAGAAGGAAGACGAATGAAAATAGAGAAATGAAAGACCAGTAGAAGTGGCCCGCCCACTCCCCTCCCTTCCCAACCCGACCCCCTCCCAAAGTAAATAAATAAATAAATCTTTAAAAAAAATAAAAACATAAAAAAAAATAAAAATAAAAGTATATGTTCACTTTGAAAATTTACTGAGCTATAAACTTACAATTTGTATATTTCTTATATGTATATGTATGGGACTATATATATATATATATATATATATATATATTTAAATTTTGGCCTCATTTATCTTTTTTTTATTCATTCATTTTCATCTCTCCTTATTCTTTGGCCTGTGTGGGCCTCCTGTTGCAGTGGCCACTCTCGTTGCGGAGCACTGGCTCTGGGCCCACGTGGTCCAGAGCACTGGCTCATAATTGGACACAGCAGTCCAGCCACTCTGCAGCATATGGATTCTTCCCTGACTAGGGATGTAACCAGTACCCCTTGCACTGCAAGGCAGACTCTTTATTCACTGGACCTGCAGGGAAGCCCTATATATTTTTTAATAAAAGAAAAAGGAAATACAAGGATTGACTTTTAGCTTCCATTGTGATTAGATTCAAATCATGATCAAAATAATATACCATTTTCCTCTCCATTTGATTATCATCAATTAAAATACTAATGGAGATGATATTTTAATTTTTTGTGGATTTCAGAGGTCTAAAATTACCTGGAAAAGTGGTAGTATTTTATAAATTAAATTTATATTAAATTTAGAATATCTTCCTGTATTACCAAAATAATTTTTATAATGTATATTGGGAAAAAAAAGGTAAAAGCAGAACAGAATACAAAAATAAGGTTTCCCAGATGGCTCAGTTGTGAAGAGTCTGCCAGCCAATGCAGCAGACATGGGAGACAGAGGTTCAATTCCTGGGTCAGGATGATTCCCTGCAGAAGGGAAAGGGCATCCCATTTCAGTATTCCCACCTGGAAAATTCCATGGACAGAGGGGCCTGGTGGGATAGAGCACATGGCATTGCAAACAGTTGGACATGACTGAGTAACTGAGCATGCATATATACAAAATTAAACTTCAGGAAAAATTCAATGCCTATCAACAGGAGAGTAGATAATACACATTAAAATAACAGACTAGAAGTATTTAACATAAAAGGACATGAACAGCTAAGACTATATTTGACAAGATGGATGAATATGATAAATGTAATTGAAGGTTTAACAAGTTATAGGAAACTATATTTCATGATACCATTGTTAAATTAACACAGTTTAAAATGTATGTTCAGAAAATTTTACTGACTGAACAGAATTAAAAATATATGCAAGGAAATAATAAACACAGAACTGGAGATGACTTTATGTTTGCTTGGTTGGTTTGGTCTTTAGTTTGAAGGCAGAAAGTATCTGGATGGGGCAGGACCAAACTGGATGATGGAGTCTTTGTTAGTGTTCTAGATTTTGTGTTGAGTAGCGGATTTATAGATTTTTTTCAATTATTTAAAACAGATTTCAGACATGCAGATTAAAGACATGCATTCAGATTAAAAAACAGTCTGGTGGGCAAATAGATGGCAGACACTATCAGGGTCTGTCATAACCAAAGTTAAATAGGTTGGGATCTGGGACCCCTACTGGAATGTTTGTATCTGGACAAATGTCTCCCTGAGCAACTGAATACAAAGAAACTATGAGGGACTAAAAATAACTGCGTGTATGCCTATGCATACCTGCTCAGTCAGTAAATGTCTGACTCTTCATGACCCCAAGGACTGCACCTTGCCAGGCTCCTCAGTCCATGGGATTTCCCAGCCCAGAATACTCAAGTGGGTTGTCATTTCCTTCTCCAGAAGATCTTCCTGACCCAGGAAATGACCTTGGGTCATTGGTTGGCAGGTAAATTCTTTGCTCCTGAGCCACCAGGGAAGCTCTGGGTATATGTCCAGGCTTGTGCAATTAGACAGAAATTTCACATCTCCCTCCTCTACCAGTTCCCAGCAATGATTAATCTGCTTCCTATCTTTCCATGTTGACTTCTTATGGATATGTAGTATAACCTGAATCCATTTTTAACTATAGGTCTTCATGGTTTTTGTGCTTTGTGTACTTTTTCCAAAGTTTTGAAACTCTTATGGGGGGGAAAGCATGGCATTGCAAACAGTTGGACATGACTGAGTAACTGAGCATGCATATATACAAAATTAAACTTCAGGAAAAATTCAATGCCTATCAACAGGAGAGTAGATAATACACATTAAAATAACAGACTAGAAGTATTTAACATAAAAGGACATGAACAGCTAAGACTATATTTGACAAGATGGATGAATATGATAAATGTAATTGAAGGTTTAACAAGTTATAGGAAACTATATTTCATGATACCATTGTTAAATTAACACAGTTTAAAATGTATGTTCAGAAAATTTTACTGACTGAACAGAATTAAAAATATATGCAAGGAAATAATAAACACAGAACTGGAGATGACTTTATGTTTGCTTGGTTGGTTTGGTCTTTAGTTTGAAGGCAGAAAGTATCTGGATGGGGCAGGACCAAACTGGATGATGGAGTCTTTGTTAGTGTTCTAGATTTTGTGTTGAGTAGCGGATTTATAGATTTTTTTCAATTATTTAAAACAGATTTCAGACATGCAGATTAAAGACATGCATTCAGATTAAAAAACAGTCTGGTGGGCAAATAGATGGCAGACACTATCAGGGTCTGTCATAACCAAAGTTAAATAGGTTGGGATCTGGGACCCCTACTGGAATGTTTGTATCTGGACAAATGTCTCCCTGAGCAACTGAATACAAAGAAACTATGAGGGACTAAAAATAACTGCGTGTATGCCTATGCATACCTGCTCAGTCAGTAAATGTCTGACTCTTCATGACCCCAAGGACTGCACCTTGCCAGGCTCCTCAGTCCATGGGATTTCCCAGCCCAGAATACTCAAGTGGGTTGTCATTTCCTTCTCCAGAAGATCTTCCTGACCCAGGAAATGACCTTGGGTCATTGGTTGGCAGGTAAATTCTTTGCTCCTGAGCCACCAGGGAAGCTCTGGGTATATGTCCAGGCTTGTGCAATTAGACAGAAATTTCACATCTCCCTCCTCTACCAGTTCCCAGCAATGATTAATCTGCTTCCTATCTTTCCATGTTGACTTCTTATGGATATGTAGTATAACCTGAATCCATTTTTAACTATAGGTCTTCATGGTTTTTGTGCTTTGTGTACTTTTTAATACTCGTCCATCTTAGAGGATAGCAATACTCTTTCTGTGCATCATATTACACTGTCTGTAATGTCACTGCAGCAGATGTTGTGAGAACTTGTCTCATGTTTACACAGTTACTTTAGCTTAATTGCCCTCATGTTCCAGTTTGTAATCCTTAATGATCCTACTCATAGTAAAAGTCAACCTCATCTGTGATGCAACTAGGTGACTGCCAAGTAAACTATCCTTATAGCAACACAGGGGTGATGTCTTGAGCTTCAGTGAAACAGTGTTCCATTTTCCTATAACCATCTGTGCTTTTTTCCCTCTACAGGATCTAAGTGTCTGGCTGAATAACTTAACCTAGGGTGTGATTGTAACAAGTGGAATTCACCTTTAATTTTTATGTGTTCACCTGAATCTAAAGAGGTGTGAGAGTTTTCTTTACCATGGATCAACAAAAGGAAATAGGATATTATGTTTTGTACTTTGACTTAAATAGAAGAATGAAATGTGGCTTCTAGATTATGCTTTTGAGGTATGAAACATGGTTGTTCATGTTAGCCTTTTTATCCTAATGTGTTGCTTATTTTGTGTAACATTTTTCAGAGAAAATCAGTGATGTTTAATAATTACTATTAAACAAATGGCATTTGTTTTCACTGAATAAATGAAACAATAAATAAGCATCAATTCCTAGCTTGTAGCATTTAAGCAGCTGTCTGCTTAATGGTCTACCTCTCCTGTCTACACTGAGAATATAAGGACAGGTAAATGGCCTTGAATATATTTAATTCCACTGCTGAGAACAGTACCAGGTACAGATATAATCACCTGATGAATAATAATGTAAAGGTCATATTTTAAAACTTTTATTTGCTGTACAACTTAATGTGCAACACTTTTTGTCCTAGATAAGGAAAAACAAACATTTGAGAAAAGCGATATATATCTATCTATCTATCTATCTATCTATCTATATATATATATATATATATATACACTATACTACTATACTATACTATATATATATATATATATATATATATACTATACATACATACTATATATATACATACTATACATACTATATATATATATATATATACATATATATATATATACTATATACATACTATATATATATATATATATACACATACATGATACAAAATATCTAATTTTCAACTAGCTTTACATTCCAGGTCAACAGCCAGTAATAGTAGTGATGCTGGCAAAAATGCTAAGAGGGGAGGCTTCTAATGGCTTGTTTCACTCCAGAAACACTAAAATCCTGACAATGATTATAGCTAACCTTATCTAGAAAATAAACAGTTAAATGTTTACAGCAGCCAAACCAATGATTAAACAGTGGGTGGGGAAAAGAGAGAGAGAGAGACATCTTAAAACAACAGAAATGCTTTGTAACATTTTAACTTAGCCCTGTCTACCTCGCCTCTTCCAGGCAAGGTGGCTATAAAGAAGGCAGCATTCCCAGAGTGGGTCCCTGGCTCTACAGGGACCACAGCAGATCTTATTTCCAAAGAATTCTGTTTGTTTTGATCTGTGAGCTCCTGAAGAGCTGAAATATGGGACCTGCCTTTGCCTTGTCTAACTCAGAAGTCTCTCAGGGAGCAGAAGCTACTCTTCGGATGGTGTTTCTTGAAGCTTTTAAATACAAATAAAGAGGCCAATATCCCCCAAGGCAAAAATGTTAATTGTCAGGACAAAAAGCAGAACAAGGAAAGCCAGGGAGGATCTGGAGAGTGAACAAGTTTGAGGAATGAGGGCTTTGAAAAGATTCTGTATATAGAGGGAAATCTAAAGAAATGCATATGCCCTGGACAGAATGCATCCTCACTCGGCATGATTTTTATGCTCAGTGTAATCTGGGAAGGACAGGTAAATGGCCTTGAATATATTTAATTCCACTGCTGAGAACAGTACCAGGTACAGATATAATCACCTGATGAATAATAATGTAAAGGTCATATTTTAAAACTTTTATTTGCTGTACAACTTAATGTGCAACACTTTTTGTCCTAGATAAGGAAAAACAAACATTTGAGAAAAGCGATATCTATCTATCTATCTATCTATCTATCTATCTATCTATCTATATATATATATACACTATACTACTATACTATACTATATATATATATATATATATATATATATACTATACATACATACTATATATATACATACTATACATACTATATATATATATATATATATATATATATACTATATATATACTATATATATATATATATACACATACATGATACAAAATATCTAATTTTCAACTAGCTTTACATTCCAGGTCAACAGCCAGTAATAGTAGTGATGCTGGCAAAAATGCTAAGAGGGGAGGCTTCTAATGGCTTGTTTCACTCCAGAAACACTAAAATCCTGACAATGATTATAGCTAACCTTATCTAGAAAATAAACAGTTAAATGTTTACAGCAGCCAAACCAATGATTAAACAGTGGGTGGGGAAAAGAGAGAGAGAGAGACATCTTAAAACAACAGAAATGCTTTGTAACATTTTAACTTAGCCCTGTCTACCTCGCCTCTTCCAGGCAAGGTGGCTATAAAGAAGGCAGCATTCCCAGAGTGGGTCCCTGGCTCTACAGGGACCACAGCAGATCTTATTTCCAAAGAATTCTGTTTGTTTTGATCTGTGAGCTCCTGAAGAGCTGAAATATGGGACCTGCCTTTGCCTTGTCTAACTCAGAAGTCTCTCAGGGAGCAGAAGCTACTCTTCGGATGGTGTTTCTTGAAGCTTTTTAAATACAAATAAAGAGGCCAATATCCCCCAAGGCAAAAATGTTAATTGTCAGGACAAAAAGCAGAACAAGGAAAGCCAGGGAGGATCTGGAGAGTGAACAAGTTTGAGGAATGAGGGCTTTGAAAAGATTCTGTATATAGAGGGAAATCTAAAGAAATGCATATGCCCTGGACAGAATGCATCCTCACTCGGCATGATTTTTATGCTCAGTGTAATCTGGGAAGTGAAAGCTAAGGTAAAATTTGCGGGAAAAAACAGCATGACTAGTAGTGAAGTTCCCAAAACACAATGTGTAAAGACCTGGAAAGTACTAGCAACAAATGTAACCAAAATAGTAAATGACTTATACACTGGAAACTGAGAAATTTCCAAGAGAAATTAAGGGAGACCAAAATAAAGATATTTTGCATTTATGAACTGGAAGACTTAATATTGCTGAGACAGTTATACGACCAATTTACAAATTCAAACCAATTCTTATCAAATACCAGTGGCCTTTTCTTTCCAGAAATAGAAAATTCAATTCTGAAATACATAGCAATTAAAAAAAAAAAAAACCTCTAGATAGTCAAATAATCTCGAAAGTGAAGGACAAATGAGAAGGATGAACATTTCTCCAAAGTGATCCCAAAACTTACTACAAAGTTACAGAAATAAAAAGTAATTTTAACATAAGAGAGACACACAAGGCAATCAAATAGAACTGACTTTCCAGAAACACTCACATTTAAGGACAACTGATTTCTGACAAAGGACCAAAGAAAATTCAATGGGAAAGAAAGGTGTTTTCAACAAAGGGTGCTGAGTCAACCTGTCAACATGGTCAAGCATGTGTGTGCCCATACATCTGCGTACAACTTGACTCCTTAACATATCAAAATGAGCCCCAAATAGATCAAAGACCTACAGGTAAGAGCAAAATCTATAAAACTATAAAACAAACCATGGGAAAATCTTGGTTTCTTAAAAACGGTGTGAGAAACACTAACAAAAAAGAAAACTGCTAATGTTAAATTTTATACAACTTAACTTTTTCTTCCTTAAAAGATACTGCCAGTAGAATGAAAAAACAACTGACAGGATGGAAGAAATTATTTTCAAATATATCTGCTAAGTAAACAATATCCACATAATATAAAGCTTACAACCCCACAATGACAAGCAATGGCCAAAAAGGCAAAAATGTTAAAATTGTCAGGACAAAAAGCAGAACAAGGAAAGCCAGGGAGGATCTGGAGAGTGAACAAGTTTGAGGAATGAGGGCTTTGAAAAGATTCTGTATATAGAGGGAAATCTAAAGAAATGCATATGCCCTGGACAGAATGCATCCTCACTCGGCATGATTTTTATGCTCAGTGTAATCTGGGAAGTGAAAGCTAAGGTAAAATTTGCGGGAAAAAACAGCATGACTAGTAGTGAAGTTCCCAAAACACAATGTGTAAAGACCTGGAAAGTACTAGCAACAAATGTAACCAAAATAGTAAATGACTTATACACTGGAAACTGAGAAATTTCCAAGAGAAATTAAGGGAGACCAAAATAAAGATATTTTGCATTTATGAACTGGAAGACTTAATATTGCTGAGACAGTTATACGACCAATTTACAAATTCAAACCAATTCTTATCAAATACCAGTGGCCTTTTCTTTCCAGAAATAGAAAATTCAATTCTGAAATACATAGCAATTAAAAAAAAAAACCTCTAGATAGTCAAATAATCTCGAAAGTGAAGGACAAATGAGAAGGATGAACATTTCTCCAAAGTGATCCCAAAACTTACTACAAAGTTACAGAAATAAAAAGTAATTTTAACATAAGAGAGACACACAAGGCAATCAAATAGAACTGACTTTCCAGAAACACTCACATTTAAGGACAACTGATTTCTGACAAAGGACCAAAGAAAATTCAATGGGAAAGAAAGGTGTTTTCAACAAAGGGTGCTGAGTCAACCTGTCAACATGGTCAAGCATGTGTGTGCCCATACATCTGCGTACAACTTGACTCCTTAACATATCAAAATGAGCCCCAAATAGATCAAAGACCTACAGGTAAGAGCAAAATCTATAAAACTATAAAACAAACCATGGGAAAATCTTGGTTTCTTAAAAACGGTGTGAGAAACACTAACAAAAAAGAAAACTGCTAATGTTAAATTTTATACAACTTAACTTTTTCTTCCTTAAAAGATACTGCCAGTAGAATGAAAAAACAACTGACAGGATGGAAGAAATTATTTTCAAATATATCTGCTAAGTAAACAATATCCACATAATATAAAGCTTACAACCCCACAATGACAAGCAATGTCACATGTTAAAAAAATGGGCAAGGATCTGAATAAATATATCTCAAAGTAGATATATTAGTGTCCAATAAGCACATGAAGAGATGATCAAAGTCATTAGTTATTAGGGAAATCTAAATCAAAACCATATTGAGATACTACTTTACATTCAGTAAAATGGCACAACCAAAAAACAGGTAAGTGTTGATGAGAATGTGGAAAAATAGGAACCCTTATAATACCAAAGTGGTGCAGTCACTTTGAAAAACTGTTTGGAAGTTCATCAATAAGTTAGATAGTGTTTTACCATTTGACCCAGCAGTTTCATTTCTTAAAGCTAGCTTTTTTTTTTTTTTTTTGGCCACTTCTATTGGTCTTTCGTTTGTTTTCAACTTTGTTCTTTGGCCTGTGTGGGCCTCCTATCACAGTGACCTCTCCCGTTGCAGAACACCAACTCTGGGCGCATGCGCTCCGAAGCTCTGTCTCAGTAGTTGGACACATAGGTCCAGTCCCTCCACGGCACATGTGATCTTCCCAGGCCAGGAATCAAACTGGCATCCTTTGCACTGCAAGACTGTGTGTTTACCCACTGGACCACCAGGGAAGTCCAGCAGTTTCATATCTATTTATATACCCCAAAAGATGGAAAACAGACATCCATTCAAAGAAATATTTATACATGAACATTTATAGCAGCATACTTTACAATAATCAAAAGGTGAAAAGAATGGGTAAATAAAATATTATATACCTGTATAATAGAAAATTGTTCACTCATAAAAAGGAATGAAGTACTAATAAATCTCCTCTCTCCATGGGGTTCTCTGGGCATACTGGCGTGGGTTGCCATACCCTCCTCCAGGGGATCTTCCCAACCCAGGGATCAAACCCGGGTCTCTTATGTTGTCTGCATGGGAAGGCAGGTTCTTTACCACAAGCACCACCTGGGAAGCCCCCATAATACATATGAACTTTGAAAACATGATCCTAAGTTAAAGAGATCAGACACAAAAGGGCATACATAATTCAATATATATGAACTATCTAGAAAAGACAATTATGTAGAGACAGAAAACAGATTTGTGGGTTCTAGGGGTTAGGGGAGAGGAACTGATTAACGGGCACTGGGTGACCTTCTGAGCAGAAGAAACAGATCTAGAACTCAACAGGGATGACAGTTCCTCAACCTTATGAATGTACTTGATGTTACTGAACTGTATATTTAAAACAGATAGATGGGAAATTTCATCTCTCCCACATTTTACAACAAATAAAATGATGTAAAAAAGAAAATAACATTTTTTCACTTTTATCTAAAAACAAATTACATAGGAAAGCCAAGTATAATTAATCTGTGCTATTAACTTAAAAGGTAACCTCTATCCAACAGTAAAATAAGTAAAATTTCTAAGACTCAAACTGGGATGTATTTAGTAAACTACTGGAAAAGGGGACAAATTTGAATAGCAACTAAGAATTTTTCAAAATGATTCCAATGTAGCCACACAGCATTCCTGAGAAGGTGAGTGCTATCTTAGTCATTTTTCCATGTTCCTTGTACAAAAAGAACATCTAATAAATAAAATATCATCTGTGACTTATGAAAGAGAGTGGGATAATTATGTCATTAGGATTAATGGTCCTATAATGCCATTTCAGTAACTTAAATGTTATTTTTATCTTCTAAATAATGAGAGCATCCATAGTTGATACTCTTGGGAAAAATTCTGAAATTATTATAACAAAAATGTTCGATTCACAGTAGCTTTTAGCACTTATCCTTGGTGCGGTGCTTCTCAACTTACGCTACCTCACCATATACTGTATTCCTGTGATAAATAATGTGTTTATCTTAAACATATTTCAAGTGCTAAAAAACTCTATAAATTGCAGACTTCCAAGAAAAGTGAAATGGAATAAGTGATAGAATATTTGAAGTAGAAGAATCCCTAGTGATTTATAGTGCCCACAAATCATTTTAAAAAACTGAGTTCCAGTGCAGTATTTTTCACATAAATTCACAGAACTAATTAGTAGTGAAGAGGCACTAGGCATCCAATTTAGTGTGGATATTTTTTCCCTTTGTATTTCTCTCATTATTTCTGCTGTTGTTTACTAATAATTATTCCCTTCTTTTAGGATAACAATCACTTTAATAAAATGTGTAAGGTACTTTTAATGAGTAGTTTTACCTAGGGTCACCCAAAAAAGGCCTTTCTAAAGAGATGATATTTCAGTTTGGCTCTGAATTATGAGAAAGAGACAGCTATGCAAATATTTGAGGGACTGTCCAAAGAAGGAGAAAGATTGAGTAGCCTTGGAGGGAGTGACCTTTAAATATCTCAGATTGAAAGTTGCTGCACCTAGAGCCTATTGAAAGTGGGAGAAAAATAAGGTGAAGTGGAAAGGAAGGTAGAATGTGCAGGGCCTGAAGACCATGGTGAGTTGTTTATTTTTATTTTCAGAAAAACAATAGATGGAGAATTTTAAGAAAGAATATTATATTTTTGATTAAAATAAATATTAAGATACAGATGTCTATTCTTTTGAGTATGGAGCACCTTTGAAGAGGATTATATGAGTGGTGATACCTGGGGATAAAATGGTCCAGTTAAGGGTACAACTTAGAGCTAGTACCAAAGGCCTTATTTACATACTAGATGCAGATTTTAAAAGAGAGAAGTAAATTATAAGTCCTTTATTTGTAGACTAAAAATCTGGGTAAATGATGTTGATATTAACAGATTTGGAAAACAGATGTATAATTGATAGCTTCAATTTCATGTGGCCAAAATATAACGATTTCATTTTTCAAATCAGTGGGAACTGAGAGGAGGCATAAACACAGAAGCCAGAAAAGGAAAATGGAAATAATTCACATTAGGAAGATGGAAACCCCTTCTGTTTCAAAGGAGAAAGCAGGGAACTGTGGCAAAGGCTCCTCAGAATTCATGGAGCATCAAGACGGAGAACTAACTTATTGTGTTAGCCAAAAAGTAGATTATAAGGGCTTTTAAAGTGGAGTGGTAGGATTAAAAGCCGAAAAAATAAACAAATGAAATATGTATAACAGATCAGAAGATAGAGATACTTTTTTAAAAAAATGTTTAGTTGTGTGTGGGACATGGAACTGAAGCACATGCTAGAGTCAGAAGTACATGAATAAAGGCATATGAAGGCATGCAATTTATTAGCATGGATGATTGCTCATGAAAATTTTGCCGAGTATGGCTACTTTTTTCTCAAAGTTTATGAATAAAGAATCTGTGGCTCAGGGACTTTGCAGAAGCCCTACTGATAATGAGGTTTTATTTCTGAAACCTAAATTCTAACTATCATTTCTCCCCAGATCACTTGGTATAGGATCTAAGGTAATCAAGCAGATAAAATGCCTTTATAAACAGTGCTTTTTCCAGCTTGAATTTCCATCAACAGATGAATGGATAAGGATTTTATAATGAAAATTACTCAACTATGAAAATGAATGAAGTATGGCCCTTTACAATAAAAACATAGACCTAGAGATGATCAGACTAAATGAAGTAATTCCAAGACAAATTGAACATGTTCCCATATATATGTGGAACTTAAAATAAAATACAAATGAATATATTTATATAACAAAATCAGACTCACAGACGTTGAAAACAAATTCATGGTTATGAAGGGGGAAAGAGGGAGGGATAAATTGTAAATATGTGATAAACAGATATCTATATTATATATCAAATAGAAAAACAATATGGATTTACTGTATAACACAGGGAGCTATATTCAATATCTTATGCTAACCTATAATGAAAGGGATGGGAAAAAATCTGAATCACTTCATTGTATCTCTGAAACATATTCGTTATAATACTATAATCAAACATACTTAAGTAAAAATAATTGCTTTTGCTATATGATTTTTGAGTCCCAAATTCTGTATCTGTTTGTGTGTGTATTCCTCATATGATGACTTAGACACAGGCTTTGAATGACTCTGTTTGCTTAACCTGACCATGAAGGACTAGAGAATAAGTGTACTTAAGTGTGTGTTGAGCTGTAGACATGACTGATGGTGTATATACAGTTATTTATTTGAGAGATGACCAGATGCCTATCAGAATTTTTGAATTCCTACCAGAGTAGAGACATGCTTAAGAGTGACACTGTGATATCATTCAGATCTTCTTCCTCGTCTAAGTCACATCATGTACATAATCCTTACTACTACATTTTGAAAAAAGAGGTTAGTCAGTTCCAGATCAAAGTGATTAAGGAATAAATATATAGTCATAATGCTTTTCCATTATCCTATGTGCCTGATACATGTGGAGAAATCTGACAGCCTAGAAACAGACATTGCTTTCTCAGAGAAAATTCTGTGGCTCGGGACTTTGCAGAAGCCCTACTGATAATGAGGTTTTATTTCTGAAACCTAAATTCTAACTATCATTTCTCCCAGATCACTTGGTATAGGATCTAAGGTAATCAAGCAGATAAAATGCCTTTATAAACAGTGCTTTTTCCAGCTTGAATTTCCATCAACAGATGAATGGATAAGGATTTTATAATGAAAATTACTCAACTATGAAAATGAATGAAGTATGGCCCTTTACAATAAAAACATAGACCTAGAGATGATCAGACTAAATGAAGTAATTCCAAGACAAATTGAACATGTTCCCATATATATGTGGAACTTAAAATAAAATACAAATGAATATATTTATATAACAAAATCAGACTCACAGACGTTGAAAACAAATTCATGGTTATGAAGGGGGAAAGAGGGAGGGATAAATTGTAAATATGTGATAAACAGATATCTATATTATATATCAAATAGAAAAACAATATGGATTTACTGTATAACACAGGGAGCTATATTCAATATCTTATGCTAACCTATAATGAAAGGGATGGGAAAAAATCTGAATCACTTCATTGTATCTCCGAAACATATTCGTTATAATACTATAATCAAACATACTTAAGTAAAAATAATTGCTTTTGCTATATGATTTTTGAGTCCCAAATTCTGTATCTGTTTGTGTGTGTATTCCTCATATGATGACTTAGACACAGGCTTTGAATGACTCTGTTTGCTTAACCTGACCATGAAGGACTAGAGAATAAGTGTACTTAAGTGTGTGTTGAGCTGTAGACATGACTGATGGTGTATATACAGTTATTTATTTGAGAGATGACCAGATGCCTATCAGAATTTTTGAATTCCTACCAGAGTAGAGACATGCTTAAGAGTGACACTGTGATATCATTCAGATCTTCTTCCTCGTCTAAGTCACATCATGTACATAATCCTTACTACTACATTTTGAAAAAAGAGGTTAGTCAGTTCCAGATCAAAGTGATTAAGGAATAAATATATAGTCATAATGCTTTTCCATTATCCTATGTGCCTGATACATGTGGAGAAATCTGACAGCCTAGAAACAGACATTGCTTTCTCAGAGAAAATTCTGGATCCCTGAATGTTACTGTAGGCAGCCATTTACACATAAGGATCACTAGTATTTAGCTTTATATGAAAAGGAAGCGAACATCTTCTCTATTGAACCACAGACATTTGGAGGTTCAGGCATGGCATCACGTATAGTTGCCTTAATTTGGACACTCAGCTTATGTGGAATCCCTGGAACAAATTCTTTAGAATTTGAAAATCATAAATAGTTTGAGGATATTTGGACACGTTGGTAGTGGTGTTACGCTCAATGACAAAAAATAAAAAATTCTCTTGCTGAGAAGATGGAAGCTTTTATACATGCTGAATGTGAATTTGCCACTTTCTGAGTGTCATAGAGCAGAACTACCAGAGTATTGCTAAGAGACTGATGAAATACAACCAGATAGCAACTACACTACTCCCAGTAGATGTCAGGTAATTTTCTTAAGGACTTTGAAAGAGCAAGTTAAATAAATAAATAAAATCCTCTAAAAATAGAAATTGGTAAAATTAATTTTTAAAATGTCTCTTTATCCTGTGACTAATGTCATGTGTGCATATTGATCTTGACCAACTGGAAAGAAGAAGGTTATATATTGTCCCTTTTTTTCCCCTGGAAATAAGCACATAATATTTTACAACCATAGCTATATTATCAAAACCAGGACATTTAAATTTGATACAAATAATAATCCATGCACCATTTTCTGATTTCATCATTTGTCCTAGTATTCTTCTTTATAAGTTTTCTTACGTTTTCACCTTTTTCCTTTTTTAAAAAAATTATTTTGAATTGAAGAATAATTTCTTTACAGTTTTGTGTTGGTTTCTGCCAATTATCAACATGAATTAGCCATAGGCATACAAATGTTCCCTCTCTCTTGATTCTCCAATATTATTTAGATTGGTGTAAACATAATCGTAGTTTCAGACCATGAATTTTATATCATTATAAGTACATGAAAGCACATCTTCATTACCCAAAATAGGAACTATCAACACATTTTTGCCAATAAGACATGTTTGTTTATTCCTGTAACATAAAAAAAAAATCTGCATTTGAGGATTCAAGGAACTCATGCAAAGCATTTTCTGCCCCACTGTTGGTTGTGGAAGCATTTCCCTTCCAAAAGTTGTCAAGGTGCTTGACGAAGTGGTAGTGGATGAGACAAAACTTCATAGCCCAATTTCAGCTTTTGAAGCATTGGTTGTGCAACATGTGTTAAGGCACTGTTGTAGAAAAGAATTAGGCCATTTATGTTGACCAGTGCTGGATGCAGGCATAGCAGTTTTCAGTGCATCGCATCAATTTTCTGAGCCTACTTCTCAGATTAACGGTTTCTCCAGGATTCAAAAAGCTGTAGTGGATCAGACAGGCAACAGAGCACCAAACAATGACCGTGACTTTTTTGGTGCAAGTCTGGTCTTGGGAAGTGCTTTTGAGCTTCTTTTTGGTTCAGCCATTGAGCTAGTTGTTGTTGGTTGTCATATGCAATCCACTTTTGGTCTCATGTGACAACCCGATTGAGAAATTGTTTGTTGGTATTGTGTAGAGTAAGAGAAGATGACACTTCAAAATGATATTTTTATGATTTTCAGTCAGCTCATGAGACACCACCCACTTATTCAGCTTTTTAACCTTTCCAATGCACTTCAAATGCAGAATGACCACAGACTGATGTTGAGTTCTTTGGCAACTTCTCATGTAGTTGTATGAGGATCAGCTTTCACAATGGCTCTTAATTGCTCATTGTCACCTTCTGATGGCTGGCCATTACACGTCTCATTTTCAAATATCTTTGTCTCCTTTGCAAAACTTCTTGAACTACCACTACACTGTATGTTCATTAGCAGTTCCTGGATAAAATTCTATGCCGATGTTGCAAGTTGTCTCTATTGCTTTGTGATATACTGTGATCCATTTTCTGTGTATATGTGTATAGAAAGATAGATATGCATATATGTGTGTATATAACTGTTGTAGGCTCTGGGCTCAGGAAGGTAATTCTCTGATATCAGGGACATTCCCCTGTTTCAGATACACAGTTCCTTTGTTGAAGAAAAGGGGAGAAGAAGGAGAGGAATGTACCCCTCTCCTCTACTGTACTTTCTGTATTTTCATATAAAAGCTATACTTTAAGTCCTAGACTTCAAATGTTAGAAGTAATGGCACTTATACAAAATGACATATTTTGCCGTTACATTCTTCAAATTTTGCTATACAATTTAGGGAGTTGATTATTCAGAAGTACCAATTCAAGCATCATTCATTTTATTAATTTGACATAGGGAGTCCTAAACAGAGAAGCATAGAGTAAATCCTACAGTTAATTACAAAGTAAAAACACTATTTCATAGTCATTTTTAAGATAAAAGCTCTGCATATAGACACAGCTAAATAATGGGTAGTAGTTCTCCAAATATTGATTTCAAAGATGACAAAATAATTCTATTAGTAGTCAAATTGCAATATATTTCTTCCTATTCCCAGAACCCAGGAAAACAGTCATCCCTGATTACTACAGCGTGATTGATCCTGGAAATTCTTACAGACACCAAACTCTGAGGATGTTCAAGTCTCTTATGGAAAATGATGCAGTATTGGCATACAATCTACATAGTTTCCCATATATTTTAAAGTCATCTCTGTATTACTACTAATAACTGATACAGCCAACCCATGAACAAAACAGGTTTGAACTGTGTGGGTGCACCTAGAGAAGCATTTTTTTTTTCAATACATACATACATGGTGTTTGTATCCTTAGACATGCAACTATGGATACAGAGGGCTGACTATAAAGATTTAGTGGGATTTTTGATTCCATGGGAGTTGGTGCCCCTAAGCCCTTTGTTATTCAAGAGTCAAAGAGAACCACAAATTAATCTTATATATGAGTGCATGCTAAGTTGCTTCAGTTAGGTCTGACTCTGTGTGGCACTATGGATGTAGCCTGCCGGCCTCCTCTGCCCATGGAATTCTCCAGGATGCCTTCCTCCAGAATCATATACATACATACATACATACATATTAATTAATTGCAAATATTTGGCAAATTTCTTACTAAACACTAATCGTCATATACTTTATCTGATAGGTAAATTGGTAAGATTCTGTAATCTTTATCAGTCATAATGTGTAATAATTCTATAGTAAATATAGTTTAATCCTTTGTGGTTTATAAACCATTTTATCATAAGTTCCATATTATCTTATGCAAATTTTTATCAGATAAACTAAAACATTCATTTTAATGACAAAAATAAAGCAAATCAGGGAAAGTATAATTACTTAAGATGAATAACCTCCCAGGTACTTGGGTAGAATTCTAATCCAAAAGTTTTAAATTCAGAATTCTTTTTATTACATGCCACCAATTTTCTGAAAACTTAAGATTCCTACAACAAAAGGAATGTATCTTTTTCAGAGCCCTCTAGATTCTTTAATGTCATCAATAAGGTACCATTACTGTGGAGACAGTTCAACACTGAGAATATTTGCAATGAAAATTCCTTTGTATTTCATTCGATTCACATCTACAAGCTACACTTTAGTATTCACTAAACAAGTACAGTTTTCATGTGAAGACAAAAGAAAGAAAAGAACTATGGTTCAATAATTTGAAACTTTCTTTTGCCTAGCAATCCAAGTAGCAAAATTAACTGAATCACTAATTGAATAGAGCAAATACGTTATTAATTTAAACCCAGAAGAGCATATAACTGAAGGCATTACTTGTGTAATTAGCTTCTCTAGGCTTAGCTTGCTTCAATTGCCAAACAAGGCCACTATTAAGAACTAATTATACAACTTTTACTATGTACTTTTTACTGTCTGCAGCTAAAAAAGACTGATTCACTTTAAGGCAACAATTCTAAAAATTCTGATATTACAAATGAAAGAACTAAGAGAGTACATTAAATACTTTGGTCAAGGTTCCATAGTTGGGAAATGTCAGAACTATGATTCAAATTCTGACAGTTTAACTCCAAATCCCATGTTTTAACAATTAATCTGTTAGTATTTCAGATAGTATGAGGTTTGATGAAAAAGATCATGAAAACAACTTATAATGCCAATCAAAAGTGTAAGCTTCAGTTAATACTAATTTTCATTAATATTAATGCTTATGCCAAACTACTATTATAATGAAATACAATAGTATGACAATAATAAAAATCATCAATATGATAATAATCATCAATATCCTAAAAGAAAAGGACATCTATTAAAATATATCATGCACATTTCTGGTTTAAATTTACATAAGCATATAATACCTAATGGGATTCAGTCTAATGTGTCATAAGGCCAACAGACAAGAATAATTTTTAACCTCCCCTTTAACTGTCCAAAATAATTTAGATAGAGAGCCAATAGCAGGGGGAGAGCTATTATGAAAGATAATTTATTTTAGCATAAGAAAGATTTAAGTCATGTGGCATCACAAACATTTGTCTACCAAACATTTGCTTTTTGCTCCATCTTTCTGTGAACTGTCCTTCCACTCTGAATTCCCAGTTGTTTCCGCCTTCTCCTTAGCACCGAATGACATATAGACCCTAGGTGCCTGCCACAGAGCGTCTCAAGACACTGCAAATCCCATCTATACTTAACTAAATTTACTTTTCTCCTGTAAATCTGTCTTTCATTAATTTAACTATTAGATCAACCAAAAAATCTAGAAGGAAAAAGATGAAACTTCCCCCTCCTACAAAACACATAAGCAAACATTTGTCATCATCACAAAAATCATTAATGTGAAAATAAAGATTAAGTAGAATAAAATATAAAGAGATACTGAATAAAATGTCTATGTAAACCTACACTGTCCCCCATTATTTAAAATATTAATACTTCCTATTGAAACAAGTGCTTCTTTCAAAATTTATTTAAATTTTTGGTAGGGTATTTGTTTTCTTCTTGCATTGTGACTAACTGCTTTCTCTGAAAACTTTACCCTTATTCTTACTTCTGCTTTTACCTGGTAAGAGGACATTTTATTTTTCTCAAAATATTAGTAAACATATCAGTGAAGCAAGATTTAAAATAATGTACTGTTGTTGTTGTTAAGTCATTAAGTCTCTCTAGCCCACCAGGTTCCTCTGTCCATGGGATCTCCCAGGCAGGAATACTGAAGTGGGCTGTCATTTAAGGATCAAGCACAAATCTCTTGTGTTGATAGGTGTATTCTTTACCAATGAGCCACAGAAAGCCCAAGTAATGTACTACATCAACAAAAAACTGAGTAGGAGACATTTTGTCTTCAGAAGCCCTCTATTCAAATCAACAGGTACTTTTCCAGTTTCATTCTGAGTTCTTGTTTAACACACTGAGTCCATCCAAGCTCAGCTCATTTTACCTTATGTTCTTTCTCCAGCTTTATTCACATAATTACCCA
The DNA here is from genome assembly GCA_022376925.1 of Tragulus kanchil. Taxonomy (NCBI): domain Eukaryota; kingdom Metazoa; phylum Chordata; class Mammalia; order Artiodactyla; family Tragulidae; genus Tragulus; species Tragulus kanchil. The sequence goes on along the minus strand of JAIOJX010000023.1, from coordinate 107,066,418 downwards.
CTTAATTCTCTCCAACTTAAGATTTACCAATTTAAGATTTACTCTGGCCTAATTTTCTTCTCAGGCAGCACTAGTGGTGCCAATACAGGAGACGTAAAAGGCACAGGTTCTACCACGAGGTCAGGAAGATCCCCTGGATTTTAACTACTAGTCACTTTATTAATTTCAATTAGAAAGCCAGGAGAAATAGTTCTAATGGAAAATAAACTGTGGGAAAAGACATAGGACAAAATAAAAAAGAATAGACCATAAAATGCTTATATTCTTGTCATCGTAAATGTGAGGGTCATTGAAGATAGAACGTTTTAATTATGAAGGTAAAATGAATCAATGAAGATACAAGCGTGTGTTTCTCTTCCAGTCATACTGACTACAGCAATCCTTCTCTACAGTATCCCCTGCTTGGTGTAAGGGTGAACAATCACACAGGAAATTAGGCAACTCATAATAACAATTAAAGCTAAATATGATGCACTTAGCATTGTTTTGGCATAAGATCTATGCAGAATTTTGAAAGAGAACTATGCCTCAAGTAAGTGGCATCAAAAAAATACTCAGTTTTATATGAAAAGCTTAATTTGAATCTTTTACCTCACAGTATTTGTAGACTACAAAGAGCCATGTTTCTCCTGGTGAATTGAGTTAAGTCCATGTAGGGAAGAGACTGTGTAGATGTATGCTTATGGTGAACCACCTGTTCCACTTACCAACACTGCTGTCTGGAGGGAAACTCAGGAAGCCTGAGGGCTGATCCTAAGCAGACACTTTTTCTCCAAGAGGTCTTTGTCATTTGGGATGAGATTGGAGTAGCAGAACCTACCAACTGCATACCTTAAACTCCCTGCTCTGCAACCTTTCACAAATGCTGAACTTCCTCAGAGCACAGCAAGGATGAAAAAGGAAGCCAAATAAACCAGACTTCTAACAATTTTAAGAGACTTGCCTCCCACAGGAAAGAGTCCTCCCATCACTTTTCTCCTATTTTTCATTATCTGGAAAGTTCCAGTTCATCCTTTAAAATCAATACAAGATCATTTCCACCATTAAGTATTAAAGAAATCTCCTGTCAGAAGTAACTATTTTGTTTACCACTCTATAATATTCCATATGCACTGAGGAAACAAAATTATTCTTAGTGCAGGATGTGAAAATTTGCGGTTTGAGCTGCCACCCCCTCCCCTGTAGTGTGCACTGTTCATCTGCATTACACATTCACTAGCTTATTTTAGACACAGGGACTGCTACTCAACAACAGCAAAGAAAAGAATTCCCACCTAGCGTTAGGAAGATAACTTCTTAGGATGTAACAGTCCTTTCTTAATCCTGTAAGGGGTCAAATTGCCCCACTACTCACTTGTTGGACTATGTAAACTGTAAATATGTTACTTTGATTTATAATTTGTCTCAAAAACTTACATGACTGTGCTTTGATCTCCACTGGGTGCAATAGCCCTACAAACTTTCTGAAAAACTGTTCCCAGGTAATAATCCTCAGGTCGGCTGGAGTGAAAATTTCCGTCTTTCTCAAATTCAGCTTTTTATTGGAACCCAAAATCTATGCAGAATTTTGAAAGAGAACTATGCCTCAAGTAAGTGGCATCAAAAAAATACTCAGTTTTATATGAAAAGCTTAATTTGAATCTTTTACCTCACAGTATTTGTAGACTACAAAGAGCCATGTTTCTCCTGGTGAATTGAGTTAAGTCCATGTAGGGAAGAGACTGTGTAGATGTATGCTTATGGTGAACCACCTGTTCCACTTACCAACACTGCTGTCTGGAGGGAAACTCAGGAAGCCTGAGGGCTGATCCTAAGCAGACACTTTTTCTCCAAGAGGTCTTTGTCATTTGGGATGAGATTGGAGTAGCAGAACCTACCAACTGCATACCTTAAACTCCCTGCTCTGCAACCTTTCACAAATGCTGAACTTCCTCAGAGCACAGCAAGGATGAAAAAGGAAGCCAAATAAACCAGACTTCTAACAATTTTAAGAGACTTGCCTCCCACAGGAAAGAGTCCTCCCATCACTTTTCTCCTATTTTTCATTATCTGGAAAGTTCCAGTTCATCCTTTAAAATCAATACAAGATCATTTCCACCATTAAGTATTAAAGAAATCTCCTGTCAGAAGTAACTATTTTGTTTACCACTCTATAATATTCCATATGCACTGAGGAAACAAAATTATTCTTAGTGCAGGATGTGAAAATTTGCGGTTTGAGCTGCCACCCCCTCCCCTGTAGTGTGCACTGTTCATCTGCATTACACATTCACTAGCTTATTTTAGACACAGGGACTGCTACTCAACAACAGCAAAGAAAAGAATTCCCACCTAGCGTTAGGAAGATAACTTCTTAGGATGTAACAGTCCTTTCTTAATCCTGTAAGGGGTCAAATTGCCCCACTACTCACTTGTTGGACTATGTAAACTGTAAATATGTTACTTTGATTTATAATTTGTCTCAAAAACTTACATGACTGTGCTTTGATCTCCACTGGGTGCAATAGCCCTACAAACTTTCTGAAAAACTGTTCCCAGGTAATAATCCTCAGGTCGGCTGGAGTGAAAATTTCCGTCTTTCTCAAATTCAGCTATTATTTTTTTTATTAATGGCATCATATTCCTATTATCATGTTGAAGTTATTGCTTTATATCTGTTTGTTTCTAATAGTGTCCACTCTGGATAAAACGCAAAGTGTTTACCATAGATGTAAAGGGTCTGCATGACCTGGCTCTGTTCTCCTGACCTCATTTCTTTACATTTTCCTCATGTGGGCTTCTGCATGCAAAGTGGCCTCTTTCCACTTTTACCTAAATATTTTTTAACCTTAAATATATGATTAATCCATTATTTCTTCATCTCTTTAAATTATCTTATCAAAGAGGTCTTTCCTGATGACATCACCTAAAATAGAACTATCTCCAGCTGCATCAGTCAGGTTCTTTATATTCACCACCTTCTGTTTTTTTCATACCACTTCTCTTTTGATTTTTAAAACCTACTGATTTTTTGATGCTCTTGTATACCCACAAACCAATACAATGTACACTTCATAAAAGAAGGGAATTTTTTTGTTGTTGTTTACTGAAAGCATTTGCTACCCAGGACACTTCCCGGAGCAAAGTAGGTATTTGATAAACAGTTGTTGAGCACATAAATAAGGCACAGTCTTGTCTTATAACCTATAGCTTCTATAAAGGAAAGGACCATATCACGTCTCCTTAACGCTGGGCCACTGTCATCCACAGTCAAGAAAATATGATGAATGACTCCTAAGAGGATTTTTTTTTTTTAATTTTTATTTTATAAATTTTTTAAAAGATTTATTTATTTATTTATTTTGGACGGGGGTCGGGTTGGGGAGGGAGGAGAGCGGGTGGGCTACTTCTATTGGTCTTTCATTTCTCCATTTTCATTCGTCTTTGTTCTTTGGCTCCTGTGGGCCTCCCATCACTGTGGCCTCTGTCGCAGCAGAGCTGCGGCTCTGGGTGCATGCGCTCCAGAGCTCCAGCTCCGTGATTGGATACATTGGTCCAGCCATTCCGCGGCACGTGGGATCTTCCCAGGCCAGGGATCAAACCGGCGCCCCTTGCACTGCAAGGCAGTGTCCTTACCCACTGGGCCACCAGGGGAAGCCCTATTTTATAAAATTTCTAAAGGTTATTTTCCATTTACAGTTATTGCAAAATATTGGGTCTATTGTGTTGTACAATACACCCTTGAGTCTATTTTAGACCCAATAGTTTGTTCTTCCTATTCTTCACCCCTTACTACCTCCATTAAGAGTTTATTTAAAAGTTAACATACTTTTTCTTTGACTATCAAGCAATTACTCCTATGTGTACTGTTACGAATTCAAACGACTCAAACTAATAATAATAAAGTGGCCTCTTTCCACTTTTACCTAAATATTTTTTAACCTTAAATATATGATTAATCCATTATTTCTTCATCTCTTTAAATTATCTTATCAAAGAGGTCTTTCCTGATGACATCACCTAAAATAGAACTATCTCCAGCTGCATCAGTCAGGTTCTTTATATTCACCACCTTCTCTTTTTTCATACCACTTCTCTTTTGATTTTTAAAACCTACTGATTTTTTGATGCTCTTGTATACCCACAAACCAATACAATGTACACTTCATAAAAGAAGGGAATTTTTTTGTTGTTGTTTACTGAAAGCATTTGCTACCCAGGACACTTCCCGGAGCAAAGTAGGTATTTGATAAACAGTTGTTGAGCACATAAATAAGGCACAGTCTTGTCTTATAACCTATAGCTTCTATAAAGGAAAGGACCATATCACGTCTCCTTAACGCTGGGCCACTGTCATCCACAGTCAAGAAAATATGATGAATGACTCCTAAGAGGATCTTTTTTCTTGTTAATTTTTATTTTATAAATTTTTTAAAAGATTTATTTATTTATTTATTTTGGACGGGGGTCGGGTTGGGGAGGGAGGAGAGCGGGTGGGCTACTTCTATTGGTCTTTCATTTCTCCATTTTCATTCGTCTTTGTTCTTTGGCTCCTGTGGGCCTCCCATCACTGTGGCCTCTGTCGCAGCAGAGCTGCGGCTCTGGGTGCATGCGCTCCAGAGCTCCAGCTCCGTGATTGGATACATTGGTCCAGCCATTCCGCGGCACGTGGGATCTTCCCAGGCCAGGGATCAAACCGGCGCCCCTTGCACTGCAAGGCAGTGTCCTTACCCACTGGGCCACCAGGGGAAGCCCTATTTTATAAAATTTCTAAAGGTTATTTTCCATTTACAGTTATTGCAAAATATTGGGTCTATTGTGTTGTACAATACACCCTTGAGTCTATTTTAGACCCAATAGTTTGTTCTTCCTATTCTTCACCCCTTACTACCTCCATTAAGAGTTTATTTAAAAGTTAACATACTTTTTCTTTGACTATCAAGCAATTACTCCTATGTGTACTGTTACGAATTCAAACGACTCAAACTAATAATAATAAAGCTGTTAGTTTTAAGTTTCTGGCGCTTCTCTTTCCTTCTAGATCTCAGCTTCTTAAACCTCCAAGAACATACTTGGTGCAAATTTCAATTTTTGCTTTCCAATTCATATGAGATTACAAAAATAAAATAAAAAAAAGCACTCTCAGTGTCTCTATCTCATAATAGTGATCCTCAGTAGCTTTTATATACCTTATCCTGCAACAGTTAAAAATACAGCAAATTCACTGACAGGCTACCTGACAAACGGAATGCTGGCAATATTTCAATGAATACTTCTTTCTGGAATTTTGACTCAAGTTTCCTCCTACCCACATTGAAATTTGTTTTTATGTAAATATATATATTTCACCTATGTTTTCTAGTTGTCTCCAGTAAGATCATTGATTGGTGTATTACATTTCTTCCTAATAAGAAAGAAAGGTAGATATTATTTTAATACTTCAATCAAGCAAACTGAATTATAGGCATGCAACTGATTATAACTCCTTTCAGGATGGAGTACTTGTCATATCATGACAATAAAACATTAAAGAAAAATATGGTGGATGACACCACAAGATTATGCAGTTTAAAAAAATTGAAAATAAAGAATTTGATGGATTTGTAACACAATCACTGTTCTGTCTTTTAAGTTTTCAGATTTTAGTAGAGAATTATAAATCTTCAGGCTTCCCTGGTGGTCCAGTGGGTAAGGACACAGCCTTGCAGTGCAAGGGGCGCCGGTTCTATCCCTGGCCTGGGAAAACCCCACGTGCTGCAGAGTGGCTGGACCGATGTATCCAATCACCGAGCTGGAGCTCTGGAGCGCATGCGCCCAGAGCCGTCGCTCTGCGACGACAGAGGCCACCGTGATGGGAGGCCCACAGGAGACAAAGAACAAAGACGGCTGAAAATAGAGAATTGAAAGACCAATAGAAGTGGCCCGCTCATCCTCCTCCCTCCCCACTCCACCCCCCAAAAGATAAATAAATAAATGTTTTTTAAAAAATTAAAAAAAAATAAATCTTCATGTGAACACTTTAAAAATAATAAGTACTAAATGTACTGGAATGTGCAAAAATAAGCACCTAACAAATGCTTACTATCAGACTAGAACTGTAGTCACTGACCTATGTCTCTGTTGTTCATTCTCCCACTCCAGATCAGGATCATTACACTATTTTAAAATGAACAATGTAATGGAAATGGTTGATACACTTGTTTCCATTAAAAACTGTACAAAAAAAGCAACATTAAAACTCAGTAGCTTTTATATACCTTATCCTGCAACAGTTAAAATACAGCAAATTCACTGACAGGCCACCTGACAAACGGAATGCTTGCAATATTTCAATGAATACTTCTTTCTGGAATTTTGACTCAAGTTTCCTCCTACCCACATTGAAATTTGTTTTTATGTAAATATATATATTTCACCTATGTTTTCTAGTTGTCTCCAGTAAGATCATTGATTGGTGTATTACATTTCTTCCTAATAAGAAAGAAAGGTAGATATTATTTTAATACTTCAATCAAGCAAACTGAATTATAGGCATGCAACTGATTATAACTCCTTTCAGGATGGAGTACTTGTCATATCATGACAATAAAACATTAAAGAAAAATATGGTGGATGACACCACAAGATTATGCAGTTTAAAAAAATTGAAAATAAAGAATTTGATGGATTTGTAACACAATCACTGTTCTGTCTTTTAAGTTTTCAGATTTTAGTAGAGAATTATAAATCTTCAGGCTTCCCTGGTGGTCCAGTGGGTAAGGACACAGCCTTGCAGTGCAAGGGGCGCCGGTTCTATCCCTGGCCTGGGAAAACCCCACGTGCTGCAGAGTGGCTGGACCGATGTATCCAATCACCGAGCTGGAGCTCTGGAGCGCATGCGCCCAGAGCCGTCGCTCTGCGACGACAGAGGCCACCGTGATGGGAGGCCCACAGGAGACAAAGAACAAAGACGGCTGAAAATAGAGAATTGAAAGACCAATAGAAGTGGCCCGCTCATCCTCCTCCCTCCCCACTCCACCCCCCAAAAGATAAATAAATAAATGTTTTTTAAAAAATTAAAAAAAAATAAATCTTCATGTGAACACTTTAAAAATAATAAGTACTAAATGTACTGGAATGTGCAAAAATAAGCACCTAACAAATGCTTACTATCAGACTAGAACTGTAGTCACTGACCTATGTCTCTGTTGTTCATTCTCCCACTCCAGATCAGGATCATTACACTATTTTAAAATGAACAATGTAATGGAAATGGTTGATACACTTGTTTCCATTAAAAACTGTACAAACAGGGGCTCTGTAACAATCCACAAGGATGGATCAGGAGGGAGGCAGGACGGAAGTTCAGGAGGGAGGAAACATATGTATACCTATGGCTGATTCATGCTGATGTTTGGCTGTAAACAACAAAAGTCTGTAAAAAAATTAAAAAAAAAAATTGCTAAACTAAATTGGGATATAATTCACAACAGAAAATACTATATTGTGAGTCTCTTTAGACTAGTAAAGATTTTCTTGTGGAAAAACTTTATTTAGAGAAATTATATACAGAAAAAAATGAAATATTTACTAGCAAAAAGTCACATTGGAAAAACAACAATGAAAAAAAAAAAAACTGTAAAATGTTAGTGTATCATTAGACCAGAAATGAGTTGGTGACATAGTCAAGGAAGAAAACTGCCAAAAATGGGAAGCTAAATTGTATATTCACAAACACACAAAGTATTAATCTGTGATGAATTGGCATCACTTAAGTTGTGAGAACTCAATAAAGTAAAAGTTTGAGCTTTTTTACAGAAGTTTCACTCATGAATGCATTCATTCATTCAATAGTTGTTGAGCTATGGTAGTCATATAGGCTGTGTGGATTCAACAGAAAACAACTGCTTCTGTAGAAGCTAAACATGTACTAGAGCAAACTCAAATTAATTGAACGAACACAAATGCATTTATACCTCTAAACCTTGAGAACTATTGGAAGGAGAGAAACATGGTGTAACAGGAGGAAAGGAACCACTATTATTGCCTATCTAAGAAAGCCACCATCCCTTCTTCCTCTTTAACATAGCCACACCTTTACGTCCTTAAAGTTGTTTTTTTTTTTTTTTTTTTTGCCAGAGCCCACTTCCTTGCTGGTGGCAGGTTCTTGACAAGAACTGTGAAGCTTGAAACTTCAACACGTACCTTACCAAAGTGATCAAGCTGAAAAACTGAGGATGGCAAGTAAGAGGCTCTATTTCTTTTGGTTGCATGATGTATCTTAGTTTCCCAATCAGGGATCAAACCTACACCCTGCAGTGGAAGCAAGGACTTAACTACTGGATTGCCAGGGAAATCCCAAAGGCACTATTTCTTCACATTGTTTAGACACTAGACTTAACTCATATGTGAAACTGATAATATTAAAACAACTATCTGGATAATACTCTGTTATTTAAAGCTAAACACATCTCATTTAGAATTAAAAAATTAATAACAACTCCAATTGATGTTTCAGATATATTTTATTCTCAGTGATTCAGGACAGATATGATAAAATTAGATTTTATTTTCCCAAAGTCATTATTCCACTTATTAATACCAGCTATGACTCATTAACTACTTACATGTGGCCAGAATCCCACATACTATTTATTATTTTTATAAAATTTGAAGATAGATACTCTCCTTTTTTCCTAGATATGAAAACAGACTAATTAATTAATTTAATTAATTAACTAATTAACTAAGATTTTTTCTGATTATACAGTTACTGAAAGGTGGAGCTAGAATTCTAATCCTTGTCTCAAAGACTTTAAAGCCCAGGAAATTCCCAATAAATTATCGCAAATTTGTGTCATTCTGACATTTAACTGATTCAAATATCAATTTATTATTACCCAAACTGAAAACCATGACAGTCAATTAATTTTTGCCATAGAGCTAAATAAGTAGAAAATCTCAGATCAAACATTCACAGATACTTATAATTGTCATGTTAGTTTAGAATTAGTACACTATTCAAATAAAGGATAAATCCAGAAGTCAAATCCAGATATAACTGCTTAGTAAGTCATTAAATCAGCAATAATAACAATAATTTCAAATATACAATGCAACTTAGGATATTTTTCTGTTCTTAAGTAGACTAGAATTCACTATAAATTCGTATTTTCTCTAAGAAGTCATAGGAAGTATGAGAAAATAAAATACATGGATTTAGACCTTAAAAGTTTTAATCACAAGAATAATATTTTTAAAATTTCCATCATTTCTGTATATATGCACATCTATACACATAAACACACTATCATTATAGCTATTAATTACCTCCTTATAATGGTTCCCATTCATCACATTATCTAATTATTTTAAATGGATATTTCACTCAGTTAGATATTTATTAGAGTGACACATTTAACACTTAAGGCTCTCAGTGGTACATCAAAGGAAATTTTACTTTTTAATCATTTCTATTATCATCCATAGAAATTTGTACTATTGAATTTCAAAGGTTTTAGAAACAATTTCAAATGAAATTCTGATTTCCTGCCTCACTAACATACCTGTTAGAGCCAAAAAAGCTTTTAGAACTCTTTTAGGAGTAAGTGACCTCAAGGGAACAATATTTTCCAGAGAAATGATAATGGGATACAGAGTCTTTCATTTCTGGGTCACTAGTTTGAAAGTAGTTCCGGTTATAATTGATGGAAAGTCATTACTTTTCTATAACCTATGTGAAATTAATTGGTAGTTTCAGTCCAGTTCCTAGTGAATAGGTGTTCACATCCCAATGGCATTAATTGAAATGCATGTTTATGGTTTTATTATGAAGACCAGATGACGTGAGTGTTCAAAGTTTGATCTTGGAACACATGACAATAGCACGGCCGGGAGAAAATTTGTCTCTAAGAATATAACCTTGAAAAGTTTGAAGTTTGTTTCTCTCAAGAGCCCCTTTGAAGAAATTCTTTGGTACTTAGAATTTTTAAATGATAGAGACATATCTACAACCTTGATACAGTGTACGTCTAACACTGTTCTATATTCTCAGAATGTTTTTAATCCCTAATTATTGGAAATGTCAATCAACAGAACTAATAATTATTACTTAGGCTATTATAATTAGTTCTTAATTTTCTTGGACAAATGAAGTTAACAATCTAATTAAATCCAGTCATCAATATTATTTGTTTTTCTAGATGATGTGGATGATAGCCAACCAACTTTGGAAGTGAAATAAAATACATGGATTTAGACCTTAAAAGTTTTAATCACAAGAATAATATTTTTAAAATTTCCATCATTTCTGTATATATGCACATCTATACACATAAACACACTATCATTATAGCTATTAATTACCTCCTTATAATGGTTCCCATTCATCACATTATCTAATTATTTTAAATGGATATTTCACTCAGTTAGATATTTATTAGAGTGACACATTTAACACTTAAGGCTCTCAGTGGTACATCAAAGGAAATTTTACTTTTTAATCATTTCTATTATCATCCATAGAAATTTGTACTATTGAATTTCAAAGGTTTTAGAAACAATTTCAAATGAAATTCTGATTTCCCTGCCTCACTAACATACCTGTTAGAGCCAAAAAAGCTTTTAGAACTCTTTTAGGAGTAAGTGACCTCAAGGGAACAATATTTTCCAGAGAAATGATAATGGGATACAGAGTCTTTCATTTCTGGGTCACTAGTTTGAAAGTAGTTCCGGTTATAATTGATGGAAAGTCATTACTTTTCTATAACCTATGTGAAATTAATTGGTAGTTTCAGTCCAGTTCCTAGTGAATAGGTGTTCACATCCCAATGGCATTAATTGAAATGCATGTTTATGGTTTTATTATGAAGACCAGATGACGTGAGTGTTCAAAGTTTGATCTTGGAACACATGACAATAGCACGGCCGGGAGAAAATTTGTCTCTAAGAATATAACCTTGAAAAGTTTGAAGTTTGTTTCTCTCAAGAGCCCCTTTGAAGAAATTCTTTGGTACTTAGAATTTTTAAATGATAGAGACATATCTACAACCTTGATACAGTGTACGTCTAACACTGTTCTATATTCTCAGAATGTTTTTAATCCCTAATTATTGGAAATGTCAATCAACAGAACTAATAATTATTACTTAGGCTATTATAATTAGTTCTTAATTTTCTTGGACAAATGAAGTTAACAATCTAATTAAATCCAGTCATCAATATTATTTGTTTTTCTAGATGATGTGGATGATAGCCAACCAACTTTGGAAGTGAAATCAAATATACCTTATAAAGGATCGGGAAAATTCTTTGACTATATACTCAAAATAGATTTTTTTAAAAACAGAGATGTTTGCAGCTATCTTTATCTAACCTCTCATAAATAACTTGACAGGCATGTTGCCAGAGCTGAAAACCAATTATACCAGAAACTCAGATATTTCATCAAACAAATACAAACTGGAAAAAAAAGGCCTAGTAAATGGTTCATATGGTAAAAGTTGAATAGTATCTTTAAGACATAATTCTGTAAGTGGGGATATATCTCCATCTGTGTCTGTTACACACACACACACACACACACAGTCACATACATGCACACACACATTTAAAAGCAAGCCATGTGGCAAGCATTTATTGTGTACATATTATTCCAGTTTTCCAGGAACTTTAGACTTCTGCAAAGCAACAGCTCATTTGATACTGAGAAAGTATGTAAGGCTTTGTCATTATTATTTTAGCTTCATAAGTGAGGGAAAAGTCTTTCAGAAATAAAAAGAGATTATCCACTTTCTGCAGGCTAAATAACAGAGTGGAGATTCACATTCCATATTTTCTTGACTTCAAAATCCATGTTTATGCCACTACACTAACATAGGAACCTTATATCAAATTATGGTTTAGGAGTCCATAAGCAAGTCATTTCTACTCATTCAGTTTTATTTTTCATATGCAAATAAGAAAATTGAACTAGATGCATTCCCAAATCACTGTTAACTGCAGTAAGATTCTGAAAGTGTTTTAGTTGGATGATGCAGACAGTGATTGGAATCATTAAAGAACATGTTCTAACTGTGGCATATCTTTTTTTTTTTTCTTATCTTTTGAGGGGTGGGGTGGGGAGGAAGGGGAACGGGTGGACCACTTCTATTGGTCTTTCATTTGTCTATTTTCATCCATCTTTGTTCCTGGGCTCCTGTGGGCCTCCCATCGCGGTGGCCTCTGTCATCACAGAGCGCTGGCTCTGGGCGCATGCACTCCAGAGCTCCGGCTCGGTAATTGGACACATCAGTCCAGCCGCTCCGCGGCACGTGGGATCTTCTCAGGCCAGGGATCGAACCGGCACCCCTTGCACTGCAAGGCGGTGTCCTTACCCACTGGACCACCAGGGGAAGCCCTTTGGCATATCTTAATTGTAGGTTTTGTACAGTCACAGGAAAAAATTTTTTTCAATCCTATAAAGCTTAAATTAGTCACTATTGAGGAAAAAATCTTATGTGAGGGATATGGACACATATTCATTCACTAGGAGAAGAAACTAGTTAGTGAAATTTAGAGAAATAAAAAGTTAAATCAATAATAATATAAAGAAAGGAGGACAAATTAAGTGTGGATACAGGTTTCATCACATGTGAAGTTCAAATTTATTTCTAGTTGGGATCTGCTACTACTATTTCCCATTAAAGGGCTCTGGGCTAGGAATCCCAAGATTTGCTTCTCTTTTTTCTTCTCCTGTCACATTAAAAGCAAGCATTGAATTATTGAAAGCCTTTTCCAAAGCAACAGCTCATTTGATACTGAGAAAGTATGTAAGGCTTTGTCATTATTATTTTAGCTTCATAAGTGAGGAAAAGTCTTTCAGAAATAAAAGAGATTATCCACTTTCTGCAGGCTAAATAACAGAGTGGAGATTCACATTCCATATTTTCTTGACTTCAAAATCCATGTTTATGCCACTACACTAACATAGGAACCTTATATCAAATTATGGTTTAGGAGTCCATAAGCAAGTCATTTCTACTCATTCAGTTTTATTTTTCATATGCAAATAAGAAAATTGAACTAGATGCATTCCCAAATCACTGTTAACTGCAGTAAGATTCTGAAAGTGTTTTAGTTGGATGATGCAGACAGTGATTGGAATCATTAAAGAACATGTTCTAACTGTGGCATATCTTTTTTTTTTTTCTTATCTTTTGAGGGGTGGGGTGGGGAGGAAGGGGAACGGGTGGACCACTTCTATTGGTCTTTCATTTGTCTATTTTCATCCATCTTTGTTCCTGGGCTCCTGTGGGCCTCCCATCGCGGTGGCCTCTGTCATCACAGAGCGCTGGCTCTGGGCGCATGCACTCCAGAGCTCCGGCTCGGTAATTGGACACATCAGTCCAGCCGCTCCGCGGCACGTGGGATCTTCTCAGGCCAGGGATCGAACCGGCACCCCTTGCACTGCAAGGCGGTGTCCTTACCCACTGGACCACCAGGGGAAGCCCTTTGGCATATCTTAATTGTAGGTTTTGTACAGTCACAGGAAAAATATTTTTTTCAATCCTATAAAGCTTAAATTAGTCACTATTGAGGAAAAAATCTTATGTGAGGGATATGGACACATATTCATTCACTAGGAGAAGAAACTAGTTAGTGAAATTTAGAGAAATAAAAAGTTAAATCAATAATAATATAAAGAAAGGAGGACAAATTAAGTGTGGATACAGGTTTCATCACATGTGAAGTTCAAATTTATTTCTAGTTGGGATCTGCTACTACTATTTCCCATTAAAGGGCTCTGGGCTAGGAATCCCAAGATTTGCTTCTCTTTTTTCTTCTCCTGTCACATTAAGAGACATTACATTGTCAAATTTCCACTGAAGGATGGTATCATAACTGTGGTAGAAACTTTGGGTTTCAAGGCATAACAGGAGCCACCTAAGAAACATGAAATAGTTTCTTTTTTTTAACATTTATTTTATTTATTTATCTTTTTGGGGAGTGGGGTGGGGAGGAAGGGGGACGGGCTGGCCACTTCTATTGGTCTTCCATTTCTCTATTTTCATCCGTCTTTGTTCTTTGGCTCCTGTAGGCCTCCCATCGCGGTGGCCTCTGTCATCACAGAGCATCGGCTCTGGGCACATGCACCCCAGAGCTCCAGCTCGGTAATTGGACATATTGGTCCAGCCGCTCCATGGCACGTGGGGTCTTCCCAGGCCAGGGATCGAACACGCGCCCCTTGCACTGCAAGGTGGTGTCCTTACCCACTGGACCATCAGGGGAAGCCCCATGAAATAGTTTCTTTGAGTATTTCTAGACTTGTTATTCTGATCCCAGAATTACTGCTTCCTGGTGAAAAATATCTTTGATTTCTTTCTTTAGTAAATTGGACAGTGCGTAAACCAATGATTGAAAACAGAAGAAATAAATTGTTAAAATCAGCTACACAGAATATGTACAAATTTTTCATATGCTGAGTATGATTAGCTGAATAAAGGCAGATTACAACAGAAGACATAGGATGCAAAATTTTACCAAATGTGAAAAATTAAGACACTTGTTACTGCCCACTACAATTTATTCACATATAAGTAAATAGCAAAACAGTATTGAATTTGACCCCAAACTTCTAAATTTCTTTGCTAAAATTTCCTACAGAGTCCATTGAACATTTCTTTAAAAATAATATAACTGTCAGAAAAATTTTATCAACTGAAGTAAGGTTTGGTTTGGGAAAACTATAAGACCCAGTTCAGCATCAAGTATGGTAAATTAAGTAAAAGATTCCAAGAGGAAAGTACTATTTTTGATCAAATTGAATTGTGACTAAAAGATAATATAAGTGATTTGTGTGACTTATAATTCCCATTAAAGGGCTCTGGGCTAAAAGGGGAATCCCAAGATTTGCTTCTCTTTTTTCTTCTCCTGTCACATTAAGAGACATTACATTGTCAAATTTCCACTGAAGGATGGTATCATAACTGTGGTAGAAACTTTGGGTTTCAAGGCATAACAGGAGCCACCTAAGAAACATGAAATAGTTTCTTTTTTTTAACATTTATTTTATTTATTTATTTTTGGGGAGTGGGGTGGGGAGGAAGGGGGACGGGCTGGCCACTTCTATTGGTCTTCCATTTCTCTATTTTCATCCGTCTTTGTTCTTTGGCTCCTGTAGGCCTCCCATCGCGGTGGCCTCTGTCATCACAGAGCATCGGCTCTGGGCACATGCACCCCAGAGCTCCAGCTCGGTAATTGGACATATTGGTCCAGCCGCTCCATGGCACGTGGGGTCTTCCCAGGCCAGGGATCGAACACGCGCCCCTTGCACTGCAAGGTGGTGTCCTTACCCACTGGACCATCAGGGGAAGCCCCATGAAATAGTTTCTTTGAGTATTTCTAGACTTGTTATTCTGATCCCAGAATTACTGCTTCCTGGTGAAAAATATCTTTGATTTCTTTCTTTAGTAAATTGGACAGTGCGTAAACCAATGATTGAAAACAGAAGAAATAAATTGTTAAAATCAGCTACACAGAATATGTACAAATTTTTCATATGCTGAGTATGATTAGCTGAATAAAGGCAGATTACAACAGAAGACATAGGATGCAAAATTTTACCAAATGTGAAAAATTAAGACACTTGTTACTGCCCACTACAATTTATTCACATATAAGTAAATAGCAAAACAGTATTGAATTTGACCCCAAACTTCTAAATTTCTTTGCTAAAATTTCCTACAGAGTCCATTGAACATTTCTTTAAAAATAATATAACTGTCAGAAAAATTTTATCAACTGAAGTAAGGTTTGGTTTGGGAAAACTATAAGACCCAGTTCAGCATCAAGTATGGTAAATTAAGTAAAAGATTCCAAGAGGAAAGTACTATTTTTGATCAAATTGAATTGTGACTAAAAGATAATATAAGTGATTTGTGTGACTTATAAACTATCACTGATGGCACTCCTAAAGGAGGAAGACTGAAAACATCTAAGCACAGTTAGAATAATGAACAGTATCTAAAATCCTCTTGAAAGAGATACTTTGAAAGAAAAGAACTTCTGTTTCAGGTTTTGTTATGTTTGCATTTCCATGTTTTGTAGGTTACTTTTATACAAGTCATTCAATGCTACAGAAAGCAAAACAACATATGAAAATTAGACATATTAAAATCTATGTTAATCATATGCAAAAAATCATGGACTGAGCAACCAAAAGTAGTACAATGTAGGGGCAGGGAAAATAAGTCCACTAGACTAGGTAATCAAACCCTGATTATTTACCACACTCAGAACCTTTAATGATATGATAGCTCAATATTTCTAACTTACATCTTGAATTTTTATAAAAGTAGCATTCAGGCTTATTTTGAGGTTAAATACTTTGTGTTAAATGAAAATGCTATATAAAAATTAATTGTAGCTATCTTTTCATTTGTATTTTTGGTTATGTATCAGATAGCATTGATTTGTTTCAATAAATCACAGTAATTCATTTCAAAGAAGCTTAAAGAATAAATAAATTTTCATTTCATATAATATCAAACTCAACTATTCAGCTTTTAAGAATGACAACATTAGTTACAGGGGCTCTGTAACAACCTGGAGGGATGGGAAAGGATGGGAGATGGGAGGGAAGTGCAAGAGGGAAGGGACATATGGATGCCTATGGCTGATTCATGTTGATGTTTTGCAGAAAATAGCAAAATTCTGTAAAGCAATTATCCTTCAATTAAGAAAAGTAAATTAATTAAATTAAAGGGGGTAAAAAGAATGATTTCATTAGTGGGTCAATGAGGTTACCATAAATATATCATCCTTCCATTTTTATCAGTTTGCCATCCATTGGATGGCCCAACAATATTGTAAGAAGTGTACATTATTTCCACACATCACATCCAAACATAGCAAAAGTCAGATAAAAATGCTCTCCCTGTGTTAAAGTATAAAGCTCCATGTTTCCATTTACCTTAGAGCTCAAGATACTAGACATACTCTGGTTTACATGACAAGACCAAAACAGAAACTAATGGAAGAAACAGGATTATTATGAGACCTTAGAATAAGCTTGGAGAGGCTCAAATTCTCCAAGAGATGATTACCTAAACAAAATCATTTTTATAAAGGCTATAAAAACATCTGTTGGTAATCAACAACACCTATTGGCACAGAGATTAGGTAGTTGTTACTAGAATGCACTGATGCCTTATCTTTAATTCCCTGAGCACTAATGATCCAACAACTGTGTAACAGTATAAAGTTCATACGTATTATTCATAAAAATATTCCTACATGCTTATGAAAGACCCCTTCCTTTCATACACCAGTAACAAACAAAGAGCGACCTTTGGACTCATAAATTTTTATATAGGCCCAGTCTGGTATCTGTATTCAGTTGACCAAGTCAATCTGAACACTTCCTCATGAGTTCTTAGAATAAATGATAAATGCAAAACTTAAGTTTTTAGTAACTATAAATTCAGTAAGTAACACAGTCATTATCATGTGATCATGACATGAAACATTTTCATTTCTCTAAACTGTTCCTTCATGTCCCCTTGTATTCAATACCCTATCCCACATCAAAGCTTTTTGGAACTACCAATGAACTCTCTGCCATTTTAGTGATACCTTCTTTAGAACTGCACAGATCTCTTTTGTATAGGACTTTTATTTTCCATAATATTTATGTGATACATTCATAAATAATGTGCCCATTTTAAGGCAGCTTTCTCATTATTGAATTGTAACTGTTCTTTAAATATAAAGGAAAGAAGTCTTCCATTAAATAAATGTAGTTTGAATATTTTCTCATTGACTGTCATGTGCCTTTGTGGTTTCTTAGTTAACAGTCTACAGAAAATAACAGTTGTCTTTTTTCTTTTATGGCTCATGTTTTTCACCATCTGAAAAAATTTGCCTAACAAGTGTTAAGATACATTTTCACCTATGATATACACTAGGAGTCTTATAGTTTTAGCTCTTACACTTAGGACTATGACGCATTTCAAGTTATTACTGATTTATGGGGTAAAAGTTTAATTTCTAATTATGGATGTCCAATTTTTTCCAGCTCTGGTGAAAGAAATGTCAACCCACTCCAGCATTCTTACCTCGGAAATCCCAAGGACAGAGGAGCCTGGTGGGCTACCAAAGATGGGGTCTCAAGAGTCAGAAATGACTGAGCAATTAAATCACCACCAGCAATTTTTCAGGGCTTTCCAGGCAGCACTACTGGTAAAGAACCTTCCTACCAATGTAAAAGATGTAAGAGACACAGGTTCAGTCCCTGAGTCAGGAAGATCCCCTGGAGGACGGCATGTATTCTTGCCTGGAGAATCCCATGCACAAAGAAGCTGGAGGTCTATGGTTCATAGGGTCTCAAAGAGTCAGACATGATTGAACTGACTTAGCACACATGTTCAATCTTCCAGCACCATATATTAAAAATAATCTCCTTTCTTTTCTATTGAATTCCCTTTATATTTGTGCTAAAAAATCAGCAGTCTATATATGTGGGAGACTAGATCTGGACCCTGTTATTGTCTGTCCTTTTACCCAAACCACACTGTCCTGATAAACATAGATCTATTGTAAATCTTGAAGTTGAAGAGCATGTCTTTAAAATTGTTTTCTTTTCTTTTTTTTTTTTTTTAATGTCTATGTCATTTGTGTTTTTGTATAAGCTTTAGAATTATTTTGCTAATTTTAATAAAGATGTCAGCTAAGACTTGGCAAGGATAGTAATTTAGTCAACAGATTAACTTATGGAGGACTGACACCAGAACAGCATTCAATCTTCTGATTCATAAATATATACCCTTATTTATATAAATTTTTAAAATGTCTCTCAGCGTCAACATTTGAGGAATCAGAGAACTAAAATGATGGAAACAGGCAAATTTAATTCAGAAGACCATTATATCTACAACTGTGGGCAAGAATTGCTTAGTAGAAATGAAGTAGCCCTCATAGTCAACAGAAGAGTAAAATGCAGTGCTTGCATGCAAACTCAAACACAACAGAATGATTCTACTTTGTTTCCAAGGCAAACCATTCAGTATCATAATAATCTAAGTTTTTGCCTCAGTGACTAATGCTGAAGAAGCTGAAATTGAATGGTTTTATGAAGACCTACAAGACCTTTTAGAACTAACAGCAAAAAAGATGTTATTTTCATCATAGGGGACTGGAAAACAAAAGTAAGAAATTAAGAGATAGCTGGAGTAACAGGCATTTCTAGCCTTGGAGTACAAAATGAAGCACAGTAAAAGCTAATAGAGTTTTGCTAAAAGAATGCACTGGTCATAACAAGCACCCTCTTCCAACAACAGAAAAGACAATTCTACACATGTACATCAAAAGATGGTCAATATAAAAATTAGATTGATTCCGTACTTTGTAGCCAACAGTTGAGAAGCTCTATATAGTCAGAAAAAAAAAAAAAAAAAAACCCTAGAGATAAGGGTGAATCAGTTCATGAACTTCTTACTGCAAAATTCAGACCTAAATTGAAGAAAGTAGAGAAAAGCACTAGGCCATTCAGGTATGACCTAATTTAAATCCTTACAATTATACAATGGAAATGATAAGGCATTATATCTGATAGAATGAGTGCCTAAAGAACTACAAACGGAGGTTATCAACACCGTACAGGAGGCAGTGATCAAAATCATCCCCAAGAAAAAGAAATGCAAAAATGCAAAAAATGTTGTCTGAGGATGCCTTACAAATGGCTGAAAAAAGCCAAGAAGCAAAAGGCAAAGGAGAAAAGGAAAGATATACCTACCCCATCTAAATGTAGAGTCCAAAGAATAGCAAGGAGAGCTAAAATAAATAAAAAGCCTTCCAGAATGAACAATGTATAGAAATAAAGCAAAATGATAGAATGGGAAAGACTAGAAACTTATCAAGAAAATTAGAGATATCAAGGGAAAATTTCATGAAAAAAAGAGGCACAATAAAAGACAGAAACTTTTGGGACCTAACACACACAGAAGGTATGAAGAAGAGGTGACAAGAATACACAGAAGAACTATACAAAACAGATCTTAATGACCTGGATAACCATGATGATGAGATCACTCGCATAGAGCCAGACATCCTAGAGAGTGAACTCAAGTGGGCCTTAGGAAGCATCACTACTAACAATGCTAGTGGAGGTGATGGAATTCCAGCTGAGCTACTTCAAATTCTAAAAGATTAATGTGCTGTTAATGTGCTGCAGTCAAATTGCCAGCAAAGTTGGAAAACTCAGCAGTGGCCACAGGACTGGAAAAGGTCAGTTTTTATTCCAATTCCAAAGAAAGTCAATGAGAAAGAATGTTGAAACTACAGCACCATTGCTCTCATCTCACACGCTAGCAAAGTAGTGCTCAGAATCCTTCAAGGTAGAATTCAACAGTAACTGAACCGAGGACTTCCAGATTTACAAGCTGGATTTAGGGACAGAAACCAGAGATCAAATTGCCAACATTCCTTGGATCATAGAAAAAAGCAAGAGAATTGCAGAAAAACATCTACATCTGCTTCATTGACTACACTAAACCTTTTGACTGTGTGGATCACAATAAACTGTTGAAAACTATGAAAGAGATGGGAATCCCAGACCACCTTACCTGACTCTTGAGAAATCTGTATGCAGGATAAGAATCAACAGTTATAACTGGACATGAAAAATGGAATAGTTCCAAATTAGGAAAAGAGTACGTCAAGGTTGTATATTGTCATCCTGCTTATTTAACTTATAACCAGGTACATCATATGAAATGCAAGGTTGGATTAAGCACAAGCTGGAATCAATATCAAACCCTTATATGATTCTGACACCACCCATAAGGAAGCAAAGAGGAACTAAAGAGCCTCTTGATGAAGGTGAAAGAGGAGAGTGAAGAAGCTGGCTTAAAACTCAACATTTAGTAGTCGCTTCAGCAGCACATATACTAAAATTGGAATGATACAGAGAAGATTAGCATGGCCCCTGCACAAGAATGACACGCAAATTTGTGAAGTGTTCCATATTTAAAAAACAAACAAACAAAAACTAAACAGTTAAAAAACTAAGACCATGGCATCCAGTTCCATCACTTCATGACAAACAGATGGGCAAACAATGGAAAGAGTGACAGACTATTTTCTTGGACTCCAAAATCTTGTGGATAGTGACTGTAGCCATGAAATTAAGACATGCAATTAAAAAAACAGTTGCTTCTTTGAAGAAAAGCTATGACAAACCTAGACAACATATGAAAAATCAGAAATTACATTACCAACAAAAATCTGTATAGTCACAGCTACAGTGTTGCCAGTAGTCATGTATGGATGTGAGAGTTGGACCATAAGGAAGGCTGAGCACTGAAGAACTGATACTTTTGGACTGTGGTGTTGGAGAGGACTCTTGTGAGAGTGAAGGAGAAGGGGACAACAGTGGGTGAGATGATTGGATGGTATTACTGACTCAATGGACCTGATTTTGAGCAAACTGTGAGATGATGAATGATAGGGAAGCCTGGCATGCTGCAGTTCATGGGTTTGAAGAGTCAGACACAACTGAGTGACTGAATAACAACAAAGATATTACTAGAATGTACTCTGTCAATATGCTCCAAAATTTAAATGAAATGCACAGATGCCTTGATAGACAGTAACTGCAAAACTCATTCAAGGAGCAATAATTAGCCTGAATGACCCCATATCCAAGAACTTCAGTTAAAAAGTACCCTATGAAGCTCCCAGTTTTACATATTCCATAATAAATGTTCATTGTCATCACTGTTACTGCTAACTTTTCACTAAAATTATACTCTAAATGTTTTTGTAGCATTCTCTAACTCAGGAACAACTAGAATCTACCTATCTAGTCACTATATTTTTAAGGCCATCATGATTGTCACATATGAAATGCAAGGTTGGATTAAGCACAAGCTGGAATCAATATCAAACCCTTATATGATTCTGACACCACCCATAAGGAAGCAAAGAGGAACTAAAGAGCCTCTTGATGAAGGTGAAAGAGGAGAGTGAAGAAGCTGGCTTAAAACTCAACATTTAGTAGTCGCTTCAGCAGCACATATACTAAAATTGGAATGATACAGAGAAGATTAGCATGGCCCCTGCACAAGAATGACACGCAAATTTGTGAAGTGTTCCATATTTAAAAAACAAACAAACAAAAACTAAACAGTTAAAAAACTAAGACCATGGCATCCAGTTCCATCACTTCATGACAAACAGATGGGCAAACAATGGAAAGAGTGACAGACTATTTTCTTGGACTCCAAAATCTTGTGGATAGTGACTGTAGCCATGAAATTAAGACATGCAATTAAAAAACAGTTGCTTCTTTGAAGAAAAGCTATGACAAACCTAGACAACATATGAAAAATCAGAAATTACATTACCAACAAAAATCTGTATAGTCACAGCTACAGTGTTGCCAGTAGTCATGTATGGATGTGAGAGTTGGACCATAAGGAAGGCTGAGCACTGAAGAACTGATACTTTTGGACTGTGGTGTTGGAGAGGACTCTTGTGAGAGTGAAGGAGAAGGGGACAACAGTGGGTGAGATGATTGGATGGTATTACTGACTCAATGGACCTGATTTTGAGCAAACTGTGAGATGATGAATGATAGGGAAGCCTGGCATGCTGCAGTTCATGGGTTTGAAGAGTCAGACACAACTGAGTGACTGAATAACAACAAAGATATTACTAGAATGTACTCTGTCAATATGCTCCAAAATTTAAATGAAATGCACAGATGCCTTGATAGACAGTAACTGCAAAACTCATTCAAGGAGCAATAATTAGCCTGAATGACCCCATATCCAAGAACTTCAGTTAAAAAGTACCCTATGAAGCTCCCAGTTTTACATATTCCATAATAAATGTTCATTGTCATCACTGTTACTGCTAACTTTTCACTAAAATTATACTCTAAATGTTTTTGTAGCATTCTCTAACTCAGGAACAACTAGAATCTACCTATCTAGTCACTATATTTTTAAGGCCATCATGACTTGATCAAATATCTTCCCTAACTTTGTTGGCTTAAAGATAATAATTATATTCTTATTCATTGAATATATTTTAAATATTATTTATTTCAGTTATTGACAATTGTAGAGCTCTTTTTTACACCATGTTATCTCCTCATAATTCTAATTACTGGTCTTACCTTTATTATTTTTCAGTGACAATTTTTATCTCATTTAATGTACTTTTAGGCAAAATAATGCACTTTTTCCATAAATTGGCATATCCACATATGTCAATTGGTATTTATCTTATTGCTCCGAATGCCTTCCATTTCAATATATAGCCTCATTTAAAGTTAGGTAAATAAATCATTTCTATTGCTAGAGAATGGATCTGGAATACAAATTTGACAAATGCTTGGGGACTTGTTCAAAATATGGCTCTAATGCTATAGGCATATTAGATGGTGTAATACAGTAACAAATCTGCAAAAGGCATGTTCAAACTTTGGTAAGTGGTGTTTTTGAAAGGAAACAAATCTGCCTTTACATTTGATTGAAAACACTTTACTACTCAGTTTCTTCTACTAGCTTTGTTTGCATATGATTTGGTTTTAATGTTTTGTGATTTTATATTTGCATTTAAATAGATTCATCTTCAAATGCTGTGCAACGGACAAATGTGGAAGTGTGAGGCCACTTAGTAGACATCTTTACTGATCCTATAGTCCAAAATCCTGTAACGCTATCTCTGACATTTTAAAAACTGCAATGAATTCTATCGTATCTGTAACTCACAATGAAATTACAATTTCGAATGATTTCTCAGTGTGTCTTGAACCTGACTCTTTCCTTCATTCTTCACCTCATTCTAATGAAGATTTATGAAACTGAGTGTCTCAGCCATTTCCTAACCTTAAGTTTAGGTAGAGGACTACGGGAATTTAAGAAAGAAGTACAGTTCTAATTAATGTTCCCCACTTAAATGCACAGATGCCTTGATAGACAGTAACTGCAAAACTCATTCAAGGAGCAATAATTAGCCTGAATGACCCCATATCCAAGAACTTCAGTTAAAAAGTACCCTATGAAGCTCCCAGTTTTACATATTCCATAATAAATGTTCATTGTCATCACTGTTACTGCTAACTTTTCACTAAAATTATACTCTAAATGTTTTGTAGCATTCTCTAACTCAGGAACAACTAGAATCTACCTATCTAGTCACTATATTTTTAAGGCCATCATGACTTGATCAAATATCTTCCCTAACTTTGTTGGCTTAAAGATAATAATTATATTCTTATTCATTGAATATATTTTAAATATTATTTATTTCAGTTATTGACAATTGTAGAGCTCTTTTTTACACCATGTTATCTCCTCATAATTCTAATTACTGGTCTTACCTTTATTATTTTTCAGTGACAATTTTTATCTCATTTAATGTACTTTTAGGCAAAATAATGCACTTTTTCCATAAATTGGCATATCCACATATGTCAATTGGTATTTATCTTATTGCTCCGAATGCCTTCCATTTCAATATATAGCCTCATTTAAAGTTAGGTAAATAAATCATTTCTATTGCTAGAGAATGGATCTGGAATACAAATTTGACAAATGCTTGGGGACTTGTTCAAAATATGGCTCTAATGCTATAGGCATATTAGATGGTGTAATACAGTAACAAATCTGCAAAAGGCATGTTCAAACTTTGGTAAGTGGTGTTTTTGAAAGGAAACAAATCTGCCTTTACATTTGATTGAAAACACTTTACTACTCAGTTTCTTCTACTAGCTTTGTTTGCATATGATTTGGTTTTAATGTTTTGTGATTTTATATTTGCATTTAAATAGATTCATCTTCAAATGCTGTGCAACGGACAAATGTGGAAGTGTGAGGCCACTTAGTAGACATCTTTACTGATCCTATAGTCCAAAATCCTGTAACGCTATCTCTGACATTTTAAAAACTGCAATGAATTCTATCGTATCTGTAACTCACAATGAAATTACAATTTCGAATGATTTCTCAGTGTGTCTTGAACCTGACTCTTTCCTTCATTCTTCACCTCATTCTAATGAAGATTTATGAAACTGAGTGTCTCAGCCATTTCCCTAACCTTAAGTTTAGGTAGAGGACTACGCAATTTAAGATAAGGCAAATGACATTATGGTCTTTCATTGATTTTTCCATCTATGCAATAGTGTCTACATGATTTCTAATACTGGTAAGTGAAATTCTTCCACACTGTATATATATTTGAGGGAGATGCTTAAGCTATACCCAATACAATCTTAATAACACTGTAGAACTGAAACACATATATCATTAAATATATATTTGTATCTAAACTCTCACTATATTTTATATGTATGTGTCATAAAGCAGAAACCATATGAATATAATTATATTCAATGTAGTTGAATTTATTCGTGTGAGAACCTCTTTCCAAAACGGTCCATTTTTAAACTCTTTATTTTTACATGGAGTATTGCCTATTAACATTATGATAGTTTCAGGTACACAGCAGAGCAACTCAATCATACATATATGTGGATCCATTCTCTCCCAACTTTCTTCCCATTAAAACATCTGACTCTGATGCAAATTCATCTCTACTACACCAGCATGTAGGCAAGGGGACTCAGACAGAATCTTCTTATCAGTGAAATTTCAACCCCGTGGCCAGAACAATTCAATAATGTATATTTGAACTAAATATATTCATACTTGAGTGAAGCTCAAGAAGTTATCCCCATAGAAGTGCTCTCTTTCCCCTTGAGATAAATTAACATAAACTGTTGATAATCACCTTCAGATGAAAAGGAGAGAGCCAAATGACAAAACAGCCAATATTGAAAATGGAAAAAGGAAACAAAGACAACTCATATCCTGGTCATATTAAATGAATGTTGCATTAAATTGTATCTAACAAGGGGTTCTTGAAATGTATTTTACTGAGATATAAGAAAATTATATTTTGCTTAAGCAACATGTGACTTGTATTGACCTTCACATTCTAATAATTTAATAATGTATATATTTTCGCAAATGAGTGTGTATATGCTAGGCTGATACATATGCAATAGATATACAAAATAATGTCTTGACTTATAGTATTTGCTACTATTAATACTAACATGCAGCATTATTGAACATGGCATTAGAAAGACACCGACACAATTACCTGTTTAAAAAAGCAGTGTGAATACAACAATGAAGCTAAGCTGTACCTTTGTCATGAACATTCTCCTTGATTCTAAAAACTAAGTCGGAAATTTTTATTTGGGTCAAAATTTGAAATATAATCTTAAGGGCCTTACCTACTGTGCTTCATTGTTTGCATGGTATAATTTGAATTATAGAAATAAAGAGAATTATTATTAATAAAATATGTGCAGTAAAGTGCAGATGAAGTGTGGAACATGGGTTAGAAGACGGGACAAGAGATGGGGACATAGGAGGGTGGTTAGTGTGTCTATGTAAGAATCAGTAGCATATGAATGTTAACTGAAATCATGAAAGAGTCTGACAACTCCACAGATACGTGCAAATTAAAAGAAAGTGGCTGAAATTAAAACACCAGTAATGGCATCATTGAAGCAGTATAAAGAAGGTAACCAGGAAAGAAAAGTAGAAATGGGCAGTGCTGTGCAAGTTACTGGAGGTCAGTTTAAACAGGGGACTTAATAGAATGATTTCAAAAAAGATGAGAGACAATTAGATTCAGGGTATAAGAAATTAATTTAAAATAATCAGTTTAATAGAGTTCTAGAAGAAATCCAGGTGACAATGGGACAGAGATGCAATAGTAAGAGCTGTTACAAGAAAAAGTGGGCAATTCTTTCAAAATATTTTGTTGAAATGTGGATAAGTAACAGCATTTGGATAATTTCCAAAATTTAATAGAAAATTGATCCTCAGATGAAAAGGAGAGAGCCAAATGACAAAACAGCCAATATTGAAAATGGAAAAAGGAAACAAAGACAACTCATATCCTGGTCATATTAAATGAATGTTGCATTAAATTGTATCTAACAAGGGGTTCTTGAAATGTATTTTACTGAGATATAAGAAAATTATATTTTGCTTAAGCAACATGTGACTTGTATTGACCTTCACATTCTAATAATTTAATAATGTATATATTTTCGCAAATGAGTGTGTATATGCTAGGCTGATACATATGCAATAGATATACAAAATAATGTCTTGACTTATAGTATTTGCTACTATTAATACTAACATGCAGCATTATTGAACATGGCATTAGAAAGACACCGACACAATTACCTGTTTAAAAAAGCAGTGTGAATACAACAATGAAGCTAAGCTGTACCTTTGTCATGAACATTCTCCTTGATTCTAAAAACTAAGTCGGAAATTTTTATTTGGGTCAAAATTTGAAATATAATCTTAAGGGCCTTACCTACTGTGCTTCATTGTTTGCATGGTATAATTTGAATTATAGAAATAAAGAGAATTATTATTAATAAAATATGTGCAGTAAAGTGCAGATGAAGTGTGGAACATGGGTTAGAAGACGGGACAAGAGATGGGGACATAGGAGGGTGGTTAGTGTGTCTATGTAAGAATCAGTAGCATATGAATGTTAACTGAAATCATGAAAGAGTCTGACAACTCCACAGATACGTGCAAATTAAAAGAAAGTGGCTGAAATTAAAACACCAGTAATGGCATCATTGAAGCAGTATAAAGAAGGTAACCAGGAAAGAAAAGTAGAAATGGGCAGTGCTGTGCAAGTTACTGGAGGTCAGTTTAAACAGGGGACTTAATAGAATGATTTCAAAAAAGATGAGAGACAATTAGATTCAGGGTATAAGAAATTAATTTAAAATAATCAGTTTAATAGAGTTCTAGAAGAAATCCAGGTGACAATGGGACAGAGATGCAATAGTAAGAGCTGTTACAAGAAAAAGTGGGCAATTCTTTCAAAATATTTTGTTGAAATGTGGATAAGTAACAGCATTTGGATAATTTCCAAAATTTAATAGATTTAAATATTCTACATACACACGCTCACTCTTTCTTTCTCAAAAGGAAATACAGACAATTACTTTGCATAACATATGCATATAAAATTAATATAATGTAAATGTAATTACTTTATGGCTAGGTAAAAATCAAAGCAATACTAATTGATGTTTGTTTTCTGAAAAAACTTAGGGGCATAAAAGGTAAATTGTATAAGCACTAATGAATGTTAGTGTTTTTATTTACTCTAACTTTTTACATAATTTTATTTTTTATATTACATTTATTTGCTTGGAGGTGGTAAAACTGACAATGAAAAGGTAAATTACAATAGCTAATTTTTCAAGTCCATTGAAAGGTAGGTAGGATTTGAAAGGGTTTAGTGTGGTTTGCCTTTTAAACTTTTTGATGTGGACCATTTTGAAAACTTATTGAATTTGTTACAATATTGATTCTGATTCATGTTTTTTAAAAATTTTGGCCTCTTTTACTAGTTTTTTTAATTTACTTATTTTCATTTGTCTTTATTCTTTGACTTTTGTTGGGTCTCCCATTGCAGTGGCCTCTTTTGTTTCAGAGCACTGGCTCTGCCATTTAGTGCTGGCTCCTAACTGAACACACTGGTTCAGCCTCTCTGAGGGACGCGGGGTCCTCCAGGGAAAAGGGTCAAACTGGTGCCTCTTACCCTGCAAGGTGGACACTCTACCCACTGGACCTCCAGGGAAGCCCTGTTTCATGTTTTGATTTTTTGGCCACGAGGCATATGGGATCTTAGCTCTCGGATTGAACGTGCAGAAAGATGGCTGAAATTAAAACACCAGTAATGGCATCATTGAAGCAGTATAAAGAAGGTAACCAGGAAAGAAAAGTAGAAATGGGCAGTGCTGTGCAAGTTACTGGAGGTCAGTTTAAACAGGGGACTTAATAGAATGATTTCAAAAAAGATGAGAGACAATTAGATTCAGGGTATAAGAAATTAATTTAAAATAATCAGTTTAATAGAGTTCTAGAAGAAATCCAGGTGACAATGGGACAGAGATGCAATAGTAAGAGCTGTTACAAGAAAAAGTGGGCAATTCTTTCAAAATATTTTGTTGAAATGTGGATAAGTAACAGCATTTGGATAATTTCCAAAATTTAATAGATTTAAATATTCTACATACACACGCTCACTCTTTCTTTCTCAAAAGGAAATACAGACAATTACTTTGCATAACATATGCATATAAAATTAATATAATGTAAATGTAATTACTTTATGGCTAGGTAAAAATCAAAGCAATACTAATTGATGTTTGTTTTCTGAAAAAACTTAGGGGCATAAAAGGTAAATTGTATAAGCACTAATGAATGTTAGTGTTTTTATTTACTCTAACTTTTTACATAATTTTATTTTTTATATTACATTTATTTGCTTGGAGGTGGTAAAAACTGACAATGAAAAAGGTAAATTACAATAGCTAATTTTTCAAGTCCATTGAAAGGTAGGTAGGATTTGAAAGGGTTTAGTGTGGTTTGCCTTTTTAAACTTTTTTTTGATGTGGACCATTTTGAAAACTTATTGAATTTGTTACAATATTGATTCTGATTCATGTTTTTTAAAAATTTTGGCCTCTTTTACTAGTTTTTTTAATTTACTTATTTTCATTTGTCTTTATTCTTTGGCTTTTGTTGGGTCTCCCATTGCAGTGGCCTCTTTTGTTTCAGAGCACTGGCTCTGCCATTTAGTGCTGGCTCCTAACTGAACACACTGGTTCAGCCTCTCTGAGGGACGCGGGGTCCTCCAGGGAAAAGGGTCAAACTGGTGCCTCTTACCCTGCAAGGTGGACACTCTACCCACTGGACCTCCAGGGAAGCCCTGTTTCATGTTTTGATTTTTTGGCCACGAGGCATATGGGATCTTAGCTCTCTAACCAGAGATTGAACCTGTATTCTCTATATTTGAAGAAAAGTCACTGGACCACCATGCAAGCCCCTGAAAAGATAATTGATCTAAATTCCAATGGTCTACTTGGTCTAGGAAAAATTTTTATTCCAAAACTTAATTTAGCATACTAAAAATAACTACTGGGTGCTTATACATTAGTAATTATTAGTAATTATTTTTCGGTCACAATCTAAGCAAGAAATATAACTTCTTTTCCAAAAGAGTTTCATTTCAAACTTCTCTGTTTCTGAAAAGGATACATTTTTGTCAAATTTGCAAAATATAGACTAAGAAGATTGTATTGAAGTTGCAAGCATTTTTCTTCATAAAAGGTTTGACTAGAAATAGTTCTATTCCACCTTATCTTCCACTGGTACAGTGCCAGTGCATTTGGAAATGGTACATTTATTATTATTTCCATTACAGCTACTGTCAGTTTGGGAAACATTAATTTTGTCTAAATACACAGCTTGTACAATTTGAATAATCGTTTACTGAAATAAAACACTCAGTATCAGGCTTAATATTATGTTGCATATTATCTGAGCAGTGAGCCAAGTGAATTGTCTTGGTTCTAAGATTTTTTTGAGTATGGTTAATTCATTTTTTGCTTAGTAAGCTAAATGCTTCAAGGTTTTTACAGACAGGGATACATTAGTCAGTATTATTGTGAGACTGAG
The DNA here is from genome assembly GCA_022376925.1 of Tragulus kanchil. Classification (NCBI taxonomy): domain Eukaryota; kingdom Metazoa; phylum Chordata; class Mammalia; order Artiodactyla; family Tragulidae; genus Tragulus; species Tragulus kanchil. Next base: position 107,035,894 of record JAIOJX010000023.1, on the reverse strand, counting down.
GTAAGGGAGGCCACAGAAGCCACTACTAGTATGGAGAATTTTTTTATGGCTTCTGATTCATGTTTTTAAAAATTTTGGCCTCTTTTACTAGTTTTTAATTTACTTATTTTCATTTGTCTTTATTCTTTGGCTTTTGTTGGGTCTCCCATTGCAGTGGCCTCTTTTGTTTCAGAGCACTGGCTCTGCCATTTAGTGCTGGCTCCTAACTGAACACACTGGTTCAGCCTCTCTGAGGGACGCGGGGTCCTCCAGGGAAAAGGGTCAAACTGGTGCCTCTTACCCTGCAAGGTGGACACTCTACCCACTGGACCTCCAGGGAAGCCCTGTTTCATGTTTTGATTTTTTGGCCACGAGGCATATGGGATCTTAGCTCTCTAACCAGAGATTGAACCTGTATTCTCTATATTTGAAGAAAAGTCACTGGACCACCATGCAAGCCCCTGAAAAGATAATTGATCTAAATTCCAATGGTCTACTTGGTCTAGGAAAAATTTTTATTCCAAAACTTAATTTAGCATACTAAAAATAACTACTGGGTGCTTATACATTAGTAATTATTAGTAATTATTTTTCGGTCACAATCTAAGCAAGAAATATAACTTCTTTTCCAAAAGAGTTTCATTTCAAACTTCTCTGTTTCTGAAAAAGGATACATTTTTTGTCAAATTTGCAAAATATAGACTAAGAAGATTGTATTGAAGTTGCAAGCATTTTTCTTCATAAAAGGTTTGACTAGAAATAGTTCTATTCCACCTTATCTTCCACTGGTACAGTGCCAGTGCATTTGGAAATGGTACATTTATTATTATTTCCATTACAGCTACTGTCAGTTTGGGAAACATTAATTTTGTCTAAATACACAGCTTGTACAATTTGAATAATCGTTTACTGAAATAAAACACTCAGTATCAGGCTTAATATTATGTTGCATATTATCTGAGCAGTGAGCCAAGTGAACTGTCTTGGTTCTAAGATTTTTTTGAGTATGGTTAATTCATTTTTTGCTTAGTAAGCTAAATGCTTCAAGGTTTTTACAGACAGGGATACATTAGTCAGTATTATTGTGAGACTGAGGTAAGGAGAGGCCACAGAAGCCACTACTAGTATGGAGAAATTTATTCTCAAGAGAACTAAAAATGATGAGTAATTGTGACAACACCACAGCCTAGAAGCTTCATTAAATGGCTGTCTGGACCTTAGAATTAAAGAAAGCTGGATGAGACTGAATTACTTTCCTTTCACTGGCTATTGGAAAATTATGTAACTGCTATAAAGCAAAGATGGCATTATAATGTTTTTTGTAATATTTTCTGGCTTTCGTGATGCTGAATAAGTAAAATATTTTGTATTTATCCGGTACATTGGTTACAATAAATATCAATTATTTCTATCAACTAAAGTGAGCTTTCAAAGAAGATTAATGGATTCTGAAACCAGGGCAAGAAGGGAAAAAATATCTATCGAGTACTTCAAATATTCTGTACCCAACTGTGAGATCTCTTGAAATTGTGGAAGACTTAATAGTACATCTAAATTGAACATTCTCTCAAAAACTTGGATAAAGTCCTGATAGTCACTGTTGTGGCAAGTTAATATTTAAAATAAATTATACCTGGAATTTTCATTGCTTATTTTTACCTTATCCTCGGAAGAGTGGATATACTAACTATATTTTTCTAATTCATTTAATTGAATGTTCTTTAGTGAAAGTTTTTGTGAAGTTAAGGATGCCAACTGTGCTCATTTCACATGCCAGCAAGGATATGCGCAACATCCTTAAAGTTAGGTTTCAGCAGTACATGAACCTAGAGCATCCAGATGTACAAACTGGGTTTAGAAAAGATGAAAAATCATACATCAAATTGTCAACATTTGTTGGATCATAAAGAAAGCAAGAGGATTCCAGAAAATATCTAAACTTCTGCGTCATTGACTATACTAAAGTCTTTGTGTGGATCACGAAAAACTATGGGAAATTCTTAAAGAGATAGGAATACCAGATCACCTTGTCTTCTGAGAGACCTGTATGAAGGTCGAGAAGCAAGTTAGACCATGATGTGGAACAACTGACTGATTCAAAATTGGGAAAGCAGTATGACAAGGCTGAATATTTTCACCCTGCTTATTTAACCTATATGCAGACTACACCATGTGAAATGCATGGCCAGATGAATCACAAGCTGGAATCAAGATTGCCAGGAGAAGTATCAACAACCTCAGATACGCAAATGATGGCACTCTAGTGGCAGAAAGCAAAGACGAACTAAAAAACCTCCTATTGAGTGAGAAAGAGAAGAGTGAAAAAGCTTGGATAAAACTCATCATACATAAACCTCATCATGGCAACTGGTCCTGTGACTTCATGGAAAACAGGAGGGAGAAAAAGTGGAAGCAGTGACAGATTTTATTTTCTTGGGCTCCAAAATAACCGTGGATGATGACTGAAGCCACAAAATTAAAAGACACTTGTTCCTTAGAAGAAAAGCTGTGACAAACCTACAGAGAGTATTACAAAGCAGGGACATCACTTTGCCAGCAAAGCTCCATCGGTCAGATCTAAGATTTTTCCAGTAGTCATGTATGGATGTGAGAGTTGGATCATAAAGTAGGCTTAGCACCGAAGAGATGATGCTTTCAAATTTTGGTGCTGGAGAAGACTCTTGAGAGTCCCCTGGGCAGCAAGAAGATCAAACCAGTCAACCCTAGAGGAAATCAGAAATCAACCATGAATATTCACTGGGAGGACTGATCTGAAGCTCCAATACTTTCTCCACTTAATGCAAAGAGCTTACTCACTGGAAAAGACCCTGCTGCTGGGAAAGATTGAAGGCAAAAAGTGAAGGGTGTGGCAGAGGTTGAAAATAGTTAGAATCAGCAACTCAATCGACATGAGTTTGAACAAGCTCCAGGAGATAGTGAAGGACAGAGAAGCCTGTTCTCCTGCAGTCCATGGGGTCACAAAGAGTGGGATGTGATTCAGCAGCTTAGCAACAATGAAGGATGACAAATAATTGAGTGAAATGTATGTTATGAACTAGATACTACTAATAATATTTGTAATCATCTGCTGAGAAAAGACCTCAGGACCTGTATATGTTCTCTAAAAATCAGAATTACAAACTACCTTACATCTAATAAATAGATGATCAATCTTAAACTACTCTGACAATATTTAAATGTTAAAGGTATCATTGTATAAGTACAGTTTTTCATTTTTCTATATTGAGAATAGTATAAGCTGAAGCTAGTGATTTAGGCCTGCAAATTCATTTTAGAGGACCAATCATTCCAAAACTGATTTAATTGATGAATATTTTTATTATTTGCAGTTTCATTTCTTTAATTTCTTCATCTCCAATATGGTATGGGTCAATAGTAAATACCTTACAGAACTGTTGTGAGAACTAAAGAGCAGATTTCAGTGTCTGACAATAAATGAGTATTCTTACTAATGGAGGTATTGCAAGAAGTATCACATTGTGAAGTCCCAAAAATTACATCTACAAAAGTAGACCAGTTCTATAAATATGTATGTATTTCATAAGTGCTTTGATAAAGGGGAAAAATGTAAGGGGACTGACAAGAGAGACAGGGTAGTAATATACGTGAATAAAGTCTTTGAATCTTACTTCCTTTCTTAGGTAGAGATATTTGGAACATTCAGTGATTTAAATTTTAAATGATTATGGATTTCATAGTTAACTTGCATGTGATGGATTATTTGTCTAGATGAAGAAAAACATCCAAACTATGATTTAAGTTATAGTATTTGAACTTCAAATGCAGTTGAATTTGAACTCAATGTACTAGGCAAGTCACATAAAGACCTTCCTTCCACATATCATTTGTGACTAAATTTAATAGATTGAGCATCATGAATCTTGGCCTTTATATAAACTGGCAGTTAGCATTCTCATATAAAATTTCTGGTTTCAGAAGTGTCATTCCAAACTAACAAAAGCATAGGATTTACTCTCATACCTTTCTAACTAATTTTGTTATGAATGATATAAATATTTCATAAAACTCTCAAACAAAATTCTCAAAGAAAAGCAAATTATTAAAAAAGATTTATTTCTCTAGCTCCAGCACCCCTGTCTGACTTTCTGACCTCCTGTCTAAATGTCTGCATGTGCTCTTAACCACTCGCTCAAAATACTATAGGAAGATTTGATCAATTCCTATATTAAATTTAGAAAAGTTCTATTTACCTTGATTTTTTCTAAGAGTTCAAAAATATTTATCTATCTCAATATCAGGTACATTTGTCTCTTTGTTTTTCCAACAATATCCACCTTTCACAAGGACTCAAATTTACCTACCTCCTGTGTAGGTACCATTTACTGCCAAGTTCTTAGCCCCAAAGATTAATGTTTTCCAAATGAAAGTGAACAATCCTATATTCCTCACCTCCTTAAAAGATGCACTGCATGCTTTTTATGTGGAAAATAATATTAAATAGGTGATATCTGTCCTAGGTATACTTGCATTCCTCTTGAATTTCATGATTTTTCTTCCTTTTTGATAACCCCACAGTAACCACCTTTTTGCTGTTTTCTAAGTCATTAAATCTATATCCAAACAATTAGTCAAATGTTTTCGCTAATACCTTTCAATATTATTTGCAGATACACAAAGAATACGTACATTCTCAGTTGAATCAAGAACTAAAGGAAAGTAACTGTGGAATTTCAGAAAATATGAATGAGAGTAGGGAAGGTCTTTGAAGGCCTTATCATAGATAAAACACCCATCTCCTTTACATGAACAAAGTCTCTACCATAAAAAGCACAGATCTACATTACAACACTAGACGTGGATAACATAATAAACTGAGCTCAGTCATCTTGAAAGATGCAGGTTCAATTTCCAATTAGTCCACTTAACTGGGTGACCTTAAGAATGCTATACTTTTCTCTAGATCTGAGTTCCCATTCTTATAAAATCAACTAAAGATTCAATGAGATAATGTATGATATACACTTAGGATTATGATTTACCTATAATTAGTAAAATATGTTATATCCTGAATATCTGCATATTAATTTTCTTGTATTTCTTATCCTCTGTTCCATCTAAATTACTCAGTTCCAGTTTCTTCTCTGTTTTATTGTGTTGTTTATATTTATGGATACTCCAAAAGCATAGGATTTACTCTCATACTTTCTAACTAATTTTGTTATGAATGATATAAATATTTCATAAAACTCTCAAACAAAATTCTCAAAGAAAAGCAAATTATTAAAAAAGATTTATTTCTCTAGCTCCAGCACCCCTGTCTGACTTTCTGACCTCCTGTCTAAATGTCTGCATGTGCTCTTAACCACTCGCTCAAAATACTATAGGAAGATTTGATCAATTCCTATATTAAATTTAGAAAAGTTCTATTTACCTTGATTTTTTCTAAGAGTTCAAAAATATTTATCTATCTCAATATCAGGTACATTTGTCTCTTTGTTTTTCCAACAATATCCACCTTTCACAAGGACTCAAATTTACCTACCTCCTGTGTAGGTACCATTTACTGCCAAGTTCTTAGCCCCAAAGATTAATGTTTTCCAAATGAAAGTGAACAATCCTATATTCCTCACCTCCTTAAAAGATGCACTGCATGCTTTTTATGTGGAAAATAATATTAAATAGGTGATATCTGTCCTAGGTATACTTGCATTCCTCTTGAATTTCATGATTTTTCTTCCTTTTTGATAACCCCACAGTAACCACCTTTTTGCTGTTTTCTAAGTCATTAAATCTATATCCAAACAATTAGCCAAATGTTTTCGCTAATACCTTTCAATATTATTTGCAGATACACAAAGAATACGTACATTCTCAGTTGAATCAAGAACTAAAGGAAAGTAACTGTGGAATTTCAGAAAATATGAATGAGAGTAGGGAAGGTCTTTGAAGGCCTTATCATAGATAAAACACCCATCTCCTTTACATGAACAAAGTCTCTACCATAAAAAGCACAGATCTACATTACAACACTAGACGTGGATAACATAATAAACTGAGCTCAGTCATCTTGAAAGATGCAGGTTCAATTTCCAATTAGTCCACTTAACTGGGTGACCTTAAGAATGCTATACTTTTCTCTAGATCTGAGTTCCCATTCTTATAAAATCAACTAAAGATTCAATGAGATAATGTATGATATACACTTAGGATTATGATTTACCTATAATTAGTAAAATATGTTATATCCTGAATATCTGCATATTAATTTTCTTGTATTTCTTATCCTCTGTTCCATCTAAATTACTCAGATTCTACTTAGTTTCTTCTCTGTTTTATTGTGTTGTTTATATTTATGGATACTCCATCAAATCTTTGGAAGAATAAGACAGTGTAAATGTGAAAATGTTTGTATGACTAGGCCATAAAATAGATTTACATGTAAAATAAAATATCATCAACCTTAGGGTCACCTATGCCTTTATGCACAGCTACAATAGATACTTTCCTCATCCATTCAGCAAATTTTTTCTAAATTTCTTATTAAGTATCCTGCAATTACTACATATTTATTGAAAGTGCAAATTACTAAAAATCTGTATGTGTTTTCTTTGTCTTCTGTCCCACAAAGCTAAATGTTAAGATAGATCACTATAAAAAATATAGGGTCTATCAAAGACTTCTATAGTTTTATGACTGGAATATTTTAGAAAAACTATTTCAATGTTCTCCAAACAAGATTTTTCTCCAGAAAACTACCATTACTGACATATCCAGACATTCTTCAAAGAAGATTACACAAGTTTACTACCTCAAGAACCAGTTCCCAAATTTATTGCTCTGATTACTGAAAAATACTTCCTCCTAGTAAGTGTAAAATCTGCTTCCCTGGATCTACTAATGTGAGGTATTAGTTCTGCTCTCTAGAGCTCCACAGCACGAGTCTAATCCATCTGCCACATGACAGCCCTGCGTATATCTGAAAACATCTTGCATGGCTCCTCTAAGTCCTTAATCTCTATATTCCTGAGTTTCCACTGCACTTTTGTCAATTCTTGCTTTCTCCTCTTGACTCCCTATATGGCTATCTTTTGTTTCACTTTGGCTTCAGTTTGTCAATTGTTAGTTTCAAGACACTTTTTTTTAAACATAATTCTGTGATGAACAAGCATAACATCAAATAGGAACTGCTGATACACTGGGAAAAAAAGTAGAAATCAATTGCAACCATTCATTGCTTTACTTATCAGTTGCTATGTTGTGCATGGTTCCAAACTTGGTGGTATAACATGATGCTTCTTTTATTGTTTCTGAATTCTTTGAGTGAGAAATTCAGACAGGGTGATATAGGGTGGCTTATCTCAGTTCCATAGTGCCTGTAGACTTAGCTGGGGGAACTATTATGGCTACAGTGACACAATGAATTGACTCTGACACAATATGGAGGCTTCTTAATTAATGTTTCTGTGCTCAGGCTGGGATAACTCAGACTTCAGCTGACATGTGGCTTCTCCATATGGCTCCAATTCCTTAGAGCCTGGCAGCTCAGTTCTTAAGGGAATATGCAGAGAGCCCTTAAGGAAGGAAAAAAAAGAAAGGAAAAAAAAAAAAAAGGCAGGGTTTCATTGGTGGCTCAGTAGTGAAGAATCTGCCTACCAAGGCAGGAGACTCCTGAACTCATATGCCCTAGAACCGTGCTCCACAACAAGAAAAGCCACTGCAGGAACACAGACCATTTCGACCTATAGATTTTTCAGGACTGGATTAGAAAATATTTCCTTCTAACATTTTATTTTGTATTGGAGAATAGCCAATTAACATTGCTGTGATAGTTTCAGGTCAACAACAAAGGGACTAAGTCATGCATAACCATGTATCCATTCTCCACCAAACTCCCATCCCATCTAGGCTGCCACATAACTCTGAGCAGTTTCCTGTGCTATATAGTAGGACCTTGTTGGTTACATATTTTAAATACAGCAGTGCACACATGTTGATCCTGAGCTCTTTAACTATACCATGCCCCTATTCTTCCCACACTGGCAACCATAAATTAGTTCCCTAAGTCTATGAGCCTGATTCTGTTTTGTAAATAAGGCAATTTATATCATTAGATTCCACATATAAGGGATGTCATACAATATTTTACCTCCTCTGTCTGACTTACTTCACTCGGTATGACATTTTCTAGGTCCATCCATTTTGTTGGTAATAGGATTATTTCATTCCTTTTCATGGCTGATATTCATTGTATATATAATCACACCTTTATCCATTTCTCTGTCGAGAAAACACTTCTTGCATCCTTAAAAAAAAAAAAAAAACCTAACATCTCTGAGTGGTTCTCTGATACTCACTTCACATGATGTGGTGGAAAGAAGAGGAATTTGCAACTTTCTCTCCAAATAAATTCCCAATTAGTAGTTTTATTTTTTAACATCATACTCTTCTCCCTTAATTTAGGCTAGAGTTGATAAATGACTAATTTTACTGTGTCTTATCATGTTCTGCTTACCACTACCATCTAGCACCAAGTGAGTCTTCTGGCTCACAGGAGTCACTTCCCAAGGCATAGAAACTTGAAGCCAATAGAATGAGTAACATTTGACATTGAGTTACAAAGAAATGACTCTTAAAGAGGCAATAAGACTTTTTTTTTTTTTTTTTTTTTTAAACCTTTATTTTACTTTTAACTTTTACAGAGTTTTGTTGTTCACAGACATGCATGTTCTCAGATTAGTCACATGTATATCCCCCCCTTCCCTCCCCTCCCGACCATCACACAGCACCCCTGAAGGATCCCCTTTTCTCACAGAGCAATGACTAGAGCTATTTTCTTCACTTATGATAGTACAGGCCTTCATGCTACTTCCCTTACGCCTCTCACCCACTGTTCCTTCCCCACAATGTCCATATGTCCACTGTCCATGTCTGTCTTTCTGTCGCTTCACTGCATGTGCCATCATCACCATCCTACTAGATTCCATATATATGTGTTAATATACTGTATTTGTCCTTCTCTTTCTGACTGACTTCACTTTTTAGGATACGTTCTAGATCCAGCCACCTCATGAGGGCTGATTCTTCTGCATTTCTCTTTACAGCTGTGTAGTATTCCATTGTATATATGTACCAGAGCTTTTGGATCCATTCGTTCGTCGATGGGCATCTAGGTTCCTTCCATGTTCTAGCTATTGTATAGAGAGCTGCAATGAACATTGGGGTACAGGTGCTTCTTTCAGTTTTGATTTCATCAGGGTATAAGCCTAAGAGTGGGATTGCTGGGTTATATGGTGCTTCTATTTTTAGTTTTTTAAGAAATCTCCAGACTGTCTTCCATAGAGGCTGTATCAATTTACACTCCCACCAGCAATGCAGGAGTGTTCCCTTTTCTCCGCAGCCTCTCCAGCATTTATTGTCTGTCAAAAAAAAAAAACCTAACATCTCTGAGTGGTTCTCTGATACTCACTTCACATGATGTGGTGGAAAGAAGAGGAATTTGCAACTTTCTCTCCAAATAAATTCCCAATTAGTAGTTTTATTTTTTAACATCATACTCTTCTCCCTTAATTTAGGCTAGAGTTGATAAATGACTAATTTTACTGTGTCTTATCATGTTCTGCTTACCACTACCATCTAGCACCAAGTGAGTCTTCTGGCTCACAGGAGTCACTTCCCAAGGCATAGAAACTTGAAGCCAATAGAATGAGTAACATTTGACATTGAGTTACAAAGAAATGACTCTTAAAGAGGCAATAAGACTTTTTTTTTTTTTTTAAACCTTTATTTTACTTTTAACTTTTACAGAGTTTTGTTGTTCACAGACATGCATGTTCTCAGATTAGTCACATGTATATCCCCCCCTTCCCTCCCCTCCCGACCATCACACAGCACCCCTGAAGGATCCCCTTTTCTCACAGAGCAATGACTAGAGCTATTTTCTTCACTTATGATAGTACAGGCCTTCATGCTACTTCCCTTACGCCTCTCACCCACTGTTCCTTCCCCACAATGTCCATATGTCCACTGTCCATGTCTGTCTTTCTGTCGCTTCACTGCATGTGCCATCATCACCATCCTACTAGATTCCATATATATGTGTTAATATACTGTATTTGTCCTTCTCTTTCTGACTGACTTCACTTTTTAGGATACGTTCTAGATCCAGCCACCTCATGAGGGCTGATTCTTCTGCATTTCTCTTTACAGCTGTGTAGTATTCCATTGTATATATGTACCAGAGCTTTTGGATCCATTCGTTCGTCGATGGGCATCTAGGTTCCTTCCATGTTCTAGCTATTGTATAGAGAGCTGCAATGAACATTGGGGTACAGGTGCTTCTTTCAGTTTTGATTTCATCAGGGTATAAGCCTAAGAGTGGGATTGCTGGGTTATATGGTGCTTCTATTTTTAGTTTTTTAAGAAATCTCCAGACTGTCTTCCATAGAGGCTGTATCAATTTACACTCCCACCAGCAATGCAGGAGTGTTCCCTTTTCTCCGCAGCCTCTCCAGCATTTATTGTCTGTCGATTTGTGGATGATGGCCATTCTGACGGGTGTGAGGTGACATCTCATTGTAGTTTTGATTTGCATTTCTCTAATTATTAGTGAAGTTGAGCATCGTTTCATGTGTTTTTGGGCCATCTGTATGTCATCGTTGGAGAGGTGTCTGTTTAGGTCCTTTTCCCATTTTTTGATTGGGTTGTTCGTTTTTCCAGTGCTGAGTTGTCTGAGTTGCTTGTAGATTTTGGAGATTAATTCTTTGTCTGTTGTTTCATTTGCTATGATTTTCTCCCACTCTAATTCTATACCTCCAAAGAGGTTACAGAAAGCTCAAGAAAAGCTAACGTCAATATCTAATTTGAATTACTTCAAAGATATTTTTTCCACATTTTAGATTTGGTAAAGTACTTTATAGGAATCATTTTTATCCAAAAGGACTGAAAGGATCATGTCTAAATTATTTCTTGATACTTAGAGCATGCATTGTTGGAGAAAAAATAACTAGACTTATTTATACTTAAATATATGTTGATATGTTTTGTACAAGTTTAAAACTATTAAACTGAGTTAATTTAAAGCCACCAAAATATGTGGTTTAAAATTCAGATTAATATTCCTGAACTGTTTAAGAAAATTGCTAATTAGAAAATTCACCAGAAGTGTAAATATCACATTGTGTTATGTCTTTTATAAAAAACCATCCAATAACTCCTTTTTGCTTATGACATTAAAATTAATGTAGCAGGTGCTTACTATTTTCTTCAACAAACTTTATCTTACCTTACTTGCATACTCAGTTCCTCCACCCAAACATGTATTCTTCCTGACATAAGAAACCCATCACACAATTCCCCCAGGTATCTTATCCCTGAACACCTCCAGGGCTGATTCTTCTATTTTTAGTTTTTAAGCATCCATGAAAACCAGAGCTTTTGGATCTTCGTCCGATGGGCATCTAGGTTCCTTCCATGTTCTAGCTATTGTATAGAGAGCTGCAATGAACATTGGGGTACAGGTGCTTCTTTCAGTTTTGATTTCATCAGGGTATAAGCCTAAGAGTGGGATTGCTGGGTTATATGGTGCTTCTATTTTAGTTTTTAAGAAATCTCCAGACTGTCTTCCATAGAGGCTGTATCAATTTACACTCCCACCAGCAATGCAGGAGTGTTCCTTTCTCCGCAGCCTCTCCAGCATTTATTGTCTGTCGATTTGTGGATGATGGCCATTCTGACGGGTGTGAGGTGACATCTCATTGTAGTTTTGATTTGCATTTCTCTAATTATTAGTGAAGTTGAGCATCGTTTCATGTGTTTTTGGGCCATCTGTATGTCATCGTTGGAGAGGTGTCTGTTTAGGTCCTTTTCCCATTTTTTGATTGGGTTGTTCGTTTTTCCAGTGCTGAGTTGTCTGAGTTGCTTGTAGATTTTGGAGATTAATTCTTTGTCTGTTGTTTCATTTGCTATGATTTTCTCCCACTCTAATTCTATACCTCCAAAGAGGTTACAGAAAGCTCAAGAAAAGCTAACGTCAATATCTAATTTGAATTACTTCAAAGATATTTTTTCCACATTTTAGATTTGGTAAAGTACTTTATAGGAATCATTTTTATCCAAAAGGACTGAAAGGATCATGTCTAAATTATTTCTTGATACTTAGAGCATGCATTGTTGGGAAAAAAAAAACTAGACTTATTTATACTTAAATATATGTTGATATGTTTTGTACAAGTTTAAAACTATTAAACTGAGTTAATTTAAAGCCACCAAAATATGTGGTTTAAAATTCAGATTAATATTCCTGAACTGTTTAAGAAAATTGCTAATTAGAAAATTCACCAGAAGTGTAAATATCACATTGTGTTATGTCTTTTATAAAAAACCATCCAATAACTCCTTTTTGCTTATGACATTAAAATTAATGTAGCAGGTGCTTACTATTTTCTTCAACAAACTTTATCTTACCTTACTTGCATACTCAGTTCCTCCACCCAAACATGTATTCTTCCTGACATAAGAAACCCATCACACAATTCCCCCAGGTATCTTATCCCTGAACACCTCCAGCTAATTTTACTCTTCTATTTTTATTTGAGATTTATGCCAATATATTTACTCACTTATATAGAATTTGCTTAGGCTAATTTCAAATATCTGTAGGTTTACCTCAATGAGATTTTAAATTACTTCAACTTCTTCTCCCTCAGCCTTTAGTGCCTAGAATAGTACTCTGCATATACAAGAGCAGGCTAAAAATATATTATCCTAGTGATAATTTATTATGCAACCAAATATAAAACACTACCATATAGTGGAGCTCTTAAATCTCACTAATGAAAAGTGTGATGTGACTTGTTGCTATTAGTTATGCAGTAACACAACTGCATGCCTTGATTTATTTCTCTCTGCTTATAAATATATTTATCTGATTTTTGATACATATACAAAGATGATTTTTCTGTCACTCTGGAAGGGCACTGGCTTAAATTTTAGTCATAACTCATGAATGTTCATAAATAAATACACAAATATATATACATACACACGTATGCATAAATAGACTGGATGAGGTTGATATATGCATGTGTGTTAGTCACTCAGTCATGTCCAACTCTTTGAGACCCCATGGACTGTAGCTCCCCAGGCTGCTCTGATGTATGCATATAGAATGTGTTAGATTGCAGATACAATGCTTTGCTTCCTTCCAAGAAGTAAAACTTTTATCCACCCACTTGGACCTGGGCCATTCTTAAGACTTGTTTCTGCCTAAAGTGTTTTCAGCTTAAGATTCCTTGAAGTGCTGGAAATCTTTCTACCACCACATAAAGAAGACTGAGTCAGCCTGCTGGCAGATGAGACCACATGGAACAGAATCAATCTAATCACCTGAGGCCTCAGAGACCAACCAGACTCAGAGTTTAAGTGAGGATATTCTAGACAGTTGAGTCCCAATGACTGTGGTGATGAGTTAAGCTTGTTCAGAACAGAAGAGCTATGCCATGGACTGTAACCCTCCAGGCTCCTCTGTCCATGGGATTCCTCAGCCAAGAAAACTAGAGTGGATTTCCACTTCCTCCTCCAGGGGATCTTTCCTACCCAGGGATCAAACCTGTGTCTCCTACATTGGCAGGCAGGTTCTTTACTACTGAGTCACCTGGGAAGACTCATCTAAGCATAGGAACAAATTAAACCACTTTTGTAATGTTGGAACACCCAGTAAGTTCCAAACCTCCACCCACTTCTCTTTTCTGTTTCTCAAGTTTAGAGGTACAGATATCTGACACATATTTTCATGATTATCTGTAACCTCAGGGAAAAATACAAAGTATGACATTCATCTAGAATACTGGTAAGTAAATTCATGTGGATTTAAATTTCTCTTCTTCCTTTATAGATTAAGCTCCTTGCCTCCAAGCAATATTACTTCTAATTATACTAATAAGAGTCATCAAATTAAATTCCTAGATGTTAGCACTGGAAATTGACTTTTCTTGTTGGCACTGAAATATATACAACTTTTTTGGTACTCATTCTCTGGAGTTTCTTGAAAATAACCTCTAGCTCTTAGCACAAATTAATTTTGTAAAATGCTTTATCACTTGGAGAACCGGACTGAGACCTCTGGGTCAAGGATAAAGGAACATTAAACTTTTAACATTTCAAATTTTCTTTTCTGTGATTATTTCAATTTACAAATAAATGGATATTTGCCAATAAAAGATACATGGTATTTTGTTTTTAATATAGTTAACTTTAAGGGTGCTTTAAGTAGGAAACATAAAAGAAACATATTAAGGATAAATTAAAGTAGGTTTCAAGCGATGAAGCCTAGTGGCACTTTACTTTGAAACAGCAATAGCAGCAGTTTGATGTGCATTAGCCTATGATTTAATCAACAGTTTTAATGAAAACACACTTCTTAATATGTAGGAAACAACCATAATGTAAGGTTGCATTTGAAAAGTGAGATGGGAGAAACAAAACAAGGGAAAGAAGAAAGATAAAGAAAGCAAGTGAAACAGAAAGACAGAGCTAAGGATGAGAGAACTGAAGAATTCAAGGAAGAAGTTGAGTTGCAGAGTGGACTGCATGGCGTGGAAATAAAACAATTCAGACAAAAGGAAGAGGATCATTACGGTACAAAGTTCTTGGTAGAATAAGACATTGTTTGTAGTGGTTGTATCTGGGGATTTCGAAATACTTTCAATGGCTGCCAAATCTAGGAACTGGAATTGCTACCAGTGTTTGTATAAATAAGTGGGTGTGAATGTCTACCTTGCATACAAATCATGGTTGACTTTTGAAAAGTTTTTTCCATCATAAAAAACATGAAAACATCAGTACTGCTTTCTTCTCAGTATGAAATCTGGACAGTGTTGGAGATAAACCTCTTTTATGCTGATTATGAGTATTTTAACACCTGACACTTAACAGATTAGAATTTTTTGTTAATTTATATAAATTGAGTAAGGTCTAAGGGAGCTCAAGTTTACCCATAAGCCAATTTTAAGGATGAAATCTCAGGAAACACCAAAACAAAACAGAAACATAGGGTCAATGAGACTATGTTTAAATTATCTAAAAGGAACTCTCATACAACCATTTAATCAAAAGGCTAATGTGGTAACTGCCAGCAAGTTTATCCATTCATGAAAGTGTCATTTCTAATGACTTAAAATTGTAAACACTTCATTTGCAAAATTTCAAATTTTCTTTTCTGTGATTATTTCAATTTACAAATAAATGGATATTTGCCAATAAAAGATACATGGTATTTTGTTTTTAATATAGTTAACTTTAAGGGTGCTTTAAGTAGGAAACATAAAAGAAACATATTAAGGATAAATTAAAGTAGGTTTCAAGCGATGAAGCCTAGTGGCACTTTACTTTGAAACAGCAATAGCAGCAGTTTGATGTGCATTAGCCTATGATTTAATCAACAGTTTTAATGAAAACACACTTCTTAATATGTAGGAAACAACCATAATGTAAGGTTGCATTTGAAAAGTGAGATGGGAGAAACAAAACAAGGGAAAGAAGAAAGATAAAGAAAGCAAGTGAAACAGAAAGACAGAGCTAAGGATGAGAGAACTGAAGAATTCAAGGAAGAAGTTGAGTTGCAGAGTGGACTGCATGGCGTGGAAATAAAACAATTCAGACAAAAGGAAGAGGATCATTACGGTACAAAGTTCTTGGTAGAATAAGACATTGTTTGTAGTGGTTGTATCTGGGGATTTCAAATACTTTCAATGGCTGCCAAATCTAGGAACTGGAATTGCTACCAGTGTTTGTATAAATAAGTGGGTGTGAATGTCTACCTTGCATACAAATCATGGTTGACTTTTGAAAAGTTTTTTCCATCATAAAAAACATGAAAACATCAGTACTGCTTTCTTCTCAGTATGAAATCTGGACAGTGTTGGAGATAAACCTCTTTTATGCTGATTATGAGTATTTTAACACCTGACACTTAACAGATTAGAATTTTTTGTTAATTTATATAAATTGAGTAAGGTCTAAGGGAGCTCAAGTTTACCCATAAGCCAATTTTAAGGATGAAATCTCAGGAAACACCAAAACAAAACAGAAACATAGGGTCAATGAGACTATGTTTAAATTATCTAAAAGGAACTCTCATACAACCATTTAATCAAAAGGCTAATGTGGTAACTGCCAGCAAGTTTATCCATTCATGAAAGTGTCATTTCTAATGACTTAAAATTGTAAACACTTCATTTGCCAAAGTTACAAATATGTTTTTAATTTTTAAATTTTATGACTCAAATAGTAAATGTCTTTATTTTGTTTTTCTCACATTTAGTTTGAATAATGGGAGTTAATGTATTCTACTCTATCATTGTTGTGACAGCAGATTCTTTTTTGAATACTGGCACAGGAAAACAACTTTTTTCTCTTTTCTATTTTAATGATGCTATCAGCCAATAGTAATGTTTACAGGATAAAACAATTTATAATATTTACTGATTTAATAATGTATATGACAATTATAGTTGCAAATTTGTGCATAAGAAAGACTTACCTTAACATCACTTTTTTTTTATTCTTTATTTTAAAGGTTTTACAGAGTTTTGTTGTTCACACGCATGTATGTTCCCAGATCAGTCATATGCATATCCCTGGTCCCTACCCCCTCAGTTCCCCCCTTTCCCACCCCTCCGGACCATCGCCCCATGCCATTGTAAGCACTCCTATACCCTTAGCACAATGACAATAGCTATCTTTTCCACACATGACAGTATAGGTTTCCATATTACTCCCTCCATGCCTCCCCCTCCCTATTTCTTCCCCACAATGTCCATATGTCTATGCTCTGTCTGTTTTTCCATGTGTTCACTGTGTTTAACATCACTTTTACAACTAGGTTACCACAATGCCACACATGGATAGTAAAAAGAGTAGGTGACATTTTCCCTGAGCATTCAGTAAGTACAAATCCTATGCTAAATACATTAACTATATACATTTTTAACTATATAATTTTAATACTCAAAATCTTGGCACTCAACTCATTGGATAAGACCCTAATGTTGGCAAAGATTAAGGGGAAGAGGAGAAGGAGGCAACAGAGGAAATGATGGTTGGATGGCACCACTGAGTCAATGGACATAAGTTTGAGCAAACTCAGGGACATAAGTTACAGCAAACTTGGGGAGATAGTAAAGGACAGTGAGTCCTGGTGTGCTGTAATTCATGGGGTCGCATAGAGTCAGACAAAACTTAGCAACTGAACAACAGTAAAAAAATTCCAAATTTATCCATTCATGAAAGTGTCATTTCTAATGACTTAAAATTGTAAACACTTCATTTGCAAATTACTGTTTTTAATTTTTAAATTTTATGACTCAAATAGTAAATGTCTTTATTTTGTTTTCTCACATTTAGTTTGAATAATGGGAGTTAATGTATTCTACTCTATCATTGTTGTGACAGCAGATTCTTTTTTGAATACTGGCACAGGAAAACAACTTTTTTCTCTTTTCTATTTTAATGATGCTATCAGCCAATAGTAATGTTTACAGGATAAAACAATTTATAATATTTACTGATTTAATAATGTATATGACAATTATAGTTGCAAATTTGTGCATAAGAAAGACTTACCTTAACATCACTTTTTTTTTATTCTTTATTTTAAAGGTTTTACAGAGTTTTGTTGTTCACACGCATGTATGTTCCCAGATCAGTCATATGCATATCCCTGGTCCCTACCCCCTCAGTTCCCCCCTTTCCCACCCCTCCGGACCATCGCCCCATGCCATTGTAAGCACTCCTATACCCTTAGCACAATGACAATAGCTATCTTTTCCACACATGACAGTATAGGTTTCCATATTACTCCCTCCATGCCTCCCCCTCCCTATTTCTTCCCCACAATGTCCATATGTCTATGCTCTGTCTGTTTTTCCATGTGTTCACTGTGTTTAACATCACTTTTACAACTAGGTTACCACAATGCCACACATGGATAGTAAAAAGAGTAGGTGACATTTTCCCTGAGCATTCAGTAAGTACAAATCCTATGCTAAATACATTAACTATATACATTTTTAACTATATAATTTTAATACTCAAAATCTTGGCACTCAACTCATTGGATAAGACCCTAATGTTGGCAAAGATTAAGGGGAAGAGGAGAAGGAGGCAACAGAGGAAATGATGGTTGGATGGCACCACTGAGTCAATGGACATAAGTTTGAGCAAACTCAGGGACATAAGTTACAGCAAACTTGGGGAGATAGTAAAGGACAGTGAGTCCTGGTGTGCTGTAATTCATGGGGTCGCATAGAGTCAGACAAAACTTAGCAACTGAACAACAGTAACAACAACATACTTTCAGCACCAATTCTATGTTCTATGACTGTTCTATGTCTTTGTCCATATTTAATATTGTCAATTTTTTTTTAATTTTAATTTTAACCACTGTGTTAAATGTACTAGTGTCTCACTGTGATTTTAGTTTTAATGTCCTTAAAGAGTAATGATAATAAGCAATCATAGAATTATTAGCCATGTGCATGTGTGTATTTTCCCATGGAAATGTATATTCAATTATTTTGCCCATTTTATTGTGTTATCTGGCCCCTTCATGTTAATTTTAGGAGTTTTTATGTAATATTAATAAAACTTTTTCCAGATACATGCAGTATGAATTTATTATCCCATTTACTTCTTGTGTTTTGATTTTAATAAATGTATTTTTTCAATAGAATTTTTAGAGCATTTTAGGACAGAAAATCACTCAGAAAATATAGCAAGTTTCCATATATCCATATGGCCCCTATTATGAATATCCAGAGTTAGTGTGGTACATGAATATATTAAAATTCATGAAATGATTCTGATATATTGTTACTAAATAAATGGTTTCTATTAGGGTTCATGTGGTACAGGTGTACGGGTTTCAACAAGTGTCATGCCATATATCCACCGTTACACTATAACACAGAACTGCTCCAAAGTCCTAAAAAAACCCTATGGGCACCTATTCATCTCCCCCTGCCTCACTAAATCCCTGTCAATCATTGATAATGTATAAATGTCTGTATAGCTTTAGAATCAGTCTGTTGATCTTCACAAAGTGCCTTGTCAGGATTTTGAGTGAGACTGGATGCGATATAGATCAATTTGTGAAGAATTGACATCTCATTAATAATAATATTGATGCCTTATGGCCATAAGCCTGGAGCCTCTTTCATTTATGTAGATTTTCTATGATTTATTTTGGAGTTTTATCGTAAGGCAAAGATTAAGGGGAAGAGGAGAAGGAGGCAACAGAGGAAATGATGGTTGGATGGCACCACTGAGTCAATGGACATAAGTTTGAGCAAACTCAGGGACATAAGTTACAGCAAACTTGGGGAGATAGTAAAGGACAGTGAGTCCTGGTGTGCTGTAATTCATGGGGTCGCATAGAGTCAGACAAAACTTAGCAACTGAACAACAGTAACAACAACATACTTTCAGCACCAATTCTATGTTCTATGACTGTTCTATGTCTTTGTCCATATTTAATATTGTCAATTTTTTTTAATTTTAATTTTAACCACTGTGTTAAATGTACTAGTGTCTCACTGTGATTTTAGTTTTAATGTCCTTAAAGAGTAATGATAATAAGCAATCATAGAATTATTAGCCATGTGCATGTGTGTATTTTCCCATGGAAATGTATATTCAATTATTTTGCCCATTTTATTGTGTTATCTGGCCCCTTCATGTTAATTTTAGGAGTTTTTATGTAATATTAATAAAACTTTTTCCAGATACATGCAGTATGAATTTATTATCCCATTTACTTCTTGTGTTTTGATTTTAATAAATGTATTTTTTCAATAGAATTTTTAGAGCATTTTAGGACAGAAAATCACTCAGAAAATATAGCAAGTTTCCATATATCCATATGGCCCCTATTATGAATATCCAGAGTTAGTGTGGTACATGAATATATTAAAATTCATGAAATGATTCTGATATATTGTTACTAAATAAATGGTTTCTATTAGGGTTCATGTGGTACAGGTGTACGGGTTTCAACAAGTGTCATGCCATATATCCACCGTTACACTATAACACAGAACTGCTCCAAAGTCCTAAAAATACCCTATGGGCACCTATTCATCTCCCCCTTCCTCACTAAATCCCTGTCAATCATTGATAATGTATAAATGTCTGTATAGCTTTAGAATCAGTCTGTTGATCTTCACAAAGTGCCTTGTCAGGATTTTGAGTGAGACTGGATGCGATATAGATCAATTTGTGAAGAATTGACATCTCATTAATAATAATATTGATGCCTTATGGCCATAAGCCTGGAGCCTCTTTCATTTATGTAGATTTTCTATGATTTATTTTGGAGTTTTATCGTTTTACTCGTATAGATTTTATACATATTTTATTGATATTTTCCCTAAGTATTTAATTTTTTCTTGGTTGTAACATAATAATGGTTGGGCTTGAGCCCCTCATTCAAGGCCATGGCAAGTATGGCAAACTGACTCTCTTTAAAGTTGAAACGCCTAACTTTACATTTAAAAGACATTTATCATTATACTAAAAAGTAGTTAAAATTTAAAATTCACAGAAAAATAGTCTATATCAATAATAGCTGAAAAGACAATTCCTTGAATTTCATATCATGAAAATCAAAACTTCAATATATTCACCATGAAAAGATTGCTCTTCTGAAACCAATGTAAACAAATAGGTTATAAGTCCTCTTCTTTATAGCTTCCTTGCCTGAATTGCATTAGTCAAATCTTCATAGAAAGTACCCATAACAGAAATAAGACAATGGTTGATATAACAGTAAATTATGTGAGTAACCACATATGCAAGTTGAATAAGATGTTTAATTTCAGAGACTTTAATCGGCACTGAGATGTAAATATTGAAAAATGACTGCTTCGGTGACTGAGTTTCCTGAGGCAATTTTGGAAAGTTCCAGCCCTGTCTATGCATAGCTAGAAGGACAATATAAGAATGCCATCTACGATTCAGTTGTGGAAAACGACAGAAATGAGGAGCCACATGAACTCTTTTCCATGGTTCACGCTATGCTACACTATGTTAAAGTTGTACTTTCTCTTATTTTATCTTTATTTGTAAAACTGTGGTTTTACTAAATAAATGGTTTCTATTAGGGTTCATGTGGTACAGGTGTACGGGTTTCAACAAGTGTCATGCCATATATCCACCGTTACACTATAACACAGAACTGCTCCAAAGTCCTAAAAATACCCTATGGGCACCTATTCATCTCCCCCTTCCTCACTAAATCCCTGTCAATCATTGATAATGTATAAATGTCTGTATAGCTTTAGAATCAGTCTGTTGATCTTCACAAAGTGCCTTGTCAGGATTTTGAGTGAGACTGGATGCGATATAGATCAATTTGTGAAGAATTGACATCTCATTAATAATAATATTGATGCCTTATGGCCATAAGCCTGGAGCCTCTTTCATTTATGTAGATTTTCTATGATTTATTTTGGAGTTTTATCGTTTTACTCGTATAGATTTTATACATATTTTATTGAATTTTTCCCCTAAGTATTTAATTTTTTCTTGGTTGTAACATAATAATGGTTGGGCTTGAGCCCCTCATTCAAGGCCATGGCAAGTATGGCAAACTGACTCTCTTTAAAGTTGAAACGCCTAACTTTACATTTAAAAGACATTTATCATTATACTAAAAAGTAGTTAAAATTTAAAATTCACAGAAAAATAGTCTATATCAATAATAGCTGAAAAGACAATTCCTTGAATTTCATATCATGAAAATCAAAACTTCAATATATTCACCATGAAAAGATTGCTCTTCTGAAACCAATGTAAACAAATAGGTTATAAGTCCTCTTCTTTATAGCTTCCTTGCCTGAATTGCATTAGTCAAATCTTCATAGAAAGTACCCATAACAGAAATAAGACAATGGTTGATATAACAGTAAATTATGTGAGTAACCACATATGCAAGTTGAATAAGATGTTTAATTTCAGAGACTTTAATCGGCACTGAGATGTAAATATTGAAAAATGACTGCTTCGGTGACTGAGTTTCCTGAGGCAATTTTGGAAAGTTCCAGCCCTGTCTATGCATAGCTAGAAGGACAATATAAGAATGCCATCTACGATTCAGTTGTGGAAAACGACAGAAATGAGGAGCCACATGAACTCTTTTCCATGGTTCACGCTATGCTACACTATGTTAAAGTTGTACTTTCTCTTATTTTATCTTTATTTGAAATATGTTATTTCTTACTTTAAGCTTTATCATTTTCTCCTTAGCATTCTTCTTAAAATGTGCATTTGTCCTTATATTTAGTCACTAGCAATTCTACATTGTTGAGCTTAACAAAAGAGACAGACAGAACCCTTACTCAAAAGTAGGTTTACTTGAAATTGGAAGTATTATAATAGCATCTTGCACAAGGTGTAAATGGAGCAAGAAGTGGTAGAGCTAGCTCCCAAAGGCATACAGAAAAGGCATCATCTTCCAAGGAAATGTTCTCTGAAAAAGGAAAAGAGGAAGAAGGATGGCAGTATTCCACCATTAAGGAGTGAATATAAAGGCATAGAAACATGGACAGTCTCTAGAAACAGCAAGTAGCATGGTGCACTAGAGGATTTGGAGGAGTAGCTAAGAAAGAAAGATTTACAGATAATGTAGAAAGCATTATGCTAAGAAGATTTCCATTCAGTGCAAAAGGTTTTGAACACAAGATTGACAAACAGTGGATTATCTTAATAAAACTAAGGCTAACATAAATTTACATGCATACAAAGTCACTTTAATCATGTTTGACTCTGTGCGGCCCTCTAGGACTGTAGCCCACCAGCCTCTTCTGTCCATTGGATTCTCCAGGCAAGAATTATGTAGTGGGTTGCTATGCTCTTCTAGGCCCACCAGGACCTCTTCTGTCCATTGGATCTCCAGCGTTTTGATGAAAATGTAAACCTCTTCTTTATAGCTTCCTTGCCTGAATTGCATTAGTCAAATCTTCATAGAAAGTACCCATAACAGAAATAAGACAATGGTTGATATAACAGTAAATTATGTGAGTAACCACATATGCAAGTTGAATAAGATGTTTAATTTCAGAGACTTTAATCGGCACTGAGATGTAAATATTGAAAAATGACTGCTTCGGTGACTGAGTTTCCTGAGGCAATTTTGGAAAGTTCCAGCCCTGTCTATGCATAGCTAGAAGGACAATATAAGAATGCCATCTACGATTCAGTTGTGGAAAACGACAGAAATGAGGAGCCACATGAACTCTTTTCCATGGTTCACGCTATGCTACACTATGTTAAAGTTGTACTTTCTCTTATTTTATCTTTATTTGAAATATGTTATTTCTTACTTTAAGCTTTATCATTTTCTCCTTAGCATTCTTCTTAAAATGTGCATTTGTCCTTATATTTAGTCACTAGCAATTCTACATTGTTGAGCTTAACAAAAGAGACAGACAGAACCCTTACTCAAAAGTAGGTTTACTTGAAATTGGAAGTATTATAATAGCATCTTGCACAAGGTGTAAATGGAGCAAGAAGTGGTAGAGCTAGCTCCCAAAGGCATACAGAAAAGGCATCATCTTCCAAGGAAATGTTCTCTGAAAAAGGAAAAGAGGAAGAAGGATGGCAGTATTCCACCATTAAGGAGTGAATATAAAGGCATAGAAACATGGACAGTCTCTAGAAACAGCAAGTAGCATGGTGCACTAGAGGATTTGGAGGAGTAGCTAAGAAAGAAAGATTTACAGATAATGTAGAAAGCATTATGCTAAGAAGATTTCCATTCAGTGCAAAAGGTTTTGAACACAAGATTGACAAACAGTGGATTATCTTAATAAAACTAAGGCTAACATAAATTTACATGCATACAAAGTCACTTTAATCATGTTTGACTCTGTGCGGCCCTCTAGGACTGTAGCCCACCAGCCTCTTCTGTCCATTGGATTCTCCAGGCAAGAATTATGTAGTGGGTTGCTATGCTCTTCTCCAGGGATCTTCCCGACCCAGGGATCAAACCCCGGTCTCCTGCATTACAGAAGAATTCTTTACCATCTGAGTCACTAAGGTATTAAATTTGGAAGCCGGGAAGAGACACACATGGAGAAAAGAGCAAAAAAAAAAAAAAAAAAAAAAAAGACTGCTTAGAAAAGTATAATAGTGTCTGAGCAGCAAGAGAAATTGAGGTTCTATTTTCTCAGACACACTTGTTCATGTCAAATGTTGTAAGGTTGATTATTTACTGCAATGAATAATTCGAACTTATTTATATGAGTGAAAATTCTATATTTTTCTAAAACAAAGCAATTAAGACATGGTCCCTGAACTAGCAGAAGTCATGGTTATTATGCAATATAAATAGGAAAATAGATAGGTATTACACAAAGCCTGAGATTATAGCAAAGATAAAGGTCAATCACAAGGGATACAGCAATGTGGAGGATTAAAGAATTACAGAGACTCTTGAAGAAACTCAATCCTTGCATTTCCTCATACCTGTAAAAACACTAAATCCATTCATGGTGAATTAGATCCTCGTGACTAACCAGAAACCACCTTTGCAAAGTGAGTGTTTAATGGGAAGGAAAACCCCTTCTTCAACAAAATCTCATATAATGATTTTCTTCCTGCTACCATTTTGGAGCAATATCTCAGAGCTATCTGGGGTGCTACCTCCCGATTGGTAGTCCTAAGTGTGCCCCAAATAAAACTAAACCCACAACTCTGAAGTTGTTTATCATTTTTAGTTGAAAAAGTCAACTTCTGAAGTATAATTTTGTTCACCCTCAGACTATCTCATTATCTAATTTTAAATAGAACTTCCCTTTGCTTCAACAAATTTAATTAGTGGTAGTGATCTTAATATGGACTATTATAAGTAATTAGGCAAATTATTGATATGTATCAGACTGCATACTATCAATAGAAAATACTGCTTGGTCTGAGGTCTTCAGAAAAATTATTTCTAATCATTTGTTTTCTTATTTTAATACACATTTACAATTTTATATTATCTTGAGAAAGGCTAAAGATAATATATATATATAACTTATTTTAGCAATACTAAAAGTAAAGTCAAAATGGAGGACAGACAATACCAGAAGACAAAATAAAAACTGAGAAGAGAACAAAAAGCATATAACAGAGTCTACTCCTGTGACTGGCTCACAAGAGGTGCTTAGTAAGTGATTAAAGATTTAAAAACAGATTATGCTTGACCAAACTCCTTCTATGAGGCCACCATCACCTTGATATCAAAACCAAAGATAATACACACACACACAAAGAAAATTATAGATCAATATCACTGATGAACACAGGCACACAGATTCTCAACAAAAAACTAGCAAACTCAAACCAACAACACATTAAAAGCATCATAAACCATGATCAAGTGGGATTTACCCTAGGGATGCAAAGATTCCTCAACAAACGCAAATCAATCAACACAAGATACCATATTAACAAACTGAATAAAAACCACATAATCATCTCAATAGATGCAGAGAACACTTTCAAGAAAATTCAACATCCATTTATATTAATAATAAAAATTCTCCAGAAGGTGGGCATAGAGGGAACCTACCTCAACATACTAAAGGCTATACATGACAAACCCAAGCAAACATTACCTAAGTGGTGAAAAGTTAAAAGCATTTCTTTTATGGTCAGGAATAAACCAATGTTCACTCTAATCACTCTTATTCAACATTTTAGTAATGTCACAGGATACAAAATTAATAGACAGAAACCTCTGGCATCCCTATACACGTAAGGCAAAAAGATCAGTAAAAAGTTTGATGTGGCCTTATAAAAAATGTTTCAAATTATTTATTCTCTGTTTATATGTAAATTACTATATAATAAAATTCTAATTTTCAGTTTAATTTTGATACTTAACTATTTTTCTTTTATCAGCTACATTCTCAAAATGCTTTTTTTCCCCCAAATTCATTTATAGCTATTATTAAAATAATATAAACAAATTTAAGATGAAGAGTTAAATATGTAAATTGATTTTTTCCCAGGACATTTTTTGAATATTGATGAAATTTTCAAATGAAATAATATTTGGTTTAAGAATGAGTGATTCATTTAATAAAATGACAGCAATTGGTATTTTAATTTACTATTGCTATTTCTTAGTTAACATCATAACTTAGTCCTAGAAAATTTACCATTAAGTTAAAATGTTAAAACTAAATGTTTGTTGGTTAGTATCATTGAAATTGAAAATTATTTAGGCTCAAGTTTTTTGTATTAGATTATTTACATTCTTGTAAATCTATTTCTATTTATTACAATATATCCAGATTATATTCATGTGGAGAATTTTTGCCTTGTTCACAATTCCTCAGCCTATTTCCAAGCAGAGGACACTGAGCAAGTAGGTCTCAAGACACCTATGATCTTTCACTCTAGACATTATAACTCGCTAAGGGAATAGACATGAGAACAAAAACTAGCAAACTCAAACCAACAACACATTAAAAGCATCATAAACCATGATCAAGTGGGATTTACCCTAGGGATGCAAAGATTCCTCAACAAACGCAAATCAATCAACACAAGATACCATATTAACAAACTGAATAAAAACCACATAATCATCTCAATAGATGCAGAGAACACTTTCAAGAAAATTCAACATCCATTTATATTAATAATAAAAATTCTCCAGAAGGTGGGCATAGAGGGAACCTACCTCAACATACTAAAGGCTATACATGACAAACCCAAGCAAACATTACCTAAGTGGTGAAAAGTTAAAAGCATTTCTTTTATGGTCAGGAATAAACCAATGTTCACTCTAATCACTCTTATTCAACATTTTAGTAATGTCACAGGATACAAAATTAATAGACAGAAACCTCTGGCATCCCTATACACGTAAGGCAAAAGATCAGTAAAAAGTTTGATGTGGCCTTATAAAAAATGTTTCAAATTATTTATTCTCTGTTTATATGTAAATTACTATATAATAAAATTCTAATTTTCAGTTTAATTTTGATACTTAACTATTTTTCTTTTATCATCTACATTCTCAAAATGCTTTTTTCCCCAAATTCATTTATAGCTATTATTAAAATAATATAAACAAATTTAAGATGAAGAGTTAAATATGTAAATTGATTTTTTCCCAGGACATTTTTTGAATATTGATGAAATTTTCAAATGAAATAATATTTGGTTTAAGAATGAGTGATTCATTTAATAAAATGACAGCAATTGGTATTTTAATTTACTATTGCTATTTCTTAGTTAACATCATAACTTAGTCCTAGAAAATTTACCATTAAGTTAAAATGTTAAAACTAAATGTTTGTTGGTTAGTATCATTGAAATTGAAAATTATTTAGGCTCAAGTTTTTTGTATTAGATTATTTACATTCTTGTAAATCTATTTCTATTTATTACAATATATCCAGATTATATTCATGTGGAGAATTTTTGCCTTGTTCACAATTCCTCAGCCTATTTCCAAGCAGAGGACACTGAGCAAGTAGGTCTCAAGACACCTATGATCTTTCACTCTAGACATTATAACTCGCTAAGGGAAAGATGAGAACCAATGAAGTCTCGGATATAATACACACTTATTTCCTCTGCTATCTTATTAACTAAACATATTTCTTCAGCATATTTGGTAGGGAAAGAAAACAGAACTAACCTTTTAGCTTAAAAGTTTAACCAAAATGATTAGTATGCTGCAAATATAAATACTGGACATTTACAAAGCCATTTCCTAGTAAAGAGTGATTTTGTTTAAACTGATGTTCACTTCATCAATGTGTGCAATTTATGGGCATTTATGGAGTTAATCTTTCTCAGGTATCCATAGCATGGAGACTTGCATTAATCTGAATCATTTTTTAAACTTGTAACTCTGTAAATAAAAAAACAAACAACATAGTGTTTCTTCCTTAGCTTTTGCCATAATCATGCTCACAATATTATATCCCACTTCTATCACCTGAATAGGATAAAAAGGGCTTGCATTTATGTGTAAAAAAGTCATTCTGAACTTTTGCTAGTTTTTTGTGTATCTTTTTATTTTCTTTTAAATAATTTTAGCATTCATATTGTATTTTTTGTTCATGCTTGGAAAAGTTGTCTCAAAGAAACTGCCCTTTAACTCCCAGGTTTAACTTTGAGTATCATAGCATATATAATAAGTGAGTAATGTTTTCAAAATTACCATGGATAGTGTATGGCTGAATATATTTTATCATAGACTTTATAGACTTTATTGTCCTATTTCAGTGATGTCTCACAAACGCAGATTAACTATTGGAAGAGATTTGATCAGTTTCTCATAATATATCCTGAAATTTAAGTTTCCCTTAAGGTTCCATACTTTATATTCTTAGTGCTATTTTTATTCATAGCTTTAAAATGCAGCCCAAATACACAGTTAAATCATTCCTCTGGATTCCACTGTAAACTTGTGACAAACAGTGTTCCACAGTGTATTCAATTCCAAGCCTCATTAAACGGCCATTATGACAACACAATATGTAAATCTTTTATTTCTATTTATTACAATATATCCAGATTATATTCATGTGGAGAATTTTTGCCTTGTTCACAATTCCTCAGCCTATTTCCAAGCAGAGGACACTGAGCAAGTAGGTCTCAAGACACCTATGATCTTTCACTCTAGACATTATAACTCGCTAAGGGAAAGATGAGAACCAATGAAGTCTCGGATATAATACACACTTATTTCCTCTGCTATCTTATTAACTAAACATATTTCTTCAGCATATTTGGTAGGGAAAGAAAACAGAACTAACCTTTTAGCTTAAAAGTTTAACCAAAATGATTAGTATGCTGCAAATATAAATACTGGACATTTACAAAGCCATTTCCTAGTAAAGAGTGATTTTGTTTAAACTGATGTTCACTTCATCAATGTGTGCAATTTATGGGCATTTATGGAGTTAATCTTTCTCAGGTATCCATAGCATGGAGACTTGCATTAATCTGAATCATTTTTTAAACTTGTAACTCTGTAAATAAAAAAACAAACAACATAGTGTTTCTTCCTTAGCTTTTGCCATAATCATGCTCACAATATTATATCCCACTTCTATCACCTGAATAGGATAAAAAGGGCTTGCATTTATGTGTAAAAAAGTCATTCTGAACTTTTGCTAGTTTTTTGTGTATCTTTTTATTTTCTTTTAAATAATTTTAGCATTCATATTGTATTTTTTGTTCATGCTTGGAAAAGTTGTCTCAAAGAAACTGCCCTTTAACTCCCAGGTTTAACTTTGAGTATCATAGCATATATAATAAGTGAGTAATGTTTTCAAAATTACCATGGATAGTGTATGGCTGAATATATTTTATCATAGACTTTATAGACTTTATTGTCCTATTTCAGTGATGTCTCACAAACGCAGATTAACTATTGGAAGAGATTTGATCAGTTTCTCATAATATATCCTGAAATTTAAGTTTCCCTTAAGGTTCCATACTTTATATTCTTAGTGCTATTTTTATTCATAGCTTTAAAATGCAGCCCAAATACACAGTTAAATCATTCCTCTGGATTCCACTGTAAACTTGTGACAAACAGTGTTCCACAGTGTATTCAATTCCAAGCCTCATTAAACGGACATTTCACATTATGACAACACAATATGATAGAGTTCTCTTAGTGTATTAATACAAAAATATACATCAACTGTCAAGTTCAGCTACTAGTGTGGGAAACTTTATTCAATGACAGCCCAATATAAATTCAAAGGAGTTAAAATATTATTTTCTCTCCAATCTTATAAGGGAGTTAATGACCAAAATTGTCTTAAAGGAAAAAAATAATACTGATACTATATTGCTCTGTTTAATGCAAGTGACTCTGTTTTAACCAGTGTTCATCAATATGATCCTGACAAATACTGCAAGGCAAAACAACGATACATGAAGAAAAACTTCAAAGTCAAAAAAAAAAAAACCTTAAATAAATAAATAAATAAAACTAACCTTTTTGATGGACCTAAGGAGGTTTCGTGCCTTGAGTCATTCCTTTTCAATTATTAAACAAGAGGCATCGTGCCTCCAAGTTTAAAATTATAAAAAAAAAGAGATTTTTTACTTAACAAAATCATAGTATGAAAAAAATCATGTTGCAATAATGCCAGAAGTCAGAGTTATACTTTGAAATGTTACCATGGATATACCTTATGAAAAATAAAGCCAGTGTCTAAGTCTACAGGTATAAACAGTACAGTTAAGTTTCATTTGGCAATTAAGTTGATTACCTTGGAAAAGTTAAACTCAATATTATATAAAATATTTTTTATTGATAGAGGCATTATGTTTGCCCTATCTTCTCTGCATGCTGCATAATTTATAATTGCACCTTTATGTTTGTGGTCAATATGATCTGCTTAAAGGACTCACAGGTCTAATTCTATAGAGCAGCTACATAGTTTGGTAAAAAATCAATTCCAATGGCATTCAGGTCAAGTTGGAGCAGAGTTCACACTTTGATCACCCTCTCTGATCTAAACATACAGTAATGAATGATGAAATATTAAAGAAGAAAACCTAAAAGGCACTGTTGGACTCAAATACAAAAAAAACAATATCTGTGTGCCAGATATAGAATAAAAACATGTAGTAACAAGCCAGAATGAAGCCATAGGCTTGCTAAACTTTAGGTATAAAAAGAATGGACGGTGGGCAGGAGTTAAGCTTCTCTAGGGTAAATCGCTTCTTGTAAAATGGTGGGTTGAAACCATACTGACTTCATAGAGCCAGAGAATGAAATCTGGTCCTTCTACCAAGATGTTTGTAAATGGAGACCAAAAAAAATTACAAAAAGAAATAATATAATGATATCAATCATTTCTGGGCCTATAAATCCTGGGACATTTCAAAAATAATGACTGAAACAAAAATTGAGCCAAATCATTAGCTGTGTTTGGTCTATATGTACCTGCTAAACAGAACCATAGAAAGGGAATGATAAACTTCTTTTAAGATTCAGTTCTTTATTATTGACCTGTAGGATTGAACAGAGGCAACTGAAATGCTACAAAGCAAGGAGTGATCCAAGAATGGTAAGGAGGGAGAGTTAAAATCCTCCAAATTCCTAACTACCCAAACAAGATAATGAGATATCTGAAAAAATATAATGCAATGGTATATAAAAATATAACTATTTCATTGGAATACAAAACATTTCTACAAAAAGTTAAAAAAACTAAAATCATAGTATGAAAATCATGTTGCAATAATGCCAGAAGTCAGAGTTATACTTTGAAATGTTACCATGGATATACCTTATGAAAAATAAAGCCAGTGTCTAAGTCTACAGGTATAAACAGTACAGTTAAGTTTCATTTGGCAATTAAGTTGATTACCTTGGAAAAGTTAAACTCAATATTATATAAAATATTTTTTATTGATAGAGGCATTATGTTTGCCCTATCTTCTCTGCATGCTGCATAATTTATAATTGCACCTTTATGTTTGTGGTCAATATGATCTGCTTAAAGGACTCACAGGTCTAATTCTATAGAGCAGCTACATAGTTTGGTAAAAAATCAATTCCAATGGCATTCAGGTCAAGTTGGAGCAGAGTTCACACTTTGATCACCCTCTCTGATCTAAACATACAGTAATGAATGATGAAATATTAAAGAAGAAAACCTAAAAGGCACTGTTGGACTCAAATACAAAAATAACAATATCTGTGTGCCAGATATAGAATAAAAACATGTAGTAACAAGCCAGAATGAAGCCATAGGCTTGCTAAACTTTAGGTATAAAAAGAATGGACGGTGGGCAGGAGTTAAGCTTCTCTAGGGTAAATCGCTTCTTGTAAAATGGTGGGTTGAAACCATACTGACTTCATAGAGCCAGAGAATGAAATCTGGTCCTTCTACCAAGATGTTTGTAAATGGAGACCAAAAAAAATTACAAAAAGAAATAATATAATGATATCAATCATTTCTGGGCCTATAAATCCTGGGACATTTCAAAAATAATGACTGAAACAAAAATTGAGCCAAATCATTAGCTGTGTTTGGTCTATATGTACCTGCTAAACAGAACCATAGAAAGGGAATGATAAACTTCTTTTAAGATTCAGTTCTTTATTATTGACCTGTAGGATTGAACAGAGGCAACTGAAATGCTACAAAGCAAGGAGTGATCCAAGAATGGTAAGGAGGGAGAGTTAAAATCCTCCAAATTCCTAACTACCCAAACAAGATAATGAGATATCTGAAAAAATATAATGCAATGGTATATAAAAATATAACTATTTCATTGGAATACAAAACATTTCTACTTGAAACAAATTTTATAACAGATTCTTACAAAGACTTTAATCATATGAAAATATTTAAAGAGAAGCATAAGTAATAAGCTTCCCTGGTGGCTCAGTGGTAAAAATTCATCTGCCAAAGCAGGAGAGGTGGGTTCAATCCCTGGGTGGGGAAGATCTCCTGGAGGAAGAAGTGGCAACCCACACTACTATTCTTGCCTGGGAAATTCCATGAACAGAGGAGCTTGTCCAGTTACAGTCCTAAGGTTGCAAAGAGTTGGATACGAGCTAGTCTATACAGCAACAAAAAATAAGTGATAAATCTTAGTTTGAAAAAAGAAGCACTTATTAAAGGAAAGCAAATAAAAATGAAAGAAAAACAACACAAAATAAGAGACTTTAAACTGCAAATTACTGAAATAAATGTTTAACTGAAGACTGCCAGGGGCAGAAGGGACAAAGAAAGGAGAGAAGGCAGAAAAGGGACAGAAACAATATTGGACAAAATGGCTGTAATTTTGTAAAACAAATATCCCAAATCACAGATTCAAGAATCTCAACAGATTGAAAAAAATACTGAGACCAAGACATTGAGAGATAAACTAAAGAAAACCAAAGATGAAAAGAAATGTTATAACAGAAGAGGAGGGGACAAATCAGCATTATAGAAATAACGGTCACATCACACAGACCTCTCCATACAAGAAGCACAGCAGAAAACAACAGGAGGTGTATCTTCACTCTGATTAAAGAAAATAACTGCTTTGTACAAGTCTAAACTCAGCCAAAAATATATTTTAAGAATAAAGGCAAAATTCAGGTGAACAAAAAAAAAATCGATCAGATACGACTAGCTGATGTACAATAAGGAAAACCAGAAGAACACATTTCAGTCAAAAAGAACAATTATATAATAGGAAATTACAGATGGAAGGTAGGGATTTTTATGTGCATAAATAAATTCTTAAATATATACAAATTGGGAAGTTGAAAATGAAATTGATTAGCTCTAGTTTCTTTTTATTGCCTGCTGAGAGGACCAGCTATTCACTAATTTTAGTTAATTTAAGGATGCATGTTATACTTTGGGAGAGAAGTCATTATAGTTAAAAACAATAATAAACTGTTTATGTTCTGAGTTCGTTAAGACAAACAATGATTAAAAACAACAACAACAACAAATATAACTAAAAGAAGAAAAGAAATGAGGAAAAATACATAACAGAGAGGATATATAGAAAGCATATAAGATGTCAGATTTCAATAGAGCAATGTATGTACTATGTATGCACAATGTATGCACACACATTCATTTTAAAGCAAGTCTAAAAAGATTAATTACTTTATGGTAGTTTTTGTCTAAAAGTATATATACACACAAAGAATGAAAATTAATAATTAGAACAAAGACATGCAAAGCTATTCAAAATAAATTTTGTGTAATCACTCAAATACCAGGAAAGATAAATTAGAAAAAAAAAAGATTTCTAGATATGGAAAGACTTTTCAGTATCATAAAAACTTTCAAGTTCCTAGGAGATACAATAAATGTAAATTTGCATAAATTATTACATTGGAGTGCTGTACAATAGGACATTTTGGGATGACAGAAATGTTTTATATCTTCACTGGCCAATATAAGACCATTAATCAATATGTAACTATTGAGCTTTTGCAGCATGGCTTCTGTGAATGAAAAACTAGATTTTAATTGAACTTTAATTAATGTAAACATAAATAGGTATGTGATACTAGCAGTTACTAGATAAAATAGTCATAAGTCCTCGAAATCCATAATGAAAATATCCAGAGAAGTAAAATAATAATAGGAAAATGTAAACAATATTGAAGATTTTATTAAACCTTTATATGTAACAGATAAGTAAGCAAAAAACCCCAAAATATTAAAGGTAATATTTGAACACAGTTAATAAAAAATAATTTGATATACATAGACTACTATTCTCTCAATTGGAGAACATACTTTATTTTTAAGAGCATGCATGCATGCATGCTGAGTTGTTTTGGTCATGTCCAACTCATTGTTACCCTATGGATGATAGCCTGCCAGGCTCCTCTGTCTGTGGAATTCTCCAGGCAAGAATACTGGAGTGGGTTGTCATGTTCTTCTTCAGGGGATCTTCCTGACTCATGGATTGAATGCACATCCCTTGTGTCTCCTGCATTGGCAGGTGGGTTCTTCACCACTTGTGCCACCTAGGATGTCCCATTTTTAAGAACAATGTTTGTAAAAATTGAGTATAAGCGAGTCATCAGCAATCTCAGCAAAAAATAAAATAAATAAAATCATACAAAATATGAATGCATGACTATAACCCTCCATAGATTTAAGGTAGCATTAATGGTCAGATAATTAGAAAATATTTTATTTTGGAAATTAAATAAATAACAACACATAGGTCCAATACAAAATAATGGGTTTTATAAACAGATATACAATAAAAGTAAAATATTAAAACAAATGCCTTGCAGCTAAAAATACCAAGCTCAGTGAAAAAGAAGATAAATCTACGATAAAGAAGACAGACAACTAAAAACAAAACTTCGCAAAAGCTCAAAAAAAAAAAAATCAGTTTCATAGGAAAGACTTTTCAGTATCATAAAACTTTCAAGCAATAAATTAATTAAAACATTGGAGTGCTGTACAATAGGACATTTTGGGATGACAGAAATGTTTTATATCTTCACTGGCCAATATAAGACCATTAATCAATATGTAACTATTGAGCTTTTGCAGCATGGCTTCTGTGAATGAAAAACTAGATTTTAATTGAACTTTAATTAATGTAAACATAAATAGGTATGTGATACTAGCAGTTACTAGATAAAATAGTCATAAGTCCTCGAAATCCATAATGAAAATATCCAGAGAAGTAAAATAATAATAGGAAAATGTAAACAATATTGAAGATTTTATTAAACCTTTATATGTAACAGATAAGTAAGCAAAAAACCCCAAAATATTAAAGGTAATATTTGAACACAGTTAATAAAAAATAATTTGATATACATAGACTACTATTCTCTCAATTGGAGAACATACTTTATTTTTAAGAGCATGCATGCATGCATGCTGAGTTGTTTTGGTCATGTCCAACTCATTGTTACCCTATGGATGATAGCCTGCCAGGCTCCTCTGTCTGTGGAATTCTCCAGGCAAGAATACTGGAGTGGGTTGTCATGTTCTTCTTCAGGGGATCTTCCTGACTCATGGATTGAATGCACATCCCTTGTGTCTCCTGCATTGGCAGGTGGGTTCTTCACCACTTGTGCCACCTAGGATGTCCCATTTTTAAGAACAATGTTTGTAAAAATTGAGTATAAGCGAGTCATCAGCAATCTCAGCAAAAAATAAAATAAATAAAATCATACAAAATATGAATGCATGACTATAACCCTCCATAGATTTAAGGTAGCATTAATGGTCAGATAATTAGAAAATATTTTATTTTGGAAATTAAATAAATAACAACACATAGGTCCAATACAAAATAATGGGTTTTATAAACAGATATACAATAAAAGTAAAATATTAAAACAAATGCCTTGCAGCTAAAAATACCAAGCTCAGTGAAAAAGAAGATAAATCTACGATAAAGAAGACAGACAACTAAAAACAAAACTTCGAAAAGATTAACATAAAAATAGTATGTGGAGACTTCTAAGACAGAAAAAGGAAAGAAAAATGCACAAATAACAAATTTCAGGAATATAAAAGGGACTATGACATTAAAGCCTCATTGTAATACAAAAGGATGTAAGAATATTATGGGAAACTTTATACTTAGAGATAACTCAGACAGAATGAATTACTAGAAAAATGTAAATTATGCAAGCACAAAAAGAAACTACCTCTAAATGGCCCTAAAACATTATTTTAAAAAAGAGTCCATGGAGAAATATTCTGAGAAAATAATAACAGGCCTAGATATATTCATGAATGTATTTGAGTAACACATGAGAATTAACAACAATCTTACACAAAATCCTCCAGAGACTATATAAAAAGGAAACATTTTTCAATTTGGTTTTTGAAGCCAACATAAATTTGATACTAAAATCAGTCAAAAGGAAATTCTAGGCCAATATTTCTCATAAACATGTGCAAAACTTCTCACAAAATACTAGAAAACCAAATATAGCAACATAGAAAAGCATCATGCCAAAGAATATTCAAACTACTGCACTGTTGCACTTATTTCACATGTTAGCAAAGTAAGGTTTAAAATCCTCCAAGATAGGCTTCACCAGTACATGAACTGAGAACTTCCAGATGTACAAGCTGGATTTAGAAAAATTAGAGGAAATGGAGATCAAATTGTTAATATCCTTTGGCTCAGAGAAAGCAAGGAAATCCCAGAAAAACATCTACTTTTGCTTCGTTGACTACGCTAAAGCCTTTCACTGTGTGGATCACAATCAGCTGTGGAGAATTCTGAAAGAGATGGGAATACCAGACTACCTTACCTTCCTCCTGCAAAACCTGAATGAAGGACAAGTAGCAACAGTTAGAACTGGACATGGAAAAATGGACTGGTTCTAAATTGGGAAAGGAGTATATCAAGGCTGTATACTGTCGTCCTATTTATTTAATTCATATGAAAAGTACATCATGATAAATGCCTATCTGGATGAAGCAGAAACTGGAGTCAAAATTGCCAAGAAAATATCAATAATCTAGATAGGCAGATGACACCACCTATACGGAAGAAAGCAAAGAACAACTAAAGAACATCTTTTTTTTTTTTTTTTTTTTAATACTAAAGAACATCTTGATGAAGGTGAAAAAAAAAAGAGTGAAAAAACTGGTCTAAAACTGAAGAGTCAAAAAATGAAGATCATGGTATCTGGTCTCATCACTTCATGATAAATATATAGGCAGACAACAGAAACAGTGACAGATTTTATTTTCTTTCTTTGGAAGAAAAACTATGACAAATCTAGACAGCACATTCAAAAGTAGAGACGTCGTTTTGTCGATCAAAGTCTGTCTAGTCAAAGCTATGTCTTTCCCAGTAGCCATGTATGAATGTGAGAGCTGAACCAGACAGAAGACTGAGCACCAAAGAATTGATGCCTTTGAACTGTGGTGTTGGAGAAGGCTCACAAGGGGATCAAACCAGTCAATCCTAGAGGAAATCAACCATGAATATTCATTGGAAGGAATGATGCTGAAGCTGAAGCTCCAATATTTGGGTCACCCTGATGAGGAGAGATGACTCACTGGAAAAGAGCCTGATGTTGGGAAAACAGAAGACAGAGGAGAAGGGGGCAACAGAGGATGAGATGACAAGATGGAATCACTGAGTCCACGGATGTGAGCTTGAGCAGGCTCTGGGAAATGGTGAACCACAGGGAGGCCTGGTGTGCTGCAGTCTATGGGGTTGCAAAGAGTTACACACAACTGAGCAACTAAACTGAACTGAAAAACATCATGAATGAGTAGGAATGCAAGGTTGGTTTGTAAATCTCCAAAATGTGGATTGAACATAGTTTTTAAGGATGAATGCTGGACCTTATCCTCCTGCGGAGAAAAAACCAGACTACCTTACCTTCCTCCTGCAAAACCTGAATGAAGGACAAGTAGCAACAGTTAGAACTGGACATGGAAAAATGGACTGGTTCTAAATTGGGAAAGGAGTATATCAAGGCTGTATACTGTCGTCCTATTTATTTAATTCATATGAAAAGTACATCATGATAAATGCCTATCTGGATGAAGCAGAAACTGGAGTCAAAATTGCCAAGAAAATATCAATAATCTAGATAGGCAGATGACACCACCTATACGGAAGAAAGCAAAGAACAACTAAAGAACATCTTTTTTTTTTTTTTTTTTTTTTAATACTAAAGAACATCTTGATGAAGGTGAAAAAAAAAAGAGTGAAAAAACTGGTCTAAAACTGAAGAGTCAAAAAATGAAGATCATGGTATCTGGTCTCATCACTTCATGATAAATATATAGGCAGACAACAGAAACAGTGACAGATTTTATTTTCTTTCTTTGGAAGAAAAACTATGACAAATCTAGACAGCACATTCAAAAGTAGAGACGTCGTTTTGTCGATCAAAGTCTGTCTAGTCAAAGCTATGTCTTTCCCAGTAGCCATGTATGAATGTGAGAGCTGAACCAGACAGAAGACTGAGCACCAAAGAATTGATGCCTTTGAACTGTGGTGTTGGAGAAGGCTCACAAGGGGATCAAACCAGTCAATCCTAGAGGAAATCAACCATGAATATTCATTGGAAGGAATGATGCTGAAGCTGAAGCTCCAATATTTGGGTCACCCTGATGAGGAGAGATGACTCACTGGAAAAGAGCCTGATGTTGGGAAAACAGAAGACAGAGGAGAAGGGGGCAACAGAGGATGAGATGACAAGATGGAATCACTGAGTCCACGGATGTGAGCTTGAGCAGGCTCTGGGAAATGGTGAACCACAGGGAGGCCTGGTGTGCTGCAGTCTATGGGGTTGCAAAGAGTTACACACAACTGAGCAACTAAACTGAACTGAAAAACATCATGAATGAGTAGAGAATATCACAGGAATGCAAGGTTGGTTTGTAAATCTCCAAAATGTGGATTGAACATAGTTTTTAA
Source organism: Tragulus kanchil (assembly GCA_022376925.1). NCBI lineage: Eukaryota > Metazoa > Chordata > Mammalia > Artiodactyla > Tragulidae > Tragulus > Tragulus kanchil. Next base: position 106,997,005 of record JAIOJX010000023.1, on the reverse strand, counting down.
GGATGAATGCTGGAAAGAATTTCTATGTCTATTAATGAAAACTAAAAACATACAACACACATAATTTTAAGTTAATGAATTACTGCAACCATCTACTGACATGGGTATTTCTCATATGATACTGGTAATCTTAACTATATTGTGCCATGTATCCAAAATCTAAGTACCAGAAAACAATTTCTTTTTAATATTTAGAGGCATAAAAATACATAGTATGTATGCATGGAAACAAGGGAAAACTTCCATGTTTTTTTTCTTTACACTTTCTATTTCCTTATGCTTTAAAGTGACAAAAGTTGTGGCTTAGTATTAAGATATTTATAGCACTGTGAGATGTGTGTGTGTGTGTGTGTGTGTATATAAAATATGAATAGTCTCACAAAATATTAGAGAACCTAATTCAGTAATATATAAAAACACACACATACTTGCTTTATATATACCAGTTATGAATGTATGCGGGCTCTCTGTTCTTATGTGTAAGTTTATTTTTTTAAAGGAAGAGGCCATTTAGTTTAGTTTTTTTTTTTTTTTTTAAATTTTGGTCTCTTTTATTGTTTTATTTATTTTCATCCATCTTTATTCTTTGGCTTGCATGGATCTCCTATTGCAGTGACCTCTCTCCTTGCAGAGCACTGGCTCTGGGCACATGTGCTCCAGAGTGCTGGCTCATAATTGACATACCAGTCCCTTGCAGAGCATGTGGGCATGAATCAACCATGAATATTCATTGGAAGGAATGATGCTGAAGCTGAAGCTCCAATATTTGGGTCACCCTGATGAGGAGAGATGACTCACTGGAAAAGAGCCTGATGTTGGGAAAACAGAAGACAGAGGAGAAGGGGGCAACAGAGGATGAGATGACAAGATGGAATCACTGAGTCCACGGATGTGAGCTTGAGCAGGCTCTGGGAAATGGTGAACCACAGGGAGGCCTGGTGTGCTGCAGTCTATGGGGTTGCAAAGAGTTACACACAACTGAGCAACTAAACTGAACTGAAAAACATCATGAATGAGTAGAGAATATCACAGGAATGCAAGGTTGGTTTGTAAATCTCCAAAATGTGGATTGAACATAGTTTTTAAGGATGAATGCTGGAAAGAATTTCTATGTCTATTAATGAAAACTAAAAACATACAACACACATAATTTTAAGTTAATGAATTACTGCAACCATCTACTGACATGGGTATTTCTCATATGATACTGGTAATCTTAACTATATTGTGCCATGTATCCAAAATCTAAGTACCAGAAAACAATTTCTTTTTAATATTTAGAGGCATAAAAATACATAGTATGTATGCATGGAAACAAGGGAAAACTTCCATGTTTTTTTTCTTTACACTTTCTATTTCCTTATGCTTTAAAGTGACAAAAGTTGTGGCTTAGTATTAAGATATTTATAGCACTGTGAGATGTGTGTGTGTGTGTGTGTGTGTATATAAAATATGAATAGTCTCACAAAATATTAGAGAACCTAATTCAGTAATATATAAAAACACACACATACTTGCTTTATATATACCAGTTATGAATGTATGCGGGCTCTCTGTTCTTATGTGTAAGTTTATTTTTTTTAAAGGAAGAGGCCATTTAGTTTAGTTTTTTTTTTTTTTTTTAAATTTTGGTCTCTTTTATTGTTTTATTTATTTTCATCCATCTTTATTCTTTGGCTTGCATGGATCTCCTATTGCAGTGACCTCTCTCCTTGCAGAGCACTGGCTCTGGGCACATGTGCTCCAGAGTGCTGGCTCATAATTGACATACCAGTCCAGCTGCTTCGCTGTTATGTGGGATCTTCCCAGGCCAGGGATCGAAGTGGTGCTCCTTCCAGTGCAAGGTGGACTCTTTACCCACTGGACTACCAAGGAAGCCCCTTGTGTGTAAATTTGAAATATTCTACATGTGATATAAATGAATAAGTAAATGTACAGATAGATGCCATAATTTACAGACTTTACACTATGAGAATGTTCCATCACACATCAATTTAAGACATCTATTTAAGCTAGTTCTTATATCTGCTGATATGAAACTCTATATGAAAAAGGTAGTTGAAACATGTCAATAATTTTAGCTGTATTTAATATTCATTACATTTCTGAGAACACTTGATTTCATTCTTCTGTAAAATAATGGATGCAATCATTCTTTTTCCAGTTATACAGAAAAACCTCCATCTTTGTTTCTGACAGGTTTTCATACTGTATCATTTTAATTAAAATCAATTGGCCATTTTTGGTTCCAGAAATGGAAGTCCACTATCATTATTTTGAAGAGAAAATTTATATTGAAAAAGCTCTGTTTCTAATATAATAGAAACATTGAAAATAGGGGTAAAAACAGAAATAAACTATTTTAGTACTCTGTACACAGAACTATTGGCTTGTCAGAAATCAAGAGCTATTGCCAAATTCAATGAACCTATTCCATATTTTGCCAAATCTTCGTTGGTACTGGAGAACAATACCTATAATGGAGTCAAGTAAATCTGACATTTATCACAATATCAAATACAGGTAAAATAGAAATTTTGGTTTAATTAAGTTATGATATAGTTGGTTTAATTAAGTTATGATATACATTGTTCAATTGGACAGCCAGGAGATCAGTCATTCCTAAAGGAAATCAACTTCTAAATATTCACTGGAAGAACTGATACTGAAGCCGAAGCTCCGGTACTTTGGCTACATGATGCAAACAGGTGACTCATTGGAAAAGACCCTGATACTGGGAAAAATTGGCAGTAGAGGAGAGGGTGATAGAGGGTGAGATAGTTGAATGGTATCATCAACATAATGGGAATAAGTTTGAGCAAGTTTTTGGAGATAATGAAGGACAGAGAAGCCTGGCACACTGCTGTCCATCGGGCCAAAAAGAATCATACATGACTTGAGCGACTGAACAACAACAGTGACGTACATGTTAGCTAAACAAAGTCAATTGATATTCATCAATTTAATCACAATAGAATGATTACATGTTCATGATGCAATTGACTTCACCTTTGTGTTTCATTATCTCTAGGGCAAAGACAATGCTAAACATACAAAGACAGACTTTTGGTTGAGTTGAATGAAAGTGGAATACAAATGATTTTGAATCCAAATCTAGTGACTTAGTGACTTGTTGCGAAGTCATGTCTGACTCGGATCCCCACGGACTACACCCAACAGAGTCCACTGTCCATGGGATTTCCCAGGAAAGAATACTGGAATGGGTTGCCATTTCCTTTTCTAAGGGATCTTCCTGACCCAGAGATAGAAGCCACATCTCCTGGATTGGTGCGTGTGCACACATACACACACACTTTAGTGAATAAGAAAATGAGAAGGAGTTTGCTATTCTTCCCCCCTCCCATTACATTTGCCAAGTTAGGTCTCATTCACTTCATTTAAAGATTGCACATTTTATGTCCCCAAAATATGCAGGAAAATGCCATTATCTCTTTTCTTGAATTTACTGAATATTGACACATGAAACTACGCATTGCTATTAGGACATAGATAGAAGAAGAAGAGTAATGGCTGAGTAGATAAAGTAAGTCACAGAGGTAGAGTATATTCTGACTATTCACATGATTAAAATAAAAGTTTCCTATGGTTAAAGTGACTCTCGAAGGTTAAACTGTCTTTTAGGTACCTTCTAGGTCAACCTTTTGGACGGACATCAATTCCCATGAGCAAAGTCTCTCGGATGGATTTTTTTGTGACTAAAGTGGATTAGGAGAAATAAAATTGAAATTGAATTGNTCTTCTAAATATTCACTGGAAGAACTGATACTGAAGCCAAGCTCCGGTACTTTGGCTACATGATGCAAACAGGTGACTCATTGGAAAAGACCCTGATACTGGGAAAAATTGGCAGTAGAGGAGAGGGTGATAGAGGGTGAGATAGTTGAATGGTATCATCAACATAATGGGAATAAGTTTGAGCAAGTTTTTGGAGATAATGAAGGACAGAGAAGCCTGGCACACTGCTGTCCATCGGGCCAAAAAGAATCATACATGACTTGAGCGACTGAACAACAACAGTGACGTACATGTTAGCTAAACAAAGTCAATTGATATTCATCAATTTAATCACAATAGAATGATTACATGTTCATGATGCAATTGACTTCACCTTTGTGTTTCATTATCTCTAGGGCAAAGACAATGCTAAACATACAAAGACAGACTTTTGGTTGAGTTGAATGAAAGTGGAATACAAATGATTTTGAATCCAAATCTAGTGACTTAGTGACTTGTTGCGAAGTCATGTCTGACTCGGATCCCCACGGACTACACCCAACAGAGTCCACTGTCCATGGGATTTCCCAGGAAAGAATACTGGAATGGGTTGCCATTTCCTTTTCTAAGGGATCTTCCTGACCCAGAGATAGAAGCCACATCTCCTGGATTGGTGCGTGTGCACACATACACACACACTTTAGTGAATAAGAAAATGAGAAGGAGTTTGCTATTCTTCCCCCCTCCCATTACATTTGCCAAGTTAGGTCTCATTCACTTCATTTAAAGATTGCACATTTTATGTCCCCAAAATATGCAGGAAAATGCCATTATCTCTTTTCTTGAATTTACTGAATATTGACACATGAAACTACGCATTGCTATTAGGACATAGATAGAAGAAGAAGAGTAATGGCTGAGTAGATAAAGTAAGTCACAGAGGTAGAGTATATTCTGACTATTCACATGATTAAAATAAAAGTTTCCTATGGTTAAAGTGACTCTCGAAGGTTAAACTGTCTTTTAGGTACCTTCTAGGTCAACCTTTTGGACGGACATCAATTCCCATGAGCAAAGTCTCTCGGATGGATTTTTTTGTGACTAAAGTGGATTAGGAGAAATAAAATTGAAATTGAATTGATCTTGTCTATCAGAGACTGCATGGTAAGATGTTCCTTTAGAACTGTGCTCTAGAACTGTGAAAAGATACAAGGGAATATCAATGTAGATTTCCAGCTGTAATTTTTTTTTTTTTTTTGCAGGCCTCTTTCCTTTCTGCAACACTGTTCCTTAATACCTCGTCCCCTGAGACTTTCTGGGAGTCCTCCTGCATGTATTTCCACAACTCAGCAATACTGCTATAGATTCTGGCCTCTGTTCTAAGGTTGGACTGTACCTTCAGAAAGCAAATCTGTGCCTTTTGGCCTTTGTCTTAAAGTTTGATGCCTACCTCTGCCTGTTGTCAAATATATGAAAATGATTTTTCCATATATTTTTCGTTTATCTAGCTGTTTAAGTTGAATGAATAAATTCAGTTGCTACTACAATATAATGGCTAAAAGTCAACAAAATATCTATAATCCAATGGTAGTAAATAATTTTATATCGGCAAACTTTTTGCTGTGTTATTTAAAACATGTTTTAAAAATATTTTTCATTCATACAATGATTTTTACATTCTTGTATTAGATGTAATAAATTATACAATAATGTATATATAAAGCTAAATGGAATAAACAAATGTACAAACTTTGAGTGTTATTTTTAAAACCTATTAAATTCAAAAGAACACTGGATTTATCATTTTGTGCTGGCTTGAAGTATATATTTAAAGATTGCACATTTTATGTCCCCAAAATATGCAGGAAAATGCCATTATCTCTTTTCTTGAATTTACTGAATATTGACACATGAAACTACGCATTGCTATTAGGACATAGATAGAAGAAGAAGAGTAATGGCTGAGTAGATAAAGTAAGTCACAGAGGTAGAGTATATTCTGACTATTCACATGATTAAAATAAAAGTTTCCTATGGTTAAAGTGACTCTCGAAGGTTAAACTGTCTTTTAGGTACCTTCTAGGTAAACCCTTTTTGGACGGACATCAATTCCCATGAGCAAAGTCTCTCGGATGGATTTTTTTGTGACTAAAGTGGATTAGGAGAAATAAAATTGAAATTGAATTGATCTTGTCTATCAGAGACTGCATGGTAAGATGTTCCTTTAGAACTGTGCTCTAGAACTGTGAAAAGATACAAGGGAATATCAATGTAGATTTCCAGCTGTAATTTTTTTTTTTTTTTTTGCAGGCCTCTTTCCTTTCTGCAACACTGTTCCTTAATACCTCGTCCCCTGAGACTTTCTGGGAGTCCTCCTGCATGTATTTCCACAACTCAGCAATACTGCTATAGATTCTGGCCTCTGTTCTAAGGTTGGACTGTACCTTCAGAAAGCAAATCTGTGCCTTTTGGCCTTTGTCTTAAAGTTTGATGCCTACCTCTGCCTGTTGTCAAATATATGAAAATGATTTTTCCATATATTTTTCGTTTATCTAGCTGTTTAAGTTGAATGAATAAATTCAGTTGCTACTACAATATAATGGCTAAAAGTCAACAAAATATCTATAATCCAATGGTAGTAAATAATTTTATATCGGCAAACTTTTTGCTGTGTTATTTAAAACATGTTTTAAAAATATTTTTCATTCATACAATGATTTTTACATTCTTGTATTAGATGTAATAAATTATACAATAATGTATATATAAAGCTAAATGGAATAAACAAATGTACAAACTTTGAGTGTTATTTTTAAAAACCTATTAAATTCAAAAGAACACTGGATTTATCATTTTGTGCTGGCTTGAAGTATATATTTAAAGAAAGTATTTTTAGCAAGCAAAATTACATTAAAATTATTGATATGTATTCAATAATAGGTAAGAGACAGGAAAAAAACACTTATTTTCTTCAAAATTTATAGACATGGAATGAAAAATGCAAATGCCTTTCCACAAAAAAATTATTTCAGTTTTTATGGCTCCAAAGGAAGATTTTGACGAGCTCTAAGCAAAATTTTCTGGGTGATGATGCTGATTATGATACTTTGTTTTGTAATCTTTTTGCTTTCATATTCTATATTTTTGCTCTTCTTGTTATTGTTAAAACATGGAACATACAACAAAGTTGAAGATTTGATAAAAGTGAAACTTTAAACAATATTTAGAAGAAAATGTTAAACATGACAACCAAAACAGTCATTTGAAAGTAGTCAAATTGTTGGCAGTAAAGATAATAGTAATAGAAATACTGAAACCAATAAACCTAGTAACAGATTCATTTATATTTCTGAATATTTATGTAAATTCATGTTGATAGAACTTTTAAGGCTATAATAAGAAATTCTTATCTCCTCTGAGAAAAGTGGCAGAGCTTCATTAGTTTTAAAGATTTTATGACTTTTAAAAAGAAAGCAATTTCATCTAAACAAATATAAAAATGTAATACAAGGCTGATAAAACTGTCACAGATCCTAAGCAAGTAATTTGGTTCATTTTCTTTTTATTGCTCTTATTTTATATGTTTTCAGAGAATGGAAAAAAAATTTTTTTCTTCAGTGTGTGTGTGGAGAACCATCACTTAAAAAAGGGTCAACTCCTTAGATTTATATTGCTTTTACAGAGTATATTCTCTCAGTGCTTTTAGGAAGAAATATTTCCTTGGCAAGAACTAGGTTTCTTATATGTCAGATTCCCTGAGTAGAATGTTAGCTAAGACTGATTTTCCTTATTGTTAATTTCAGTCAAAGAGATTTCTCCTATGCCCTCTCAGGTCTTTTTCCAACATGCTCAGCCCCTGAGGAGAGGCTCATTTCAATCTTTTATTCACCTTCAAGCATCGCTCAGCTTATTAAATTCAAAAGAACACTGGATTTATCATTTTGTGCTGGCTTGAAGTATATATTTAAAGAAAGTATTTTTAGCAAGCAAAATTACATTAAAATTATTGATATGTATTCAATAATAGGTAAGAGACAGGAAAAAAACACTTATTTTCTTCAAAATTTATAGACATGGAATGAAAAATGCAAATGCCTTTCCACAAAAAAATTATTTCAGTTTTTATGGCTCCAAAGGAAGATTTTGACGAGCTCTAAGCAAAATTTTCTGGGTGATGATGCTGATTATGATACTTTGTTTTGTAATCTTTTTGCTTTCATATTCTATATTTTTGCTCTTCTTGTTATTGTTAAAACATGGAACATACAACAAAGTTGAAGATTTGATAAAAGTGAAACTTTAAACAATATTTAGAAGAAAATGTTAAACATGACAACCAAAACAGTCATTTGAAAGTAGTCAAATTGTTGGCAGTAAAGATAATAGTAATAGAAATACTGAAACCAATAAACCTAGTAACAGATTCATTTATATTTCTGAATATTTATGTAAATTCATGTTGATAGAACTTTTAAGGCTATAATAAGAAATTCTTATCTCCTCTGAGAAAAGTGGCAGAGCTTCATTAGTTTTAAAGATTTTATGACTTTTAAAAAGAAAGCAATTTCATCTAAACAAATATAAAAATGTAATACAAGGCTGATAAAACTGTCACAGATCCTAAGCAAGTAATTTGGTTCATTTTCTTTTTATTGCTCTTATTTTATATGTTTTCAGAGAATGGAAAAAAATTTATTTTCTTCAGTGATGTGTGTGGAGAACCATCACTTAAAAAGGCTCAACTCCTTAGAGTTATATTTCTTTCACAGAGTATATTCTCTCAGAGCTTTTAGGAAGAAATATTTCCTTGGCAAGAACTAGGTTTCTTATATGTCAGATTCCCTGAGTAGAATGTTAGCTAAGACTGATTTTCCTTATTGTTAATTTCAGTCAAAAGAGATTTCTCCTATGCCCTCTCAGGTCTTTTTCCAACATGCTCAGCCCCTGAGGAGAGGCTCATTTCCAATCTTTTATTCACCTTAGCATGAACTGCTATGTCCTGTGTTTCTCCGGGGCAGGAATCACTAACTTCCAAGATCTAATGCCTGATGATCTGAGGTGAAGTTGATGTAATAATAAAAGTAATGAAGTGCAAAATAGATGTAATGCACTTGAATCATGCCCCCTTACCAGAGACCATGGAAAAATAGTTTTTCATGAAACCAGTCACTGGTGCCAAAAAGATTGGTGACTGCTGCTCTAGGGGATAGCTCTGATTTGCCAGTATGATGTGGGGAGGTTCTGCCCTGGTCCTTCTTTGCCTGGACCACTGCATTTCAGGCAACCTGCTATAGGACTTAAGCAACTCCAATGACTCTCATGATAAATGGCACCTTCCAGCCTTGCCATTTTCTGTAGTTAAGGTAATGTGTTAACCATCAACATCACCTATATAATACATTCAGAATTAGGCAACTTTAAAGAGTCCAGCATGAGTAATGGTTAAAAACGCAGGAGGTCAAGCCACATAGGTATCTCATCTTCATGTGTTAGGTGTTATATTATCTTGGGCAAGGCATTTTCTCTGAACTTCAATATTCTTACCTTTATATAAGATGAAGATATATTCTTTATGATAAAGGTTTAGTGAACTATTATTTTGTATATATACTTATTTTTAAGTGTGTGTTTGGTCAGTCGGTTCAGTTATGTCAAACTCTTTCCAACCCTATGGAGTGGGTTGCCACATCTTCCCTAGTTATACAGTTATTTTTAAATATAATTGTATATAAATGTATATATATATATATATATAAAACAATATATAATGATCCATTAACACTAGCATATAAAGTGACCTATTTTATATGGACATATTTAACAGAGAGTTTCTAAGAGATATTTAAGGTTACTGTATTTATATGATAGTCATTGAAGCCAGAAATCCTTAGTACAATAATTTATACATTAAAACATCTCAGAATATTAAGTATCAATCACTGGAAGGAATAATGGGGGAAAAAGAATTTTTTAACACTGGAACATATTCCATGAATATTCCAGTTGTCAGTAAAGAACAAATTAAATAAGCAAGCTGGGAATATAGGGCATAATTCTCTTTTTATACATAATACCACTTTCAGTGTTGCTTACACTTGCCAATTTATGTTTTCCTTTTTCTTTTTTAGTCATCAACACTTTATATTGCAGCTTCTATTTGGTTCTATTGCTATTACTTTTCTGCTCAGACAGCATAATCATTAGCTATGAATAGCTATTTGATATTTGATATATTTGGATATTTGATATAATTTGATATAATTAATTTGATTTAATTTGATATAATTTGATATAATTAATAATCTACATAACCTTTCATTTATCCAAAATGACATGGAACTTCTACATATAGATGATGTTGAGAAACTGTCATCATTTTCAAAGAAACTTCAAGGACTAAGGGAAATATATCCTCTCCCAATTTCAGAAGTTAATGAAACCAGAGGAGATTACATCTAGCTGCAACTGGAGCAGGAGGAATCAAGATGGAGCTCAAGACAGTTCAGAAACAACGAGCCTCCTTAAAGAGAGGCTTGCACAGTAGCATCGCTCATATTAACAGATGACAAATAAAATATTGATGAATACTTCATGAATCATAAAACAGTTCCTTGAAAATCATGAGAATGTGGACAAGTCTCTGGTAAGTGAGTAGCACAGTAATATCTGCTGGCTATCTATTTTTTGATCTATTGAGGCCCTGTATTTTCTGAAGCCTATTCGTCCAAAGAAAACAAATGCAATGACTGATAGTTACCACTTTCACCTTTTTCCTCATTCTCTACCCAATGACTGAATTTACTGTTTTTCTCTGTGCTTAGCTTGTATCACACAATCCAGTGGTAGGATTTTAACAAGCAAAACAGGTTGATTTATGACAAAGTTACAACTTAACATGGGTGAAGAAAACACCTTATAAATTAAGATATACAAAGAATGTAGGTTTCTCAGTTAATTCTGTGGAATAAGGGACTCTCTGATCATCAAAATAAAAAAAAAAAAAGATTGAATAAGTGCAAAACATTAAAAAAAAACTAAAACGTAGAAGTCATAAACATATAATTATCAAGTTGTGCTTCTCAAATAAAATAATTCCAGGTAGTAGATTAAATGATAAGTGAAACTCATGCCTGGCATAGTTTTTGAAGATCAAAAAGAAATATCTCAAATATACTTTATGAATCTAGTCCTTTAGTTTTAAAATATGAAATTCTTTATGGCAAAAAGGTAAATGTAAAATATCTAATTTGAAAGTTGGCTATTTCATACATATATTTATTAACTCCCAAATATGATATAATTCCTACTCAAATCATAAATGAAGGGTTTAAATAAGCCTATGCGTATGCATCTGTTTATATATATTTATTCACATGTAATAAGGAGGTATATACATATATTTCTATATGCATATATGCCTAGATCAACCCAAAATGCTATATCCATTTGTCTATCTCACATCTAATTTTTATGTGATATAAAAATAAGGACATATATGTGCATGTATGTGTGTTACACACACACATGTGCACACACAGAGAAAGGAAAATGTGATAAGGGGAAATTATCCTGTGAACCTTTCTCTGCTTTAGTCGTTTTTGCCATTTTACAGTAGTTAATCTATTTCAAATTCTGTTTTTTGTGTTTTTTTTTTTTTTTTTTTAATATGGGACAGAGATCTAATTACAACAAATCCTTTCCTATTAGGGCAAACGATGGCTAATTGTGATGTGATGCTAATTCAACATGACAGAGGCATGTAATGTAATAAGACTTTCAAATCACATTAGTGTCCAGACACTATGCTTCATGATCCTTTTCAACACCCTTGTAGGTCGCTGCTTATCTAAACTCCAAGAAAACAAATGCAATGACTGATAGTTACCACTTTCACCTTTTTCCTCATTCTCTACCCAATGACTGAATTTACTGTTTTTCTCTGTGCTTAGCTTGTATCACACAATCCAGTGGTAGGATTTTAACAAGCAAAACAGGTTGATTTATGACAAAGTTACAACTTAACATGGGTGAAGAAAACACCTTATAAATTAAGATATACAAAGAATGTAGGTTTCTCAGTTAATTCTGTGGAATAAGGGACTCTCTGATCATCAAAATAAAAAAAAAAAAAGATTGAATAAGTGCAAAACATTAAAAAAAAACTAAAACGTAGAAGTCATAAACATATAATTATCAAGTTGTGCTTCTCAAATAAAATAATTCCAGGTAGTAGATTAAATGATAAGTGAAACTCATGCCTGGCATAGTTTTTGAAGATCAAAAAGAAATATCTCAAATATACTTTATGAATCTAGTCCTTTAGTTTTAAAATATGAAATTCTTTATGGCAAAAAGGTAAATGTAAAATATCTAATTTGAAAGTTGGCTATTTCATACATATATTTATTAACTCCCAAATATGATATAATTCCTACTCAAATCATAAATGAAGGGTTTAAATAAGCCTATGCGTATGCATCTGTTTATATATATTTATTCACATGTAATAAGGAGGTATATACATATATTTCTATATGCATATATGCCTAGATCAACCCAAAATGCTATATCCATTTGTCTATCTCACATCTAATTTTTATGTGATATAAAAATAAGGACATATATGTGCATGTATGTGTGTTACACACACACATGTGCACACACAGAGAAAGGAAAATGTGATAAGGGGAAATTATCCTGTGAACCTTTCTCTGCTTTAGTCGTTTTTGCCATTTTACAGTAGTTAATCTATTTCAAATTCTGTTTTTTGTGTTTTTTTTTTTTTTTTTTTAATATGGGACAGAGATCTAATTACAACAAATCCTTTCCTATTAGGGCAAACGATGGCTAATTGTGATGTGATGCTAATTCAACATGACAGAGGCATGTAATGTAATAAGACTTTCAAATCACATTAGTGTCCAGACACTATGCTTCATGATCCTTTTCAACACCCTTGTAGTCGCTGCTTAACGACATGCATGTCCTGGAGAGAGAGCATATTTTGTTTGATCAGGTAGGTTAAGAACTGACTCAACAGTGCAGTCATGGGGCTCTTGATTGCTATGCACATTCATGTTACTTTCTGATTATTTCAGGAGAACCTCACTGATTTCTTTAAAGAGGCTAATTGGAAATGAATGAGCTCTCTGAGTTCATCAATTTAAGCAGCAGCACAAATCATTCCCGTCCATGTGCTCTTCATAATGCCAGTGGGTGGTAGTGTAGGGGTGGAATTTAACTGAGTCATTTCATAATCACAGTCAAACACATCATGTTGTGATGGCATTTCATGTTAAAAATAGGAACAGGTTGTTGAGAATCTGCACAGTACCTGCAAGTTAGTCATTTTTTTTTTCTTTTTTGTAAATGATAACTGATACTCAGTGAAAAATAGACTTAGCAATCTGGCTATTTAACACAGAGGAGATACTCCAATATAAAAGGTTCAGAGGATGGACATAAAAAAGATTCAGCAACACTGACTCATGATTCCTGAGTGAGAAATACCACCCAAGTATACCTAGGGCTTCATGAAGCAGTTGAAAATGTGCACTTTTGAAAGCTCAATGTTTAGCAGCTTACATCCATGCCAATTACCAATTTACCCGCACTTGGTTTTTGAGTGTGAATTATTCACATTGCTTCAGAATATTTTAAATTACTTTTCAATCTTCTACTCTGTGTGTTGGTCTTTGAAATGGACTCAGTTTTTAAACAAGACCATACATAGTTTGTGTGAGAAATGAGAAGATTTCAGTTTTGAGCTGGGGTTTTATTGATTTATTTATTTTTTAAAGTAGACTTCAGTGTCGGTATGCATTTCTAAAGCTTCATGTACATTATGTATACATCATATCTATGAAAATGGTTTCTAAAGCTTTCATGAAGTTACTGAATAGATTTTTGATCTCCAAATATAAAACGACCTTAACTTTAAAGTCATTTTTCTTCTTCACAGTGTGATAGATCAATTTTGGTGTAAAGTATCTGTAAATTGAGAAAGTGCTTGTTTACTGGATACATAACCAGAATCTCTCAAATTACAGCGGTGTCAACATTCTGACAGCTATTTATGTTCAATTTAAATTTCACTTCAAGTATTACACCTTTTTGTTTCTTCACTGCACTTTCATCTTTGTTGACGAAATCACTTTCCAACGCATACATATTTATAAAATGTCAGAAGTTTATCACCAAGCACAAGAATGTGACACATTGACACAGTTTGCTCCCTGTACTTGAATTGAGTAACAGATGTGCAGTGATCAATCACTGAATATCTTTGGAATAAATGCTGTGATTGATTGCTAATCCTGACATGCATCTCTTCCTTATACAAAGATTTGTGGATTGAAGAAAGAGCAGCAAAGTGTGAACCCTCACCTAATACAGAGCAGTAACTGAAATACGGCAGATTGGTATTTTTTAACTAACCATGGTAAATGAAACTCATACAGAATCATATACAGTGAGGATTATCTTCATTCAATATCCAGTGAGAATACTCAAATACAAAAGCAAAAATACTCTTCCAGATGGGACAAAGGCTGAATGAATTTGTAACTACATCTGAACTAATGGAAATATGGCGAAATTTCTTCAGGTTGATGGGAAATGACAGCAGCCTAAGTGATAGGGAACATGAATCTACAGGAAAGAAAAAATAACACCAGAAGGGATATCTCCTTGAGTAATGTTAAAGAACATATGCTTTTTCCTTTTTATTAATCTAAAAGTCATTTGATAGTTTAAATGCAAAAAAATAACCTATTGTGAGTTGTAAAATATGTGAAAATATTACCAAGAATATGATAGTGTAAAGGAAAGTGAAATGTGTGAGTTTCATATATTTCACATGAAGCATGATATTGCCTATATGTAGATTTGAATGAGAGACAGAGTATCACAATCCCCTAAAACACTTAGATTTAACTAATGATACAAATAGAGTAACTAAAGTACTAAATGTTTTGATTGATCCAGAATGACAGTTCAGAGGAAAATAATAAATAATGGGAGGTTCAAACCCAATCACATCTGTAATTCGTCTAAGTGTAAACTGACTTATTTCCATTAGTAGGTACCGCCTAGGTAAAATAGGCAATCCCAATTACATAGATCTGGAAGAGACTAATTTGAAATACAAAGACATGTTAGATTTGATAAGATAATGAAAAATTTAAACTACTCAAAAAAGGACACTTAAGAAGGTTGTTTTGTGGGCTTCCCCTGGTGGTCCAGTGGGTAAAGACGCCGCCTTGCAGTGCAAGGGACAACGGTTAGATCCCTGGCCTGTGAAGATCCCACGTGCTGCGAAGCAGCTGGACCGATGTGTCCAATTACCGAGCCGGAGCTCTGGTGCGCGTGTGCCCAGAGCCGGTGCTCTGCAACGACAGCAGCCACTGCGATGGGAGACCCACAGGAGCCAAAGAACAAAGACGGATGAAAATGGAGAAATGAAAGACCAGTGGAAGTGGCCCGCCCATCCCCCTCCCTGCCTACCCCACCCTCTGAAAGATAAATAAATAAAATTAAATAAAAAAAAAAGAAGGTTGTTTTGTCTACATTCATATCAATATGTATCTCTAGATGGTAGGTCTTAGAAGAAATACATGATGATTCATAAAAAGGTCAGTCCATCAGAAATATATAAATTATAAATGTGTGTGTGTGCCTGGCGAGCTTCAAGGTTATAAAACACTGAAAAATAGAGAAATCACTGAGTACAGCTGAAGATTATAATACATACTGCACTGTGACTTTAATGAAGATATTTGGCTCTTTAAGCCAGCCTCCTAGTATGGTAAATATGTACATTTTGTGTCCTAAAATATGAAACTTGAATGTGATAATACATGTGTTTAGCTCAGTTCCATATGACACATAAAAAAGGTTTCTGTAAAAAGTTGATACTAATGCTTCTTTACATTAAAAATACTCAACGTATAAAGAAAAATCCACTCTAAAAACTCAGAATTAGTCATAATGCCTTCTAATTTCAAAAATAACCTTGCTGGAACACTGCCATATTTTCTCCTGATTGCTAAAATTTTCCATTTTTTTTTCTCAATAACCCTTCTACAATCTTAGTACTTTGAATTCTGGCCCTTCCATTCTACAGAAATTGATCCCTCAAAGGTTGTGCTATTCTCTTCCAGAAAAATTGATTGCATCTTAAACCTCGTGTTCTTTGATGTGTTGTTCACAATTGTAGAGACTGAACAACCTTTCCTCCTTTGAAGCGCTGTCTCATTCTGCTTCTGTATCATGCAACTCTTTGAAATGCTCTCATGTCTTTGATTTATTCTTCTACCATTGAATGTACCCTTTTGTTCTCCTTACTTTGAGATGATGGCTCTCAAGGGTCTGATTAATTGTATGTACCCTCTGTTTTAAGATGTACACTTGTGGGATTTATTAATTCTCATTATTTAAGTGATCACTTCCCCAGTGATGGTTATCATTTACATTTTCAGCATCCCAGTAACATTTTGTTCATTCATCTTGAAAATATTGATTCAAAGACACTATGATTCACTATTGACACAAGAAGTTCTTCTCTTTGCTTATATTAAACAAATTTGAATGTCAGGCTAATTGTTCTTGTATGATTTGAGATTTGTCAGCACTGACTACCTTATGGTCATGTTCATGGCCATAATTATATAAGAATAATTCCTACACTGAACTCTAAGCCATTCTCCTCCTCTGCTATGCAATTATCCTAAAACCTGTAACCACTTCAGTTTTCCTTAAGCAAGAATATCTACCTCACAGTATCAGTCTGAAAGCATTAATGGCTATTTAGTAAATGGTTATCCAAATTACTATCTGATGTTCTCAGCTTTTCATCATCTGATACTCTAACAATCCAACCAGTTTTATCTCCATCATCTTTCAAATACACATGACCAACATTATTCCTTGTAGATCACTCATCTTCATTTTTTCTTCTAGTGAACCATCTTTCTTTATGATTTGCTCTCCTGGCTCATACAAGATTTCTTACCTGGCCTTGGGGAACTCTTCCTCACTCGTCTTCAGCTCTGGGTTCCCTTTTCTGTGAGCTGTTTTTTTTTTTTTTTCTTATCTCACTGCCTTTCCCTTCCCTGCATTTACCTGCTGTGCCAGCTGACAGACTATTGTTTCTCAGATTAAAACTCACTTGTCTAGGCTCAGAAAGGTTCTCTGTCAACTGTATGTCAGCTTTTCTGGCTAGATCCCTATTAGCTTCTGTCACTGGAGATATTAGAGGGAGATTAGAAAGTCAGAGGAAGGAGAAAGGGTTTCATTCTTTCTGTCCTGCCAGTTTCTGACTTGCTTTTTGTTCCAGCCAGCATCAGCAAGCAGTGCATCTTGATTTTGGTGGTGACAATTCACTTAACAACAGCATTTGATCTCAGTGTCCAGTTTTCAACACTTCAATAACTACTGTCATCGTGACCCCTTAGAGATACCAAACCATCCTCTTGTAGCCCTCTTTCAAGGTCTGAGCCCCTGCTTCATGAGGTCTTTTCTCTGTGGTCCTGGGATGTCTATGAAATGTATGCATTACCTTCTCCTTACAAACCAGAGTTCCAGCTTCACAAAGCCCTTCCTCTGGGCTTTTAAACTTTAATCATTTCAACATCTTCTGTATGTCCAACCTGGGTACTGTGCGTAGTCACTCAGTTGTGTCTGACTTTCTGTGATGCCACAGACTGTAGCCTGCCAGGCTCCTCTGTCCATGGAATTCTCCAGATAAGAATACTGGAATGAGTTGCTGTGCCCTCCCCTCCAGGTGATCTTCCCTGCCTAGGGATTGAACCCAGGCCTCCCACATTGCATGCAGATTCTTTACTGTCTGAACCACCAGGAAGCCCAACAACACTGTAGTGGGTAGCCTATCCCTTCTCCAGGCGAATCTTCCTGACCCACAGATCGAACCAGGGTCTTCCGCATTGCAAGAAGATTCTTTACCAGCTGAGTAGTCAGAATTAGAGTTACTAGCACTGTAACAGGGTTTCCCAGGTGGTATAGTGGTAATGAACCTGTCTGCCAGTGTAGGAGATATAAGAGACACTAATTCAATCTCTGGGTAAGGAAGAGTCCCTGGAGAAGGGCATGGCAACCCTCCATTACCCTTTTCTGGAGAATTCCATGGAGAGAGGAGCCTGGCAGGCTACAGTCATGTGATCATAAAGAGTCGGACACAACCTAAGAAACTTAATACTCACACATGCATCACTGTAACACCTTAATGTTTCTGTTTGTCCTATCAGTTCTTCAACCATATTAATAATGCTTTTCTTGAAGCACATTGTTAAATAACTGAGGTGGTAATGGTCTCCAGACTGGACCCTGTTTAGTGGATTTCCTCTGTAAGCCATGTATTCTTCATTTCATGCTTCAATATGACATGTGTCCATTTAAGGTGTTTATTTGGTATTTGCTTTATTCCAGAGTAGACTGACTGTCTTGAAGGCAGGATAATTTTCTTCCCTATCTTTATTTGGAACCCAACACCATCTGTACATGCTAAATGAACAGAAGAATGAACAATAACACTGAGTTTCCCCAGCTTGCTATTTATGTCATGTGCTGATGGAGTATTCGCGAAGTCTGGCTTTTTTAGCTCCATGTCAGAGTGCAGCAGGAAGCTGTCTAACTGGAGACTATGAGGATCACCAACTTCCTAATCAATGCTTCACCACTTTCGTAGGTTTCTATCACTGTCTAGGAAAGGACAAAATGATCACTATCTCTCCTCTCGGAGAGTATGTGCTACAATGATTTTTCTGAGTAAGTGAGCTTACATCATAGTTTCTTTCAAAAACCTTTCTGTATTAAGCCAGGTTTCTCAACTCTCTTCTATGGCTTAAAAATGTGGAGATGAAAAGTGTATTATTGCTATCTAAATAGTGGAAATTATGCTCAAGTGATAGTCTTTAATACGCATTGTGTAATAAAAATTAATGTTGCTATGCATCACTGTAATTAATATTTTTCTATAATTGGCACACAGTCATGTAGAAGAAGTTTTCCTCAGATAACATGAAAATTGAATATACATGCTTTATTCAACAATGAACTGATTCATCTTCTTCTCCATCTAGATGGATGGTAGTTATATAACTTATCCTCTGTTTTTATGGGTACAGTATTGCCGCTGTAGGAGGAAGGTCTAGGGCAATGTTATAGGCCCTAGGAGTTCAGATGGTTTTCCCTCTGGAAGCAATTGGAAGCAGTTATATATAATCGGTACTCTCTTTTTCACTGTTGTGACCTCCTTCTCTAAGACAACCAGGTTTCATGCACTAGGATTCAACAAGGTCACAATTAAACCTCCTGAATTTCTCTGGTAGTCCACAGGCTCATGACTTGACTAAACAATAAGACATAAAACATACATTAAAAGTCTAGTGAGGTGGAGAGCATGAAAAGGAAAGACACAAATTACAACATCTGTACAAATCAATGGTACTTATTTTTCTCTCAATCAGTACTAGACAGCATGGTGGCAAAAATTTCAATGGTATCAATCTACTGCTTAATTGGCAGCCCAACACCGGGATAATTTTCTTCCCTATCTTTATTTGGAACCCAACACCATCTGTACATGCTAAATGAACAGAAGAATGAACAATAACACTGAGTTTCCCCAGCTTGCTATTTATGTCATGTGCTGATGGAGTATTCGCGAAGTCTGGCTTTTTTAGCTCCATGTCAGAGTGCAGCAGGAAGCTGTCTAACTGGAGACTATGAGGATCACCAACTTCCTAATCAATGCTTCACCACTTTCGTAGGTTTCTATCACTGTCTAGGAAAGGACAAAATGATCACTATCTCTCCTCTCGGAGAGTATGTGCTACAATGATTTTTCTGAGTAAGTGAGCTTACATCATAGTTTCTTTCAAAAACCTTTCTGTATTAAGCCAGGTTTCTCAACTCTCTTCTATGGCTTAAAAATGTGGAGATGAAAAGTGTATTATTGCTATCTAAATAGTGGAAATTATGCTCAAGTGATAGTCTTTAATACGCATTGTGTAATAAAAATTAATGTTGCTATGCATCACTGTAATTAATATTTTTCTATAATTGGCACACAGTCATGTAGAAGAAGTTTTCCTCAGATAACATGAAAATTGAATATACATGCTTTATTCAACAATGAACTGATTCATCTTCTTCTCCATCTAGATGGATGGTAGTTATATAACTTATCCTCTGTTTTTATGGGTACAGTATTGCCGCTGTAGGAGGAAGGTCTAGGGCAATGTTATAGGCCCTAGGAGTTCAGATGGTTTTCCCTCTGGAAGCAATTGGAAGCAGTTATATATAATCGGTACTCTCTTTTTCACTGTTGTGACCTCCTTCTCTAAGACAACCAGGTTTCATGCACTAGGATTCAACAAGGTCACAATTAAACCTCCTGAATTTCTCTGGTAGTCCACAGGCTCATGACTTGACTAAACAATAAGACATAAAACATACATTAAAAGTCTAGTGAGGTGGAGAGCATGAAAAGGAAAGACACAAATTACAACATCTGTACAAATCAATGGTACTTATTTTTCTCTCAATCAGTACTAGACAGCATGGTGGCTGGGAAAATAACATTTTTCCCCAGGGGTTTACAAGTGTAGAATAATGAGTACAACCTTTATAGTCAGCAATTAGTCTGTCCTGCAATGGCTTCAGCAGAAAATGGAATTACCAAAATCCATCCTGATCAGAAGCCATATAGGGTGTTAATGAGTTCAGTCTATATCTTTTATTTCTTATTGCTCTTAACCACATCAAGAGGAGCCCAAGTTGAATTCTAGGAGATAGAAGGAAAGTGTTGCCTCTACTTAGAGTCAGAAAAAAAAAAAATGTCGATTGGTGGTAGGTATGTTACTAAATTGTTCTAATAGTTATTTAAACTCTTACTTTTTTTCTTATCCATTCAACTCATGAGAAAATATTTTGGAAGTTAAAAGGCAAAATGTATTTCTGAATCTGCATTATGTGTTTATGGCAGCATTATGTGTCAGCCATGTCTAAACTAAACCTTTCTACTTTGTAAGCAAGGAACGACCAAATCGCAACTGGAAGAGGAATAAACATGTCTCTCTGTATTTTGTCTTCCTTCTATGTTTCCTCTATTTTACAGATATTAGTGTTGTAAAAGAAATGATCTGGGAGAGAGAAAGTAAATTCATTTACTCTATCATATTAATAGGCAGTAATGCACTGCAATATCATGAGCTTATATTCTTCCATATTTGCATACATTGTTCCATTCTTTTTTCTAATGTGCTCACCCTTGTTTCATCTCACCTGTCTTAGCTCAAAGCTCAAATTTTGTGGCTTGTGTCCCTGTGTCCCTGATTTAAGCACAAAGAAGTGCTTGTGCTTCAGTTTTAACACTTAAATACCTCTGCACCTTTAAGATTTAAAGTGCTCTTTTCACTGTTGTGACCTCCTTCTCTAAGACAACCAGGTTTCATGCACTAGGATTCAACAAGGTCACAATTAAACCTCCTGAATTTCTCTGGTAGTCCACAGGCTCATGACTTGACTAAACAATAAGACATAAAACATACATTAAAAGTCTAGTGAGGTGGAGAGCATGAAAAGGAAAGACACAAATTACAACATCTGTACAAATCAATGGTACTTATTTTTCTCTCAATCAGTACTAGACAGCATGGTGGCTGGGAAAATAACATTTTTCCCCAGGGGTTTACAAGTGTAGAATAATGAGTACAACCTTTATAGTCAGCAATTAGTCTGTCCTGCAATGGCTTCAGCAGAAAATGGAATTACCAAAATCCATCCTGATCAGAAGCCATATAGGGTGTTAATGAGTTCAGTCTATATCTTTTATTTCTTATTGCTCTTAACCACATCAAGAGGAGCCCAAGTTGAATTCTAGGAGATAGAAGGAAAGTGTTGCCTCTACTTAGAGTCAGAAAAAAAAAAAATGTCGATTGGTGGTAGGTATGTTACTAAATTGTTCTAATAGTTATTTAAACTCTTACTTTTTTTCTTATCCATTCAACTCATGAGAAAATATTTTGGAAGTTAAAAGGCAAAATGTATTTCTGAATCTGCATTATGTGTTTATGGCAGCATTATGTGTCAGCCATGTCTAAACTAAACCTTTCTACTTTGTAAGCAAGGAACGACCAAATCGCAACTGGAAGAGGAATAAACATGTCTCTCTGTATTTTGTCTTCCTTCTATGTTTCCTCTATTTTACAGATATTAGTGTTGTAAAAGAAATGATCTGGGAGAGAGAAAGTAAATTCATTTACTCTATCATATTAATAGGCAGTAATGCACTGCAATATCATGAGCTTATATTCTTCCATATTTGCATACATTGTTCCATTCTTTTTTCTAATGTGCTCACCCTTGTTTCATCTCACCTGTCTTAGCTCAAAGCTCAAATTTTGTGGCTTGTGTCCCTGTGTCCCTGATTTAAGCACAAAGAAGTGCTTGTGCTTCAGTTTTAACACTTAAATACCTCTGCACTTTTGAGGGTTTTTTTTTTATTCTTTAAGATTTTACAGAGTTTTGTTGTTCACCAACATGTATGTTTCCAGATCATTCATATGCATATTCCTGGACCCTCCCCCCACCCAGTTCCCCGCTCCCACCCCTCCAGACCATCGCCCCAAGTGATTGTAGGTACTCCTATTCCCTTAGCACAATGACAATAGCTATCTTTTCCACACATGACAGTATAGGTTTCCATGCTACTGTCTCCATGCCTCCCCCTCCCTATTTCTTCCCCACAATGTCCATATGTCTATGCTCTGTCTGTTTTTCCATGAGTTCACTGTGTTTGTGTTTTTATTTTCAATTTTGTCTTTAAGCTAATATAGTGTCTGATATATAGTAAGTACCTTAATAAAATCCACTCAGTGTTGGCATGTATCAATTACAATGGGCAATATTTTATATAAGATGACTTCATAATTTGCACTTTCAAAACAGACAACAGATTTTAGAAACTTCACCCAGCAGAACATTTGACTGGGAAAATATATCTGCAAGGTGAACTGTTGAAGTTTAAACTTTTAAGTATGACTATCTTTGAGATACTCTTCCCTGAATATTCTGATAAGCTTTGACATTGTATCTTTGTCATGTTATTGCACTAGTCCTAAGGTTGAATTTCTTGTTAGTTATCCTTCTCCAGGACACACAGTTATAGGAATTTAATGAAGCCAGAATCCCTCGGCTCTACCGTCCAGATCTAGTTTTGCTGTGTCTGCTACCATGCCCTGGGCTTCTGCTTTGTACACTGCGTATAGTCCTACTCCAGTAACTTCTATGTAAAAGCAGTCCTTTTTCCCTAGTACTTGTTCTCTACCTAGAACTTTTACTTAATAGGCAGTAATGCACTGCAATATCATGAGCTTATATTCTTCCATATTTGCATACATTGTTCCATTCTTTTTTCTAATGTGCTCACCCTTGTTTCATCTCACCTGTCTTAGCTCAAAGCTCAAATTTTGTGGCTTGTGTCCCTGTGTCCCTGATTTAAGCACAAAGAAGTGCTTGTGCTTCAGTTTTAACACTTAAATACCTCTGCACTTTTGAGGGTTTTTTTTTTATTCTTTAAGATTTTACAGAGTTTTGTTGTTCACCAACATGTATGTTTCCAGATCATTCATATGCATATTCCTGGACCCTCCCCCCACCCAGTTCCCCCGCTCCCACCCCTCCAGACCATCGCCCCAAGTGATTGTAGGTACTCCTATTCCCTTAGCACAATGACAATAGCTATCTTTTCCACACATGACAGTATAGGTTTCCATGCTACTGTCTCCATGCCTCCCCCTCCCTATTTCTTCCCCACAATGTCCATATGTCTATGCTCTGTCTGTTTTTCCATGAGTTCACTGTGTTTGTGTTTTTATTTTCAATTTTGTCTTTAAGCTAATATAGTGTCTGATATATAGTAAGTACCTTAATAAAATCCACTCAGTGTTGGCATGTATCAATTACAATGGGCAATATTTTATATAAGATGACTTCATAATTTGCACTTTCAAAACAGACAACAGATTTTAGAAACTTCACCCAGCAGAACATTTGACTGGGAAAATATATCTGCAAGGTGAACTGTTGAAGTTTAAACTTTTAAGTATGACTATCTTTGAGATACTCTTCCCTGAATATTCTGATAAGCTTTGACATTGTATCTTTGTCATGTTATTGCACTAGTCCTAAGGTTGAATTTCTTGTTAGTTATCCTTCTCCAGGACACACAGTTATAGGAATTTAATGAAGCCAGAATCCCTCGGCTCTACCGTCCAGATCTAGTTTTGCTGTGTCTGCTACCATGCCCTGGGCTTCTGCTTTGTACACTGCGTATAGTCCTACTCCAGTAACTTCTATGTAAAAGCAGTCCTTTTTTCCCCTAGTACTTGTTCTCTACCTAGAACTATATTTATGAAGCTTTAAATGGCAATTTGACTATTACCACTCATGCATGGTCTTCTGTTTTCCCTGTTGTGTTATTTAGATCTGAGGAGACATCATGCTCCTCTTAGAAATCACAATGCTTAGCTTTTCAAAGTATGGCAACTGGATTATTAATTATCATTGAGACCTGGACTTGATATGTAATATATTCCATATCAGACTGAACAACAAGGCTAAGCTAAACATTAGAATCATTTCAATTTTTTTACAACTACTTTTAGGTCAACTTAAAGTTCTAATGTAGATTTTAACCTAATTTGATCCATATTTCCAAAAAAAATTTTTGTTCACTTCTCTATTTAAAATGTCAAAAATAATGCCAAAAATATTTTAATTAAACAGCCACCATTATTTTTTCCTTTCTAACTTCTAGTCAATTGTACATAATTTTACTCATTTCAATAATATTTATTTGCCTAGAAGGTCTTTTCACTCTATCATCATCTCAGCCAGAATAAAGGAATAAAACTGGATCATTTTTAAAGACCTGAGTGGACCTAGAGACGGTCATACAGAGTAAAGAAAGAAAGGGAAAAATATTGTATATTAATTTGTATATGTAGTATATAGAAAAATAGTATAGGGAATCTTATTTGCAAAAAGAGAGAGATATAGAGAACAGATATATGGACACTATAGAGAGTAAAGAGGTGATAAGAAGAGTTTGGAGCCTGGATTGACATGTAACACACTAAAAAAAAATATATTATGTTGAAAGATAAGAAGGTGAACTGTTGAAGTTTAAACTTTTAAGTATGACTATCTTTGAGATACTCTTCCCTGAATATTCTGATAAGCTTTGACATTGTATCTTTGTCATGTTATTGCACTAGTCCTAAGGTTGAATTTCTTGTTAGTTATCCTTCTCCAGGACACACAGTTATAGGAATTTAATGAAGCCAGAATCCCTCGGCTCTACCGTCCAGATCTAGTTTTGCTGTGTCTGCTACCATGCCCTGGGCTTCTGCTTTGTACACTGCGTATAGTCCTACTCCAGTAACTTCTATGTAAAAGCAGTCCTTTTTTCCCCTAGTACTTGTTCTCTACCTAGAACTATATTTATGAAGCTTTAAATGGCAATTTGACTATTACCACTCATGCATGGTCTTCTGTTTTCCCTGTTGTGTTATTTAGATCTGAGGAGACATCATGCTCCTCTTAGAAATCACAATGCTTAGCTTTTCAAAGTATGGCAACTGGATTATTAATTATCATTGAGACCTGGACTTGATATGTAACATATTCCATATCAGACTGAACAACAAGGCTAAGCTAAACATTAGAATCATTTCAATTTTTTTACAACTACTTTTAGGTCAACTTAAAGTTCTAATGTAGATTTTAACCTAATTTGATCCATATTTCCAAAAAAACATTTTTGTTCACTTCTCTATTTAAAATGTCAAAAATAATGCCAAAAATATTTTAATTAAACAGCCACCATTATTTTTTCCTTTCTAACTTCTAGTCAATTGTACATAATTTTACTCATTTCAATAATATTTATTTGC
Organism: Tragulus kanchil; assembly: GCA_022376925.1. Lineage (NCBI taxonomy): Eukaryota > Metazoa > Chordata > Mammalia > Artiodactyla > Tragulidae > Tragulus > Tragulus kanchil. The sequence goes on along the minus strand of JAIOJX010000023.1, from coordinate 106,971,293 downwards.
CTAGAAGGTCTTTTCACTCTATCATCATCTCAGCCAGAATAAAGGAATAAAACTGGATCATTTTTAAAGACCTGAGTGGACCTAGAGACGGTCATACAGAGTAAAGTAAGAAAGGGAAAAATATTGTATATTAATTTGTATATGTAGTATATAGAAAAATAGTATAGGGAATCTTATTTGCAAAAAGAGAGAGATATAGAGAACAGATATATGGACACTATAGAGAGTAAAGAGGTGATAAGAAGAGTTTGGAGCCTGGATTGACATGTAACACACTAATGATATTATGTATGAAAGAGATAATGAATGAGAACCAAATGTATAGCACAGGGAACTCTACTCAATGCTCTGTGAGGACCTACATGGAAAAGATATCCAAAAAAAAGAGGAGCTTTATATGTGTATATATAGCTGATTCACTTTGCTGTGCAGTAGAAACTAACAATATTATATAGCAACTATACTCAAATGAAAGTTAATTAAAAAAAAACCAAAAAGCCCTGAAAATCCCAACTCAGTTCAGTCAAATATTCTGAAGAAGACTGTATATTAAGGTCAGCTTTCATTAGGAATGGTTTAATCATCAATTCTATTTCTTGTGATAGCAATAGACAAGAGGAAGTAAAATAGTCCAAGGGATTTCTTTTCACTCCTCTCTTCTACTCTATAGCTTTTAGAAGAGGGCTTTAGGCTACTATGAGGTGAAAAAGAAAAACTATTGTTTGGTAAGATTGAGTGTTTCTAAATAATTTATTATAGCAATCAATGTCAAAATAGAGGCAAGTAGAATTCTCTTTTTGATCTATGACATATAACTATTTCATAAGGATTAAGCTGAGATTATCCTAGGGCATAAAGCATTAAGGACAGTAAGTAGGACACTGACAATACTCCAGGATCCTTCATTCACTCAGCAACGAATACGTTAACCGTCAAAATGATCAGGATTTCTTAATCTAGTATTAAAACCTTATTAAATAATAATTTATTGAAAATTAGGACATTATACATTAAAATAAGTAGACTATCTATAACGAAACAGGTAGAAAGAAACATTCTACTGAAACCTACTCAGATCAATAATATTTTATTTGGACAAAGAGTAGCCTGGAGAGGTTTGGCTTCTTTTTTTCCTTTTTGATTCTCAGCTCTTTGCTTCTTGTGAGCTTGCTAAACAGGATAACTTTTACAAAAGCATTAATTTAACTAATACAGTAATAACACCCATACATACTTATTTCTATTAGTTCTTTTATAAGGGAGAGAAAAATCATTGGAGCTACTTAGTGGCCATCTGGGAAATGGTTTTCATATAAAAGTCAACTTAACAGTATTATTTTTCTGGAGTCTATTTTTCTTAGAGCTTGAATTTAATAAGGGCAATGAGCTGTGAGACAACAGTGTTCATTACATAAATATGTACATATAAAACTATATTTGATTATTTTGAAATTTGTTCTAGATTATCATCTTCATAGACATTGTATAGTCAATTTAAGACTTAAGGTAACCAAAATGACACATTCATTGTTTTTATGCAGTTATTAGTCTAAAATTCTAAATCATTTGGGACTCATATTTACAGAGCAACAAAATCACAGTAAAATCTTCTCTGAGAGATGCCATAAACATTTTGAGATAGTTTATACAGAATTAAAGTCTACATGCAGCACTACCTCACGCTTATAAGTGATAAATCTTTTAAAAAGTCATTTTAGTTATAAATATGTTCACATTTTCATGATCTTACATAAAATTGAAGGTTATACTCCCATTATATTTCATAATGTAAAATGATCAGAGGGAAGATGTATAACTATTCGGAGGACAAGTTATCAGAAACATTAATTTGTCCAATAACTTGCTTTCACTAGAACTACTACATAAACAACAGATTCTTAGAAATTATCTACTGAGGTGTCAAATGATTTAAAATGCTTCAGAAATTTCTATGATTACTAGATTCCTAGTCATTTGCATTAGTTTGTTTCTCATCTAACAGTTAGATATTATTATTTAGCTTCATGGTGTTTGAAATGTAAGCACTACAATTTAAAGTTCTTTCTTTTCTTAAAATCTTCCAGAACTTCAGATTTAATCTGAGATTTAAATAAGCATTCAGTAGTATTTATTATTCTATCAGAAAAGAGTCTCCTCACACCTAGGATATTTCATCTAATTTATTATTTCATTGAAGTGAGATACTTATGACAACATGTCTCATTACAAGATATTTCACATCCACATGATGAGAGAATCAAATCGAACTCCCAGAGAAGGAATTTTAAGGTTGCCTTTCTCTCCATGATACATACTTATTTCTATTAGTTCTTTTATAAGGGAGAAAAATCATTGGAGCTACTTAGTGGCCATCTGGGAAATGGTTTTCATATAAAAGCCAACTTAACAGTATTATTTTTCTGGAGTCTATTTTTCTTAGAGCTTGAATTTAATAAGGGCAATGAGCTGTGAGACAACAGTGTTCATTACATAAATATGTACATATAAAACTATATTTGATTATTTTGAAATTTGTTCTAGATTATCATCTTCATAGACATTGTATAGTCAATTTAAGACTTAAGGTAACCAAAATGACACATTCATTGTTTTTATGCAGTTATTAGTCTAAAATTCTAAATCATTTGGGACTCATATTTACAGAGCAACAAAATCACAGTAAAATCTTCTCTGAGAGATGCCATAAACATTTTGAGATAGTTTATACAGAATTAAAGTCTACATGCAGCACTACCTCACGCTTATAAGTGATAAATCTTTTAAAAAGTCATTTTAGTTATAAATATGTTCACATTTTCATGATCTTACATAAAATTGAAGGTTATACTCCCATTATATTTCATAATGTAAAATGATCAGAGGGAAGATGTATAACTATTCGGAGGACAAGTTATCAGAAACATTAATTTGTCCAATAACTTGCTTTCACTAGAACTACTATATAAACAACAGATTCTTAGAAATTATCTACTGAGGTGTCAAATGATTTAAAATGCTTCAGAAATTTCTATGATTACTAGATTCCTAGTCATTTGCATTAGTTTGTTTCTCATCTAACAGTTAGATATTATTATTTAGCTTCATGGTGTTTGAAATGTAAGCACTACAATTTAAAGTTCTTTCTTTTCTTAAAATCTTCCAGAACTTCAGATTTAATCTGAGATTTAAATAAGCATTCAGTAGTATTTATTATTCTATCAGAAAAGAGTCTCCTCACACCTAGGATATTTCATCTAATTTATTATTTCATTGAAGTGAGATACTTATGACAACATGTCTCATTACAAGATATTTCACATCCACATGATGAGAGAATCAAATCGAACTCCCAGAGAAGGAATTTTAAGGTTGCCTTTCTCTCCATGATACGAGCCATTTCCTTACTGGGGGAGATTAGAGATCATAGTGCAGATGCAAAATTATAACAATCGTAAGTATTAGACAACCCTAACAAAGAATATGTAATCAGGTGGTGAGTGGAGTGAGAGGCTCAACTCAAAATTCCAATGTCTTGTTAATGGCACAGAAAACTTTACTTCAAAACTTGATTGGGCTCACTGGTGTGTGAAACATTACCACTACTTGTAAGAGAAAAAGATTACAAGTCATGACCTCAGATATGAGTAGTGTAAGGTTACAAGATGCTAGACAAGTCAGACCCTGACAGGCATGTCCCTTCTTGCACCTACAGTCATTACTTCAGTCATACATTCAAGTACATTTTCATTGATGTTACAGGAGCTGGTAGTGTTGAGAAAGTTGAAATTCTTGATCTCTACATCATGCAAAACTAGTTTCAATTTAAATGTTTATGTATGCTTTCCCTCTTTGATAATAGGATTGATGTGTGATTCAGCTATTTCCAGAGTAGAAGCAAAGAGATCCAACAGCATCTTCAATATGCCATCTATTTAAAATAGTGCTGCAATGAACACTGATGTGCATGTATCTTTTTGAATTATGCTTTTCTCCAAATAATATATCCAGGGGTGGAGTTTCTGGATCATATAGTAACTCTTTTTTTTTTATCTTTCTTTAAGGAACATCCTTACTGTTCTCTATAATAGATTATGTGAATGTACATTCCCACAAACAGTGTAGAAGGATTCCCTTTTATCCACACCTTGACCTAGTTCATTTGCATTAGTTTGTTCTCATCTAACATTTAGATATTATTATTTAGCTTCATGGTGTTTGAAATGTAAGCACTACAATTTAAAGTTCTTTCTTTTCTTAAAATCTTCCAGAACTTCAGATTTAATCTGAGATTTAAATAAGCATTCAGTAGTATTTATTATTCTATCAGAAAAGAGTCTCCTCACACCTAGGATATTTCATCTAATTTATTATTTCATTGAAGTGAGATACTTATGACAACATGTCTCATTACAAGATATTTCACATCCACATGATGAGAGAATCAAATCGAACTCCCAGAGAAGGAATTTTAAGGTTGCCTTTCTCTCCATGATACGAGCCATTTCCTTACTGGGGGAGATTAGAGATCATAGTGCAGATGCAAAATTATAACAATCGTAAGTATTAGACAACCCTAACAAAGAATATGTAATCAGGTGGTGAGTGGAGTGAGAGGCTCAACTCAAAATTCCAATGTCTTGTTAATGGCACAGAAAACTTTACTTCAAAACTTGATTGGGCTCACTGGTGTGTGAAACATTACCACTACTTGTAAGAGAAAAAGATTACAAGTCATGACCTCAGATATGAGTAGTGTAAGGTTACAAGATGCTAGACAAGTCAGACCCTGACAGGCATGTCCCTTCTTGCACCTACAGTCATTACTTCAGTCATACATTCAAGTACATTTTCATTGATGTTACAGGAGCTGGTAGTGTTGAGAAAGTTGAAATTCTTGATCTCTACATCATGCAAAACTAGTTTCAATTTAAATGTTTATGTATGCTTTCCCTCTTTGATAATAGGATTGATGTGTGATTCAGCTATTTCCAGAGTAGAAGCAAAGAGATCCAACAGCATCTTCAATATGCCATCTATTTAAAATAGTGCTGCAATGAACACTGATGTGCATGTATCTTTTTGAATTATGCTTTTCTCCAAATAATATATCCAGGGGTGGAGTTTCTGGATCATATAGTAACTCTTTTTTTTTTATCTTTCTTTAAGGAACATCCTTACTGTTCTCTATAATAGATTATGTGAATGTACATTCCCACAAACAGTGTAGAAGGATTCCCTTTTATCCACACCTTCACCAGTATTTAACATTTGTAGATTTTTTGATGATGGCCATTCTGACTGGTATGAGGTATACTTCATAGTTTTGATTTGTATTTGATTTGTATTTGTCTAATATTAGTGATGTTGAGCATTTTTTCATGTGCTTTTTGGCATTATATAGATCTTTAAACAAATGTCTATTTAGATCTTCTGCACATTTTATGACAATTTTTTTTGACATGGAGATGTATATGTTGATTTTATACTTTGGAGATTAACTCCTGTCATTCACTTCCTTTGCAAGTTTTTCTCCCTTTTGTGGATTCTTTTTGTATTGCTTACCATTTCCTTTGGACATGGAAGCAATGTAAATGTCCATCGACAGAGGAATGGATAAAGAAGATGTGGTATATATATATATATCCACGGAATATTATTCAGCCATAAAAGTAATCAAATAATGTCATTTGCAGTAACATGGATGGATCCAGAGCTTGTAATATTGAGTGAAGTCAGACAGAGAAAGAGAAATACTGTATGATACTACTTACATGTGTAATCTAAAAAACTGTAGAAATGAACTTATTTACAAAACAAAAATAGAGTCACAGATGGTAAAAACTAGCTAATGGTTACCAGGGGTGTAAGGAGAGGTAGTAATAGATTGGGAGATTGGGATTGATTGAAATATTCACAGTACTACATATAATATGAATAACTAATAAGGATCCACTGCTAGATTCTAGCACAGGAAATCCTACTCAATACTCTGTAATGACTTATATGGAAGAGTAATCCAGAAAAAGAATGGATATATGTATACGTATGTAACTTTCCATAACAAATCATAACGGAAAAATGTCAAAAGTTCATAAAGCTTTAAGATTCTAGAAAAAATGCATCTATTTATAACTCAAATTATCAGAGACATAGGGGTCAGTTTTGAATAAAAAAACAAACTCCTTTTTAATAATTAACAGATTGTCAGTCTGTCACAGAACATAAAGCTTTTAGAATGACCCTGTAATTCATGGCATATATCTTAAAAAGCAAGCTCTATAGAAACATGAATCTTCTCTCTGTTGTAACAGTCCTATACTTCATTTCTCACAATCTATTGTATCAAGATAAGCATTAATGCTGTACATTTAAGTACATTAATCAGATCATCGCTTTACCATGTAAATCTCATTTGATGCTCACATTTACCATTGTGTGTTAGGCATTGTAGCTTTCACTTTATAGGAAGAAATAGGTTTGGGGGTATTTTAATGCACCTTTTTATTAAATAGTATCTGTGCCAACTCTAAGGCCTTTGTACCCTTCTTCTGACTAATAGACTTCCATCAGAACTGTCTAGTACTTTGTCAAGTGAAAATATACTTGGTCATTATTTATAAATGGAAGAAATCAATTCAGCATTGCTAGAATATTATTAGCCAAGAAAGTAGAGTGAAAAAATTCTTTTAGGTTTTAATTGCTCTAAATATAATTAAGATGACTTAATTGTTTAGTAATAAGTTCAGAACCTGAATGTTAATGAAAGGTAGTAGGTACAGCAAAATAATGGCCAAATGATGTTATATGACTGTTTCATATGTGATTACATTTTAATTTATTTCCTTGTTATGTGTATGATACTACTTACATGTGTAATCTAAAAAACTGTAGAAATGAACTTATTTACAAAACAAAAATAGAGTCACAGATGGTAAAAACTAGCTAATGGTTACCAGGGGTGTAAGGAGAGGTAGTAATAGATTGGGAGATTGGGATTGATTGAAATATTCACAGTACTACATATAATATGAATAACTAATAAGGATCCACTGCTAGATTCTAGCACAGGAAATCCTACTCAATACTCTGTAATGACTTATATGGAAGAGTAATCCAGAAAAAGAATGGATATATGTATACGTATGTAACTTTCCATAACAAATCATAACGGAAAAATGTCAAAAGTTCATAAAGCTTTAAGATTCTAGAAAAAATGCATCTATTTATAACTCAAATTATCAGAGACATAGGGGTCAGTTTTGAATAAAAAAACAAACTCCTTTTTAATAATTAACAGATTGTCAGTCTGTCACAGAACATAAAGCTTTTAGAATGACCCTGTAATTCATGGCATATATCTTAAAAAGCAAGCTCTATAGAAACATGAATCTTCTCTCTGTTGTAACAGTCCTATACTTCATTTCTCACAATCTATTGTATCAAGATAAGCATTAATGCTGTACATTTAAGTACATTAATCAGATCATCGCTTTACCATGTAAATCTCATTTGATGCTCACATTTACCATTGTGTGTTAGGCATTGTAGCTTTCACTTTATAGGAAGAAATAGGTTTGGGGGTATTTTAATGCACCTTTTTATTAAATAGTATCTGTGCCAACTCTAAGGCCTTTGTACCCTTCTTCTGACCAATAGACTTCCATCAGAACTGTCTAGTACTTTGACAAGTGAAAAATATACTTGGTCATTATTTATAAATGATAGAAATCAATTCATCATTGCTAGAATATTATTAGCCAAGAAAGTAGAGTGAAAAAATTCTTTTAGGTTTTAATTGCTCTAAATATAATTAAGATGACTTAATTGTTTAGTAATAAGTTCAGAACCTGAATGTTAATGAAAGGTAGTAGGTACAGCAAAATAATGGCCAAATGATGTTATATGACTGTTTCATATGTGATTACATTTTAATTTATTTCCTTGTTATGTGTATGCATATACTAAGTTAGCTGAAAGGCAGTGACAATACAAATTTTAAAGTAAATGAATCATTTTACACTTATTAACAACCGTCTGAAATTACTTCAGAGAATCTCATTTTGTATTTTTATATAATATAGTCAAATCTTAAGAGTACAAAGAAAAATTTTCTGAATTATTGTACCAAAAAGGGGATTAGATTGGACTCAAAACTTCTCTCACTAATGATGCACTATTTTTTATGTCACTGAACCACCGGAAGAGCTTCCCTGGTGGCTCAGACAGTAAAGAAATCTGCCTGCAGTCCGGATCCCTGGAGAAGTAAAATAATCTGGAGAAGGGACTGGCCATCCATTTCAGTACTCTTGCCTGGAGAACCCCATGGACAGAGGGGAGGGCTACAGTTCATGGGGTTGCAAAGAGATGGACACAATTGAGCGACTGAGCACATACGCATGAAGCACTGTAAGCACATTTGTCTGTTTTTACTATAAGAATAGCGTCTGCCTGTTGCAATATTTTGAAGACAAAATGTATTTTGAAAGACTTTTGCTAAGTTCTATATAATGGGAAGTTCCAGAACTATCTTAAATAAATATTAGACATTATATTGTTATAATTCATTTCCTTAATATAAATATAAGAAGTGTGTAATATCTGTAAACAACAAAACTCTGTAAAAGTTAAAAGTAAAATAAAGGTTTAAAAAAAATTAAAAAAAAATATAAGAAGTGTGTATTTAATCATTTGTGGAAATTCAAATATACAGTCATTTACTGATGGTTTTTAATAGCTATATTTAAAGCTTTAAAGGACAATAGAATTGTTAATAAACAATAGAGTTTTCAAACAACATTCATTGCTATAAGCATGTATTAATAAACATTGTTTCTGTATTATACTTTGGACACTGGCAGTATCTGCTTCGTCAGAATTATCATCTTATGAAAATATGACTACCTATTTGAACTGTGCCTTTCTCTAAGTGTTTAAAAGAAGTACTATTTTTTCACTTTTGTTGTTGTTTTACCTTTCCTGGCATCTGAGGTGTAATGTATAGAGGATAAAGATTTGGATGTGGATTTTGGAAGGAAAAGGAAAGATGGTTATTTACGTATGGTTGCCAGTCTTGATTAAAAGACCAACTTCAACTTATTTAATAGTCATTTAGAATGGTTTATTCAGGGTACAACCTCAGCTATTACCTACTACAAAGCTGTTCTAAACTGACATTTCATCACTTTCACATGGACATTCATTGGTACCATTGAATCTACCAATAATTTGGTAACTTTAAGACATTTAATTTCAGTAATACATAAATTATTGATAATTACATACAGTACTCTATCCTAAACATTTATTTATCTGATTCAGGGAGGATAAAAATAAGGGATTAGTAAGTATAACCAAATACATATCCAATATATATTCCAATATACTAAAAAAACTGGTATTTGATTATGATGTGCAAAATGGAAAAGAGTCTTCTTTACAAATCTTTGCTTCATGCTAGGTTTATAGTCTTTATATTACATGTTAAACTTATTGATAAATACACACACTGATGGTCAACTAATCTATGATAAAGAAGACAAAAATATACAATATAGAAAAGACACTTTCTTCAATAAGAAACACTGTAAAAATCTACATGCAAAAGAATGAAGTGAACACACTCTAACACCATACACAAAATTAAACTCAAAATAGATTATCGACCTAAAGTTAAGGGTGGATATTATCAGACTCTTAAAGGAAACATGCAGAACAGAGTCTAACATAAATTGCAGCAATATCTTTTTTGATCCACCTCTTAGAGTAATGAAAATAAAAACAAAAATAAAGAGACTGAACCTAATTAAACTTAAATTTTGGATAGCAAAGGAAACCATAAACAAGATGGGAAAAAATCCTCGGAATGGGAGAAAATATTTGCAAATGCAATAACCAACAAAGGATTAATCTCTAAAATATACAAACAGCTCATGACACTCATTATCAAAAAAAGAAACAACCCAATCAAAAACTGGGCAGAAGATCTAAAAGATATTTCTCCAAAGAAGATACACAGATGGCCAAAAGAGCACATGAAAAGATGCCCAACATCACAAAATGCAAATCAAAACTACTATGAGGTATTGCCTCACACTGATCAGAATGGCAATTATCAAAGAAAAAAAAAATCAAGAAACAGTAAATGCTGTGAAGGTGTACAGAAGAGGGAACCTTTCTTTACTGGTAGAAGGAATATAAATTATTAAAACTATTATGGAGAACAATATGGAGGTTCTTTAAATAACTAAAAAACTAAATATATAACTACCCTATGTTCCAGCTATCTCACTCCTGGGTATATACCTGGAGGCACTAATTCAGAAAGATACATGCACCCCAATAGTCACTGAAGCATTATTTATAATATCCAAGACATGGAAGCAACCTAAATATCCATCAACAGAGAAATGGATAAAGAATATATGGTGCCCATGTACAATGGTGTATTACTCATAAACAAAGAAAAGAACAAAATGATGCCATTTGCAGAAACATGCATGGACCCAGAGATTGTCATAGTAAGTGACTTAAGCCAGACAAAGACAGATATATGACATTGCTTATATGTAGAATCTAAAAAAATATTATGTGAATGAATTTATTTACAAAACATATTCACAAATAAAACTAATTTATGGTTATCAGGGGAAAGGAGGGGCAAGGGATAAACTTGGAGATTGGGATTGGCACATACACACACTATATATAAGATAGATGACTAATAAGATCACACAGGGACCTCTATTCAATACTCTGATGATCTATATAGGAAAATCTAAAGAAGAGTGGGTATACATATAATTGATTCACTTTGCTGTAAACCACAGCATTGTAAATCAGCTATACTCCAACAATTTCTTTTTTTTTTTTTAACAGAATTTTCTTTTTTTTAAATTTGGCCTCTTTTATTGGTTTTTTATTTATTTATTTTCATCCATCTTTATTCTTTGGCCTGTGTGGGCCTCCTATTGCTGTGACTTCTCTCATAGCAGAGCACTGGCTCTGGGGACATGCACTCCGCCGAGTGCAGCTCCTGATTGGACACACTGGTCCAGCTGCTCTGCGGCACATGGGATCTTCCCAGGCCAGGTGTGGAACTGGTGCCCCTTGCACTGCAAGGCAAACTCTTTACCCACTGGACCACCAGGGAAGCCCTCCAACAATTTTTGTTTTAAAAAATTCAAGCTAAAAGTAGACTTTCTTGTTTAAAAATAAAACTACTTTTTCTTAAAGTTGGTACAGATGACATATCCTTAAGGTCATTTACTTTCATCAATGTATAAATATCTTTGGACAAGTAAAACAAATTGTTGCAGAACCTTCTTTTTAGCTAAGCAGACATTACAAAGCAAAGAAATTCTAAACTATCAGGAGATCACTGTACAGGGATTTTTCTCTTGATAAGATCCTCTTTGAATTAAACTAAAGGATTATCAATTAAAATCTTATCCATGAAAAATATTCTTAAAGATATGCTTAATCTAATAATCTAATCTAATACGCTAATATAATCTACTATATTCCAACATAATAAAAGATCATTAAAGGACTTACGTTAGAACACGTACGTATTTTACCAAAAACACTCAAATTGTATTAAATTGGTTTTAAAATTGGCCACTGAATGTATAACTGTACACATTTATTCAGAAATGGAATTTTAAGAAAAAAACCTCATATTCATTTGTTAAATACAGACCTAGAGAATATAACAGCTTGTGCAGTTCATAGTTTCTCAGTAGCCATGCAAGTGAAATACATGTTTCTCTTAATCCTCTGCCTGGACCGTACCTGTCTTTCAGTGGTGCTTATTTTGACAGTCATTTGTCAGCACTGAGAAACAAAAGAGGAAATCTGGAGTTTTGGGTACTAGCTTCTCTCTTAACCTAGGCAGTACCAATATATTAGGTAGTCTTGAAGGACAGGCTAGAATAGAAATGAGCATTTGTGAGGGATTCAAAGGTCAGAGAAGACCAGAATGTACCTTCTATCTTTTCCTCTCACACCTGTGTTCTATCAAACAGGTAATACCTCCACACAAAACTTCACAAGCTAAGATTTGACACAAAAATAGTGGATATAACACTATTCTTTCTCTGAAGACCATCTTGAGCATTTGACTCTACTGGGGCCTAAAAGTCTTCCTCAGGAAATCATCAATTTCAGGGTTTGTAAGATAATAAAACAGGTCATATAAACATTGTATAATAATATTTTATTTCCCCATCCCCTCATGAATGAACCATCTCTTTGTATTTGTCATATTTCTATATTTTTCATATTTATTTTTGACATTTTCATGATTTTTTAGCCATTTTTATCATTGTAAATAAAAGGTATTTTGAACACATGTACATGGACCTAGGATTTTCTTAGGCATTAACATACAATGACTGATTAGTATTTGGCAAATAATTCTCAGTGCACACAAATAACCACAATACTTCACTATTTCATTTCACTGAAAAACACCAACTATTATACTACTCCTGAGGCAAAGCAGGCAAAATTTATATTTATAAATTTATATATCACAAGCATTTTAGCCTCTGATATTTCAACTAGCCACTGATATTTCAGCTAGTTTGGAACACTACCTAACAGTGGTTTATTTTCCAACTGCTGACCAATTGAAAATTTTCATTAATCATGAGCAAAAACAAATTACCTTTCTAATTTTCATAAGCACAAGCTATAACTCTCATACACAATTACATGGCTTAATACAAAACTATACAAGTCTCTATACAGAATTGTACCATGTGGGTTAACAAAAATAAGAAGAACTATATAATAAAAATAAAGGACAAGTAATGTCTAGCAAAATAGGCCATCTATATTCATGGGTGCCCCATCTACAGTTCCCACATTCATGGATTCAATCAATTGCAAAGAAAAAACATGATTTTGCCAAGGTATTTCCAGCACTGGAAACAAGAGGAAATCTGGAGTTTTGGGTACTAGCTTCTCTCTTAACCTAGGCAGTACCAATATATTAGGTAGTCTTGAAGGACAGGCTAGAATAGAAATGAGCATTTGTGAGGGATTCAAAGGTCAGAGAAGACCAGAATGTACCTTCTATCTTTTCCTCTCACACCTGTGTTCTATCAAACAGGTAATACCTCCACACAAAACTTCACAAGCTAAGATTTGACACAAAAATAGTGGATATAACACTATTCTTTCTCTGAAGACCATCTTGAGCATTTGACTCTACTGGGGCCTAAAAGTCTTCCTCAGGAAATCATCAATTTCAGGGTTTGTAAGATAATAAAACAGGTCATATAAACATTGTATAATAATATTTTATTTCCCCATCCCCTCATGAATGAACCATCTCTTTGTATTTGTCATATTTCTATATTTTTCATATTTATTTTTGACATTTTCATGATTTTTTAGCCATTTTTATCATTGTAAATAAAAGGTATTTTGAACACATGTACATGGACCTAGGATTTTCTTAGGCATTAACATACAATGACTGATTAGTATTTGGCAAATAATTCTCAGTGCACACAAATAACCACAATACTTCACTATTTCATTTCACTGAAAAACACCAACTATTATACTACTCCTGAGGCAAAGCAGGCAAAATTTATATTTATAAATTTATATATCACAAGCATTTTAGCCTCTGATATTTCAACTAGCCACTGATATTTCAGCTAGTTTGGAACACTACCTAACAGTGGTTTATTTTCCAACTGCTGACCAATTGAAAATTTTCATTAATCATGAGCAAAAACAAATTACCTTTCTAATTTTCATAAGCACAAACTATAACTCTCATACACAATTACATGGCTTAATACAAAACTATACAAGTCTCTATACAGAATTGTATCATGTGGGTTAACAAAAATAAGAAGAACTATATAATAAAAATAAAGGACAAGTAATGTCTAGCAAAATAGGCCATCTATATTCATGGGTGCCCCATCTACAGTTCCCACATTCATGGATTCAATCAATTGCAGATCAAAAGTATTTGAAAAGAAATTCCAGAAAGTTCCAAAGAACACAGGCTGATTTTGCCATGAGCTGGCATCTATTTACATAGCACTTACAATTTTGGTACTGTAGTACTATAATGCTGCCATATAATTATTATTATCACTACTCAAGAGATAAAGTATATGGAAGAAAATCTATTACAGCTCAGCCAAGATGGCAGATTAGAAAGAGTCTGAACTCACTTCCTGTGACAATCACATGACAATCACAACTATTTGAAAAACCACCATTTTTGCAAAAGACTGGAATTTATCAGGAAAGATCTCTGCAACTGAAAACATAAAGAAGCACAGTGAGATCATAAAGAGCAGTGGACTCACAATCTAATCAAGTCCCATCATCCCAGGTAGGCAACCCAGAAGCTGCCGGGAAATTATATTGCAGAGGCTCTCCCACAGGAGTGCGAGTTCTAAGCATCTGTCACATCCTGGAGCATCTGACTTGCTATGGCAGTAGGGTTTAATTTGAGAGTCTCACAGAACTGGGACAACAGAGCCTTCACCCTTAAGGAACACGTGCAGAATCTCCCATACTCTGGGATATAGGTCAAAAACAGCAACTTGATAGGAGCCAGGGTAGACCTATCTGCCTGTCTTGAAGAGTCTCCTGGAGAGTGTAGAGAGCACATCCTGGGGACACAGACACTGATATCAGCTATTCCTGGGAGTTTCCAGTATCACATGGACAGTGGTACTGGCAGGTCCCATTGTGGAACTTCCATCTAATTCATTAGCTCCAAGACTTGACACCAGCCAACAGCCTATAGGCCCCAGTCCCAGGCAGAGAAACTGATTGGATGGGAACTCAGTCACACCAATCAGTAGCAGGTTATCCCAGGTATTTCTGAGCCCATAGCCATATCTAGACATACACTGCCGTGTCCACCTGAGGGTCAAGACTCAGCTCTACCCACCAGTGGGCAGAGAGTAGCCCTGCCATCCAGGAAACCTGCTCTAACCTCCTGATAAGCCTAACTCACAAGGGGACAAACATCATACACAAGAAAGCTACAGTCCCATAGCCTGTGAACCCAATCTGCCCACATCAGGCCAGATTCTGCTCTGGGATCAACTTGGCCCTGTTCCTGCTCACAAGTAAGTCAACATAAACTTCAAGACATACAAGACCCAGTACCCAACTGTGTCAGGAAGCCTTACCCACTGGTCTGACACCAGCTCTCTGATACAGACTGGTCCCTGGAACAGACTTCAGGAGTTGACTCTGCCTGCCAGTAGTCTGGCACTAACCCCAGAATCTGGACTGGGCAATAGCTTCTTATTGGTCCAGACCATGACTCCACATAGTAGTGAGCCAGCACTCACCCCAGGGTTCTCTGAGGTTCTGAAGTCAACCACTTCATGCTGCCCTGTCACAAAAGACAAAATCTGGAAAGCAAACAACCTAGGGGTCAACCAACCCTAGGTTCTGAAGAATCTAATCAAGTCCCATCATCCCAGGTAGGCAACCCAGAAGCTGCCGGGAAATTATATTGCAGAGGCTCTCCCACAGGAGTGCGAGTTCTAAGCATCTGTCACATCCTGGAGCATCTGACTTGCTATGGCAGTAGGGTTTAATTTGAGAGTCTCACAGAACTGGGACAACAGAGCCTTCACCCTTAAGGAACACGTGCAGAATCTCCCATACTCTGGGATATAGGTCAAAAACAGCAACTTGATAGGAGCCAGGGTAGACCTATCTGCCTGTCTTGAAGAGTCTCCTGGAGAGTGTAGAGAGCACATCCTGGGGACACAGACACTGATATCAGCTATTCCTGGGAGTTTCCAGTATCACATGGACAGTGGTACTGGCAGGTCCCATTGTGGAACTTCCATCTAATTCATTAGCTCCAAGACTTGACACCAGCCAACAGCCTATAGGCCCCAGTCCCAGGCAGAGAAACTGATTGGATGGGAACTCAGTCACACCAATCAGTAGCAGGTTATCCCAGGTATTTCTGAGCCCATAGCCATATCTAGACATACACTGCCGTGTCCACCTGAGGGTCAAGACTCAGCTCTACCCACCAGTGGGCAGAGAGTAGCCCTGCCATCCAGGAAACCTGCTCTAACCTCCTGATAAGCCTAACTCACAAGGGGACAAACATCATACACAAGAAAGCTACAGTCCCATAGCCTGTGAACCCAATCTGCCCACATCAGGCCAGATTCTGCTCTGGGATCAACTTGGCCCTGTTCCTGCTCACAAGTAAGTCAACATAAACTTCAAGACATACAAGACCCAGTACCCAACTGTGTCAGGAAGCCTTACCCACTGGTCTGACACCAGCTCTCTGATACAGACTGGTCCCTGGAACAGACTTCAGGAGTTGACTCTGCCTGCCAGTAGTCTGGCACTAACCCCAGAATCTGGACTGGGCAATAGCTTCTTATTGGTCCAGACCATGACTCCACATAGTAGTGAGCCAGCACTCACCCCAGGGTTCTCTGAGGTTCTGAAGTCAACCACTTCATGCTGCCCTGTCACAAAAGACAAAATCTGGAAAGCAAACAACCTAGGGGTCAACCAACCCTATGAGACCATTTACACAGCTGGCCTACCAGAACAGGAAAATCCACTTAGTGCTCATAGGGGGAACATCCAGGGCACGTAGCCTAGTTGACAAGAGGAGAGTGTGCTACTGGGATGCTTAAGGTGTGTCCTACAGAAGGTCATTTTATCAAAGCTGGGAAATGTTACTAACATACTAGATACACAAAAACACTAACAGCAACTTAGGCAAAATGAGGTGGCAGGACAACATGTTCCAAATGAAGGAAAGAGTTAAATCCCAGAAGACAAATTAAGTGAAGCAGAGATAGACAATCTGTCTGAGAAAGAGTTCAGGACAGTGATCATAAAGATGATTAAAGAACACAGGAGAAGAAAGGATGCACAAAGAAAGAAGCTGTTTTTTTAATAAAGGAGGAAAATAGAAAGACTAACCAAACAGAGACAGAGAGTATAGTAAATGAAAAAGACACTTGAAGGAATCAAGAGTAGACTAAATGATACAAAGGAACAGATGAGTGAGCTGCAAGACAGAATAGTGGAAATCATGGTCACCAAACAGAAAAAAAGAACAAAATATGAGGGCAATTTAAGAGTACTCTGAAACAACATCGAGCACACTAATATTCATGTTAGAGGGCTCCTAGAAGGAGAAGAGACAGAAAGGAGTAGAAAAGATACTTGAAGAGATAAAGCTGAAATTTTTCATAATTTGAGAAAGACAATATACAGATGAATAGATATAGGGAACAAATTTGGTTACCAGAGGGAAGAGGGGAGTGATATAGGGGCAGAGGGTTAAAATATACACAAACTATTATATATAAAAGAAGCTACAGGACATACTGCATGGTGTAGGGATTAATCTCACTATTTTATAATTATAAATGGAACATAACCTTTAAAAATTGTGGAAAACTGTACTGTATACCTATAACACACACCAGTCCACATCAGCAATACCTCAATGAAGCAAAGCAATACCTCAATGAAAATCCTGCCAGTAGTCTGGCACTAACCCCAGAATCTGGACTGGGCAATAGCTTCTTATTGGTCCAGACCATGACTCCACATAGTAGTGAGCCAGCACTCACCCCAGGGTTCTCTGAGGTTCTGAAGTCAACCACTTCATGCTGCCCTGTCACAAAAGACAAAATCTGGAAAGCAAACAACCTAGGGGTCAACCAACCCTATGAGACCATTTACACAGCTGGCCTACCAGAACAGGAAAATCCACTTAGTGCTCATAGGGGGAACATCCAGGGCACGTAGCCTAGTTGACAAGAGGAGAGTGTGCTACTGGGATGCTTAAGGTGTGTCCTACAGAAGGTCATTTTATCAAAGCTGGGAAATGTTACTAACATACTAGATACACAAAAACACTAACAGCAACTTAGGCAAAATGAGGTGGCAGGACAACATGTTCCAAATGAAGGAAAGAGTTAAATCCCAGAAGACAAATTAAGTGAAGCAGAGATAGACAATCTGTCTGAGAAAGAGTTCAGGACAGTGATCATAAAGATGATTAAAGAACACAGGAGAAGAAAGGATGCACAAAGAAAGAAGCTGTTTTTTTAATAAAGGAGGAAAATAGAAAGACTAACCAAACAGAGACAGAGAGTATAGTAAATGAAAAAGACACTTGAAGGAATCAAGAGTAGACTAAATGATACAAAGGAACAGATGAGTGAGCTGCAAGACAGAATAGTGGAAATCATGGCCACCAAACAGAAAAAAAGAACAAAATATGAGGGCAATTTAAGAGTACTCTGAAACAACATCGAGCACACTAATATTCATGTTAGAGGGCTCCTAGAAGGAGAAGAGACAGAAAGGAGTAGAAAAGATACTTGAAGAGATAAAGCTGAAATTTTTCATAATTTGAGAAAGACAATATACAGATGAATAGATATAGGGAACAAATTTGGTTACCAGAGGGAAGAGGGGAGTGATATAGGGGCAGAGGGTTAAAATATACACAAACTATTATATATAAAAGAAGCTACAGGACATACTGCATGGTGTAGGGATTAATCTCACTATTTTATAATTATAAATGGAACATAACCTTTAAAAATTGTGGAAAACTGTACTGTATACCTATAACACACACCAGTCCACATCAGCAATACCTCAATGAAGCAAAGCAATCTATGTTCACTACTGGAGATGAAAAGACAAGTATAGTTCCTTCTCCTAAGGATTATACAAAATACTTCTGGTGATTGGAGGTAACTGAAATAAGGGTAAACGATCAAAAGAGTGTATATTTTAGTCCCTGCATGGACTATCAAGGTGGCTCAAAGAAACTGCCAATAGGAAAGAGTTTAATGGGGCAAAGGTATTTGAACTATGACTATGTCCCTTAGATAAGAAAGGCAGGGAAAATACCATGGGAAAAATATATGGGGGTGACTTACATAGGTTACATACAAATGTTACAGAATTTTATATAAAGGGACCTGAGCATCTGCAAACTGTGGTATCTGAGGGTGTTAAATCCAATCCCATATGTATACAGAAGAATGACTGTAGAAGTGAGAAATGATCAAATATGTAGACAATAACCAAAACACTTTGGAATTATGGTAATTGCTGTAGTAGAATGACATAACTTTTGGAACCAACTGTGTTTGTTCTATCTTTAAGATTTTAATATTAATTTCAAAGTACGCAGTAAACATCAGTTTAGAGGAGGTGCTCACATTGTATAGAATTAAATGGAGATCTCAGACCCACAAAAGTGCATTAAAATATCAAAATACATCCTTAAGGAATCAAGAGTAGACTAAATGATACAAAGGAACAGATGAGTGAGCTGCAAGACAGAATAGTGGAAATCATGGTCACCAAACAGAAAAAAAGAACAAAATATGAGGGCAATTTAAGAGTACTCTGAAACAACATCGAGCACACTAATATTCATGTTAGAGGGCTCCTAGAAGGAGAAGAGACAGAAAGGAGTAGAAAAGATACTTGAAGAGATAAAGCTGAAATTTTTCATAATTTGAGAAAGACAATATACAGATGAATAGATATAGGGAACAAATTTGGTTACCAGAGGGAAGAGGGGAGTGATATAGGGGCAGAGGGTTAAAATATACACAAACTATTATATATAAAAGAAGCTACAGGACATACTGCATGGTGTAGGGATTAATCTCACTATTTTATAATTATAAATGGAACATAACCTTTAAAAATTGTGGAAAACTGTACTGTATACCTATAACACACACCAGTCCACATCAGCAATACCTCAATGAAGCAAAGCAATCTATGTTCACTACTGGAGATGAAAAGACAAGTATAGTTCCTTCTCCTAAGGATTATACAAAATACTTCTGGTGATTGGAGATAACTGAAATAAGGGTAAATGATCAAAAGAGTGTATATTTTAGTCCCTGCATGGACTATCAAGGTGGCTCAAAGAAACTGCCAATAGGAAAGAGTTTAATGGGGCAAAGGTATTTGAACTATGACTATGTCCCTTAGATAAGAAAGGCAGGGAAAATACCATGGGAAAAATATATGGGGGTGACTTACATAGGTTACATACAAATGTTACAGAATTTTATATAAAGGGACCTGAGCATCTGCAAACTGTGGTATCTGAGGGTGTTAAATTCAATCCCATATGTATACAGAAGAATGACTGTAGAAGTGAGAAATGATCAAATATGTAGACAATAACCAAAACACTTTGGAATTATGGTAATTGCTGTAGTAGAATGACATAACTTTTGGAACCAACTGTGTTTGTTCTATCTTTAAGATTTTAATATTAATTTCAAAGTACGCAGTAAACATCAGTTTAGAGGAGGTGCTCACATTGTATAGAATTAAATGGAGATCTCAGACCCACAAAAAGTGCATTAAAATATCAAAATACATCCTTAAGCAATCATAGCTTTAGTCATCTCCAACTTTTAAACTTGTCACATCAGTGAAAACAGCACAGAAATGATGCTCGGTGGCGGATAATTTTGCTATTTACCTGTGTTAAGAAATACACATACTGATTTTAGAAATCATTTACTCATCACTTTACCTTTTTTCCCTCTGCCATGGAAAATAAATGGCCTGAGATATAGAAGTGATTGATCACGTTTTAGCATTATAGGTTACATAAAATCAAATTACAAGGAGATGATTTGGGTTTTAATTTTAAGGTCTCTTTCCTAAAATTCATTTACTAGTATTTTAAAACTTCCATTTAATGTTTATATTAATATTAGTGACAATACATTGAGTTAATGTGTCAAAGGTGCTTCAAACACTTTTATTTTTTAATGTAGATCAAAGGATTGATAGTCAAGTTCTCTCAAAGATAACAAGGATGATTGATTACAAGGAGTTCTGAAGCCAATCCATAACCTCTGAAAAAACAGAAACTTTGGATGGAATGACCTACTTTTATGTCCCCAATATTATAATGGAAAGCTAAAAAAATATATTACTACCTATTTCCATAAATTATAGAACATTTTAAAAATATCAAGACCAAATTCTACTTTGACTCTATATCTTCACCTTCAAGATGTTGCTGATGAGTAAATATCAATGATGATTTAATTATAAATGCAAATTTCAGAGCTAGACTCCTACATGAAAACCTGCTAGCAGGGTATTCCAACTGGCCTCCCTTCTTCTTTTATTTTACTTTTCTATTTTGACTATTTTCCATAGACTAGATCATTAATGCAATGAAAATTACATTACATGTAATAATTTTAGGAAGGACGATTATGGGAATGGAAATGAAAAGAACTAGGAAATACATGACTTTCCAAGAGAAGCTATTATATGGGGAATAATTTTGGTGATCTATTTAACAGAATCAAAGTGTTTTTTTCCCTCTTACTGAAAGCACTTTTTTTTTGGACTCCCATAAATGCTTTTAAGACTTTCTTTGGAAACTCTGTCATTTTCAAAGTACCCTTAAGAGCACATAATCCCTACATAATTTGAAAAAATTGCACTTTTCTGAAATAATAGCAATTTTCTAGATAACTAGTTTATACAATAAGGAAATGCCTTAGACTTGCATCAAAAAGGGGAGTACATTACAGATGGACACCTTCTGCCATATTTGGATGGAGTATATTACCTACAAATATAAAAATATACAGAGCAATGTACATTAGATGGTAACCTATATTTCTTTCAGGAAAACATGCAGCTCAGAAAATATCTGGAAATTTTAGGGGAGATGAGGGTGGTGTTACAAAGCAACAGTCTTAAAGGTTTGCAAGAAGGAAACAAGAGCTATCTGGGAGTAAAACAGGTACAGTTGTTTTTTTTAAAGGTTTCTTTATGCTGTATATAAGGCGAGCTACAAAACGAAGATAGAAGGCAGGCTGATCCTGACTTACCTCAACAAATTGTATCTATCTCATTTGCAATGTAAGTTTGGGGTTATACTTACACTACCCAAGGTAGGGAAGGATAAAAATAAGAGAATGGAAGAAAATGAATGGGTTTATAATCCATTTACCTAAGAGATAGATATGGTAATCTTTTCCCATTTTTCCAAAAGCAAAAGTTCTGTTATCAAATGCATTACTGTAGGATGAGCTTACTTAAACTGTCTACAATTACCCATCATCAAGCTTTGACAAGTGAGACCTGCTTCAATCACTCTTGTATAGAACATCTAGCCTAGAAGAATATCAGAACTTTCTAAATGGAAATCTTCCTGCAAGGGTACTAAACCTTTTGTTAGATTATTATCTACTTATCAAGATGGTTAAACATTTTTTGAACCAATTTCCTAGCAACCAATAGTTGCTGAGAAGCTGAGTAACATCTCTCTTACACAGAGACAAGTAGTCCTTGAATTGTATATTTCAAGCCTTGAAAATGTATCATTGCCATTCCTGGCCCCAGTCAGTTAAAACACATAGAATCACTGGAGATACAACTTTATTTTGGGATAGATACCTCAAAATATTTTGGAATGGGAAAATATTCATTATTCTTTGGAAACTCTGTCATTTTCAAAGTACCCTTAAGAGCACATAATCCCTACATAATTTGAAAAAATTGCACTTTTCTGAAATAATAGCAATTTTCTAGATAACTAGTTTATACAATAAGGAAATGCCTTAGACTTGCATCAAAAAGGGGAGTACATTACAGATGGACACCTTCTGCCATATTTGGATGGAGTATATTACCTACAAATATAAAAATATACAGAGCAATGTACATTAGATGGTAACCTATATTTCTTTCAGGAAAACATGCAGCTCAGAAAATATCTGGAAATTTTAGGGGAGATGAGGGTGGTGTTACAAAGCAACAGTCTTAAAGGTTTGCAAGAAGGAAACAAGAGCTATCTGGGAGTAAAACAGGTACAGTTGTTTTTTTTAAAGGTTTCTTTATGCTGTATATAAGGCGAGCTACAAAACGAAGATAGAAGGCAGGCTGATCCTGACTTACCTCAACAAATTGTATCTATCTCATTTGCAATGTAAGTTTGGGGTTATACTTACACTACCCAAGGTAGGGAAGGATAAAAATAAGAGAATGGAAGAAAATGAATGGGTTTATAATCCATTTACCTAAGAGATAGATATGGTAATCTTTTCCCATTTTTCCAAAAGCAAAAGTTCTGTTATCAAATGCATTACTGTAGGATGAGCTTACTTAAACTGTCTACAATTACCCATCATCAAGCTTTGACAAGTGAGACCTGCTTCAATCACTCTTGTATAGAACATCTAGCCTAGAAGAATATCAGAACTTTCTAAATGGAAATCTTCCTGCAAGGGTACTAAACCTTTTGTTAGATTATTATCTACTTATCAAGATGGTTAAACATTTTTTGAACCAATTTCCTAGCAACCAATAGTTGCTGAGAAGCTGAGTAACATCTCTCTTACACAGAGACAAGTAGTCCTTGAATTGTATATTTCAAGCCTTGAAAATGTATCATTGCCATTCCTGGCCCCAGTCAGTTAAAACACATAGAATCACTGGAGATACAACTTTATTTTGGGATAGATACCTCAAAATATTTTGGAATGGGAAAATATTCATTATTCTTGGAACAGGAACATGAAATACTATTTCAGTTATAGTATTCTCATGCAAACAAGGCATGCACTTGTATTTGAAAACTCAACAAAAAGGCTTTAGCCTGTGAGTAGTTCATATATTAAAACAGATAAAAATAGTATATCTAATGAGTTGTCTTAAGAATGTATTAATAGGGGCTTCCCTGATGGTCCAGTGGGTAAAGAGGCTGCCTTGCACTGCAAGGGGTGCTGGTTTGATCCCTGGAACGGGAAGATCCCACATGCCGTGGAGCGGCTGGATCAGTGTGTCCAATTACGAGCCAGCGCTTTGGAACGCCTGTGCCCAGAGCTGGTGCTCTGCTACAGGAGAGGCCACTGCGATGGGAGGCCCACACAGGTCAAAGCACAAAGTTGGATGAAAATAAATAAATGAAAGACCAATAAATAAAAATGGCCAAAAATTTTTTAAAAAGAATGAATTAATGGAGATAAGGATATTGGAATGATTTATGATTCTGAAGTCAAAACCAAGATAATTTTAAAACAAGAACGTTCTGTATATATCGGAGACATACACAAAATAATCCTAAATGATATATGTTACATGTAATCTGCACTAAAAAAATCAAAATTCATTTGATCTAGTTAAGTAACATTTTAGTGACATAACCACCCAAATAATAACACTATCTTAGATTAATCCAATATAGAATTTCATGTAATTCAATCAAAATAATCTTATGCTATGTAAGTACGGAGATAGAGGTGAAATCAACCAGTGTTAAGCACTGAAGTTTACATAGCTACAACAGAGTTATCAAACTTCAATGTTTAAGATGAAGACAGTAAGTTTATCCTAATTTTCTTACAGATAACAGCAAAATGTATTTGATTTAACAATAGAAGCGAGAGCACACTAAATTCTGGGCACTGAATTTAGTAAAGGCATTTTCTCTTTGAATTCTAATCAGTATTCTGTGAGGTTGGCAGAGTAGACAGAATGGAATTATTTCTTCCACAGTTAAGATTAGCTTGCAATTAGGTGAAAATTCCATGAAGTCAAAATTTATCTGCAAAATCCATTAGAGGTGCTATAGCAGATGTTGCAAAGTTTCTTCACAAATTTTTACAGCTAGGTTCTATTCTGGTATCAGGAGCTCACTCATGCTTTCTAGATACCATGGTAGGGTTCCGAAGTTGCTGTACAGACACTATGGTCTAAAGAGCCCAAAATATTTATTCGCTGGCTCTTCATAGAAATAATTTGCTGACCCTTAATTTAGAAGAATAAACTCAAGATTTTAATGGTAGTGTTCAGTGTTTAGAAAGCTTCCTGGGGAAAACATTACCTGTTTCATCCTCAGCTTAGTTTAGAAAATATGAAGTTAAAGCAATGCAACTGATTTCATAATAAGCACTGAAAAGTTATGCATCCAACTGAGTGCTGTCTCTGGTGGCATGTCTATTTACATTCTCTCAATGGTGAAAACAAATTTGCCCTCTAATGCTAGATTTACATTTGGGAAGCATTTGAAGTTTTCTCAGAGGTAAAGTGACCGAATAGTTAGTTTTGACAATTGGCAATACAATTTTGCTTGAAAATTGGAAGCAATGATAGTTATTTCATTATGTGGCCAGTAATTTAATTCTAAAGAGAACATCAAAAGAAGCATCAGAGAATGAATTTGTATCCAAGCTTCAAAAATTTCTAAGTTGCAACACTGAAGTATTTAGAATCACGTCTAGTATGAACAAGAAATATAAACATAAAGTTCATTGTGTCACTTGCAATACCTTTTACTTTTGCATATCAACCTTCATCTCGATTCTGTTTTCTGATAAACATTTGGATCAAATATAAAGAAATAGTAATAAAAAGAAAAATCTCTTTGAATGGTCAAATAAATTAAATATTCAATTCTGTCCATAGCAAATTACAGAGCATTTGATAACATTTCTAGTGTTCAGTAAAGTTGACAATAGATTTTTATTCTGTTCAGTGTTACCTACACTGGCTGTGAAAACATGTGTCAGCTTGAACATAATTGCTTAGGTATGTGAGGGTATAAAATATTGCTTTGCAGATGCTCACAAAATATGTACCCATTTTGCCATATGGGAGAGACAAATGAAAGTCTTCAAGGATCAACAACAGAAAAACAAACCACCCCATGTGCAGATTAAACTAAGTGCCAATTTGGGATAATGTCCTTTGAAGAGTCAGGAAGGATAACAGAGGTTTAGAAAGTGATCCATGAATATTCGACAGTACAAACAACAAACAGCCTTCTCTGATTTTGAAGTAAATTATTTTTATGTTAGAAAGAGATTGAGCCATGATGTAAAGGACCCCATCATTTTCTATGTTTCAGTTTTAAATAGAACATAGAAACAAAACCCACAAAAGTTCTAGTACTTTTTTTTCAATAAAAGTAATGATTAAACATCCAAAGAAACCACTCAACATTCAGTCCTCTGCAGATGACTGAGATACATAAAAAAAAAAGCAAACATTTATGTTTCAATGTCTCTCCTCTTCCCGTTTGCCACATTGGCTCCCTTCCCTGTATTTAGTATCTAAATAAATGACATTACCAGGAACTGAATTAAGCCCTTTAAGTCCTACAGACTCCTCCCTTCTCACTCCCTACAATCAGTCAACAAATTCTATCAATGATACCTGATAACGACACCTCCGTTGCTCCTTCTCCACTCCTACAGTTTCTGTTTCTGTCAAGACCATAGCAGAGCTGACACAATCCACTTATGATTACACATCCCTGCCTAATTTATCCCCTTTCACTAGACTTCAGTTAAACAGTGTAGCAAGTTTAATTAAAAAGAGAACATCAAAAGAAGCATCAGAGAATGAATTTGTATCCAAGCTTCAAAAATTTCTAAGTTGCAACACTGAAGTATTTAGAATCACGTCTAGTATGAACAAGAAATATAAACATAAAGTTCATTGTGTCACTTGCAATACCTTTTACTTTTGCATATCAACCTTCATCTCGATTCTGTTTTCTGATAAACATTTGGATCAAATATAAAGAAATAGTAATAAAAAGAAAAATCTCTTTGAATGGTCAAATAAATTAAATATTCAATTCTGTCCATAGCAAATTACAGAGCATTTGATAACATTTCTAGTGTTCAGTAAAGTTGACAATAGATTTTATTCTGTTCAGTGTTACCTACACTGGCTGTGAAAACATGTGTCAGCTTGAACATAATTGCTTAGGTATGTGAGGGTATAAAATATTGCTTTGCAGATGCTCACAAAATATGTACCCATTTTGCCATATGGGAGAGACAAATGAAAGTCTTCAAGGATCAACAACAGAAAAACAAACCACCCCATGTGCAGATTAAACTAAGTGCCAATTTGGGATAATGTCCTTTGAAGAGTCAGGAAGGATAACAGAGGTTTAGAAAGTGATCCATGAATATTCGACAGTACAAACAACAAACAGCCTTCTCTGATTTTGAAGTAAATTATTTTTATGTTAGAAAGAGATTGAGCCATGATGTAAAGGACCCCATCATTTTCTATGTTTCAGTTTTAAATAGAACATAGAAACAAAACCCACAAAAGTTCTAGTACTTTTTTTTCAATAAAAGTAATGATTAAACATCCAAAGAAACCACTCAACATTCAGTCCTCTGCAGATGACTGAGATACATAAAAAAAAAAGCAAACATTTATGTTTCAATGTCTCTCCTCTTCCCATTTGCCACATTGGCTCCCTTCCCTGTATTTAGTATCTAAATAAATGACATTACCAGGAACTGAATTAAGCCCTTTAAGTCCTACAGACTCCTCCCTTCTCACTCCCTACAATCAGTCAACAAATTCTATCAATGATACCTGATAACGACACCTCCCGTTGCTCCTTCTCCACTCCTACAGTTTCTGTTTCTGTCAAGACCATAGCAGAGCTGACACAATCCACTTATGATTACACATCCCTGCCTAATTTATCCCCTTTCACTAGACTTCAGTTATACAGCATTCAGTGAATAATGATCCTCTTTTTAAGACACACTCATTTTTTCCATATAAAGAGCATTGCCATAAAACTTCTTGTTGGCTGATTCTATGTAGCTAAAATTAGAATTATTCAGTTATAGTGTATGAGTATGTTATATTAAAAGTAGTCCCAGTTTTCTGTAATGGCTGGACTCATCCATATACCTGCCAGCAATATGTAAGCAATCCTGATTTACATATTCTGCCAGATTTGATATTGCCAAACTTTTTAGTCTACGCCAACTAAGGGATGAAAAGTACTATTTTTGTCTTAAGCTTCATTTACATAATCACTAATGAGGTAGAACATCTCACATTATTAGCTTCAGCTTTGCCTCATCTCCCTCCTGAATGTAACCACACATGTATACATACACACAGACTCTTCGCTTATGGTTTTTATTCACTGTTATTATATAACCAGTGTATACATCATCATACCTTGGAAGGTTTTTTTCCACCCATTTTTTCCATATCAGGTTTAGTTACACACTTAATCACTTCCAAAAACCTTTTCTGTCTCTTTTCCCATAGCAGTGAAGTATTCCATATGTTAAATGGACTTCTTCTGGGTTGAATTCCCTCACTGGAGTCCACGGAATCAGTAACTATCTTGTATATTAATGTGTCCTCAATGCATAATCAGCTGAACACAAAATGCTCTTAAATTTGTGCTGATTCTAGTAGGTTGAATATATGAAGTGCTTTTCCACTTACAGTACAATATCGAGTATTTGGGGAACTAAGTTTCCTTATTTCTTCTTAGCTTTCAATACTTTAAGATTTGTGTGTATGTTTATATGAGAAAGATCCAAATAATACAGATTTACACATCTAAGTAGAAAATCTTGTCATAACTTATCAAATTTTATGTTTGACACTTTCAGCTGGATTAACACACATTAAATATTCTGTGAACCTCAAATACTCCACATGATTTCTGGTAGCTTCAAACTGGGTGTTACACAAAAATTCCCAAACTGTCCTATCACTGGGTTATTTCATAAATTGCGACATTTATCCTTTTCTGATCCAACTCCCAGATTATTCAGTTATTCCAAGCCCTCAAATACTCCTGGAGTTGCCACATACAGTCGCTTTCAAATGCTGCTGCACTGTACAGCTTGCCATAGTGGTGCTGGATTCTGAGCTTGGGAGACAAGAAGGGCTTCTCCAACCGCAAAACTTTCACAAAACAGAACCTTGACTTCAGTTTCTCTCCTGTATTCATTGTCTCCTGCAGACAACTTCCAAAACTTTAACAACAAAAATAAACACTCTCCACAGGAAAGGTTTCTACGCAGTTCAGGCTGTCTTTGTACAAATCTAGAAAACTCACATTATTAGCTTCAGCTTTGCCTCATCTCCCTCCTGAATGTAACCACACATGTATACATACACACAGACTCTTCGCTTATGGTTTTTATTCACTGTTATTATATAACCAGTGTATACATCATCATACCTTGGAAGGTTTTTTTCCACCCATTTTTTCCATATCAGGTTTAGTTACACACTTAATCACTTCCAAAAACCTTTTCTGTCTCTTTTCCCATAGCAGTGAAGTATTCCATATGTTAAATGGACTTCTTCTGGGTTGAATTCCCTCACTGGAGTCCACGGAATCAGTAACTATCTTGTATATTAATGTGTCCTCAATGCATAATCAGCTGAACACAAAATGCTCTTAAATTTGTGCTGATTCTAGTAGGTTGAATATATGAAGTGCTTTTCCACTTACAGTACAATATCGAGTATTTGGGGAACTAAGTTTCCTTATTTCTTCTTAGCTTTCAATACTTTAAGATTTGTGTGTATGTTTATATGAGAAAGATCCAAATAATACAGATTTACACATCTAAGTAGAAAATCTTGTCATAACTTATCAAATTTTATGTTTGACACTTTCAGCTGGATTAACACACATTAAATATTCTGTGAACCTCAAATACTCCACATGATTTCTGGTAGCTTCAAACTGGGTGTTACACAAAAATTCCCAAACTGTCCTATCACTGGGTTATTTCATAAATTGCGACATTTATCCTTTTCTGATCCAACTCCCAGATTATTCAGTTATTCCAAGCCCTCAAATACTCCTGGAGTTGCCACATACAGTCGCTTTCAAATGCTGCTGCACTGTACAGCTTGCCATAGTGGTGCTGGATTCTGAGCTTGGGAGACAAGAAGGGCTTCTCCAACCGCGCAAAACTTTCACAAAACAGAACCTTGACTTCAGTTTCTCTCCTGTATTCATTGTCTCCTGCAGACAACTTCCAAAACTTTAACAACAAAAATAAACACTCTCCACAGGAAAGGTTTCTACGCAGTTCAGGCTGTCTTTGTACAAATCTGGAAAACTAACATTCTTACCACTCACCCTCAAATAACCATTAAGGTAGTTTTACCACAGTGAAGAAGTACCTAGAAATTAGAAAGATCCTATATAAACTCTTACTTCATTTCCTAATATGATATTTAAAAAGACAGATGCAGTTTAATGTTATATTATTTTTTTGTATTGCCTACTGCCTTCAGTGAAACAGGAATCACAGCAAGTTTAAACCTTAAAGTGTAATCAGTAGGTGAGCTGTTTCCAAGGGGAACAGGCGGCCAGTAACAAAACTTACAGGTTCTGCTGATACTGAGTTCAGAAATCTCAAATAAACACCTAGGAAACATACAGTAACATCTGAACTTCTGTTCTCTGACAGTAAGAACAAGAGTGGTACCTAAGCTTATTCAAGAGGAACGCAAATAATGTACTTTTTTGAAGGCTGGGTGTGAAACATACTGAAAACGGGGTAGCTTAAAATAACAGAAAACTTACTTTTTCCCATTTTGGAGCCTTGACATTGAAAGTCAAGGTGCTGGCAGAGTTGGTTCCTCTGGAGAGCTCTGAGAAAGTCTCTTCCACGTTTCTCTCCTGCCCTCTGGGACGCCAGCAAACCTCGGCGTTTTTGCGTTGTTGACGCATCAATCACTGCACCCACCTTCACCTGGCATTCTCCCTGTGTCTCTCGCTTTCCTCTTCTTAAAGGACCAATTGCATCGATTTAAAAGCTCATCTGACTCCCATGTTACTTCATTGTAACTAATTACACCTGTAGTAACTCTACTTCCAGTTAAAGGTCACATTCTGGGGTCTAAGGGATTCAGTATATTTTGGGGAGGCCATATGATATGACTTACAATAAATAATAACATATTCATCCAAATGAATCAGAATCTCCTAGAAAGCAAGATAATGATGTATATACCTAGCCAGACAGTGAGACTCCTTAATCAGGATTTTGAAGGCCCTTGAACCTAAACCAGGTTTTTCTTAAAGAAACTTTACAAACTTCTTTTAAAACCACTATTAGAAGCAGGTTAGTAACATTTCTATGGTGATGGTCTGTACTATTGTAACAGAACACCTTTTTGACTCTGAAACTTGACTACAAATTAGTCTACAAAATTTTCAGTTAGCCAGGTAACATTAAGTATTGCTTGTATGAAGTTGCTAAGATACAAAAGGGAACAAATTCTGTGAAAGAGGTTTCATCTGAAAATGAAATCTCATAATAGATTTTTATTTCTATCAGTTTTATCATACCTCTTTGTTCCTGTTTTTTTATTTATCTTTATTTTCTTTATGTTTACATTTCTCTTCTGCTTTCTTTGTAGTCGTAAGAATTCTTTTACAAATGCATCTCCAATTTATTTATAGTGATACTTATTATATATTTTATTTTGTGCTAAAAATCTGAGGAAATAATGTCATCTAAGACTCAATGTCAGTTTAGGAGAAATCATTGTTTTACTGAGAGGGAGGGAGGGAGGGAGAGACAGAGAGAGAGAGAGAGAGAGAAATATAGAAAGTTAAAAAAAAAAGCTACTTTGAAATGTGAAAAGAAGTATTTTTCAAACTTTAATGTGAATAAGAATCAACTTGGGACCTTGTTAAAAACTGATTCTGATTCAGTAAATTTAGGGTGGAACTTTGAGATTCTTCATTTCTAACAAGCTCCCAGCTGATGATGTTTCTAGTTTGTGATCTATGCTTTGAGTAGAAAGTCGATTAGAAATAAAATAGACACACATGCAAAATGCTAATAGAACACAAATGGGGAAAGATTATTGCTGAGAAGAAGGATACATTAAAACCGCACCTCTTGAAACTCCCATGTTACTTCATTGTAACTAATTACACCTGTAGTAACTCTACTTCCAGTTAAAGGTCACATTCTGGGGTCTAAGGGATTCAGTATATTTTGGGGAGGCCATATGATATGACTTACAATAAATAATAACATATTCATCCAAATGAATCAGAATCTCCTAGAAAGCAAGATAATGATGTATATACCTAGCCAGACAGTGAGACTCCTTAATCAGGATTTTGAAGGCCCTTGAACCTAAACCAGGTTTTTCTTAAAGAAACTTTACAAACTTCTTTTAAAACCACTATTAGAAGCAGGTTAGTAACATTTCTATGGTGATGGTCTGTACTATTGTAACAGAACACCTTTTTGACTCTGAAACTTGACTACAAATTAGTCTACAAAATTTTCAGTTAGCCAGGTAACATTAAGTATTGCTTGTATGAAGTTGCTAAGATACAAAAGGGAACAAATTCTGTGAAAGAGGTTTCATCTGAAAATGAAATCTCATAATAGATTTTTATTTCTATCAGTTTTATCATACCTCTTTGTTCCTGTTTTTTTATTTATCTTTATTTTCTTTATGTTTACATTTCTCTTCTGCTTTCTTTGTAGTCGTAAGAATTCTTTTACAAATGCATCTCCAATTTATTTATAGTGATACTTATTATATATTTTATTTTGTGCTAAAAATCTGAGGAAATAATGTCATCTAAGACTCAATGTCAGTTTAGGAGAAATCATTGTTTTACTGAGAGGGAGGGAGGGAGGGAGAGACAGAGAGAGAGAGAGAGAAATATAGAAAGTTAAAAAAAAAAGCTACTTTGAAATGTGAAAAGAAGTATTTTTCAAACTTTAATGTGAATAAGAATCAACTTGGGACCTTGTTAAAAACTGATTCTGATTCAGTAAATTTAGGGTGGAACTTTGAGATTCTTCATTTCTAACAAGCTCCCAGCTGATGATGTTTCTAGTTTGTGATCTATGCTTTGAGTAGAAAGTCGATTAGAAATAAAATAGACACACATGCAAAATGCTAATAGAACACAAATGGGGAAAGATTATTGCTGAGAAGAAGGATACAGCTTTTGGACTTCAAATATCACTAGGAATAAATTGCCCAAAAGGATTGGCCATGGGGGAGTTGTTCCAGGACTCCTGTAACAAAATCCGCAGATGTTCAAGTCCCTTACATACAATGGTACCTTTGGACCTCCCATCCACTGTAGGTGGCTGAATGCTCAAATGTGAACCTACAGATAACCAGGGTGGACTGCAGTGTTCTGAGAATACCCTTGAACACAGGTTAAGTCCAAATAAAGAAGAACCGCAAGTTGTGGCTTATTTTTCAAAATAATATCTCAACTTTTTTCAATGTTTTGGTCTTATTAGAAAAAAGAAATTGAGGATACCTCCCACATTAAATAAATAGTGCTATTATTTAATACATATGCAAATACAATCACTTGTTTACTTGTTGTTGTTTAGTCACTCAGTCGTATCTGACTTTTTTGCGACCCCATGGACTGTAGCTCATCAGGCTCCACTCTCCGTGGGGTTTCCCAGGCAAGAATACAGGAGTGGGTTGCCAGTTCCTTCTCCAGGGGATCTTCTAGCCCTAGGGATTGAGTCCATGTCTCCTGCATTAGCAAGCAGATTCTTTACCACTGAGCCACCAGGGAAGCTCCATATATGTTAAATCACAACCCTCTGACTGATAGATGCCCTTGAAATGCCTTATCAGTAGCCCAAGAGTGAGCACTCTTTGTGTCTGATTTTAAACAGTGCTGATACATTGATTACTTGTACATGTTTTGGAAATTTTCATCAATATAAGAATTCTCTACATCCTAAATCCCAGTTGCTGTGGAGACTAAATTAAGGTAAGTCAAAGGTGCTCAAAGCTGCTTTATATGCAACTCTGTGTGCGTGCTCTCTCCAGCGTCTCTACAGAAGAAATAGGGAAAGAGATTGAGAATAAAATTGAATTTCTGGATTCAATGATGCTCCCCCATGCATCCTATTCACCTTTTTATATTAGAGCAGGAAACATTTATATCCTATTGGGTTACACAGTGAACTTATTTATAGCTGACATTAACTATTGGTTTGTTATAATTTTAATGAAATGTTCTCCAGTCCCTCCAAATATAAAGGATGTTTAAAGTGTAGAATAGTGCTCAACAATTGAGAGGATAAAACCAACAGGGGAGAAGTGATGCAGTAAAAACCAAGCTGAATTGTTGTAATGTGACTGTTCTCTTCCAACAGCCTTGTTCACTTTTTTTTATGCTCTGGATAAACTATCTTATATAGTGGTGAATAAGTAATAATGGATCATATCCCAGCTGTAGCTGGTTTTATAGCACCTCCCATCCACTGTAGGTGGCTGAATGCTCAAATGTGAACCTACAGATAACCAGTGTGGACTGCAGTGTTCTGAGAATACCCTTGAACACAGGTTAAGTCCAAATAAAGAAGAACCGCAAGTTGTGGCTTATTTTTCAAAATAATATCTCAACTTTTTTCAATGTTTTGGTCTTATTAGAAAAAAGAAATTGAGGATACCTCCCACATTAAATAAATAGTGCTATTATTTAATACATATGCAAATACAATCACTTGTTTACTTGTTGTTGTTTAGTCACTCAGTCGTATCTGACTTTTTTGCGACCCCATGGACTGTAGCTCATCAGGCTCCACTCTCCGTGGGGTTTCCCAGGCAAGAATACAGGAGTGGGTTGCCAGTTCCTTCTCCAGGGGATCTTCTAGCCCTAGGGATTGAGTCCATGTCTCCTGCATTAGCAAGCAGATTCTTTACCACTGAGCCACCAGGGAAGCTCCATATATGTTAAATCACAACCCTCTGACTGATAGATGCCCTTGAAATGCCTTATCAGTAGCCCAAGAGTGAGCACTCTTTGTGTCTGATTTTAAACAGTGCTGATACATTGATTACTTGTACATGTTTTGGAAATTTTCATCAATATAAGAATTCTCTACATCCTAAATCCCAGTTGCTGTGGAGACTAAATTAAGGTAAGTCAAAGGTGCTCAAAGCTGCTTTATATGCAACTCTGTGTGCGTGCTCTCCAGCGTCTCTACAGAAGAAATAGGGAAAGAGATTGAGAATAAAATTGAATTTCTGGATTCAATGATGCTCCCCCATGCATCCTATTCACCTTTTTATATTAGAGCAGGAAACATTTATATCCTATTGGGTTACACAGTGAACTTATTTATAGCTGACATTAACTATTGGTTTGTTATAATTTTAATGAAATGTTCTCCAGTCCCTCCAAATATAAAGGATGTTTAAAGTGTAGAATAGTGCTCAACAATTGAGAGGATAAAACCAACAGGGGAGAAGTGATGCAGTAAAAACCAAGCTGAATTGTTGTAATGTGACTGTTCTCTTCCAACAGCCTTGTTCACTTTTTTTTATGCTCTGGATAAACTATCTTATATAGTAGTGAATAAGTAATAATGGATCATATCCCAGCTGTGAGTGGTTTTGTAGCTGGTAAAATAGGGAGCAACTAGGGAGTTCTAATTTCAAATAGCATTGTGTATGACAACTGAAATTTTAGTCATTTGCAGTGAATAATTCTACACAAGTAGAACAGGAGATGATTATGAGGCTCAATTCTTTACATATAATTGGATACATATTTAAACTACAAGTCTTGGGAACCTAATAATTTAGGGAATTTGTCTCAGTTACTTTTGATTATGATACTAAGCAAGTTAAACCTTGGTTATTCATATCTGTAAAATAGGAAATTGAGAGTTTTTGGTGGAAATTAAATAGAATATAGTGGAAGACAGAATTTGGTTACACCATCCTCCAAAAGTACTGCTTCCTTCCTTTCTTCCATGGTCTCACCTTTGGAAAGCCCCAGAACTCAGTTGAGGGCTTTTCTCTTCCCTTTCTTCACTTTCTCCATAGAAAAACTCTTTTCCAACGTAAACTTTTCTCTTTCTTGAATTCTTGCTTTGCTTCCAGAATGGTGAGTGCCTTCTCACCAACCCCTCTGATGATCATCACCAACTTCACATATTTAAAACTAAGATCTAATTTACCTGTTCCTCAAACCACTAATCTGCTGTTGCCCTGGTTGATGCTACATCAGCAAATAAGACAAACCCTATTCTCTTCAACTCATGTTCAACACAATTAACTAATACTGTCAACTCAAATTTCAAAGCATCCTTGAGCCACACAAAGTTGCCCTATCATCATTTTTTTTTTTTTTATCATGATCCAAACAACCATCATCTTTTACCTGGTCTTTTATAATAGGCTTCTAAAGAATTCCTGTTTTTCTCCCTGTCCAACTGCAGTCTATTCTCTGTTAAGTAGCAAAAGTCATTATTTAAACTGTAAATCAGATGCAACTGACATCTTTCAGTAAATATCATGTATTCATGTATATAGGCGAAATCTGAAAAACAGGTATAGATGATCTTATTAACAAAGCAGAAACAGACATAGAGAACAAATATATGGATACCAAGGGGGAAGAAGGATGAGATGAATTAGGATATTGGGATTGACATACATATACCACTCTGTGTAAAATAGATCACTAATGTGAACCTACTGTATAGCTCAGAGAACCCTGCTCAGGGCTGTTTGGTGACCTAAATGGGGAGGAAATTCAACAAGGAAGAGATATATGTATACATATAACTAATGCACTTTGCTTTACAATAGAAGCCAACACAACATTGTAAAGCAATGCAACACCAATAAAATTTTTTAAGAATAAAAATAGCTATAATATAATGTAATATAAATCAGATGATGTCAGTTAGTAACTTCCCTTATCTTTCAAAGTATAATCCAAGTGCTCCTATGGCTGCCCTGGCCTTGCTATCCCACTGACCTCATCTCCTGCTACTTGTTCTTTCCTTACTCAGTTTCACTCAAATAGTTAAAATGGCACAGGATCCCATCTCAAGTCTTTTGGCACTTCTGTGTGTTTTCATGAATTTGGGACATGATTGTTAGGACTGGAAGGACTGGGACATCTGTGATAATTGAGACATCTATCAGTTACACTCCTTTATCCTCAAGCCCAATCATGATGTAGAAGAATAGGATTATGCAAGAGCATAAATATGTGGATGTAGAAATTAATGTTGGCATTACTGTACTGTAACAATTAGTTTCCTATTGCTGCTATAATGTCATCACAAACTTAGTGAGTTAAAATGACACAAAGGTTATGGTTCTAGAGATCCAATAAGTCTTAGAGGTATCAGAGGTGTGTGTTTCTTCTGGAGGTAAAATCTGTTTCCAGGGAAGATTCTGCATCTCTGTCTTCTTCTGCTTCTAGTGGCTTCCATCGTCCATTGGCTTGTGATTCTTTCCTCCATTTTCAAAACACATCATTCTAACCTCTGCTTCTATCTTCACATCTTATCTTCTATGAATCTCCTTCCTCTCTTTTATGTGTACTCTTTTGATCACACTGTTTCCATACAAATAATCCAGAATATTTGTCTTACAATCCTTAATTTAATCATATGTGCAAAGTTCCTTTTGCTGTATAGAGTAACATACAAGGTTCAGAGATTAAGGAATGGATATCTTAAGGGTTTAACATTCAACTCCTAAATATATGGATACCAAGGGGGAAGAAGGATGAGATGAATTAGGATATTGGGATTGACATACATATACCACTCTGTGTAAAATAGATCACTAATGTGAACCTACTGTATAGCTCAGAGAACCCTGCTCAGGGCTGTTTGGTGACCTAAATGGGGAGGAAATTCAACAAGGAAGAGATATATGTATACATATAACTAATGCACTTTGCTTTACAATAGAAGCCAACACAACATTGTAAAGCAATGCAACACCAATAAAATTTTTTAAGAATAAAAATAGCTATAATATAATGTAATATAAATCAGATGATGTCAGTTAGTAACTTCCCTTATCTTTCAAAGTATAATCCAAGTGCTCCTATGGCTGCCCTGGCCTTGCTATCCCACTGACCTCATCTCCTGCTACTTGTTCTTTCCTTACTCAGTTTCACTCAAATAGTTAAAATGGCACAGGATCCCATCTCAAGTCTTTTGGCACTTCTGTGTGTTTTCATGAATTTGGGACATGATTGTTAGGACTGGAAGGACTGGGACATCTGTGATAATTGAGACATCTATCAGTTACACTCCTTTATCCTCAAGCCCAATCATGATGTAGAAGAATAGGATTATGCAAGAGCATAAATATGTGGATGTAGAAATTAATGTTGGCATTACTGTACTGTAACAATTAGTTTCCTATTGCTGCTATAATGTCATCACAAACTTAGTGAGTTAAAATGACACAAAGGTTATGGTTCTAGAGATCCAATAAGTCTTAGAGGTATCAGAGGTGTGTGTTTCTTCTGGAGGTAAAATCTGTTTCCAGGGAAGATTCTGCATCTCTGTCTTCTTCTGCTTCTAGTGGCTTCCATCGTCCATTGGCTTGTGATTCTTTCCTCCATTTTCAAAACACATCATTCTAACCTCTGCTTCTATCTTCACATCTTATCTTCTATGAATCTCCTTCCTCTCTTTTATGTGTACTCTTTTGATCACACTGTTTCCATACAAATAATCCAGAATATTTGTCTTACAATCCTTAATTTAATCATATGTGCAAAGTTCCTTTTGCTGTATAGAGTAACATACAAGGTTCAGAGATTAAGGAATGGATATCTTAAGGGTTTAACATTCAACATACTACTCCTATCATGTAATGTATTCTCAAGGCCTAGAAATTGTGACATATAGTGTGTAGGCCTTAGCTGTTTGTTGATAGAAAGAATACGTTACTGAGTACATTTGTTTTTAAGACTTTTTCTTCATGCTTTTAAGATACTCTAAAGAAGTATTAGGTATACAAGATAATTCTCTCTATGTGTGTGTGTATATATACACACACAGTGACCAAAAATTACGTGTTAAAAGCAAGTCATTTTAAGTATTAGGGACTGACAGAAAAAGAGGAAAGGCAGTATCCATGTTTTAATACATTTATTTGCGTTTGAAGGCCTATCTATGTGTATTGCAGATAAATGTGGTAGTTGATGCAAATAATGCAATAATATTTTGAGTTTCATGAAATAAGAATATACCAATAATTTCAAATATTATGTATTACTAATATAAAAAATATTATTCTAAGTATTTTATTTTGATCTTGATTTTTATACCATTCTAATGAGATAAATATAATTAATATTCATGATTTACTAATGAATATACTGAAAAACAAATTGGTTAAATAATTTG
Source organism: Tragulus kanchil (assembly GCA_022376925.1). NCBI lineage: Eukaryota > Metazoa > Chordata > Mammalia > Artiodactyla > Tragulidae > Tragulus > Tragulus kanchil. Next base: position 106,932,276 of record JAIOJX010000023.1, on the reverse strand, counting down.
CAAACTGTATCATAAATACTAACTAGGGATGCAATGAATGAAGCCCAGGCAAATGGTTTCAGATTCAGCTACCTTAACCATTAAGGAATAGTACCTTCACGGGGAAGCAGAATGTTTCTGGAAAATAATGGAAGGAAGCAAATCACATTTCATTGAGGTTTTTAGAAGGACTTCATTGGGTTAGTGCCATTTATATTCAGACATACTATCTAGAGAAAGAAGTATTCTAAGGAGAGAGACTACCCTCAGATGAATCACAGAGGCAGGGAAACTTGATTTTTCTATGAGAAATAGCAAGTATTCTTTTTATTTATTTATTTACTTTTTATTTTAACAGAGTTTTGCTGTTTAAAGATATGTATAATCCCAGATTGGTCACATGTATATCCTTGGCCCCTCCCCTTCTCCAATCTCCTCCCAGTCCCACCTACTTCACCCCTCCAGGTTGTCACACAGCACCCCTGCAGGATCCCCTATTCCCATAGTGCAATGACAATAGCTATCTTTTTCACATATGATACTATAGGTTACCATGTTACTCCCTTTATGCCTCCCACCCACTGCTCATTTCCCACAATGTCCATATGTCTTTTCTCCATGTCAGTTTTTCCATCGCATCACTGCATGTGTTATCATTACCCTCTTACTAAATTCCACATATATGTGTTAGTATACTGTACTTGTCTTTCTCTTTTTGACTGACTTCACTTTTTATAATAGGTTCTAGCTCCATCCACCTCTTTAGGACTGATTTTTCTGCATTTCTTTTTGTAGCTGAGAAGTACTCCATTGTATATATGTTCCAGAGCTTTTTTAATCCATTCATTTGTTGATGGACATCTAGGTTGCTTCCATGTTCTGGCTATTGTATAGAGAGCTGCAATAAACATTGGGGTACAGGTGTGTCCTTCAGTTTTGATTTCATCAGGGGATAAGCCTAAGAGTGGGATTGCTGGGTCGTATAGTGCTTCTATTTTTAGTTTTTTAAGAAATCTCCATACTGTCTTCCATACAGGCTGTATCAATTTACATTCCTTACAAGCAATGCAAGAGTGTTCCCTTTTCTCCACACCCTCTCCAGCATTTATTATCTGCAGATTTGTTGATGATGGCCATTCTGATGGGTGTGAGTTCATATCTCATTGTAGTTTTGATTTACATTTATCTGATAATAAGCATAGTTTCATGTGTTTTTTTTTTTCTTTTTTTGGCCATCTGTATGTCCTCTTTGAAGAGGTGTCTGTTTAGGTCTTTTTCCCATTTTTTGATTGGGTTGTTCATTTTTCCGATGTTGAGTTGTATGAGTTGCTTGTAGATTTTGGAGATTAATGCTTTGTCTGTTGTTTCATTTGCTATTATTTTCTCCCATTCTGTGGGCTGTTTGTTCACCTTGTTTATAGTTCCTTTTGCTTTACAAAAGGTTTTAAGTTTCATTAGGTCCCACGTGTTAATTTTTGTTTTTAGTTCCGCTATTCTAGTAGGCGGGTCATAGAAGATCTTGCTTTGATATATGTCATTGAGTGTTTTGTCTATATTCTCTACTACCAAATAGCATCTACGGATTCAATGTGATCCCTATCAAATTACCAATGACATTCTTCATAGAACTAGACCAAAGAATAACACAGTTCATATGGAAACACAAAAGACCTCGAATAGCCAAAGCAATCCTGAGGAAGAAGAATGGAGCTGGAAGAATTAGCCTCCTTAACTTCAGACTATATTACAAAGCAACAATCACCAAGACACTATGGTACTGGCACAAAAACAGAAATATAGACCAATAGAACAAGATAGAGAACCCAGAGATAAACCCACACACCTATGGGTACCTTATTTTTGACAAAGGAGGCAAAACTATAAAATGGGACAAAGATAGACTCTTCAACAAATGGTGCTGGGAAAATTGGACAGCTACATGCAAAAAAAAATGAAGTTGGGGGCTTCCCTGGTGGTCCAGTGGGTAAGGGCACCACCTTGCAGTGCAAGGGGTGCCGGTTTGATCCCTGGCCTGGGAAGATCCCACGTGTTGCAGAGCGGCGGGACTGGACTGATGTGTCCAATTACCAAGCCGGAGCTCTGGAGCACATGCGCCCAGAGCAGGTGCTCTGCGACAACAGAGGCCACTGCGATGGGAGGCCCACATGGGCCAAAGAACAAAGGTGGATGAAAATAGATAAATGAAAGACCAATAGAAGTGGCCGGACACCCCCCCCCCAAAATGAAGTTGGAACATTCCCTCACACCATGCCGAAAGATCAACTCAAAATGGATTAAAGACCTAAATGTAAGGCAAGTATTCTTTTTGACTGGAGCATTTGGAATGGATTCTCCTGTAGGAGAGATTAAACTAAGAAGGTTGATAGAGAACATCTTAAGGGAAAAGTTGAAGAGTTGAGACATCTGCTTTAAATTTGATAAACAATGAGAAGTCTAGCGAGGGGAATAATCTGATTAAGTTGGCTTTTCAAAGTCTAAGATCACCATGACATATAGGATAGTCTAGTATAGGATATGTGACAGTTTTCTGGGAGAAAAGTGAATCGTTTTGCATTATTACAGATAAATCACCAGATGAACTAATGGGTATTTGTGAAGAAGGAAAGGGATAAGAGATGAAAGATTTGGGTAATATAGATGCTATAAAATCTGTCAGATACATGAATTTTCTACAAAGAGTTAAGAAAAATCTTAGTATGCTTGATTTCTTAGTATGCTTGATTTCTTAAGGTTGCATCTTTAGGAGAAGTAATATTTTTTTAAAAATGTTCAATCATTTGAAAAAATTTATCAAGTACCTACTGTGTATTATACATTGTTTCTGTGGTAAAGATTCACTGATGAATATACAAAAGTCCTAAATTGAAAAATTGGGCACATTTATGGATATAATGTTCTTTAAATATAATAATTATGTTCTATACATAACTAATAGGTGTTAATAAAAAGAACTATAGTTTTTTAGGGGAACAAAAAAGCTAGCACTTAATGTTCAGTACCAAGAAAACAAGAAGCCAAAGATATCCACCAAAAAAGCTGGAAATATGGATTTCCAGGACTTCCAGAAAGGAGTCCATTAAAAAACAAAAATTCTGGAATACTGTACAGACAAGATAGACTAGCTATTACAACAAACAAGCCCCACATTTGGTGGCTTGAAACAATACTTTTTTGTTTCTTTCTCATGGCTGACTTTAATGTCCGAAGTACATCACGGCAGGGATACCTGGCTGGCTCAATGGTAAAGAACCTATCTGCAATGTGGGAGATGCAAGCAATGTGGGTTTGAAGCCTGGGTCCAGATACCAACCACTCTAACATTCTTGCCTGGGAAATCCCACAGACAGAGGAGCCTGGTGGGCTACAGTCCATAACATCTCAAAAAAGTCAGACAGAAAGAGACTAAACAAAAAAAAATTACAATATTGAAAGAATGGGAGGCGGATAGGTTTAGGGTAGAATCTGCTCTCCACACTCCTTCAGAGACCTTACAGTTCTTTCACCTTACAGTTTCATCCTCTTCTACGGCTATTAAACTGTTCACTTAATTAACAACATTACTTGAGCAGCTAGGGAAGAAAGACCTTATAGAAACATACTGAATGATTCAGGGGACAGATTGGAATTGGTGTGTATCGTTTCCAAAATAACCCCATGGATTTCACTCAGCTTCCTTCAGGAGGATGGGATATGCAGTTCAGGAGAAAAAAATAATGCATGTGACATAGTAGTGTCTTTGTTCAAATTTTCGAGAGTCAGAATGCAATTGTAGTATTTCCCTTACAAAAAATAATATTAACCAAGCTTTCCAAACAGGGATTGGACAACCTCTTTGTGAAAGTGTGAAAATGCAAGAATCAACTGAATGGTTTATACCCTCTTTTCACCCTTATCCTTTTTGGTAGAAAAGTAGCAAGGTAGGACAGAGAAAAGTGATGAAGATGATTTTGATGATGTCAAAGTTTTAGTTACCACTAGACCCATCTCTATCCTTATCCTTTCTGTACTTTAGCTATTAACTTCAATGTGTTACCCATTTTTGCTCGATCGGGTTCAAATTGTGTTTCTCTCCCTTAAAATGAGTGCAAACACACTTCTAGATTTTCATATCAGAAATCTGGGGAAAACGTTCTGTTTTGCAAAATTTATCTAAATGTAAAGGAAGCTAAGAAAGAAGGATTTCTAGTACAAAGCAAAAGTTTGAAATGGAACATAAAAACATCAAGAGATGTTCACATATGTCTGAAGAACATGGAAGAAAGGAAGTCTTCAAAAAGAATGCACCATTCTCTTACAATAACAAAGGAAACACTATTTTGGCTTTGTTGTGTTATTTGGGTCTTTCCTTCTCTACATTGAAGTGCTTATCTTTACAATATGATTATGACAGCTGTCACCACATTACTTCATATCATTATGTTATGCAATGACTCTTGATATATACTCTTTATATATACCTAAGATACATCAGATAACAGTTTTGAGGAAATCTCAGAAACTCATTTGGTGATTTCAGAAATGTTTATAACATATTTATATAAAAAGTTATCATCAAAATTATTTGTAGTTATAATATTATGTTAAAATAAACATTAAATTTTAGAAGCACACCAAAATGTACACTCTGACATTTCTTCTTAAAAGTTGTTCTCAAATAGGGTCAAAATGTAATGTAATCAATTGACCTTATATTTTCCAAGGCAAAGGCTCAAAATCGTTACTTGAGCAGCTAGGGAAGAAAGACCTTATAGAAACATACTGAATGATTCAGGGACAGATTGGAATTGGTGTGTATCGTTTCCAAAATAACCCCATGGATTTCACTCAGCTTCCTTCAGGAGGATGGGATATGCAGTTCAGGAGAAAAAAATAATGCATGTGACATAGTAGTGTCTTTGTTCAAATTTTCGAGAGTCAGAATGCAATTGTAGTATTTCCCTTACAAAAAATAATATTAACCAAGCTTTCCAAACAGGGATTGGACAACCTCTTTGTGAAAGTGTGAAAATGCAAGAATCAACTGAATGGTTTATACCCTCTTTTCACCCTTATCCTTTTTGGTAGAAAAGTAGCAAGGTAGGACAGAGAAAAGTGATGAAGATGATTTTGATGATGTCAAAGTTTTAGTTACCACTAGACCCATCTCTATCCTTATCCTTTCTGTACTTTAGCTATTAACTTCAATGTGTTACCCATTTTTGCTCGATCGGGTTCAAATTGTGTTTCTCTCCCTTAAAATGAGTGCAAACACACTTCTAGATTTTCATATCAGAAATCTGGGGAAAACGTTCTGTTTTGCAAAATTTATCTAAATGTAAAGGAAGCTAAGAAAGAAGGATTTCTAGTACAAAGCAAAAGTTTGAAATGGAACATAAAAACATCAAGAGATGTTCACATATGTCTGAAGAACATGGAAGAAAGGAAGTCTTCAAAAAGAATGCACCATTCTCTTACAATAACAAAGGAAACACTATTTTGGCTTTGTTGTGTTATTTGGGTCTTTCCTTCTCTACATTGAAGTGCTTATCTTTACAATATGATTATGACAGCTGTCACCACATTACTTCATATCATTATGTTATGCAATGACTCTTGATATATACTCTTTATATATACCTAAGATACATCAGATAACAGTTTTGAGGAAATCTCAGAAACTCATTTGGTGATTTCAGAAATGTTTATAACATATTTATATAAAAAGTTATCATCAAAATTATTTGTAGTTATAATATTATGTTAAAATAAACATTAATAAGGGAATTGTGAGAAGCACACCAAAATGTACACTCTGACATTTCTTCTTAAAAAGTTGTTCTCAAATAGGGTCAAAATGTAATGTAATCAATTGACCTTATATTTTCCAGATTGGTGCAATGGCTCAGAGAGGAATATCAGATAAAATAGGAGAATCACTTGGGAAACAACAGAAGAGAAAAAAAAAAAATCTAACAGTTAATAGAATTATTTCCCCAGTTGATGATACAGAAATGAACTTTTCAACTTCAGCATTATTGAATAAACTGAGCATCACAGAACCTTAAGAATAGAAAGATCACTGGAAATGTCACTCATTCCCTCCATTGCTAGCTATTAACTGTCCCCAGAAAAATGAGAATGGATTCTATTCCTCATTACAACCCTCTAGAGAAAGCATTGGTATAATTTCCCACTTTAAATAAGCTATTCAGTATTTCAAAGCTCTTTTAAGGAAAAACTATTTTTATTAAAAAACCTAAGGCAAAAAAATGACTTTCTTTTTTTTTTTTAACTTTTTTTGGGGGGTGGGGGGTTGGGGGGGGGGGGGAGCAGACAGGCCACTTCTGTTGGTCTTTCATTTATCTATTTTCATTCATCTTTGTTCTTTGGCCCCTGTGGGCCTTCCATCGCAGTGGCCTTTGTTGTCACAGAGCATCAGCTCTGCGCGCATGCACTCCAGAGCTCCGGCTCGGTAATTGGACACATTGATCTAGCTGCTCGTTGGCACGTGGGATCTTCCCAGGCCAGGAATCGAACTGGCACCCCTTACACTGCAAGGCAGTGTCCTTGCCCACTGGACCACCAGGGAAGCCCCAAAATGATTTCTTAATGGAGATTTAAATTTTTAATCCTCACTGAACTTAACATGAAATCTATTAACAGATATTTGTGTGCAGAGTACAATATTAACTCCAGGCACAGTGTTGGAAGAATATCTTTATTTTGCATAACTGAAATTGTTTAGTCACTAAGCCTTGTCCAATTCTTTGGCAACACCTTCATTGTAGTCCACCAGGCTCCTCTGTCCAAGGGATTTCCCAGGCAAATATACTACAAAAAACACCTCCAAACTCATTTTTATGGGCCATCATTACCCTGATATCAAAACAGACAAGGCAAGAAAAGAACAAAATAATAATAAAGGCCAATAACCTTGATGAATGCAGATGCAAATATCCTTAGTAAAACAGAGCATACCAAATTATACCACATATTGAAATGCTCATACACTATTACCAAGTGTGATTTAATTCTGGGGATACAGGGATAGTTCAACATATGCAAATGTGTTACTGTGATGTATGATATTAGTTATATAAAAATTTCATTAGATTAATGTTCAATTTTCTGCATAATAGTTTCTTGTGCATAGTTGATATGTGGTAAATCCTTAATCGGAGGGAGAAAAATCCACTTGTTAGAACAAGAAATATTATCATAATTTATATCACTAGATTTTATCAACAAGTAAACTCTAAACAACAGTGAATTTACTGGAGGGGATCCAAAATCAGCCTCAAGCCAGAAGCAGGATTTGGGGTGGGTATTTGAAAACATGTATGGATGTGAATATTGGACCATAAAAAAGACTGAGCATGGAGGAATTGATGCTTCTGAACTTGGTGCTGGAGAGGACTCTTAGGAGTCCCTAGAATAGCAAGGAGATCAACCAGTCAGTTTAAAGCAAATCAACCCTGAACATTCACTGGAAGGAATGATGCTGAAGCTGAAGCTCCAATACTTCTGAAAGGGGTGAATAGGCTGACTTGGTAAGGACACCAGCAGTTCCGTTTCCAAGGAGAAAGAGGTGGAGGAGGGGGAACAAACATTTGCTAGCCCAAAATATTTGTCATGATAAAGATCTACTCAAAGTAACTTTATTGTCTTATGGACCCAAACTATTTTATATTGGAATATCTCATCGAATCTTGATGTTCAGAGACCATCCTGTGGCTAACCTTGTGTTCATGTTGCGGGTGTGGGTCTGGTGAGCCGTTTACAATCTTAAAGTGTTCTTTTGACATATTGTTGATAACCACCTGTAAAAGTACTAAATGCCTCACCTAAAGTAGCTGCTGGGGTACTCTTCTATCCCCTTCCCACTTCCTTTATTTGGAAGCTTTCTCTATCCCTTTTCTCTTTAATAAACTTTTCCTGCATGAAGCTCTAAGTGACCAAAGCCGAGTTTTTTTAACCCGTATGTGAGATGCGAAATCTTCTCCTTTAGAGATCAAGAATCTGGCACTGTTCACAGTAAACTATCCATTGTCATCTATCACTTCGGCCACCTAATGTGAAAAGCTGACTCACTGGAAAAGACCCTGATGTTCTGAAAGATTGAAGGCAGTAGGAAAAGGGGCAATAGAGGATGAAATGGTCGGATGGCATCATTGACTCAGTGAACATGAATTTGAGCAAACTGAGAAATAGTGAAGGACAGGGAAGTCTGGCATGCTGCAGTCTATGGGGGTCGCAAAGAGACACAACTGAGAGACTGCATAACAAATTTGAAAAAATGTTGGTGAGAAGTAAGAAGAAATAACCGATTTTGGTTACACAGCTATAGACCAAATGCCATGTGAAATATTTTACACTTTCCATTTTAGTTTTTTTTCCCATGTCTTATCATAGGAGGTCTAATTAAAGTACTACAAATTGTATAAATTTAGGTCACGATTTGATGACCTATGTATACATCAATGACATCATCAGAACAATCAAGGGAACTAACAAATCCATCACAGGCAAAGCTGTATCACAATCCTTTGTAATTTCTTACGTCCACCTCTTCTAACCCACAGTCATTAAGGAACATTCACTGGAAGGAATGATGCTGAAGCTGAAGCTCCAATACTTCTGAAAGGGGTGAATAGGCTGACTTGGTAAGGACACCAGCAGTTCCGTTTCCAAGGAGAAAGAGGTGGAGGAGGGAACAAACATTTGCTAGCCCAAAATATTTGTCATGATAAAGATCTACTCAAAGTAACTTTATTGTCTTATGGACCCAAACTATTTTATATTGGAATATCTCATCGAATCTTGATGTTCAGAGACCATCCTGTGGCTAACCTTGTGTTCATGTTGCGGTGTGGGTCTGGTGAGCCGTTTACAATCTTAAAGTGTTCTTTTGACATATTGTTGATAACCACCTGTAAAAGTACTAAATGCCTCACCTAAAGTAGCTGCTGGGGTACTCTTCTATCCCCTTCCCACTTCCTTTATTTGGAAGCTTTCTCTATCCCTTTTCTCTTTAATAAACTTTTCCTGCATGAAGCTCTAAGTGACCAAAGCCGAGTTTTTTTAACCCGTATGTGAGATGCGAAATCTTCTCCTTTAGAGATCAAGAATCTGGCACTGTTCACAGTAAACTATCCATTGTCATCTATCACTTCGGCCACCTAATGTGAAAAGCTGACTCACTGGAAAAGACCCTGATGTTCTGAAAGATTGAAGGCAGTAGGAAAAGGGGCAATAGAGGATGAAATGGTCGGATGGCATCATTGACTCAGTGAACATGAATTTGAGCAAACTGAGAAATAGTGAAGGACAGGGAAGTCTGGCATGCTGCAGTCTATGGGGGTCGCAAAGAGACACAACTGAGAGACTGCATAACAAATTTGAAAAAATGTTGGTGAGAAGTAAGAAGAAATAACCGATTTTGGTTACACAGCTATAGACCAAATGCCATGTGAAATATTTTACACTTTCCATTTTAGTTTTTTTTCCCATGTCTTATCATAGGAGGTCTAATTAAAGTACTACAAATTGTATAAATTTAGGTCACGATTTGATGACCTATGTATACATCAATGACATCATCAGAACAATCAAGGGAACTAACAAATCCATCACAGGCAAAGCTGTATCACAATCCTTTGTAATTTCTTACGTCCACCTCTTCTAACCCACAGCTTCCCAAATAACAATTACAATGCTTCTATTAATTAGAGATTAGGTTCAATTTCATAGAATTTAATATGCATAGAATCATACATTATACACTTTAACTTCTTGCATTCAACACCAAGATGGATATCTATCCAGTGGTGATATCTATCAATTAGCCTGTATGTAGATACCACAATTTCATTTTGTCTATTGGAAATTTGAATCATGTTAAAGATTTGTGACTATCACCAAAAGTTTCAGTGAATATATGTATACAGTCATTGTATGAAGATATCATTTTTATCTTGGGTAAATAACTAGGAGTAGAATAACTAGGTTGTATATATATTTTAACAAACTATCGACCTGTTTTCTAGAATTGTATCATTTTGCATTCCATCAGTAAGGTGTCAGAAGTCTACTTATATCAGATCCCTAGCAACACAAGATAATCTTTTTAAAGCCATTCTTAATGAATGTGTAGTAATATCTTTTTGGTGTTTAAATGTGTATTTCCCTAATAGCTAAGACACATAATAGCTAAGAAGGCTGATCATTTTGTGTGCTTATTTGCATCCCATGTATCTTCTTTAGTAAATTGAGTTAACTGCTGGTTATTGAGTTGGAAGAAATCTTTACATACTGAAGATATTATACATATAAATTATATATGCTGGTAAGGATGTGGAGAAGCTAGATTACTTATATATTGGTGTTGGGAATATAAAATGACACAAACAATTTAGAAAACGACTTGGTTGTTTCTTAAAATTTCAACATATAAATACCAAATGATCTAACAATTGCATTCCTAAGCATTTATTTAAGAGAAATGAAAACTTACATTCATACAAAGATGTGCACATGAGTGTTTACAATAGCTTTATTTATAAAAAGTGAAAACCTGCAATAATCCAAATGTCTTTTAAGAGATAAATGTTTAAACAAACTATGACATATACAAATCAATTTTGTATTTTAGGTCACCTAGCATCATGACTAAAACAATCAAGGGAACTAACAAATCCATCACAGGCAAAGCTGTATCACAATCCTTTGTAATTTCTTACGTCCACCTCTTCTAACCCACAGCTTCCCAAATAACAATTACAATGCTTCTATTAATTAGAGATTAGGTTCAATTTCATAGAATTTAATATGCATAGAATCATACATTATACACTTTAACTTCTTGCATTCAACACCAAGATGGATATCTATCCAGTGGTGATATCTATCAATTAGCCTGTATGTAGATACCACAATTTCATTTTGTCTATTGGAAATTTGAATCATGTTAAAGATTTGTGACTATCACCAAAAGTTTCAGTGAATATATGTATACAGTCATTGTATGAAGATATCATTTTTATCTTGGGTAAATAACTAGGAGTAGAATAACTAGGTTGTATATATATTTTTAACAAACTATCGACCTGTTTTCTAAAATAGGTACCATTTTGCATTCCATCAGTAAGGTGTCAGAAGTCTACTTATATCAGATCCCTAGCAACACAAGATAATCTTTTTAAAGCCATTCTTAATGAATGTGTAGTAATATCTTTTTGGTGTTTAAATGTGTATTTCCCTAATAGCTAAGACACATAATAGCTAAGAAGGCTGATCATTTTGTGTGCTTATTTGCATCCCATGTATCTTCTTTAGTAAATTGAGTTAACTGCTGGTTATTGAGTTGGAAGAAATCTTTACATACTGAAGATATTATACATATAAATTATATATGCTGGTAAGGATGTGGAGAAGCTAGATTACTTATATATTGGTGTTGGGAATATAAAATGACACAAACAATTTAGAAAACGACTTGGTTGTTTCTTAAAATTTCAACATATAAATACCAAATGATCTAACAATTGCATTCCTAAGCATTTATTTAAGAGAAATGAAAACTTACATTCATACAAAGATGTGCACATGAGTGTTTACAATAGCTTTATTTATAAAAAGTGAAAATCTGCAATAATCCAAATGTCTTTTAAGAGATAAATGTTTAAACAAACTATGACATATACAAAAATTTGGATGAATCTTAATGGAAGTAAGTTAAATGAAAATAGCCATCTCCACAATGTTAATCTATGTTTTCAGTAATGTCATCCTTGAAAAGATACAATTTTAGAAATGGAGAACAGATTGATGGGTGGTATTGGGTAGAACTGTGAGTGGAGGAGATGGAGGGCCTTATGGTGTGTTTATAGAAGGGCAACACCAGAGATCCTAGTGGTGATAGACTGTGAAGAATGATATACAAACCCATACACATAACCAAAAGTACTATTAAAATTAGGAAAACTCAATAATATTGGCTCATTGCTTCCTATTAATATCCAGGTTGTGGTAATTTATTATAGTTTTGCAAGATACCACCATTGGTCAAAACTAAGTTAAGAATACCCATTATAACTCTACTATTTCTTAAAATTGCTTCAAAGACTGTAATTACATTAGTAGATTTAAAATGATTTCATAGATAAGTACAGCACACAATTCTAGTGCAATGTTGTCTTATGTCTAGTTATTAACAAAGGGCTTCCTATTTTCATATTTGGTGTAATCACCCCTGCATGATCACTAAAAACATGAGCAAAGCTACAAAAGATTGAAGGATTGCCATTGTGATATGACTATCCGCATGTAAAACTGGAATGTAAAAGCTTTTCCATTCCTGACAAACAGCATACTTAACAAGAATTAACATTTTAAGTTCAGATATATGGATTTTGATATACCTTGGGCCCTCTTTTTACTGGGAGAGAGAAGGGATTTCTTGATCTTCTGTGAATCTTTATTCATTAGGACATGAAATTTTGACATTATAAAGACATTCACCTCAAGCTAACTAGTTGAGACTATGTAACAGCAAAAACTGCTATATATTCAGCCTACATAAGCCTAGATAAGAACACATTTGCTACTTAACTGGACTTCAGCATGCAAATAAAAACAAATCTGGGCAGAGACCTTACACCCTTCACAAAAATTAAGTAAAAATGGATCACAGATGTAACTGAAAACCACAAAAATATAAAACTTCTATAAAATTATACAGAAGAAAAGGTAGATAAACTTGGGTATGGCAATGACTTTTTAGATATAGCATCAAAAGTACATTCTATAATAGAAATAATCAGTAAGTTGAATTTCACTAAAATTATAAAAACTCTATCCTATGTAAAACAAGGAAAATAGAATAAATAAACTATAGACTGGAATAAAGTAAAATGTAAAGACACATCTGATAAAGGACAATTATCCAAAATATAAAAAGAACTATTAAAACTCAATAACAAGGTAACAACCCAATTTTAAAAAATGGTCCAAAGACTTTAACAGACACCTCACTAAAGAAGATCTACAGATGGCAAATAAGCATATGAAAAGATGATTCACATCATGTGTCATTAATATATTTCAAAGTAAAATATCAATGAAATATCATTACCTACCTATTAGAACAGCCAAAATCCAGAACACTGACAACACCCTGATGCTACATGGTTAACAATAGGAAATCTCACTCATTGCTGTGTAAATTCAATATGATGCAGTCACTTTAGAAGGCAGTTTGGAGAATACCCATTATAACTCTACTATTTCTTAAAATTGCTTCAAAGACTGTAATTACATTAGTAGATTTAAAATGATTTCATAGATAAGTACAGCACACAATTCTAGTGCAATGTTGTCTTATGTCTAGTTATTAACAAAGGGCTTCCTATTTTCATATTTGGTGTAATCACCCCTGCATGATCACTAAAAACATGAGCAAAGCTACAAAAGATTGAAGGATTGCCATTGTGATATGACTATCCGCATGTAAAACTGGAATGTAAAAGCTTTTCCATTCCTGACAAACAGCATACTTAACAAGAATTAACATTTTAAGTTCAGATATATGGATTTTGATATACCTTGGGCCCTCTTTTTACTGGGAGAGAGAAGGGATTTCTTGATCTTCTGTGAATCTTTATTCATTAGGACATGAAATTTTGACATTATAAAGACATTCACCTCAAGCTAACTAGTTGAGACTATGTAACAGCAAAAACTGCTATATATTCAGCCTACATAAGCCTAGATAAGAACACATTTGCTACTTAACTGGACTTCAGCATGCAAATAAAAACAAATCTGGGCAGAGACCTTACACCCTTCACAAAAATTAAGTAAAAATGGATCACAGATGTAACTGAAAACCACAAAAATATAAAACTTCTATAAAATTATACAGAAGAAAAGGTAGATAAACTTGGGTATGGCAATGACTTTTTAGATATAGCATCAAAAGTACATTCTATAATAGAAATAATCAGTAAGTTGAATTTCACTAAAATTATAAAAACTCTATCCTATGTAAAACAAGGAAAATAGAATAAATAAACTATAGACTGGAATAAAGTAAAATGTAAAGACACATCTGATAAAGGACAATTATCCAAAATATAAAAAGAACTATTAAAACTCAATAACAAGGTAACAACCCAATTTTAAAAAATGGTCCAAAGACTTTAACAGACACCTCACTAAAGAAGATCTACAGATGGCAAATAAGCATATGAAAAGATGATTCACATCATGTGTCATTAATATATTTCAAAGTAAAATATCAATGAAATATCATTACCTACCTATTAGAACAGCCAAAATCCAGAACACTGACAACACCCTGATGCTACATGGTTAACAATAGGAAATCTCACTCATTGCTGTGTAAATTCAATATGATGCAGTCACTTTAGAAGGCAGTTTGGCAATTTCTTACAAATCTATATACTCTTAATATAGGGTTCAGCAATCTAACTTTAATATTTACCCAAGGTAGTTGAAAACATGCTTACCCCAAAACCTGTATAATGATGTTTATAGTGATTTTAGTAATTCTTTGATAATTAGCAAAACTTGGAAGCAACCAAGATGTCCTTCAGTAAATAAATGGATAAATCAACTATGGTATGTTCAGGTATTGCAAACGTATTCAATGCTGAAAATAAAATGAGCTATTAAGGCATAAATAGACATGGGGGGGATTTTAAACACACATTGCTACATGAAAGCAGACTGTTTGAAACAGCTGCATACTGTTTGACTCTAACTGTATAACATTTTAGAAAAATCAAAAATATGGAAATAGTAAAGAAAAAGATCTATGGTTCTTTGGGGTAAGAGATGAATAGATAGAGCACAGAAGATTTTAAGAGCAGTCAAAATACTCAGCATGAGAACACATTGGTGTCATATTATATTTGTTAAAACTCATAGAATGTACAACAATAAAAGTAAACCATCATGTAAACTATGGACTTTGGGTGATTATGATTTGTCCAGGTAATGTTACCATTGTAACCAGTGTTCCATTCCGGTTGGGTAGGCTGATGATTTGGGATGTTTTGAACATGTAAGGGCTGGGATTATTTGGTAAATCCCTGTGCTTTCCCCTCAATTTTCCTGTGTACTTCAAATAGCTCTGAAAATAAGAAAGTCAATAACATGTTTTGAATATAACATCTGACATGGAAACATGTTTCCTTCAGAAGGGTGATAAACTGTTCTTATTTTAGTTCAACCCAGCTAAAATTGAGAATTTCTATAGTTGCATTGTGAATCACCACTTCTAAGAAGGAACTGATAAATGTGTGTTTAGTCCTCTGGCTACTTTGCATGGCTGTCTCTCTCGTAAAGAATTCATTTGTTCACACTTCACAACTAAATTATTCGAGCTGCCTGCCTCTTTTTCCTTCAGTTCCTTACTTCTTTTACAACACCTCTTTAATCCCATCACTTCCACTTTCATAACCCATTGTCTTTAGAGTGAAGACTTTCATTTCTCTGTTGTGACATTAACTGATCTAACTCCCCTTGTTGTAGATCATTCTTTGGCAAAACTGTCAGTCATACTGTTGTGGCATTGACCTTTATTCACTTAAAGTTCAATATGTTTGCCCATGTCAATACCTATTTGCTTGTATAGCCACATTATCCCAAGTTTCACCTTGAAATTCTGTACATTTTTCAAACAGGCTGGCTTATATTTAAAGACTGGTGCCTTCTCTATGAAACCTCTTATTATCACTCTAGTTGAAAATGACTTCTTCCCTTCTTTAATTTCCAAATTCTTACTATTCCAACAGATCCTAGATGTAACATCTACTATTCATTTCTTATAGTTATTTGTCTTGACATCTTTTCTCCCTATGTCATAAATTCCTTCAAAACAGACACTGTGTTGTAAGTTCCTTAAAGATCTCTCACAGATTGAAACTAAGGACTTCCCATCTACAAGGCTGGGTTGATTATAATGACTATATACATATTTGTTGGACAAATATCTCTTAAATTTTGATGTAGTGATTTCAATTATGTGAGGTTTATTTGGATCTGAACAAGACAGAAAAATTACAGATGTGAGTTTTTTTTTTGGCCACTTCTATTGGCCTTTCATTCATTTATTTCCATCCATCTTTGTTCTTTGGCCTGTGTGGGCCTCCCATTGCAGTGGCTCCTCTCGTGACAGAGCACTTACTCTGAGTACATGTGCTCCAGAGCTCTGCTCGGTAGTTGGACACATCCGTCCAGCTGCTCCAGGGCACATGAGATCTTCCCAGGCCAGGGATTGAACTGCCATCCTTTGCACTGCAAGGCAGTGTCCTTACCCACAGGACCACCAGGGAAGCCCTAGATGTGATATTAATAGGCAGTGTCATGACTGAACTGTTTCCTTCAGTGTCTCTTACTTTTCTTGTTACAACAAAACGAATGTGTGTTTAGTCCTCTGGCTACTTTGCATGGCTGTCTCTCTCGTAAAGAATTCATTTGTTCACACTTCACAACTAAATTATTCGAGCTGCCTGCCTCTTTTTCCTTCAGTTCCTTACTTCTTTTACAACACCTCTTTAATCCCATCACTTCCACTTTCATAACCCATTGTCTTTAGAGTGAAGACTTTCATTTCTCTGTTGTGACATTAACTGATCTAACTCCCCTTGTTGTAGATCATTCTTTGGCAAAACTGTCAGTCATACTGTTGTGGCATTGACCTTTATTCACTTAAAGTTCAATATGTTTGCCCATGTCAATACCTATTTGCTTGTATAGCCACATTATCCCAAGTTTCACCTTGAAATTCTGTACATTTTTCAAACAGGCTGGCTTATATTTAAAGACTGGTGCCTTCTCTATGAAACCTCTTATTATCACTCTAGTTGAAAATGACTTCTTCCCTTCTTTAATTTCCAAATTCTTACTATTCCAACAGATCCTAGATGTAACATCTACTATTCATTTCTTATAGTTATTTGTCTTGACATCTTTTCTCCCTATGTCATAAATTCCTTCAAAACAGACACTGTGTTGTAAGTTCCTTAAAGATCTCTCACAGATTGAAACTAAGGACTTCCCATCTACAAGGCTGGGTTGATTATAATGACTATATACATATTTGTTGGACAAATATCTCTTAAATTTTGATGTAGTGATTTCAATTATGTGAGGTTTATTTGGATCTGAACAAGACAGAAAAATTACAGATGTGAGTTTTTTTTTTGGCCACTTCTATTGGCCTTTCATTCATTTATTTCCATCCATCTTTGTTCTTTGGCCTGTGTGGGCCTCCCATTGCAGTGGCTCCTCTCGTGACAGAGCACTTACTCTGAGTACATGTGCTCCAGAGCTCTGCTCGGTAGTTGGACACATCCGTCCAGCTGCTCCAGGGCACATGAGATCTTCCCAGGCCAGGGATTGAACTGCCATCCTTTGCACTGCAAGGCAGTGTCCTTACCCACAGGACCACCAGGGAAGCCCTAGATGTGATATTAATAGGGCATATATTTTCAAGAATTTCATTCTAACAAGAGAGTCAAATTAAATTCAAATAAAAAATACTAGTAAAATAAGACGCTGATCGATATTGGTAAATCATATCAGCATAAACCAAGAGAGATTTTACGAAGTCTTGGAGTTATTAGGTGTTGATACCTGGAATCAAAAACTTGAATATAATTAGGAAAAAGTACAGTATAAAACATTCCAGTAAGGAAGGAAATAAAGAAATATGAGATTGTATGGTTACCAATGACATGCAAAATTCATGTGCAGAAAGGGCTGGAAATGAAACACCTGGAAAGTAAGCAGTGACCTCCAAATTATAGAATCTGGTCCAGAATTATGAGTCTAAATATCAAAACCCTAGATATCCAGCTCCCTCATCCAAGATTAGTGCACAAATAGATCCTTGTGTCAAAAATTACAAGCCACGATTCTTCCTTTATCTCTTGCATCTTTCCTCAATCACATTTATCACTGTCTGAAAGAAAAATAATCCCATTACTTTTTTATTATCAAAGCTTCAGATTAATATTTGGTCAAGTATTTAAATTCAGGCATATATAAACAATATATAAAGTTAATATTAATATATAAATTAATATATACATTTAATGCTTATAATCAATAAGAAAGCTAGGAAAATGAAAGAGTATTCAGGAAGACATCAGGAAGAATTCTTATTCATGATAGAACAAGATGTGGCTTGACTAATAACACTGCTATTTGAGGCAAAACAGAGATGTTAGGCAAAGGACCACATTGCATGAATAGTATACTCCTCTTCCTCGTAGTTTTAGTGAATTTTCACACTAAAATTTGTATATGAAAAGCATGTCAGAACAGTTAGAAGACACTGTATAAACTGGCATGGATACAGTTAGATCACTCTCAAGGAAAGAATGGGAGATGGGCATTTTTGCCTGCACCTCCTGCTGAACTTGGGGGGTATAACCATGGGGAGTGTTCTTGGGCTGTTAGGAATTGCTTCTTTGTATAGTTTTGGGGTTCAAAACTATATGTTTGGGGGGCCTTTCATTTGTGTGGGAGTCTACAAGCTAGAGGTTTTAGATTGCAGTCCAAATGCTTTGCTCTTCACAGGGAAGATAGAAATTGGGGGTTTCCTTTCTGTTGCACAGCACTGCTGTGGGGTAGGGTTTAAGGCCAGAATGTATATCAAGCTTTTCATGCCATTCCAAAGTGTATATTTTTTAATTTGCTCCACGTGTAGTAGTTGGTCACCTAGTTTCTGGATGTCCCTGAGGAAATTCCTCCTCCTGAGAAGCAAAGTTCCGGGGTCTCCTATGTTGCCACTTTGGTTAACCTTTCCATCCCTACTCATTCATTGGTTAATTTTTTCTTCATTTTGGCTGTGCCAGTTCCTAGCTGCAGCATGAAGGATCTAGTTTCTTAACCAGGAATCAAAGCTGGGCCCTCTGCACTGGGAGCATGGAGTCTTAGCCATTGGAACACCAAGGGAAGTGCCCCTACTTATTTTTCAACCTAAACAAACATGATTTTAAACTTCAGTTCTGTCATAGATTGTGTCATAGACTCTATCATACATTTCCAGGTTTCCCAGGTGGTGCTACTGGGAAAGAACCTGCCTGCCAATGCAGGATATGCAACAGATGATGGTTTGATTGCTGGGTCCAGAAGATCCCTTGGAGACAGGAAGAAAGAGCAACTTTTCCAGTATTTTTGCCTGGAGAATCCCATGGACAGAGGAGTCTGTTGGGCTATAGTCCTTGGGGCTGCAGAGTTGAACATGACTGAACAACTGAGCACAACACACACTTAGATTCTAAGGATATAAATTAATGTTTCTAATAATCAGGTATTTCATCTGTAATCATAAGAAAAAATGCAGTCATCACACCCACACACAAAAAACCACCTCATAGGGTTACCTGAAAAGTAAATGAGATAACAGAAAGAAGGCTAGAGAAACTTCTGTCACATAGTGTTAAATAGATGTTATGATGACTATTAGTATTCTAATATGCTCTTTATTTCCAAATGTGTATTTTCAGAGTTGTATATCAATATTCCCTTTGAAATTTTTATAGATATTTCCCCTTAATTTTTTCTAATAGTTACTCATTCTATCAATATATCTCATCTTTTAAAATTTCCTCTACCAATTTTTCATTAACATAAAATTTTTCATGTTGACATTTCTAGACTTTTAAGTATTTGCTCTTAAACTTTTAGTCTAAGAAAAATTACAGTTACATTTATAATGAATACAAAAAATAGAAAAACTGGTCAGACTGTATGTTAAACTAATTTTTAACTCATATGTGATGACTAAACTCCATCCTTCAGATGTCTGATCTTCTTAAGCCTTGAAAATATCATTTAAAATTAGTTGAAAATAGTACTATAATATTTTTGTGTTAGAAAACAAAAAACCCAAATAAATCAGCAAAATCTATATTTGTGTTCTATAAAAATAATTTATTTCTTGTCATTTTTATTTTTGTTGACATAATCACTGTGATCAATTTTGTTTGGCAACTGCTTTCCAGCCTATGAAATGCTAACATGAAGAATAAAGAAAGTTTAATACCATCAGAATATACACGGACCCTATAAACCCTGTCAGGCTCCTGTCTATGGGATTCTCCAGGCAAGAATACTGGAGGGGGTTGCCATTTTCTTCTCAAGGGAATCTTCCTGACCCAGGCATCAAACCCAGATTGCCTGCATTGCAAGTAGACGCTTTACTATCTAAGACACCAGAGAAATCCTATATACAGGTATAACTAGAGGCGACAGACTGTAATAGCCTTGAGCATATGGTCTCAGGTATAAGTGTACAATATAAAATGTTCCCCTTATATTTCACATCTTTAAATTATGAAAGGGCTTACTCAATTTTTTTTTTCTATTTTGATAATGCCAATACCATAATAATCAATTTTGCACCCCTTGCTATTTTGAACAACTTTTCTGGAACATTGGACCTATCAGGGCTTTAATTGTACTGTGTTACTTTATTAAATGCATTTTATGTTTTGATTTGTTAATTAGCTGAGAAAAAAGAGGAATACATTAAGGAAACTGAAATAATGGAGACTTGAATAAACATAATTTGTTCAATATTCCTTTGAAATTTTTTTCCCTTAATTTTTCAGAGTTGTATATCAATATTCCCTTTGAAATTTTTATAGATATTTCCCCTTAATTTTTTCTAATAGTTACTCATTCTATCAATATATCTCATCTTTTAAAATTTCCTCTACCAATTTTTCATTAACATAAAATTTTTCATGTTGACATTTCTAGACTTTTAAGTATTTGCTCTTAAACTTTTAGTCTAAGAAAAATTACAGTTACATTTATAATGAATACAAAAAATAGAAAAACTGGTCAGACTGTATGTTAAACTAATTTTTAACTCATATGTGATGACTAAACTCCATCCTTCAGATGTCTGATCTTCTTAAGCCTTGAAAATATCATTTAAAATTAGTTGAAAATAGTACTATAATATTTTTGTGTTAGAAAACAAAAACCAAGTAAATCAGCAAAATCTATATTTGTGTTCTATAAAAATAATTTATTTCTTGTCATTTTTATTTTTGTTGACATAATCACTGTGATCAATTTTGTTTGGCAACTGCTTTCCAGCCTATGAAATGCTAACATGAAGAATAAAGAAAGTTTAATACCATCAGAATATACACGGACCCTATAAACCCTGTCAGGCTCCTGTCTATGGGATTCTCCAGGCAAGAATACTGGAGGGGGTTGCCATTTTCTTCTCAAGGGAATCTTCCTGACCCAGGCATCAAACCCAGATTGCCTGCATTGCAAGTAGACGCTTTACTATCTAAGACACCAGAGAAATCCTATATACAGGTATAACTAGAGGCGACAGACTGTAATAGCCTTGAGCATATGGTCTCAGGTATAAGTGTACAATATAAAATGTTCCCCTTATATTTCACATCTTTAAATTATGAAAGGGCTTACTCAATTTTTTTTTTCTATTTTGATAATGCCAATACCATAATAATCATATTTTTGCACCCCTTGCTATTTTGAACAACTTTTCTGGAACATTGGACCTATCAGGGCTTTAATTGTACTGTGTTACTTTATTAAATGCATTTTATGTTTTGATTTGTTAATTAGCTGAGAAAAAAGAGGAATACATTAAGGAAACTGAAATAATGGAGACTTGAATAAACATAATTTGTTCACCTAAGCAGATCATTTATGATAAATATACTGGGCTATATGTCCATAGAACTGTGTGATTTCAGCATATTTCAGTGAAAATTCTCTATATCTACTTTTTTGTATCAGTGAATATTCATTCAGAAAATAAATTTCTAGCAGTCAAAAAATAATATGTTGCAGTCAATCAACCTATCACAGCGGAAAGTCAGTTTAAGAAAAACATTTCATGGCAAATGACATCACAAATGATGAATGATAATGACAGATTAAAAGTCTTAATGTTTCACATTCCATCAAGCCTCTAAAACTGTAATTATATGCTAAGAAATTAATTAAAATGCATTTGTTATTTTACAATGGAAATTTAAAATACGGCAAATTGAAACTGACACTGTATTTTCTTTCCTAAAGAGCTAATTAAGTGTCAACAAAGGATGGTACAATGGTGAACAATGAAATACACTCAAAACACAAGAAAATTTAAAAGGACAATTGAAGCTCTGCTGTAGATTCTGAGATCTATGTAGGTATAGATCCTATATGAAGTAACTATATAGGACAACATATATACATATAGTTCATATAATAAACTTGATAAGGTGCTATAATAGAGAAGAAGGAAGCTTGAAAAAGAAAATAGGAAGTTGAGAACATTTCATATTCAAATAGACACTAACTGTAAGAATTTAAAGGCATCCAGAAAAAGTTCTTTATAAATAATAGTTTTCAGTTCTTTTACTAAAGCATCACAATAAGTACTGCTATTATTGCTACAGTCTTTTAACATTCATCCACAATGCGCCAGTGATAAACTTACTCTCCTTAAAATAGCACAAGATTGTTAGGAGTTGTGTGTTTCCTGAACCAGGGAAAATAAGAGACAGGACAACAAAACTGAATTTCTGCCAGCCAGGAAGAAAGCTTTGGTGGATGCAATGGGGGCAGTTTAAAGGCGTTTCCCTAAACAAGATGGAGTCATCTAAGAATTCAGTAAGAAAATAAAAGTTCTTTGAAAAAATATGAATATATGATGATACTCAAGACATTTTAAAGAATAGGCACATACTAATATATTTCAGGTATTTCTAGAAATTGCTGAATAGGATATATCCAAGTGAAGCACTTACCTCATTGTGATCAATGTTTAAATCTCATCATACTTAGTCGAGGGTAAGTGATTAGTTCTAGATAGGAAAGCAAAAATCTGTAGGTGAAATTTGTCAACAAAGAAGTTTTGGACAGTGTGAAAAATTGTGTTGAATTTGTTACACTTATAGAAATATATTTCTTTAACTAGTTTCACATTAGAAAAACGGCATCTTGAATGTTTAAATTTTTACCTGATACTTTGGCCAAACTGATGTGAAGAGTCAAATCACTGGAAAAGACCCTGATGCAGGGAAAGAATGAGGGCAAGAGAAGGGAGTGACAGAGGATGAATCGGTTGGATAGCATCTCTGACTTCATGGACATAATCCGAGAGATTCTGAAGGACAGGGAACCCTGGTTGGCTATAGTCCATGGGATCACAAACAGTGAGACATGACATAGAGACTGAATAACAGCAACAAATTCATTTCATAAACATTGGTTTGAGCAAAAGGACAATTGAAGCTCTGCTGTAGATTCTGAGATCTATGTAGGTATAGATCCTATATGAAGTAACTATATAGGACAACATATATACATATAGTTCATATAATAAACTTGATAAGGTGCTATAATAGAGAAGAAGGAAGCTTGAAAAAGAAAATAGGAAGTTGAGAACATTTCATATTCAAATAGACACTAACTGTAAGAATTTAAAGGCATCCAGAAAAAGTTCTTTATAAATAATAGTTTTCAGTTCTTTTACTAAAGCATCACAATAAGTACTGCTATTATTGCTACAGTCTTTTAACATTCATCCACAATGCGCCAGTGATAAACTTACTCTCCTTAAAATAGCACAAGATTGTTAGGAGTTGTGTGTTTCCTGAACCAGGGAAAATAAGAGACAGGACAACAAAACTGAATTTCTGCCAGACAGGAAGAAAGCTTTGGTGGATGCAATGGGGTCAGTTTAAAGGCGTTTCCCTAAACAAGATGGAGTCATCTAAGAATTCAGTAAGAAAATAAAAGTTCTTTGAAAAAATATGAATATATGATGATACTCAAGACATTTTAAAGAATAGGCACATACTAATATATTTCAGGTATTTCTAGAAATTGCTGAATAGGATATATCCAAGTGAAGCACTTACCTCATTGTGATCAATGTTTAAATCTCATCATACTTAGTCGAGGGTAAGTGATTAGTTCTAGATAGGAAAGCAAAAATCTGTAGGTGAAATTTGTCAACAAAGAAGTTTTGGACAGTGTGAAAAATTGTGTTGAATTTGTTACACTTATAGAAATATATTTCTTTAACTAGTTTCACATTAGAAAAACGGCATCTTGAATGTTTAAATTTTTACCTGATACTTTGGCCAAACTGATGTGAAGAGTCAAATCACTGGAAAAGACCCTGATGCAGGGAAAGAATGAGGGCAAGAGAAGGGAGTGACAGAGGATGAATCGGTTGGATAGCATCTCTGACTTCATGGACATAATCCGAGAGATTCTGAAGGACAGGGAACCCTGGTTGGCTATAGTCCATGGGATCACAAACAGTGAGACATGACATAGAGACTGAATAACAGCAACAATTTCAAATTTGACTGGATAAACATTGGTTTGAGCATATGAATTTTATTCATCTCCTCTTACATATTCTACACATGCAGTCAGCCTCTCCTCCCGCATCCAACACACATACAGATATTTAGCAAGAATATAGAGGGAAACTGTATAATATGAAAAGAGAGTGTGGGATTACCCAGACTGAAAGAAAATTTTGCCATGGAAAGTTGTACTATGTAAGAAATAGCATAATTAAGTCTGGGGAGAGTCTTCCTGGAAAGTATACATAGATTCCAAAGATCATCGTAGGCCATTAATGTCAGTATAAAATCAAAGCTGGCAAAGTAGGTATGAGATAGCCATTATACTTCAGTTCATTAAAAGAATGAACTTGCAACCCTGGCATGAAGAGAGGAATATATTATTAAAAGGTTTATATACTTTATTTTAGTAACATAAATATAGTCCTGTGTGTACATACCTATTTAAAGTTGACTTAAATGGTTAAATTAGCCTATTATGAATTCAGAATTACAGTATATCACACTTATAAGCACGGCCTAAGTACACAGAAACAATTTTTTCATATAATTTATATACTACCTCGTTAGATGTTCAAAGTGATTAAGAGAATCAGATAAATTAAATTTTGATTGTAGATTAATGTCTATGTGAATTTGTTTAATTAAGTACATAAATAGAGGTAAATGTTTAAGCAGAATTTAATCTTGCAAATGTATGTTAGTTCAAACATAAATTGAAACCAAATGAAATGACTAACATTTTGTATATAATTCCTAGATTTAAAAAGCCTAGTGGCTCAGGAAAGCTACTTTAACTAGTTTCACATTAGAAAAACGGCATCTTGAATGTTTAAATTTTTACCTGATACTTTGGCCAAACTGATGTGAAGAGTCAAATCACTGGAAAAGACCCTGATGCAGGGAAAGAATGAGGGCAAGAGAAGGGAGTGACAGAGGATGAATCGGTTGGATAGCATCTCTGACTTCATGGACATAATCCGAGAGATTCTGAAGGACAGGGAACCCTGGTTGGCTATAGTCCATGGGATCACAAACAGTGAGACATGACATAGAGACTGAATAACAACAACAATTTCAAATTTGACTGGATAAACATTGGTTTGAGCATATGAATTTTATTCATCTCCTCTTACATATTCTACACATGCAGTCAGCCTCTCCTCCCGCATCCAACACACATACAGATATTTAGCAAGAATATAGAGGGAAACTGTATAATATGAAAAGAGAGTGTGGGATTACCCAGACTGAAAGAAAATTTTGCCATGGAAAGTTGTACTATGTAAGAAATAGCATAATTAAGTCTGGGGAGAGTCTTCCTGGAAAGTATACATAGATTCCAAAGATCATCGTAGGCCATTAATGTCAGTATAAAATCAAAGCTGGCAAAGTAGGTATGAGATAGCCATTATACTTCAGTTCATTAAAAGAATGAACTTGCAACCCTGGCATGAAGAGAGGAATATATTATTAAAAGGTTTATATACTTTATTTTAGTAACATAAATATAGTCCTGTGTGTACATACCTATTTAAAGTTGACTTAAATGGTTAAATTAGCCTATTATGAATTCAGAATTACAGTATATCACACTTATAAGCACGGCCTAAGTACACAGAAACAATTTTTTCATATAATTTATATACTACCTCGTTAGATGTTCAAAGTGATTAAGAGAATCAGATAAATTAAATTTTGATTGTAGATTAATGTCTATGTGAATTTGTTTAATTAAGTACATAAATAGAGGTAAATGTTTAAGCAGAATTTAATCTTGCAAATGTATGTTAGTTCAAACATAAATTGAAACCAAATGAAATGACTAACATTTTGTATATAATTCCTAGATTTAAAAAAGCCTAGTGGCTCAGGAAAGCTACTTTAAATATATTAACATTTAATAATTAAAATACTAATTTAGAAAGAAAGTATTTGAAACTATTACTTAAAAATCTCCTCCTTAGACATTAACAAATGAACGAACAAATTACATCTTTTACAGTTGCTATATTTATTTTGCATTATAAGTAGGTAATATTTTGTTTATTCCATTTTGAAGTAGCATTAAGGTGTTCAACAAATAAAAAAAAAATATCTTGGGTTCCTAATAGTGAAATTTTGTCAACGGCAATGTTTACATTCATATTCTACAACTAAGAACATTGACTAATTTTTACACTTAAAACATCAAAATTGGCATATTCAAGTGATTTCAAGATTAAAGTATTTCTACATCATTCTATGAGAAATACAATTTCTTTCCTTTCTCTCTCCCTCCCTTCCTCTGTTTTTCTTTCTCTTCCCTTCTTTCCCTCTTTGCCGTTCTCCTTTCCTTCACTTCCATCTATCCTTCCTTCCAATGACTTTCATTTTTCCAAAACTACAAGATTTGGGTTGGTTTATATTGGAGGTGTTATGCACAAAGGGATATTATTTTTCTAACCATTGGTTTCACATTGGAGAAATCACATCTTTTAAATTGTGAATGTTTTATCTGATGAAATCATTTTTTAACCTTGTGTAATTTGGAAAGTACATAGCCAGCTAAAAAGTGGTTGAACAGGATTCCCCTGGTGCCATGGTGGATGCCTGCCAATGCAACGGACATGGGTTCAACCCCTGGCCAGGGAAGATTCCATGCCCTGGAGCAACTAAGCCTGTGGACTACAACTACTGAGCCTCTGTGCTGCAGCTACTGAAGCCCACACACCCTAGAGTCTGCATCACACTACTATTGAGCCCATGCACCTAGAGCCTGTGCTCTGCAACAAGAGAAGCCACTGCAATGAGGACCGCCCATACTTCAACCAAGAATAGCACCCAGTCACTGTAACTAGAGAAAACCTGCACAAAGTAACAAAGACCTAGTGCAACCAAAAATAAATTTAAAAAAAAAATGGTTAAGTGAATTATTTTACTCAACTCCTTGTAAACTCATACACACAAATTAGAAGGAAAAATGAAAACCATTTTTATTGATAGAAGACAAAGGCAAAAATCTACAGCAGTTGCCAGACACTGTCAATCCTAGATAAAAGGAGAACCACTTCAGATTTTACATAATGTAGGGGTTTTCTACATGATTTATTTCAAAACACAAATCCAGTGATACTCTGATTGCTGTTGTGATGCTTAGATACCATGTTAGATAATTGGAAAGGTGGGACACAGCATTTTAGATAAGCAATTTGCAAGTTTTAAATGATCCTATAGGCTGCCTATCCTTTGGCCTCCAAACTGAAAGAGAATTTTGAGAAGTTCCTTTTAAAATGAAAAGCAAGTAAGGTGTGCCAGTACAACATTTTATATACTTTGATCATCTTTCCTGCACATGCCCAGTACAGAGCAGAAGAAGGATGCACTTAAGACAGTACACCACAATAAAATCTATAGACTGACTCAGTTGAGTTCCTTTTCACTTTCTCTTTCCTCTCAAACTGTTTAATAGCTTATAAGGGAACCTACATGAACTAATCCATGAAATATTTAGAAACTGAAGTGGGGTTTTTTGGCCACTTCTATTGGTCTTTCATTTATCTATTTTCATCCATCTTTGTTCTTTGGCTTGTGTGTCGCTGCAGAGCACTGGCTCTGGGAACATGTGCCCCAGAGCTCCGGCTTGGTAGCTGGACACATCCGTCCAGCTGCTCTGCAGCACATGGGATCTTCCCAGGCCAGGGATCAAACCTGCACCCCTTGCAACTGCAAGGCGGTGTCCTCACCCACTGGGCCACGAGGGAAGCCCTATAAACTGAAGTTTTAAAACAGGTGTGTATTAAAGTATTGTTTCTCAATTTCAAGCCAATATTGTCTACATTCTGCTTTGTGAGTAGAGAAGAGGACAGAACTCTGAAAAAAGCTTTGCCTGCTAACTTTTTGTTAGCTTCTGACAGAAGGAGGCAGTGGTTGATTCCAGTTTGCAATATTTCCAGTACTCAGAACCAGACCTAACACACTAATACACACTGTCAGAGATATTCCATCCTCAGGGATCTGCTTTTCAGCTCCACAGGGAACTTTCTCCAACCTCAGAGTCATCAGTAATAAGGCAGCAATCTCTCCTTCTCATGGGACCAAGTTCAAGTTTTCTAGATGCCTTCCCCAAAACATCCAGGTTTTAATAATTCCCATCTTTCCTGTCCCCAGAGCCCTAAAGGAATAGTTATTTTTCTGCAGTGGCTATTACTGCAATACTTTTTCGTTTAACTTCTACCTTTTAAGATCTTCAGCAACTAAGTAACAATGCTTTATAATTAATTTATCTATAGTATAATGAAGCATATGGTTAAATCATTTGACCAGACCTTGGCTAATATACCACTAAATTCAAAGTTTATTTCTACAAATTTTCATATCCTTAGTATCTCCCCTAATACATTTCTTTTACTTTAGTTGAGGAACTGCATTTTCATCTTGATATTTTTCTTATGTTTCCTAACATTGTGTACATTGCCCTTTCTCAGTACAGAGCAGAAGAAGGATGCACTTAAGACAGTACACCACAATAAAATCTATAGACTGACTCAGTTGAGTTCCTTTTCACTTTCTCTTTCCTCTCAAACTGTTTAATAGCTTATAAGGGAACCTACATGAACTAATCCATGAAATATTTAGAAACTGAAGTGGGGTTTTTTGGCCACTTCTATTGGTCTTTCATTTATCTATTTTCATCCATCTTTGTTCTTTGGCTTGTGTGTCGCTGCAGAGCACTGGCTCTGGGAACATGTGCCCCAGAGCTCCGGCTTGGTAGCTGGACACATCCGTCCAGCTGCTCTGCAGCACATGGGATCTTCCCAGGCCAGGGATCAAACCTGCACCCTTGCAACTGCAAGGCGGTGTCCTCACCCACTGGGCCACGAGGGAAGCCCTATAAACTGAAGTTTTAAAACAGGTGTGTATTAAAGTATTGTTTCTCAATTTCAAGCCAATATTGTCTACATTCTGCTTTGTGAGTAGAGAAGAGGACAGAACTCTGAAAAAAGCTTTGCCTGCTAACTTTTTGTTAGCTTCTGACAGAAGGAGGCAGTGGTTGATTCCAGTTTGCAATATTTCCAGTACTCAGAACCAGACCTAACACACTAATACACACTGTCAGAGATATTCCATCCTCAGGGATCTGCTTTTCAGCTCCACAGGGAACTTTCTCCAACCTCAGAGTCATCAGTAATAAGGCAGCAATCTCTCCTTCTCATGGGACCAAGTTCAAGTTTTCTAGATGCCTTCCCCAAAACATCCAGGTTTTAATAATTCCCATCTTTCCTGTCCCCAGAGCCCTAAAGGAATAGTTATTTTTCTGCAGTGGCTATTACTGCAATACTTTTTCGTTTAACTTCTACCTTTTAAGATCTTCAGCAACTAAGTAACAATGCTTTATAATTAATTTATCTATAGTATAATGAAGCATATGGTTAAATCATTTGACCAGACCTTGGCTAATATACCACTAAACTCAAAGTTTATTTCTACAAATTTTCATATCCTTAGTATCTCCCCTAATACATTTCTCTTTATAACTTTAGTTGAGGAACTGCATTTTCATCTTGATATTTTTTTCTTATGTTTCCTACTTGGTTTCAGGTGGCAGTGGTAGTAAAGAACCACCTGGCAATGCAGGAGACGTAAGAGATGAGTGTTCAGTCCTTGGGTTGGGAAGATCCCCTGGAGTAGGAAATGGCAATCCACTCCAGTATTCTTGCCAGGAGAATCCCATGAACAGAGGAGCCTGGCAGGCTATAGGCCATAGGGTCAAAAAGACTCAGACAGAACTGAAGTGACTTAGCACATGATTCCAGCTACCAAATTATGTTTCATGTAGGCAGAAATTTTGTATACTATGCTCACTGCTATATCCACAGTAACTAGAACATTAACAAAAGTAAATAAATACTAAGTAGGCCAGAAAGGCGGCCGCCCCCTTGCCCGTCACGCACGGCACGTTCGTGGGGAACCTGGTGCTAAACCATTCATAGATGACCTGCTTCTGGGTCGAGGTTTTGTATGTAGCAGAGCAGCTCCCTCACTGCAATCTATTGAAACTCAGCCCTCGACACAAAGGTTTGTAAAAAAAAAAAAAAAAGAAAAAGAAACAAAAAAAGAAAAAAAGAATCTAAGTATGCAATGTATAAATAAACTCATATGTTCAAAAATTTAATCAATACACAAGCAACAAGTAGAAAACAGTTATCTTAAATTTCTCACTGGAAACTAAGCCTCAGGAAGCTTCAGAAATCATAGTTTTTAGAAACCCATGTATATAAACTATTGATAAAAATCCATCCAGATAGTAGTTAATCACATGGAATACAACTATGAGAATGTCTTTTAAAATATTAAATTCATTTTAATGTAACTGAAGAAACACAAACTGAGCATGAGGTAAATGTCATGTAAAATATTTGTTCTTAAGAGAGATTGAAAACTGGCAAGCAGATAGCACAAAGAATTTATTCCACTGAACTTCTTATGTATACAGTGCTACAAATTTTTAAGCATATGGACCCCTCATAGTTCCACCGTATCCCAGTTGCTTTAAATCCAATTATTTCATTCCTTCTATTACGTCTTTGGCATCTGGTAGCATTTGCAATCTGACTCCTGTTTAAAGACATTTTTAAAATTAATGAAAAATAGTTTCATGGACACCTAAGGTAGTTGGGCTTTTATTATTTGATAAATGTCTCAGGAACAGAATTTAAAATGTACTGTTTTTGAAAAAATTAAAACTATAAGGGTTGTCTCTACAATACTGTCAGTACAACAAGATACAGTTGGTTTGCTACATGACCCAGAAACATTTTCTCAAATTTCCTTAGCAGAGACACACCTTTGTTTTGGGTTACAATAAGAGTAAAATTTATTTAAAAAAACATGTTTTCTAAAAAAATTACTTCCTGGGCTTCCCTGGTGGTCCAATGGGTAGAGTCTGCCTTTGCAATGCAAGGAGCACTGGTTCTATCCCTGGCTCGGAAAGATCCCACATGCCGCAGAGCAGCTGAACCAATGTGTCCAATTATGAGTCAGCGCTCTAGGGCGCATGCACCCAGAGCTAGTGCTCTGCACCAAGAGAGGTCACTGCAGTGTGAGGCGCACACAGGCTGAAGAACGAAGACGGATGAAAATAAATAAATAAAGGACCAATAAAGGAAAAAGAAAAAAAACTTCCCACAATGCCAGCATGCCAGATATAATCATGTACACAATTCTGTTCTCTAGTTCTGTTCAATGGTTACTGATTCAGTATTAACTATATGTCAATCTTTGTATTAGTAATAAGAAATATAAAGTAGTATATGAATGTATCTTGGTCCTCAAAGAACTTCCTGAACTGTATGCTTTTAGATCTTATATATTAACAAAGCAATGTAAAATAGACCTAGAATCTGAGACTCCCTTGCCAAAGGAGTTATAATTATTCCCTTTTAATACAGAGTGGATGGACTAAACAGTCTAAAAATATCTCTTTTTTTTTTTCTCAAAGAAACCTACAGCAAATTCTGTTTGACAACTATCTATCAATCTAGCCTACCTAATTTTTGTTATAAAAAGAGGAAGTGAATAGCAATCCTGAGACTATTGGATTAAGGAGAACTCTATCAAGTTACTAAACATAGCCAGATATATGCAAGGTGTATATGCCCAGTTGCTTTAAATCCAATTATTTCATTCCTTCTATTACGTCTTTGGCATCTGGTAGCATTTGCAATCTGACTCCTGTTTAAAGACATTTTTAAAATTAATGAAAAATAGTTTCATGGACACCTAAGGTAGTTGGGCTTTTATTATTTGATAAATGTCTCAGGAACAGAATTTAAAATGTACTGTTTTTGAAAAAATTAAAACTATAAGGGTTGTCTCTACAATACTGTCAGTACAACAAGATACAGTTGGTTTGCTACATGACCCAGAAACATTTTCTCAAATTTCCTTAGCAGAGACACACCTTTGTTTTGGGTTACAATAAGAGTAAAATTTATTTAAAAAAACATGTTTTCTAAAAAAATTACTTCCTGGGCTTCCCTGGTGGTCCAATGGGTAGAGTCTGCCTTTGCAATGCAAGGAGCACTGGTTCTATCCCTGGCTCGGAAAGATCCCACATGCCGCAGAGCAGCTGAACCAATGTGTCCAATTATGAGTCAGCGCTCTAGGGCGCATGCACCCAGAGCTAGTGCTCTGCACCAAGAGAGGTCACTGCAGTGTGAGGCGCACACAGGCTGAAGAACGAAGACGGATGAAAATAAATAAATAAAGGACCAATAAAGGAAAAAGAAAAAAAACTTCCCACAATGCCAGCATGCCAGATATAATCATGTACACAATTCTGTTCTCTAGTTCTGTTCAATGGTTACTGATTCAGTATTAACTATATGTCAATCTTTGTATTAGTAATAAGAAATATAAAGTAGTATATGAATGTATCTTGGTCCTCAAAGAACTTCCTGAACTGTATGCTTTTAGATCTTATATATTAACAAAGCAATGTAAAATAGACCTAGAATCTGAGACTCCCTTGCCAAAGGAGTTATAATTATTCCCTTTTAATACAGAGTGGATGGACTAAACAGTCTAAAAATATCTCTTTTTTTTTTTCTCAAAGAAACCTACAGCAAATTCTGTTTGACAACTATCTATCAATCTAGCCTACCTAATTTTTGTTATAAAAAAGAGGGAAGTGAATAGCAATCCTGAGACTATTGGATTAAGGAGAACTCTATCAAGTTACTAAACATAGCCAGATATATGCAAGGTGTATAGCCAACTATTTTCAATTTATAATCTAAGATGAACTAAAAGAAAAAAAGAGGGGATTGTTCAGACAGGCTTTTATGCCCCCTCCCAGTCACAAGTAAGTGGTAGGAGAGAACTGGTGTTAAGTTGTAAGCAGCCTCCTTCTTGTGTTCTCCTTGGATGAAGGAGTCTTTTACACAACAGCTCAGAGATCTCAGGAGAAGGCACAGTATATTTATGTTAGTACCTGTCACTGTAGTAGAGGTAAGAGATTGGGAAAAGTGCAGTGCATTTGAACTGTCTCTTGATTGTTTTTAAATGTAAAACCAATTTCTAGCCAAGTGTAGCAACTCCACTGGTCATTACTCTTGAATTAGAAGACCTTTCCTAGGGGCTTTTCTAGTGGCCCAGTGGTTTAGCGGCCACCTACCAATAAGGTTCAATATTTGGTCTAGGAAGATTCCACGTGCCTCAGGAACATTAAATCCAGGCACCACAACTACGGAGCATGCGATCTAGAACCTGGAAACTGCAACTACTGTGTCAATACTGAGTACTGACAATTACTGAAGACTGACTGCCCTAAAGCCGTGCACCCCAACAAGAGAAACACTGGAAGGAGAAGCTCATGCATCACAACAAGGAGCAGCACCCGCTTGCCACCACTAGAGAAAACCTTCACACAGCCACAAAGACCCAGTGCAGCCAAAAATAAGATAACTGATGAGTCAGTTTTTGAAAAGAAGTGCTTCAGACATCAAGATACTAATATTTCATTTAAAAGCATTATGAAAATTTGTTGGCAAGTTAACCATGGAATCAAGTTAACTACTAAACATTTGGCAATATGTCGGGAAGAGAAAAGGACCAATGTTTACAGAGTAACTAATGTTGAGTGCTGGCTTAAGTTTTTTGCATATATTTGACCTTGTTTACTGATTATAACAATAATGACTTTATAAGAATGTTGTTCATATCTCAAATTCTAACTGAAGAAATAAAAATGTGAATTTTACCTAACTTTCCCAAAGAATCATGAATGTAATGGAGTTAGGATTAACATTAAATAGTAGATCAGAAGAATATCAGTAATATTGCTTACATTTTCATTGTTATAAGCGGATTGATTTATTCATATCATCAAGCACAGACCTAGAAGAGTAGATCATGAACTGGACTAGAAAAGGGCACATAGAGACTTCCCTGGTGGTCCAGTGGCTAAGACTTTGTGCTCCCATTGCAGGGAGCTCCGGTTCCGTCCCTGGTTAGGGAACTAAATTTTCACAGGCTGTAACTAAGAGTTCAGATGCTGCCACATAAGATCCTGTATGCTGCATCTGAGACGGTGCAGCCAAATAAGTAAATAAAAAAGAAAAGGGCATATATTTCTTTTACTTCCCCTTCAGATTCTTGTACATATTTTTACATTATAGTGAACAAAGAAATGGGGGAAGGAGATAGAGCTTTGACATAGTTTGTGTCTACAATCACCTTTAACTAAAGAATACTATGCTACCCCCAATATAAACATTCAAATAGCTGTTTGGAAGGCTAGGCCACAAAGGATGATTTCAACAACTAGAGACATAAACTGCAACGTTTCTCCATTTACTTTTTCTGTATATTTCCTCCATGCAGGCATATGTCTGATCTCCTATCTACAACCTAAGCTGGAAAACTCTTAAGAAAGTCTTTTCCCCGTTTCTCACCTTCTCTTAACCAAAAATTACTTGTGGTGTCAGAGAAACCTAATATAGAGCTCATGCAAATGGAAACTGAGCAAATGTCAGTTGCTCAAGTTGCACCCTTGGGACTCTATACACTGTAGCCTGCCAGGCTCCTCTGTGCATGAGATTCTCCAGGCAAGCCTACCAGTGTGGGTTGCCATGCCTTCTTCCAGGAGCTCTTTCCAACCCAGGGATTGAACCCGGGTCTCCTGCATGGCAGGCAGATTCTTTACCACTTGGATACCTTCATATCTGTATATTACTATCATTATTAATATTTGGTGTTTGTTTCCAGAGTTTGTAGCACCAGAAAATCTAAAACACACACCACATACACACACAGAGCAATTTAGCCTGAGGGAATCGTTGTTTGTTCAGTTTCAGGTGTGCAATTAAAATGAAAATAACCTGCTGAAACAAGTGCACATTGCTGATTTCAATCTGCCTCAACAGCAACCATCTGTTAAGGTAAAACACACTGTTGCTCTCAGCAGTGCAGTTCCTTACCTAATGTCTGTGATAACAGAAGGGAAATCTCAAGTCAGCAAGAAATTTTGAGTGGGAAACTGTGAAATGTCCTTTGAACAGGTCAACATTTCCATAACCTCCTGGCTTGAGAATAGCTTGTAGTACGTTATGGTTCTGTTTAAAACAAGATACTGAAAAAAAAACCTGGTTACTGATTTATGGTCCAAATGACCATAAGCTCCTTAGAAGACAAGAAAAAAACTTTCTTTGGATATTTCTATGTTCTTTATGTGCCTCCTATAGTACGCTTCTCTTCCTTGCATTGCTCCATGAGGATAAAATAATAAAGAAAAGGGCTTTTTTTCCCCATATTTTTACATTATAGTGAACAAAGAAATGGGGAAGGAGATAGAGCTTTGACATAGTTTGTGTCTACAATCACCTTTAACTAAAGAATACTATGCTACCCCCAATATAAACATTCAAATAGCTGTTTGGAAGGCTAGGCCACAAAGGATGATTTCAACAACTAGAGACATAAACTGCAACGTTTCTCCATTTACTTTTTCTGTATATTTCCTCCATGCAGGCATATGTCTGATCTCCTATCTACAACCTAAGCTGGAAAACTCTTAAGAAAGTCTTTTCCCCGTTTCTCACCTTCTCTTAACCAAAAATTACTTGTGGTGTCAGAGAAACCTAATATAGAGCTCATGCAAATGGAAACTGAGCAAATGTCAGTTGCTCAAGTTGCACCCTTGGGACTCTATACACTGTAGCCTGCCAGGCTCCTCTGTGCATGAGATTCTCCAGGCAAGCCTACCAGTGTGGGTTGCCATGCCTTCTTCCAGGAGCTCTTTCCAACCCAGGGATTGAACCCGGGTCTCCTGCATGGCAGGCAGATTCTTTACCACTTGGATACCTTCATATCTGTATATTACTATCATTATTAATATTTGGTGTTTGTTTCCAGAGTTTGTAGCACCAGAAAATCTAAAACACACACCACATACACACACAGAGCAATTTAGCCTGAGGGAATCGTTGTTTGTTCAGTTTCAGGTGTGCAATTAAAATGAAAATAACCTGCTGAAACAAGTGCACATTGCTGATTTCAATCTGCCTCAACAGCAACCATCTGTTAAGGTAAAACACACTGTTGCTCTCAGCAGTGCAGTTCCTTACCTAATGTCTGTGATAACAGAAGGGAAATCTCAAGTCAGCAAGAAATTTTGAGTGGGAAACTGTGAAATGTCCTTTGAACAGGTCAACATTTCCATAACCTCCTGGCTTGAGAATAGCTTGTAGTACGTTATGGTTCTGTTTAAAACAAGATACTGAAAAAAAAACCTGGTTACTGATTTATGGTCCAAATGACCATAAGCTCCTTAGAAGACAAGAAAAAAACTTTCTTTGGATATTTCTATGTTCTTTATGTGCCTCCTATAGTACGCTTCTCTTCCTTGCATTGCTCCATGAGGATATGTTGGAGGCAAGATCTAAAGTTACTTCAAAGGTGCCTAATATTCTCTGGAACAAATTTTTTACAATTTAGTTCATCTCCTTCTTTGGTTTCTTTTGGTCATTCTATACCTCTGATAATACTTCTGTTTCTCATTTTTGCAATGCTGAAACTTCCAGGTCTATTCTAATCAGTTGTGAATTTCTTTTAGTGGAAATGCTTTTCTGTTGTTGTATCCTATTTAATAAATACAAGCATTACTTATTCTTTTTTGCCTTGCATTTTCTCTTTAAATACTACCATAGAGATATTTTGATCCTTTTACTTACCTATACAAATTTAAAATTTGTGGTATTGTCCCTGACTTTCTTTCTGAGTTTCATCATTTTCAAGTAATAGATATTTCTACCAGATGATAGAACTGATTTTCCACTGATCACCTAAATGTAATGATTTACACTTTTTTATTCATAAAGTACTTGTATAATAATTCCAGAGATAGCTTGAG
The DNA here is from genome assembly GCA_022376925.1 of Tragulus kanchil. Taxonomy (NCBI): domain Eukaryota; kingdom Metazoa; phylum Chordata; class Mammalia; order Artiodactyla; family Tragulidae; genus Tragulus; species Tragulus kanchil. The sequence continues at coordinate 106,895,004 of JAIOJX010000023.1, read as the reverse complement.
TTCCAGAGTAGTTTAAATTGGAACTCTACTTAATACTCTGTAATGACCTATATGGGGAAAGAAGCTATAAATATAGTTTATATATATATATATATATATATATATATATGTAAAAATATATATAATGGATTCACTTTGCCATACCCCTGAAATTAACATAGCATTGTAAATCAACTATGCTCCAATAAAAATTAACAATTTGGTTAGCCAGTGATGCATACTTCTCCACTCAGATATCTTTGCATTGGCCTTGACTTTAGACTGATACTAAAATAGCTTCAGTAGCTCTGGGCATCACATCTAGACATGAACCAGCTTTTCCTACGAATTTTTATGAGAAAGAAGGAATTGCGCAGAAAACCAGTTCTATCCCATCCCACCAGCAGATTTTTCCTTCTTGTGTAACTGGCTGTGACAGACTAATCTTTGAAACAAGCAAAACGATAATTGGTTTAGACAAATCAGCTGGTATTGAATGCATGCTGGGGAGGCAATAACAGCATTGACTACTACGTGAGCTACTGTCTATTTTCACTTGCCGAAATTCCACTGATCCTTCAAAGGGCCTATCGTCTACTGAACTTGCCACATCTACTACTGATTAAACACCCCATATTTTCTTTTGTCCACAGTACCTATATAACTTCTACCATGATTTGTAAACCAATATTTCCATATGTCTTAACTAACTTAATACCCCTCTGCCCTATTAATTTGTAAACCAACTTCACACTGAATGTCAGGCATGAAGTCCACTGGCTCTGCAGTCCAGTAGTCTTCATGACAGGCTGAGGTTTACGGCACAGGTTCACTGCTGAGGTTTAGATTGATAATACACAAATAATTAGACTTTATTGGAAATACACATGAAAAATACCAATGTAGGGTAAGCACTTAAGGAAAATTTCTATAATAGTATTTTAAAACCAGAAAGCATCAACAAATATTTACCTCATAAATTATTCAGTCCATAATGGCATAGATGTAAAACAGAATATAAATATATATTATTTGTGATCAGTTTTCTTTTTTGGAATATTTTTAGCCACTAGAATTTGGTAATTCTTATTTTTGTAGAATGACATTTTTATTTATTTTCTTTTTTTGGGGGGGGGTGGTGAGGGAAAAGGGGCGGGTGGGCCATTTCTATTGGTCTTTCATTTATCTATTTTCATCCATCTTTGTTCTTTGGCCCATGTGGGCCTCCCATCACAGTGGCCTTGTTGCAGAACACCGGCTCTGGGCTCATGCACCCCAGACCTCTGACTCGGTAATTGGACACATCGGTCCAGCTGTTCCACGGCACGTGGGATCTTCCCAGGCCAGGGATCGAACTAGCGCCCCTTGCACTGCAAGGCGGTGTCCTTACCCACTGGACCACCAGGGAAGCCCTGTTTATTTTAACGTTTTAATCTTTTCTAAAAAAATTCTAGGTCGTCTAGATAAGGACTCATTTAATTTATACAAGTATAAGTCATTTGGAGGCAAAGATTTGTAAATTTATATGACTGTACATACACAATTGTCTGATTTTATATAGGATAGAAAGTAATCTTTTCACATGGAGCTCATATTATTATAATTGCCTTCTGAAGATCTCTGGGAAACTCATTCATTTGCCATCTGCAGATGAAAATTAAATATCTGTCAAAATGTCAGCTAAATAGACATTGTATGCAAAGAAATGAGGTTCTATGTTTCTGTAAATTTTTTTTTGTTCTTTTCTTGGTAATGCAAGTGTCTCTGGGTAATTTTATCTATTCAGAATTATAGACATATATTTAACTCTGAATCTTTGATGAGAAAAATGACAAAGAACAATCCATCTAGGCTTGTCATTTTATTGATATCACTGAACACTATATAAACACTAGTAATCCTCTGACTACATAGCTTTTCTTGACATGAAATATGTCACCTTATAGATGGAAGAACATAAAATTAGATTTAACACTCAGAAGCCATAGTTTTAGTGTTTAGGTTACATAACTATTTTGGGGAAACCACTGAACTTTCTTCAGCTGTTTGGAAGTTGGATCACATAAGATGAGGAGATGTACGGGATTTAAATGTATGACATTTGAACAGACCAAAAAGGTAAAAATCATATGCCCTTTTTAAGGAAAAAGAAACATAAAGAAGCAATTTGGGAGAAAATACGAAAGTTCATCTATTAAGGCACAAAATAAAAAAAAAAATTGTTCAGAAAAATGATCTCAAACCCAAGGAAGTATCTTATGGCATATCACAAGACTTAAGTGATTTCGCTTAATGATAAAGGTTGAGGCTGGCAAGATACCTTGAGCAAGGAAAGTGAAAAGTGTTAGTCTCTCAATCATGTCTGACTCTTTGTGATCCCATGGGCTGTAGTCCTCAGGCTCCACAGTCCAAGGAATTCTTGAGACAAGAATACTGGAGTGGGTTGCCATTCCCTTCTCCAGGGGATCTTCCCAACCTAGGGATTAAACTTGTGAATCCTGCATTACAGGAAGATCCCTTACTGTCTAAGCCACCAAGGAAGCCCCCATAAGCAAGGAAGAGTAGTTTCAATATTTCAATTATGGGAAAACTATAGAATTAAGACTTATACAACGATTCTATGAACTAGCCTAATCAAAACAAACTTAAATAAAACAAACAAAACCAAACAACAAACCCAAAATTAACATTTCACGAAAGATTTAACTACTGTGAATAATGCTGTAAAAAAAAATATATATATATATATATATATATATATATATATTCATATATCTTTTTGATATCCTGATTTTGTTTTTCTATACACAGGTGTGAGATTGAAGGATTAGCCAAGAGATGGAAATATCTTAAGAGTCCATCAACTGACAACTGAATAATAAAGAAATTTTATATACATATATATACATATATATATATATATATACATATACATATGTATACACACACACTCAGACACACACATAATGGAATATTATTCATTCACAAGAAAGAAAGAAAATTCTGTCATTAGTGACAACAGAGATAGATCTTGAGGTCATCTTGCTGTCAATTATGTTAAACATAGAAAAGCAAATAATGTATAAAAGAACTGAATTTGTACTTCCAGTGGCTTGAGTGTTGATTGCTTAGGGGTTAAGGGATTCAGGTTGGTTGAGGATACAAACTTCCAGTTAGAAGATAAAAACAATCCGGGGATCTAATGCATGGCATTATAGTTATAATAGTCTTGTGTACTTGAAATTGCTGAAAGAGTAGCTCTTAAATTTTCTCACCAGAAAAGGGTATTAATTTTGAGTTATGATGAAGGTGTTAGCTAATGTCAAAGTGATAATCATATTGCAGTATATAAATGTATCAGATCAATATTGTTTATACCTTAAACTTACATAATGTCCTATGTCAATAATCTTTCAATAAAGCTTAGGATGGGAAAGCTTCTCTGAAGAAGGAATGCTACAGAGACATGCTGCATCGCTCTACTTCAGTGATATACAAGGGGTGAGTTAGGAGCTTTAGCCTGGAGAAAACAGTAGTCAAAGTCCTGAGACTGTAAAGAAAATTTTTAGATTTCGTTCTTGCCTTCTGTTAAGGGCTCTGAGACAATCATTGCCTTTTCTCACTGCAATGTACCACCAGTGCTAACATGCGCAAAGAGAGAAAGAACCAAAGTGTAGATAAAGTATTAAAAAATAATGGGTTGCCATTCCCTTCTCCAGGGATCTTCCCAACCTAGGGATTAAACTTGTGAATCCTGCATTACAGGAAGATCCCTTACTGTCTAAGCCACCAAGGAAGCCCCCATAAGCAAGGAAGAGTAGTTTCAATATTTCAATTATGGGAAAACTATAGAATTAAGACTTATACAACGATTCTATGAACTAGCCTAATCAAAACAAACTTAAATAAAACAAACAAAACCAAACAACAAACCCAAAATTAACATTTCACGAAAGATTTAACTACTGTGAATAATGCTGTAAAAAAAAAAAAAAAATATATATATATATATATATATATATATATTCATATATCTTTTTGATATCCTGATTTTGTTTTTCTATACACAGGTGTGAGATTGAAGGATTAGCCAAGAGATGGAAATATCTTAAGAGTCCATCAACTGACAACTGAATAATAAAGAAATTTTATATACATATATATACATATATATATATATATATACATATACATATGTATACACACACACTCAGACACACACATAATGGAATATTATTCATTCACAAGAAAGAAAGAAAATTCTGTCATTAGTGACAACAGAGATAGATCTTGAGGTCATCTTGCTGTCAATTATGTTAAACATAGAAAAGCAAATAATGTATAAAAGAACTGAATTTGTACTTCCAGTGGCTTGAGTGTTGATTGCTTAGGGGTTAAGGGATTCAGGTTGGTTGAGGATACAAACTTCCAGTTAGAAGATAAAACAATCCGGGGATCTAATGCATGGCATTATAGTTATAATAGTCTTGTGTACTTGAAATTGCTGAAAGAGTAGCTCTTAAATTTTCTCACCAGAAAAGGGTATTAATTTTGAGTTATGATGAAGGTGTTAGCTAATGTCAAAGTGATAATCATATTGCAGTATATAAATGTATCAGATCAATATTGTTTATACCTTAAACTTACATAATGTCCTATGTCAATAATCTTTCAATAAAGCTTAGGATGGGAAAGCTTCTCTGAAGAAGGAATGCTACAGAGACATGCTGCATCGCTCTACTTCAGTGATATACAAGGGGTGAGTTAGGAGCTTTAGCCTGGAGAAAACAGTAGTCAAAGTCCTGAGACTGTAAAGAAAATTTTTAGATTTCGTTCTTGCCTTCTGTTAAGGGCTCTGAGACAATCATTGCCTTTTCTCACTGCAATGTACCACCAGTGCTAACATGCGCAAAGAGAGAAAGAACCAAAGTGTAGATAAAGTATTAAAAAAATATATGGATCAAAAAACAAGTCCTACACTGAGACAATTTCTCACTGTTTCCCCCCAAAATATTAGGCTATAGACTAATAAACTACAGTGATGACATCCTTCCTATTATATTATTTAACATGCATGTATGGCATGTATAGATGCATATAAGAACTATAGATATATAGAAGTATATATAATACATATTTATACAACCACTCTGACAAGTTGAGTGTTAGTAATAGTGCCATTGAAATATACACAAATATATGCATATTCACATACATTAGTAATTAAATTAAGTTTAGCACTATATACTTAGCATGGTTTTATCAAGACATAAAGGAAGACTCTTTTTAGGTCAAGCTTGATCTATAGTATAAAGTAAAATTAGGTGGTAGGATATTAGTTGACTTGCTCACCAATATCACGATAAATTGAAAAATGATGACAACAAGAATAATGTTGAAATGGAACACAGAAAAACAGACGTATGGAACAGTACAAAAATGTTGAAAGTATAACTATATGTTAATAAAATTTTAATAAAAATGAAACAGACATTATAACTTAAGAGGAAAATGATGAATTCTTTTGTAGACAGTATTGGGTTAGTGACTCCTTACAGAAAAATAACATAAAACAGGGTCATTTATGTTAATGTGGACAACATAACGTGCACTGTATGTGAAAGGTAACATTAAAAGGCTACTAAAAAACAAATAGGAACTTATATCAATTACCAGGAATGAGGAATAATTCTTTTCCTATTTTTTATAATTAAGACACCATGACTAAAAGTAGATTACAGAAAGGGAAAACAAACTTGGAGTGTATCAGTGTATGAAGTCAATAGGGACTCCTTACTACCTATAACAAGCTAGTGACTTGTACAGATCAACAAGAACAACACAAAACCTTAAAAGATAAATTGAAATAGTATATAAGTAAGAAGCATGTTAAGACAGAATCTCAAAAGCTAATAAGCTGGTCAGATTCTTAATTAATTCTCTCAAAATGAAAATGGAAAGAAAAAATGGCCATTATGTTACACTCATTAGATTAATAAAACTTAGCAAACATATACTACTGTTGAAAATAATATATAAATATAGATACCTGCACATCCTACCAAGGGCAACTACTCCAGGGAACCAACCAGGATCAGTTAGTCAATTTAAGTGCTGTTTTTTTTTTGATTTTTTCTTTTTGGAGGGGGGGCAGGTCGGGAGGGAGGGGTGGCGGGCCACTACAAATCAACAATTCCATACTTGCGTACATGGCAGAAATAAATTTGTACACTGTTCCATAAATTTAAATATGCAAGTATCCTGATGGTACAATAATACTCATGACAACAGAAAGGTGCGGTCAAATAGAGTCAGTCATTACTTGAAATATACACAAATATATGCATATTCACATACATTAGTAATTAAATTAAGTTTAGCACTATATACTTAGCATGGTTTTATCAAGACATAAAGGAAGACTCTTTTTAGGTCAAGCTTGATCTATAGTATAAAGTAAAATTAGGTGGTAGGATATTAGTTGACTTGCTCACCAATATCACGATAAATTGAAAAATGATGACAACAAGAATAATGTTGAAATGGAACACAGAAAAACAGACGTATGGAACAGTACAAAAATGTTGAAAGTATAACTATATGTTAATAAAATTTTAATAAAAATGAAACAGACATTATAACTTAAGAGGAAAATGATGAATTCTTTTGTAGACAGTATTGGGTTAGTGACTCCTTACAGAAAAATAACATAAAACAGGGTCATTTATGTTAATGTGGACAACATAACGTGCACTGTATGTGAAAGGTAACATTAAAAGGCTACTAAAAAACAAATAGGAACTTATATCAATTACCAGGAATGAGGAATAATTCTTTTCCTATTTTTTATAATTAAGACACCATGACTAAAAGTAGATTACAGAAAGGGAAAACAAACTTGGAGTGTATCAGTGTATGAAGTCAATAGGGACTCCTTACTACCTATAACAAGCTAGTGACTTGTACAGATCAACAAGAACAACACAAAACCTTAAAAGATAAATTGAAATAGTATATAAGTAAGAAGCATGTTAAGACAGAATCTCAAAAGCTAATAAGCTGGTCAGATTCTTAATTAATTCTCTCAAAATGAAAATGGAAAGAAAAAATGGCCATTATGTTACACTCATTAGATTAATAAAACTTAGCAAACATATACTACTGTTGAAAATAATATATAAATATAGATACCTGCACATCCTACCAAGGGCAACTACTCCAGGGAACCAACCAGGATCAGTTAGTCAATTTAAGTGCTGTTTTTTTTTTGATTTTTTCTTTTTGGAGGGGGGGCAGGTCGGGGAGGGAGGGGGGTGGCGGGCCACTACAAATCAACAATTCCATACTTGCGTACATGGCAGAAATAAATTTGTACACTGTTCCATAAATTTAAATATGCAAGTATCCTGATGGTACAATAATACTCATGACAACAGAAAGGTGCGGTCAAATAGAGTCAGTCATTACTGGAAGTGTGCAGAGTTGTATTATGGGGAGTTATGAAGCAGTTAAGTATAATAGTAGATATGCAAATAGCCAAATAATTCATTGATTAAAAGAGAGAATCTAAAATTCAAGTCAAAAAGTAGGCAAGAAGGCTTCCCTGGTGGTCCATTGGGTAAAGAGTCTGCCTTGCAGTGCAAGGGGCACTGGTTTGATCCCTGGCATGGGAGGAACCCACTTGCCAAGGAGTGGCTGGACCAGTGTGTCCAATTAGGAGCCAGAGCTCGGGAGCGCGTGTGCCCAGAGCCTGCACTGAGAGAGGCCACTGCAATGGGAGGCCCACAAAGGCCAAAGAATAAAGATGGATGAAAATATATAAATAAAGAAACAATTAGGGCTTCCCTGGTGGTCCAGTGGGTAAGGACACTACCTTGCTGGGCAAGGGAGGCCAGTTCGATCCCTGGCCTGGGAAGATCCCACCAGCCGCGGAGCGGCTGGACTGATGTGTGCAATTACCGAGTCGGAGTTCTGAAGCACATGTGCCCAGAGCCGGTGCTCTGCGACAACAGAGGCCGCCGCGATGGGAGGCCCACACGGGCCAAAGAGCAAAGATGGATGAAAATGGACAAATGAAATAGAAGTGGCCTGCCTGCTCCCCTCCCTCCCCAACCCACCCCCCACCAAAATAAATAAATAAATAAATCTTTAAAAAAAAAAAAAAAGAAAGAAGCAATAAAAAATGCCAAAATTAAAAAAAAATCAGGCAAAAAGTCAAGAATATGACTCTAGCACAAGGGTTAGATTAAAACTTGTATACTACTGTTGAAAATAATGTATAAATATAGATACCTGCACATCCTACCAAGGGCAACTACTCCAGGGAACCAACCAGGATCAGTTAGTCAATTTAAGTGCTGTTTTTTTTTTGATTTTTTCTTTTTGGAGGGGGGGCGGGTCGGGGAGGGAGGGGGGTGGCGGGCCACTACAAATCAACAATTCCATACTTGCGTACATGGCAGAAATAAATTTGTACACTGTTCCATAAATTTAAATATGCAAGTATCCTGATGGTACAATAATACTCATGACAACAGAAAGGTGCGGTCAAATAGAGTCAGTCATTACTGGAAGTGTGCAGAGTTGTATTATGGGGAGTTATGAAGCAGTTAAGTATAATAGTAGATATGCAAATAGCCAAATAATTCATTGATTAAAAGAGAGAATCTAAAATTCAAGTCAAAAAGTAGGCAAGAAGGCTTCCCTGGTGGTCCATTGGGTAAAGAGTCTGCCTTGCAGTGCAAGGGGCACTGGTTTGATCCCTGGCATGGGAGGAACCCACTTGCCAAGGAGTGGCTGGACCAGTGTGTCCAATTAGGAGCCAGAGCTCGGGAGCGCGTGTGCCCAGAGCCTGCACTGAGAGAGGCCACTGCAATGGGAGGCCCACAAAGGCCAAAGAATAAAGATGGATGAAAATATATAAATAAAGAAACAATTAGGGCTTCCCTGGTGGTCCAGTGGGTAAGGACACTACCTTGCAGGGCAAGGGAGGCCAGTTCGATCCCTGGCCTGGGAAGATCCCACCAGCCGCGGAGCGGCTGGACTGATGTGTCCAATTACCGAGTCGGAGTTCTGAAGCACATGTGCCCAGAGCCGGTGCTCTGCGACAACAGAGGCCGCCGCGATGGGAGGCCCACACGGGCCAAAGAGCAAAGATGGATGAAAATGGACAAATGAAATAGAAGTGGCCTGCCTGCTCCCCTCCCCCCCCCACCCACCCCCCACCACAAAAAAAAAAAAAAAAAAACTTTAAAAAAAAAAAAAAGAAAGAAGCAATAAAAAATGCCAAAATTAAAAAAAAAATCAGGCAAAAAGTCAAGAATATGACTCTAGCACAAGGGTTAGAGTGTAAAATACTTTTCATTTACTATTGACAGAAGACGTAATTATTAGTAAATCAACATAAAGAAAAGAATCACTCAACTTGCAAATTTGTATCCATACAATAAAAATAAAAGTAATTATCACTGAGAATTGATATTTATTCTGGAAATGAGGTAGGAAATTATTTCATATACTTATCCTCACAGAGACATACTGCAATTTGATAAACAGCACTTTGCCCCATAAAATAATGAGTTTCATAGGGCCTTATTTGTAAAAAAAAAAAAAAACATGTTTCAGTCAATAAGCTAACACCAAAACAATTTAAAGTAAATTAGATCAATTTGATTTAAGGACAATCAGACTCCAGCCAATGGTTGCTAAGTTAATGCTAGGTAATTTTTCAGCACTCATTAGAGGAATGGTTAGAACACACAATTTAATATTTATTTAATTTCCGTAAGATCAAAAAGTAGAAATGAGTTAAGCTTAGCCATCATGTTTTACTTTATTTATTTATTTTTTTAAAGATTAATTAATTTATTTATTTGAGGGGGATGCGGTGGGGCGGGAGGGGAGCAGGCGGGCCACTTCTATTGGTCATTCATTTGTCCATTTTCATCCATCTTTGTTCTTTGGCCCGTGTGGGCCTCCCATCGCGGCGGCCTCTGTTGTCGCAGAGCACCGGCTCTGGGCGCATGAGCCCCAGAGCTCAGGCTCGGTAATTGCACACATCGGTCCAGCCGCTCCGCGGCTGGTGGGATCTTCCTAGGCCAGGGATCGAACTGGCGCCCCTTGCACGGCAAGGCGGTGTCCTTACCCACTGGACCACCAGGGAAGCCCAGCCATCATGTTTTAATATTAACCAACAAGGATTGTAGACTTGATATTAACTTTTAATCTTGAAAGCCTAGAATGGTACATCCTGAAAAGACCGCATCATTGATCACAATTTACTCTCCAAAAAAATCAAAGGAATGCTGAAGCCCTACCAGAGTCAGAAATAATATAACTTGATAGCGTTATTACTGTTGAAGAAAGGGGAAGACAGAACGGATTAATTGTAAGGTTTTAGGAGCTGACGTAAATCACATTAAGATGGGTGTTGTAGGAATGAAAATATGTTAAGTTTGGGCAGTTTTATTACATAAACCTTTGTATTGGTGGTAACAAGGCAAGTGTTGAGTATTGAGTTTTGATTAATAAATAATACATTGGTTTTTAAAAGACAGCAATTACTGTTCCTTTATAATGTAATCTTCAGAAGTAAGTATGTTCTGGATAAAAATATCTAATATGCTCCCTTAGTGTTATTGAGCACAGAAGCCATCAATGCACACTCAATTTTAGAACCATCTTTAAAAAAAAGATGAGAAATTGTGTTGGTTTCTGTTCCAATCACTTTGCTCCAAAGTTTTTCAATGGAGTATAAAGAAAAAAACAGAATAATTTTAGGAAGTAAATTTAACTACACTATAATGCATTAAAACACGATTGCAAAAATTTAAACAGTGAGTATACTGTTTAAATGACTAAACAGTATACTCTTTGAATATACGTCTTAGAATGACTAAACACCCCAAAATTGTTCATAAGCCATTTCTAGAGAGAACACAGAGAAAGAGGAACTCATTTACTGCTGCTGGGACTGCACAACAGTAAAGTTTTTTGGAAAGCTGGAAGTTTACTGACAAAACTAAATATAATCTTACAATGTAATTGAGCAATTATACTTCTGGATATCTGTCCAACTTATTAGAGAATGTATTTGCATGCTGAAAACTGCATGTAATATTTAAAGAAGCTTTATTCATAATCACCTAAAACCAAAAATATCCTTCAATAGAGGAACAGATGAACAAACTATCTTGCATCCTTACAATGGAATAGTGTTCATCAATAAAATAAAATTGAGCAGACTTCTAGCGTCTGGTTCCATAAGTAGGGAGCTTGAAAGTTGCCAATGTGTACTAAAAGCAAGTAGAAAGCAGAACAAACTGCTTTCAAACTGCATGTAAACAAATGTTTTGCATCCAAAAGAGCCAAGGCACAGGACAAATCATTGCCTTCAAGATAAGAGAGACAGGCAAACACAATTAGGCACAATTCATTGTAGAGCAGAGATTCAGGAGCAGAAACTGCCATGGGATGCAGTGCTTGAGTAGGAAAACAAGAACTGCAACTGATTTCTGACTTCAGGAAACTCAATGTAAAAAACTCTAAGCTAAAAATTATAGGGGAACTAGCCACAGCCCTTCTCCCACAGTGTTATCCTCTAGGAACTCAACTGAGTTCTCACAATAAATATTAGAAAAATATTCTGCATGTTTCCAGCAAAGAAAGAGGAAAATAACCATGTTAAAAGATGAGAAATTGTGTTGGTTTCTGTTCCAATCCAAACTTTGTTTTTTCCCCAGTGTTATTGAGCACAGAAGCCATCAATGCACACTCAATTTTAGAACCATCTTTAAAAAAGATGAGAAATTGTGTTGGTTTCTGTTCCAATCACTTTGCTCCAAAGTTTTCAATGGAGTATAAAGAAAGAAACAGAATAATTTTAGGAAGTAAATTTAACTACACTATAATGCATTAAAACACGATTGCAAAAATTTAAACAGTGAGTATACTGTTTAAATGACTAAACAGTATACTCTTTGAATATACCTCTTAGAATGACTAAACACCCCAAAATTGTTCATAAGCCATTTCTAGAGAGAACACAGAGAAAGAGGAACTCATTTACTGCTGCTGGGACTGCACAACAGTAAAGTTTTTTGGAAAGCTGGAAGTTTACTGACAAAACTAAATATAATCTTACAATGTAATTGAGCAATTATACTTCTGGATATCTGTCCAACTTATTAGAGAATGTATTTGCATGCTGAAAACTGCATGTAATATTTAAAGAAGCTTTATTCATAATCACCTAAAACCAAAAATATCCTTCAATAGAGGAACAGATGAACAAACTATCTTGCATCCTTACAATGGAATAGTGTTCATCAATAAAATAAAATTGAGCAGACTTCTAGCGTCTGGTTCCATAAGTAGGGAGCTTGAAAGTTGCCAATGTGTACTAAAAGCAAGTAGAAAGCAGAACAAACTGCTTTCAAACTGCATGTAAACAAATGTTTTGCATCCAAAAGAGCCAAGGCACAGGACAAATCATTGCCTTCAAGATAAGAGAGACAGGCAAACACAATTAGGCACAATTCATTGTAGAGCAGAGATTCAGGAGCAGAAACTGCCATGGGATGCAGTGCTTGAGTAGGAAAACAAGAACTGCAACTGATTTCTGACTTCAGGAAACTCAATGTAAAAAACTCTAAGCTAAAAATTATAGGGGAACTAGCCACAGCCCTTCTCCCACAGTGTTATCCTCTAGGAACTCAACTGAGTTCTCACAATAAATATTAGAAAAATATTCTGCATGTTTCCAGCAAAGAAAGAGGAAAATAACCATGTTAAAATATGAGAGGACACTCTGCCAGAATATAAATAAACATTTTAAAATTTTACAGTGGTAAACTACCTCAGTTTTGTATAAATTAAAAATATATATTAAAAATCACATGGAACCACAAAAGAGCCTGAATAGCTAAAACAAACTTCAGGAAGAAGAACAAAGCAGGAGATAGCTTATATTTTAATTTCAAAATACTTCACAAAGCCAGAGAAATTAAAACAGTATGGTAATGACACAAAGGCAGACATATATACCAATGAAACAGAACAGATGAACAATTCAGAGATAAATGTACACACTTTTGAGTAACTGATTTTTGATGAGGATGCCGAGAATACACAGTGGGAGAGAACAGTCTCTTTAACAAATGTTGGTGGAGAAACTGGATATCTATGTGTAAAAAAAAAGGAATTCCAGATCTTCTACACTGACAGAAAAATCATATAAAAATATACTGAAGAAGAATGTAAAGCCTAAAACTATAAAATATCTAGAAGAAAAGATAAGTAAAAAGTCTGATAATACTAGCAGTCTTGGCAACATTTTTTTAATATAATGCCAAAACACAAGTAATAAAAGCAAACCTAGACAAGTAGGGATATCCAAATTAAAAATTTTGCATTCTTCCACTTGTTAATGTGGTATATCACACCTATTGATTTGAAGACTTGAAAATGCTTAGATCCCTGGGATAAATCCCACTTGATCATGGTGTGTAATCTTATTATTGCATTGATGAATTCAGTTTGCACTATTTCTAAAGGAATTTGTAAACAAATGTTTTGCATCCAAAAGAGCCAAGGCACAGGACAAATCATTGCCTTCAAGATAAGAGAGACAGGCAAACACAATTAGGCACAATTCATTGTAGAGCAGAGATTCAGGAGCAGAAACTGCCATGGGATGCAGTGCTTGAGTAGGAAAACAAGAACTGCAACTGATTTCTGACTTCAGGAAACTCAATGTAAAAAACTCTAAGCTAAAAATTATAGGGGAACTAGCCACAGCCCTTCTCCCACAGTGTTATCCTCTAGGAACTCAACTGAGTTCTCACAATAAATATTAGAAAAATATTCTGCATGTTTCCAGCAAAGAAAGAGGAAAATAACCATGTTAAAATATGAGAGGACACTCTGCCAGAATATAAATAAACATTTTAAAATTTTACAGTGGTAAACTACCTCAGTTTTGTATAAATTAAAATATATATTAAAAATCACATGGAACCACAAAAGAGCCTGAATAGCTAAAACAAACTTCAGGAAGAAGAACAAAGCAGGAGATAGCTTATATTTTAATTTCAAAATACTTCACAAAGCCAGAGAAATTAAAACAGTATGGTAATGACACAAAGGCAGACATATATACCAATGAAACAGAACAGATGAACAATTCAGAGATAAATGTACACACTTTTGAGTAACTGATTTTTGATGAGGATGCCGAGAATACACAGTGGGAGAGAACAGTCTCTTTAACAAATGTTGGTGGAGAAACTGGATATCTATGTGTAAAAAAAAAGGAATTCCAGATCTTCTACACTGACAGAAAAATCATATAAAAATATACTGAAGAAGAATGTAAAGCCTAAAACTATAAAATATCTAGAAGAAAAGATAAGTAAAAAGTCTGATAATACTAGCAGTCTTGGCAACATTTTTTTAATATAATGCCAAAACACAAGTAATAAAAGCAAACCTAGACAAGTAGGGATATCCAAATTAAAAATTTTGCATTCTTCCACTTGTTAATGTGGTATATCACACCTATTGATTTGAAGACTTGAAAAATGCTTAGATCCCTGGGATAAATCCCACTTGATCATGGTGTGTAATCTTATTATTGCATTGATGAATTCAGTTTGCAACTAGTTTGCTAAAGGAATTTGCATCTGTTTTCATCAGTAATAATGGTCTGTAATTGTGCGCACACACACACACACACACACATACAAATATACATACACACACATATTTTTCCCCTCTAGTTTTGGTATCAGGGTGATGCTGGCTTCATAGAATGGGTTCAACAGTACTGCTTCTGATACAATTTTTAGAACAGTTTGAGAATCATGGGTGCTAAATTTTCTCCAAATATTTGGACAAATTCATCTATGAAGTTATCTGGTGCTGCACTTTCATTTGCTGTTTTTTTTTTTTTTAATTACTGATTCAATTTCACTCCTGATTCAGTTTTTTGAGATTGCACATTTCTAAGAACATGTCCATTTCTTATAGGTTGTCCAATTTATTTGCATACAGTTGTTTCTAGTAGTCTATTATGACATTTGTATTTCTATGGCATCTTTGTAACTTCTTATTCATTTCTGATTTTATTGATTTGGGCCCTCAATAGATGCAAAAAAAGATTTTGACAAAATTCAGCACCCATTTGCGATTAAAAAAAAAAAAAAAAAAAAACACTCTCCAAAAATTGGGCATACAGAGAAAATACCTCAATGTAATAAAGGCTGTTTATGACAAACTCACAGCTAAAATCATACTCAGTGATGAAAATCTGAAAGCATTCCTTTAAGATCAAAAACTAGACAAGGATGGCCACTTTGAGCACCTTTATTCAACATAATATTGGAAATCATAGCCATGGCAATCCAAAAAAAACTAAAAAAAACAAGGAGGCATAGCTTCAGATCTTCTACACTGACAGAAAAATCATATAAAAATATACTGAAGAAGAATGTAAAGCCTAAAACTATAAAATATCTAGAAGAAAAGATAAGTAAAAAGTCTGATAATACTAGCAGTCTTGGCAACATTTTTTTAATATAATGCCAAAACACAAGTAATAAAAGCAAACCTAGACAAGTAGGGATATCCAAATTAAAAATTTTGCATTCTTCCACTTGTTAATGTGGTATATCACACCTATTGATTTGAAGACTTGAAAAATGCTTAGATCCCTGGGATAAATCCCACTTGATCATGGTGTGTAATCTTATTATTGCATTGATGAATTCAGTTTGCAACTAGTTTGCTAAAGGAATTTGCATCTGTTTTCATCAGTAATAATGGTCTGTAATTGTGCGCACACACACACACACACACACATACAAATATACATACACACACATATTTTTCCCCTCTAGTTTTGGTATCAGGGTGATGCTGGCTTCATAGAATGGGTTCAACAGTACTGCTTCTGATACAATTTTTAGAACAGTTTGAGAATCATGGGTGCTAAATTTTCTCCAAATATTTGGACAAATTCATCTATGAAGTTATCTGGTGCTGCACTTTCATTTGCTGTTTTTTTTTTTTTTTAATTACTGATTCAATTTCACTCCTGATTCAGTTTTTTGAGATTGCACATTTCTAAGAACATGTCCATTTCTTATAGGTTGTCCAATTTATTTGCATACAGTTGTTTCTAGTAGTCTATTATGACATTTGTATTTCTATGGCATCTTTGTAACTTCTTATTCATTTCTGATTTTATTGATTTGGGCCCTCAATAGATGCAAAAAAAGATTTTGACAAAATTCAGCACCCATTTGCGATTAAAAAAAAAAAAAAAACACTCTCCAAAAATTGGGCATACAGAGAAAATACCTCAATGTAATAAAGGCTGTTTATGACAAACTCACAGCTAAAATCATACTCAGTGATGAAAATCTGAAAGCATTCCTTTAAGATCAAAAACTAGACAAGGATGGCCACTTTGAGCACCTTTATTCAACATAATATTGGAAATCATAGCCATGGCAATCAGCCATGGAAAAGGAATAAAAGAAATTCAAATTGGAAAGGGAAAAGTAAAACTTTCAATTTGCAGATGATATGACACTATACACAAAAATCCTAAAGATGCTACCAGGAAACTACCAGATCTCAGCAATGTTTCTGGTAAAGTTGCAAGATACAAAATTAAAATGCAGAAATATGTTGCATTTATACATCTTAACAATGAGTTATCACAATGAGAAATTGAGGAAACAATCACACCATTGTGTCAAAACAAAAAAAAGAGAAAATACATAGGAATAAGTATACTCCAATGAAGTAAAAGATTTGTACTGAGAAATTATAAAATGCTGATGAAAGAACGTGAAGTCAACAAAAACAGATGAAAAGATATACCATGTTCCAGGATTGAAAGAATTAATATTGTTAATATGATCATACTACCCAATGAAATCTACAGATTCAAATCAATCAATATCAAATTACAAATGGCATTTTTCATAGAACTAGGATTATCATTTAATTTTTTTATGGAAACACTAAACATTCCAAATAGCAAAAATGATCTTGATAAACAAGAACAGAGCAGACAAAATCACTCTCTCTGACTTCAGACTCTACAAAGCTATAATAATCAAAGCAGCATTGTAGTAATTCAGATATAGACCTACAGATCAATGGAACAGATTAGAGAGTCCAGAAATAGATCCATGCAATTATGGTCAAAGAAATCTATAACAAAGGAGGCAAAAATATGCAATTGGAAAAGATATTTTTAGTATGTGGTGTTAGGAAAATTGGATAGCTACACATGGAAGAATGAAATTAGAACATTCACTAAAACTATATACAAAAGACTTGGATGTCAGAACAGAAACCATAAAACTCCTAGAAGAAAATATGGGCAGAACACTCTTTGACATAAATTATAGCAATGTATTTTTAGATATGCTTCCTAAAACAAAAGAAATAAAAGCAAAAATAAATGGGACCTAACTAAACTTAAAATATTTCGTACAACAAAGGAAATCATCAACAAAACAAAAAGACAGCCTACTAAATGGGAGAAAATATTTGAAAATGATATGACCAAAAGGGGTTAAAACCTAAAACATACAAACTGTTCACATAACTCAACATCATAAAAACAACCTGATTACCAAAATAATACAAAATTAATAATGGAAATCAGAACAGAAGATTTGAATAGATATTTTTCAAAGCAGACTTGCAGATGGACAACAGGCTCATGAAAAGATGTTCAACATTGTTACAGAGAAATACACATTAAAACCCCAACAAGGTCACATCTGTTTAAACAATGATCATAAACATCACCACAAATAGCAAATGCTAGCAAGCACATGAAGAAAAGGGAATCTCAGACATTGTCACTGTGAACGTAAACTGGTGAAGTCAGTGTGGAAAATAGCATAAATATTTTTCAAAAAATAAAAAACCTAAAACTAGAGCTACCATGTGATCCAGAAATTCCAGTCTTGGGTATATAACCAAGATAAATAAAAATATTCATTGAAAAAGACATACTCATCCCAATGTTCATAGGAGCATTATTTACAATCGCCAAGAAATTGAAGCAACCTAAGTGTCCATGAATGGATAAAGAGGATGTTATTTATTACGTGAAATAAATCAGACAGAGAGAGACAAAAACTGTTTGATATCACATATGCAGAATCTAAAAAATAGACTTAGTGAATATAACAAAAAAGGGACAAATTCACAGATACAGTGTTCACCAGTATGGAGAGGAGAGGGGAAAGAGCAAGATCGTAGGAGATTAAGAGGAACCAATCACTGTGTACAAAACAGGTAAATTAAGTTAATAAGGATGTCTTGTACAACAAAGGAAATGTATTAATAGTATTTCACAGTAACTGAATGGAATAGAACCTTTACAAAGTTTGTGTCTCAGTGGTAAAGAATTTACCTGCAATGCAGAAAGTTTGGGATTGATCCCTGGATCAGAAGGTTTCCTTGGAGAAGGAAATGGCAAGCTAATCCATTATTCTTGCCTTAAAAATTCTATGGATAGAGGAACCTGGTAGGCTACAGTCCATGAGGCTGCAAGAGCTGGTCATGAGTTAGTGACTAAACCACCACTACCAGTACATACTTGTATACCTGTAACTTATACCAATATTGTATATCAACTATATTTCAATAAAACTAAATAAATACATAAAGTTTTAAAAAATCTGCTCAGAAAGGAAAGAAACAAATGAAAAGGCAACTATAAAATGAAAGTCAATATTTGCAGCCATATCTCAGATAATGGTTAATTTCTAAAATGTATGAAGAACTCATATAATACAACAGCAAAAGAAAAAAAAAAACAGATAATCTTATGAAAAATAGGGTAAGGCTCTGAATAGAAATTTCCACTAAGAAGACACACAAATGGAGAACAGGTATATTAAAAGATGTCCCGCACAACTAATCATTAAGGAAAACAAAAGTATAAGACAAAACCTTATACCTGTTAAGATGGCTATTATCAAAACAGAAAAAATAGATAACAAGTGTTGATGAGGATATAAAGAAACTGGAACATCTGTGCATTGTTGGCAGAGATGTACACAGTACAGCTACAATAAGTAAATGGCATGGAGATTTCTAAAAACATTTAAGTTTGAATTACTTAATGACCCAGCAATTTTACTTCTGGTTATTTATTCAAAAGAATTACAACCAAGGTCTGGAAAATGTATCAATACTCCAACTTCATGGCGATACTTTTCATAATAGCCAAAATATGGAAACAACCTGTACATTCATAGACAAACAAATGAATAAAGAAGCTGTTGTATATGTATGCAGTGAAGATATTACTCAGCCTTAAAAAAGAAGAAAATGCTAAAATAAGATACAATGTGGATCAACCTTGAATATTTTATGCTAAATTAAATAAGCCTATCTTGGAAGGGCAAATAATTCTCTTTAGGTGAGATATTTAAGATAATCAAATAAAATGAGACCTAGAATGGTAATTGCTAGAGACTGAACCTTGAGGAAGATGAGTTGCTGACCAATGGGCATAAAGTCTTAATTATGCAAGATAAATAAAGTGTAAAGCTCTATTGTACAATATTGTTTCTATAGGTAATAATATTTAATTGTATACTTGAAAATTTGGTAAAAGTTTAGGTATTAAGTTGTCTTCTCAGAGTCAACCTATATTTCTTTAACAAAATAGAAATCAATTAACATTTCTAAACAATAAATCAAAGTAGGCAAATAAGATTTGAAACTTGGTTAGGGAGATTTAATCACAGAGTAACATTGTGTTTCTAGATGTAAGTAATGTGTTGCTAGATATAGTGATCACTGCAGGATTTCCCAAGAAACTTAAAGAACTTGAATATCTAAATGATATTTTCAGATTTCTTGTGATATTTCAGTATAACCAGAAATTCTCTCAAAATCTTTAAGTAAAAGCTTTAAAGAAATTCGTTACTCAAAATTCTTGTGTGTCTTTTGAAATTTGTTTTTGCTTGTACTATAAATCAAGACTATTATTTTTTGTCTGTTTGCTTATCCCAGAGATAAAGGAACCAAAAAAAAGGAAACAAAACAGAGCAAGAAAAAGCATTCAGGAAAGGCAGATAGAAGCTACTGGTAATAATAAACTGATGTTCCTAAGGAATTTGAAGAAATGAGGAAGAAACATCCTGCCACTGAATATTTACTCAATCTTAACCTACATATTAAGTATCAGAGACAGATAGAATTTCTTACGTCTGTTCCTATACTGCCCATCATGATACATCTTAATACTGTGTATATATCACAATATGGTATACTTAATACTATAACACAACTGTTCTTATTTAAGTCTCCATAGGCATTAATGCCTCTCTTCTCCTAAGAAACAGTTCAGACTTGAAATTCTATTTCTGAGTGTATTATTGATCCTGATCTTAGAAGCCTTGTGAATTTATTAGAACTGAGTTTTTAAAGTACACCTAGATTCTATTATATGTGCTTAAACTTCTAGATGAATTTCTAGGGTAGTGAAAAATTATCATATTATCACAGGTAGAAGAGCATAAAATTGCTATGTCCAGGAGGATAAAATCGCTACATATTAGTTTAAAATATGATAACTCACAGTAACTTTAAAAACTATAGTAATATAAAATCTTTAGAACAGATTTGTAAAAATTTGGAAGAACAGTAATGATGAAGCATTTATTTCTCTGACTGGTACTTACATCAAATGAAATGGCAATCAGCATGCTATGGTGTAAGAAAAAGCCATTTATTTTACTACATTCTGAGAAAGAAATCTACAATAGATATATGTTGTTCTTCCTTCTCTCAGAAACTCCCTGAATGGCAATCCCGTGTATTACATGACCTTCAGCATTCCTTGAACTGAACACCTTGTATTCTACTGGTCTCAATTGCAGTATAATCCTGGGAAAGAATTAACCCAAAGCCAGATAAAATGGACTATTTGTATCCATGGCTTCCTCTCACATTTGCAGCAAAGGATCACTGAAATAAGCATCAGAATTTGTCAACATAATAGATTTAACCTCAGTTAAAATAGTCTGCAGAACTTGAACAAAATAAAGTCCTCTGTAAATAAGTGTACATCCGGGAAATTTGAATAACACATGCTTTATGGTATTTTCTTCACAAAGTCTAAAGTTTAGATTTTTAAAAGCATGACTTAGAATCCCTTGATGGCTGAAAGGACAATACTGAAACAGAGAATGTGCAAGTCAATGCATGAAGGCAGAAACAGTAAGCTACTTATCCAGGAAAAAAAAAATCTTTATTTATATTGCTAGTCCCTCCTTCTACCTAGGTGAATGTGCTTTTCATTACTTTAAAATTCAATGGAAAATACTTGAGAGTTTATGCATATGCACAATATGGTATACTTAATAACTATAACACAACTGTTCTTATTTAAGTCTCCATAGGCATTAATGCCTCTCTTCTCCTAAGAAACAGTTCAGACTTGAAATTCTATTTCTGAGTGTATTATTGATCCTGATCTTAGAAGCCTTGTGAATTTATTAGAACTGAGTTTTTAAAGTACACCTAGATTCTATTATATGTGCTTAAACTTCTAGATGAATTTCTAGGGTAGTGAAAAATTATCATATTATCACAGGTAGAAGAGCATAAAATTGCTATGTCCAGGAGGATAAAATCGCTACATATTAGTTTAAAATATGATAACTCACAGTAACTTTAAAAACTATAGTAATATAAAATCTTTAGAACAGATTTGTAAAAATTTGGAAGAACAGTAATGATGAAGCATTTATTTCTCTGACTGGTACTTACATCAAATGAAATGGCAATCAGCATGCTATGGTGTAAGAAAAAGCCATTTATTTTACTACATTCTGAGAAAGAAATCTACAATAGATATATGTTGTTCTTCCTTCTCTCAGAAACTCCCTGAATGGCAATCCCGTGTATTACATGACCTTCAGCATTCCTTGAACTGAACACCTTGTATTCTACTGGTCTCAATTGCAGTATAATCCTGGGAAAGAATTAACCCAAAGCCAGATAAAATGGACTATTTGTATCCATGGCTTCCTCTCACATTTGCAGCAAAGGATCACTGAAATAAGCATCAGAATTTGTCAACATAATAGATTTAACCTCAGTTAAAATAGTCTGCAGAACTTGAACAAAATAAAGTCCTCTGTAAATAAGTGTACATCCGGGAAATTTGAATAACACATGCTTTATGGTATTTTCTTCACAAAGTCTAAAGTTTAGATTTTTAAAAGCATGACTTAGAATCCCTTGATGGCTGAAAGGACAATACTGAAACAGAGAATGTGCAAGTCAATGCATGAAGGCAGAAACAGTAAGCTACTTATCCAGGAAAAAAAAAATCTTTATTTATATTGCTAGTCCCTCCTTCTACCTAGGTGAATGTGCTTTTCATTACTTTAAAATTCAATGGAAAATACTTGAGAGTTTCTGTAATTTGAGCTTAATTAAATATATGTGAAAAACTCACCTAAGTCAAGCTTTGCCTGAAATGTGATTTATCAAAATGATGTGGGAATACAAATAGATTCAATTCTTCAGGTAAAACAAAGACCTATAGATGACATAGCCATTTCACTCCTAAACATGTTTCCAAGATGAATGAATGACAATGTCCCGCAAGAGACATGCATATTTTCATCAATAATTGCCAGTACATCTATTAGTTAGAAAGTTAGGCAAGAGCAAGGAGTGGAAGCCTAGCCAGAAAGAATGCAAGCTGATCTCTAAACCCCAACCCAGACTTGCCCAGGAGAGCTCACAGATATCCTACAGAAATAAACACACACACTTTCCCAGCTTCTGTGCCATGTGCCCTAGGCACACAATGTATATAAACCAACCACAGGGGCTTCTCTGGCACATGTGCCCTTGATGCACAGCTGTGTCCTCAAGTCACTGGAGGTAGTTTGGAGCCCATTAAGGGTTCATAAATATTATATACACACATACATCTGGTTATGACAGACTGAATTATAGGAAAGACATATGCAATGGAGCTTGTTGCTAAGTAAGTTACAACTGTGAATCAAAATTCTCGGTTCATGCCCATCTAGATGAATACATAAAAACCCTACTTTGCATGTGCTTAGGCACAACTCCTTCCCTAATTGGCCTTAAGCATATGCCTATTTGCATTCCCTTTCCTGTTTGGCGGTGAGTAAAAATCCCTATTTTACATAGGGCAAAACCAAGAGGAGGAACTGGAAAGTACATAAAGGAAGACAAGAGGTATGTGAACTTTCCTTAAGGACTTACCTGCTCCCACTTCTCAGGAGTGTATTATCTGCTACCTGCTTAATTAAAGTTCTGTCTGCTTGAGCTATAACTGAGCTATAACTAGTCTGCTGTTTCAGACCCTTGCTATGATAACACAAGAGCTGAGAAATCCTGTCTGCTTGAGCTGGAATTAGTCAATCACTTCAAATCTTTGTTATGACAAGACAAGAAACAGGGAAAGAAACAAACTAACCTAACACAGAAATAAGTCAAAATTTCAACAACCTGAAAAGGGAAGAAATATTACTCAGATACAAAAAAGGAAAAAACATGGGCTTATCCAACATAGATGATGTTATATGTGTAATGATAAAGGAAGGAAGGAATGCAGATACAAAAATGTGATTTATACATGGAGCTAAGATGGTGGCATAGAAGGACGTGCATTCATCTCTCCTGCAAAATTACCTGAAATGCAACAAGTTCCTGAAAAACCATCGACAGGGGGAGGACGGACTGGATCACAAAAAAGATACTCCACATCGAAGAACAAAGGAGAAGCCGCAACAAGATTGTAGGAAGGGCACAATTGCGCTTTTGATAGTCAAACCTCATACCCGCCAGAGAGGCTGGGTGGGCCAAATATGCAAAGCCTGTTGCAAATCAAGACCGGGGAAAGGAGCAGTGACACCCACAAAGGATTGAACCAGACGTACTTTAGAGGCTCCAAGTGCCCCCTTAAGCTGGAAGCGCCCTTGAGCAGTCCTCGGAAAGACGGCACTCAATTCCCTTCGAAGGAGGTTATCATTAACCCGATCATAGGGCCACCCAGTAGGACTGGAGACTCTGTGCACACTGAGATCCGGGAGAAAGGAAATAGCAATCCCACACGAGACTGAGCCAGACTCAGCTCTGAGTATTCTGAAGTCTCCCGTGGGTGGCGGGGGTCGATGGTGGTCTGCAGCAGGGTCGGCGACATTACGGAAGTGCTTCCCATAGAGCCTATGGGAATAAATCCTTTGTGAGAAAGGCTCCATTACCTCCATTGTAGTTTGGCTGCAGGTCAAACTACAGGGAGGAAATTTAGCTCCACCCAGCAACAGAGGTATCTGGATTAATGATTAAGAAAATACCAGGGCCAGCCTGGGTGGGCCTTCTAGTTCTGGAACAGGTAGAAATTCACAAGCAGTAAAAATGGCCTTCAGAGCCAACCACTGCCAGAGCAACAAAAAGAATGATAATTCCTGAATAGTCAGCAAGAGACAGAAGAACATAAACATTCACTATTTTCATATTTTGACAGGAGCTGGATTTACTGCTGGATATTTTTTTTAATTTAATTTTATTTTTTATTCTTTTTTCTTGTCTTTTTTTCTTTACTTTTTTTTCACACTTTTTTTTTTCCTTTTTCTCATCCCCTCAGCCCCTCTCACACATTTTTTTCCCTTTCTTCCACTGAATTCTATTGAAGCTACAAAACGTATAAGTAAGACTGAATATATTCAAATCTACATAATTTTTTTTCTTTTAAACCATACATTTTATTTTGGTATATACTTCTGGTTCCACATTGGCCTTTTTTGGTTCTGTGGGGGTCTTGTTTGTTTTTATTGCTTTGTTTCTCTATATTTTTCTATATACTGATCTCTGTTTTAATTTTTAAATTTTTATATATATTTTTACTTCCTCCACAACTATTTCTTTGCTTTCTCTGATGCTCTTTTCCTACAGCACTAAACTCTAATACATACAAATCTTTATCTCCCTATATTTAACTTTGTAGTATTATTCTATATCGCTCTTCTATCCTCCTTTTCTCTTTTTCCCTTTCCCGACCATATTTCTTAGTCTGTTTGTCCTCATTCCTTATCCCCAACTTGGACCCTGATCTAGCATTATTCTCCAATATGTGCTCTAGTTAGTTTCATTAACTGAAGGATATCATTCTTGATTTTCTCTATACATCATGCTAACAGTATTGCACTGTATTCTTTGTTCGAGTGTTTGAGTTATATTATGGCTGTACATGTTTGTGCATATAATTTAGTATGCTCGATAGTATTTGCATGTTATTTAAATTGCCATTTGTCAAAGATATACCTTCTGTTTCTCATTCATGTATATATGTTTTAATACCATTTAATGCCATAACAAACCCGCCATGAAATCTTCATTCCCTGCACAGGCCCAGGGGCTTTAGGGAGGAAGCAATGACTCCAAAACCCTACAATACTAGAGAACACCTAACCTTAGAGAGCATTAAACAGATAATGCTGTCTTACCAACAAAGGTAAGCACGTGTATGCAAGTCCTGAGATCAACCAACCACCAACATCACCCAGAATAATATGCCTCATCCAAACAACAAACACCGACAGACGTAACTCAAGGTCTGGGAAAAGGAAACCCCAAACATAGTTAGTTAAAAAATTAATAATAACAATGAGGGGCTACCCTGGTGGTCCAGTGGGTAAGGACACCGCCTTACAGTGCAAGGGGCGCTGGTTCAATCCCTGGCCTGGGAAGATCCCATGTGCCACGGAGCAGCTGGACCGATGTGTCCAATTACTGAGCCGGAGCTCTGGAGGGCATGCGCCCAGAGCCGTCGCTCTGCGACAACAGAGGCCACCGCAATGGGAGGCCCACAGGAGCCAAAGAACAAAGATGGATGAAAATAGACAAATGAAAGACCAATAGAAGTGGCCCACCCATTCCCCTCCCTCCCTATCCCACCCCCCAAAAGATAAATAAATGAAATAAATGTTTTTTTTTAATTATAATAACAATGAAACTGAAGAGAAATAATACACAAGTGAAGGAACAATCCACAAACACACAAGTCCAAATAAGCAAAGAAGAATTAGACAAACTTTATAACAGTGAATTCAGAAGAATGATAGTAACGATGATCCAAGACACCGAAAACAGAATTTTAGAGATATTTCAAGAAGCAACTAACACACTGAATAAAGAAATACAAGAAATTTTAAAAAACCAACAAACAGAGACCAAAAACTCAATTGCTGAACTTAAAACACTATAGAAGGAGTCAAGAGCAGACTATCTGAGACAGAAGATCGTATAAGTGAGCTGGAAGATAGAATGGTGGAAGTAACTGCTGAAAAACAGAATCAAGCTCAAAGACTGAAAAGAGCAGAGGACAGTCTGAGAGACTTCTGGGATATCAAACTCACCAATATTCATACTATGGGGGTTCCAGAAGAAGAAGTAAAAAAGAAATGCTATGAGAAAATTTTTGAAGAGATTATAGTTGAAAATTTCCCCAACATGGGAAAAGAAATAGTCAATCAAGTCCAAGAAGCACAAAGAAAACCATACAGAATAAACCTGAGAAGAAACACACCAAGACACATATTAATGAAGCTAACACAAATTAAACACAGGGACAGAATTCTCAAAGCAGCAAGGGAAAAGCAACTAGCGACATACAAGGCAAAGCCCATACGTTTCACAGCTGATTTTTCAACAGAAACTCTGCAGGCCAGAAGGGAATGGCAAGACATATTCAAACTGCTGAAACAGAATAATCTGCAACCAAGAATGCTCTACCCTTCAAGGATCTCATTCAAGATTGATGGAGAAATCAAAGGCTTTGCAAATAAGCAAAACTTAAAATTATTCTGTAACACCACACCAGCCTTACAACAAGTGTTAAAGGGCCTTATATAGACAACAAGTATAACAGAAGAAGAAGATCCACAAAACAAATCGATCATAGCATCTAAGAAGATGACAATAGGATCATTTGTATCAATAATTACTTTGAATGTAAATGGACTAAATGCCCCAACCAGAAGACAAAGACTGGCTGAATGGATACTAAAACAATATCCATACATATGCTGCCTACAAGAAACTCACTTCAGACCTAGAGACATTCATAGACTGAAAGCAAGAGCATGGAAAAAGATATTCCACGCAAACGGAAATCAAATGGAGTAGCAAACCTCATATTAGACAAAAGAGACCTCAAAATAAAGAAGATTCTAAGAGACAAGGCAGGACACTACATCATGATTAAGGGATCGATCCAAGAGGAAGAAATAACAGTCATGAATATCTACACACCCAACACAGGAGCACCACAACACAAGACAAACACTTTCGGACATAAAAGAAGACATCGACACTAACACAATCATAGCAGGAGACTTTAACACTCCTCTCACACCAATGGACAGATCATCCAAACAGAAAATTAACAAAGAAACACAAGCCTTAAACATCACACTAGAAGAGATGGACCTCATGGATATCTTTAGGACCTTCCATCCAAAAGCAGAAGAATACACTTTCTTCTCAAGTGCTCATGGACATTCTCCAGGATAGACCACATCTTGGGCCAGAAATCAAACCTCAGTCAATTAAAGAAAACTGAAATTATATCAGCCATCTTCTCTGACCACAATGCAATGAGAGTAGAGATCAACTATAAGGAAACAACTGCTAAAAACACAAACACATGGAGGTGAAACAACACACACCTAAAAAGCAAACTCATTAACAAAAAAATCAAAGGAGAAATTTAAAAATTCCTAGAAGAAAATGACAACAAACACAAGATAGTGCAAAACCTATGGGATACCGCAAAAGCAGTTCTAAGAGGAAGTTTATAGCAAAAATCAAAGAAATAAAGAGAATACTTAAAATTATTCTGTAACACCACACCAGCCTTACAACAAGTGTTAAAGGGCCTTATATAGACAACAAGTATAACAGAAGAAGAAGATCCACAAAACAAATCGATCATAGCATCTAAGAAGATGACAATAGGATCATTTGTATCAATAATTACTTTGAATGTAAATGGACTAAATGCCCCAACCAGAAGACAAAGACTGGCTGAATGGATACTAAAACAATATCCATACATATGCTGCCTACAAGAAACTCACTTCAGACCTAGAGACATTCATAGACTGAAAGCAAGAGCATGGAAAAAGATATTCCACGCAAACGGAAATCAAATGGAGTAGCAAACCTCATATTAGACAAAAGAGACCTCAAAATAAAGAAGATTCTAAGAGACAAGGCAGGACACTACATCATGATTAAGGGATCGATCCAAGAGGAAGAAATAACAGTCATGAATATCTACACACCCAACACAGGAGCACCACAACACAAGACAAACACTTTCGGACATAAAAGAAGACATCGACACTAACACAATCATAGCAGGAGACTTTAACACTCCTCTCACACCAATGGACAGATCATCCAAACAGAAAATTAACAAAGAAACACAAGCCTTAAACATCACACTAGAAGAGATGGACCTCATGGATATCTTTAGGACCTTCCATCCAAAAGCAGAAGAATACACTTTCTTCTCAAGTGCTCATGGACATTCTCCAGGATAGACCACATCTTGGGCCAGAAATCAAACCTCAGTCAATTAAAGAAAACTGAAATTATATCAGCCATCTTCTCTGACCACAATGCAATGAGAGTAGAGATCAACTATAAGGAAACAACTGCTAAAAACACAAACACATGGAGGTGAAACAACACACACCTAAAAAGCAAACTCATTAACAAAAAAATCAAAGGAGAAATTTAAAAATTCCTAGAAGAAAATGACAACAAACACAAGATAGTGCAAAACCTATGGGATACCGCAAAAGCAGTTCTAAGAGGGAAGTTTATAGCAATACAATCCTACCTCAAGAAACTAGAAAAATATCAAACAGAGGACCTAACCCTACACTTAAAACAATTGGAGAAAGAAGAACAAAAACATCCCAAAGCCAGCAGAAGAAGAGAAATCATAAAGATCAGAGCAGAAATAAATGAAAAAGAAATGAAGGAAATAATAATAAGGATAAATAAAACAAAAAGCTGTTTTTTCAAAAAGATTAACAAAATCAACAAACCACTCGCCAGACTCATCAAAAAAAAAAAAAAAAAAAAACCCAGAGAAGAACCAGATCAGCAAAATCAAAAAAGGAAAAGGAGATATTACAACAGATAATGCAGAAATCCTAAGAGACTATTATGAACAACTATATGGAAATAAACTGGACAACCTGGAAGAAATGGACAGTTTCTTGGGGAAGATTAATCTCCCAAGACTGAACCAGGAAGAAACAGAAAGTATGAACAACCCAATCACAAGCTCAGAAATTGAATTTGTGATGAAAAATCTACCCAAAAATAAAACTCTAGGGCCAAATGGCTTCACAAGTGAATTCTACCAAATATTTAAAGAAGAACTAATACCTGTCCTTCTAAAACTCTTTCAAAAAATTGCACAGGAAGGAACACTTCCAAGCACATTCTATGAGGCCACCATCATCCTGATACCAAAGCCAGGGATATACATATGACTAATCTTGGATCATACATATCTTTAAACAACAAAACTATGTAAAAGTAAAAAGTAAAATAAAAATGAAAAAAAAAGAAACATTAAGAAAATAGACTAAAATAAATATATATACAATGCAAAAAAACATGAAAAAAGAAAACTACCAGAGCTAATCAACAAATTCAGCAAAGTCATGAGATACAAAATCAATGCACATAAATCATTGGCATTCCTATATACAAACAATGAAAAATCAGAAAATGAAATCAAAGAGGCAATCCCTTTCACCACTGCAACCAAGAGAATAAAATACCTAGGAATAAACCTACCCAAAGAAACAAAAGAACTGTACACAGAAAATTACAAGACACTCATGAAAGAAATTAAAGAAGACTTAAACAGATGTAGAGATATTCTATGTTCCTGGATCGGAAGAATCAATATTGTGAAAATGACCATACTACCAAATATCATCTATAGATTCAATGCGACCCCTATCAAACCACCAATGACATTTTTCACAGAACTAGACCAAAGAAGTTCATATGGAAACCACAGTTCATATGGAAACACAAAAAACCCCGAATAGCCAAAGCAATCCCTAGAAAGGAAAATGGAACTGGAGGGATCAGCCTCCCTAACTTCAGACTCTATTACAAAGCAACAGTCATCAAGACAGTATGGTACTGGCACAAAAACAGAAACATCGTCCAATGGAACAAGATCAAGAACCCAGAGAAACACACACACACACATATGGGTACCTTATTTTTGACAAAGGAGGTGAAAATTTTAAATGGGACAAAGACAGCCTCTTCAACAAATGGTGCTGGGAAAATTGGACAGCTACATGCAAGAAAATGAAGTTGGAACATTCCCTGACACCATACACAAAGAGAAACTCAAAATGGATTAAAGACCTAAAAGTAAGACCAGAAACCATAAATCTCTTA
Organism: Tragulus kanchil; assembly: GCA_022376925.1. Classification (NCBI taxonomy): domain Eukaryota; kingdom Metazoa; phylum Chordata; class Mammalia; order Artiodactyla; family Tragulidae; genus Tragulus; species Tragulus kanchil. The sequence continues at coordinate 106,864,482 of JAIOJX010000023.1, read as the reverse complement.
GAGGAGAATATAGGCAAAACACTCAAGGCATCAATCAAAGCAAGATCTTCTCTGACCCACCTACTAGAATAGCAGAACTAAAAACAAAAATGTGGGCCCTAATGAAACGTAAAAGCTTTTGTACAACAAAAGAAATCACAAAAAAGTTGAACAGACAACCCACACAATGGGAGAAAATAATAACAAATGAAACAACAGACAAAGAATTAATCTCCAAAATCTACAAGCAACTCAGACAACTCAACACTGAAAAAAATGAACAACCCAGTCAAAAAATGGGAAAAGGACCTAAACAGACACCTCTCCAAAGAGGACACACAAATGGCCATAAAGCGCATGAAATGATGCCCAACATCGCTTATGATTAGAGAAATGCAAATCAAAACAGAGATATCACCTCACACCTGTCAGAGTGGCCATCATTGACAAATCGACAGACAATACATGCTGGAGATGGTAAGGATAAAAGGGAACACTCTTGCATTGCCAGTGGGAATGTAAATTGATACAGCTGCTATGAAAGACAGTATGGAGATTCCTTAAGGAACTAAAAATAGAAGCATCATATGACCCAGCAATTCCACTCTTAGGCTTATCCCCTGATAAAATCAAAATTGAAAGAAACACCTATACCCCAATGTTCACTGCAACTCTGTATACAATAGCTGGAACATGGAAGCAACCTAGATGCCCATCGACGAATGAATGGATACAAAAGCTCTGATACATCTATAAAATTGAATACTACACAGCTGTAAAAAGAAATTCAGAAGAATCAGCCCTAGTGAGGTGGTTGGATCTAAAACCTATCATAAAAAGTGAAGTAAGTCAAAAAGAGAAAGACAACTACAGTATATTAACACATATATATGGAATCTAGTAAGAATAATGGTAACACTCTCCGTGAAGCAATGAAAAAACAGACATGGTAAACAGACATATGGACATTAGGGGAATGAACAGTGCGTGGGAGGCGTAAAAGTAGCATGAAAACCTATGCTATCATATGTGAAAAAAATAGCTATTGTCATTGCGCTGCGAGAAAAGGGAATCCTGCAGGGGTGTTGTGCGACGGCCTAGAGGGGTGGGATTGGAGGGACATACATATGATTAATCTGGCATCATACATATCTGTAAACAAGAAAACTCTGCAAAAAGTAAAATAAAAAAAAGAAAAAGAAAGGCCCTGATTCTTCACGAAAAGGTTAGTGAGTGAATAAACATGTACATGTTTTATGTTAAAAAACGAATGTGATTGATAATTTCATCTATATGAAGTTCAAAGAAGCACAAAAATAACTGAGGACAATGGGAGACAGAACACTGGATACTCTAGTGTTGAAGGGAAGGAGTACAAATTGTTGGGATTATCCTACATATAGATCTAAGAGATGTTCATACACACACTGATTCTGATTTTATTAGTGAGGAAAATGAGTTAAGAGTTTATGTAAATGCTATGACATGACTGTGAGTGAATAGCAGAACTTGATCATTTTGTAATATTAAAAAAATTTGAAGTTTTTTTTTTTTTTTTAAATCAGAGATTTTGTAACCTTGATCATTATTATTTAATATTATCTTGACTAAAAAATAGCAGAACTGGGCTCCCCTGGTGGTCCAGTTGGTAAAGAATTAAGGGAAAGTGCAGGGGGCACCAGTTTGATCCCTGGCCCAGAAGGATTCCACAAGCTGTGGAGCAGCTGGACTGCTGTGTCCAATTACGGGCCAACACTCTGAAGCACATGCACCCAGAGCCAGAGCTCTGCAATGAGAAACCTCACTGCAATGAGAGGCCCACACAGGCCAAAGAATAAATATAGATGGAAAATAAATAAAATTTTTAAAAAATCAATAAAAAGAGGCAAAAATTAAAAAATCCCAACAACGCAGAACTGGCTGAATTAAAACCTTTCAGTTCTTTCAGTTGAGTTATGTCTTTTATTTTTTTTTTTTTGATAGTCCATAAACTTTTCACTTAATTTATTTTTCTTTTTCTTAATTTATTTTTTAACATCAAAACTATTTTGTGTTGGGAGATAGCCAGTTAACAATGTTATGATAGTTTCAGGTGAACAAAAAAGACACTCCCCCATACATATACATACAACGTTTCAAAACAAATTATTTTTAAATTCTCTTTACAAGTTTAAAGTTAACTATAACTTTGAACTTTATCAAGTTGTAACAGAGTAATATTGTCAGCTGGCATTGCCAGCTTGTTCAAGACATGAGCAATTTCAAGAGTTCTGCCCAACTAAATTATATCTGAAAGACATTTAGCAAGGGGAATTACTTTAGCAGATATATTTGTATCAGCTCGTGATATTTTTGTTATTAAAACTACAGTAAAATATTCTCTAGCTACAGCATACCAACTAAGTGAATTCTGTAAATAGTAAGGATTCTCTGCCAATGGCTATCTGAATTCATTACTGCAACATCTTCACACCTGTTCTTTTTTCCTTACATGGCATTTATACTGTCAATACACATTTTACTTTCTTTTTATCAAGGTGTAAAGTAGTATGTTTTTTATTGACCTAAATACATCCATTTCATTTACCTTTGTTTACATAGCAAGTATTTTACTAAGAGAACTGTTTTTGCACTCCGTATTTGTAACAGATTTCCCTGGTGGCCCACACATCATGAAAAAAATTAAGTAGAAAGAATGTGAAGAGCTACATAATTGAACAGAAAACATTATATGTTACCTAGATAGCTGAACCAATTCAACATTATGGCTCGTGCTCAGTTGCTTCAGTTGATTCTGACTCTTTGCAACCCAATGGACTGTAACCCACCAGGCTCCTCTGTCTATAGGGATTGTCCAGGCAAGAATAGTGGAGTGAGTTGCCATTTCCTTCTCCAGAACATTATGAACGTTATTATCAGATAATTCCCTGAAGTGTGTGTTCAGCTCATGTTCTATCTGCAAGATCCCTGTTAAATATGGCTGTCTTAATTCACTCAAGTTGCCATCACATAATAATATTGACTCTGTGCCTTGAATAACATAAATGCATTTTCTCCCAGTTCATTAAGCCAGAAACTCAGGAGCCAGTGCCAGCAGCGTTGGTTTCTGATGAAGGTTTTCCTTCTGGGTTGTAGATTGCTGTCTTTTTAATATATTCTCATGTTATGGAGAAAGACAGAAAGACAGCAAGTCTTCTGATGCCTTTACTTAAAAGGGCACTGATTCCATTATGAAGACCCTGCCCTAAATCTAAGTATTTCTCAAAGATCCCTTCTCCAAATACCATACATTACAGATCAGAGCTTCAAGACAGGAATTTTAGGGTGACACAGTTAAGTTCCCTCACAATGCTTGCTACAGAACTTGTGGCACATGGCTTGATAGACTTTTTCAGCTTTTCCTTAATGTGGTCATTTTCTTTAAAAAATACATTTAAGTGTTTTTTTACATGATCAGCTCTCCATTTTATTTGCCATAATTCTAAAGTACTCCAGGGATCTAAAGAAAGAAAAAAATATCAATAACTTTTAATCTTCATTTTAATTTGAATGATTATATTAGGATATACAAACTGTCAAACTGCGGTTAGCTTATCAATTCATTAAATATGGCATAAATACCAATATGATCCCCATGGTTTAGTTGCACTGTTATATCTGACTCTTTGCAATCCCATGGAGCATCTGGCTCCTTGGTCCATGGGATTTCCCAGGCAAGAATACAGGGGTGTTCTGATCTTTCCTTACCCAGGGGATCCTCCTGACCCAGGGACCAGACATGAGTCTACGGCATTGGCAGGCAGACCCTTTAACACTGAGCCACCAGAGAAGCCCATATATTCCCTACTGTGTATATCGTTATGCACAAGATGCTAAGTAGTGTTTCTATTTTTAATCATTCTAATTTTAAACTAACCTTAGTTCTCCATTATTAAAATATTTGGACTTATAGAAATAGGCTATTAAATTATCAAATGTATACATGAAAGACACAGATATAGAACACACAAAGGGAAAGAAACTTCTAAAACACGCTTTTAACTTTCTGTTCTACAGTTCAGTTTTTTAATTGGATGGTAATCACATGAATTAAAAGTTTGAGTATATCAAACACAGAAAGCCCTTTTATATTTTATTCAAAACCAGCACAAAGACATACAAATGTATTTATACTGAAGAATTTTTATTTGACAACTAAGACTATTAATGCCTTGGTCAGATGAGTTAAAAACTCTGATGAGTTAAAAGCAGGAACGGTATATAGTGATGCTGCTAAAGTTCACTTGATTTCTACAAAAATCAGCAATAAAATAAGAAGGTATCTCCCCAAGATATTATAATCCAAAGTACAGAGTCAGAAATGGCAGAATAAGAAAATTCTATATGTTAGAGTGGCCTTCAGATAACCTTTAATATCTATTTTTAAAATATATTTTCTTCTACTTTCAAGTTAACCATTATTACTTAAATATTGCAGAGCTGATAGAAACTATCTTTTTCATTAATGAAAGTTCTATAGCTGTTTGAAAATAAGACTTTAATGAAACACATTTGCAAAGTGGAAGTGTTACATAACTTTCTGTATTTCTACATTTAAACATTAAGTACATAACAATTATCAAAGCAATTAAAAGTAAATGTTATCCAACTAGAACTAAAATTTGTATGTAAATATTGCTTCATTACATCTCTGAGGTAATTTCTACAGTCCCGAATTCACCATGGGCATTCTCACCTTTCCCCATTTTGTACTCTGCTACTTTTTTCTAGAACATTTCTTTGTTCTTATCCACCCAATAATTACTTGCATTTAATAAGAGTGGAGTTTCCTTTCAATTAATTTTGGATATGTCTGAGGTACTCTTCACATGGCTAGAAAGGTGGAAACCCTTGCCTCAACAGAGGATAACTCTGTGAAATAGTTTTTATGATAAATTTTTACCTAAGAATAGAATTTGATTCTCTTTTCCTTTTGCTATTCTGCTACAATTCTTCAGATAGACCAAAAACACCTGAATTTTTCCCTCAGGATCTTTTATTAGGGAGCCTGATCCATTATAGGTTTAATTTACTTTAAACAAGAATTAAATGATCCTTTTTTTTTTTTTTTTTTTTTTCAGCTCTTTACTGCCTACTCTCAATTCTGATGCCAGGTCCTTATTATTTATGAGAATTCTGATATACAATTTAATCTCCTTTTTCACTTGCTTTCTTTTCCATTCTGCCAGATAAAGATGTTCTCAATGAAAATAATAATAATGACTACAATTAATAATGCCTTTAAAAAATGCTTTCCAGTTACTATGTTGGAATTTCAGAAGGCAAAAAAAATGCACGTGTAGATATGTCAATGCGACTCTCCAATTTGTCCTCCATATCAATTCTTTTGCCACCCTGTGTCCACATGTTTGTTCTCAATGCCTGACCTGCAAGTAGGTTCATCTGAACCATTTTTCTAAATTCCATATATTGAGCTAGTATAGGATATATATTTTTTTCTCTTTCTGTCTTCACTCTGCATGACAGACTCTAGGGTCATTCTCTAGGAGGCTGTTGTGTAGCACAGGGAGCTCAGCTGGGTGTTTTTTGATGACCTAGAGGATTGGCATCGGGGGAGGGAGGAGGGGAATTGTATACATATAGGTGAGTCACTTTGTTGTACAGCAGAAACTAATAAAATATTGTAAAGCAATGATACTTCAGTAAAAAAGTGGATGCATGTGTACAGTTTGACATTTTTAATGAATTATTTCTTTTTAAGCATAAAATAAATGATTTTATTTTGCTATGTATCTGTAGTGTGAATTCAGAAATTTGAGGTTAATAGGGAGGATAATTTTGTATTAAAATTTCTATGAAGTATTTTCTTCACTCTAAAGCTTTTATTCATTGTTATATGGTGGAAATAGCCAGATTCAACCAACCGTGGACTTGATAGGACTGTAATATCTATTACTGAAAAACATCCATGTATAAGTGAACCCACACAGTTTAAACTTCCAGGGTTCAAGAGTTGATTGGTATCATGATTATTGTTTGATTTGACAATAGCTTTTAACAACCATCCTCTTTTCTTTTTCCTCTCAGTTTCCCTATTTGCCTCTTTCTTGCTCAGGCTAATTTGGGGGCTACTCCTTTGTTGTTTTATAATGCAGTACAAATTTTAGTCATTTATTTCCCTGAACTGTCATCGTTATTTTTCATGTTAGAATATATCTGTGATACCCTGCTGCAGAAGGAACACGTGTAATTCCTCAACACCACTGATCCTGTTGGCAAGTGTGATCTGCTTCTATCTTACAAGTGCCATTCTCATAGAAGTTGAAAATTTTATTTCCCTCACATATTCTGGTGCAAACTCATGGCTAGCACTTTTCTTGGACCATTTTAAATGTCGGTTTTTAAAGACATACAGTTGGAAGACTTCACTACAAATTTTATGTAGTATAAACCAATGCCACAAGTGAGCATTTAATAAAATATAAAGAAAAAAGTCTATTGAGACAGATTTTCAACTTCTACATTATGATAATAGTCCAAATATTTGTGCATTCATTTATAATTCACAATTTCCTTCAGTATAGAACATTTTGTCCTATCCACAGACTTGTAAAATTACTATGTAAAGTGTTATTTCCAATCTATTGAAATGAGACTGAGCCTCAAAGAGATTAATCATTCATCAAAGGTATCAGATATAATATAAAGATGGAAGCTCATATTCTAGGATAATATGCATTCTCTTAAATATCAGAGTTCTCATTTAATTAACTAATATTTTATATAATTACAAGTTATTATCTAATAACAATCTTTTAAGCTCAGAGAGAACACAATGTGCTTGCAGCTCAAGTTATCAGCATACCAGACTATAACAAACATATTATCAATGTGAAACTAATCAATACAATTTTATTGAACATGCAATGAATCACAGCATATGCATTCATGAACCTGCTTAATGTCAAACACTAACAAATATCCATGAAAGTCCCATCATTATGTTATGATTCAGATTCCACAAATATATATCGGGTGCTTGCTCAAATACTCAGTCACATTCCATCCTTGAGCCAAATGTATGAAGTAGATGAAACTAAAACCTGAAAAAAGGAACATAGCCTCATGTTATGTAGACTGCAAATATGAAAATTGAATGCACATATTATGATTATTCCTCTATACGCCACACAGTGTCAAGTGGCTACATACTAATTTCTAGGTTCTATGAGGTCATGGAATGAAAGTATTTTAATTCAGTAAGTGGTTCTTTTATGCTTTTTCCCTATGGGAGTGCTATTAAATCTAATGAGTCACTGACCTAAATTAAAGCAATGTAAACTTTTCCATGATACATTCAAGGTGTACTTAGTATAATTTATTTTTAAAAGAAAATCACAGCTTTATTTTTCTCTATGAAATTAAGACTTAGGAGAACCAAAACTTGCTGTGTTGCAAATGCAAAATATGTTGGATTTAAGATAACAAGATATTTTTCTTTATCAGGAAAAGTCAACCTTATTCTTTTTTCCTATTGAAGAGCTCTCTTTCGATAATGCTAAACTAAAGAAGGTCAGTTTTGTCATCAGACTTTTACAAATCAATGTCTTAAACTGCAGAGAAGCAATTTTTGTAAACATGGGATCTTAATGCTGCATTCCTTGTTGGCTCAACACAGGAAAGAATCATAGATTGAAACAATCAGTAGAAAGCAGCAACTGAGTCAGCAGCTAATGCCCATCCTCTTATAAACTCCACTAAAAGCTTATATCACCAAAGAAAGTCATGACAACATGAAACTCAAAACTTATATTCTAGGATAATATGCATTCTCTTAAATATCAGAGTTCTCATTTAATTAACTAATATTTTATATAATTACAAGTTATTATCTAATAACAATCTTTTAAGCTCAGAGAGAACACAATGTGCTTGCAGCTCAAGTTATCAGCATACCAGACTATAACAAACATATTACCAATGTGAAACTAATCAATACAATTTTATTGAACATGCAATGAATCACAGCATATGCATTCATGAACCTGCTTAATGTCAAACACTAACAAATATCCATGAAAGTCCCATCATTATGTTATGATTCAGATTCCACAAATATATATCGGGTGCTTACTCAAATACTCAGTCACATTCCATCCTTGAGCCAAATGTATGAAGTAGATGAAACTAAAACCTGAAAAAAGGAACATAGCCTCATGTTATGTAGACTGCAAATATGAAAATTGAATGCACATATTATGATTATTCCTCTATACGCCACACAGTGTCAAGTGGCTACATACTAATTTCTAGGTTCTATGAGGTCATGGAATGAAAGTATTTTAATTCAGTAAGTGGTTCTTTTATGCTTTTTCCCTATGGGAGTGCTATTAAATCTAATGAGTCACTGACCTAAATTAAAGCAATGTAAACTTTTCCATGATACATTCAAGGTGTACTTAGTATAATTTATTTTTAAAAGAAAATCACAGCTTTATTTTTCTCTATGAAATTAAGACTTAGGAGAACCAAAACTTGCTGTGTTGCAAATGCAAAATATGTTGGATTTAAGATAACAAGATATTTTTCTTTATCAGGAAAAGTCAACCTTATTCTTTTTTCCTATTGAAGAGCTCTCTTTCGATAATGCTAAACTAAAGAAGGTCAGTTTTGTCATCAGACTTTTACAAATCAATGTCTTAAACTGCAGAGAAGCAATTTTTGTAAACATGGGATCTTAATGCTGCATTCCTTGTTGGCTCAACACAGGAAAGAATCATAGATTGAAACAATCAGTAGAAAGCAGCAACTGAGTCAGCAGCTAATGCCCATCCTCTTATAAACTCCACTAAAAGCTTATATCACCAAAGAAAGTCATGACAACATGAAACTCAAAACTTAAACATCAATCTTCTGCTTTTGGAGTATCTGAAGTCCACAACAATGTTGTTAAATCTCTCAAGATTCCACCTAGATCTATTCTATTTCTCTCAAGTTTGGGGGATGATTTTCCATTTTATCTGCTAATCTGACATTCATGTGTACTACTGAGTATATTCCAATTTCAATTCTATTTCATACTATCTTCTGCCACTTTTCAAATTAGTTTAAATACAGACGAGCATCAACTGCTAAGATAAAGCATGGCAGAGTGACCTCTAGTCCGGAGACCAAACTCGTTTCTCACATTTAGAAAGAAAGTAACCATCTTGACACCTGCTATGTATAAAGGGATTTGGCAAGATGATTAACCAAAGGTTAAATAATTGTATTATTTTTGCAAAAACTATGGCAATGATAATGAAATATAATCTCTCTTGTCATTTCACTTCTTAAAATGTTCACTTGTGATTCACTGGTTGTAATCTCCCCATGAAGATACATGATATTGATCACTGGAGGAAGTATTACCTTCACATCCAAACTGTCACACTGAAAGCTGTGAGACCGGAAGGGGAGAAGACAATACACGTAAGTTGTTGGACATTAACTTGTATTACCTAGTGCTCTTGAAACTTTAATTATGCCACCAAAGTAGCCCTCTAGTATTCTTGCCTGGAGACTTCCATGGACAGAGGAGCCTTGGTAGACTAAAGTCCATGGGTCACAAAAGTTGGCCATAACTGTGATTAACTCTTTTTCTTCCATCCATTAAAATTTCAGAAACAAAGCCCTTGAGAGAGGTTCTTGGCTGTGAACCCACAGAAGTACTGAAAGATTATCTTGTCTGGAGAGGGTGTGGAAGTTCTGCATCCCATCCTTCATACCTTACATCTTCACACCTTTATACCCATTCCGCCCGTATGTTCATCTCTATTCTTGAGCATATCCTTTCATAATAAACTGGTGAACTCAAGTGTTTCCATGAGTTTTGAGAGCCTTTATGGTGAATAATTGAAACCAAGGAAGGGAGCATGAGAATCCATGGCTACTTTGAGTAGAATAGGGGCAAATGGATTTGTGACTGGCATCTGATTTGTGTGTGTGTGTGAGGGGGTGGGTATCTTTGTGACACTGAGCCATTAAGCTGCAGTATTTGACATGATTTTAGGTAGAGACTATCAGAATTGTTAATTAATTAATAAGGATAATTAATTAACCAGGGTATCTAGTTAGTATCATAAAATTGCTTGGTGTCGGGAAAATACCAACACATCTAGTATCAGAAATATGAAGAACATGTGAACAAAGGAGAGACACACATGAGAGCAGCATTTCTTATACAGAGTGTTTTACACATTTCTGATACAATTATATTCTCTCTTTTTTTTTTTTTGAAAGTTTAGCTTTAATAAAGTAACTACAAAATTACTGTATCCTTTTTTTATTTTAAAGATTTTACAGAGTTTTGTTGTTCACCAACATGTATGTTCCCGGATCATTCATATGCATATCTCTGGACCCTCCCCCCACCCAGTTCCCCCCCTCCCATCCCTCCAGACCATCGCCCCAAGTGGTTGTAGGTACTCCTATTCCCCTAGCACAATGACCATAGCTATCTTTTCCACACATGACAGTATAGGCTTCCATGTTACTCCCTCCATGCCTCCCTCCCACTGTTTGGTCTCCACAGTGTCTTTATGTCTATTCTCTGTTTTTTCATGAGTTCACTGCGTGTGTGTGTTATCATGACCATCTTACTAGATCCCATGTATATGAGTTAGTATACTATACTTGTCTGTCTCTTTTTGACTTACTTCACTTTTTATGATAGGTTCTAGAGCCAGTCACCTCATTAGGACTGAGTCTTCTGCATTTCTTTTAACAGCTGAGTAGTATTCCATTGTATATATGTACCAGAGCTTCTGGATCCATTCATTCGTCGATGGACATCTAGGTTGCTTCCATGTTCTGGCTATTGTATAGAGAGCTGCAATGAACATTGGGGTACAGGTGCCTCTTTCAGTTTTGATTTCATCACGATATAGGCCTAATGGGATTGCTGGGTCATACGGTGCTTCTATTTTTAGTTTTTTAAGGAATCTCCATATTGTCTTCCATAGAGGTTGTATCAATTTACATTCCCACCAGCAGTGCAAGAGGGTTCCCTTTTCTCCGCACCCTCTACAGCATTTGTTGTCTGTCGATTAGGTGATGATGGCCATTCTGATGGGTATGAGGTGGTATCTCATTGTAGTTTTCATTTTCATTTCTCTAATAATAAGCAAGACTGAGCAACGTTTCATGTGTTTTGGGGCCGTCTGTGTGTCCTCTTTGGAGAGGCGTCTCTTTAGATCTTTTTCCCATTTTTTGATTGGGTTGTTCGTTTTTCCGGTGCTGAGTTGTCTGAGTTGCTTGTAGATTTTGGAGATTAATTCTTTGTCTGTTATTTCATTTGCTGTGATTTTCTCCCACTCTGTGGGGTGTCTGTTCAGCTTTTTTTGTAATTTCTTTCACTGTACAAAAGCTTTTAAGTTTCATGAGGTCCCATGTGTTGACTTTTCTTTTCAGTTCCACTATTTTAGTAGGTGGGTCAGAGAAGATCTTGCTTTGATTGATGTCCTTGAGGGTTTTGCCTATATTCTCCTCTAAGAGTTTGACCTTCCAGACCATCGCCCCAAGTGGTTGTAGGTACTCCTATTCCCCTAGCACAATGACCATAGCTATCTTTTCCACACATGACAGTATAGGCTTCCATGTTACTCCCTCCATGCCTCCCTCCCACTGTTTGGTCTCCACAGTGTCTTTATGTCTATTCTCTGTTTTTTCATGAGTTCACTGTGTGTGTTATCATGACCATCTTACTAGATCCCATGTATATGAGTTAGTATACTATACTTGTCTGTCTCTTTTTGACTTACTTCACTTTTTATGATAGGTTCTAGAGCCAGTCACCTCATTAGGACTGAGTCTTCTGCATTTCTTTTAACAGCTGAGTAGTATTCCATTGTATATATGTACCAGAGCTTCTGGATCCATTCATTCGTCGATGGACATCTAGGTTGCTTCCATGTTCTGGCTATTGTATAGAGAGCTGCAATGAACATTGGGGTACAGGTGCCTCTTTCAGTTTTGATTTCATCACGATATAGGCCTAATGGGATTGCTGGGTCATACGGTGCTTCTATTTTTAGTTTTTTAAGGAATCTCCATATTGTCTTCCATAGAGGTTGTATCAATTTACATTCCCACCAGCAGTGCAAGAGGGTTCCCTTTTCTCCGCACCCTCTACAGCATTTGTTGTCTGTCGATTAGGTGATGATGGCCATTCTGATGGGTATGAGGTGGTATCTCATTGTAGTTTTCATTTTCATTTCTCTAATAATAAGCAAGACTGAGCAACGTTTCATGTGTTTTGGGGCCGTCTGTGTGTCCTCTTTGGAGAGGCGTCTCTTTAGATCTTTTTCCCATTTTTTGATTGGGTTGTTCGTTTTTCCGGTGCTGAGTTGTCTGAGTTGCTTGTAGATTTTGGAGATTAATTCTTTGTCTGTTATTTCATTTGCTGTGATTTTCTCCCACTCTGTGGGGTGTCTGTTCAGCTTTTTTTGTAATTTCTTTCACTGTACAAAAGCTTTTAAGTTTCATGAGGTCCCATGTGTTGACTTTTCTTTTCAGTTCCACTATTTTAGTAGGTGGGTCAGAGAAGATCTTGCTTTGATTGATGTCCTTGAGGGTTTTGCCTATATTCTCCTCTAAGAGTTTGATGGTTTCTGGTCTTACATTTAGGTCTTTAATCCATTTTGAGTTTCTCTTTGTGTATGGGGTCAGGGAATGTTCCAACTTCATTTTTTTGCATGTAACTGTCCAATTCTCCCAGCACTATTTGTTGAAGAGGCTGTCTTTGTCCCATTTTATAGTTTCTCCTCCTTTGTCAAAAATAAGGTACCCATAGGTGCGTGGTTTGATCTCTGGTTTCTCTGTCTTGTCCCATTGATCTATAGTTCTGTTTTTGTGCCAGTACCATACTGTCTTGATGACTATTGCTTTGTAGTAGAGTCTGAAGTTGGGGAGGCTGATCCCTCCAACTCCAGTCTTCTTCCTCAGGATTGCTTTGGCTATTCGAGGTTTTTTGTGTTTCCATATGAACTGTGTTATGCTTTGGTCTAGTTCTGTGAAGAATTCCATTGGTAGTTTGATCGGGATCACACTGAATCTGTAGATGATATTTGGTTGTATGGTCATTTTCACAATATTGATTTTTCCGACCCAGGAACATGGAATATCTTTCCATCTGTTTAAGTCTTCTTTAATTTCTCTCATGAGTGTCTTGTAATTTTCTGTGTACAGTTCTTTTGTTTCTTTGGGTAGGTTTATTCCTAGATATTTGATCCTTTTGGTTGTAATGGTGAAGGGGATTGCCTCTTTGATGTGGTTTTCTGATTTTTCATTGTTTGTGTATAGGAATGCCAGTCATTTCTGTGTGTTGACTTTGTATCCTGCCACTTTGCTGAATTCATTGATTAGCTCTAGTAACTTTGTAATCGTGTCTTCAGGATTTTCCATATATAATATCATGTCATCTGCAAAAAGAGAGAGCTTGACTTCTTCCTTTCCAATCTGGATTCCTTTGATTTCTTTCTCTTCTCTTATTGCTGTTGCTAGGACTTCCAAGACTATGGTGAATAGTAGTGGTGAAAGTGGACACCCTTGTCTTGTTCCTGATCTTAGAGGGAATGCTTTCAGTTTTTAACCATTAACAATAATGTTCACTGTAGGCTTCTCATAGATGGCTTTTATTATATTGAGATAGGTTCCTTCTATGCCCATTTTCTGAAGGGTTTTTATCATAAATGGATGCTGTACTTTGTCGAAGGCTTATTCTGCATCTATTGAGATGATCATGTGATTTTTTGTCTTTCAATTTGTTGATATGGTGTATCACATGGATTGATTTGCGGATGTTGAAGAATCCTTGCATGCCTGGGATGAACCGGACTTGATCGTAATGTATGAGTTTTTTTGACGTGTTGTTGAATTCTGTTTGCTAGAATTTTGTTGAGGATCTTGGCATCTAAGTACATCAGTGAGGTTGGCCTATAGTTTTCCTTTTTTCTGTTGTCTTTGCCTGGTTTTGGTATCAGGGTGATGGTGGCCTCGTAGGATGTGTTTGGAAGTATTCCTTCCTGTGCAATTTTTTGGAAGAGTTTTAGAAGGACAGGCATTAGCTCTTCTTTAAATGCTTGGTAGAATTCACTTGTGAAACCATGTGGCCCTGGGCTTTTATTTTTGGGTAGATTTTTAATCACAAAGTCAATTTCTGAGCTTGTGATTCGGTTGTTCAAAGTTTCTGTTTCTTCCTGGCTCAGTTTTGGGAGATTAATCCTCTCCAAGAAACTGTCCATTTCTTCCAGATTGTCCAGTTTGTTGCCATAGAGTTGTTCATTGTAGTCTCTTAGAATCCTTTGGATTTCTGCATTATCTGTTGTAATCTCTCCTTTTTCGTTTTTGATTTTGTTGATCTGGTTCTTCTCTCTCTTTTTCTTAATGAGTCTGGCCAGTGGCTTGTCAATTTTGTTTGCCTTTTCGAAGAACCAGCTTTTTGTTTTATTTATCTTTACTATTGTTTCTTTTGTTTCTTTCTCATTTATTTCTGCTCTGATCTTTATGATTTCTCTTCTTCTGCTTGCTTTGGGATGTTTTTGTTCTTCTTTCTCTAATTGTTTTAAGCGGACGGTTAGGTCATCTGCTTCATATTTTCCTAGTTTCTTGAGGTGGGATTGTATTGCTATAAATTTCCCTCTTAGAACTGCTTTTGTGGTATCCCATAGGTTTTGCACTGTCGTGTGTTCACTGTCATTTTCTTCTAGGAATTTTTAAATTTCTCCTTTGATTTCCTCAATGATCAGTTGGTTTTTTAGGTATGTATTGTTTAATCTCCATGTGTTTGTGTTTTTAGGGTTTTTTTTCCTGGTATTTGATCTCTAGTCTCATTGCATTGTGGTCCAAGAAGATGGGTGATATTATTTCGGTTTTGTTGAAGTGACTGAGGTTTGATTTGTGACCCAAGATGTGGTCCATCCTGGAGAATGTTCCATGAGCACTTGAGAAGAAAGTGTGTTCTTCTGTTTTTGGGTAGAATGTCCTAAAGATATCGATGAGGTCCATCTTTTCCAGTGTGGCATTTAAGGCTTGTGTTTCTTTATTAATTTTCTGTTTGGATGATCTGTCCATTGGTGTGAGAGGAGAGTTAAAATATTCTACTACTATTGTGTTATTGTTGATTTCTTTATTTATGTCTGAAAGTACCTGTCTTATGTATTGAGGTGCCCCTGTGTTGGCTGTGTAGATATTCATGACTGTTATGTCTTCGTCTTGGATAGATCCCTTAATCATGATGTAGTGACCTGCCTTGTCTCTTAGAATCTTCTTTACTTTAAAGTCTGTTTTGTCTGATATAAGGATTGCTACTCCAGCTTTCTTTTGATTTCTATTTGCATGGAATATCTTTTTCCAGACTTTCACTTTTAGTCTATGAGTGTCTCTAGGTCTGAAGTGGGTCTCTTGTAAACAGCATATATATGGGTCTTGCTTCTGGATCCATTCAGCCAAACTGTGTCGTTTGGTTGGAGCATTTAGTCCATTTACGTTCAAAGTAATTATTGATACGAATGTTCCTATTGTCATCCTCTTAGAAATTTGGGGTTTGATTTATAAGGCTGCTCCTACTCTTGTATTTATTGGCTATATCAGGCCGTTTAACACTTGTTGTAGGGCTGGTTTTGTGGCACAGAATTCTTTTAGTTTTTGCTTGTCTGTGAAGCTTTTGACTTCACCATCGATTCTGAATGAGATTTTTGCTGGGTAGAGAATTCGTGGTTGCAGGTTATTCTCTTTTAGCCGTTTAAATGTGTCTTGCCATTCTCTTCTGGCCTGCAGGGTTTCTGTTGAAAGATCCGCAGTTAGACGTATGGGGCTTCCTTTATATGTTATTTGTTGTTTGCTCCTAGCTGCTTTTAGTAATCTGTCTTTATATTTAGTCTGCGTTAGTTTGATTAGTATGTGCCTTGGTGTGTTTCTTCTGGGGTTTCTTCTGTATGGAACTCTTTGTGCTTCCTGGACTTGGCTGACTATCTCCCTTCCCATGCTGGGGAAGTTTTCAACTATAACCTCTTCAAGAATTTTTTCATAGCCTTTCTTCCCCTCTTCTTCTTCTGGAACTCCTATAATTCTAATGTTGGTGCATTTGATATTGTCCCATAGATCTCTGATGCTATCCTCAGTTCTTTTAATTCTTTCAGTTTTGTTCTGTTCTTCAGCACTTATTTCCACCATTCTGTCTTCCAGCTCACTTATCCATTCTTCAGCCTCTGATACTCTACTGTTGAGACCTTCTATAGCATTTTTCAGTTTAGCAATTGAGTTAGTTGTCTCCGTTTGCTTATTTTTCATTTCTTGCATGTCTCTTCTAAATGCACTAATTTCCTCTAATATTCTGTTTTCGGTTTTTTGCATCCTCATTAGTATAACTTTTCTGAATTCTCTTTCAGATAATTTGTCTATCTCCTCCTCTGTCATTTGAAGTGGTGTTTCTCTAGCTTGGTCCTTCATTTGTGCAGTGTTTCTCTGACGTTTCATTATTAGGTTAGTTTTTGTTTCTTCGTGTGTGTCTGTGTGTGTGGAGTTCTTTTTCCCCCACCAGGCTTCTTGGTTGAATTCTCCCTTCCTTTGGGTTTCTGTCCTTGTAGAAGGGTTCAGTGGTTTGTGTCTTCGGTGGTGTTAGGCCTTGTTTACACGTGAATAATCCCTAGTGTTGTATGTTCTTTGATAGTGTGGGGTCTGGGAATCAGGACTTCTGCTCCAAGGATCCTTGGTTTGATGATTGGTCAAGGGGTGTGGGTTCTATATCTGGTTTGCTATGGTGTTCCATGATATTAGTTCACATACTAGCATCTGAGGAACAAGAGGTGCATCCCTGATGGGTGACAGTCATAAAAGCATGCACATGTTTTCTAACATAATCGTAAGATATACATACATACACAGCAATCCCCACAGCTGACCAGTGTTACAGAGATAAGGCACAGGAAATCTTTCTGGCAATTCATGCAATCACAGATGATAATGGCCCTTTAAGCTTTGAATTAATTGAAATAGTGCCTGAATAAATAGATCTAGCACAAGGTCCTGGCTTGGATAATTACTATGAGAGCAATTTTTAGTTAGGACATGTGTTGGGGGTGACGACGAGGAGAGTCTATAGGTAATAAAAAGGAAAAGATTCGTCTTGGAAGTATTTTATAGGATTAGGTAGCAAAGATTAGTGTGCATATTGTTTAGTGTATTTGGAAGAGAATAGTGGAGACAGGAAGATAGGAAATAATTTATCTAGAGGATATTGGTAGATAGGAAAATGTTTTACATTTAGAACATAGAGGAAGAAAGCAGTGGGAAAGAGGAAAGAGAATTAGAGGTTTTCAAGAATTAAAATTAAAATTAAAAGAAAAAAATACAATAAAATAAAAGTCAAAAAAATTAAAAATTAAAAAGGGCAGAAAAAATTAATAAGAGACCAAAAAACAAACAAAAAACAAAACAAACAAATGAAAACGACAACCAAAAAACCAGAATGAACAAACAAACTAATGCACCCCAAATCAGACCAATTAATTGAATAAACAAAATAGTCCACCACAAATAAACAAGCGGAAGAAAAGAAAAAAAAAAAAAGAAAAAAAAGTTAAATACTGTTCCTGGTTTTTATCTTCTCATCTGCCAGTTGGAAACCAATCTGCTCTTATGGTGGTTTCTTGATGGCGTAGTCTTTCCCGTATAGCGCCGGTTGCTATGGTTTCTGTTTTTGTGTTCAACAAAATGAGGGCTTTGCTGCCATACTGGGTGATGGCCGGGACGGTGGGCTGATCCCAATCAGTTGGGCAGAGGCAGCGTTGCGTGCAGTCCCGTGTTGGAGGGGGGCGCCCCGGCTCTACCGCGCACCCACCAGTAGTCTCCAATCCCTGCTCTTTCCCCGGCTTCCTCCGCTGCTGCTGCATCTCTAGGGGTGCACGGGCTCCTCCGCCACTTGCACACGTGCACTGCCGGTTACGTGTCTAAGTCGCAAAGGCAGGCGCGAGCTTTCCCGTCCAGCTCGTGCCCGGTCCCTGGTCAGCAACCCGTGGGCGACTTCCGCTCTCCATTCAGCAAGCCCTCCAGTTGGAGTGGCTGAAATTACTCACGCCGCGGCGCTGCGGCAGCGGGTTCCAGCGGCTCCTCGCGGCGGCGGGTTCCAGCCCAATTATATTCTCTTACCACAGTATGTATTCCATTATTGGGATCTCATTACCACCTAAGTGTTAGGTTTTTTGTGTGTTTTAAGAATGTATAAACAATAAAGTTCACTTATACTGTAAAGGTCTATGGACTTTGACACATGCATAGGACACTATATCTACAATTACAATATCATATAGAATATGTTCCTTTCCCTGAAATATCCCCTGTCTTCCACCTATTCAAACTTCTCTCCAAATACCTCTAGCATCTACTGATTCATTTTATCATCTCTCAACTTTTCAACTCTAATTCAGTTTTTGAACTCTTTTTCTCCAAAATGTATATAAATCAAATCACACAGAAGAAAAGAAACCTTTTTAGAACTGTCATTTATGATTCATTCATATAGTTGTGTGTTTTGATAACTCATAGTTTTCATCTCTCTATAGTGGTCTTTTGTGTGTGTATATATAATAGTTTGTAAATTCATTCATTGATTGACGTGACTTTCAGTTTCTGCATTTACAAATAAAACTATAACAAACATTTATGGGCCAGTTTTTGTGTGGGTATACGTTTTCCAATAATTTGGGCAAATATGTGGATACATGTTGGCTGGATGTATGGCTATTTTTTGTTTGTTTGTTTGTTTCATAAGCAATTGCTAAACTGTGCTCCAAGTGGCTCTACCATTTTGTATTTTTACCAGCAATGGGTGAGAGTTTCTCTTGTTCTGTGTCCTAACTAGCAGTTGATATTGTCAATTTATTAGAATTTTAACCACTCTACTAGATGTGTCATGGTACTTCTTTTTTTAATTTTTCTGTTATCTTTCTTTTTCTTATCATGTATCTAGTATACCTTGCCAACTTCTCTGTTTTGTTTTTCAGGGTCATTTTAGGTTTGATGTATCTCTTGAACAGGAAAAACATTTGGATTTTGGTTTCTGAATCAAACTATTTTTCTTTGATTTAATAGGTGAATTAAGCTCATTTGTACCTATTAATATGGCTTAATTAGTTTGTCTTAAATGCATCTCTTTCTCTGCTTCAGAGGTTATTTATCACATCAAATAACATTTACCTTGAAATTCCTCCTCTGCAGTTCATGCTTTTATCAAATTGTGTACATTTTTAGTACCTTTCAATCAGTGGTCCTAGCTCTTCTGTTTGTGGTAAATCCTAAGTTTTCTCCTCCTTGCAGCTCTTCTCAGATTAAGTTTGCTTACCACAGAGGCTTATAGTTGGACAGGAATGGTAAGATTTGGTATTATTTTCTTTATTCATTCTCAAATATTTTGGTATGGGGACATTCTATAACTTGATACAAATGCTTCTTTTTTCTATGTAGTATGGACTTTGACACATGCATAGGACACTATATCTACAATTACAATATCATATAGAATATGTTCCTTTCCCTGAAATATCCCCTGTCTTCCACCTATTCAAACTTCTCTCCAAATACCTCTAGCATCTACTGATTCATTTTATCATCTCTCAACTTTTCAACTCTAATTCAGTTTTTGAACTCTTTTTCTCCAAAATGTATATAAATCAAATCACACAGAAGAAAAGAAACCTTTTTAGAACTGTCATTTATGATTCATTCATATAGTTGTGTGTTTTGATAACTCATAGTTTTCATCTCTCTATAGTGGTCTTTTGTGTGTGTATATATAATAGTTTGTAAATTCATTCATTGATTGACGTGACTTTCAGTTTCTGCATTTACAAATAAAACTATAACAAACATTTATGGGCCAGTTTTTGTGTGGGTATACGTTTTCCAATAATTTGGGCAAATATGTGGATACATGTTGGCTGGATGTATGGCTATTTTTTGTTTGTTTGTTTGTTTCATAAGCAATTGCTAAACTGTGCTCCAAGTGGCTCTACCATTTTGTATTTTTACCAGCAATGGGTGAGAGTTTCTCTTGTTCTGTGTCCTAACTAGCAGTTGATATTGTCAATTTATTAGAATTTTAACCACTCTACTAGATGTGTCATGGTACTTCTTTTTTAATTTTTCTGTTATCTTTCTTTTTCTTATCATGTATCTAGTATACCTTGCCAACTTCTCTGTTTTGTTTTTCAGGGTCATTTTAGGTTTGATGTATCTCTTGAACAGGAAAAACATTTGGATTTTGGTTTCTGAATCAAACTATTTTTCTTTGATTTAATAGGTGAATTAAGCTCATTTGTACCTATTAATATGGCTTAATTAGTTTGTCTTAAATGCATCTCTTTCTCTGCTTCAGAGGTTATTTATCACATCAAATAACATTTACCTTGAAATTCCTCCTCTGCAGTTCATGCTTTTATCAAATTGTGTACATTTTTAGTACCTTTCAATTCGCAGTGGTCCTAGCTCTTCTGTTTGTGGTAAATCCTAAGTTTTCTCCTCCTTGCAGCTCTTCTCAGATTAAGTTTGCTTACCACAGAGGCTTATAGTTGGACAGGAATGGTAAGATTTGGTATTATTTTCTTTATTCATTCTCAAATATTTTGGTATGGGGACATTCTATAACTTTCAGTTATACAAATGCATTCTTCTTAATGTTCTGTATTTTTTAAGGACATATCAAGAGCTACCAGGAGGACTTGACTATTATTTTTTAAGCTGTGTTAATTAAATCAGTTTCTATATAAATTGTGATAATCTCTATCCTCTTCCTATATATGTCTATCTTTTCTCTTTGCACATTTTGATGAGCATTGTTTTATCCATTTGCTCCTATGTGTCTAGTTTCCAAGTTAGGTTTCTTTTTTAATAAGTATGGGGAATATGTTTTATCATCTCCAGTACAATTTTGAGTGCAGCAATATTTTTATCTTCATATCGATTATTTTGATATTTTCCATCATGTCTCAAATTCCATAAGCTTAAAGTACTATTAAACTGAAAATTATAATGTAGAATTCTAATTAGAATTTGTCTTCCCTTTTCTTCATATGTTTCTGAAAAGGTAATAATTTCCCCTTATTTTTTGGTGTTGCTTTTCTATTTACTTGCATTTGATAATTTTGTTGATTTTAATCTCTTCATTTTAGACAGATTTCCATCATGCAGAGTTTATTATACCTAGCTATCTGGAACAAAGCATTGCTGTACTTTTCTTGTATGAACCCTGTATGGGATTCTAAACTTTTTTTGAAATAAAAGGTAATCAAAGAGGAAGAGACATTAAACAACATTACTTAAGTTTTGTTTTCAGGGTCATTTTAGGTTTGATGTATCTCTTGAACAGGAAAAACATTTGGATTTTGGTTTCTGAATCAAACTATTTTTCTTTGATTTAATAGGTGAATTAAGCTCATTTGTACCTATTAATATGGCTTAATTAGTTTGTCTTAAATGCATCTCTTTCTCTGCTTCAGAGGTTATTTATCACATCAAATAACATTTACCTTGAAATTCCTCCTCTGCAGTTCATGCTTTTATCAAATTGTGTACATTTTTAGTACCTTTCAATTCGCAGTGGTCCTAGCTCTTCTGTTTGTGGTAAATCCTAAGTTTTCTCCTCCTTGCAGCTCTTCTCAGATTAAGTTTGCTTACCACAGAGGCTTATAGTTGGACAGGAATGGTAAGATTTGGTATTATTTTCTTTATTCATTCTCAAATATTTTGGTATGGGGACATTCTATAACTTTCAGTTATACAAATGCATTCTTCTTAATGTTCTGTATTTTTTAAGGACATATCAAGAGCTACCAGGAGGACTTGACTATTATTTTTTAAGCTGTGTTAATTAAATCAGTTTCTATATAAATTGTGATAATCTCTATCCTCTTCCTATATATGTCTATCTTTTCTCTTTGCACATTTTGATGAGCATTGTTTTATCCATTTGCTCCTATGTGTCTAGTTTCCAAGTTAGGTTTCTTTTTTAATAAGTATGGGGAATATGTTTTATCATCTCCAGTACAATTTTGAGTGCAGCAATATTTTTATCTTCATATCGATTATTTTGATATTTTCCATCATGTCTCAAATTCCATAAGCTTAAAGTACTATTAAACTGAAAATTGTAATGTAGAATTCTAATTAGAATTTGTCTTCCCTTTTCTTCATATGTTTCTGAAAAGGTAATAATTTCCCCTTATTTTTTGGTGTTGCTTTTCTATTTACTTGCATTTGATAATTTTGTTGATTTTAATCTCTTCATTTTAGACAGATTTCCATCATGCAGAGTTTATTATACCTAGCTATCTGGAACAAAGCATTGCTGTACTTTTCTTGTATGATCTAACTTTCTGAAATAAAAGGAATCATAGGGAGTCACTTTCACAAAGTACAAGATTTCCTAAATTTATTTCTAATGTTTAGTGATGATAGCAGAGTTTCTTAATTGAGATTCTAATCATGGAATGAGGAAGAGACATTAAACAACATTACTTAAGTTAAAGCCCTCTGTTCAGGTTAGTTCACTTCAGAGGGTTTTGTGTCCTATTATTCTTGATTTCACAGAAGTAGTTGTCACTTCTCATGTTCAGGCACACTTCTAAAAATAAACTGTCTCTGAAAGGACCCAAAACCATGAGAGCAAAGAAACTTCCATTTCCCTTTCCTCCTTATATGAAAAATTCACATCCAAGTGAAAGTAAGGTCTTTTAAAACTATTACAAATACATAAAATAATGAATAAAATTCATTAAAAGCAATTTTTAAAGAAGAAGAAAGTTTTGTCTCAAGGTAATTTTCTTTTCATGACTATAATGCAAAATAACGATAACTTCTCTGCTAAAAGAAGAAAAGCACACAGGACTTAACAGTAACAATGGCATCAAAGTATGAGTGTTTTATTTTCTATTTTCCCGTAATGTTTAAAATTAAATTATAGAACACTGTAAAGAGATTTAAAGAATACTTTATATATCTCCATGGGAGGCTTTCAAAGACCTGTGCTAATTCAAGGATGACAACCCTTTTACTATCTACTGGCTTCAATTCTCTTAAAGAAACAGATGTATCCAGAAGAGAACTGTTGAAGATGCCACAATTCCTACTAGAAAAAAAAAAAAAAAAACAAAACTGCTCTCGTATACAGGAATTCCATTATCTTCCGTACATTCTAGCAGCTGGCACTAGCAAATGGTTACTTTTGCTTTTTTCCTTTTGTTTTTTTAATTGAAAGGAACAATAAAAAGGCTGTAGTTCAGTTGAAAACCTGTGCTTTCTTTCATTTGTTTAACTGCATGCAGAGGTAAGGAATTAAAATCTTAAATTTATCATAAAAAATCAAATAACAGATGGTTTCATAATTGGATTTTTTTTCTCCCAGAGTGAACCAGACTTTCAAAAAGATGAAGATACGGGCCAAAAATATGCACACGTGTAATATCCAATCTTTGTATTGAGAGTAAAAAGAAATATTATTGAAATTCTGGAGAATTTGACCTAACTAAATTTCATAGCAAATGACATTAGTATGAGCCACTGTGTATTGATTTATGCTTGGCTATTTTTTGTATTTCATATAACATAACAAATCACACTTTTTGAATGAAAGAAATATTTTAAAATAAACCTTAGAGTTTTAGGTTCCATTTGAGGAAAAGTTAGCAATAAAAGTATAAATTTTAGTTGAGGTAATTTCACAGATGTTAGAAGACAATGAAAATATAAGTGAAATAAAAATAATGCCTCAAATGAAATAATCATCATCTCTGCTATATCCAAGACTCAATAGGAACAACATTACAAATATGTTGAGGTTACTGAGTTATCCTTTTGAGATGTACTCAATAATTGCCTTCAAATAAAGCCAGATCTTGGAGCTTGTTAATGTAACCTTATATGGCAAAGGGGAGTTTGCAAATGTAACTAAGGATCATGAAATGGAAAGATTATCTATCTGATGGGCTCTAAATATAATCAAAAAACTTATGGAAAGAAGAAATATGTTTCACCTTCTTTTGTAAAATTTATTTAGTATTATCAGAAAATGATGGTATAAACATGCAGCAATAATAGTAATTAGCCATTTCTTAAGAATCTTTTCATAATGGATACCTTATGATTAATGAAAATATTGCACACCTAATTTGGGTTTATGATAAAGCTCTATGCTGCAATATAAGGCTTCAAATAATTTATACTTCATAAAATTGTATTTAACACTTCTTTTGTAAAGTGCACATGATAACCATTTTGCATATATAAAATTCTGCAAGTCTTTTAAACTAAATGAATTAATACAACTACACAAGCTCATTTTTCCTAATTATTTAAGGACAAAGTTAAACGATTATACGTTAAAGAATTTAAGAACAGTCCAGGGATATGCATATGAATGATCTGGGAACATACATGTTGGTGAACAACAAAACTCTGTAAAATCTTTAAAATAAAGAATAAAAAAAAAAGAATTTAAGAATACTTGATTTTATTACCACATAGAATTACCTGAGAATTGTTAAGATTTCCCTACTAGGTTGCTACTGGATGGCATGCAGTGCAAATACTATAACACCTAGTTCATTGAAGGGAGTTGTTAATCCATTTGGAAAATTGTTGTCTTGACAGCTTTGAAAGTTTATATATATTGATCTAATTTCAACCAGACACTTTTCCTATCATTTTCTGCAACCTGCTATTATCAAAGTAATAGTTTCTTAAATCACTGTTACAATTTCCTAAGAATGAGTTGGATCATCATTTTTATATTGCCAGCCAACCTTATTGTCTAATTCATAGAGAACATGCTGTCATGATCTGTGTAGATCAGTTGGGTAAAGCATTAGGCTAACAGTAAGCAGATAAATGACTCTCTAAGAGACACTGAGGTCTTCCCAGGTTGCTCAGTGGTAATAATACATGTATAATATAATAGCATATATAATATATAAATAGTATATTAGAACATAAGTGCTATAGGAAAACTAGACAGGATAAGAACAACAAAAATCCTGGGAAGCTGATCACCCTCACCAAGGAGGTAACATTTGTGTAGAGAAGTAAGTTATATTCTGAAAGGACTGCTCTAGCTTCTGGGTTGAGGAGTCTCTACAGTTTCTTAGATGGAGTAGGGTGATAGATAAGAGTTTGGAATCTGACTTTAGTTAGGAAAGGAGCTCTAAAACCATGCTGGAAATGTTTGCAACTGGACCAGGCTTACAAAAATGAAGATAAGCAGAAGTATCCAAGTTCCACCTTTATTCAAAGTGGGTAAAATCCAGGGAATTTTATTCCAGAAAAATGAGTATATTTAGAGATCAAAAGATTGCTTTGAATTCCACAAGATTAAGAATTTAAAGAGATGCAAAGAGTAAGAGAAGGAAAGGGAAGCAAAGGGGCTAGGTTAGGAGCAGTATAACTGTAAACTTTTGGTATCTTTAACATCAAATGAAGAAATCACATTGACTTGGAGGGACTAACCAGTTCCATGAAGTGTTAAAAACAAAGAGAGAGATGAATGGTAGCTCTGACAAAATGAGACATTTGAATGAAGTCCATTTATCCATTCCATGAGAGTCTTATTCTCACACTGGCAATCACCTTTCTATTCTGACCCATCTGGCAAAAGGAAATTACTGAGGAAACTTTCTTCAGTCTACAACTTAAGTCTAAAACATATTTTTTAGTATTTAATACTTGATATGAAGAGATCAGGCAATTGGTTAATTACTTATCTACTGATAAGACCATAATAAATGTTGATAAATCAGGAATTCTGAAGACTATATCTCAGAGACCCTTTCAGTCTATATTCATTCTTTGATTACATCATCTAACTGCCTGGCTTTAAAATACTTCACATAAAATGGAAACTATTCAATTTATATTTTCAGCTCAGACTTCTTTACATGAGTTTTAAAAAGATACCTCAATTGTTTTTTCTGATATCTGGTCTAACAGAATTCTAAAATTGTACTTCAATAAGAAAATGTTGGAACGCCACTGGAGTGCACCAGGGTATTTTTGTTCACTTTTCCCAGAAGTAGTAGTATGTGAATATAGTAAGGAAGATCTTCTGATTACCACCTCATGAATACAGTTTACCATAAGTTGGAGAAGTTCAAAATGAAAAAAAGTCACTTGCTTGGGTTTGGCAATAAATCCTATGCTCTAAAGTAGAGTCATTTGCTTTAATCTGCAGCAGAATTTTCAGCTCAATTTAGATTTTAGAATGAGACTACTGTAGTTGAGTGAGAGAAAATAAACATGAATAAATTCCCATGAATGAAAAAGAATACTGCAAAAAGGCTGAAGTTGGGAGAAATATAGAAAAAAGAGAAGAAAGAAAGTTGGGATGACCCTAGATTATCTATCTTTTCTTGTTTGTTTTTTAACTGGGGCTTCTGCTTCTTCAACTGGGAGCACTGCATAAACTAGACATCTGCAAGGCTAGATTCTTCCTAATGTATTTGAAGTAAACAGAAACATGACAGGAAGTCTTAGTTCATGTATTTAATAACAAACAGTAGAATACATTAGCTTTCTTCAACAGTAAGCAAGCCTGTGTGCCAAAAGTATAATGGAGCTTACCTAAGATGAAAGTGAGCACTTTTTTCCACTGAGAAATAAAATTTTCTAAGAAAAGAATGGAATTCACAGTGTTTTTCCTTTGTTTTTCCTTAAAAACTCTGTATTTGAAGCATTTATCCATTCCATGAGAGTCTTATTCTCACACTGGCAATCACCTTTCTATTCTGACCCATCTGGCAAAAGGAAATTACTGAGGAAACTTTCTTCAGTCTACAACTTAAGTCTAAAACATATTTTTTAGTATTTAATACTTGATATGAAGAGATCAGGCAATTGGTTAATTACTTATCTACTGATAAGACCATAATAAATGTTGATAAATCAGGAATTCTGAAGACTATATCTCAGAGACCCTTTCAGTCTATATTCATTCTTTGATTACATCATCTAACTGCCTGGCTTTAAAATACTTCACATAAAATGGAAACTATTCAATTTATATTTTCAGCTCAGACTTCTTTACATGAGTTTTAAAAAGATACCTCAATTGTTTTTTCTGATATCTGGTCTAACAGAATTCTAAAATTGTACTTCAATAAGAAAATGTTGGAACGCCACTGGAGTGCACCAGGGTATTTTTGTTCACTTTTCCCAGAAGTAGTAGTATGTGAATATAGTAAGGAAGATCTTCTGATTACCACCTCATGAATACAGTTTACCATAAGTTGGAGAAGTTCAAAATGAAAAAAAGTCACTTGCTTGGGTTTGGCAATAAATCCTATGCTCTAAAGTAGAGTCATTTGCTTTAATCTGCAGCAGAATTTTCAGCTCAATTTAGATTTTAGAATGAGACTACTGTAGTTGAGTGAGAGAAAATAAACATGAATAAATTCCCATGAATGAAAAAGAATACTGCAAAAAGGCTGAAGTTGGGAGAAATATAGAAAAAAGAGAAGAAAGAAAGTTGGGATGACCCTAGATTATCTATCTTTTCTTGTTTGTTTTTTAACTGGGGCTTCTGCTTCTTCAACTGGGAGCACTGCATAAACTAGACATCTGCAAGGCTAGATTCTTCCTAATGTATTTGAAGTAAACAGAAACATGACAGGAAGTCTTAGTTCATGTATTTAATAACAAACAGTAGAATACATTAGCTTTCTTCAACAGTAAGCAAGCCTGTGTGCCAAAAGTATAATGGAGCTTACCTAAGATGAAAGTGAGCACTTTTTTCCACTGAGAAATAAAATTTTCTAAGAAAAGAATGGAATTCACAGTGTTTTTTTTCCTTTGTTTTTTCCTTAAAAACTCTAAGGTTAATTTTCAATGTGTATGTAGAACTTCAAAAACAAATGATTCTGGGCTTCCCTGCTGGTCCAGTGGGTAAGGACACTGCCTTGCAGTGCAAGGGGCGCTGGTTCAATCCCTGGCCTGAGAAGATCCCACGTGCTGCGGAGCGCCTGGGCCAATGTGTCCAACTACCGAGCTGGAGCTCTGTAATGCATGCACCCAGAGCCAGTGTTCTGCAACGAGAGAGGCCACTGTGATGGGAGGCCCACACAGGCCAAAGAAGAAAAATGGATGAAAATAGATAAATGAATGACTGATAGAAGTGGCCAAAAAAACAAAAAAAATGAATGATTCTTCTCAGCAACATAGCTGACCATGATAGAACATTGGCCAACCACCACATGACTAATTAATGGCAGCTAATCATGTAGTTAGCTGACAGTTAATCAGTATAACGTCATTTGCACCAATTGCACTAATTTGCAAACAATCAAATCAATTTATTGACAAGTTAATGAAAGTCTTGTGCTTCATAGTGTTTTAGGCTTCTCAAGAGAATTGTATTTTTTCTTCCTGTAATCCAGGTCAAGGAGGCACACACTTGTATTATTTTTATTCTTTTTTCTCTCTCACACATATGACAAGCTGCAGCAGAAGAATCCTGATGCATATGGCAACACATTATCTAAAGATTTATATATTTATTTACTTTGGTGGGGGTAGGTGGAGAGGGAGGGGAGCAGGCGGGCCACTTCTATTGGACTTTCATTTGTCTATTTTCATCCATCATTGTTCTTTGGCCTGTGTGGGCCTCCCATCGCGGTGGCTTCTGTTGTCGCAGAGCACCGGCTCTGGGCGCACGCGCTCCAGAGTTCGGGCTCGGTAATTGGACACATCAGTCCAGCCACTCCGTGGCACGTGGGATTTTCCCAGGCTAGGGATCGAACCGGCGCCCCTTGCACTGCAAGGTGGTGTCCTTACCCACTGAACCACCAGGGAAGCCTGCAACACATTATCTAATTTCAACCTGATTCATTTCTAAATATCTAGTGAATTAATAAGGATTTTCTTGGTGACTCAGTGATAAAGAATTTGCCTATATTGCAGGAGAGATGGGTTTGATCCTGGGTTGTGAAGATCCCTAAAAGTGCCCAAACATTTTTCAGTTTTCCAAAACAAATGATTCTGGGCTTCCCTGCTGGTCCAGTGGGTAAGGACACTGCCTTGCAGTGCAAGGGGCGCTGGTTCAATCCCTGGCCTGAGAAGATCCCACGTGCTGCGGAGCGCCTGGGCCAATGTGTCCAACTACCGAGCTGGAGCTCTGTAATGCATGCACCCAGAGCCAGTGTTCTGCAACGAGAGAGGCCACTGTGATGGGAGGCCCACACAGGCCAAAGAAGAAAAATGGATGAAAATAGATAAATGAATGACTGATAGAAGTGGCCAAAAAAACAAAAAAAATGAATGATTCTTCTCAGCAACATAGCTGACCATGATAGAACATTGGCCAACCACCACATGACTAATTAATGGCAGCTAATCATGTAGTTAGCTGACAGTTAATCAGTATAACGTCATTTGCACCAATTGCACTAATTTGCAAACAATCAAATCAATTTATTGACAAGTTAATGAAAGTCTTGTGCTTCATAGTGTTTTAGGCTTCTCAAGAGAATTGTATTTTTTCTTCCTGTAATCCAGGTCAAGGAGGCACACACTTGTATTATTTTTATTCTTTTTTCTCTCTCACACATATGACAAGCTGCAGCAGAAGAATCCTGATGCATATGGCAACACATTATCTAAAGATTTATATATTTATTTACTTTGGTGGGGGTAGGGTGGAGAGGGAGGGGAGCAGGCGGGCCACTTCTATTGGACTTTCATTTGTCTATTTTCATCCATCATTGTTCTTTGGCCTGTGTGGGCCTCCCATCGCGGTGGCTTCTGTTGTCGCAGAGCACCGGCTCTGGGCGCACGCGCTCCAGAGTTCGGGCTCGGTAATTGGACACATCAGTCCAGCCACTCCGTGGCACGTGGGATTTTCCCAGGCTAGGGATCGAACCGGCGCCCCTTGCACTGCAAGGTGGTGTCCTTACCCACTGAACCACCAGGGAAGCCTGCAACACATTATCTAATTTCAACCTGATTCATTTCTAAATATCTAGTGAATTAATAAGGATTTTCTTGGTGACTCAGTGATAAAGAATTTGCCTATATTGCAGGAGAGATGGGTTTGATCCCTGGGTTGTGAAGATCCCCTGGAGGAGGGCATGGCGACCCACTCCAGTATTCTTGCCTGGAGAATTCCATGGTCTGAGGAGTCTGGCAGGCTACAGTCCCTCGGATCTCACGGAGACTGAAGCAACTAAACAGCAGCAGCAGCAGTAGCAACAATGTATTAGTAACCAGATTCAGAAGTTTTAAGATTAATTTATTGCATTGAGATATGACTTGACAATGTTCTTTTCTTCCTTAAAAGAAATGAGATACTGCTAGTAGGTTAGAGGAGTTCCTGAGCCTTGATCCTTTTCCACTGTTGGTTCACAGTCTTTTGGAAAATGTTCATTAAAGTTTTTAAAAATAACTTTATGTGAAACATTTTAAGAGTCTGAATTTGCACAGAATTAAAAAAAGGTTTCCCTAGTAGTTCATTACAGGCATAAATAAAGACAACTTGGGAGATGGCATAAGTGAAATTCAATTGCCCTTAAACATGTACACCAATATAAGAATAAATAAAGTAAACTGAATAGCGGATACTTAAAAAGTAAATGTAGCCATCAAAACCTTCTGCCACAACAGTCTCTAAATTAATTGAATTTCTAAGTTCAACTTTATGTCTAATAGATATTGTTCAGATAAGAAAGAAAACTGTATGAGTATAGGGTAATTGTAACTCTTGGAATACACATAACAATAAAAGCATCCAATTACAAACCATATTTACATGCTGAATACTGTCTTTAGTTAATTATTTGCAGCAAATTGTATTGTATAAAGCCTGAGAATGGGACTTTTAGAAGGGAAAATTCAATATAAATTTGGTTCAATGAAGATAAAAGTCATTTCAATCTATAAGACAATCTGAATTCAAAACTCGTAACCATAACATTTACAAATCAAATAAGGTCTTAGCTTATACCAATATTAGGATATTGGGAACCATAAGGATTAACTGTTTGTTGAGAAATTATTGTTGCTTACACCATTATAATGCTCTTCAATTATCAGAGTAGAAAATTCAAAGAAAGGAAATGTGAGCTCATGGTACACATGGTAATTTGTGAAAGATCAGCATAAGATTTTCACATAGCCTGCCACCCAAGGAAACAGAATCCAATCTGCAGATTTAATGGGATTCTATTTGACTCAGATATCTACTTCTGGCTATACTTACCTATATTAATGATTTTAGAAATTTATGAAGATGATTTGAAGGTTCACTAAAAAGGGCAAATAAACATTATAGAAAAATAATTATATGTGCTTGCTATATAATTGGTCTGCAAAATTTTATACACATATCGTTAAGTCGTAAGAGGATACCAGCTTATTATAATATATAAGCTTCCACAATTCTTCATTTTATATATAAACAATATAGCCAACAACTAAGAGCAAATTAAGATTTATTTTGCACATTCATTTCTAACCTGTATGACCGGCAACAGGCTGTGTTTCTTCTATGAAGGTTTCCTTAATAAAAAAACAGAACTTTTAAAGTCTGAATTAGAAAAAGGTTTCCTAGTAGTTCATTACAGACATAAATAAAGACAACTTGGGAGATGGCATAAGTGAAATTCAATTGCCCTTAAACATGTACACCAATATAAGAATAAATAAAGTAAACTGAATAGCGGATACTTAAAAAGTAAATGTAGCCATCAAAACCTTCTGCCACAACAGTCTCTAAATTAATTGAATTTCTAAGTTCAACTTTATGTCTAATAGATATTGTTCAGATAAGAAAGAAAACTGTATGAGTATAGGGTAATTGTAACTCTTGGAATACACATAACAATAAAAGCATCCAATTACAAACCATATTTACATGCTGAATACTGTCTTTAGTTAATTATTTGCAGCAAATTGTATTGTATAAAGCCTGAGAATGGGACTTTTAGAAGGGAAAATTCAATATAAATTTGGTTCAATGAAGATAAAAGTCATTTCAATCTATAAGACAATCTGAATTCAAAACTCGTAACCATAACATTTACAAATCAAATAAGGTCTTAGCTTATACCAATATTAGGATATTGGGAACCATAAGGATTAACTGTTTGTTGAGAAATTATTGTTGCTTACACCATTATAATGCTCTTCAATTATCAGAGTAGAAAATTCAAAGAAAGGAAATGTGAGCTCATGGTACACATGGTAATTTGTGAAAGATCAGCATAAGATTTTCACATAGCCTGCCACCCAAGGAAACAGAATCCAATCTGCAGATTTAATGGGATTCTATTTGACTCAGATATCTACTTCTGGCTATACTTACCTATATTAATGATTTTAGAAATTTATGAAGATGATTTGAAGGTTCACTAAAAAGGGCAAATAAACATTATAGAAAAATAATTATATGTGCTTGCTATATAATTGGTCTGCAAAATTTTATACACATATCGTTAAGTCGTAAGAGGATACCAGCTTATTATAATATATAAGCTTCCACAATTCTTCATTTTATATATAAACAATATAGCCAACAACTAAGAGCAAATTAAGATTTATTTTGCACATTCATTTCCTAACCTGTATGACGCAACAGGCTGTGTTTCTTCTATGAAGGTCTTAATAACAAATTATAGAAACTTTTTGCAATGTGTGCTTACTCAAACTATACACAACATAAGATGGAGGTGCTATTTTTAAGTTTTATATTTACATAGATTTCCTGCCACTTACCACTCACGAACGTTTTGATTTTTACTATTCAATCTTATATCATTTTTCTTTGAAACTGTTTTTTTAAATTTTTTTCTGCATTTTGCTACCAATATTTCATATCAGTGAGGTATGAGGGCATAGATAAGGGAGTCTAGCTATATAGTATCAGCTAAAGTCTAAAAGAGACTCAATAATGGAATTCAAGATAGTAATAGGTCCTCCTTTATGATTAAAAAAAGAAACAAACACATGAAATAAATGAAAAACATGGGAATTATCTTCTATTTAATGTTCATAATGACCCTATGTGTTTATAGTATTTTGTAATAACATTATTTTAGTATATTCCCACTGTAGAATAAATGTTAGTACCTTTCCAAATTCTTCTAATTAAAAATCAAAGCATGGCATATCTTGTAACAAATGTACTAACAGTGAACCAAGATGCTAATAATAGTGGATACTGGCTGATGGGTGAATAGGTATATTGTAGGCCTCTATTATTTCTACCTACTTTTCTATGCACATTAAAGTTCTATAAAAATAGAATTCATTAATTTAAACAATGAAAAACAATGTTAAATATCATCTGTACAAATCACCACCAAATTCCTTAGCACATTTAAGACTTTCAGGAATGAGATAAATCAGCTCATAATATTAACTGTAACTTTATAACTAATGCTATTTTGGTTGGTTGATTTACTTGCTAACTTGCATCTAACTCTTGCAACCCCATTGACTGTAGCTCACCAGTTTTCTCTGTCCTTTGGATTTCCCAGGCCAGAATACGGGAGTGGGTTGCATTTCAATAATTTTTATTCATCTTAGATTTTACAGGCAATTTTTTGGCACGTTAGAGCTTATTCAAAATTACCCCAATTTTTGATGTTGTCTTTTCTCATTTAGGAGTTCACAAATGTAGAGAAAGGTATTTCATATTATAATTTTCCTTATATAAGGAGTGACCCTCAGCATATCTAAAAGTGGATAATGTGACAGAATTACCTGTAAGAATGTTCATCTAAAACATAATAGATTTACTGAGAATATGAACTAAGAGCTATCCTTGATTGCAGGCCCAGAGGGTTAGGTATGGATATATTTTTTTTCTTTGGAAACAATCATTTCCAATTTTTGTTTTGTTTTCTGCTTGCTTAGTCCTCTTTACTTAATGGATGCCAAATTAGCAGAAAGTTTCCTTAAAGTTGTTTAGGGATGTTGTTTGATTTTTGTAAGTAGAAATGAAAGAAATGATGGTTACTAAACTAATCTGTAAATCATGTGTACTTTATGCTAAACAGCTCTTCAGTAACTGCTTTCTAAAAATGTAATCCAAAATTGCACTTGATTTGACAGCTGCCATTCCAGTCAGTCAAAATATTGAAACAACGGCCTCTCAGTTATAAGAAAACAGGAAAATTCAGGTTAATCAATATACTTATTGAACAAAAAAGGACACTCAAGTGGGATTTCCATGTCAAAGTATTTCATTTTTAGTAAGGAAGTACTTTTCTGACATAAGTTTGATGGCAATAAAAAAGTTACCAATTATTCTTGTCACTTAAATAATTACACTTCATAAGTGTTCATCCCCTGAATCGTTGTCTGAAGCAGTTTCAGTTGATAAAGGTTTCTATTTTCATTTTCCTTCCCACGTTCCTAAAGAGATTTTACTGTCAACCTCTAGTAGTTTTCCATAGATAGTGTTTCCATCTGTGGAAACTGAGATCTGACTTTCACTCTTTTGACCATATGCATATTCAAACTGGTTGAAAAGCTGTTGGATGTCACTGTTCTCACAGATATTAAAATGCTACTAAGTTATACTTCCTTTGTGTTGCTCTTAAATACAACAGATGTGGCAGCCCAGATGTCCTGATGCCTGTAAAAATTATTTTCTGAAAGAATTCAGTTGGCTTTAACTCGCCTCAGGAACAATTGAATTGAAAATAGGTCAATGGGAAGAGATCAGGAATAAAGTGGCAAAAGAAATAAGGGAGTGGGTTGCATTTCAATAATTTTTATTCATCTTAGATTTTACAGGCAATTTTTTGGCACGTTAGAGCTTATTCAAAATTACCCCAATTTTTGATGTTGTCTTTTCTCATTTAGGAGTTCACAAATGTAGAGAAAGGTATTTCATATTATAATTTTCCTTATATAAGGAGTGACCCTCAGCATATCTAAAAGTGGATAATGTGACAGAATTACCTGTAAGAATGTTCATCTAAAACATAATAGATTTACTGAGAATATGAACTAAGAGCTATCCTTGATTGCAGGCCCAGAGGGTTAGGTATGGATATATTTTTTTTCTTTGGAAACAATCATTTCCAATTTTTGTTTTGTTTTCTGCTTGCTTAGTCCTCTTTACTTAATGGATGCCAAATTAGCAGAAAGTTTCCTTAAAGTTGTTTAGGGATGTTGTTTGATTTTTGTAAGTAGAAATGAAAGAAATGATGGTTACTAAACTAATCTGTAAATCATGTGTACTTTATGCTAAACAGCTCTTCAGTAACTGCTTTCTAAAAATGTAATCCAAAATTGCACTTGATTTGACAGCTGCCATTCCAGTCAGTCAAAATATTGAAACAACGGCCTCTCAGTTATAAGAAAACAGGAAAATTCAGGTTAATCAATATACTTATTGAACAAAAAAGGACACTCAAGTGGGATTTCCATGTCAAAGTATTTCATTTTTAGTAAGGAAGTACTTTTCTGACATAAGTTTGATGGCAATAAAAAAGTTACCAATTATTCTTGTCACTTAAATAATTACACTTCATAAGTGTTCATCCCCTGAATCGTTGTCTGAAGCAGTTTCAGTTGATAAAGGTTTCTATTTTCATTTTCCTTCCCACGTTCCTAAAGAGATTTTACTGTCAACCTCTAGTAGTTTTCCATAGATAGTGTTTCCATCTGTGGAAACTGAGATCTGACTTTCACTCTTTTGACCATATGCATATTCAAACTGGTTGAAAAGCTGTTGGATGTCACTGTTCTCACAGATATTAAAATGCTACTAAGTTATACTTCCTTTGTGTTGCTCTTAAATACAACAGATGTGGCAGCCCAGATGTCCTGATGCCTGTAAAAAATTATTTTCTGGAAAGAATTCAGTTGGCTTTAACTCGCCTCAGGAACAATTGAATTGAAAATAGGTCAATGGGAAGAGATCAGGAATAAAGTGGCAAAAGAAATAAGAGCCAGTTAGTGAGACAGTATGTAACATTTTACTCCATTTAATTAAATTGTTATTTATTGATTTCCTATTGCACACTATGCTTGGCACCATAGGCAATCTGAAGATCAATTGGACGTAACTGTTGTGTTGTCAGAACTCAGTCTGTTGAGAGAGCTAGAAAAAGTATATAAAACAAAATCAGTTCTAATAAGCAGTGTAACTGAGCTACAAAAAGAAAGTTAAAGGAAGGGAAGAGATTGCCTGTGATTGAATAATTTAGGAATAATTAACCAAGGATAGGTCATGAAAGATGGATGGATATATATATATATATATATATATATATATATATATATATATATATGGATGGATATATGTATATACATATATGTATATGTGTATGTGTATATATATATATATATATATATGTATATATATATATATATATATTAAGTTTGGCCTCTTTTATTGGTTTTCTGTTTACTTATTTTCATCCATCTTTATTCTTTGGCCTGTGTGGGCCTCGCATTGCAGTGGCCTCTTTCACTGCAGAGCGCTGGCTCTGGGCATGTGTGCTCCAGAGCACTAACTCATAATTGGACACACTGGTCCAGCCGCTCATGGCATGTGGGATCTTCCTGGCCAGGATTAAACCCATGCCCCTTGCACTGCAAGGTGGACTCTTTACCCACTGGACCACCAGGGAAGCCCAGAAGGATATTTTAAAGGTAGGGAAAGGCAAATGAAATAGAAGGAACACTATAAGCAAACTATGTAGATAAGAAATGTTTAATTTTACTAAATAAACCAAAGAAAGTTCATTATAGCCATAGATTATTACTAAAACCTCTAGTAGTTTTCCATAGATAGTGTTTCCATCTGTGGAAACTGAGATCTGACTTTCACTCTTTTGACCATATGCATATTCAAACTGGTTGAAAAGCTGTTGGATGTCACTGTTCTCACAGATATTAAAATGCTACTAAGTTATACTTCCTTTGTGTTGCTCTTAAATACAACAGATGTGGCAGCCCAGATGTCCTGATGCCTGTAAAAAATTATTTTCTGGAAAGAATTCAGTTGGCTTTAACTCGCCTCAGGAACAATTGAATTGAAAATAGGTCAATGGGAAGAGATCAGGAATAAAGTGGCAAAAGAAATAAGAGCCAGTTAGTGAGACAGTATGTAACATTTTACTCCATTTAATTAAATTGTTATTTATTGATTTCCTATTGCACACTATGCTTGGCACCATAGGCAATCTGAAGATCAATTGGACGTAACTGTTGTGTTGTCAGAACTCAGTCTGTTGAGAGAGCTAGAAAAAGTATATAAAACAAAATCAGTTCTAATAAGCAGTGTAACTGAGCTACAAAAAGAAAGTTAAAGGAAGGGAAGAGATTGCCTGTGATTGAATAATTTAGGAATAATTAACCAAGGATAGGTCATGAAAGATGGATGGATATATATATATATACCATATATATATATATATATATATATATATATATATATGGATGGATATATGTATATACATATATGTATATGTGTATGTGTATATATATATATATATATATATGTATATATATATATATATATATTAAGTTTGGCCTCTTTTATTGGTTTTCTGTTTACTTATTTTCATCCATCTTTATTCTTTGGCCTGTGTGGGCCTCGCATTGCAGTGGCCTCTTTCACTGCAGAGCGCTGGCTCTGGGCATGTGTGCTCCAGAGCACTAACTCATAATTGGACACACTGGTCCAGCCGCTCATGGCATGTGGGATCTTCCCTGGCCAGGGATTAAACCCATGCCCCTTGCACTGCAAGGTGGACTCTTTACCCACTGGACCACCAGGGAAGCCCAGAAGGATATTTTAAAGGTAGGGAAAGGCAAATGAAATAGAAGGAACACTATAAGCAAACTATGTAGATAAGAAATGTTTAATTTTACTAAATAAACCAAAGAAAGTTCATTATAGCCATAGATTATTACTAATACATTTCTTGCCACCAAATAGTTCACTAAAGAAACTTAAAACCATACATCTGTGAGAACTGAATGACTTTGCTCTAAGAATTATAATATAACTATTAAGTTATTTACTCATTTATGTAACAAATGTGTTGAGTTTTGTGGTCTACTCAGTAGTCCCTTACCTATAGTAAAATACCAAAATTCTTAACAAATTGAATGTAATGGGTTTCCTATAGGGAAAATATGAGGAGGCAATGACACATACAGCTGATTAGAATAAATGTATACACTAATAGCTTTTTAGAAAAGTGAATGTATGATATTGTACCCCCAATTATGAGATAATATGATAGCTTACTAAAATTTTTTGGTGCTGGAAAAAGAAACAAAAATCCCAGGTCAGAGATACAGGACAATATATCACTCAGAGGAATGACAGAAGTGAGAATTCCCTTGCACTAAATCCCTAAGCCATTATTGTTCCAGAGTGACAGCAATCAAATCATGTGACAGTTGTACCCTTGGGAGGGTGTGTTACAAGAGAGTAAACCTGAGCTTAGGCAACATGAATCTTTTATAATGTGCAGTATGCATGGTTAGCCTTTGTTTCAAAGACAAAAAAAACTATATTGATCTAATAGGGCTGCTAGTATACAAACAGCTCTAACAAACAATCCACAAGAGGCAGTCAATGGGTCTGTTTACAAGGTAGGCAGCAATGTGAGGAACCATCGGAGAATTGTTTCCCAAGAGAATTAGAATAAAGAAAAGGAGATTACTCTTTCTTACTAGCTAACAGAAGGGATTAATATCTCATAGATACCTTAACCATTGAACCTACTCTGGACATTTAAGTAGCTAGAGAATAAGAGATAAGGGTATTGTAGGCAGAAAGACTATACCCCAAAGCATGGTGATGGGCATCTTTGGTGAAGGATGGTATTAATGAGGGAGGAGTGGACACAGAGAGAAATTCATGGGGTACCAATTTGAACAAAATGTGAGTTAGTGCCAGAAGACAACTGAATATTCTACTAAATAATTTGTTCTTTTGATAGCAGTAGTAGAAACCCATCAAAGATCTCGACATTGGACAAGAATTAAATAATGCCAAATGACTTAAAGGGGAAATGTTAATAATATACTTTAATAATAGACTTTTAAAGGAAGACAAGAGATAATGAACACGAGTCAGAAAATAAAAAGATAAAAAGAGCAGGAGGGTGACTGTGATTAGAGAAAAAGGTCTATATTTAAATTAAGAAGGTTGCAGAGATATGTGAAATTTTAATTGGTGAAAGTTCTTGATTAATCAGATTAAGGGCTTGAGGGTAAAACTGAAGATGCTATTCAGGATCTTAGCTCCATGAAGGAGAAAATGATAATAATACTGACAACCATAAGAGACAGAAACAACCAACCAGTCAAACAACAAAATACATGAGAACTCCATATTAAAGGAAAAATTTAAGGTCTATTTTTAGACATGTTTATTTTCCTGTGCTGGGAAGGCATCTAGGTATAGATGTCAATTACATACTTTACAATTTAATGTTATCTGGAGCAAGGGGGAAAATGTAGGCTATATTTGCAGATAAACTATGCATTTGCCTGGGATCACTGGAGAAAAGAGACACCCATTCCTCTCTGCCATCACTGTCTTGATGTTCTTAGTATCTCAACAAGGAGCTCTGCCTTTTCCATTTAGTATTGGCCCCACAAATGATGGAGATAGTCCTTACAGCAGATTTTAATTTTGAAGGCATTACTATATTATTAATATTTAAAGTTATTGGAGTAAATCTGCAAATTAAAAATATAAGTTGAGAATACAAAAAGAAGAAAGGAAACCCAAATTGTGAACCTATATCACCATATGTTTTGGCAAAAGGGGTTACAGTCTAAGCTGTTATCATTCCTTCCTCTGAACTACTTCTTTATAGTAAAACTCTATGAAGACTATTCTTTGTGTGTGTGTATTTTTCTCCTTTAATATTTATTTATAATTAATGGATGATTTATTTGCACTATTGGTTTTATTTCTGTCATGCATCAACATGAATTAACAATAGATGTGCATATGTCCTCTCACAGAGAAATTCATGGGGTACCAATTTGAACAAAATGTGAGTTAGTGCCAGAAGACAACTGAATATTCTACTAAATAATTTGTTCTTTTGATAGCAGTAGTAGAAACCCATCAAAGATCTCGACATTGGACAAGAATTAAATAATGCCAAATGACTTAAAGGGGAAATGTTAATAATATACTTTAATAATAGACTTTTAAAGGAAGACAAGAGATAATGAACACGAGTCAGAAAATAAAAAGATAAAAAGAGCAGGAGGGTGACTGTGATTAGAGAAAAAGGTCTATATTTAAATTAAGAAGGTTGCAGAGATATGTGAAATTTTAATTGGTGAAAGTTCTTGATTAATCAGATTAAGGGCTTGAGGGTAAAACTGAAGATGCTATTCAGGATCTTAGCTCCATGAAGGAGAAAATGATAATAATACTGACAACCATAAGAGACAGAAACAACCAACCAGTCAAACAACAAAATACATGAGAACTCCATATTAAAGGAAAAATTTAAGGTCTATTTTTAGACATGTTTATTTTCCTGTG
This sequence comes from Tragulus kanchil, assembly GCA_022376925.1. Classification (NCBI taxonomy): domain Eukaryota; kingdom Metazoa; phylum Chordata; class Mammalia; order Artiodactyla; family Tragulidae; genus Tragulus; species Tragulus kanchil. The sequence continues at coordinate 106,823,948 of JAIOJX010000023.1, read as the reverse complement.
CTGGGAAGGCATCTAGGTATAGATGTCAATTACATACTTTACAATTTAATGTTATCTGGAGCAAGGGGGAAAATGTAGGCTATATTTGCAGATAAACTATGCATTTGCCTGGGATCACTGGAGAAAAGAGACACCCATTCCTCTCTGCCATCACTGTCTTGATGTTCTTAGTATCTCAACAAGGAGCTCTGCCTTTTCCATTTAGTATTGGCCCCACAAATGATGGAGATAGTCCTTACAGCAGATTTTAATTTTGAAGGCATTACTATATTATTAATATTTAAAGTTATTGGAGTAAATCTGCAAATTAAAAATATAAGTTGAGAATACAAAAAGAAGAAAGGAAACCCAAATTGTGAACCTATATCACCATATGTTTTGGCAAAAGGGGTTACAGTCTAAGCTGTTATCATTCCTTCCTCTGAACTACTTCTTTATAGTAAAACTCTATGAAGACTATTCTTTGTGTGTGTGTATTTTTCTCCTTTAATATTTATTTATAATTAATGGATGATTTATTTGCACTATTGGTTTTATTTCTGTCATGCATCAACATGAATTAACAATAGATGTGCATATGTCCTCTCCGTCTTGAGTCTCTCTCCAGCTTTCCTCCCCATTCCCATTTGTATCTCTCTAGGTTACTACAGGGTCCCAGTTTGAGTTCCAAGTCATACAGCGAACTCCCATTGACTCTCTTTACATATGGTGGTGTATATGCCTCCACACTACTCTCTCCTTTCTTCTCAACCCGTCTTCTACCCCACCCTTGTCCATAAGTCTGTCCTCTGTGTCTCCACTGCTTCTCTGCAAACAGGTTCATCAGTAACAATGCCAACCTTCTAGATTCCACATATATGTGTTATTATACAACATTTTATTTCCTCTTTCTGACTTGCTTCACTCTGTGTGATAGACTCTGGGTTCATCCACCTCATTAGGATTGAGCCAAATGGGTTCCTTTTTATGGCTGAGTAGTATTCCATTATAGACGTGCTACAGGTTCTTATAAAGACCACTCTTCATTCTTTTGCACACGTGAGACATATTGTTCTTTTTAAGATACAAATTGATTCTGTTACCCCCAACTTCCACAGTATAGGAACTCTTCAATGACTACCACTGCTGTAGGGCAAAGGAAATAATCAAACAAGGAAAAATATGTATTCTGTCCTACTTCGTTCTTCATGGTGTAGCTATTAACCCTCCAGTCTCATTTTGTATGACTGAAGGCTCTAAGGCACTCCAGTTTTTATTTGGTGCCATAGCTAATCCTTCTTACTTATCTTTTCTTCCACATCAACTAGGCTGTCACTTCCACTGAGAATACTGTCTCTCTTGTTCCCTATTCTCACTCACACATAAGTCCATTCCTAATTTTTAGATCATATTTTTCACATTAAGCTATTCAACCCTTACATCTTCTCTCACAGGAGACAGGACAGGAGTTCAGTTTAACCCTAGAACTCTGAATTGTTCCAATACAGTATTTCTCAAAATATTCAATTTCTATGTTTGTTTTAACTACACATTTAACAGTTGTTTTTTCTGTGATGTGTAAACTCCTTAAATATAGGCATTGCTTGTGGTTACAAGGTTCATAGGATAACATAGCTGAAAATCTGGGGCATGCTTATCTCTATTTTCAACCCATGTTTCCTGCATTGACAGGCAGATTCTTTACTACTAAGTCACCTGGGAAGCCCACACTATGTATAAGGATGACATTAAATATTTGTAATAAAATAATAAATTTTACCAAATGGAAAAAGGAATAAATTAGTAATAGATATGTTTGATCCCTGAGTTGGGAAGATCCCTGGAGAAGGACATGGCATTTCAGTTCAGTATTCTTGTCTGGTAAATCCCATGGACAGAGGAGTCTGGAGAGCTACAGTCCATGGGGTTGTGGTCAGACACAAAATGGTGATTAGACAACAATTATACTGATACATTTTTTGAAAAACAAGATTGACTTATACATACATATTATACTGTCATGCCAAAATGGTAGCTATGTTCATTTCTTTCATGTAACTAATACAAAATAATGAATAACAACTGATTAATATTATTCATAATTTTGAATAATACAAATTAGTTATATTCTACAAATTATCAATAACTTTGTCAGAACTGATTTCACATTGATAGTGCCACAGATAATATTGCCTGATTTTTAAAAATTTCATGGCTCATAGTTGGTCAAAGTATATATTTTGTCAACTTTAACTGTGGAAGTTTTAAATAACAACAGATATACAATAATAATAATTAATGTGTTAAGAAATGCTTATATTTTCTAAACATCTTGAAAACTGACAGCAATTGTGAGGAAGTAAAATTGAGATGTGGTGGGGCAGCAGGGCAGGAATTGAAGATTATTTCAAGAGTTTTGGGTTGAGCACTGAGACATTACCATTAAGTGAGAGATCCAGGGAGTGAACCCCAAATAAGCAATAGTTGAGAAGTCAGTAAAAGGAGAGGATGGATAGCGCATGGGTCCGTGAAATATACAAGTAATGGAGAACACCCAGTGACCTGCAAGTCACTTTAAATATTGTGTGCAAGAAGCAAGGGTCCGTTCTGTTCAACACTGCTGGCAAGTCATGTAAGACGAAGACAGATAAATAACTATTGTAATTAATGTGGTGACTTTGATAAAAGCAGGCATAGTGGAGTCAGGGACAAGTGCCTGAATGTATGAGAACAGGAGGACAAGAGGGCACCACAAACAGAGACAAATGTATCCAGTGGACTAGAGAAATGGGGAGGACATTTTGATGGGAATCGCTGAGGCTGTGGTAGGATCAGTCCCCATGAATTTAAGTCCCATTTATTTTTGTATTTATTTCTATTACTCTAGGAGGTGGGTCAGACAGGATCTTGCTGTGATGTATGTCAAAGAGTGTACTGCCTATGTTTTCCTCTTAAGAACTTAATATTTTCTGGCTTTACATGAAAGTCTTTATTACATTTTGACTTTATCTTTGTGTATGATGTTAGTAAGTGTTCTAGGGAGAGCCCACCTTACTCTGAGTATGGATCTTCTGAATTAAATCCCATTAAATCCATACTTTGAAATAAATGAATCATACTAAGCAATGCAGTGATTCAGTTAAATAAAGAGTGCGCATTCTCTAAACATTATGAACTCAGAATCCTCCTTTTCTAGTCTGAGGATTTTTCTGCTCTCACTATGATAATGGTGCAAAGTATTAGTAAGTAAAATAGCAAGGATGTTAGACATTGTTAGCTATAAGGGGACTGTTTACTTTTATAGGATCATTCTTTTGGATTTCTTATAGCTTGTGTATATATGCTAAATCACTTCAGTCATGTCTGAGTCTGCAAACCTGTAGACCATAGCCTTCCAGGCTCTTCTGTCTATGGAATTTCCCAGGAAAGAATACTGGAATGGTCTGTCATCCCCTCCCTTCTAAGGGATCTTCCAGATCCAGGGATGAGATCTATCTTTCTTATGTCTCCTGCATTGGCAGGCAGGCTCTTTACCAATAGTGCCATCTGGAAAGCTCTCTTGTAGCAGCAATGAGATCAAAGATTTCAAATTTTCTCTCTAGAAGAGAAGCCTAAAATATTTTATTAAATGTAGAATTAGCAAATTTTATGGAAGCAGAATGAAATCTAATATTGTGTTTGTTCCTTTGGTGCTTTGTTTATTTGGCAATAGTGATTTTGGCTATTGGTTTTTATTCATTTGGTTTGCTTTCTGTTTGGAGGGATTTGCAAGGCTAATATTCTATGTTTATTTGAGAGGGTGTTACTAAGCTTTTTTCTGTGGCCATTAGAGACTTAGAGACATAATTCTTTTAAATAGCAATGCTATTTCTAATTGAGACTATCTATGAAGTTAAAAGAATGGGTTCTATTTGAGTAGGGACCCTTTAAAGTCCCCATGAATTTAAGTCCCATTTATTTTTGTATTTATTTCTATTACTCTAGGAGGTGGGTCAGACAGGATCTTGCTGTGATGTATGTCAAAGAGTGTACTGCCTATGTTTTCCTCTTAAGAACTTAATATTTTCTGGCTTTACATGAAAGTCTTTATTACATTTTGACTTTATCTTTGTGTATGATGTTAGTAAGTGTTCTAGGGAGAGCCCACCTTACTCTGAGTATGGATCTTCTGAATTAAATCCCATTAAATCCATACTTTGAAATAAATGAATCATACTAAGCAATGCAGTGATTCAGTTAAATAAAGAGTGCGCATTCTCTAAACATTATGAACTCAGAATCCTCCTTTTCTAGTCTGAGGATTTTTCTGCTCTCACTATGATAATGGTGCAAAGTATTAGTAAGTAAAATAGCAAGGATGTTAGACATTGTTAGCTATAAGGGGACTGTTTACTTTTATAGGATCATTCTTTTGGATTTCTTATAGCTTGTGTATATATGCTAAATCACTTCAGTCATGTCTGAGTCTGCAAACCTGTAGACCATAGCCTTCCAGGCTCTTCTGTCTATGGAATTTCCCAGGAAAGAATACTGGAATGGTCTGTCATCCCCTCCCTTCTAAGGGATCTTCCAGATCCAGGGATGAGATCTATCTTTCTTATGTCTCCTGCATTGGCAGGCAGGCTCTTTACCAATAGTGCCATCTGGAAAGCTCTCTTGTAGCAGCAATGAGATCAAAGATTTCAAATTTCTCTCTAGAAGAGAAGCCTAAAATATTTTATTAAATGTAGAATTAGCAAATTTTATGGAAGCAGAATGAAATCTAATATTGTGTTTGTTCCTTTGGTGCTTTGTTTATTTGGCAATAGTGATTTTGGCTATTGGTTTTTATTCATTTGGTTTGCTTTCTGTTTGGAGGGATTTGCAAGGCTAATATTCTATGTTTATTTGAGAGGGTGTTACTAAGCTTTTTTCTGTGGCCATTAGAGACTTAGAGACATAATTCTTTTAAATAGCAATGCTATTTCTAATTGAGACTATCTATGAAGTAATGGCATATAGCTCCTTTAGCTTCCACTGGAAAAACCAGTTTAAAAAAGTCTCTCATATTATAAGCCTTGATTAGATTTGTTTCAACTTCTAAGAAAAAAGAAAAAAAAAACTATACATGCTTCCTATAAACAGCACATTTTTTTCCTTTTTAAATTTCTTTAGATTATTGTCATATGATGAATCAATGTTAAATATTTAATTTAAATCATTCTAAATCCTTATTTTCTATTATATTTAATCTCTGGTATGTTTTACAAAATAATCAGGACACAGGCAACTTACGTTACCTGAGAAGGAAGACAGACCAGCAGGGGTGCTCAGGTCTGGGAACTTGCATATGGCATACAAAGATGAGAAGTGGATATGAGTATATCTATTAAGAATAGAAAATCTAGAAAAATGGCCAATTACTTCCTGGTACTCCCATATTGAACAGGATTTTTATACCTGTTCACCACTAGACTTTTACTTCCCAAGGAAGTCTATTTTATTGCAGATGAACAACACTATAGATAACAGTCTGAGAGTTGTTACGTATATTCAAATTTTATTCCTTTTGTAGCAACTGATACAAGCTTCAATAAGAATGCTACAGAAAAGAAAATTAAAATGCAGTGACAATAATATATGGTATGATGTTACAGAATAGAACAGAATAGTGGTTGAGTATATTAGATGTTCACATGAGTGTGAAGAATGGATTATGAAAAGAGAAAGCCAGTCAGTAAACATGTAGAACAAACAAAATGACTATCAAAAAAAATGATGATTTCAAATCTCTAGAAGAGAAGCCTAAAATATTTTATTAAATGTAGAATTAGCAAATTTTATGGAAGCAGAATGAAATCTAATATTGTGTTTGTTCCTTTGGTGCTTTGTTTATTTGGCAATAGTGATTTTGGCTATTGGTTTTTATTCATTTGGTTTGCTTTCTGTTTGGAGGGATTTGCAAGGCTAATATTCTATGTTTATTTGAGAGGGTGTTACTAAGCTTTTTTCTGTGGCCATTAGAGACTTAGAGACATAATTCTTTTAAATAGCAATGCTATTTCTAATTGAGACTATCTATGAAGTAATGGCATATAGCTCCTTTAGCTTCCACTGGAAAAACCAGTTTAAAAAAGTCTCTCATATTATAAGCCTTGATTAGATTTGTTTCAACTTCTAAGAAAAAAGAAAAAAAAAACTATACATGCTTCCTATAAACAGCACATTTTTTTCCTTTTTAAATTTCTTTAGATTATTGTCATATGATGAATCAATGTTAAATATTTAATTTAAATCATTCTAAATCCTTATTTTCTATTATATTTAATCTCTGGTATGTTTTACAAAATAATCAGGACACAGGCAACTTACGTTACCTGAGAAGGAAGACAGACCAGCAGGGGTGCTCAGGTCTGGGAACTTGCATATGGCATACAAAGATGAGAAGTGGATATGAGTATATCTATTAAGAATAGAAAATCTAGAAAAATGGCCAATTACTTCCTGGTACTCCCATATTGAACAGGATTTTTATACCTGTTCACCACTAGACTTTTACTTCCCAAGGAAGTCTATTTTATTGCAGATGAACAACACTATAGATAACAGTCTGAGAGTTGTTACGTATATTCAAATTTTATTCCTTTTGTAGCAACTGATACAAGCTTCAATAAGAATGCTACAGAAAAGAAAATTAAAATGCAGTGACAATAATATATGGTATGATGTTACAGAATAGAACAGAATAGTGGTTGAGTATATTAGATGTTCACATGAGTGTGAAGAATGGATTATGAAAAGAGAAAGCCAGTCAGTAAACATGTAGAACAAACAAAATTAATGAACAAATATCTCATAAAAGGTAAATTAATACTTCTGATGCTTCTATGTATTTGACATTACAATATTATAGCCAATGAACTGATTAGTTATACTTTTCTCCTTGATGCCAAAATATTCATAAGTCATTTTTATTGTATAGGCAGTTACTGTTTCCATTGTTTCAGAATCCCAGGTGTAGTACACAACATTCTTGAAGAGGAAAGCCAGTCTTTGATGAAATACCTAGTCAAGTACCCCTCTTTACCTATCCATGCCCAATGCTTTTTAAATAATACAAAGGGATATAGACTTCTGGACAACAGAAAAAAATATCTTCTGTAATGACAGGAAATGAGAACAAAATTGGTTACATGCTTCTACCACAATTTCTGTTTCTTGTAGCAGGAAATTAGTGTTTAATTTTAGAAAGTGTTCTTTGTAGTACATAGGTATTAGGAACGGATTAAATGTCTCTTGGGAAACGCTTCTACTCATAAACTCAATAATGTCAAAGCCTGTACTTTCATATATCTGACAAAATAAAATAACCAGTTCATTGGAAAAGTAGTACAAATACATTCTTAACAATATCTTTTGTCTCACCTAGAAGATTACAATAATTCAAAGGTAAAGAAGATCTGTGTGTTCAGCAATAATATTTTGGTACATAAAAGAGATCATTAGTTTTTTATAAACTGCCATAATTATTAACTTACTTTTAAATGAGATGGCCATACATTCAAATGCAAGGCACAACATTCTTGTAAAAGAAATAAAGTAATATTGGTGAATGTATTGTCTTTATGATCTGGGATCATGTTAATACAAAGAAAAAAAATATGTCATAATGAAATATCTGCTTCAATGGAAAAAAAACACAAACTACTAGGTATAGAAATTTTTGGCTTTTTATATTTCACATATGAGTGAGATCATATAGTATTTGTCTTTCTCTAACTTATTTGTAAGGCTCTTATAGTCCATCCATGTTGTTTAAATTACGAGATTTATTGTTTTGTTATCCTTGAATAATCCATTTATGCACCACTTCTGCATCTTGTTTACCCACTTAACCCTTGTTAGATACTTAGATTGTTTCTATCTCTTGAATCATGTGTATAATAATGCAGTGATCATGGAAGTGCATATAGCTTTTTAAGATAGTGATTTAATTTCCTTTGGATATATACCCAGAAGTGGTATTTTTAGATCATAAGCTAAATCTATATTTAATTTTTTAAGGAAACTTCATACTGTGTTCCATAAGGCAGTAGCTTTTCATATGTGCTAGTGGACATTTGTTTCTCTTTTTGGGAAAAATAATGTCTAGTTCCTTTGTTTATTTTTTAAATACTTTTTTCCTTCTATTGAGTTGTATGAGTTCTGTATATATATTGAATATTGCCCAGATATATGACTTGGAAATATCTTCTCCATTTCATAGGTTACCTTTTTGTTTTGTCAGTTGTCTCTTTGGCTGCACAGAAGATTTTCAGTTTCATGTATTCTCATTTATTAATTTCTGCTTTTGATGGTATGCTTGTAGTATCATATCAAAAAAAAATACTGCTAAAACTAATGTCCAGGAGTCTTTTCCTATTTTTTTCTTCTAGGAATTTTATGGTTTCAGGACTTATGCTTATGTCTTTGATCCACTTGGACAATCATCTTTGATTTTTTATACCAGTCTTATCAGGAGTACATTATTAAGCTCCTTTTATATCTCAGAAAGTAGAGACTAAGAAATTAAAAAATCCATATAGTATTTAATCCCATCATTTTAGCTGTATAAAGAAATATAAGGTCTGTGTGTTCAGCAATAATATTTTGGTACATAAAAGAGATCATTAGTTTTTTATAAACTGCCATAATTATTAACTTACTTTTAAATGAGATGGCCATACATTCAAATGCAAGGCACAACATTCTTGTAAAAGAAATAAAGTAATATTGGTGAATGTATTGTCTTTATGATCTGGGATCATGTTAATACAAAGAAAAAAAATATGTCATAATGAAATATCTGCTTCAATGGAAAAAAAACACAAACTACTAAGTATAGAAATTTTTGGCTTTTTATATTTCACATATGAGTGAGATCATATAGTATTTGTCTTTCTCTAACTTATTTGTAAGGCTCTTATAGTCCATCCATGTTGTTTAAATTACGAGATTTATTGTTTTGTTATCCTTGAATAATCCATTTATGCACCACTTCTGCATCTTGTTTACCCACTTAACCCTTGTTAGATACTTAGATTGTTTCTATATCTTGAATCATGTGTATAATAATGCAGTGATCATGGAAGTGCATATAGCTTTTTAAGATAGTGATTTAATTTCCTTTGGATATATACCCAGAAGTGGTATTTTTAGATCATAAGCTAAATCTATATTTAATTTTTTAAGGAAACTTCATACTGTGTTCCATAAGGCAGTAGCTTTTCATATGTGCTAGTGGACATTTGTTTCTCTTTTTGGGAAAAATAATGTCTAGTTCCTTTGTTTATTTTTTAAATACTTTTTTCCTTCTATTGAGTTGTATGAGTTCTGTATATATATTGAATATTGCCCAGATATATGACTTGGAAATATCTTCTCCATTTCATAGGTTACCTTTTTGTTTTGTCAGTTGTCTCTTTGGCTGCACAGAAGATTTTCAGTTTCATGTATTCTCATTTATTAATTTCTGCTTTTGATGGTATGCTTGTAGTATCATATCAAAAAAAAAAAATACTGCTAAAACTAATGTCCAGGAGTCTTTTCCTATTTTTTTCTTCTAGGAATTTTATAGTTTCAGGACTTATGCTTATGTCTTTGATCCACTTGGACAATCATCTTTGATTTTTTATACCAGTCTTATCAGGAGTACATTATTAAGCTCCTTTTATATCTCAGAAAGTAGAGACTAAGAAATTAAAAAATCCATATAGTATTTAATCCCATCATTTTAGCTGTACTACACTGAGAAATAGGGTGAGAATAAAAGCAGAAACATGAAGCACAAAGATGAAAAGAAAAAAATCAGAATATGTCTTCTAATTTTAGTTTCTACACATTTACACAAACAATGCAAAATTATATTTCCAAAACTGAAAAAAAGAAAACAGCTTTGCAGTTTTGGTATTTTCAGTATTTGTTGAAATTTTAAAAAGTCTACAGTTTCAGTTTAAGCTAATAAAATATTCAATGAGTAATTTTAGAGACACTAAGATAGCCTGGGAAATTCCAAAGGTATTAAGTTGTTGCTATGAATCATATGGATCCAGGATGTAAAAGAATGAAAGGACACTGAGCAAAGATATATATAGATATATATATCCCCAAATGATGGCCTTGACAGATTTCTGCAATCCTGAACCAGTTGTATTTTTCAAACTGTATTTCCTTTGTTTCTGATTTCTCCTCTTTCCCATGTTATTGCTGCTCTTTAAGCTCATTTTGATATGTGTATATGTTTGAGGGCTCCATGGAAAGTTCTATTATACTACTATTTATAGTTTTATTTGAAAAACACATCATTTGTTTGTTGGTTTCAATAGAATGAAATTGTCATGTTTCAGTTTATATCCATTGCTTTTAATGCTTCCCTTAGCAAATCTAATATATTCAGTTTATATTGTGTTCTACAATTTTGCGGTTCAAATGCACAGCCTTCTGTTACTTTCTTGAGAATAAAAGCTCTCAAGACACTTACCACCTATGATTTCGACAGTGTTGTGATTATTCTAGTGACATAATTTGGAACCAATGAAAACATCAGAATACTTGAGAGGGAATTTTATATACATTATAGTACTGAAAGGAGATCACATGGAAATTGCCTAAAATAGTAATTCAGTCTCCAGGTTGGCAAGGCTAATATTTTCTGCCCCATATCTTGCAGGATCAAACAATCATTTATCATATTTGACTCCAGAAATACTTCAGAATCATGAAAAACTCTTGTGATAGTGAGTTTATATATCCATAAAGAGAAAATGGAAACAAGTCAGACCTGAAATATAATAGGCTATTATAATAAGGTATGATCATTTGGGGAGCTAGACCAAAAAGTTTTAAGATATATATTTTAATTTTAGCTAAAAAAAGGTAGATGTACAGTATTAATAGTAAAAATAAGGTAGTTAAATAAAACCTGTACAAATGTAAGATCATTTCAACCTCTCACTTCCAGGGTTTTACCAAAAAGCAAGACAGGTGTTTGTACCCAGAAGTCGTCCTTGAACTTTTTTGAAGAGTGACCTCCTCTGCTCTGTTCTCATATAATATATATTCCTTAAACTCCACTCAGTTTACTAGAACAGTGATTGTTCTCTCTCTCTTTCCTTATACAGAATTGACACTCTTTTCTTTTCCCAATAGAGCAGTTATTTTCTATGAACCAAATGTTTGAACCCCATAGAAATTGTACTAACCAAGATGTAAAGGATGATTTCCATTTCAAGAGATATGTGCTTGTGCATATGTTTTTTTTTTTCTCTCCATATTTATTTATTTATTTATTTATTTATTTATTTATTTTTTTACATGTATGTTCCCAGATCATTCATATGCATATCCCTTGACCCTCCCCCCACACAGCTCCCCCCCTCCCATCCCTCCAGACCATCTCCCCAAGTGGTTGTAGGTACTCCTATTCCCCTAGCACAATGACAATAGCTATCTTTTCCACACATGACAGTACAGGCTTCCATGTTACTCCCTCCATGCCTCCCTCCCACTGTTCGGTCTTCACAATGTCTTTATGTCTGTTCTCTGTTTTTTCATGAGTTCACTGCATATGTTATCATTACCATCTTACTAGATCCCATATATATGAGTTAGAAGAGGTATCATATGGTCTGTAATAGATCTAGCATATGGTCAAACTGTAACTGTAGAGTGCACTGGGAACTATCAGAGAAAGGGTCCTATATATGCTTAATCAAACTGACATGACTGAATCAGGATTAATGTGAATACATAGGACAAGTGCTTCACCCAGTTAATTTGTTTATTCACTCATTCCTTATCCTACTTAAATACTCATGAAGGTAACTTTGCTTCATGTTAGACACTACAGATATAATAAGAATGATGATTGATATGATTCTGGCTCTAGAAGCTTACAAACAACTTTCTGTTCATACAGGTACAGGTAATTTGTGCATCTGGTTAATATAATGCACTTTGGGGGAGGCAAGTAGGAAAAAACAAAGGTGTATATAAATATATACCTAAGGTATATAAAACTCCTTCTTCTACCACTAAGAAGTCATTATCTTAACTGTTCCCCATTTAGTCCTCCATTTTACACCTAGAAAGTTCAATTTACAGGGCTTCCTTGGTGGCTCAATGGTAAAGATCCTCCTGCAAACAGGAGACATGGGTTTAATCCATGGGCTGGAAGATTCCCTGAAGAAGAAAATGGCAAGTCACTGCAGTAATCTTGCTTAGGCAATGCCATGGACAGAGGAGCCTGGTGGACTACAGCTTATATAGTTGTGAAATAGTGGGATATGACAGTAACTAAACAACAATAAAATTCCATTTATTACCAAGTCACTTTTTACACTCAAATGATAAAATCACTTTTGTACTCTTACAAAATTACTAAAACTGTCTTAAGATTTCTCTATAACTTTCAGAAGTATTCAGCAAATATACTTAAGCACTTAACTATGAGCTAAGAATAGGAGACATGAAGTGTCACATTTCTCCTTTCTGTTCTGGTATTGTGGAATTTTGCTTTACTGTGAATAATGAACAGAGCAGGGGGCAATACAGAGGGGAATGATATGGAATGAATAAATATAGAGAGTAAATGGGACCAGAGTTGATTTCTCTCATTCATTTCTCTTTTACAGTATTTTGAGAGAGTATTTTTTTTTTTACCTGAGATATGTTAAAAAGGCTTGGTTTGTCCTGGATGGAAATAATACAAAGACAATGAGTAATTTGTCCACATGTAGAAATCAGAATATTTTATATAACAATCTATATTTCTAGTTTATTTTGAAAACCTGAAGGTAACTGGCCTTAAACCCTATAACCAACGCATTCCTTCATTTTCTCCAATGACTTATTCCCCAAGGTCCTTCTACTTATGTCACTTGCTTAGTTTTTATCAGCTAGGATTTTCCAAAACTGCCATATCAGGAAAAACAATGAGGCTCTGCACTAAAAATATAGATCCCCAGCTCATCCAGTGGAGATTCTAGTTCAAGATATCTAGAATAATAGTAGACAATAAATTTTAACAAAGCATCCAATGTGATTTTTTGTAAACAAAGTAGCTGGGGAAATGACATTGTGGGCATTTTGACTTTCAGCACCCAGGTGATTAAGAGCACAGTATTAACCTCACATTAAGAAATGGTGATCTCATCACAGTGTATTCATTTCTGGGAATTTAATATGTGTGTAAGTAGAAATGAATAATCTCATATAGTATGTAATGTGTGAGGAGATAGATAAAAGTATATAAACATATAGGTACATAGATATACACTAAGATAAAAATAATTATTGGTATACTTAATCTTAATGCCCTAGATCCATGTAAAGTAGTGTCTAATGCATAATTATAGCATGTGAGGTAGGAAACAGTTGAAGATTTTCTGAATTAGGTCAATATCAACCACGATTGCACATTGGTATAAAATTGCCTAGGGTATGCTCCAACTGAGAGGAACAGAGTAGAGTAGGTAGGTGGTTGTAGAGTCCTAGTAGGGGATGGTAGGTAGACAGGAGACACCTGAGAAAGGTTGGGAGGCCAGTGAGTTGATGATAACTCAGGAGAGCTGCTCCTTGTTCAGTAAAACAGGCTCGACTGGGTATAAACAGCTGATGGAGGAGGAGCTGGCGAAGAAGCAACCAATGATGTATGTCCTGCATCTGCATCTACTTGAAGGGGGCGGTCTTCTACTATCCTATATATATTGCTGCCTACTCAATTGGGGGAGAGCAGAGCAGAGCTTTCCTGCCTGCCGGCCTGCTTGTACCTCTTACAAGTACCCTATCCTAATAAATCCTTTTCTTGCCTATTGCTCTGCCTCTCGCTGAATTCCTTCTGCGTTGAGGCACGAAGAACCTGAGCCTCAGTGGGTCCAGATGTTGGGTGAGTGCTGGATTAAGTCCTGGCCACGTGGGTTCAAGTCCCAGACAGGTTTATTGGCCAGGACTGAGTCCTCACTACATGGATTCAAGTCAAAGCTTGGTTTGAATTGGGGTTAAGTCTTCGTCACGTGGGTTCGAGTCCCAAAACGGTTTTGGCTAGGTTCAAGCCCCAGTCACGTGGGTTAAAGTCCCAAACAGGGTTTTGGCTGGAATTCGAGCGCCAGCCACGTGGATTCAAGTCCCAAGCAGGGTTCGATCAGGTCTGGGCCCTGGGTTTAAGTCTCAAATTGAGGTAAAACCCTTTCACAATCATTCTCTAAAAACACAGCAAAATTTTAAAAAAATATAAAGATTAGTTTAAAAGAGAGAAGAAGGAGATCAACAAAATCAGAAATGAAAAAGGAGAGGTTACAACAGACAGTACAGAAATACAAAGAATTATAAGGGACTATTATGAACAACTTTATGGCAGCAAACTAAACAACCTGGAAGAAATGGACAGATTCTTAGAGAAGTTCAATCTTCTAAGACTGAACCAGGAAGAAATAGAAATTATGAACAACCCAATTAAAAGCTCAGAAATCAAATCTGTAACAAAAAATCTACCCCAAAATAAAAGTCCAGGGCCAGATGGCTTCACAGGTGAATTCTACCAAACGTTTAAAGAAGAATTAATGCCTGTCCTACTAAAACTCTTTTAAAAAAATTGCACAAGAAAGAACACTTCCTTCACTTCAGGAACCTGAATTTAGATGCCTATATAATTCAGAATATATCTATATCTTGGATGAATAATTTGAATTTTCACAATTTTAAGGCCATGAAAATGCTCATTATGTCATGTTACATACAGAATCAGAATGTGAAACTGTAAAAGTGTACATATAATAACAATGCAGGTCTGAAAACTTACTTAAAAGGCTTAATTAAAAACTTAATTAAAAGGATTTAGAAAACAAAAAGGAACATTTCCAAATACATTGTATAAGGCCACCATCACCCTAATACCAAGTAAAGAAAATGCAGAAAAAGAAAAGTATATAAAGCCAATAACACTGATGAATTTAGATGCAGAAATCCTAAACAAAATTCAGTAAATAGAATTCAGCACCACATTAAAAAGCATCATGATCAAGTCTGGTTTATCCCAGGCATTCAAGGATTCTTCAATATCCACAAATCAATCAATGTGATAGACCATATCAACAAATTGAAAGACAAAATTCACATGATAATCTCAATAGATGCAGAAAAAGCCTCTGACAAAACCTAACACTGATTTATGACAAAAACTCTTCAAAAAAAGGGCATAGTTGGAAACTACCTCAACATATTAAGCTATATAAGAGAAGCTCACAGTGAACATTATTCTCAGTGGTGAAAAACTGAAAGCGTTCCCTCTAAGATCAGGCACAAGATAGGGATGTCCACTCTCACCACTATTATTCAACATAATCTTGGAAAATCTAGCGATAGCAATAAGAGAAGGAAAAGTAAAAATGAAAGGAATCCAGATTGGAAAAGAAGTAAAACTCTACTTGCAGATGATATGATACTACATAGAAAACCCCAAAGCTACTATTAGAAAACTACTAGAGATAATCAACGAATTCAGCATAGTCACAGGATACAAAAGCAATACACAGAAATTATTCGCATTTCTATATACAAAAAATGAAATATCAGACAGAGAAATCAAGGATGCAATCCTATTCATGATTGCAACCAAAAGAATAAAATATCTAGGAATAAATCTACCCAGAAAAAACAGAAGAACTATACACAGAAAATTACAAGACACTAATGAAAGAAATCAAAGATGACTTTAACAGATGGAGAGATATTCCATGTTCCTGGGTCGGAAGAATCAACATTGTGAAAATGACCATATTACCAAATATTGTCTACAGATTCAGTGTGATCCCTATGAATTCTGTGACATTCTTCACAGAACTAGACCAAAAAATAACACAATACATATGAAAACAGAAAAGAACATAGATAGACAAAGCAATCCTGATAAAGAAAAATGGATTTGGAAGATCAACCTCCCTAACTTTAGACTATACTACAAAGCAACAGTCTCCAAGACACTATAGTACTGCACAAAAACAGAAATATAGACCAATGGAACAAGATCGAGAACCCAGAGATAAACCTACGCACCTGTGGGTACCTTAGTTTTGACAAAGGAGGTGAAACTATAAAATGGGACAAAGACAGCCTCTTCAACAAATGGTGCTGGGAAAATTGGATAGCTACATGCAAAAAAAATGAAGGTGGAGCATTCCTTAACATTATACACAAAGATAAATTCAATATGGACTAAAGACCTAAATGTAAGAACAAACCATAAAACACAGGAGAAAATAGGCAAAACACTCAATGACAAAAATCAAAGCAAGATCTTCGATGACCCACCCTCTAGAATAACAGAATTCAAAACAAAAATGAACATGTGGGACCTAATGTAACTTGAATGCTTCTGCACAGCAAAAGAAACTACAAACAAGGTGAACAGACAATCCACAGAATGGGAGAAAATAATAGCAAATGAAACAAAAGACAAAAAAACTAATCTCCAAAATACACAAGCAACTCAGGCAACTCAACACTGAAAAAACAAATAACACAATCAAAATATGGGAAAAAGACCTAAAGAGACATCTTGAAAAAAAGACATACAGATGGCCAAAAAACACGTGAAACATTGCTCAGTGTTACTTATCAATAGCAAAATGCAAATAAAAACTACAATGACATATCACCTTGCACCTATAAGAATGGCCATCATCAAAAAATCTACAGACAGTAAATGCTGCAGAGGTTTCACAGGAAAGTGAACACTTGCACTGTTGGTGGGAATGTAGATTGATATAACCACTTTGGAAGACAGTATGGAGATTCCTTTAAAAAAAACTAGGAATAAAATCACCATATGACCCAGCAATCCCACTATTAGGCATATACCTGTATGAAATCAAAATTATAAGAGACACCTGTACCCCAATATTCATTGCAGCACTTTTAGGATAGCTAGAACATGGAAGCAACCTGCCCATGGGAAGAGGGCAGGGAATAGGCAGGGCTTCAGGTGGGAGGGGTCAAAGATACACCCCTGGGGGATTTGGGATTATATTTAGGGGTAAACAACAAAGCTCTGTGAAAGCAAAATAAAAATAATTAATTAAAAATTATAAATTATTTTAATGGGAAACCGGGAGTAAAAGTAATTATAGGTAGGAAGTAAAGAAATTATTAGTTGCTCATTTGTGTCTGACTCTGTGATCCATTGTACTGTGGCTACCAAATTCCTCTGTTCATGGAATTCTCCAGGCAAGAATACTGGATGACTAATCTGGGATTATACATATCTGTAAACAATGAAACGCTGTAAAAGCGAAAAAGAAAATTTTTTTTTTAAAGATAAAATGATAAAGAAAAAGAAAAAAAGAATACTGGACTGGGTCACCATTTCCTTTTCCAGAGTATCTTTCTGACCCAGGGATCAAAGCCAGGTCTCTCCCATTGCAGAAAGATTATTTACCATCTGAGCCATCAGGGAAGACCCAGTGTGGGTACAGAGCCTTGGTTTTACATCAGTATTGAAGGACATTTAGGCAGGGATGTGATAGTAAATGGTTCACAATCTGTTCCCTGCCATGGGAGGAAACACTGATTTGTTGTATTTGTCTATTTCTATGATGTAAGTAGTCCTGCCATAGCTAATTTTAAGCTAGTAGAGTGATATCATTTTTTGCCAATCGGACTTGTAAAACACTGAATCATAGGGTGTTAAAAAGACATACAGATGGCCAAAAAACACGTGAAACATTGCTCAGTGTTACTTATCAATAGCAAAATGCAAATAAAAACTACAATGACATATCACCTTGCACCTATAAGAATGGCCATCATCAAAAAATCTACAGACAGTAAATGCTGCAGAGGTTTCACAGGAAAGTGAACACTTGCACTGTTGGTGGGAATGTAGATTGATATAACCACTTTGGAAGACAGTATGGAGATTCCTTTAAAAAAAACTAGGAATAAAATCACCATATGACCCAGCAATCCCACTATTAGGCATATACCTGTATGAAATCAAAATTATAAGAGACACCTGTACCCCAATATTCATTGCAGCACTTTTAGGATAGCTAGAACATGGAAGCAACCTGCCCATGGGAAGAGGGCAGGGAATAGGCAGGGCTTCAGGTGGGAGGGGTCAAAGATACACCCCTGGGGGATTTGGGATTATATTTAGGGGTAAACAACAAAGCTCTGTGAAAGCAAAATAAAAATAATTAATTAAAAATTATAAATTATTTTAATGGGAAACCGGGAGTAAAAGTAATTATAGGTAGGAAGTAAAGAAATTATTAGTTGCTCATTTGTGTCTGACTCTGTGATCCATTGTACTGTGGCTACCAAATTCCTCTGTTCATGGAATTCTCCAGGCAAGAATACTGGATGACTAATCTGGGATTATACATATCTGTAAACAATGAAACGCTGTAAAAGCGAAAAAGAAAATTTTTTTTTTAAAGATAAAATGATAAAGAAAAAGAAAAAAAGAATACTGGACTGGGTCACCATTTCCTTTTCCAGAGTATCTTTCTGATCCAGGGATCAAAGCCAGGTCTCTCCCATTGCAGAAAGATTATTTACCATCTGAGCCATCAGGGAAGACCCAGTGTGGGTACAGAGCCTTGGTTTTACATCAGTATTGAAGGACATTTAGGCAGGGATGTGATAGTAAATGGTTCACAATCTGTTCCCTGCCATGGGAGGAAACACTGATTTGTTGTATTTGTCTATTTCTATGATGTAAGTAGTCCTGCCATAGCTAATTTTAAGCTAGTAGAGTGATATCATTGAATAAGAAGTTGAGAATTGAGAGATGTGACCAATCCGCTATGATATTGGCACAATGTGAACCTAGCATTTCACATTGTTTAATGATTCCTATCATGTTAAGTGCTGAGAATAAGAAAAGAGTCTTGTTTTCAAGTCTTTAATTATGTCATTGGAACTTTATATCATATGCACAAAAAATACAAAGAAACATGGTCGTCTTGGGTATCAAATAAAGCAGTAATGGGGGTTTCCATAGTGACTCAGTAGTAAAGAATCTACCTGCAATGCAGCAGACACAGGAGAAGTGGGTTTGATCCCTGTGTTGGGAAGATACCCTGGAAGAGGGCATAGTAACCCTCCAGTATTCTTGCCTGGAAAATCACATGGACAGAGGAGTCTGGCAAGCAATAGTTCACGGGATTGCAAACAGTTGGACATGACCAAAGCAACTGAGCATGCATGCACTCAAAGCAGTAATGATAACAGTAGAGATAAACACTATCGTTCAGTGAACATCTACCTTCTCCTGAGCATTATGTTAATAGTTAATTCCATATAAACATATTACATTTATACACATGCAATATGTAATTAACTGAATTCTCACTACGTGCTGCAAATTATTTATAGTGCTTTATATATTATTTCAATCTCACTAACAAAAAAAGGAAACAAAGCCGAGAAGAAAAATATATAATGTTTATAATGTTCTACAATTGGTAAATGTGAATACTTAGTCTCAACCTAGGCAAAGTGACTTCAGAACTAACATTTTTAAACAAAATCCAACTGCCTTAATGGCACAGACAAAAGACATCACAAGGGATAAATATCTAGACATCATGGTTAAAGGTGGATTCATGTTTATGGGACCTATGAATTCTTGCTCTCTTCGGAATTTATAGTTAACAATTAATATTGAAAATATCATTGCAAAATCTAGATAAGTAATAATATTATAGACTTTGTTCCAAGAAGATCTACAAGAAATATATTACTTATGACAAGACAAAGAGGTTAAGCTAAATTTGTGTAGAAACCATGATTTGACATTTTGTATAAATTCACAAAATATAGTGACCATGGTCCAATGAAAGTTTTGTTATAATAATTATATCCAATTTAAGTAAAAAACACATTTATTGATTTCAAATGTGTAAAACAACTGGACTAACTGCCAAATTCCTGAGCTATTATCTCCCAAACTAAATGCACCTTCCTTTATTCTAGTATTTAGTATTGCAAGGGGGTCTAGGAGAAATCTTACTTTTTTCTTCCTAGTGGTAACCCTTCTCATTCTTTCAATTTCTTTCTCTGACCTCCCCATCCCATGCCAGTCTAGAGACAGGAAAGGTTCTTTATAGTTTAAATTAAAAATATGTCTCTAGAGTCTGGATGCTCATGAAGCATGAACTACATCCGACTGATTTTTTTTCATGACTATATTGTGCATATAAAATCTGCATACTAAATTATTTGCCTTAATTGTCTTCTAGGAGTCTTAATGTCAGAGTAGATCCAGAAGAAATGGTATTAACAGAAAGGAGCTGATGGTTAGCAGTGTGGTCATCCACCAAACCAAGCAGCCACATAGAGATATGGCCCACAGCTCCCATTCAGAACTGATTCAGAGGCTGCATTGTCTAGAGAGAGAGGATATTAGGGGATCTAAGTGACTTCCTGTCCATCACGTTCTACATTATTATAAAAACTTTTTGCAATATGTAATTAACTGAATTCTCACTACGTGCTGCAAATTATTTATAGTGCTTTATATATTATTTCAATCTCACTAACAAAAAAAGGAAACAAAGCCGAGAAGAAAAATATATAATGTTTATAATGTTCTACAATTGGTAAATGTGAATACTTAGTCTCAACCTAGGCAAAGTGACTTCAGAACTAACATTTTTAAACAAAATCCAACTGCCTTAATGGCACAGACAAAAGACATCACAAGGGATAAATATCTAGACATCATGGTTAAAGGTGGATTCATGTTTATGGGACCTATGAATTCTTGCTCTCTTCGGAATTTATAGTTAACAATTAATATTGAAAATATCATTGCAAAATCTAGATAAGTAATAATATTATAGACTTTGTTCCAAGAAGATCTACAAGAAATATATTACTTATGACAAGACAAAGAGGTTAAGCTAAATTTGTGTAGAAACCATGATTTGACATTTTGTATAAATTCACAAAATATAGTGACCATGGTCCAATGAAAGTTTTGTTATAATAATTATATCCAATTTAAGTAAAAAACACATTTATTGATTTCAAATGTGTAAAACAACTGGACTAACTGCCAAATTCCTGAGCTATTATCTCCCAAACTAAATGCACCTTCCTTTATTCTAGTATTTAGTATTGCAAGGGGGTCTAGGAGAAATCTTACTTTTTTCTTCCTAGTGGTAACCCTTCTCATTCTTTCAATTTCTTTCTCTGACCTCCCCATCCCATGCCAGTCTAGAGACAGGAAAGGTTCTTTATAGTTTAAATTAAAAATATGTCTCTAGAGTCTGGATGCTCATGAAGCATGAACTACATCCGACTGATTTTTTTTCATGACTATATTGTGCATATAAAATCTGCATACTAAATTATTTGCCTTAATTGTCTTCTAGGAGTCTTAATGTCAGAGTAGATCCAGAAGAAATGGTATTAACAGAAAGGAGCTGATGGTTAGCAGTGTGGTCATCCACCAAACCAAGCAGCCACATAGAGATATGGCCCACAGCTCCCATTCAGAACTGATTCAGAGGCTGCATTGTCTAGAGAGAGAGGATATTAGGGGATCTAAGTGACTTCCTTGTGCACCTCTGTAGACTGTCCCACTCTGTCCTGGTAATATCTGTACAATGTTCGTTCTTCTGAAGCCATTCTATCAGTTTTATAGACAGAGAATATTTTGTCTAGATTCTGGAATTTCTATTAGTATTCCTAGAGTATGTCTTTATAATTATTTTAATGAAAAGTTGAGAAAGTTTATGTCAGTTTCAAGATTTAAGTTTTAAATCTGTCTTAGGAGATAGTAAACAATTTGGTTTGGGGGACTATTTCTAAAGTGCTAGTTCTATTCCGACATGGCTGTCACTCTTGAGACCCTCCAAGATTGTTTACTTAGTATGAACCAGAGTTGGATGTGTTTCAGAATATCTGTTGCACTCTTTAAAGCAGTTGTAGCACATAGCATTCTGTCTGGCTCATCAAGTGGGATAAGAAGAAATGTAGAAATTATTAATAACTATAGAACACATATCCAGTACTCATTCAAAGAATATGCTAAATTATTTAATTTTATATTCATAAAAATCCTAATAGTAAAGAACTATAATTATTTCTAGTTTAAAAATGAAGATGATGTGGCATTGGGACTTAATGTAACCCACCTATTAAGAAACTAGGAGACAAAAAGTCAGATTTGGAACTTGATTTTGCCTAAATTCAATAGCTGAACTCTAACTTACATATGTAAGTCATAAGTTTGTATCCGAATTGAACACTAATGTTAGAAAAGACGAGGTAAGGAGAGTTCTTGTATATTGTTTTGGCTAATCAGAAAATGCGAGTAGTCTAGAAAGTCCCATAATAGTCAATTCTACCAATAACCGATGAAAAATTCTTTGGGAAAAATGTAAACTCTTTGATAATATAGGTTATGCTTTAGCTTATATTTTTTATCCAAGAAACATCTGCTTAGTTTCATTAGGCATATATTTCATAACATGTTGTCAGAGGAGAGAAATTTTAGAACTCACATCTTATTTAAAATATCTAAATACCCAAAAATCAACTTCAATCCATACACCACCATTAGCAATATTATGATCAGAGAAAATATTCATAGAAGAGAGAAATATACCGTGATATCAGACAACAGAGTTTTTTTCTCTCCTTAGAGATCAGAATTATGACAGCTCTCATTGCTCATGTTGGAAAAATCTAATTTCACAGCCAGTTTCAAATCCTGCTGTTTCAGCAGAGCTTATAGAGATATATGAATGAGTAAAGTCAGCCCTTATTGTAAAGCAGCTATGAAATCTGTGATTTCAATATCTTTCATGTGCAACTTTTATTGCTAACATTATATTTCTTAAATGGGATTTCTATGGTGCTGGGCCCTAAAAGTAGTAAGATACTGGAAGTGAAAATGATATAGTGCCTCTTGAGACCCTCCAAGATTGTTTACTTAGTATGAACCAGAGTTGGATGTGTTTCAGAATATCTGTTGCACTCTTTAAAGCAGTTGTAGCACATAGCATTCTGTCTGGCTCATCAAGTGGGATAAGAAGAAATGTAGAAATTATTAATAACTATAGAACACATATCCAGTACTCATTCAAAGAATATGCTAAATTATTTAATTTTATATTCATAAAAATCCTAATAGTAAAGAACTATAATTATTTCTAGTTTAAAAATGAAGATGATGTGGCATTGGGACTTAATGTAACCCACCTATTAAGAAACTAGGAGACAAAAAGTCAGATTTGGAACTTGATTTTTGCCTAAATTCAATAGCTGAACTCTAACTTACATATGTAAGTCATAAGTTTGTATCCGAATTGAACACTAATGTTAGAAAAGACGAGGTAAGGAGAGTTCTTGTATATTGTTTTGGCTAATCAGAAAATGCGAGTAGTCTAGAAAGTCCCATAATAGTCAATTCTACCAATAACCGATGAAAAATTCTTTGGGAAAAATGTAAACTCTTTGATAATATAGGTTATGCTTTAGCTTATATTTTTTATCCAAGAAACATCTGCTTAGTTTCATTAGGCATATATTTCATAACATGTTGTCAGAGGAGAGAAATTTTAGAACTCACATCTTATTTAAAATATCTAAATACCCAAAAATCAACTTCAATCCATACACCACCATTAGCAATATTATGATCAGAGAAAATATTCATAGAAGAGAGAAATATACCGTGATATCAGACAACAGAGTTTTTTTCTCTCCTTAGAGATCAGAATTATGACAGCTCTCATTGCTCATGTTGGAAAAATCTAATTTCACAGCCAGTTTCAAATCCTGCTGTTTCAGCAGAGCTTATAGAGATATATGAATGAGTAAAGTCAGCCCTTATTGTAAAGCAGCTATGAAATCTGTGATTTCAATATCTTTCATGTGCAACTTTTATTGCTAACATTATATTTCTTAAATGGGATTTCTATGGTACTGTGCCCCCAAAAGTAGTAAGATACTGGAAGTGACATATATATCTGCAATAGCTAGTGCCTCTTGCCAGAGGTTCATCATGAATGCCTCAATTAAAATATTGAGAAAGTAGGTTTTCATACAGACAGAATGAAACCAGTATAGACAAGGTAGATAAGAGCTGAAGTATACTAACATTTTATTTGAGAAGCCTGGGAATTGAAATTATAATCTTTTGTATTTAAAAATTTTGCGAGTTTGCAACTTCCTCTTAAATTTCTTTGTTCTGAATATAGCAAAATTTTGCAGTAAATAGGCTTGTTTCCTTTTATTTACAAGAAAAACTTGTCTTCAGATTTATATAAAATAAGAAATAAAAAGTATATATCCTTTACACTTTGCTCTTCAGTAAATTAAATGGAATGTGGACAATGTATAAAACTCTTATTAACTGACATGTTTGAATGGTCAGATTTCATTTTTGTCTACTGGCTAGAAAATACTGTTAAATTACATTCTTAATGAATAGAGCTTAAAGATTTGGGATGTTGAAAAATAACACTGTCAGAGTGTATAATATTCATTAGTTTATCAGTGTTCAAACTATCAAATTTATCAATGCTCAAATCACACAAGCATAAACGATATTTAATCTCTATATTTCTGTTGTTTCTGATGAAGTTGACATTCAAATTTACTTTTTAAAACTAAGTACTTAAAAGGCATTTTTATTACCAAATACTTATAAAATTTGGTTTCAGTTTCCTAATACCAACTTTGTTTTCTATTCTTTATTCATTTATCACTAAAAAAAAAAAAAAAAAATTTTTTTTTTTAGCAATATTATGATCAGAGAAAATATTCATAGAAGAGAGAAATATACCGTGATATCAGACAACAGAGTTTTTTTCTCTCCTTAGAGATCAGAATTATGACAGCTCTCATTGCTCATGTTGGAAAAATCTAATTTCACAGCCAGTTTCAAATCCTGCTGTTTCAGCAGAGCTTATAGAGATATATGAATGAGTAAAGTCAGCCCTTATTGTAAAGCAGCTATGAAATCTGTGATTTCAATATCTTTCATGTGCAACTTTTATTGCTAACATTATATTTCTTAAATGGGATTTCTATGGTGCTGGGCCCCTAAAAGTAGTAAGATACTGGAAGTGACATATATATCTGCAATAGCTAGTGCCTCTTGCCAGAGGTTCATCATGAATGCCTCAATTAAAATATTGAGAAAGTAGGTTTTCATACAGACAGAATGAAACCAGTATAGACAAGGTAGATAAGAGCTGAAGTATACTAACATTTTATTTGAGAAGCCTGGGAATTGAAATTATAATCTTTTGTATTTAAAAATTTTGCGAGTTTGCAACTTCCTCTTAAATTTCTTTGTTCTGAATATAGCAAAATTTTGCAGTAAATAGGCTTGTTTCCTTTTATTTACAAGAAAAACTTGTCTTCAGATTTATATAAAATAAGAAATAAAAAGTATATATCCTTTACACTTTGCTCTTCAGTAAATTAAATGGAATGTGGACAATGTATAAAACTCTTATTAACTGACATGTTTGAATGGTCAGATTTCATTTTTGTCTACTGGCTAGAAAATACTGTTAAATTACATTCTTAATGAATAGAGCTTAAAGATTTGGGATGTTGAAAAATAACACTGTCAGAGTGTATAATATTCATTAGTTTATCAGTGTTCAAACTATCAAATTTATCAATGCTCAAATCACACAAGCATAAACGATATTTAATCTCTCTATATTTCTGTTGTTTCTGATGAAGTTGACATTCAAATTTACTTTTTAAAACTAAGTACTTAAAAGGCATTTTTATTACCAAATACTTATAAAATTTGGTTTCAGTTTCCTAATACCAACTTTGTTTTCTATTCTTTATTCATTTATCAGTAAATATATAAACAGTGTGACTGTAGTCTTTAACCTTGTCTTATGAGAGAGGTATCCCTGATATGACCTGATATGACACAACTGAAATTAATTTTCATTATTAACACTAACAATTATATTTAACTAAATATTTCTAGAATATATTGAGGGGCTATATACAGAAATTAAAGTAGATCATGTAGAAAGAGTAGGTCACATGTCAAAATAATATTTTTGCATGTACCCACAGATGATTAAAATAGTGAACAACATCAGTCAATCAAATGTAGTCTGTGATCATTGAAGAGGAAGTGGAAACCAAATATCTTCTTCTGTATTTTCTCCTAGTAACTCTCCCAGTATTTTTCAAAGTTCAATATATATTTAAGTGTTTACTGAACATTTTCTGTCTTTCTAGAACTATGAACAAATTAGTCTATTATTCTTTATACACAACACTACACACTATTAATTTATATTCTAATGCTGTAAAGTTTTAAAATTCATTCTGCAAATGCCACTGGAGCATGCATTCACTATCATGTGAACAGCTGTCTCAGTCAATTAACTTCCTTTTGAGCATTTTGTGTATTCACCATCACAGAATAGATTAGAGATCAAAAAACAAATAGACACACTCCTCTACACTGGGATCCCTGAGAAAGATGAAAACTACAGTCTTTGTTTCCAGAAAAATGCAATCATCTATGTATACTTTACTTTATGCTACTTCAAAAATGCATCCTGAGGCTACTAGACTTCAGGTTGAAAGAAAAAAACAGAAAACGACTGTAGAAAACTTCAAACATGACAGAGTATCTGGTAGTTGACTTGCCTTTTTAACATAAACAACTAGAAATTTGAGAAAATGCAAAACAGAACTGCTTTTCAGATATTTGACAATTGATGACACAGTACTATGATCCTTGAGAGAAGAAATAATGATGAGAATACAACTGTCCTAGCTTTCCGCCTAGAAAGGCAAGATCTGCCTTTTCAGATCATGTCACAAGTAGGAGAAATTCAAGCACTGCAGTCTTGTTGAACTGGGGAGATATGTTGAAGACTGAAGAGGTCACAGTAGATAGAATTTTAGGAGTAAAGTACTGAAAGAAAAAGTAATGTAAATAACACTGCAGAAAAATGCATAGGATCTCTTGAATTTTCGAAAGAATTTAATGGAGCACACAAGTAGGATTTAACTCCTTTAGACCATTCCAAAAAAAAAAGAAAGAAAGAAAAGTTTCTTGATACCTGTAAATATAAACGATTTCTAAAGCTCATGTAAGCCACAAATAAATGCTGAGTTCCAGTCACCACAGTTGGAGGGACCTTGCTGCATTGTTTGGGCATACAGCAGAGAACCAAGGAAAGTCACACTTTGGCATTAGGGATAAACAAGTTCTAAAGTAAGAGAATAAACTTAAGTACTGTAAAAGAAAGAGGAAAACCCTCCAGACCCGTATCAACATACTGATTTTGTTTACTGAACATTTTCTGTCTTTCTAGAACTATGAACAAATTAGTCTATTATTCTTTATACACAACACTACACACTATTAATTTATATTCTAATGCTGTAAAGTTTTAAAATTCATTCTGCAAATGCCACTGGAGCATGCATTCACTATCATGTGAACAGCTGTCTCAGTCAATTAACTTCCTTTTGAGCATTTTGTGTATTCACCATCACAGAATAGATTAGAGATCAAAAAACAAATAGACACACTCCTCTACACTGGGATCCCTGAGAAAGATGAAAACTACAGTCTTTGTTTCCAGAAAAATGCAATCATCTATGTATACTTTACTTTATGCTACTTCAAAAATGCATCCTGAGGCTACTAGACTTCAGGTTGAAAGAAAAACAGAAAACGACTGTAGAAAACTTCAAACATGACAGAGTATCTGGTAGTTGACTTGCCTTTTTAACATAAACAACTAGAAATTTGAGAAAATGCAAAACAGAACTGCTTTTCAGATATTTGACAATTGATGACACAGTACTATGATCCTTGAGAGAAGAAATAATGATGAGAATACAACTGTCCTAGCTTTCCGCCTAGAAAGGCAAGATCTGCCTTTTCAGATCATGTCACAAGTAGGAGAAATTCAAGCACTGCAGTCTTGTTGAACTGGGGAGATATGTTGAAGACTGAAGAGGTCACAGTAGATAGAATTTTAGGAGTAAAGTACTGAAAGAAAAAGTAATGTAAATAACACTGCAGAAAAATGCATAGGATCTCTTGAATTTTCGAAAGAATTTAATGGAGCACACAAGTAGGATTTAACTCCTTTAGACCATTCCAAAAAAAAAAGAAAGAAAGAAAAGTTTCTTGATACCTGTAAATATAAACGATTTCTAAAGCTCATGTAAGCCACAAATAAATGCTGAGTTCCAGTCACCACAGTTGGAGGGACCTTGCTGCATTGTTTGGGCATACAGCAGAGAACCAAGGAAAGTCACACTTTGGCATTAGGGATAAACAAGTTCTAAAGTAAGAGAATAAACTTAAGTACTGTAAAAGAAAGAGGAAAACCCTCCAGACCCGTATCAACATACTGATTTTGTTTTCAATGACTGAAATTTTCAATTTAAAATACCTGATACAAAATATATTTAAAATTAAAAAAAAAAATTATTCCTGTACTGTAACTATAAACTTTTTATATGTGTTTCATACAAATTCTGTTTCTTAGGGCTAACTGCATTCTCTTTCTGTCCAATCAATTTGGATCTCCTAATGCAAACATAATGGTTTATTTGTATTTAATCCTTGCCTTCCACTTTCCTATTGCTATGGAACAGCCACATAAGGAAAATGGCCTTCCCTAAATATTTGTCTGCTCACCATCAGTGACTCTTATCCCGCATAAGCTTCTGGAGCACTCAAAATGGATATATGCCAGTTTCATTCTTGGAATACCTCTCATAGCAGTGACATAGAATAACCTAGATATTTAAATTATGAATACAAATTTTCAGTGCATAAAAGTGAGCATGTGACTTCTAAGAAATCTATAAAGTTAGAGAAAATAATTTATTGACCACCAAGGCTACCCATAAAGGGGTATGAAACATAAACATACTAATTTATAATACTTTTTTCCTACTTCCAGGAGTAAAATTGATTAAGAGAGTCAATGTAACACTTATAAGTAACATTCAGCTGCGGAGAAAGAGTATGCCAAAGTGTCATTAACGGTAAAGATTTTAGACTGCTAATGTAGGAGACAAACACACTTGCATATGTACTTTCTACTTGTTTTTGAAAGTTTCAAAATAAGTGGAAAAATATTAAGCACGAACACTAAATAAATTTAAAGTTTAATATAAGGTTGAATAATAAATACATATATATAAAACAAAATCAATAGAAAAATATTAAGCACTGATTCTAAACATTTTAAAATCATTTTAATTATATACATATGTATATATAAAATAGGAAATTTTTCTTATAGCAAAATTTAAGCACCAATATGTATGAATAATATAATATTTGGAACTTACATGCATTTGGGTAATTTTGAAATGTACAAGCATGAGTTCTTCTGGATATATCAAATTGTTAATTAAAAATTTGAAAAAAGTGACCAGTGGAAATTATAATAGGAAAGGTTATCTAGAAATACAGAATTCAGAAGAGATGGGAAACACAAATCTAAAGGAAAATTCAGTATTTAAAGGTGAATTTTATTTTAAAGAAATGTTTGCAGACTACATAGATCAAATATATTCAATATAGACCTATTTAATAATATGTATTGACTGGGAAAAAAAATAATAATTGACTACCAATAAGTCAAATAAAGGACACTTGTCTAAATAGCTAAAGGTATCAAAGGCTAATGAACCAAATGGATTCTCGGGGTTCTTAGGGTCCACAATATGATCCCTTAAAAAGATTAGACTGTACAGAACATCTACCACTGAGGTTCACCTTTAGTTAAAAATTATGCACCTTTCTAGGTAATATAGTACTTGTTAGTGACTCAGTACGCTTTTCTTCCAGAAAATAAATTTGTATTCCCTCAGAACTGGGGGAAAATAAATTTCTGTATTTTTTAATAATTTTATTTAATTTATTATTTATTTGGGGGGGCAGGGGGGGGAGGGAGGGAGCAGGTGGGCTACTTCTATTGGTCTTTCATTTGTCTATTTTCATCCATCTTTGTTCTTTTGGCCCCGGTGGCCCTTTTCCTACTTCCAGGAGTAAAATTGATTAAGAGAGTCAATGTAACACTTATAAGTAACATTCAGCTGCGGAGAAAGAGTATGCCAAAGTGTCATTAACGGTAAAGATTTTAGACTGCTAATGTAGGAGACAAACACACTTGCATATGTACTTTCTACTTGTTTTTGAAAGTTTCAAAATAAGTGGAAAAATATTAAGCACGAACACTAAATAAATTTAAAGTTTAATATAAGGTTGAATAATAAATACATATATATAAAACAAAATCAATAGAAAATATTAAGCACTGATTCTAAACATTTTAAAATCATTTTAATTATATACATATGTATATATAAAATAGGAAATTTTTCTTATAGCAAAATTTAAGCACCAATATGTATGAATAATATAATATTTGGAACTTACATGCATTTGGGTAATTTTGAAATGTACAAGCATGAGTTCTTCTGGATATATCAAATTGTTAATTAAAAATTTGAAAAAAGTGACCAGTGGAAATTATAATAGGAAAGGTTATCTAGAAATACAGAATTCGGAAGAGATGGGAAACACAAATCTAAAGGAAAATTCAGTATTTAAAGGTGAATTTTATTTTAAAGAAATGTTTGCAGACTACATAGATCAAATATATTCAATATAGACCTATTTAATAATATGTATTGACTGGGAAAAAAAATAATAATTGACTACCAATAAGTCAAATAAAGGACACTTGTCTAAATAGCTAAAGGTATCAAAGGCTAATGAACCAAATGGATTCTCGGGGTTCTTAGGGTCCACAATATGATCCCTTAAAAAGATTAGACTGTACAGAACATCTACCACTGAGGTTCACCTTTAGTTAAAAATTATGCACCTTTCTAGGTAATATAGTACTTGTTAGTGACTCAGTACGCTTTTCTTCCAGAAAATAAATTTGTATTCCCTCAGAACTGGGGGAAAATAAATTTCTGTATTTTTTAATAATTTTATTTAATTTATTATTTATTTGGGGGGGCAGGGTGGGGAGGGAGGGGAGCAGGTGGGCTACTTCTATTGGTCTTTCATTTGTCTATTTTCATCCATCTTTGTTCTTTGGCCCGTGTGGGCCTCCCATCGCAGTGGCCTCTGTTGTCGCAGAGCACCGGCTCTGGGCGCATGCGCTCCAGAGCTCCGGCTCAGTAATTGGACACATCGGTCCAGCCAATCGGCGGCACGTGGGATCTTCCCAGGCCAGGGATCGAACCAGCGCCCCTTGCACTGCAAGGTGGTGTTCTTACCCACTGGACCACCAGGGAAGCCCAAAATTTCTGTATTTTTTAGAAATTAACTGTTGGCAATTTGTTATGACAATCCTAAGAAATTAATATATACTCGAAACAATCTTTTTTGTGTTCCTTTGTGCTTTCACCAGAGTCACATTAGGTCAGAACTTTATTGGTCTTTTGATGTAAGGGAAACAATGTATAATCTTCTTGAATATTTAGCATTTTAGAAAGGACATAGGCCCTGGTGTTTGACAGACAAATTTAGTAAGTCTGAGGTAAATGACAAATTGGGTATCTTGTCATTCTTTTGATCTTTGACACCATGATGACACTTTTTCTTTTAAAGGAGTGGCAATAAACTTTCATTTATAAGCTTGTAATATTATTCTTTGTGATAATACATAATACATGACATAGAAGTAGTTCTTATCTCTTACTTGACTTTGCTTTTAACAAGTTACCTTCTCTTTTAGCTAATATAGTATCTACATAAGCACACAAAGATATATGGCAACAGGCTGGATTTCTATGTTCATTTCGAGGATAAAATAGACAGTCTAAATAGCTAAAGGTATCAAAGGCTAATGAACCAAATGGATTCTCGGTTCTTAGGGTCCACAATATGATCCCTTAAAGATTAGACTGTACAGAACATCTACCACTGAGGTTCACCTTTAGTTAAAAATTATGCACCTTTCTAGGTAATATAGTACTTGTTAGTGACTCAGTACGCTTTTCTTCCAGAAAATAAATTTGTATTCCCTCAGAACTGGGGGAAAATAAATTTCTGTATTTTTTAATAATTTTATTTAATTTATTATTTATTTGGGGGGGCAGGGTGGGGAGGGAGGGGAGCAGGTGGGCTACTTCTATTGGTCTTTCATTTGTCTATTTTCATCCATCTTTGTTCTTTGGCCCGTGTGGGCCTCCCATCGCAGTGGCCTCTGTTGTCGCAGAGCACCGGCTCTGGGCGCATGCGCTCCAGAGCTCCGGCTCAGTAATTGGACACATCGGTCCAGCCAATCGGCGGCACGTGGGATCTTCCCAGGCCAGGGATCGAACCAGCGCCCCTTGCACTGCAAGGTGGTGTTCTTACCCACTGGACCACCAGGGAAGCCCAAAATTTCTGTATTTTTTAGAAATTAACTGTTGGCAATTTGTTATGACAATCCTAAGAAATTAATATATACTCGAAACAATCTTTTTTGTGTTCCTTTGTGCTTTCACCAGAGTCACATTAGGTCAGAACTTTATTGGTCTTTTGATGTAAGGGAAACAATGTATAATCTTCTTGAATATTTAGCATTTTAGAAAGGACATAGGCCCTGGTGTTTGACAGACAAATTTAGTAAGTCTGAGGTAAATGACAAATTGGGTATCTTGTCATTCTTTTGATCTTTGACACCATGATGACACTTTTTCTTTTAAAGGAGTGGCAATAAACTTTCATTTATAAGCTTGTAATATTATTCTTTGTGATAATACATAATACATGACATAGAAGTAGTTCTTATCTCTTACTTGACTTTGCTTTTAACAAGTTACCTTCTCTTTTAGCTAATATAGTATCTACATAAGCACACAAAGATATATGGCAACAGGCTGGATTTCTATGTTCATTTCGAGGATAAAATAGACAGTCAAAGTCATTTCAGCATGATTTTCTATTTTCTATGCCCTGTGACTGCTCAAAATTCGAGGTTCATTTGAAGACTCTGATTCTTATCTTTCATCCTTGAAGGAAATAGGAGCCTTTGAAAACTCATTTTCATTTCACCTTCCTATAGTCTTTGTACAAAAGTAGAGCAACCAGTATACTTTTAAGTTCCCAAAGGAAATAGAAATTAGATGTGGAGCTTTCCTAGTGGTCCAGTGGGTAAGAACACCACCTTGCAGTGCAAGGGGCACCGGTTCGATCCCTGGCCTGGGAGGATCCTACTGCCATAGAGTGGCTGGACCAATGTGTTCAACTACTGAGCCGGAGCTCTGGAGTGTATGTGCCCAGAGTCAGTGCTCTGCTACGAGAGCGGCCACTGCAATAGGAGGCCCACACAGGCCAAAGAACAAAGAAGGATGAAAATAAATAAATGAAAGACCAATAGAAGTGGTCAGAAAAAATAAATAAGAAATTAGATGTGGCAGTGATTCTCACCTATAGATTTAAAATACGCAACACAAAGTTTCCAACTATCATGGCAGTACTGTAAAAAGTTTCCAAATGAGAAATCAAAAAAGACCTAAGAAGAAAGTTATACATGCATATTCATTTAATCTGGGAATTATTTTTTATAATTTTGCTTTGCTGAAGAATTGTCTAACAGCAGGTCTGGTACATGTAGCTAATAGAAATAGCCCACATGAAACTTGTGTGTGCATGCTGAGTGGACACAGGAGCTGAGAAAGTCCTACTCGTGTTCTCATCACATTAACTTATTAGAGGTCAAAGGAGTGGAGTCGATTTAAGCCACAGAAATGCATTATTACAAATGTTTCACAGTTAACTCATTATAAAGGTGAGAAGTGAAAAAATGGAAAGAATTGAAAACAATTAAAATCGATTTAACCTACATGGAAAAAGTGTCTATACTTTGAACACTGCTTTTATAATATTCATGCATATAAGTATAAACCTATGAATTATTAATGATTAAGAAACTTCTCAGAAATTTATCTTTATTAATATATAAATAATTATAAAGAATATTGCATATCTTACACATAGATGAGAGAAAAATTTTTTAAATATTAATCTCAAATAATTTTCACAAGGTAAACCTATTTATTGTAACCAGCAATAAAATAATGATTTTACCAGTACACTAAAATCCCTATCATATTCTTTTTCTTTCATTACATCTCTGTGGAAGGTAAATTCTCTCCTACTTTTAGAAGTTTTCAAAGACAGACATAAATTCCATATAAATGGATTCATACAGTATATACCCTATGGTGTCTAGCTTCTTACATTTAAGAGATTCATCTTGATTGGTGAATTATAAATAGTTTGTTCATTAGTAACAGAATGGTTTCTTGATGAACCATAGAGTGGCTGGACCAATGTGTTCAACTACTGAGCCGGAGCTCTGGAGTGTATGTGCCCAGAGTCAGTGCTCTGCTACGAGAGCGCCACTGCAATAGGAGGCCCACACAGGCCAAAGAACAAAGAAGGATGAAAATAAATAAATGAAAGACCAATAGAAGTGGTCAGAAAAAATAAATAAGAAATTAGATGTGGCAGTGATTCTCACCTATAGATTTAAAATACGCAACACAAAGTTTCCAACTATCATGGCAGTACTGTAAAAAGTTTCCAAATGAGAAATCAAAAAAGACCTAAGAAGAAAGTTATACATGCATATTCATTTAATCTGGGAATTATTTTTTATAATTTTGCTTTGCTGAAGAATTGTCTAACAGCAGGTCTGGTACATGTAGCTAATAGAAATAGCCCACATGAAACTTGTGTGTGCATGCTGAGTGGACACAGGAGCTGAGAAAGTCCTACTCGTGTTCTCATCACATTAACTTATTAGAGGTCAAAGGAGTGGAGTCGATTTAAGCCACAGAAATGCATTATTACAAATGTTTCACAGTTAACTCATTATAAAGGTGAGAAGTGAAAAAATGGAAAGAATTGAAAACAATTAAAATCGATTTAACCTACATGGAAAAGTGTCTATACTTTGAACACTGCTTTTATAATATTCATGCATATAAGTATAAACCTATGAATTATTAATGATTAAGAAACTTCTCAGAAATTTATCTTTATTAATATATAAATAATTATAAAGAATATTGCATATCTTACACATAGATGAGAGAAAAATTTTTTAAATATTAATCTCAAATAATTTTCACAAGGTAAACCTATTTATTGTAACCAGCAATAAAATAATGATTTTACCAGTACACTAAAATCCCTATCATATTCTTTTTCTTTCATTACATCTCTGTGGAAGGTAAATTCTCTCCTACTTTTTAGAAGTTTTCAAAGACAGACATAAATTCCATATAAATGGATTCATACAGTATATACCCTATGGTGTCTAGCTTCTTACATTTAAGAGATTCATCTTGATTGGTGAATTATAAATAGTTTGTTCATTAGTAACAGAATGGTTTCTTGATGAACCAGTCTCTGTCACAATGGTGGTGATAAGACAGCTCCCAGACTGCTAAGTGAAGTCTGGAAGCACAAACGTGAGTGTTGTCATCTGCACACAATTCTAAACAATATATATCCAAACTAATATTAAGTTCTAGAGTAATTATGAGTTGAGTGGAGCAGATGAAAAGATAATTCATATATCATATTTTGTATCATTTGCTTCATATTCCAAAGTATATAAGATATTAACATATTCATTTTAGAAACACGGGTATCATACAAAGTAATTTTTAAAAATTCTCTTTCATATTACAGTATGAATAAAGCCATTGCTAATATTCTTTTCTATTATCTTCCTATTTTTATGGACATCATATATATATATGTTTATGTTTTAAAATACTAGAATTGGCAGAGTAAAGGATATCAGGTTGAACCATAAAAAATGTTGATATTCAGCATTTTTTGAATTATAAGGATGGCAATTTCACACAGCTTAAAGTAACAAAGAGTAAAAGTAAAGTGTAAAATACATTTTGCAGTCAGAAAATTGAACCATTCATGCTTGACTCTATAATGTTTTATTTAAAATATATGGGTAGAAATAATTAAATTACCATTTGCTAATCCATATTCTTTTATAAACAAGGTTTCTGAGATCATTTAGATTTGAAATTTTCAACAATACTCATGAAGGAATTAACTGGTGAACATGATTCTGTAAATCTCTTTTAATTAGTAAATGTAAAGACAAATATGTATTTATTGTGAAGGTAATTGGAAAACAATTGGACGAGAGGATCATCTAGAAATAAGCAATATTTTTAAATACTTAAATTTTATATAGTTAAAGTAAGGAATTTTATATACCAAAGGTATTTAACATAAAAAATAGCACTTTTACTGGAACATTGTGAAAAGCCTTCAAAAAACTGCTATTTTACGGATAATGATATTTGTATAATGAACATGTTGAAATATAAAGTGGATGATAGATGAGCAAATTCTATGCCATTAAAACTGTAGCTTCACTCAAAAATTAATGATCTTTAAACTTGACAAAGGTAGTAGCTGTTTCATTAAGTACCTAATGTTTTCCTAATCTTATGGAATATAGTAGAATCATATCATTTCTTTTCTACTATGAGCCAAAACATGTAGAAGATTATTACTTTAAACAACCTTAATACAGTAATTCATTTTCAGGTACAGAACCGGAAGACCCAATTCACTGAATTCACTCTATTTCACCTGACGAGTGATGATGCTTTAACAAGAATCACTTTATAAATAAATAAACAAATCTCAAAAAAAAAAAAAATTACTAAAAAAAAAAAGGGCTTCCCCTGGTGATCGCCTTCCCACAGCGCCTTGCCAAGCAAGGGGCGCCGGTTCGAGCCCTGGCCAGGGAAGATCCCACGTGCCGCCGAGCGACTGGACGTATGTGTCCAATTACTGAGCCGGAGCTCTGGAGCACATGTGCCCAGAGCCGGTGCTCTGCGACAATAGACGCCGCCGCGATGGGAGGTCTACAGGAGCCGTTGATATTCAGCATTTTTTGAATTATAAGGATGGCAATTTCACACAGCTTAAAGTAACAAAGAGTAAAAGTAAAGTGTAAAATACATTTTGCAGTCAGAAAATTGAACCATTCATGCTTGACTCTATAATGTTTTATTTAAAATATATGGGTAGAAATAATTAAATTACCATTTGCTAATCCATATTCTTTTATAAACAAGGTTTCTGAGATCATTTAGATTTGAAATTTTCAACAATACTCATGAAGGAATTAACTGGTGAACATGATTCTGTAAATCTCTTTTAATTAGTAAATGTAAAGACAAATATGTATTTATTGTGAAGGTAATTGGAAAACAATTGGACGAGAGGATCATCTAGAAATAAGCAATATTTTTAAATACTTAAATTTTATATAGTTAAAGTAAGGAATTTTATATACCAAAGGTATTTAACATAAAAAATAGCACTTTTACTGGAACATTGTGAAAAGCCTTCAAAAAACTGCTATTTTACGGATAATGATATTTGTATAATGAACATGTTGAAATATAAAGTGGATGATAGATGAGCAAATTCTATGCCATTAAAACTGTAGCTTCACTCAAAAATTAATGATCTTTAAACTTGACAAAGGTAGTAGCTGTTTCATTAAGTACCTAATGTTTTCCTAATCTTATGGAATATAGTAGAATCATATCATTTCTTTTCTACTATGAGCCAAAACATGTAGAAGATTATTACTTTAAACAACCTTAATACAGTAATTCATTTTCAGGTACAGAACCGGAAGACCCAATTCACTGAATTCACTCTATTTCACCTGACGAGTGATGATGCTTTAACAAGAATCACTTTATAAATAAATAAACAAATCTCAAAAAAAAAAAAATTACTAAAAAAAAAAAGGGCTTCCCCTGGTGATCGCCTTCCCACAGCGCCTTGCCAAGCAAGGGGCGCCGGTTCGAGCCCTGGCCAGGGAAGATCCCACGTGCCGCCGAGCGACTGGACGTATGTGTCCAATTACTGAGCCGGAGCTCTGGAGCACATGTGCCCAGAGCCGGTGCTCTGCGACAATAGACGCCGCCGCGATGGGAGGTCTACAGGAGCCAAGGAACGAAGACGGATGAAAACAGACAAATGAAAGACCAATAGAAGTGGCCCGCCTGCTCCCCTCCCTCCCTAACCTGACCCCCGCCCAAAAATAAATAAATAAATAAATCTTTAAAAAAAAAAATAGAATCACACTTTACTGAAATTTTATTAAGCTTCCTTTTCTTTCTTAAGTTTCTGTTTAACTTATTGAAGTGGACATTTTCTGCTTTGGTTCGCACTTTCTGCAAAGTCTGTAGTCTATCATTTCCTGTTCTGAAAAATTATACTTTTTCAACAACAGCATTAAAATACAAGACACACCTCTGTCAAAACATGAAGTTTTGTGTTTTTATCATAAACATTTGTGCATTTTTGCTATAAACTAAAAATATATTAGAGTGAATACATGTATGATGACTTGATAACAACATATTTTAGAGGTTTTAGAGCTCTAATACAGTCCAGTCTTTCACTTAACATGAAAATATTGCATATCACAGAGTTCCAATGACCTGATCTAGTTCTATTTCTTTGTTACTAGCTTTCTCTGTCATTTCTTGGTTTCCCCTTTCTAGAATCTTATTTGTTTAGGTTTCTTTGTATCTTCAGTTCTCTGATGGGCACAATTGTTGAAATTATTGTTTAGTGGCTTATCCAGTTGGTACTGTTGTTAGTTAAGGAATGATGGTCCCTTACATCTGTCTACATCTGACCTAGGAATGGAAGCCTTATTCAGATTATATTTTTGTCTTCATCACAAAGATTAATCTGACACCAACTATTGATCATAGTCAGAAACAAAAGTTCTGTTGTTAACTTATTAAATTAATTCTTACTTCTAATACAAACTCTGGTTACATTTTAAATGCCACATGCTAATTTTACTTCTTTATGAACATCATTTAGAGCTATGTTGGATAATCTTTTTCTTCAATATAGTCTAGCCTAATTATTTTATTTGGATTTCACTGTATCTTAAGTTACTCTTATGTCTTCAATTTATGTCCTCCATTTAATTTCTTATTATTTGGGAAGGACTTTTTAGTTCCATAATTTTTTTTATCTATGTCAAACACTTGAACTCTCATAGTCTAGATTCAGCATTTTATCTTTGATATTATGGTAGATTAAATTATTGTTCCTAATGCTTTACTCTTTTTCAAGCCTCTATCCTTTTTAAAAAAAAATTTTATTTGACTTTTTACTTTTACAGAGTTTTGTTATTTACAAATACATATGATCCCAGATTAGTCATATGTATATCCCTCCCCATCCCACCCCTCCAGGCCATCACACCGCACCCCTGCAGGAAGCCTTTATCTTTTATAACTTTGCTATATATTTCACAGATATACAGTGTGGTGTGAACCTTTTGATTTATTTGGTCTTGAGACTTGATTCTTCAAATGGTATATTAGTAACATGATGCCAAGAAAGGGCTAGAGATTTGCTTGCATATTTGGGGTTTGCTCTCATTTGTTTCTGCCTGTGCCATGAAATAAACACACCCTATTTGTCTAGTTCAGAAAGTAGAAGAGACACTGGGCGTCAGACAGTTCAACCTAGAACTACCTAGCCAGTGTCAATTTATATTAGCAAAGCCATTGCACGCTGTTGGAAGACACACGAGATACACATGATTACTATTTTTTGCTGCTATAAATGTCTATCTGTATGATTGGCAGTTAATACTGATTGATACACTGATTATATATACAAACTCAATGAATTCATGTTCTCATTTTCAATTACAGTATAGGAACAGTCATATGTAAGTTTTCTGTATTTTGTAATTTAATTACAAAATGCAAATATTGATTTTCAATATTTGTAATTAAGACTTCCTCTCTTTTATGGCCTTATTTTCTTTTTTGTGCAGAATTTTGTTTTCAAAATTATTTTATTTCCTTTTTCTTTTTTTCCCCTCCATTTTGCAAAAGAATGGAAATATGTAAAAAAGTACTTCATTTGGGGTGAACTTTCTTTGAGTTTGGGTGACTCTTCCACTATTGTGAGAAATGTTAGCTTCTCCATCAAATTATAGCTTAACAGTGTATGTTGTATTTATTATACTGTAGTCTGAGGGAAAATAAAAGTCAGCTAAAGCAATGATCGGTTTTGGTTGACAGACCAGCTATGTATTCTTTAAGCTCTAATTTTATTAAATAGGCCATAGAGGCTTTATTCAACCTTTTATTCTTTTATGGGAGCCCATTAGACTTTGGAGCCTAGGAACATGCCATCTTTGGCTACTGTTTCTTGTTTTAAAAATCTTTTGTACATCAGCAGTCATTTTTCAAACTCAAAACAAGAACAGGAAAATAATAAGTAGGTCTCCATAAAAAGTGGAGTTTTAATATTCTTTTTTTTTTCCTAAGTTTCCACTTTCTTCTAAGGTAGTCTCTAATTTTCTGTTTTGTTCTTCCACTGATTCATGTTGCTTACATTTTCTTTATTGCTAGGAGTAGTTTGCAAGTTTTCCCTTATATTTATTATTGCCCTAAATGACATTAACTTGAAGAATCCTAGGCTAACTGGTAGAGAAACTACTTTTTATATTGAGCTGCTTTCCTTCTCTGCTAGTTTTAGGAAACTAGTTGCTTGCATATTTGGGGTTTGCTCTCATTTGTTTCTGCCTGTGCCATGAAATAAACACACCCTATTTGTCTAGTTCAGAAAGTAGAAGAGACACTGGGCGTCAGACAGTTCAACCTAGAACTACCTAGCCAGTGTCAATTTATATTAGCAAAGCCATTGCACGCTGTTGGAAGACACACGAGATACACATGATTACTATTTTTTGCTGCTATAAATGTCTATCTGTATGATTGGCAGTTAATACTGATTGATACACTGATTATATATACAAACTCAATGAATTCATGTTCTCATTTTCAATTACAGTATAGGAACAGTCATATGTAAGTTTTCTGTATTTTGTAATTTAATTACAAAATGCAAATATTGATTTTCAATATTTGTAATTAAGACTTCCTCTCTTTTATGGCCTTATTTTCTTTTTTGTGCAGAATTTTGTTTTCAAAATTATTTTATTTCCTTTTTCTTTTTCCCTCCATTTTGCAAAAGAATGGAAATATGTAAAAAAGTACTTCATTTGGGGTGAACTTTCTTTGAGTTTGGGTGACTCTTCCACTATTGTGAGAAATGTTAGCTTCTCCATCAAATTATAGCTTAACAGTGTATGTTGTATTTATTATACTGTAGTCTGAGGGAAAATAAAAGTCAGCTA
The DNA here is from genome assembly GCA_022376925.1 of Tragulus kanchil. Lineage (NCBI taxonomy): Eukaryota > Metazoa > Chordata > Mammalia > Artiodactyla > Tragulidae > Tragulus > Tragulus kanchil. The sequence continues at coordinate 106,782,708 of JAIOJX010000023.1, read as the reverse complement.
AAGCAATGATCGGTTTTGGTTGACAGACCAGCTATGTATTCTTTAAGCTCTAATTTTATTAAATAGGCCATAGAGGCTTTATTCAACCTTTTATTCTTTTATGGGAGCCCATTAGACTTTGGAGCCTAGGAACATGCCATCTTTGGCTACTGTTTCTTGTTTTAAAAATCTTTTGTACATCAGCAGTCATTTTTCAAACTCAAAACAAGAACAGGAAAATAATAAGTAGGTCTCCATAAAAAGTGGAGTTTTAATATTCTTTTTTTTTTTCCTAAGTTTCCACTTTCTTCTAAGGTAGTCTCTAATTTTCTGTTTTGTTCTTCCACTGATTCATGTTGCTTACATTTTCTTTATTGCTAGGAGTAGTTTGCAAGTTTTCCCTTATATTTATTATTGCCCTAAATGACATTAACTTGAAGAATCCTAGGCTAACTGGTAGAGAAATCTACTTCAGATTTCATTGTTTTCATATTGAGCTGCTTTCCTTCTCTGCTAGTTTTAGGAAACTTTTATAGGATTGTGTCTCTTTGTTGCTTTCAGTTGTTGAAGATTTTCTGGACTTTATTAATTTGCTTGCATTTAGTTACTGTAAAATAAGATTCTATTACTGGACTTTACTAACTTACCTTTTAACTATGCATACTACTTTGTATTTTCAATTACTTTTGCAATTAAAACTGAAATTAAAAATTTCAATCACATTTAATGATTTATATATTCACTCGCCAACATTTCCAACTATGGCTCTACTATTAAATTTGGAATATAAGTCTCAAGACTTGGATTATTTGATACACAGTATATACCTCAATTTTCATTAGTCTTTCATTCCACATGATGTTTTATCTTGTTTTTCTTTTTTACATACTATGTTAACAGATGTTCTTATCTTTGTTAGGTAAGAATGATTGCTAAAGTCATGTTTCATAAACAGTAAACAATTTATATATGCTTCAATGTCTTTCCTGTGGCAGCAGGTCAAATTAGGACTACATATATTTGTGTTTCATTTTCTATAACTCTTAAGTTTTATGTCCTTTACAATGAAATTATATTTCATTCTCTCTTTATGACTATTTTTTTTAATCTGTCTTAGGATGCATTCTCTGCTGAGTTCAATTTAAAACAGGTGTTTAGGTTTTGATATTGAAGGTCTCAAATCTCCAGTACAGTGAATTAGAAAGTTTCAGAAAAGCACAGTTAATTGAATAATTGAACCAATTCTACTAATTAATAAACCCCAGTATTTGCATCTGTTGAAAATTCTCACAAGTGCACATTAGATGAAAAATACAGCTCTGCATGGATACAGAAGGAACCAGCCCAGTCATTTTCAAACTCAAAACAAGAACAGGAAAATAATAAGTAGGTCTCCATAAAAGTGGAGTTTTAATATTCTTTTTTTCCTAAGTTTCCACTTTCTTCTAAGGTAGTCTCTAATTTTCTGTTTTGTTCTTCCACTGATTCATGTTGCTTACATTTTCTTTATTGCTAGGAGTAGTTTGCAAGTTTTCCCTTATATTTATTATTGCCCTAAATGACATTAACTTGAAGAATCCTAGGCTAACTGGTAGAGAAATCTACTTCAGATTTCATTGTTTTCATATTGAGCTGCTTTCCTTCTCTGCTAGTTTTAGGAAACTTTTATAGGATTGTGTCTCTTTGTTGCTTTCAGTTGTTGAAGATTTTCTGGACTTTATTAATTTGCTTGCATTTAGTTACTGTAAAATAAGATTCTATTACTGGACTTTACTAACTTACCTTTTAACTATGCATACTACTTTGTATTTTCAATTACTTTTGCAATTAAAACTGAAATTAAAAATTTCAATCACATTTAATGATTTATATATTCACTCGCCAACATTTCCAACTATGGCTCTACTATTAAATTTGGAATATAAGTCTCAAGACTTGGATTATTTGATACACAGTATATACCTCAATTTTCATTAGTCTTTCATTCCACATGATGTTTTATCTTGTTTTTCTTTTTTACATACTATGTTAACAGATGTTCTTATCTTTGTTAGGTAAGAATGATTGCTAAAGTCATGTTTCATAAACAGTAAACAATTTATATATGCTTCAATGTCTTTCCTGTGGCAGCAGGTCAAATTAGGACTACATATATTTGTGTTTCATTTTCTATAACTCTTAAGTTTTATGTCCTTTACAATGAAATTATATTTCATTCTCTCTTTATGACTATTTTTTTTAATCTGTCTTAGGATGCATTCTCTGCTGAGTTCAATTTAAAACAGGTGTTTAGGTTTTGATATTGAAGGTCTCAAATCTCCAGTACAGTGAATTAGAAAGTTTCAGAAAAGCACAGTTAATTGAATAATTGAACCAATTCTACTAATTAATAAACCCCAGTATTTGCATCTGTTGAAAATTCTCACAAGTGCACATTAGATGAAAAATACAGCTCTGCATGGATACAGAAGGAACCCCCAGTCCCTGATGTATGCTTGATTCTCTATAGCACATGAAATTGAAAACAGTCTTAAATTATGTATTAATAACATATACTGCTCTCCTGCAAACAATGAATAAACATGAATGATACACTGGGAATCAAAATCATACCAAAACATTTTTAAATGACACCCTAGGCTTTTCTGACCTACTAAAATGCTCAAACAGATTTTATACCAGATGTTAAGGATACACATTCAAGAAAATATACACATTCAAGAAGATAAAACTTGAAAAATCATTATAAAAAAGAAAAGAATCCTAAATGGGGGGAAATATAATAATAAAATTAATACTGACTACTTGATATTCTGTTTTATAGTGACTTAATTTGGAATATTAAAGGAGAAATAAGAAAGGGATACATTTTTAATATTTAAATTTTGTATTCAACTATTATTTTTATGTTTACATTAACCTAAAATCATATCCCAGTTAATCAGTAAAAGTGAAAAACAACTGGAGACTTTTAAAAAAGGACATATTTATAATGTCTCAAGCATGTCATTGTATAGGGCTTTCCTAGTGGTCCAGTGGGTAAGGATACCACCTTGCAGTGCAAGTGACGCCAGTTCAATCCCTGACCTGGGAAAATCACACATGCTGTGGAGGGGCTGGACCAATGTGTCCAACTACCGAGCCAGTGCTCTGGAGTGCATGCGCCCGAAGTTGGTGCTCTGCAGCAAGAGAGGCCACTGTGATAAGAGGCCCACACAGGCCAAAGAAGATGGAAATAAAAAATCAATAGAAGTGGTCAAAAAAAGAAAAAAGTTAAAAAGAATGCCATGTATAGAGCAAAACTTTAAATTTCCCAAAAGATAATACGACAAATATCTCCAAATATTTAATGAGATGATGTTTTTTCTCCAGAAATGCATAAGGTAATATAACAGTGAGGCAAATAATGTTTTATTGAAAAGATTTCATATAATTGAGCTGATGAGTTATTTGTTCAGTTTCATACCACATTTTAATACTTCACTTTGGTCACTGTGGCTGAGACTAAGAAAACTTTTCTGCTTAGTCAAGTGACATCCTGTTAGGTACGTAATTAAACATAGCACCTTTAATTTTATATAAAACTAAATGAAAATTAAAAATGAATACTTCATGGTCTATTAGAAAGACCACTCTGGTCCCTTGGTAGATTAGGACTCTTATTTGGAGAAACTCTATTCTGGGAGGAGAGACAATAGAAGAAAGAAGATGTGACATGTCAACAGCATAAGATTCTTAAAAATACATAATGGGCTCAAAGGAGGCAAGGGGATGAATTTGTTCAATGATATTATCTCCTTCTCATTCATCCTCACAAAGACGACCTGACTCGTGTATGTTTAAAGTCAATTAAGAAGCAAAGACTGTATTTTGAGCAAGTGTTATGTTATGAGGAGATAAGGTTTGTAGCAGATATGTGGAAATAGAAAAGAAAAAGCATTCACTTTAAATTTAAAAAAAAAAAAAAAAAAGCTTTTTCTATATTTTTGGCCACACCTTACACCAAGGAGGATCTCCAGCATTCAGGCTTAGTTCCCTGTCTAGGGATCAAACTTGCATCCTGTGAAATGGAAGTGCATCATCTTAATCACTAAACCACCAGGGAAGGTCAGCATTCATAGTTGTAATCGTTGCCCTTAGAGGGAAGGGTGATTTTATCAGTTATATTCATCTTAAAGGAGTATATAAAGGTCAGCAACTACTGGAATGCACAAGCCTGAAAATACAGGTGTAGTAACATCATGTTTTCTAGTAATTTTCTTCTATTTTCCCCCTAGGTTTTACCATTTAGTTAGATGGAAAAAAAAATATCCATTAAACACACACACACAAAGAGAATTAATATGAATTTTAGAAGTGTTTATATTATCCCTCAGTAACTTATTTACTGAAAATACCCTATAGTAATTTTACTAGTCTATATTGTTCCTGGTTATCAACCCATTTGTTTCTGTGCAATAAGAAGCCTTGCCAAACTCAAAATGCTAAAAGAATTACTCCTAATAGTTACATTTAAAATTTCCTATCATTCTGCCTCAATGTTGGTCCAGTTTTCCCCATTTTAAGTTTTGCTTAGTCAAGTGACATTCCTTTTTGTTAGACAAAGAAAACTTTTCTGCTTAGTCAAGTGACATCCTGTTAGGTACGTAATTAAACATAGCACCTTTAATTTTATATAAAACTAAATGAAAATTAAAAATGAATACTTCATGGTCTATTAGAAAGACCACTCTGGTCCCTTGGTAGATTAGGACTCTTATTTGGAGAAACTCTATTCTGGGAGGAGAGACAATAGAAGAAAGAAGATGTGACATGTCAACAGCATAAGATTCTTAAAAATACATAATGGGCTCAAAGGAGGCAAGGGGATGAATTTGTTCAATGATATTATCTCCTTCTCATTCATCCTCACAAAGACGACCTGACTCGTGTATGTTTAAAGTCAATTAAGAAGCAAAGACTGTATTTTGAGCAAGTGTTATGTTATGAGGAGATAAGGTTTGTAGCAGATATGTGGAAATAGAAAAGAAAAAGCATTCACTTTAAATTTAAAAAAAAAAAAAAAAAAAGCTTTTTCTATATTTTTGGCCACACCTTACACCAAGGAGGATCTCCAGCATTCAGGCTTAGTTCCCTGTCTAGGGATCAAACTTGCATCCTGTGAAATGGAAGTGCATCATCTTAATCACTAAACCACCAGGGAAGGTCAGCATTCATAGTTGTAATCGTTGCCCTTAGAGGGAAGGGTGATTTTATCAGTTATATTCATCTTAAAGGAGTATATAAAGGTCAGCAACTACTGGAATGCACAAGCCTGAAAATACAGGTGTAGTAACATCATGTTTTCTAGTAATTTTCTTCTATTTTCCCCCTAGGTTTTACCATTTAGTTAGATGGAAAAAAAAATATCCATTAAACACACACACACAAAGAGAATTAATATGAATTTTAGAAGTGTTTATATTATCCCTCAGTAACTTATTTACTGAAAATACCCTATAGTAATTTTACTAGTCTATATTGTTCCTGGTTATCAACCCATTTGTTTCTGTGCAATAAGAAGCCTTGCCAAACTCAAAATGCTAAAAGAATTACTCCTAATAGTTACATTTAAAAATTTCCTATCATTCTGCCTCAATGTTGGTCCAGTTTTCCCCTTAATATTCTCTTTATTTTTTTCATTTTAGCAAGGTCCCCCTTAGAAATCATCAAAAATTTTCATACTTAAATGACTACCTTTATTTTTACTTTATTTGTTATTTTGCTAGGAGAAAAGAATGTAACAAAATTAGAGATTTCTGCTGAAACTTCTTCTTTTTTGAACTGTAGGTCACCAAACAGAGGAATGGAAGATAAAGTCTTCAAATAGACTCCTTTCATCAGGCATTCTTTAAGTGGCCTTTTTATGCAAGATACCTCAATATACTGCTTTGTCAAAATAAATGAGATACACTTCTTTTCTGTAACAATTCTAATGTAGACAGAAGTCTCCTGTGTTAGTGGATAAATATAATAATAGTTTTGCTACATTAATAATAAAGACATTTAATGATAAAAGAGTAAAGCCAGTTCAGAACTCAAGAAAAAAACTTTTCCAAATTATCCAAAAAAGGACCTGATAATTTTTTTTAGTAGTTTAAGATGACTATGTAGTTAAGTAGTACATACTTAATGGAGGCTGTATGGTAAGTCTTCCCCAAACAGAATTCTGGTTGACCATTTCACAAGCTGTTAAGATGCTAGACACATTACTTACTCTTTAAGTATATTTTTCTGGCTGTAAATTCAAATGATTATGGAACCATATTTTTGTACTTTTATGAATACCAACTTCTTATTGCCATGATTTGAAACTGAAAAATAATACCATAGCTTCATACTTCACTAATAATTTAGCAAATACCACCCTTAATTGTTGCTATAGTAGTTCTTGAGATTTTCATCAATTTGCAATTCTAAAACTAGGTTTTACCATTTAGTTAGATGGAAAAAAAAATATCCATTAAACACACACACACAAAGAGAATTAATATGAATTTTAGAAGTGTTTATATTATCCCTCAGTAACTTATTTACTGAAAATACCCTATAGTAATTTTACTAGTCTATATTGTTCCTGGTTATCAACCCATTTGTTTCTGTGCAATAAGAAGCCTTGCCAAACTCAAAATGCTAAAAGAATTACTCCTAATAGTTACATTTAAAAATTTCCTATCATTCTGCCTCAATGTTGGTCCAGTTTTCCCCTTAATATTCTCTTTATTTTTTTCATTTTAGCAAGGTCCCCCTTAGAAATCATCAAAAATTTTCATACTTAAATGACTACCTTTATTTTTACTTTATTTGTTATTTTGCTAGGAGAAAAGAATGTAACAAAATTAGAGATTTCTGCTGAAACTTCTTCTTTTTTGAACTGTAGGTCACCAAACAGAGGAATGGAAGATAAAGTCTTCAAATAGACTCCTTTCATCAGGCATTCTTTAAGTGGCCTTTTTATGCAAGATACCTCAATATACTGCTTTGTCAAAATAAATGAGATACACTTCTTTTCTGTAACAATTCTAATGTAGACAGAAGTCTCCTGTGTTAGTGGATAAATATAATAATAGTTTTGCTACATTAATAATAAAGACATTTAATGATAAAAGAGTAAAGCCAGTTCAGAACTCAAGAAAAAAACTTTTCCAAATTATCCAAAAAAGGACCTGATAATTTTTTTTTTAGTAGTTTAAGATGACTATGTAGTTAAGTAGTACATACTTAATGGAGGCTGTATGGTAAGTCTTCCCCAAACAGAATTCTGGTTGACCATTTCACAAGCTGTTAAGATGCTAGACACATTACTTACTCTTTAAGTATATTTTTCTGGCTGTAAATTCAAATGATTATGGAACCATATTTTTGTACTTTTATGAATACCAACTTCTTATTGCCATGATTTGAAACTGAAAAATAATACCATAGCTTCATACTTCACTAATAATTTAGCAAATACCACCCTTAATTGTTGCTATAGTAGTTCTTGAGATTTTCATCAATTTGCAATTCTAAAACTTGGTTTTCACACTAAATTCTTCCTCTGTACTAGAAACACCACAACGGGAAAGAGAATATCTCTTAATACTGGCAACACAATGATCTAGCACTATTCCTGGAATTTACTACTATCAAAGAGGTAATGCTGCATATTATTAAACTATCTCACTTGTTATATTCTGGGCTTTCCTTGCTTAAGGCTGTGTCGGAGCACAGCAGGGGGATGGGGGTGGGGATGCTTCTCTGGTGGTCCAGTGTGTGAGAACACTGCCTTGCAGTGAAAGGGGCCCTGGTTCCATCCTTGGCCTGGTAGGATCCTGTGTGCCGCAGAGCGGCTGGACCAATGTGTCCAACTACCGAGCCGGAGCTCTCCGGCATGTGCGCCTGGAGCCAGTGCTAGGCAGAGAGAGGGTCTACTGCGATGGGAGGCCCACACCGGCTTAAGAACAAACATGGAAATAAGCGAAAGACCAAGAAGTGGCCAAAAAAAAGAAAAGAAAAAACAACTGTGTTGGGGGAGATATCCTGTTATATCTGTGAGCAAACCAAAGAAAAGAAAAATTAAAAAAAAAAAAAAAAAAAAAAGGAAAACCCTCCACTCTAAATCTTAAGTGAATATAAAATCTGTGAAAAATTATCATGGTGTAAAAATGATGTATCTCAAAGACTTTCTGTTTAAAGAAGAGATCCACATTATCACTTTGGGTTATGATGATATTGGGTCCCTTTTTCCTTTCTGGATCAAATAAGTTTTGAGTTTCAAAAGAATTAAACAAATAGCAAGAGAATAACAGTCAAGTTTTCACTGGTGCATAATCCATTTGGTCTCTAAGCTTTCATTTGAGGCAGGAATCTTTCATTTCAAAACAGTCCAGAATTTTGTATTTGGCACAGTTTACTCAGGGATGAGGACAAAAGATGTTTTTCTTTGTCAATTTCCTTCAAAGTGGCCTCAGATTTGTTATTTGCTACAAATTGACCTCAGATATTATTTTTAGAGGCAAGGGGACTGGAGACTAGCTTAGGAGTTGTTTTAATTTTACTGTTTTCTTTGGAAAATTTTTCAAAAAAACTGGCAAATACCACCCTTAATTGTTGCTATAGTAGTTCTTGAGATTTTCATCAATTTGCAATTCTAAAACTTGGTTTTCACACTAAATTCTTCCTCTGTACTAGAAACACCACAACGGGAAAGAGAATATCTCTTAATACTGGCAACACAATGATCTAGCACTATTCCTGGAATTTACTACTATCAAAGAGGTAATGCTGCATATTATTAAACTATCTCACTTGTTATATTCTGGGCTTTCCTTGCTTAAGGCTGTGTCGGAGCACAGCAGGGGGATGGGGGTGGGGATGCTTCTCTGGTGGTCCAGTGTGTGAGAACACTGCCTTGCAGTGAAAGGGGCCCTGGTTCCATCCTTGGCCTGGTAGGATCCTGTGTGCCGCAGAGCGGCTGGACCAATGTGTCCAACTACCGAGCCGGAGCTCTCCGGCATGTGCGCCTGGAGCCAGTGCTAGGCAGAGAGAGGGTCTACTGCGATGGGAGGCCCACACCGGCTTAAGAACAAACATGGAAATAAGCGAAAGACCAAGAAGTGGCCAAAAAAAAGAAAAGAAAAAACAACTGTGTTGGGGGAGATATCCTGTTATATCTGTGAGCAAACCAAAGAAAAGAAAAATTAAAAAAAAAAAAAAAAAAAAAGGAAAACCCTCCACTCTAAATCTTAAGTGAAAAAAAAATCTGTGAAAAATTATCATGGTGTAAAAATGATGTATCTCAAAGACTTTCTGTTTAAAGAAGAGATCCACATTATCACTTTGGGTTATGATGATATTGGGTCCCTTTTTCCTTTCTGGATCAAATAAGTTTTGAGTTTCAAAAGAATTAAACAAATAGCAAGAGAATAACAGTCAAGTTTTCACTGGTGCATAATCCATTTGGTCTCTAAGCTTTCATTTGAGGCAGGAATCTTTCATTTCAAAACAGTCCAGAATTTTGTATTTGGCACAGTTTACTCAGGGATGAGGACAAAAAAAGATGTTTTTTTTTCTTTGTCAATTTCCTTCAAAGTGGCCTCAGATTTGTTATTTGCTACAAATTGACCTCAGATATTATTTTTAGAGGCAAGGGACTGGAGACTAGCTTAGGAGTTGTTTTAATTTTACTGTTTTTTCTGGTTGGAAATTAAAGACGTATAATGACCTCTAAACAGACACACAGCCTTATTTACATGTTTACATTTTTCTAGATGTTTATTTGTATTTTCCTTAATTGGTTTTAAAGAAAGAAAGTAGAGTTTTCAATGAGAAATTTGGAAACTTTGACATGACATGACATGACATGATGAAGGGGAAAACTAAATTTTTCACTCAGCTAGAGATAACTGCATGCTTGTTCTGCTTCTGTAAAGTATGCTTATGCACAGAGTGGCCTAGCAATGAACTGTAGCTGCAAAGTGTTCTGATAACTATGGAATGTTTGGAGTGTATGTAATGCTCTGCACTTGCTTCTGCAAGCTGCTGTTTGGAAATTCCCTGCCATTAACCCATAGCAACTCCAGTGCTCTGTAAGGACTCACACTGAAAGTCACCAATGAGAAAGTGCCAACTGTAATTGCATATGCTGACCTATAGAAGAAAAGCTCACTTTCAGCTCAGGGCTCAGAGTTTCTTAGTACGGCTCATTTGGAACCACTAGCATAATAAGCCTGAATTCTCCAACCCTCTGAGTGCGGTGCTTGATTTCTCAATTTTCCGCAATATTTCCAGTGTGTATACCTTATATCTAATTTCAGATATTTAGATACTGACTATGCAAATTATCCACAGGAAAGAAGCAAACTTCATTCACCTGGAGCTCAGAGACTTCAACACTCTTGATCTAAAACAGTAGTAAGACTGTTTTCCTTCCCAGGAAAAAACAGGGTGGTACTCAGAATATCAGATACCACACAGACTGATTTCCCAATGATGTTCCATACCACACTGGACAATATAAAATTGAAAAATCAATGTAAATTTAAAGTACCTGACCTTTTCCACAAAGATTAAATATTCTTTTCTCTTATTCAAAAGATAGTTACTGGGTAAGCAATAAACAACAAGAAAATCATGGTCACAGTATCATGAAGCTGATATTATGTTTTAGAGTTAACAGACAAATCTCTATGATACACTACATGCTAGGGTAGAAAGGAAATGGAGTATTAGAGCAGCATAGAGAAAGTAGAGGCAATAAAAGGAAAGGGCACTAATATTTCAGACAGGAGAAACCTGTAAGTAATGGGACAGACTTGAAAGAAAAGTGATGCAGTTAGAGATGCAAAGAATGTTTAGGATGATTCCACGTTGTGAAGGAGATGGTTTTCAGAGGTAAACAGGAAAGATAAAATGAGTAAAGAACATCTGACAGAATATCATTAGACTCTAGGGCTTTTACCTTAGCATAGTAGGGAGTCATTTCAAAGGTTTTACAGAACAGAGTGACATGGTTACATCTGCATTTGCAAAGATCAGTCTGATCTCAGTGTGAAGTGTGCATTAGCCAGAAGTCAAACCAGAGACAGTGGGATTATCTGAAAAGCTGTTGAGTCAATCCAGGGAACTAAATGGTATTCTATAATTTCAGATAAATATATGGGAAATGAGTAAGTGGACCTTGGTAATTTGTGAATATCACTTGTAATAGAAAAACCTAGTGTGAATGAAAGCAACATAAAGATGGTACTCAATTATAGAAGAACTTCTGAAAAGAGAAGTTTCATTCATTTTTGTAATTGTGATTTATAAAAAACCCTAAAACATACAACTGCACCCGACAAAAAGTTGCTAGATTTGTGGATTTGAACATCAGCAGAAATATCATAGCTGATGTTTACAGTTTAATTTGAGGTAATTAGGGTATAGATAATTATCAAAGCCACCATGCAATTGAATGATTGTACCCAGCAAAGGTAAGATGAAAATAAAGCTTGAAAAGCACTCTGAAAATCAGTATTTAAAACAGGTGTTTAGTAAATGAAGCCTATAAAAGGTCATTGGAGAAGAAGTTAAGAAAAACATGCACTGATAATCAGAATTACGGAATTAGTTATGCTAGTGAAAAAGAAAGTTTTGAAGAAATGTTAAAGAGTAAAAATTCTAGACAGATCACATAGGAATAGTACTGAGAAAAGTTAATCGGATGTACTAATCAAGAAGCTGTTGATGTCTTAGAGCATTGTGAGTACCTGACCTTTTCCACAAAGATTAAATATTCTTTTCTCTTATTCAAAAGATAGTTACTGGGTAAGCAATAAACAACAAGAAAATCATGGTCACAGTATCATGAAGCTGATATTATGTTTTAGAGTTAACAGACAAATCTCTATGATACACTACATGCTAGGGTAGAAAGGAAATGGAGTATTAGAGCAGCATAGAGAAAGTAGAGGCAATAAAAGGAAAGGGCACTAATATTTCAGACAGGAGAAACCTGTAAGTAATGGGACAGACTTGAAAGAAAAGTGATGCAGTTAGAGATGCAAAGAATGTTTAGGATGATTCCACGTTGTGAAGGAGATGGTTTTCAGAGGTAAACAGGAAAGATAAAATGAGTAAAGAACATCTGACAGAATATCATTAGACTCTAGGGCTTTTACCTTAGCATAGTAGGGAGTCATTTCAAAGGTTTTACAGAACAGAGTGACATGGTTACATCTGCATTTGCAAAGATCAGTCTGATCTCAGTGTGAAGTGTGCATTAGCCAGAAGTCAAACCAGAGACAGTGGGATTATCTGAAAAGCTGTTGAGTCAATCCAGGGAACTAAATGGTATTCTATAATTTCAGATAAATATATGGGAAATGAGTAAGTGGACCTTGGTAATTTGTGAATATCACTTGTAATAGAAAAACCTAGTGTGAATGAAAGCAACATAAAGATGGTACTCAATTATAGAAGAACTTCTGAAAAGAGAAGTTTCATTCATTTTTGTAATTGTGATTTATAAAAACCGTAAAACATACAACTGCACCCGACAAAAAGTTGCTAGATTTGTGGATTTGAACATCAGCAGAAATATCATAGCTGATGTTTACAGTTTAATTTGAGGTAATTAGGGTATAGATAATTATCAAAGCCACCATGCAATTGAATGATTGTACCCAGCAAAGGTAAGATGAAAATAAAGCTTGAAAAGCACTCTGAAAATCAGTATTTAAAACAGGTGTTTAGTAAATGAAGCCTATAAAAGGTCATTGGAGAAGAAGTTAAGAAAAACATGCACTGATAATCAGAATTACGGAATTAGTTATGCTAGTGAAAAAGAAAGTTTTGAAGAAATGTTAAAGAGTAAAAATTCTAGACAGATCACATAGGAATAGTACTGAGAAAAGTTAATCGGATGTACTAATCAAGAAGCTGTTGATGTCTTAGAGCATTGTGAGTTAACAAAAATCCAATTCTGTCAGTTTCAGTGGTGAGACGTGAGACTTAGAGCAAATATAATCAGTTTTTTCATGATGGTTGGGAAGAAAAGGAGTTAGTCAGTACAGTAGTTGTGAACAGCAGAGTGTTTGAAGAATTCATTTAAGGTAGAGAGCAGGTTGAGAATGTTTAAATGATAACAGAAGAAACTTCCTAGAGAGGGCAAGATGAATACTATACAGGAGGAAGAGTGAGGTCCCAGAGGATAGTACTGGTTAGTGGTTTAGATACAGAACACAGGTGGAGGACGCTACTTTGAACAGGTTCAAGGACATACACCATAAAAAAAAAGGAAAGATAAAATATTGAACAGAAACGTAGATACTTTTGAAGAGGAGCTGAGGAGGTTCTCATCCACTGTTTTTGTTATTCTGTAAAACTGTTCATACAGACCCGTTTTTCTGCCTCTAGACATGTGGCTCCTCTGTTAAAATTCAGGTACCAGGAGCACACGTGTGAAGAAGAAAATGAAAATTCCTGGTCTAATTCACCTAAATTTCAGATAGCAGTTTCAGAAATAGTAATGTATACAATGAAACACTATTTGAAACAAACAAACAAAAAAAGATTACAAAGACAGTCAGTTGATAGGTGGGATTAGGTTTGTCATTTTATTTTTATAAATATATATTTTTTCTGAATGTGTCTGAGTCAAAGAGTGGGCGAAGATAATTTTCTACTTTGGACTAGTCTACAAAGGCTTTTGAAAGTCTGTATTATTAACATTAACTTGTTGAATTCATGATCTCCAGCCTTAAGGCACCAATTGTAAACCTTCGTTTTTCTAAATAAATGAAGTGAAAACATGTAAATAAAAACTAGAGGAAATAGAGTCTCACGGACTTTATCTTATGATCTAGATTGTAACATAAGTGTTCTTATTGAAATATAAACTCAACTTATCAGACACTCCAGTTTTTTTCTTCTTCTTCTTCTTCTTCATTTAGCTTTTATCACTATATATTAGAGAAAGTGAAAAAAAAAAGAAAAGAAAAGGTCAGTGAAGACTAGCCTAGGGCTTTCTGAGGCACTGACTGCCATCCTATAAGCCAAAAATTCAAAGTTTTGGACTTTCTTATACTTATTTGTAAAATAGGTAGCTGAAGGAAATATTCTGTATATGATCTTTCACAGCACGACATATTTTTTGGTTCAAGTTTATTTTTAAACTTAGAAGTTTAATTGATCATAACTCTTGACTAAAACACACACAACTTCACCAACTATGGCAGTAATACAGTCTTTAGTCCTGATACCCACTTATTCCATGCAAGAGACTCCAGCTTAAGGGAGATAATACCTATGTCTATTGGGTTTTCAAATCATATTCAATATGAAATAAAATTGAGAAAGTTTTAATAATTTAATACGTCACTGAAACACACAACAAAAATAAAAGTACACATCGCAAAAATCTCATCACTTCTCTTATATTAATCATGAGAGAATGGGAGAGTCAAACTGCAAAGAAGAGTTAAGCACTCTTTCAAACTGGAAGTTTGGGACTGTCATATATGCACTTCTATATATAAAGTAGATACCCAACAACGGCCTACTGTATAGCACAGGGAACTCTGCTCAATATTATATAATAAAATTACACAATAATTTTAACATTTTAAAATAATTTTTTATTAATACTATAATTTAAAAAATAAATTTTAATAATTTTTGTATTGTACATGTGAAAATTATTTTTTACTGTACACCTGAAAATAATGCAATATTGTAAATCAACTAGAGTCCAATACAAAATAAAAATTTTAAAAATAAAGGGATGAAACACCAAGACCCTTTCTTTGCCTATCCTGGGTCCTGCCTGTTCACCTCTGCATAGCAGTTAGGGTCATAGTCATTGGCTCTATAGTTTAGCTTTGCCCCTCCTGAAGCAACTTCTCCCCCAGTCACCCAAAAGCATTTCCTTGGAATGGCTCCATTCAAGTTGGTTTGGGAAGAACGAAAGCTATTCCCCTAATTTATGAAAAAGGGAAAGACAAGGGATATTCAATCCTTTTTCTCCCCATCATACTGATTATTTCCTCTGCTTTTATAGACAAGGGTCTGTATTTGGCTAATAGAAAGGGATCACTTTTGGGATAATAGCTTAGGTTGCTATTTCATTTCAAATGCATCCTCAACACTCCTCAGAGAACCTGATTCTTTAATTCTTTTTTCTTTGTTTCTTTTTTCTCAATTCTATAATATAATATGCACAGAAATAACTGGAGAAGAAGACTCCTCAATATCATTTGTATATAAAAAGCACACATACACAAAACAATCAAATGCTGCTAATTTCATGCTAAAGATGAGAAACATAAACATTCAAATTCACATTATATGTAGTTATAGATTCTTGAGAGAACACACAGTATTTCACTAACATTCAAGAAAATAATTTTATCAATTAGAGTATTTAGAAGTTGTTTTATAGCTTAGAACATCTACAATGCAATTACAAAAAATAATGCAATCAGGTAATAGAACCAGGTTTTTGTTAAGTTCTACAAGCAATTATTTTCTTCCTTTCTGTCTCCATTCTTT
The DNA here is from genome assembly GCA_022376925.1 of Tragulus kanchil. NCBI lineage: Eukaryota > Metazoa > Chordata > Mammalia > Artiodactyla > Tragulidae > Tragulus > Tragulus kanchil. The sequence goes on along the minus strand of JAIOJX010000023.1, from coordinate 106,767,177 downwards.
GACTGTATTACCTATGTGCATATTCATGTTCTTAATTAAATATAAAACATTGTTTTGGATTTACTGTTTTATTTTCTTCTTTATTAGTAGACTGTAAGTACTGTACACTGTCTCTTAAAAAAAGGCAAAATCAAAAACAATTTTCATTATTTGAGCAGATAATATTTTAAAACATTTAATAGGAAGTTACCTATTATAAGTAATATTACTTTTATTTGACACTAAAATGGATGATCATGTTAAGCAAATACATTATAGCCAGAAAAAAAATTAAAGAAATAAATAAAAGGATCATATTTACATTCCTAAATTACTAGAAACACCAGAATTACCATATATACATTCTAGTTACCAGAACTAGAACTAATGTGCAGTGTGGTACATGGTTAAATACATAACTATATACATGTAACTTTTAGAAATAATATTTAAAATTTAATCCTAGCTTTAAAACAAAGTGTCAGTAGGTTTGTTCCCACTACTCTTCTTGGTTTCATGAATTTCTCTACTGTGAGAAAGGTTCTCTCAGCAGTTGAGGAATCTCCAGATAGGTGTCGGGAAGTATTTAGTATTATTGAGTAACGTATCAGGGCAAGATATCTCTTAAAAGAAACTTGATTTCTCCAGGAAATGTGTTCCTTTGACTTTTAGATAAATCAGTTTGGTGAATGGTCAGGAAGCATTTCAGTTCTTATTCATTGCTTTTGGCTAAAAGTAACATGGGGACTCTCACAATTTCACAGAAATTCTCCTCAATATCATTTGTATATAAAGCACATACACAAAACAATCAAATGCTGCTAATTTCATGCTAAAGATGAGAAACATAAACATTCAAATTCACATTATATGTAGTTATAGATTCTTGAGAGAACACACAGTATTTCACTAACATTCAAGAAAATAATTTTATCAATTAGAGTATTTAGAAGTTGTTTTATAGCTTAGAACATCTACAATGCAATTACAAAAAATAATGCAATCAGGTAATAGAACCAGGTTTTTGTTAAGTTCTACAAGCAATTATTTTCTTCCTTTCTGTCTCCATTCTTTGACTGTATTACCTATGTGCATATTCATGTTCTTAATTAAATATAAAACATTGTTTTGGATTTACTGTTTTATTTTCTTCTTTATTAGTAGACTGTAAGTACTGTACACTGTCTCTTAAAAAAAGGCAAAATCAAAACAATTTTCATTATTTGAGCAGATAATATTTTAAAACATTTAATAGGAAGTTACCTATTATAAGTAATATTACTTTTATTTGACACTAAAATGGATGATCATGTTAAGCAAATACATTATAGCCAGAAAAAAAATTAAAGAAATAAATAAAAGGATCATATTTACATTCCTAAATTACTAGAAACACCAGAATTACCATATATACATTCTAGTTACCAGAACTAGAACTAATGTGCAGTGTGGTACATGGTTAAATACATAACTATATACATGTAACTTTTAGAAATAATATTTAAAATTTAATCCTAGCTTTAAAACAAAGTGTCAGTAGGTTTGTTCCCACTACTCTTCTTGGTTTCATGAATTTCTCTACTGTGAGAAAGGTTCTCTCAGCAGTTGAGGAATCTCCAGATAGGTGTCGGGAAGTATTTAGTATTATTGAGTAACGTATCAGGGCAAGATATCTCTTAAAAGAAACTTGATTTCTCCAGGAAATGTGTTCCTTTGACTTTTAGATAAATCAGTTTGGTGAATGGTCAGGAAGCATTTCAGTTCTTATTCATTGCTTTTGCTAAAAGTAACATGGGGACTCTCACAATTTCACTGAGATGAGTCAGACAGTTGCAAAGATTTCTGAAAGTATACCTACACCTCTTAGGTGAAACACTGGAAACCTATAAGATATTCAGGAAAATATAAAATTATAAGCTAAGTCCAAAAAAGGAATTAATGCTCAAAGAGTAGGAATTAGAACTAATATGTAGATTTGGAACACAGTGGAATACAGTGTTTAAAGAATTCAGAAAACATACTTGTGAAGTATCTACTCTCAGTTCCTCCACAACAGACTCAGAAACAAGTAGCAAAGCACACCTTTTGGGGAGCAGACAGAGAGGGCAGGGGACTTTATACATAATTAACAGAACATCAGAAATCCATCTTAAATGAAACTTTAGAAAAAAATGTATTTACTGAAATAAGTTCAGTATCAGAATAAAAATTAATACAACTAATCATAAGTATTAGTCACTCAGTAGTGTCCAACTCTTTGTAACCCCATGGACTGTAGCCTACCAGACTCCTCTGTTCATGTAATTTTCCAGGCAAGAACAGTGGATTGGTTTGACATTTCCTACTCCAGGGGATCTTTTTGATCCAGTGATCAAGCCTGGGTCTCTGGCATTGCAGGCAGATTCTCTACTATCTGAGCCACCAGGGAAACCTAAAATGTCCATGCCTCAAAGTAAAAAGATGGAGCTAATGTTGCTAATAATATCTGAATTATCTCAATGAACTACAGCATATAATAAAATCTAAAATATAAAATTCATTGGAAAATTCAAGAGATAATTTTATTCAGACAATAAGAAATGCAGTAAGAAAATGCTTATCAACTTCAAAAAATCCTCAGTGAGAGGAAACCTGGGGTTTCACCGAGGTAGGTAAACAAGGGAATAATATGGGATGTTAATATATGTGTCAATTTGTCTAGGCTACAGTACACAATTATTTGGTGTAATATCACCCTGGATGCTGTTAAGGGTTTGGCTCTTTTTTGTTTTTTTTTTTAGATAAAATTAATACTTAAATTGGTAGAATTTAAATAAAGCATATATATTTTACACCGTGAGTGGACATTACAAAGCCTCTACGTGGGTGTTAATAGTAGCTTCATTCATTACTGCCCAAACTTGGAAGCAACAAAGATGTTCTTCAGTAGGTGAATGCATAAATAAACAGTCATATATCCAGAAAAATAAATATTATTCAGCTATAAAAATGGAAAATTATCAATCCATGAAAAGATATAGGGAGATGTTTTTTAAAGTTATTTATTTATTTATTCATTTGGCTGCATTAGATTCCAGTTGTGGCATATGAGATGTTCATTGCATTATACAGGATCCTTCAATGTAGCTCATGGACTGTACAGGCTCAGTATTTGTGGCATGTGGGCCTAGTTCCTCCACAGTAGTTCACAGACCAGGGACTGAACCCATGCCTTCTGCACTGCAAGGCAGACTCCCTCCCCCTGGGCCACCAGGGAAGTTCATAGGGAGATGCATTTTTAAATGCATTTTTAACTTTTGGCGGGAGGGGACTGGTGGGGTGGGTTGGGGAGAGAGGGTCGTGGGCTACTTCTATTGAACCCCATGGACTGTAGCCTACCAGATCTGTTTTTTTGGCAAGAACAGTGGATTGGTTTGACATTTCCTACTCCAGGGGATCTTTTTGATCCAGTGATCAAGCCTGGGTCTCTGGCATTGCAGGCAGATTCTCTACTATCTGAGCCACCAGGGAAACCTAAAATGTCCATGCCTCAAAGTAAAAAGATGGAGCTAATGTTGCTAATAATATCTGAATTATCTCAATGAACTACAGCATATAATAAAATCTAAAATATAAAATTCATTGGAAAATTCAAGAGATAATTTTATTCAGACAATAAGAAATGCAGTAAGAAAATGCTTATCAACTTCAAAAAATCCTCAGTGAGAGGAAACCTGGGGTTTCACCGAGGTAGGTAAACAAGGGAATAATATGGGATGTTAATATATGTGTCAATTTGTCTAGGCTACAGTACACAATTATTTGGTGTAATATCACCCTGGATGCTGTTAAGGGTTTGGGTTTTTTTTGTTGTTTTTTTTTTTAGATAAAATTAATACTTAAATTGGTAGAATTTAAATAAAGCATATATATTTTACACCGTGAGTGGACATTACAAAGCCTCTACGTGGGTGTTAATAGTAGCTTCATTCATTACTGCCCAAACTTGGAAGCAACAAAGATGTTCTTCAGTAGGTGAATGCATAAATAAACAGTCATATATCCAGAAAAATAAATATTATTCAGCTATAAAAATGGAAAATTATCAATCCATGAAAAGATATAGGGAGATGTTTTTTAAAGTTATTTATTTATTTATTCATTTGGCTGCATTAGATTCCAGTTGTGGCATATGAGATGTTCATTGCATTATACAGGATCCTTCAATGTAGCTCATGGACTGTACAGGCTCAGTATTTGTGGCATGTGGGCCTAGTTCCTCCACAGTAGTTCACAGACCAGGGACTGAACCCATGCCTTCTGCACTGCAAGGCAGACTCCCTCCCCCTGGGCCACCAGGGAAGTTCATAGGGAGATGCATTTTTTAAATGCATTTTTTTTTTAACTTTTTTTGGCGGGAGGGGGACTGGTGGGGTGGGTTGGGGAGGGAGAGGGTCGGGTGGGCTACTTCTATTGGTCTTTCATTTATTTGTTTTCATCCATCTTTGTTCATTGGCCCTTGTGGGCCTCCCATCGCAGTGGCCTCTGTTGTCACAGAGCACGGGCTCTGGGCGCATGTGCTCCAGAGCTCTGGCTCGGTAATTGGACACATGGGTCCAGCCACTCCACGGCACGTGGGATCTTCCCAGGCCAGAGATCAAACCGGCACCCCTTGCACTGCAAGGCGGTGTCCTTACCCACTGGACCACCAGGAAGGCCCCTTAAATGCATATTACTAAGTGATAGAATTCAACCTGAAAAGGCTACCTACTGTATGATTCCATGTATGGAAGGTGTGTGGGTGTTACTAACTCAGTCGTGTCCAAGTCTTTGCAATGCAATAGACTGTAGGGTGCCCAGGCTCCTCTGTCTGAATTCCCCAGGCAAGAAAAATTTAATGGGCTGCCCTTTCCTTTTCTAGTGGATTTTTGCAGACCAGGGATTGAACCCAGCCCTTCTGCATCGCAGGCAGAAATTCTTTACTGTCTGAGACACCAGGGAAGCTCCATGGAAGGTATGCATCTTGCAAAATACAACACTATGGAGACAGTAAAAAGAAGTGGCTGCCAGTGTTGACAGGGAAAAGAGGAGGAGGAACAGGCAGAGTATACAGGATCAGGAGGGCAGTGAAAATGCTCCTATGAAAAGAGCTCCTGTATAATATTATAATGATGGACACATGTAGTTATACATTTTCCAGAACTTATACAATGTACATGAAGATGTTTTTTAAAGTTATTTATTTATTTATTCATTTGGCTGCATTAGATTCCAGTTGTGGCATATGAGATGTTCATTGCATTATACAGGATCCTTCAATGTAGCTCATGGACTGTACAGGCTCAGTATTTGTGGCATGTGGGCCTAGTTCCTCCACAGTAGTTCACAGACCAGGGACTGAACCCATGCCTTCTGCACTGCAAGGCAGACTCCCTCCCCCTGGGCCACCAGGGAAGTTCATAGGGAGATGCATTTTTTAAATGCATTTTTTTTTTAACTTTTTTTGGCGGGAGGGGGACTGGTGGGGTGGGTTGGGGAGGGAGAGGGTCGGGTGGGCTACTTCTATTGGTCTTTCATTTATTTGTTTTCATCCATCTTTGTTCATTGGCCCTTGTGGGCCTCCCATCGCAGTGGCCTCTGTTGTCACAGAGCACGGGCTCTGGCGCATGTGCTCCAGAGCTCTGGCTCGGTAATTGGACACATGGGTCCAGCCACTCCACGGCACGTGGGATCTTCCCAGGCCAGAGATCAAACCGGCACCCCTTGCACTGCAAGGCGGTGTCCTTACCCACTGGACCACCAGGAAGGCCCCTTAAATGCATATTACTAAGTGATAGAATTCAACCTGAAAAGGCTACCTACTGTATGATTCCATGTATGGAAGGTGTGTGTGGGTGTTACTAACTCAGTCGTGTCCAAGTCTTTGCAATGCAATAGACTGTAGGGTGCCCAGGCTCCTCTGTCTGAATTCCCCAGGCAAGAAAAATTTAATGGGCTGCCCTTTCCTTTTCTAGTGGATTTTTGCAGACCAGGGATTGAACCCAGCCCTTCTGCATCGCAGGCAGAAATTCTTTACTGTCTGAGACACCAGGGAAGCTCCATGGAAGGTATGCATCTTGCAAAATACAACACTATGGAGACAGTAAAAAGAAGTGGCTGCCAGTGTTGACAGGGAAAAGAGGAGGAGGAACAGGCAGAGTATACAGGATCAGGAGGGCAGTGAAAATGCTCCTATGAAAAGAGCTCCTGTATAATATTATAATGATGGACACATGTAGTTATACATTTTCCAGAACTTATACAATGTACATGAAGAATGGATGATTATGATTTGACAATGTAGGCTCATCAGCTGTAACAAACGGACCACTCTGGTGGAGGACATTAATAATGGGGAAGAAAGTGAAAATGCAGAGGTATACAGGAAATTTCTGTAGCTTCAGGTCAGTTTTCCTGTAAAGCCAAAACCTCTTCAAAAAATCAAGTCAATTCAGAATCTAACCAGTGGAATTCTATTGCAAGGGATGCAGGTTTTATCCCTGTTCAGGGAACTGATATCCTAGATGCCACAGAGCAACTAAACCTGTGAACCTCAACGACAGAGCCTGCACTCTAGAGCCTATCTGTCATAAGTACTGAAGGCCACAGGAGGGCCTGTGTGCCTCAACAAGAGAAGCCTGTGCACCACAATGTGGGCCAAGCACAGCCAAAATGAGTAAGTCAAATTTTAAAAAATAACAAACATTTTTTTTAAAAAGGAAGTCAATTAAAAACCCCACATATACACACTACTATATATAAAATAAACAACAAGGCTCTATCGTACAGCACTGGGAAATATACTTAGAATTGTATAACCTATAAAGAAAAATAATCTGAAAGAATAGATGTATATGTATATATATATGTATGCATAACTGAATCGCTTTGCTGTACACCTGAAATTAAAACAATATAAATCAACTTTATGTCAATGAAAGTTTAAAAGAACACAAAACTTCACAAAATCCAAAAGAGATATACATTATAGACACAAAGTCTCATCTATATCAATGAAAGAAATATGATGATGAAATTATGCCATTTACGAGATCATAAATATAAAGAAGGATCAATGAAGACAACCAAGAATATTCTTAAAAACATTCCTGTCCATGTACTTCATCTTTGGAACCTTTGCAGTAACTTCAAAATAAATTTAAAAATCTCCCATTATTTAATACAAACTCTTTGCTGGTTAAAGAAGTATATTTTACACATGTCTTTTAGTCACTATAGCAAGTGAGAGAATATAGTTTTCCATATTTATCATAATGTGAGCAAGACTTCGATCTAGCCAGAGGCACAGACAGAAGAGTGCCTTGTCTAAGCAAATCCAAACCAGAGCTATTCATCACCACTGTTTTGCTCTATAGTTTTTTCCTTTTTTTTTGAATACACATGTAATAATTCCAGAAATTATACAATGTACATGAAGAATGGATGATTATGATTTGACAATGTAGGCTCATCAGCTGTAACAAACGGACCACTCTGGTGGAGGACATTAATAATGGGGAAGAAAGTGAAAATGCAGAGGTATACAGGAAATTTCTGTAGCTTCAGGTCAGTTTTCCTGTAAAGCCAAAACCTCTTCAAAAAATCAAGTCAATTCAGAATCTAACCAGTGGAATTCTATTGCAAGGGATGCAGGTTTTATCCCTGTTCAGGGAACTGATATCCTAGATGCCACAGAGCAACTAAACCTGTGAACCTCAACGACAGAGCCTGCACTCTAGAGCCTATCTGTCATAAGTACTGAAGGCCACAGGAGGGCCTGTGTGCCTCAACAAGAGAAGCCTGTGCACCACAATGTGGGCCAAGCACAGCCAAAATGAGTAAGTCAAATTTTAAAAAATAACAAACATTTTTTTTAAAAAGGAAGTCAATTAAAAACCCCACATATACACACTACTATATATAAAATAAACAACAAGGCTCTATCGTACAGCACTGGGAAATATACTTAGAATTGTATAACCTATAAAGAAAAATAATCTGAAAGAATAGATGTATATGTATATATATATGTATGCATAACTGAATCGCTTTGCTGTACACCTGAAATTAAAACAATATAAATCAACTTTATGTCAATGAAAGTTTAAAAGAACACAAAACTTCACAAAATCCAAAAGAGATATACATTATAGACACAAAGTCTCATCTATATCAATGAAAGAAATATGATGATGAAATTATGCCATTTACGAGATCATAAATATAAAGAAGGATCAATGAAGACAACCAAGAATATTCTTAAAAACATTCCTGTCCATGTACTTCATCTTTGGAACCTTTGCAGTAACTTCAAAATAAATTTAAAAATCTCCCATTATTTAATACAAACTCTTTGCTGGTTAAAGAAGTATATTTTACACATGTCTTTTAGTCACTATAGCAAGTGAGAGAATATAGTTTTCCATATTTTATCATAATGTGAGCAAGACTTCGATCTAGCCAGAGGCACAGACAGAAGAGTGCCTTGTCTAAGCAAATCCAAACCAGAGCTATTCATCACCACTGTTTTGCTCTATAGAATCAAAACATTTCTGAATTCAGTGCAATAACAGTGCAAAAAGAAAAATTTTTCAAATTGTCTCTTATATAAGTGCTAGCTCACCAGCAATTAGGGAATACAATATAAACCCTTAAATCCAAATGACTAAAGCATTATTGAAAATAAAATATGCTTCTATGTAGGCTCCCTTTCATAAAGAAATAGGGAAAGACACTGTTGTACTAAATTATATTTTAAAGGCATAGAAAAAAATAGAAGATAATGTCTTTAAAACTGGAAATTCTCTACGAAAATTTTTAAAAAGTCATGACAAATGCCTAATTATTGGGCAAGTTCTCCCAGTTTTAACAAAGAAAAACAAAATATCAATTTAAAACAACAGTTGTGAGTGCTCCAGCACAAACAATAAGGCCATACATGAAAGAATATTATATGCCATTATTTAGAAATATATTTTTCCTTCATGAAGAAAGAAATGTAACTGAATAGATAATCTAGAGTTTTTATTATGCTTTAAGTTTGGTCTCTTTTATTGGTCCTTCATTTATTTATTTTCGTCCATCTTAATTCTTTGACCTGTGTGGGCCTCCCATCACAGTGGCCCCTCTGGCTTCAGAGAACCAGCTCTGGGCGCATGCGCTCCAGAGCCCTGGTTCATAATTGGACACACAGGTCCAGCTGTTCCCTGGCACGTGGGATCCTCCCAGGCCAGGGATCCAACCAGTGCCCCTTGCACTTCAAGGCAGACACTGGTTGAAGACACTGGATCACTAGGGAAACGCTAGAGTTTTTAAATAGGAGAGGGGCTCATTTCAGTATGCAAGAACATGAAATGAAACATTTAAAACTACTAAAGACGTTGATCATTTCACAAAATATCTAATATATAAGGTTAGTATTTAACTAATCTGTACAGGTTTATATTCTCAGACAATTTCCACATAAATACCCTGGACATTTTGATCAGAAAGGATAAATATTAATCTAAATCCAGTTATTCAGTAGTTCTCAAATAGATGGTATGCATAACTTAAAAGACGCATTTCCAATCGATTCATTGTTTTGCACCACAACTTTCTAGGACAGAAATCTTAATGTTTTGAAATTTAGAACTACATCTTCACTGTGAAGGTGTATTAGACATTTGCACAAAATAAAAAAAGTCTGTCTTTCTGATCTCCACCACACAATAAACCATCAACACAACATTCATGGGAATGATTACAGGACAGTAGTATAGGGGTTGCAATGGTGTACATCGGTAAAATCCTTCATAGGCTTTGGTGTCTATTCAAAAACCAACTCTGTGTTAGTTCTCAGGTTTAATGACAAAAGAACCCTTAGTGACACAATTTACAAGAAGGGAAAATAAGAAATCAAGTGCAGATTAATCTAATCTAAACTTTAAATGAAATGGAGGACCTTCAGAGATCAGTAGTATGAAACTGATTATGTCAAGTAATAAAGCCTGAAGTTGAAGAGTGGATGCTTTGATGTTTGTCTCAGAATAGTAAGCTGTTATGCTGCAAAGGTGATAATTGCATCTAATAATTATTAGAGACTAGTTTCTGCCCTGACATTTATGAAAGAAAAGATCAGGTCCTGATGAATCAGAGTTTCTTCAGTTTAAAACAAATGTCACATACTTAGATGGATGCACTCCAAAGATCTAACAAGTATTCTATGAGTCATAGAATCAAAGAATTCTGGAATGGGAAAGAGAGCATGCTATAGTCAAGTCTAAGTTGGTCGTTATATAATGATAACGAGGATATAAGGTGAGGATTAAGTTTACACAGATCTATCAATCACTAGTGATTTAAATAAACATGTATCTGAAAATGGTAATGAGAGACAACCGTGAGAACGATGGTTCTTGTAGTCATAAGAACTACTAAACAAAAGCCCTATTCAATCCCCATTCCCAAGTCTTAACCCACTGAAAATATTTAAACAACTTCATTGTGGGTGATTCAATTAAATCAGTATTTATTCATGATCAAAATGCAAAGCTCTTCTCTTCAACTAAATAAAACCAATGTGCTACAAGACACTGGGTGTATAAACACTGGCAAGATATAATGGAGAAGCACTGGACCCTGAGTCAGAAGATACTAAGTTAGAAGACACTGTTCAGGCTTGGGATGTAGAACTACAGCACAATAGCTTCTGTACTATTCTAAGAGTCTGAACGACTCCTATTTCAGTATTCCCTATCACTTTAACTTGTTTCATTATTAAGAAGAGTCAAATTTTGTAACAGTTAATATTCATATTAATCTTACTTGTGATGGCATCTAGAACTCAGACGTTTTGGCCAGCTTTTTTAGAATTGGGCATTAGCCTCAAAAAGGGAATGATTACAGGACAGTAGTATAGGGGTTGCAATGGTGTACATCGGTAAAATCCTTCATAGGCTTTGGTGTCTATTCAAAAACCAACTCTGTGTTAGTTCTCAGGTTTAATGACAAAAGAACCCTTAGTGACACAATTTACAAGAAGGGAAAATAAGAAATCAAGTGCAGATTAATCTAATCTAAACTTTAAATGAAATGGAGGACCTTCAGAGATCAGTAGTATGAAACTGATTATGTCAAGTAATAAAGCCTGAAGTTGAAGAGTGGATGCTTTGATGTTTGTCTCAGAATAGTAAGCTGTTATGCTGCAAAGGTGATAATTGCATCTAATAATTATTAGAGACTAGTTTCTGCCCTGACATTTATGAAAGAAAAGATCAGGTCCTGATGAATCAGAGTTTCTTCAGTTTAAAACAAATGTCACATACTTAGATGGATGCACTCCAAAGATCTAACAAGTATTCTATGAGTCATAGAATCAAAGAATTCTGGAATGGGAAAGAGAGCATGCTATAGTCAAGTCTAAGTTGGTCGTTATATAATGATAACGAGGATATAAGGTGAGGATTAAGTTTACACAGATCTATCAATCACTAGTGATTTAAATAAACATGTATCTGAAAATGGTAATGAGAGACAACCGTGAGAACGATGGTTCTTGTAGTCATAAGAACTACTAAACAAAAGCCCTATTCAATCCCCATTCCCAAGTCTTAACCCACTGAAAATATTTAAACAACTTCATTGTGGGTGATTCAATTAAATCAGTATTTATTCATGATCAAAATGCAAAGCTCTTCTCTTCAACTAAATAAAACCAATGTGCTACAAGACACTGGGTGTATAAACACTGGCAAGATATAATGGAGAAGCACTGGACCCTGAGTCAGAAGATACTAAGTTAGAAGACACTGTTCAGGCTTGGGATGTAGAACTACAGCACAATAGCTTCTGTACTATTCTAAGAGTCTGAACGACTCCTATTTCAGTATTCCCTATCACTTTAACTTGTTTCATTATTAAGAAGAGTCAAATTTTGTAACAGTTAATATTCATATTAATCTTACTTGTGATGGCATCTAGAACTCAGACGTTTTGGCCAGCTAGTTTTGCAACTAGCATTACATTGGGTTATTGCATTAGCCTCAAAAATAGTACAACTTCTCACTTCATATAGGAATATTTTATTTTTACATCCCTCTGTCTTGGTTATCTACTAGTGCATTAACAAACCACTACCAAAGTGGTGGATTGCAACAACAAATCTTTTATCTCTTTTGGTTCTATACATTGATTGGGCTTAGATAAGCCTGTTTGCTATTTTGCTGGGGGTCTCTCTACTGAATGCAGTCAGATGGCTTCGGGGGCATGGCTCATCTCGAAGCTGGTATGGCAGGCCCAGTGTTTGTGCCTCAGTCTCTCTTATTCTCTCTTCATGCATACAAGGGGCCTCTGTCCTGCTCTCTGAAGGACCTTATATGTGGTGTCTGCCTATGACCATCATTCCAGTAATACAGACAGACAGATTCCTCATATGGGCAATGAGGTATCTCTAATGTGAAAATCTTAGTAAGCAGAAGTTGACAACTCTTATAACCAATACTTTGCAATGGATTCACATCCCTTCAGATACATTCTACAATGACAACAAGGACAACTTCCTCATATATAGGCATTTGGCAGAAGGCAAAGACACCTCCTTGTTTTGCACATAAAGAGACCATGACTCATGGACAAATGGTATCTAAAACAGAAATTGTGCAGCATCTGAGCAAGAAACTCTGACCATGGAAACCATGGAGTACTTGCAATAGAAATGCACAGATTGTTGATGACTCTGTATGACCTTCTGTTACTGAGTCCAAGCTCACTTTTCTCACCAGTTTATAAGTCAATGAATCCGAGATGAGATGTTGGGATCAGGAAGGAACTTCTTTAGGAGCCAGCTGACCAAAAAGATGGTAGACTAGTGCCTCAAACTAACCATCTTCTAGGGGCCTGGATGTCAGATTCTTTTATAAATCAGAGATGGGGGAAGGTGAGGAAACAAACTAAAAGGCCATTTAATTCCTGCAAACCAGATGACTTCAGGTAGGGGATGTGTTACTTTCATTAAGAAAGAAGAGTCAAATTTTGTAACAGTTAATATTCATATTAATCTTACTTGTGATGGCATCTAGAACTCAGACGTTTTGGCCAGCTAGTTTTGCAACTAGCATTACATTGGGTTATTGCATTAGCCTCAAAAATAGTACAACTTCTCACTTCATATAGGAATATTTTATTTTTACATCCCTCTGTCTTGGTTATCTACTAGTGCATTAACAAACCACTACCAAAGTGGTGGATTGCAACAACAAATCTTTTATCTCTTTTGGTTCTATACATTGATTGGGCTTAGATAAGCCTGTTTGCTATTTTGCTGGGGGTCTCTCTACTGAATGCAGTCAGATGGCTTCGGGGGCATGGCTCATCTCGAAGCTGGTATGGCAGGCCCAGTGTTTGTGCCTCAGTCTCTCTTATTCTCTCTTCATGCATACAAGGGGCCTCTGTCCTGCTCTCTGAAGGACCTTATATGTGGTGTCTGCCTATGACCATCATTCCAGTAATACAGACAGACAGATTCCTCATATGGGCAATGAGGTATCTCTAATGTGAAAATCTTAGTAAGCAGAAGTTGACAACTCTTATAACCAATACTTTGCAATGGATTCACATCCCTTCAGATACATTCTACAATGACAACAAGGACAACTTCCTCATATATAGGCATTTGGCAGAAGGCAAAGACACCTCCTTGTTTTGCACATAAAGAGACCATGACTCATGGACAAATGGTATCTAAAACAGAAATTGTGCAGCATCTGAGCAAGAAACTCTGACCATGGAAACCATGGAGTACTTGCAATAGAAATGCACAGATTGTTGATGACTCTGTATGACCTTCTGTTACTGAGTCCAAGCTCACTTTTCTCACCAGTTTATAAGTCAATGAATCCGAGATGAGATGTTGGGATCAGGAAGGAACTTCTTTAGGAGCCAGCTGACCAAAAAGATGGTAGACTAGTGCCTCAAACTAACCATCTTCTAGGGGCCTGGATGTCAGATTCTTTTATAAATCAGAGATGGGGGAAGGTGAGGAAACAAACTAAAAGGCCATTTAATTCCTGCAAATATCTCCTAGAATGGCAAGCTTCAGGTAGGGGGATGTGTTACTTTCACTACCTTACAGTCATTTCACAGGTGGTATGAAAAGGAATATCTCCTGTCATGTCAACAAACAAAGATGTCACAGCAATCTGTGATTCTGAGCTCCCCAAATGTGAATTTCTTGGTCTAGTAGGGAATCAGCAGTAGAAGGGCAGCAGGTGCTATGCCATTTGCCACACAAAGCATTCAAGAATGTTACAGTCCTTCATGGGTGTCCAGGGTCAGGTTATCACCCTAAGACAAGCCATTATGTAAAACAAAAAGAGATAAAGTCACAGAAACAGATCCAGTGTTAATTCAAAATTAACCCTTGCTGGTTACACTTCCACATATGGCGTCAACTGTAAGGGAAAATTTAAATGGAAACAGCTCTTAGAGTACATGTTCAATGTCTTCAGGAGACAAATGCATAGGACAGGGAGCTAAGGTAATCTAGTGGAACAGTGGCCATACCTCACACCTCCCCTCAATGAATATTCCATCCTATTCAAAAAAGAATTCCATGGTCAGAGGAGCCTGGTGGGCTACAATCCATGAGGTCATAAAGAGTTGAACATGACTAAGTGACTAACACACACAATCAAAAATATCCCACTCATTCAAAAGGCAAAAATAAGATAAAAAGGGGGGATCAATAATTCTGTGTGGAGTCCCTTGCTTGTGAGGACTCTAGTACTCTTTTCTGTGTATGTACTCAGAACATACAGAAGAACTTTCACCTCTGCTCCAAGTAAACTGCTTCTTTGTTCTCTTTGCTCCTCAACCTCAGTGTGCTTTTTTTCCATAGTTGTGCAGCATCTGAGCAAGAAACTCTGACCATGGAAACCATGGAGTACTTGCAATAGAAATGCACAGATTGTTGATGACTCTGTATGACCTTCTGTTACTGAGTCCAAGCTCACTTTTCTCACCAGTTTATAAGTCAATGAATCCGAGATGAGATGTTGGGATCAGGAAGGAACTTCTTTAGGAGCCAGCTGACCAAAAAGATGGTAGACTAGTGCCTCAAACTAACCATCTTCTAGGGGCCTGGATGTCAGATTCTTTTATAAATCAGAGATGGGGGAAGGTGAGGAAACAAACTAAAAGGCCATTTAATTCCTGCAAATATCTCCTAGAATGGCAAGCTTCAGGTAGGGGGATGTGTTACTTTCACTACCTTACAGTCATTTCACAGGTGGTATGAAAAGGAATATCTCCTGTCATGTCAACAAACAAAGATGTCACAGCAATCTGTGATTCTGAGCTCCCCAAATGTGAATTTCTTGGTCTAGTAGGGAATCAGCAGTAGAAGGGCAGCAGGTGCTATGCCATTTGCCACACAAAGCATTCAAGAATGTTACAGTCCTTCATGGGTGTCCAGGGTCAGGTTATCACCCTAAGACAAGCCATTATGTAAAACAAAAAGAGATAAAGTCACAGAAACAGATCCAGTGTTAATTCAAAATTAACCCTTGCTGGTTACACTTCCACATATGGCGTCAACTGTAAGGGAAAATTTAAATGGAAACAGCTCTTAGAGTACATGTTCAATGTCTTCAGGAGACAAATGCATAGGACAGGGAGCTAAGGTAATCTAGTGGAACAGTGGCCATACCTCACACCTCCCCTCAATGAATATTCCATCCTATTCAAAAAAGAATTCCATGGTCAGAGGAGCCTGGTGGGCTACAATCCATGAGGTCATAAAGAGTTGAACATGACTAAGTGACTAACACACACAATCAAAAATATCCCACTCATTCAAAAGGCAAAAATAAGATAAAAAGGGGGGATCAATAATTCTGTGTGGAGTCCCTTGCTTGTGAGGACTCTAGTACTCTTTTCTGTGTATGTACTCAGAACATACAGAAGAACTTTCACCTCTGCTCCAAGTAAACTGCTTCTTTGTTCTCTTTGCTCCTCAACCTCAGTGTGCCTGTCTCTGTGAGTTTATTTTTCCATTATATTTTGTGTTCCTCACTCAAATTCTTTTTTATGAGTCAAACTAGAACCTGGACGTTTGATAAGGCTGTTCTACTATCAACAGGGTCTGCCTGAAACCAAGTAGGACTCTAGGTGGAGGGAAGGGTGTACCTGGGCCAAAAGCCTGTGTTCCCTGTTCCTTGTTCATAAGGAAAACACTTCAGTCTCCATGAGCTTCCCTGAATTCCAAACGGAAGATTGTATCAGTTGTTAATCAGGATGGGGAAGGGATACAGAGACAATAGAGGAGTAGTCCAGAAACAATAGTGTAGCCTTGGGTCAGGGTCTTGGTCCTGCCTCAAGAGATATAGGTAATAACATTTCTGAGCTCTTTCAGTTCAGTTCAATCACCCAGTCTAGTCCAACTCTTTGTGACCCCATTAACTGCAGCACACCACACTTCCCTGTCCTTCACATTTCCCGGATTTGATCAAACTCATGTCCACTGAGTCATAAGGTCATCCAATCATCTAATTATCTGTCATTGTTTTCTTCTGCCTTCTATTTGTCCAAACATCAGGGTATTTTAAAGTCTTTTCGCATCAAGTAGCCAAAGTATTGGAGCTTCAGAATCAGTCCTTCCAATGAATACTCACGGTTGATTTCCTTTAGGACTGACTGGTTTGACCTCCTTGCAGTCCAAGTGACTCTCAAGAGTCTTCTCCAGTACCACAGTTCAAAGTAAATCAATTCTTCAGTGCTCAGTCTTCTTTAGAAATGGATATGGAACAATGAACTGGTTCCAAATTGGGAAAGGAGTGCATTAATGCTGTATATTGTCACCCTGCTTATTTAACTTACATGCAGAGTACATCATACAAAATCCTGGTTTAGATGAAGTACAGCTGGAATCAAGGTTGCCAGGAGAAATATCATTAACTTCAGGTATGCAGATGACACCACCCTTGAACATGACTAGTGACTAACACACACAATCAAAAATATCCCACTCATTCAAAAGGCAAAAATAAGATAAAAAGGGGGGATCAATAATTCTGTGTGGAGTCCCTTGCTTGTGAGGACTCTAGTACTCTTTTCTGTGTATGTACTCAGAACATACAGAAGAACTTTCACCTCTGCTCCAAGTAAACTGCTTCTTTGTTCTCTTTGCTCCTCAACCTCAGTGTGCCTGTCTCTGTGAGTTTATTTTTCCATTATATTTTGTGTTCCTCACTCAAATTCTTTTTTATGAGTCAAACTAGAACCTGGACGTTTGATAAGGCTGTTCTACTATCAACAGGGTCTGCCTGAAACCAAGTAGGACTCTAGGTGGAGGGAAGGGTGTACCTGGGCCAAAAGCCTGTGTTCCCTGTTCCTTGTTCATAAGGAAAACACTTCAGTCTCCATGAGCTTCCCTGAATTCCAAACGGAAGATTGTATCAGTTGTTAATCAGGATGGGGAAGGGATACAGAGACAATAGAGGAGTAGTCCAGAAACAATAGTGTAGCCTTGGGTCAGGGTCTTGGTCCTGCCTCAAGAGATATAGGTAATAACATTTCTGAGCTCTTTCAGTTCAGTTCAATCACCCAGTCTAGTCCAACTCTTTGTGACCCCATTAACTGCAGCACACCACACTTCCCTGTCCTTCACATTTCCCGGATTTGATCAAACTCATGTCCACTGAGTCATAAGGTCATCCAATCATCTAATTATCTGTCATTGTTTTCTTCTGCCTTCTATTTGTCCAAACATCAGGGTATTTTAAAGTCTTTTCGCATCAAGTAGCCAAAGTATTGGAGCTTCAGAATCAGTCCTTCCAATGAATACTCACGGTTGATTTCCTTTAGGACTGACTGGTTTGACCTCCTTGCAGTCCAAGTGACTCTCAAGAGTCTTCTCCAGTACCACAGTTCAAAGTAAATCAATTCTTCAGTGCTCAGTCTTCTTTAGAAATGGATATGGAACAATGAACTGGTTCCAAATTGGGAAAGGAGTGCATTAATGCTGTATATTGTCACCCTGCTTATTTAACTTACATGCAGAGTACATCATACAAAATCCTGGTTTAGATGAAGTACAGCTGGAATCAAGGTTGCCAGGAGAAATATCATTAACTTCAGGTATGCAGATGACACCACCCTTAGGGAAGAAAAGTGAAGAGGAACTAAAGAGACTCTTGATCAAAGAGGAGAGTGAAATAGTTGGCTTAAAACTCAACATTCAGAAAAACTAAGATCATACCATCCAATTACATCACTTCATGCCAAATAGATGGAAAAACAAGGAAACAGTGACAGGCTTTATTTGCTTGCGCTCCAAAATCACTATGGATGGTAATTGCAGTCATAAAACTAAAAGACACTTGCGATTTGTAAGAAAAGTTATGACAAAACTAGACAGTGAATTAAAAAGTAGAGACATCACTTTGCTGACAAAGGTTCCCATAGTCATAGCTATGGTTTTTCCAGCAGTCATATATGGATGTGATAGTTTGACCATAAAGAAGGTTGAGTGCCAAAGAATTGATGCCTTTGAACTACAACCTTGGAGAAGACTCTTGAGAGATCCTTGGGCTGCAAGGAGATCAAGCCAGTCAATCCAAAAGGAAATCAATACTAAATATTCATTGGAAAGACTGGTGCTGAAACTCAAATATTCACTGGAAAAGACCCTGATGTTGGGAAGATTGAGGGCAGGAGCAGAAGGGGATGACAGAGGATGAGATGGTTGGATGGCATCACTGACTCAATGGACACATGTTTGAGCAAGCTTGAAAGGATTATACATCGATTTGAGACTTAAATACAGGGCCCAGACCTAATCAAATCCTGTTTGGGACTTGAACCCACATGACTGGGGCCTGAACCTAGCCAAAACCTGGTCTGGGACTCAAACCCACACGACTGAGGCTTAACCCTAGCGAAAACCCTGCTTGAGACTTGAAGCCTCATAGTCAGGACTCAATCCTGGCCAAAACCCTGTCTGGGACTCAAACTCACATGACCGGAACTTAATCCAGAACTCACCCAACATCTGGACCCACTGAGGCTCAGGTTCTTCATGCGTCAATGCAGAAGGAATTCAGCAAGAGGCAGAGTAATAGGCAAGAAGAGGATTTATTAGGTTTCGGCACTTGTAAGAGCTGCAAGTGTGCAGGCAGGAAAGCTCTGCTCCTCCTCTTTGGGTGGGCAGCAACATATATATATAGGAGAGTAGAAGACCGCCTTCCTCAAGTAGATGCAGATGCAGACAAAAGGCACACATCATTAACTCCTCTTTACCCAGCTCTTCCTGCTTTACTGAATAAGGAGCAGCATTCTTGAGTTATCATTAACCTACTGGCCTCCCAACTAATTCCAGGTTTTACCTTTCCACCTACAGTCTCCTACTAGGACTCCACAACTACCTAACTATTCTACTCTGTCCCTATCAAACTCCGGGAGATGGTGAAGGTTGGGGAAACCTGGCATGCCACAGTCCATGGGGTCTTAAAGAGCTGAGCGTGACTGAACAACTGAACTAATTGACTGACTGAAAGCCTTATTTATGGTCTTATTATAACATCCACACATGACTATTGGGGAAAACATAGCTATAAGCAGAGGGACCTTTGTCAGCGAAATGATGTCTCTGCCTTTTAATATGCTGTCTAGGTTTGTTATAAATTTTCTTTCAAGGAACAAGTGTCTTTTAATTTCATGGCTAAGGTCATCATGTGCAGTGACTTTGGAGCCCAAGCAAATAAAGTCTGTTTTTTCCCCCATCTATTTGCCATGAAGTGATGGGACTGGACACATGTTTGAGCAAGCTTGAAAGGATTATACATCGATTTGAGACTTAAATACAGGGCCCAGACCTAATCAAATCCTGTTTGGGACTTGAACCCACATGACTGGGGCCTGAACCTAGCCAAAACCTGGTCTGGGACTCAAACCCACACGACTGAGGCTTAACCCTAGCGAAAACCCTGCTTGAGACTTGAAGCCTCATAGTCAGGACTCAATCCTGGCCAAAACCCTGTCTGGGACTCAAACTCACATGACCGGAACTTAATCCAGAACTCACCCAACATCTGGACCCACTGAGGCTCAGGTTCTTCATGCGTCAATGCAGAAGGAATTCAGCAAGAGGCAGAGTAATAGGCAAGAAGAGGATTTATTAGGTTTCGGCACTTGTAAGAGCTGCAAGTGTGCAGGCAGGAAAGCTCTGCTCCTCCTCTTTGGGTGGGCAGCAACATATATATATAGGAGAGTAGAAGACCGCCTTCCTCAAGTAGATGCAGATGCAGACAAAAGGCACACATCATTAACTCTTTACCCAGCTCTTCCTGCTTTACTGAATAAGGAGCAGCATTCTTGAGTTATCATTAACCTACTGGCCTCCCAACTAATTCCAGGTTTTACCTTTCCACCTACAGTCTCCTACTAGGACTCCACAACTACCTAACTATTCTACTCTGTCCCTATCAAACTCCGGGAGATGGTGAAGGTTGGGGAAACCTGGCATGCCACAGTCCATGGGGTCTTAAAGAGCTGAGCGTGACTGAACAACTGAACTAATTGACTGACTGAAAGCCTTATTTATGGTCTTATTATAACATCCACACATGACTATTGGGGAAAACATAGCTATAAGCAGAGGGACCTTTGTCAGCGAAATGATGTCTCTGCCTTTTAATATGCTGTCTAGGTTTGTTATAAATTTTCTTTCAAGGAACAAGTGTCTTTTAATTTCATGGCTAAGGTCATCATGTGCAGTGACTTTGGAGCCCAAGCAAATAAAGTCTGTTTTTTCCCCCATCTATTTGCCATGAAGTGATGGGACTGGATACCATGATCTTAGTTTTCTGAAAGTTGAGCTTTAGCCAGTTCTTTCACTATCCTCTTTCACCTTTGTCAAGAGGTGTTTAGTTTCGCTTCTGTTACTACCATAAATGTGGTGTCATCTGCATATCAGTGGTCATTGATATGGCTCCTGGCAAGCTTTATAGAACTAAAATTCCCAATAAATGGACAATGTATTCTTCATTCCAGAGACACCACCTGAGAGCATATTAAAGAAATCAGAGAAGCTCATCAAGAGATTTTGTGTGTGTGCTAAATTCAACTAGGTGGTAGAAATTCTTAGGCAGTTGGTGTAGGAACACTGAGACCTCAACCTGCTTCAATAAACATCCCCCTCCATTAAACTAAAACTATAAACTTTGTCCCAAATTCCTGGCTCTTAGAGGAATCTGTCCTTGGTCTGATAAATTATCAAGACTCAGATCTAAGAAAGGGTAGTAATTAACTTCTGTTCCATATGGCTGAGAAAAAAAACAAACAAACTGGTGATCATTCATCTTTAGCCCATACATCTGATTAACTGTAAAATGACCAGGGGTCATGAAAAAAGGTCTTGGGATGGTGACTTAATATATAAGAAAACAAATAATCTGAGGAACAAAATAAACCATAAAGATATCAAGTTAAACACTGGGACCTTTAAGCTGACTGTTGAGAAACGACATATATTAAAACCAATCAAAAGTGTGCAAATCGATACTAGTAAAGATATAAAACGCCACAAATTCTTCATTTTTGGAAACTTCACCACCTCTCAGTGTCTATGCTGAGAGTTCTGCACTTTCTTCTTACTGAAATAAAACCTGTTTGCTTGCTACTGTGAGTGTTTGCCTGTTTGAGAAGTTCATTCTTCAGATCCACAAACAAGAACTTGGATTTCTGTTTCACATGGATTGCAGTCTGCCAGGCTTTCTGTTCATGGGTGTTCTCAGGCAAGGATACTGAAGTGGGTTTCCATTTCCTCCTCCAGGAGGTCTTCTTGGCTCAGGGATTGAACTTGTGTCTCCTGCATTGGTAGGCAAATTCTTAACCACAGAGCCACCTAGGATGTCCCATCAAGAGATTACCTGAGACCAGAGGAAAGGAATGCAGGTCTTGTATACACCTAAATCCTTACCAGAAAACCTGCCCTTGAACTATTGCTATAAAACTCATCAAATTGGATTGAGAGATACAGTTTTTGAGGGGTACAAGTTCACTGTTTCCTTCTTTGCCTTATAAAGCAATAAATGTATTCTTTTTAACTTCACCCAAAAATATGTCACCAAGATTTGATTCAACACCAGCTCACTAAGGCCAAGATTTTAGCAACAAGCCTATTTTCAATGTGGGAAAGATGATACAAGAACATAACTAACAAAGATGTGACACATGGTAAAGTCATATGTGAAGGCTAACTACTGTACCTACTTAAGGTTTAAAATGAGAACTTAAGGTATTCTTAGTCCAAATAATAAGGGAGGGAGACATTGAGGAACTTGTCTATTGCATGATAGAGATGGAAATGATGATCTTAGAGGAATCTGTCCTTGGTCTGATAAATTATCAAGACTCAGATCTAAGAAAGGGTAGTAATTAACTTCTGTTCCATATGGCTGAGAAAAAAAACAAACAAACTGGTGATCATTCATCTTTAGCCCATACATCTGATTAACTGTAAAATGACCAGGGGTCATGAAAAAAGGTCTTGGGATGGTGACTTAATATATAAGAAAACAAATAATCTGAGGAACAAAATAAACCATAAAGATATCAAGTTAAACACTGGGACCTTTAAGCTGACTGTTGAGAAACGACATATATTAAAACCAATCAAAAGTGTGCAAATCGATACTAGTAAAGATATAAAACGCCACAAATTCTTCATTTTTGGAAACTTCACCACCTCTCAGTGTCTATGCTGAGAGTTCTGCACTTTCTTCTTACTGAAATAAAACCTGTTTGCTTGCTACTGTGAGTGTTTGCCTGTTTGAGAAGTTCATTCTTCAGATCCACAAACAAGAACTTGGATTTCTGTTTCACATGGATTGCAGTCTGCCAGGCTTTCTGTTCATGGGTGTTCTCAGGCAAGGATACTGAAGTGGGTTTCCATTTCCTCCTCCAGGAGGTCTTCTTGGCTCAGGGATTGAACTTGTGTCTCCTGCATTGGTAGGCAAATTCTTAACCACAGAGCCACCTAGGATGTCCCATCAAGAGATTACCTGAGACCAGAGGAAAGGAATGCAGGTCTTGTATACACCTAAATCCTTACCAGAAAACCTGCCCTTGAACTATTGCTATAAAACTCATCAAATTGGATTGAGAGATACAGTTTTTGAGGGGTACAAGTTCACTGTTTCCTTCTTTGCCTTATAAAGCAATAAATGTATTCTTTTTAACTTCACCCAAAAATATGTCACCAAGATTTGATTCAACACCAGCTCACTAAGGCCAAGATTTTAGCAACAAGCCTATTTTCAATGTGGGAAAGATGATACAAGAACATAACTAACAAAGATGTGACACATGGTAAAGTCATATGTGAAGGCTAACTACTGTACCTACTTAAGGTTTAAAATGAGAACTTAAGGTATTCTTAGTCCAAATAATAAGGGAGGGAGACATTGAGGAACTTGTCTATTGCATGATAGAGATGGAAATGATGATAAAAGGAAAAGCTTAATAGCTGGTTTCTGACCTTTTCTCTAGTCTCTGCAGCACCTGAGGAGTTAATTTTTTAAAACGTTCTTGAGTTAATATGTGGAATCTTAAAAAAAAAAAAAAAAAATGACAGCACCTGAAACTAACACAACACTGTAAATCAACTATACTCCAATAAAACTTCAAAAAAATAAAAACTATTCTTGAAATGTTCATTGAAGACATTTATAGGATCATACCAGGTCCAAGATTCATCTGAGTTTAGTACAGATAACCGTGTACTGAAAGAAACATCTATACCTCAATTTCAAAGCTATTTCTTTAGTAAAAGTTATCCTGAATTGACAAGATTTCATTGCACTCAAAAAATGGAAGCTGGTCATGTACTACTGAAGGGGCTTAATATATAAAAATTTATAAAAGCTGGAATTACTTGGGAGCTGATGACATTCCTGAACTGGTATAGTCTTTGCTAATCCAGTTTCATTTCTCATTACCATATGTGTCCCAAGTAAGCAGTGGCTGCACATTGGGAAACTGCCTATAAGCTTTTAGATTTTAACTATGCTATTACTTTTTTGCCATTTTGTCATGTTTTGTCAATTATGTATTCAGTTTCAGATTAAGTAATATTAGTTCTAGATGAAAGCCTGTTATAATTTGTATCTTTATTGTCAATGTGACCAAGACATCAATGGCCGTTGAGAACAATGTGTGTGTGCAAAATTCCAACTATTTTTACCCTTCTCCTCATTTTATTCTCTTACTTCTAGACACAAGATGAGGATCTAACTCATTAGCTTGAACACTTTCCTTTGGGGATGGATATCATTTATAGATTTGGTGTCACAGAGGTATCTTCAAGAATAGCATGACTGCATGGAGTGTGTCTGTGTTGGAGGCAGGGGGAGAGATCTTCCTTCATTACTCGCTGTTCCTGCCACTTAGAATCATGTCTACATATCATAAGAAACAGGAAAATTAATCTGGAGCTGATATAGTTTCTATTCTAGAACTAAACATTGCAATAAGGGATCTAATTACTAGCAACTCAGCTACTTTGGTAAACTTGGAAAGGAAAGACAGTGCTAGGCACTGACAAACCTGCTTCCTTTCCTTTTTGGTCATCAGGGAGATGATTTCTTCCAGCTTCTTTGCTTCTGTGTTTATCTGCGTGATAAAATGTTGCCATGGAAGAAGAATGGAGTTGATATGTCACTTCCAGAGTAAACTGATCAAAAATGAACATATATTTTTCATTGTCAAATTCTGTGTTCCCTGACTGCATTATTCTAGGTCAGCCTTGAAATTGCTGGTGGAAGTCTGAGAAAGCTTAAGATCCTAAATCGATGTTTGCCGAAGACTCCCTTCACACCTGCAACACAGATACACCATCCTATGCTGGAAAATGACAGAAAGTGAAAAGGAGCTGAAGAATCTCTTGATGAGGGTAAAGGGAGAGAGTTTGGAAGCTGGTTTCAAACTCAACATTTGAAAAATTAAGATTATGGCATCCAGTCCCATCACTTCATGGTGAATAAAAGGGGAAAATGTGGAAGACTGGCACAGAGACTTTATTTTCTTGGGTTCCAAAATCATTGTGGAAGATGACTGCAGCCATGCAATTAAAAGACACTTGCTCTTTCAAAGTTATGACCAAACAAGACAGTTTATTAAAAGCAGAGACAGCACTTTGCGGACAAAAGTCTGTATGATCAAAGCTATGGCTTTCCTAGTAGTCATGTATAGGAGTAAGAATTGAGCCATAAATAAGGTTGAGCACTGAAGAATTGATGTTTTCAAATTGTGGTGGAGAAGACTCTTGAGAGTCCCTTGAATGGCAAGAAGATCAAATCAGTCAATACTAAAGGCAATAAATTCTGAATATTCATTGGAAGAACTGATACTGAAGATAAAGCTCCAATAGTCTGGCTGCCTGATGTAAACTCGCTTACATTTCGGGGATGGATATCATTTATAGATTTGGTGTCACAGAGGTATCTTCAAGAATAGCATGACTGCATGGAGTGTGTCTGTGTTGGAGGCAGGGGGAGAGATCTTCCTTCATTACTCGCTGTTCCTGCCACTTAGAATCATGTCTACATATCATAAGAAACAGGAAAATTAATCTGGAGCTGATATAGTTTCTATTCTAGAACTAAACATTGCAATAAGGGATCTAATTACTAGCAACTCAGCTACTTTGGTAAACTTGGAAAGGAAAGACAGTGCTAGGCACTGACAAACCTGCTTCCTTTCCTTTTTGGTCATCAGGGAGATGATTTCTTCCAGCTTCTTTGCTTCTGTGTTTATCTGCGTGATAAAATGTTGCCATGGAAGAAGAATGGAGTTGATATGTCACTTCCAGAGTAAACTGATCAAAAATGAACATATATTTTTCATTGTCAAATTCTGTGTTCCCTGACTGCATTATTCTAGGTCAGCCTTGAAATTGCTGGTGGAAGTCTGAGAAAGCTTAAGATCCTAAATCGATGTTTGCCGAAGACTCCCTTCACACCTGCAACACAGATACACCATCCTATGCTGGAAAATGACAGAAAGTGAAAAGGAGCTGAAGAATCTCTTGATGAGGGTAAAGGGAGAGAGTTTGGAAGCTGGTTTCAA
Organism: Tragulus kanchil; assembly: GCA_022376925.1. Lineage (NCBI taxonomy): Eukaryota > Metazoa > Chordata > Mammalia > Artiodactyla > Tragulidae > Tragulus > Tragulus kanchil. The sequence continues at coordinate 106,741,077 of JAIOJX010000023.1, read as the reverse complement.
ACTCAACATTTGAAAAATTAAGATTATGGCATCCAGTCCCATCACTTCATGGTGAATAAAAGGGGAAAATGTGGAAGACTGGCACAGAGACTTTATTTTCTTGGGTTCCAAAATCATTGTGGAAGATGACTGCAGCCATGCAATTAAAAGACACTTGCTCTTTCAAAGTTATGACCAAACAAGACAGTTTATTAAAAAGCAGAGACAGCACTTTGCGGACAAAAGTCTGTATGATCAAAGCTATGGCTTTCCTAGTAGTCATGTATAGGAGTAAGAATTGAGCCATAAATAAGGTTGAGCACTGAAGAATTGATGTTTTCAAATTGTGGTGGAGAAGACTCTTGAGAGTCCCTTGAATGGCAAGAAGATCAAATCAGTCAATACTAAAGGCAATAAATTCTGAATATTCATTGGAAGAACTGATACTGAAGATAAAGCTCCAATAGTCTGGCTGCCTGATGTAAATAGCTGACTCATCGAAGAAAATCTTGATGCTAGGAAAGATTGAAGGTATAATGATAAGAGGGCAGCAGAGGATAAGATGGCTAGATAGTGTCATGAACTTAATGGATATGTATTTGAACAAACTCCAGGAGATAGTGAAGGTCTGGGAGGCCTGGGATGCTACAGTCCACGTGGTTGCAAAGAGTCAAATATGACTTAGTAACTAAACAGTAATGATGCTGGATAGTCAGTAAAAATGACTAAAAAAATGATGGTTTGACTTTACAACTGAGATTTAAGGGTTTATCTGTTGTGGTTACTAACATGATTAACCTGAAATAATATAGAAATTCCTTCAAGTAACTGGAACTATGGTTTGATGAAACATTAATACTTGGGGTTTTTTTCTACTGGCAGTAAGAAATAGATTAGAATCTATAAAGTTGATGACATTTGTTTTTCAGCTGCAAATACTTAGAAAAGTTCTTGCCTGTGATAACTTAGGAAACAAGCCTCAAGATGGTAAATCTGATATTGTCTGGCAAAGTAGTTAGAACAAAGTTTTAGGGACTCCCTTAGTGGCTCAGTGCTAAAGAATCCACCTATCAATGCAGAATACATGGATCCTATCCTTGGCCCAAGAAGATCTCACTTGCCTCAGAGTAACTAATCCCATGTACTACAATTACTGAGCCCACACTTGAGCTCACATGCCCTAGACTCTTTGCTCTGTGACAAGAAAAGCCACCACAACTGGAGAGAAGCCCCAGCTCACCACAACTAGAAAAAAAGCCTACACAAAGACCAAACACAGACATATATAATAAATAATAAAACATTAAAAAAGAATGAAGTTTTAATGTCCACAGGTTATTTTTAGCCACCTGACAGGGTCACAAAATAAACAGATGAGCTTAGGAGAATTATTAGGACCTAAATCAATATAGAAATAGATCCGTAGAGTCTAGGAATTGGAATCATAATAGTTAGAAAACTCTGAAAAGTTGGAAATAAAGGCTTGAAACCATTATTTATAGAGAGAAACTTTTAGAGGTGAGAACAGTAGGAGGTGAATTATCATCACTATACTCTGCATGAGGCAGTAACATGATATTAATAATGAGCAGAACGAAATATCAGATGCTGTGAGATGATCCCTTGACTCTGGACTGTGGGGTTAATAAGATAAGTGCTATGAGAAACATTAGTCCCTTCCCTAATGTGACTGCAAGCTGGGATCCTAGACTACTTTTCAATTTCTGATGAAAAATGGTACAAGCCTTGTTATCCATCCATGTTTCTTCTTTAGCACTAACATTTAGTGTTTTTCTTCTTTAAATCTGAGACATTAGACACAACTGTTAAGGCACAGCCACAACCAAATAACATTTTTATTTCTTTCTTATTCTCCAACTACAGATGAGCTAATTAAAATTCAGAGGAAATTATTAATATTTTTTCTAAAATTTTCTTGGTAATTTTAAGTATACCAATGTACATACCCTATTGAACTACATCAATGGGCAGCCAGTGAACATTAAACAATGCCACACCCAGAAGGAGACAATTAGAGTGAATGTAAAGGTGTATTTTTGTAGAGATCATCTTTTAAACAACTGACTCCCCCAAATATATTTCCATAAAACAAAAATTCAGGATTCCTACAAATATGTGAAATTTACATCATTTCCTACATGACAAGTTTTCAGTTTTACATCCTTTAACTGTTTCAGTTTTTTGCTATTATTGGTGAAAGAATACTTGCTATGAGCTTGTTCAAGGTATGTCCTCAAATTTTTTATTGGAAAACATGAGCCCACACTTGAGCTCACATGCCCTAGACTCTTTGCTCTGTGACAAGAAAAGCCACCACAACTGGAGAGAAGCCCCAGCTCACCACAACTAGAAAAAAAGCCTACACAAAGACCAAACACAGACATATATAATAAATAATAAAACATTAAAAAAGAATGAAGTTTTAATGTCCACAGGTTATTTTTAGCCACCTGACAGGGTCACAAAATAAACAGATGAGCTTAGGAGAATTATTAGGACCTAAATCAATATAGAAATAGATCCGTAGAGTCTAGGAATTGGAATCATAATAGTTAGAAAACTCTGAAAAGTTGGAAATAAAGGCTTGAAACCATTATTTATAGAGAGAAACTTTTAGAGGTGAGAACAGTAGGAGGTGAATTATCATCACTATACTCTGCATGAGGCAGTAACATGATATTAATAATGAGCAGAACGAAATATCAGATGCTGTGAGATGATCCCTTGACTCTGGACTGTGGGGTTAATAAGATAAGTGCTATGAGAAATATTAGTCCCTTCCCTAATGTGACTGCAAGCTGGGATCCTAGACTACTTTTCAATTTCTGATGAAAAATGGTACAAGCCTTGTTATCCATCCATGTTTCTTCTTTAGCACTAACATTTAGTGTTTTTCTTCTTTAAATCTGAGACATTAGACACAACTGTTAAGGCACAGCCACAACCAAATAACATTTTTATTTCTTTCTTATTCTCCAACTACAGATGAGCTAATTAAAATTCAGAGGAAATTATTAATATTTTTTCTAAAATTTTCTTGGTAATTTTAAGTATACCAATGTACATACCCTATTGAACTACATCAATGGGCAGCCAGTGAACATTAAACAATGCCACACCCAGAAGGAGACAATTAGAGTGAATGTAAAGGTGTATTTTTGTAGAGATCATCTTTTAAACAACTGACTCCCCCAAATATATTTCCATAAAACAAAAATTCAGGATTCCTACAAATATGTGAAATTTACATCATTTCCTACATGACAAGTTTTCAGTTTTACATCCTTTAACTGTTTCAGTTTTTTGCTATTATTGGTGAAAGAATACTTGCTATGAGCTTGTTCAAATGTGTATGTGTCACCTCAAAGTCTTTTCTTTGACCCCATGACAATTTTAATAGGAAACACATTACTATTGAAAAACCTAATTCAGAATCATTTTGGATAGCTTTGAATTTTGTGTGTCTACATGTGTGCACACCCACCACAGTATATTTAAATTTCTGATTGCTAGACACTTGCAAAGCAGTAAATATAAAAACACTTGAAATTTTATTTATGCACTAATAGAGAATTGATGCCATTTTTGTAAATCTTATTAGCATAATTCAATTTTATATAGTTATCTCCATGTTCAAAGTTCAGTCCAAATAGGGTTGTCAGTTTTAGTGTGCTGGAATGCAATTACTTTTTTTTTATTATTGGTTTATAGAAATGAGCCATGTCTACATACAGTGGCTACTCAAAGGAAGAAAAAACCTATAGGAAAACATGGGAATATTTCTAATTATGTAGGGAATTGATCTGGATTGGAACTATGTATGATGGCAAACATTTCTTCATGTTGAGACATTAGTAGAATTATGTAGAGACATATTTGGACAGGTTGGATAGTTACGTTCCCTGAATGATTTAGTTAATAGGCTAGTATGTCCTTTCATATATTTTATGTTCCACTGCATAGGAAATAAATGATTGGGACAAAGATATGCCCTATTTGAATGATTGTAAAGATCAAAGCACTAGCTTTCTTTATAATGTATGTACACATTTACTATTCAAATTGATACTTCATGCCATGGATAAATTTATTGAAACAGGCTATAATTAGAGCAGTGAGTCATATAATTCTGCTGTATTATAAGTGCAAAAAAAAAACACGTTCTGCAAATTTTTTTTTAAAATGTTAATATTAAACAATGCCACACCCAGAAGGAGACAATTAGAGTGAATGTAAAGGTGTATTTTTGTAGAGATCATCTTTTAAACAACTGACTCCCCCAAATATATTTCCATAAAACAAAAATTCAGGATTCCTACAAATATGTGAAATTTACATCATTTCCTACATGACAAGTTTTCAGTTTTACATCCTTTAACTGTTTCAGTTTTTTGCTATTATTGGTGAAAGAATACTTGCTATGAGCTTGTTCAAATGTGTATGTGTCACCTCAAAGTCTTTTCTTTGACCCCATGACAATTTTAATAGGAAACACATTACTATTGAAAAAAACCTAATTCAGAATCATTTTGGATAGCTTTGAATTTTGTGTGTCTACATGTGTGCACACCCACCACAGTATATTTAAATTTCTGATTGCTAGACACTTGCAAAGCAGTAAATATAAAAACACTTGAAATTTTATTTATGCACTAATAGAGAATTGATGCCATTTTTGTAAATCTTATTAGCATAATTCAATTTTATATAGTTATCTCCATGTTCAAAGTTCAGTCCAAATAGGGTTGTCAGTTTTAGTGTGCTGGAATGCAATTACTTTTTTTTTATTATTGGTTTATAGAAATGAGCCATGTCTACATACAGTGGCTACTCAAAGGAAGAAAAAACCTATAGGAAAACATGGGAATATTTCTAATTATGTAGGGAATTGATCTGGATTGGAACTATGTATGATGGCAAACATTTCTTCATGTTGAGACATTAGTAGAATTATGTAGAGACATATTTGGACAGGTTGGATAGTTACGTTCCCTGAATGATTTAGTTAATAGGCTAGTATGTCCTTTCATATATTTTATGTTCCACTGCATAGGAAATAAATGATTGGGACAAAGATATGCCCTATTTGAATGATTGTAAAGATCAAAGCACTAGCTTTCTTTATAATGTATGTACACATTTACTATTCAAATTGATACTTCATGCCATGGATAAATTTATTGAAACAGGCTATAATTAGAGCAGTGAGTCATATAATTCTGCTGTATTATAATGATCACGTCTGCAAATTCATTTAAAAATATTTACTAATTCTTAATTCACAGCTCTTGCAGATGGTTGCCATTTGCTATCTCAACTTTGGCATATGCATTTTCTTTTTAAAATGTAATTTAAAAATTTTTATGTAAAATATTTTAATATTGAAGAGTATATTCATCAGTTCTTTAAAGTACAAACTAAATATACATTTTATATTTTAAAAGCCCTTTCCATATTGTCAATTAAGACAGTATTAAATACTGTTATTTTTTATTCTCTGAACATTTTGGCATAGTTATTCAAGAGTCAACCATACTTCTACCAGCTTACAGAATCTATGTATATCTATTTAGAGCTCTGCCTATCTAAAATACATAAACATAAAATTTACCATTTTAATGATTTTAAAGTACATAATGAATAGCATTTAATACATTCACAATTTCAGGCAACCATTCCCAGTATCTAGTTTTAGAACACTTGCATTATCCCACAGAGAAACCCATGCTTATTAAACAACCATCACTATTTCCTCTTCCTCACAGTCCTCAGAAACTGCTAAGTAGCTTTCCATCTCTATGGATTTGCATATTTTGGAAACAGCTTATAAACGGAAATATACAGTCTGTGGCATTATGTGTCTGGCTTCTATCACTAAGAACAAGGTTTTATTTTTAAAAAGGCAGTCAAAACCGAAGACATGATATTCACTTTGAAATTTAAAAATACTTTGGAAAAAGTAAATTCTCATGCTGAGAAAAAGTGCATTTCATATAATAAAGTTATCTGTTACAAGAATGTGCTTACTGTAAACATCAGTGTGCCTGTGTGTATGTGTGTATGTGTGTGTATGTGTGTGTGTGTTTGCATGTGTAACTAGAGGAAAAGCAGTTTTAATTCATTTCTGGTAGACTGTAGTGCATGTCAATTGCTGTCAATGTCATCTTGGAATTAATTTATTTCCTCTTCTTCCTAGTTTTATTTTTTATATCAACTAGGCGATAAACAATTGAGAATTCACTCATGGTTGGCTTACCTACGAGGCATTTTCTAAAATTCCAGTCATTGGCAGAGCCCTACCTATGAGCCATTTATATTTTAAGATACACAAATAAACTGTTTTAAGGCAAAGGTATAAATAGACAACGGATAGTGCAACTTCTAGACAAATACAGAAGAAAAAGTCTCAGAAGATAAGCAAGAAATATAGCTCCATATTTACAAAAAATTTGACTGGCATTTTTTTGACACTACCTCAGTTATGAAGAAGCAGTATCTACTATATGCTATCAAAGAAGTTTGGAAATTTTTGTGTTATCTCTTCTTTTTTTTTATTTCTCGTCTGAGAACTTACTACTTTTGCACTTTATTGAAAACACTGTGTTTTTATATGTGTGTACTCAGTCGTGTCCTACTCTTGGCAAATCCACAGAGTGTAGTTTACCAGGCTCCTCTGTCCATGGGATTTTCCAGAATTTGCCAAGAATACTGGAAGGGGTTGCCATTTCCCACTCCAGGGTATCTTAGTGACCCAGGAATTGAACCCAGGTCTCTTTTGTGTCCTGTGTTGGTGCGTGAATTCTTTACCACTGAGCCATGAGGGAAGCCTGATAAGATTGTGCTAATAAAAAAAATAATTTTATAGTAATATTTATCTCTTTGTCTCCATCCTGGTCGGGGTGGGGGGAGTCGTATCACTAAATCCTAAAGTGTCAATTTTAAGTGCCATTTTTTATTTCTAAATAATAAAAGTCACACAGAAGGATAATAAATATAATCACATATGATGGATAATTGGGAAGTGGCACAAAATGCTTTTTTTCTAATCTGAATAAATAATTTTTGAGCCAAATTAATAAAATCAATGTATAAGAATCTAAAAAAGGTATGCGACACGAACATTTCTCCTGCCATTTTAATAAGCAAGAAATGTCACAGTCACCAGCGATTTTGGCCTCCAAATGTGAATGAGGGCTCCCCAAACTGCAATCCAGTGGATGTTGCCACCCTCACAGTGATAACTGAGGAGCTGGGGGAATGCTAGAAGCAAGGAGAACAAAGGAACAGAACTGGCCACATATAGCTGAGGTGCATGTGAAAGAAATGAATTCAGTGAACCTAGAGGCTTGCATCTTTCCATACATAGAATGCAAAATTCCTTAACTTGATACCTGATATCTGGCCTCCTTGGAACAGTTTCTCAGTGCTATTGAGATGCTTTCTCCCAGGCTGAGAGTCCAAAACATTCCCACCAAATAAAATAATGTTATAGAGACCAAAAAGGAGAAGGAGACCACAGAGGATGAGATGGTGTTATGGCATCACTGAGTCAATGGACATATTTACAAAAAATTTGACTGGCATTTTTTTGACACTACCTCAGTTATGAAGAAGCAGTATCTACTATATGCTATCAAAGAAGTTTGGAAATTTTTGTGTTATCTCTTCTTTTTTTTTATTTCTCGTCTGAGAACTTACTACTTTTGCACTTTATTGAAAACACTGTGTTTTTATATGTGTGTACTCAGTCGTGTCCTACTCTTGGCAAATCCACAGAGTGTAGTTTACCAGGCTCCTCTGTCCATGGGATTTTCCAGAATTTGCCAAGAATACTGGAAGGGGTTGCCATTTCCCACTCCAGGGTATCTTAGTGACCCAGGAATTGAACCCAGGTCTCTTTTGTGTCCTGTGTTGGTGCGTGAATTCTTTACCACTGAGCCATGAGGGAAGCCTGATAAGATTGTGCTAATAAAAATAATAATTTTATAGTAATATTTATCTCTTTGTCTCCATCCTGGTCGGGGTGGGGGGAGTCGTATCACTAAATCCTAAAGTGTCAATTTTAAGTGCCATTTTTTATTTCTAAATAATAAAAGTCACACAGAAGGATAATAAATATAATCACATATGATGGATAATTGGGAAGTGGCACAAAATGCTTTTTTTCTAATCTGAATAAATAATTTTTGAGCCAAATTAATAAAATCAATGTATAAGAATCTAAAAAAGGTATGCGACACGAACATTTCTCCTGCCATTTTAATAAGCAAGAAATGTCACAGTCACCAGCGATTTTTGGCCTCCAAATGTGAATGAGGGCTCCCCAAACTGCAATCCAGTGGATGTTGCCACCCTCACAGTGATAACTGAGGAGCTGGGGGAATGCTAGAAGCAAGGAGAACAAAGGAACAGAACTGGCCACATATAGCTGAGGTGCATGTGAAAGAAATGAATTCAGTGAACCTAGAGGCTTGCATCTTTCCATACATAGAATGCAAAATTCCTTAACTTGATACCTGATATCTGGCCTCCTTGGAACAGTTTCTCAGTGCTATTGAGATGCTTTCTCCCAGGCTGAGAGTCCAAAACATTCCCACCAAATAAAATAATGTTATAGAGACCAAAAAGGAGAAGGAGACCACAGAGGATGAGATGGTGTTATGGCATCACTGAGTCAATGGACATAAATTTGACCAAGCTCCAGGAGACAGTGAAGGTCAGGGAAGCCTGCTGTGCTGCAGGCTACAGGGTGGCAAAGAATCGAATACCACTGAGCAAGTAAACTGAACTGAACAGAACCAAATCCAAACTTGCTCTCCTCACCTCACGTCAGACAAAAGAATCTGAGACATGAGATGTTGATGCAAGGAAAACGGCTTTCTTCAGAAAGCAGCTGATGGAGATGGCAGGCTAGTGCCTAGAAATAACATCTTATTGGGATCTAGATGCCAGGCTCTTTTCTAGATCAGAGATGGGAGGAGGTGAAGAAGCAAAGTAAAAAGGCCATTAATCTTGCAAACATCTCCTAGAACGGCAAGCCTCAGGCAGCAGATGTGTTAATTTCTTCCTTCCTGCCATCTACAGGTGGACAGGATTCTGACCAGAGACACTTTAGTTTGTGTGGTAGACAAATCAGCAGAAGTCTTCACAGCCTTGGCCAAGCTGTAAGAAAGACAGCTTGAAAGGAGAAAAAACAATTAAAGAGAAATGTAACAGAGAAGAATGAGACAAAATATGGGCTCATTAGCTGGGGTTGCGCTAGCCTGGAAGAACAGTCAGGAGGGCTGCTGTGGACCTAGGAACGTCGCGTCAGCGCCTGTTAGAACGCTGCATGCACACAGACCAGACTCCTTTTGCTCTCCAGTTACAGCAAGCCCTTTCCCTAAAAATAAAAAACCCAATAGGGCTGGGGCCGTTACTGAGTCCCAAACTGTCACAGTCACCAGCGATTTTGGCCTCCAAATGTGAATGAGGGCTCCAAACTGCAATCCAGTGGATGTTGCCACCCTCACAGTGATAACTGAGGAGCTGGGGGAATGCTAGAAGCAAGGAGAACAAAGGAACAGAACTGGCCACATATAGCTGAGGTGCATGTGAAAGAAATGAATTCAGTGAACCTAGAGGCTTGCATCTTTCCATACATAGAATGCAAAATTCCTTAACTTGATACCTGATATCTGGCCTCCTTGGAACAGTTTCTCAGTGCTATTGAGATGCTTTCTCCCAGGCTGAGAGTCCAAAACATTCCCACCAAATAAAATAATGTTATAGAGACCAAAAAGGAGAAGGAGACCACAGAGGATGAGATGGTGTTATGGCATCACTGAGTCAATGGACATAAATTTGACCAAGCTCCAGGAGACAGTGAAGGTCAGGGAAGCCTGCTGTGCTGCAGGCTACAGGGTGGCAAAGAATCGAATACCACTGAGCAAGTAAACTGAACTGAACAGAACCAAATCCAAACTTGCTCTCCTCACCTCACGTCAGACAAAAGAATCTGAGACATGAGATGTTGATGCAAGGAAAACGGCTTTCTTCAGAAAGCAGCTGATGGAGATGGCAGGCTAGTGCCTAGAAATAACATCTTATTGGGATCTAGATGCCAGGCTCTTTTCTAGATCAGAGATGGGAGGAGGTGAAGAAGCAAAGTAAAAAGGCCATTAATCTTGCAAACACCTCCCAGAATGGCAAAACTCAGGCAGGGAATATGTTAATTTCTTCCTTCCTGCCATCTACAGGTGGACAGGATTCTGACCAGAGACACTTTAGTTTGTGTGGTAGACAAATCAGCAGAAGTCTTCACAGCCTTGGCCAAGCTGTAAGAAAGACAGCTTGAAAGGAGAAAAAACAATTAAAGAGAAATATAACAGAGAAGAATGAGACAAAATATGGGCTCATTAGCTGGGGTTGCGCTAGCCTGGAAGAACAGTCAGGAGGGCTGCTGTGGACCTAGGAACGTCGCGTCAGCGCCTGTTAGAACGCTGCATGCACACAGACCAGACTCCTTTTTGCTCTCCAGTTACAGCAAGCCCTTTCCCTCAAAGAAGTAGCATAAACAACATAGAGTCTAAGGGATAGTTGCTGACTGGGGCCGTTACTGAGTCCCAGTCTGCACTGATTGGAAACATTTCCTGGATGCTTAAGCTATCAATAAACGAGGATTGAGTGAATGTGTTCCAGGCTCTAGATCCATGAGATAGGGAATTCCCATTCCCATTCTTTCTGCTTATCTCTGCCTATGCATGCATTTCTTAACTTCTTGCCACACCCACTGTTCTCCCTGCACCTGACTGAGGTGCTGCAGGCAAGTTTGCAGTCAAGCAGAGGGGCAGGGTCCTTCAGGCAAGCCATTAAGTATGATTATACAAACACAACGAAAAGCAAGTCAAAGAAACAGTTTGCAACATGGAGTCAGAATTGGTTTCCTCCCTGCGACAAATACTCTCTACTTTCAGGCTGTTACTATATTTTTTAGTCAACAGTTATTTTAGTTAAAATTCATAGAAATGAGATGATATTTCACAAATTAGAAAAAGAATAATAAAACTATATGAGACAGTAAAGTTCATACTTAACAATGGGTTTAGGTAAAGGAAACATGTATCTAATAAATTGCATCAGCAAATCTTAGAAATCATTTCAATGCAGTAATACTTTTACGCAAAAAGATTATATAAGGGGCATCTTGCAGATTTGTATTTTCAGTCATAATTTTAAATGAGACACAAATATTTTTTCTAAAGATGTTTAAAAGGCCATTAATCTTGCAAACATCTCCTAGAACGGCAAGCCTCAGGCAGCAGATGTGTTAATTTCTTCCTTCCTGCCATCTACAGGTGGACAGGATTCTGACCAGAGACACTTTAGTTTGTGTGGTAGACAAATCAGCAGAAGTCTTCACAGCCTTGGCCAAGCTGTAAGAAAGACAGCTTGAAAGGAGAAAAAACAATTAAAGAGAAATATAACAGAGAAGAATGAGACAAAATATGGGCTCATTAGCTGGGGTTGCGCTAGCCTGGAAGAACAGTCAGGAGGGCTGCTGTGGACCTAGGAACGTCGCGTCAGCGCCTGTTAGAACGCTGCATGCACACAGACCAGACTCCTTTTTGCTCTCCAGTTACAGCAAGCCCTTTCCCTCAAAGAAGTAGCATAAACAACATAGAGTCTAAGGGATAGTTGCTGACTGGGGCCGTTACTGAGTCCCAGTCTGCACTGATTGGAAACATTTCCTGGATGCTTAAGCTATCAATAAACGAGGATTGAGTGAATGTGTTCCAGGCTCTAGATCCATGAGATAGGGAATTCCCATTCCCATTCTTTCTGCTTATCTCTGCCTATGCATGTATTTCTTAACTTCTTGCCACACCCACTGTTCTCCCTGCACCTGACTGAGGTGCTGCAGGCAAGTTTGCAGTCAAGCAGAGGGGCAGGGTCCTTCAGGCAAGCCATTAAGTATGATTATACAAACACAACGAAAAGCAAGTCAAAGAAACAGTTTGCAACATGGAGTCAGAATTGGTTTCCTCCCTGCGACAAATACTCTCTACTTTCAGGCTGTTACTATATTTTTTAGTCAACAGTTATTTTAGTTAAAATTCATAGAAATGAGATGATATTTCACAAATTAGAAAAAGAATAATAAAACTATATGAGACAGTAAAGTTCATACTTAACAATGGGTTTAGGTAAAGGAAACATGTATCTAATAAATTGCATCAGCAAATCTTAGAAATCATTTCAATGCAGTAATACTTTTACGCAAAAAGATTATATAAGGGGGGCATCTTGCAGATTTGTATTTTCAGTCATAATTTTAAATGAGACACAAATATTTTTTTCTAAAGATGTTTATTCTGTTGTGTGTCAGGGAAAAATCAGCAGGCCTGGTCATCACCTAAATGAAATGGTAGTCAAGATAGCCTGTTTCTGTTTGTCCTGATGGCTTGTTTACTGAAATGAGCAATAACTTTGCCTAACAGTTATGTTTTTGATTTAATCAGATTCTAAAACTCAAATGATGTTTTCTTGAACTTTGTATGGGCATGAGTAATGAAGTTGCTTAATAATTCTCTTGGAATTATCATGGTTCCACTTTTCAGGTAGGGATAATTTCACTTTCTGGTGAATGTGAATAGGACATATATGCAAATCTGGTGACAATTTCCATCTACATAAAGGGATCTGATCTTAGAGATGAAAAGATCACTGAAAACAAGAGATTGAAAATCTGAGAGATTTTGATTAGCATATGTAACTCAGATTCCACTGTTTTTCTACGTCATTTTTCCTTTGGATTCCAAATACAAGAGCTATCAAATTCCCCTTTTATGTAATCCAGTGTGAACTGAGGTTTTGAGCGAGATAATTATTCTTAATGAGTACACTAACTTCTGCAGAGATTTTTGATTGTCCACAGCTGTATATCACTGTCTTCTTCCTCTTTCCTGTGTCAAAACGTTGACTAGGGCTTCCCTGGTGGTCAGTGGGTAAGGACACTGCCTTGCAGTGCAAGGGGCGCCGGTTTGATCCCTGGCTTGGGAAGATCCCACGTGCTGCGGAGCGGCTGGACCTATGTGTCCAATTACTGAGCCGGAGCTCTGGAGCGCATGCGCCCAGAGCCGGTGCTCTGCGACAACAGAGGCCACGGCAATGGGAGGCCAATAGGGGCCAAAGAACAAAGATGAATGAAAATAGATAAATGAAAGATCAATAGAAATGCCATGCCCGCCCGCTTCCCTCTCGACCCTCTCCCCTAAAAAGAACTTCCCCAGAAAAATTTATATATAAAAAAAAAGTTGACTGAAAGTGCATTTCCTTCTCTATGTTATAGTTAAACATGGACATATACCTCAGTCCTGGCCAATATAATATTAAGAGAAATAAGTTATTGATGAAGTCGGTAAGAACACATTAAAGAAAGGAGTTCTTATCCTTTCTCCATTCTGCTGTTGTGAATGTAGATGCAATAGATACTGCCTTTAGGATGCATGTTTTACCTTAGAGAAGACATACAGGAAAGTAGCAAGTAGTTGTGTTGTCCTGAGCTGCTCATAGCTGATTAGATGTTGATCATTTTTTACATGAGAGGAAATTAAAGTTTACCTTTCATTTTTGAGTCTATGTATGGAAAGTCAAAACTGTTTATAACTTACACTGACAACAAAAATCCTTCTGATTGTTACTTGTTGGTTATTTTAAAAATAGGGTTAACATGTTCTATATACATGAGTATTATTACTTATGCTCAAGTCTCCTGTACATTTGGTCAGTGTGAATCTATCCAACAATGGAACTCTGATAGTATCTGTGTTCTTAAACTAAGCTCCATATTTCAGCTGTGTGACCTTGGGAAGACATTTAATTCACTGGGATTTGTTTCCTCATTGTATGGGTAACAATGCAGGCAGAGAACTCCTGGGTGCACACAGAAATCCCTTGATACATGTTATTTGTTGCTATTTTAAGACTTGGGAGAGAAGCCAAATGATGCTGACTCAGTTGAATTAGTGACAGTTCTGAGCAACCAACTGAAATCAATAGTACACACAATTCTTAATCACATTGCTTCCAAGAAGTTAAGAAATGTGTGGCTCTTCAAGTAGTCTACTCTCAGGTAAGGTACAGTAAAGAATGAACATTTTTACTGAAATTTAATTATTTTAAAGGGCTTAAATATATTTACTGAATTACTTTGCTATATACTTGAAATTAACACAATGTTTTGAATCAACTACATTATACTTCAATTAGAAAATATGTAAGTAGTTTAAATAAACAGTTAAAGTGTTTAAATAAAATTCCAAAAATTAGCATTGTAGAATTGATAACACCTCATTCACAGTGCAGAATGCTATAAAGAAGTAAATATTGTTAATAATGGGGGGGGGAGGAGATGAAGAAATATGGTGGGTAGAATTCTAAAACTTGCCCTGTATTATTTTTGCAGGGCTGCTGTAACAAGCTATCACAAACTCGGTGGCTTAAGAGAATTTTAGTTTCTCATAGTTTCCAAAGTGATTAGTCCAAAATCAAGGTGTTGACAGGGTATGTGACTTCTGAAGACTGCAAAAGAAAAATCTGCTCCAAGTGTCTCTCCTTGGCTTACAGATGACGATCTTCATATACATAAGGGATTCTCCGTGAGTCTGTGTCCAAAATTTTCCCTACTTGTAAGGACACCTACTTGTAAGGATTATAACTCACCCTTATGAACTCATTTTATCTTCAATACAAAGACTCTGTTAATATCTCCAACTAAGGTCACATTCTGAATTACTGGAGTAAGGACTTCAAAACACAGGAATTTTGAGATGACACAATTCAACTACTAAATACTTCAAGATCCCAGTCCCCAGTATATATGTTGTGCATTAATCCATGCTTTGGAGTGTAATGTGAGAAGCATGGGATTGTCACTTCCTTTGTTAGGTAATTGTATATGGTAAAACCAAACGGACTTTTCAGATCTCTTGAGGTTTCCAGTTTACCAGTTTAAACTTAATCAAAATGGAAATAATCTCATGGGAGTCTGAACAAATTTAGGTTACTGTTTTAAAGAGGATCTAAAAATCAGAGGCGGAAGAAATCCCTTGATACATGTTATTTGTTGCTGTTTTGAGACTTGGGAGAGAAGCCAAATGATGCTGACTCAGTTGAATTAGTGACAGTTCTGAGCAACCAACTGAAATCAATAGTACACACAATTCTTAATCACATTGCTTCCAAGAAGTTAAGAAATGTGTGGCTCTTCAAGTAGTCTACTCTCAGGTAAGGTACAGTAAAGAATGAACATTTTGACTGAAATTTAATTATTTTAAAGGGCTTAAATATATTTACTGAATTACTTTGCTATATACTTGAAATTAACACAATGTTTTGAATCAACTACATTATACTTCAATTAGAAAATATGTAAGTAGTTTAAATAAACAGTTAAAGTGTTTAAATAAAATTCCAAAAATTAGCATTGTAGAATTGATAACACCTCATTCACAGTGCAGAATGCTATAAAGAAGTAAATATTGTTAATAATGGGGGGGGGGAGGAGATGAAGAAATATGGTGGGTAGAATTCTAAAACTTGCCCTGTATTATTTTTGCAGGGCTGCTGTAACAAGCTATCACAAACTCGGTGGCTTAAGAGAATTTTAGTTTCTCATAGTTTCCAAAGTGATTAGTCCAAAATCAAGGTGTTGACAGGGTATGTGACTTCTGAAGACTGCAAAAGAAAAATCTGCTCCAAGTGTCTCTCCTTGGCTTACAGATGACGATCTTCATATACATAAGGGATTCTCCGTGAGTCTGTGTCCAAAATTTTCCCTACTTGTAAGGACACCTACTTGTAAGGATTATAACTCACCCTTATGAACTCATTTTATCTTCAATACAAAGACTCTGTTAATATCTCCAACTAAGGTCACATTCTGAATTACTGGAGTAAGGACTTCAAAACACAGGAATTTTGAGATGACACAATTCAACTACTAAATACTTCAAGATCCCAGTCCCCAGTATATATGTTGTGCATTAATCCATGCTTTGGAGTGTAATGTGAGAAGCATGGGATTGTCACTTCCTTTGTTAGGTAATTGTATATGGTAAAACCAAACGGACTTTTCAGATCTCTTGAGGTTTCCAGTTTACCAGTTTAAACTTAATCAAAATGGAAATAATCTCATGGGAGTCTGAACAAATTTAGGTTACTGTTTTAAAAGAGGATCTAAAAATCAGAGGCGGAAGATGCTCTTTTAAGAATATCTTAGCTTGGGCTTCCCCTGGTGGTCCAGTGGGTAAGGACACCGCCTTGCAGTGCAAGGGGCGCCGGTTTGATCCCTGGCCTAGGAAGATCCCACGTGCCGCGGAGCGGCTGGACTGATGCGTCCAATCACTGAGCCGGAGCTCTGGAGCGCATGCGCCCAGAGCCAGTGCTCTGCAACGACAGAGGCCATCGTGATGGGAGGCCCACAGGAGCCAAAGAATGAAGACTAATGAAAATAGAGAAATGAAAGACCAATAGAAGTGGCCCGCCCACTCCCCTCCTTCCCCAACCCGACCCCTGCCCAAAGTAAATAAATAAATAAATCTAAAAAAAAAAAAAAAAAAAAAAGAATAGCTTACTTTGGAAAAGCAAATTGCCATGTTGTGGCAGAGGGCCAAATGGCATGGAATGTAGGTAGCTTCTAGGCACTGAAGACCTTAGTGCTGTAATTGCAAGGACTGGATTCTTCCAACAAAGAACTGAGTTAGAAGATCCTGAGACTTCTCTGAGATACTAACCTCAACTTACACTTTGATTTCAGCCTGGTTGGATCCTGTACAAAACACCCAGTTAGCCTGAACTTAAGCTCCTGACCCATGAAAAAATAAATGTGTTGTTTAAAGCTGCTCAAGTGTGGCAACTTGTTAAAGCAAAAAGTAAACTAATACAAGAGAAAACAAATATTGAACAAGTACATACCACATGAAGGGTCCTACGTCTTTGAAAACATAAATTTAAAACTATACCCGGAAAGTCCTATTTTCCCTTATGACTCCCAATACAAAGCTCTGAATATACTAGGTCACATTCTGAATTACTGGAGTAAGGACTTCACAACACAGGAATTTTGAGATGACACAATTCAACTACTAAATACTTCAAGATCCCAGTCCCCAGTATATATGTTGTGCATTAATCCATGCTTTGGAGTGTAATGTGAGAAGCATGGGATTGTCACTTCCTTTGTTAGGTAATTGTATATGGTAAAACCAAACGGACTTTTCAGATCTCTTGAGGTTTCCAGTTTACCAGTTTAAACTTAATCAAAATGGAAATAATCTCATGGGAGTCTGAACAAATTTAGGTTACTGTTTTAAAAGAGGATCTAAAAATCAGAGGCGGAAGATGCTCTTTTAAGAATATCTTAGCTTGGGCTTCCCCTGGTGGTCCAGTGGGTAAGGACACCGCCTTGCAGTGCAAGGGGCGCCGGTTCGAGCCCTGGCCTAGGAAGATCCCACGTGCCGCGGAGCGGCTGGACTGATGCGTCCAATCACTGAGCCGGAGCTCTGGAGCGCATGCGCCCAGAGCCAGTGCTCTGCAACGACAGAGGCCATCGTGATGGGAGGCCCACAGGAGCCAAAGAATGAAGACTAATGAAAATAGAGAAATGAAAGACCAATAGAAGTGGCCCGCCCACTCCCCTCCTTCCCCAACCCGACCCCTGCCCAAAGTAAATAAATAAATAAATCTAAAAAAAAAAAAAAAAAAGAATAGCTTACTTTGGAAAAGCAAATTGCCATGTTGTGGCAGAGGGCCAAATGGCATGGAATGTAGGTAGCTTCTAGGCACTGAAGACCTTAGTGCTGTAATTGCAAGGACTGGATTCTTCCAACAAAGAACTGAGTTAGAAGATCCTGAGACTTCTCTGAGATACTAACCTCAACTTACACTTTGATTTCAGCCTGGTTGGATCCTGTACAAAACACCCAGTTAGCCTGAACTTAAGCTCCTGACCCATGAAAAAATAAATGTGTTGTTTAAAGCTGCTCAAGTGTGGCAACTTGTTAAAGCAAAAAGTAAACTAATACAAGAGAAAACAAATATTGAACAAGTACATACCACATGAAGGGTCCTACGTCTTTGAAAACATAAATTTACTTCAAACACGAATATACCCAGGGAAAGTCCTATTTTCAGCACATACTGATAAGTCTACAGATCCATCTTCAGAGCATAGGAGCTTATTTACATGCATAATAGATTTAGGACGAGAAAGAGTGTACTGGATATTTGGATAAAAACTTGATGTTTGATTCATCTAGTGTATTTCATGATTATATCAGATAATTATATTGTATACATTTTTAAATTTTTTATGGAAAGACATTTCATTTTAAATATAGCAGCCTATACATGTCAGACACAAACTCCCAATCTACGCCTCCCCAACAAACTTCCTCCCTGGCTTCATTCTCTATATCTGTGAGTCTGTTTTTGTTTGTTTAGATACGTTCATTTGTATAATTTTATTAACATTTTGTTATAATTGATATATGATACTTGTCTTTCTCTGTCTGATTTTATTTCACTCAGTATGATATTTTAGATTACATATAGCATGAGATCCAGGATAATACATACCAACATGCAAACAGAACTTTTTGAGGTACGGGATAATCAGCTGCAAAGTGAGAAGAGAAGAGGGAGAAGATACTGATGATTATGATTACCATAATCACAGCACACACCTTGCCAACACCAACATTTTGCACTCTTATGACTCGAAAAAATTTCAACTTTGAACCAAGAGATCATGGATATTTTAGAATGAAATTTTCCTCCCCAACTTTTGCCATGTACAGTCCCCTTCTCCCTTCAAGAGCTAAATGAGAGAGGACAGGAGCTAGTCATGTGTGAAGATGTTTACAAGACTTTGAAGTGATTGTTAACGCTCAGAGTTGGGGCAAAAATAAGACTCAATGAAACAGAATAAATGGTAGGCCACCTTTCAGGATTTTTTTCTCATCTAATATCCTTGATCTCAACATTTTCAAATACAGTTTCTTCTTAAATTCATCCCCACCTTCTCCCAAACTACTCTATAGGCAGTCACATTCTTGACCTACTGGTTTTAGAGAAGAATTCTCTTGTAACTTCTTACTTTCCTTATAATGCATGCATACTGGGTTCAAGGCATTCCTATTAAAATCATACACTCATGTTTCATAGAATTTTAATCTGGTTTATAGCTTTCCTACTATAGATAGAAACTCCATTTCAATAACATCAAATATGTTTCAGCACATACTGATAAGTCTACAGATCCATCTTCAGAGCATAGGAGCTTATTTACATGCATAATAGATTTAGGACGAGAAAGAGTGTACTGGATATTTGGATAAAAACTTGATGTTTGATTCATCTAGTGTATTTCATGATTATATCAGATAATTATATTGTATACATTTTTAAATTTTTTATGGAAAGACATTTCATTTTAAATATAGCAGCCTATACATGTCAGACACAAACTCCCAATCTACGCCTCCCCAACAAACTTCCTCCCTGGCTTCATTCTCTATATCTGTGAGTCTGTTTTTGTTTGTTTAGATACGTTCATTTGTATAATTTTATTAACATTTTGTTATAATTGATATATGATACTTGTCTTTCTCTGTCTGATTTTATTTCACTCAGTATGATATTTTAGATTACATATAGCATGAGATCCAGGATAATACATACCAACATGCAAACAGAATTTTTTGAGGTACGGGATAATCAGCTGCAAAGTGAGAAGAGAAGAGGGAGAAGATACTGATGATTATGATTACCATAATCACAGCACACACCTTGCCAACACCAACATTTTGCACTCTTATGACTCGAAAAAATTTCAACTTTGAACCAAGAGATCATGGATATTTTAGAATGAAATTTTCCTCCCCAACTTTTGCCATGTACAGTCCCCTTCTCCCTTCAAGAGCTAAATGAGAGAGGACAGGAGCTAGTCATGTGTGAAGATGTTTACAAGACTTTGAAGTGATTGTTAACGCTCAGAGTTGGGGCAAAAATAAGACTCAATGAAACAGAATAAATGGTAGGCCACCTTTCAGGATTTTTTTCTCATCTAATATCCTTGATCTCAACATTTTCAAATACAGTTTCTTCTTAAATTCATCCCCACCTTCTCCCAAACTACTCTATAGGCAGTCACATTCTTGACCTACTGGTTTTAGAGAAGAATTCTCTTGTAACTTCTTACTTTCCTTATAATGCATGCATACTGGGTTCAAGGCATTCCTATTAAAATCATACACTCATGTTTCATAGAATTTTAATCTGGTTTATAGCTTTCCTACTATAGATAGAAACTCCATTTCAATAACATCAAATATGTTTTAAAAATGAGACAATAACTAAGCACAGTTTTTAAACCATCAGCTTTCAAAATAGCTCACGTTATCAACTATCCAAAAAAATTCTGCAGCCCATTTTCTATTTGATCAGTTTTCCTGGTAACATATTTTCTGTTATACCAGTTTAGAATTATAGCAGTACAATATAATGTTTTAATCAACTAACATTAACTGGATACCTCTCTAGTCTATTTTAAAGTTTATACTACTTAATATTAACCTGTTTATGTTACTCATTTCTAAAAGGATTCCACTGTCTTTCTTTATTTCCTTAATTTCTACAACACCACTTTAGAAAATGTAAAATTATATCCTTACAGATAAAGAACATGAAACTTCAAGTATATACACTACATGATTTTCTGATTTAAAACTTGAAATAAAAAGCATTTTCCTTCAACTTTTCACTATCTCTTCTCTTTCATGAACAGTAATGGAAAAAGATAGCAACAAGAATGTTTCATTCATTCTTCTTGCTTTAAAATTTTATTCCAATTGACAATATAACTGTCAAGAATATAGATCAGTCAAAGACAGTAGAGCTATGTAAATGGTTTATCCTTTCTAAACTCACCTCTAACTGAACCCACCCAGCCTCCAGGATTTCATAGCTAATGGTCATTTTTTTGTTTGATATGAATCTGCCCTGCCAGCTGAGCCAACTAGGAATGGGCATGTTTCCTAAGGGCAGCTCAACCAAAACTCATGGGAATCAATTTGTGCTTGTTAAGTAAAGAGATGAAATGGAAGAGTCAGGATCCTTAATGAGCCAGCCAAAAATGTTTGCAATTTCTTGTAATTAAAAATGCCTAAGTAGAACACTTTTTAAATTAAAAGTTTCTTATTAAATTCATCCCCACCTTCTCCCAAACTACTCTATAGGCAGTCACATTCTTGACCTACTGGTTTTAGAGAAGAATTCTCTTGTAACTTCTTACTTTCCTTATAATGCATGCATACTGGGTTCAAGGCATTCCTATTAAAATCATACACTCATGTTTCATAGAATTTTAATCTGGTTTATAGCTTTCCTACTATAGATAGAAACTCCATTTCAATAACATCAAATATGTTTTAAAATGAGACAATAACTAAGCACAGTTTTTAAACCATCAGCTTTCAAAATAGCTCACGTTATCAACTATCCAAAAAAATTCTGCAGCCCATTTTCTATTTGATCAGTTTTCCTGGTAACATATTTTCTGTTATACCAGTTTAGAATTATAGCAGTACAATATAATGTTTTAATCAACTAACATTAACTGGATACCTCTCTAGTCTATTTTAAAGTTTATACTACTTAATATTAACCTGTTTATGTTACTCATTTCTAAAAGGATTCCACTGTCTTTCTTTATTTCCTTAATTTCTACAACACCACTTTAGAAAATGTAAAATTATATCCTTACAGATAAAGAACATGAAACTTCAAGTATATACACTACATGATTTTCTGATTTAAAACTTGAAATAAAAAGCATTTTCCTTCAACTTTTCACTATCTCTTCTCTTTCATGAACAGTAATGGAAAAAGATAGCAACAAGAATGTTTCATTCATTCTTCTTGCTTTAAAATTTTATTCCAATTGACAATATAACTGTCAAGAATATAGATCAGTCAAAGACAGTAGAGCTATGTAAATGGTTTATCCTTTCTAAACTCACCTCTAACTGAACCCACCCAGCCTCCAGGATTTCATAGCTAATGGTCATTTTTTTGTTTGATATGAATCTGCCCTGCCAGCTGAGCCAACTAGGAATGGGCATGTTTCCTAAGGGCAGCTCAACCAAAACTCATGGGAATCAATTTGTGCTTGTTAAGTAAAGAGATGAAATGGAAGAGTCAGGATCCTTAATGAGCCAGCCAAAAATGTTTGCAATTTCTTGTAATTAAAAATGCCTAAGTAGAACACTGAATAATGTCATTATCATTTATTTAAAATAGTACATAATTTAAAACTATTTGCCTCATGAAAAAATTAAAACTAGAAAGTGTGGAATCTTTAATCCATTAAGTAGACTTCAAATACTTTTTGATTCTTTTAGCATTAATACTAAGTGTTCTTATATTACACATTTATAAAATATATATGCAATAACTGAGGCATAAAACTATTACATATAAATTGATACTATAGTATGAATAGTTTGAAAAGTAATTCTGTACATATAATGCATCCATCATAACACTATATACCTCCATTTTCAATTCTTTTCCACTAGTGACCTGTAACTAACACACCAATTTTGCCTATTTCAAAATGATTTTGTCATTACATTTGGAATAGTGCTTTTTATTTTATTTAGGGGCACAAGTTCCTCAAACTTTTTTAAAGTTTTTTTTTCCAATCATGCTTGTTTTATTTTTAATATTTATTTTCATCCATCTTTTATTCTTTGGCATGTATGGACCTCTCATTGCAGTGATCTTTCTCCTTGCAGAGCACTGGCTCTGGGCACATGTGCTGCAGAGTGCTGGCTTGTAATTGGACACAACAGTCCAGCCTCTCTGCAGCACATGGGATCTTCCCTGGCCAGGGATCAAACTGGTGCCCCTTGCACTGCAAGGCAGACTCTCTACCCACTGGACCACCAGGGAAGCCCAAGTTTCTCAGTTTTTAAAATTTTCTTTCAGGTTTCCTTTTCTATAGATAGATAGATAGATAGATAGATATTATATATATGATAATACAACTTAATCCCTAGTCAAAGCAAGAAGATTATGAGATAAATGTACAGTGTATAGCTTTACAATCTTTCTCTTCCCATGTCTTAAATGGTTTACAGTAAGTCATGATTAAGATGTCAGTTGGGAAATTTGAGAGCAAGAAGATCAACTCGTTAAGCATTGTCGAAGTATAGCTTCAACCGAGTATTCTAACAAATATGAGAATTCTTACACTCAAAAAAAGAAGTGTGTTAGGGGTTTTCCTCGTGGTCCAGTGGGAAAGGACACCGCCTTACAGTGCAAGGGGTGCCAGTCCATTCCCTGGCCTGGGAGGATCCTATGTCCCTCAGAGTAGCTGGACCAATGTGTCCAACTACCCAACCAGAACTCTGGGGCCCATGCTCCCAGAGCCTGTGCTCTGCAGCACCAGAGACCACTGTGATGGGAGACTCACACAGGCCAAAGAAAAAAGATGGAAAGAAAATGGAAAAAATACTTTTTGATTCTTTTAGCATTAATACTAAGTGTTCTTATATTACACATTTATAAAATATATATGCAATAACTGAGGCATAAAACTATTACATATAAATTGATACTATAGTATGAATAGTTTGAAAAGTAATTCTGTACATATAATGCATCCATCATAACACTATATACCTCCATTTTCAATTCTTTTCCACTAGTGACCTGTAACTAACACACCAATTTTGCCTATTTCAAAATGATTTTGTCATTACATTTGGAATAGTGCTTTTTATTTTATTTAGGGGCACAAGTTCCTCAAACTTTTTTAAAGTTTTTTTTTTCCAATCATGCTTGTTTTATTTTTAATATTTATTTTCATCCATCTTTTATTCTTTGGCATGTATGGACCTCTCATTGCAGTGATCTTTCTCCTTGCAGAGCACTGGCTCTGGGCACATGTGCTGCAGAGTGCTGGCTTGTAATTGGACACAACAGTCCAGCCTCTCTGCAGCACATGGGATCTTCCCTGGCCAGGGATCAAACTGGTGCCCCTTGCACTGCAAGGCAGACTCTCTACCCACTGGACCACCAGGGAAGCCCAAGTTTCTCAGTTTTTAAAATTTTCTTTCAGGTTTCCTTTTCTATAGATAGATAGATAGATAGATAGATATTATATATATGATAATACAACTTAATCCCTAGTCAAAGCAAGAAGATTATGAGATAAATGTACAGTGTATAGCTTTACAATCTTTCTCTTCCCATGTCTTAAATGGTTTACAGTAAGTCATGATTAAGATGTCAGTTGGGAAATTTGAGAGCAAGAAGATCAACTCGTTAAGCATTGTCGAAGTATAGCTTCAACCGAGTATTCTAACAAATATGAGAATTCTTACACTCAAAAAAAGAAGTGTGTTAGGGGTTTTCCTCGTGGTCCAGTGGGAAAGGACACCGCCTTACAGTGCAAGGGGTGCCAGTCCATTCCCTGGCCTGGGAGGATCCTATGTCCCTCAGAGTAGCTGGACCAATGTGTCCAACTACCCAACCAGAACTCTGGGGCCCATGCTCCCAGAGCCTGTGCTCTGCAGCACCAGAGACCACTGTGATGGGAGACTCACACAGGCCAAAGAAAAAAGATGGATGAAAATGGATAAATGAAAGACCAATAGAAGTAGACAAAAAAATTAATTAATTAATTAAAAAAAGAAGTGTGTTAAGATAGTATTGAAATGTTGTAATGAGAATACAGAAATAAGGTGGCAATTATTGTTAGAGGCATAATAGGCTGAATAAAAAAATGTTCATATTGTTCTGCATTACACTTTCATTTTTACAAGATTTATTATGCATATATGTGAAAATACAATAGCCTTTTTTGTTGATATTGCTGTGTACTGGCAACCTATAATTTATATAAGCAATCCTCTATTGATAGATATCTAGATGAGGTTCATCTAAATTCATTAAAATAATTACTGTATGCATATGACACAGACATACACAGCAACATCTGTAACTAAGGCTGTACCTATAACTATCCATCTCTGTACTTATACACAGTAGAACAATATATATGATCTATATTCCTATTTCACTTTATTCCTATTTAACCTTTCCACTATATCCTGTTTCATGACACTGCTGAAAAAAAGATTTTTCAGAATAGAATTACACGTAGAGGAACAAACTGTAAGTATCATAAGACATGAACCTGAAGAAATTATTATCTTTGGTAAAAATAATCTTTAAGCACCCAAAGTCTATAATCACCAGTAACTTATTGCCATAGTACCAATATTTAAATCAGCATCTATGTTTACTGAAAAGTATCCTTAGTTGTAAGTTTCCTATGTTAAGCCAGAAAAGGACTGTTGCCTTTTTCTTCTTTTCCACATGCATGACATTTGGAAAAAATAGGCTCATAAAAATTAGTAATAGACACATAGAAGACATTAAGTTTAGTAAGAAAAGTAAATGTACTTAAATTCAGATAGAATGGAAAAAATTCCACAGAATAGTTTAAACCATTTACATTCCCACTAATAGCACATGAGGGGGCATCCTTCCCCTACACTCAAAAAGAAGTGTGTTAGGGGTTTTCCTCGTGGTCCAGTGGGAAAGGACACCGCCTTACAGTGCAAGGGGTGCCAGTCCATTCCCTGGCCTGGGAGGATCCTATGTCCCTCAGAGTAGCTGGACCAATGTGTCCAACTACCCAACCAGAACTCTGGGGCCCATGCTCCCAGAGCCTGTGCTCTGCAGCACCAGAGACCACTGTGATGGGAGACTCACACAGGCCAAAGAAAAAAGATGGATGAAAATGGATAAATGAAAGACCAATAGAAGTAGACAAAAAAATTAATTAATTAATTAAAAAAAGAAGTGTGTTAAGATAGTATTGAAATGTTGTAATGAGAATACAGAAATAAGGTGGCAATTATTGTTAGAGGCATAATAGGCTGAATAAAAAAATGTTCATATTGTTCTGCATTACACTTTCATTTTTACAAGATTTATTATGCATATATGTGAAAATACAATAGCCTTTTTTGTTGATATTGCTGTGTACTGGCAACCTATAATTTATATAAGCAATCCTCTATTGATAGATATCTAGATGAGGTTCATCTAAATTCATTAAAATAATTACTGTATGCATATGACACAGACATACACAGCAACATCTGTAACTAAGGCTGTACCTATAACTATCCATCTCTGTACTTATACACAGTAGAACAATATATATGATCTATATTCCTATTTCACTTTATTCCTATTTAACCTTTCCACTATATCCTGTTTCATGACACTGCTGAAAAAAAGATTTTTCAGAATAGAATTACACGTAGAGGAACAAACTGTAAGTATCATAAGACATGAACCTGAAGAAATTATTATCTTTGGTAAAAATAATCTTTAAGCACCCAAAGTCTATAATCACCAGTAACTTATTGCCATAGTACCAATATTTAAATCAGCATCTATGTTTACTGAAAAGTATCCTTAGTTGTAAGTTTCCTATGTTAAGCCAGAAAAGGACTGTTGCCTTTTTCTTCTTTTCCACATGCATGACATTTGGAAAAAATAGGCTCATAAAAATTAGTAATAGACACATAGAAGACATTAAGTTTAGTAAGAAAAGTAAATGTACTTAAATTCAGATAGAATGGAAAAAATTCCACAGAATAGTTTAAACCATTTACATTCCCACTAATAGCACATGAGGGGGCATCCTTCTCACACTCATGACAGGCTTAAATATTACCCATATTTTCAAAAAGATAGATGAAAATTAATAATTAATTGTAGTAGTTTTGACATGCATTTTAGTTGGCTATCAGGTGTAGAATACTGCAATATTTTTTTCTATGTGTGCTTTATTGATATCTTTACATATTAATGCTTGACTATGCTAAATTTATATCACATTGATATTCTGAAATTTATATTACACTGAATAATGTAATATTATTTATATATGTTATATAAGTTAAAACTGTAATTATATATATTATAAAATTAGTATTAAAATTGATGACTGTTGATATGTATAAAATATTTTAATATACCAATAACATATATACTTATATTTCTTTTTACCTGTTGACCCTTTCCATATATTTCCTTTATATTTATGTTATATTTCCCTAGAATGTGTTAGTTGCTTAGTCATGTCCAACTCTTTGCAACCCCATGGACTACAGCTTGCAGGCTCTTCTGTCCATGGGGATTCTCCAGGCAAGAATACTGGAGTGGGTTGCTTATGCCCTCCTCCAGGGGATCTTCCCAATGCAGGGATTGAAGCAAGGTCTCCCTCACTGCAGGCAGATTCTTCATCATCTGCACCACCAGGGAAGCCCAAGAATACTGGAGTGGGCAGCCTATCCCTTCTCCAGGGGATCTTCCTGAGCCAGGAACCGATCCAGGGTCTCCTGCATTGCAAGCAGATTCTTTACCAGCTGAGTTACCAGGGAAGCCCTTAACACTCTTAAAATTATGAGTCTTTTGTCTCCACAAATATGATTTGCTTCCATAAATCTCATTGTCAAGATCCTTGCAATAATAGCATTTTCCTTACCAAAAAAGGGCATAAATAAGGTTTAATTTTAAGAAAGACTGTTGCCTTTTCTTCTTTTCCACATGCATGACATTTGGAAAAAATAGGCTCATAAAAATTAGTAATAGACACATAGAAGACATTAAGTTTAGTAAGAAAAGTAAATGTACTTAAATTCAGATAGAATGGAAAAATTCCACAGAATAGTTTAAACCATTTACTTTCCCCACTAATAGCACATGAGGGGCATCCTTCTCACACTCATGACAGGCTTAAATATTACCCATATTTTCAAAAAGATAGATGAAAATTAATAATTAATTGTAGTAGTTTTGACATGCATTTTAGTTGGCTATCAGGTGTAGAATACTGCAATATTTTTTTCTATGTGTGCTTTATTGATATCTTTACATATTAATGCTTGACTATGCTAAATTTATATCACATTGATATTCTGAAATTTATATTACACTGAATAATGTAATATTATTTATATATGTTATATAAGTTAAAACTGTAATTATATATATTATAAAATTAGTATTAAAATTGATGACTGTTGATATGTATAAAATATTTTAATATACCAATAACATATATACTTATATTTCTTTTTACCTGTTGACCCTTTCCATATATTTCCTTTATATTTATGTTATATTTCCCTAGAATGTGTTAGTTGCTTAGTCATGTCCAACTCTTTGCAACCCCATGGACTACAGCTTGCAGGCTCTTCTGTCCATGGGGATTCTCCAGGCAAGAATACTGGAGTGGGTTGCTTATGCCCTCCTCCAGGGGATCTTCCCAATGCAGGGATTGAAGCAAGGTCTCCCTCACTGCAGGCAGATTCTTCATCATCTGCACCACCAGGGAAGCCCAAGAATACTGGAGTGGGCAGCCTATCCCTTCTCCAGGGGATCTTCCTGAGCCAGGAACCGATCCAGGGTCTCCTGCATTGCAAGCAGATTCTTTACCAGCTGAGTTACCAGGGAAGCCCTTAACACTCTTAAAATTATGAGTCTTTTGTCTCCATAAATATGATTTGCTTCCATAAATATAATTGTCAAGATCTAAAGTCTTGGTTCTAAACGTTAAAAAAAAATGCAGCATTTTCCTTACCACATTATAAAGTGGCAACAAGTTAAATATAGAAGTATGTAGGAATTCTCTAACAGCATAAAATGAATATTTTATTTCATGATTCAATTATTCCTTGAGGATAAACGTACATTGCTGCCTAGGATAAGAATATCTCTCTCATCACAAAGGAATGCAACAAAACCTTTAAGATCAGGGAAGCATTTGAATTTGAACTCTTCTTGGAAATATCTTATCAGAGACTGGAAAACAGTTTTTTTTTTTCATTACAGGATAGTCATTATACAGTTGATCCTCAAACAATACGTAAGTTAGATTCTCCAAGCCCCTGCATGGCTAAAAATCTGTGTATAGCTTATACTCCTGTCTCCACATCCAAGGTTATTGCCTACTGTAGTTCTACACCCAAGCATTCAAGAAACTGCACAGATGGTGTACTGCTGAAGAAAAAAATATATGCCTAAGTGGACCCACACAGTTCAAACTTATTGTTAAAAGATCAACTCTAAATTTGTATATATGTATTTCCATAATTATTCATGCAGCTTACATACACAGATACAGTCTCATTCACTAAGAATTAACCTGTTAGCATTCATTATTGATTAAAGTCTAACTAAACAGTTTGTAACAATAGGAGAGAATAAAGATGACTCTCTGAGGAGCAATCAAGGAAAGTTTGCAGGCAACACGGATGGACCTAGAAAGTGTCATACTGAGTGAATTAAGTCAGACAGGAAAAAGACAAATATATGCTATCACTTATATGTAGAATCTGAAAAAGAAATGATAGAAGTTCACTTACTTAAAAAGCAGAAACACAGACAGAGAATGAACTTATGCTTGCCAGGGGTAATGACAGGAGGAAGGGATAGATTGGGAGTTTGGGATCAACATATACACACTGCTGTATTTAAAATGGATAATAAGAACCTACTACATAGCACAGGGAACTCTGTTCTGTGTTATGTGACAGTTGATTGGGAGGGGAGTTTGGAGCAGAGTGGATACATGTATATATATGGCTGAGTCACTCTGATGGACACCTGAAACTATCACAAATTTTAATCAACTGTTCTCCAATACAAAATATAATGCTAATAAATAAATAAATAAAATTTAAAGCATTAAATAAACAAGGAAAGCTTTTGTAGAAACCATGAGTATATTTGTCTTTGTAAAGGCTTTAAAATTGGTATTTGCTTGGAGAATTCCATGGACAGAAGAGCCTGGCAGCAGACTTGGATACAACTGAGTGCCTAACACTGTTACTTTCATCAGAAATAAAGACATGAAAAGTAAGTCAGTAAAACACAGTATGATAGGAGCAAAAAGAGAAGAAAGCTATAAGCAATGAAATGCATTTGACAATTCAGTGGAAGAGACAAGTGAATTAACAATGTTACTTTTATAACTTTCTTTAACAGAAAATACTTTTGAAATATTCTTTGTATATCTATTCAATATAAATATTAATATTTTTCATCTTTAAGAAATTTAGATATTTTATATATCAACACAAACCTTATTCTGCCTTAAGACATAAACTATAAGTTTTGTCCATATTTCATGCAATTTGAGGTTAGGTATATTGGATATTTTTCTCTTAAAAGATCAACTTTAGGGCTTCTCTGGTTGTCCAGTGGGTAAGAACACCACCTTGCAGTGCAAGGGGTGCCAGTTCAATCCCTGGTCTGAGTAGATCCCACGTGCTGCTGAGTCGCTGGACCAATGTGTCCAACTGCAGAGTTGGAGCTCTGGAGTGCATGCGCCCAGAGCTGGTGCTCTGCAGTGACCGAGGCCGCTGCGATGGGAGGCCCACATGGGCCAAAGAGCAACGATGGATGAAAATAAATAAATGAAAGATCAATAGAAGTGCTCCCTCCTCAAAAAAAAAAAAAAAAACCCAAAAAACAAAAAGGTCTGCTTGAAAGATAATTATTAACTACTAATTATTTATCTTATTATAGCCATTCTTTGTCTTCAAGGTAAATTGCATGGATATATTTTTAAATAAATTTTCTTCAAGTATAGCTTAATATCATATATATCCTTCTTACACACAAAGAGCAGTAAATTAAAAGAAAAAACATATTCAGCTGTTTATTACTGCTCCTCTCAGTACATTATTCTCTTAGTCTCTTTGTGATCAGTTTTAGCCTATCACTGATCGGCTTTATGCTATGATAAATTATATCCTCTTTAGAATTTTACAAAAGTTGTACTATGCAATATGCACATTTCTGTGTCTACATTCTTTTCTCAACTTAATGTTGAGAAACTCTAGGCAAAACTCTGTTTTAAATGTATAACAATTTTAAACAGTATAGTAAATATATTTGAATAAATATAGTAATTATAATACATATCTTCCTATACTCATAATACAAATCATGATATTTGTTGTCTAGAAACCAGTTTTGTTTCCTGGTAAAAAACACATACTGATCTCAATTCTGTATTTCTATATTTTATTTTTACTATGTCTATTCTTTCACAGCATACTTTGTTTTCCTTTATTTGGCCTATATTTTGTCATATAAGATATATTTTAAAGTTTTGTGTTTTGTGCATGTACGTTTATTTGTCCAAACATGCAATTTATAGTTAAAGATTAACTTTCTGAATTAAATAAAGATAGAAGTTCATTTACCACTGATATGGTATATACTTCTAATTAAAATATTATTATATATAATAACAGCTAAAGTTCCACAAAAAAATATTTACATTGAAACAATACTGTTACTAACATATAATCTACATTTATATATTGACACTTGTCAGTATAAAGGCCTTGGTAAATAAGAGTCAAGGTATATTTATAGTGTCCTATTTTTTTCTAAGCAAAAGAAAAATGCACAGCATTTACATACTTGTGCATGAAATATAGGAAGATTGAATAAAAACATAATGAAGTTTTTTACATGTAAGAAGTGAAAAGACATGGCATTGATAGCATAGCACAAAAGGAACAGGATTCAAGGACAATTTGGAATACAGCTTCTGCTATATTTCTGAACTTTAGAATCATGTAAACTTCCATATAACCAACACAGAATGAAAATCAATATGGATAACAGAGTAAATGCTGGAGAGGACGTACAGAAAAGGGAATCCTACTTTACTGCTGGTAGGAATGTAAGCTGGTACAGCCACTATGGAGAACAGTATGGAGATTCCTTAACAAATGAGGACTAAATCTACCATATGACCCAGCAAGCCCATCTCTGAACATATATCCTGAGAAAACCATAATTCAAAGACACATATACCCCAATGTTTATTGCAGCACTATTTACAATTGCCAGGACATGGAAACAAATTTGATGTCCACTGATGGCTGAATGAATAAAGAAATCACAGTTCATATATACAATGGAGTATTACTCAGTCATAAAAAGGAATAAATTTGAATCAGCTGTAGTGAGGTAGATGAACCTGGGAATAGTGTGAAATATTATAGAAATAGTATAAAATATAGCATAGAATAGAATAGTATAGAAATAGTGCATTATAGTATCAAATAAAAAAGGGAAAAACAATTATTGTATATTAATGCATAGCTATACAGTCTAGAAAAATATTATTGATGAACCTATCTACAGAGAAGAGAGATGCAGATGTAAAGAATGTGCTTGTGAAAACAATGAGGGAAGGAGACTCTAGGAGAAAGCAACATTGACATATATACACAGTCATGTGTAAAGCAGATAACTAGAGGGAAGCTGATATATTACAGAGGTAGCCAGACTGGTGCTCTCTGATGACCTAGAGATGACCTAGAGGGGTGGAATGAGGGTGGGGGAAGGCTGAACAGGAAGGGGGCATGTGTGTTGTGCATATGTGTGTGTGTGTGTGTGTAAACTAAGATCATGGCATTTGGTCCCATCATTTTATGACAAATAGAAGGGGGAAAAAATGACAGATTTTACATTCTTGAGCTCCAAAATCACTGCAGACTGTGACTGCAGCCACTAAATTAAAAGACACTTGCTCTTTGGATGGAAAGCTATTATAAACATATACAGCATATTCAAAAGAAAGAGACACCATTTTCCTGACATTGGTTCATATAGTCAGTGCTACAGTCTTTCCAGTAGTCAAGTATGGATGTAAAAGCTGGACCATAAAGAAGGCTAAGCACTGAAGAACTGATGCTTTTGAATTGTGGTCCTGGAAAAGAATCTTGACATTTTCTTGGACTTCAAAGAGATTAAACCAGTCAGTCCTAAAGGAAATCAACCCTGAATATCCATTCGAAGGACTGATGCTAAAGCTGAAGCTCCAACCCTTTGGACACCTGATGTGATGAGATGATTCATTGGAAAAGACCCTGATGCTGGGAAAGATTGAGGGCAGGAAGGGAAGGGGACAGCAAAAGAAGAGATGGTTTTATGGAATCACTGATACAATGGACATGAGTTTGAGCAAACTCCAGGCGATATTGAAGGACAGGGAATCCTGGCATGCTGAAGTCCATGATGTCACAAAGAGTTAGACACACTTAGTGACTAAACAATGAGAATTTTATACATATATATATATATATATATATATATATATATATATATATATATGTGATTATGACTGACTAATGCTGATGTATGGAAGAGGCCACCACAATATTATAACGCAATTACACTCCAACTAAAAGAAAATGTTAAAAAAAGTAAGACAAGTGAAATAAACTGAATATAAAATAAAATAAATTTAACAATTAGGAGATAAATTATCTGCTCATTTTAAACATAATGTTTGAACGAAATACTCAGTCTTATGGAACAATCTCAGAACTACACTGTGTATTCATGAATTGAGAAAATGAGTAAACATATTTTGGATAATAAGAGTCAAGATTCTCATTAATTGAGTAAGGAATTATACATGTGGTTTCCATGTATAATATATGGAGTTCAGAAGAAGCTTCTTCATGTTCAGTTGGAAATATAATTGTGAATTTATTAGTTTTACATGAACATATAGGCAGAAATATGTATAAACATGTTTATGTATATGAATAAATTCACATATACCTATTTCTACATATCAGTGCATTAAATATACACATTCAGATGTGTGTATATATATGTGACAATATATGGATATTCCTTGTCCCTGGTGGCTCAGTGGTAGAGAATCCACCTACCAATGCAGATAACGCAGGTTTGATCTCTTGGCTGGGAAGATACCATGGAAAAGTAAATGGTGACCCACTCTAGTATTCTTGCCTGGGGAATTCATGCACAGAGATGCCTGATGGGCTACAATCCATAGGGTCACAAAAGAGGCAGACACAACTTAGCTACTAAAGAACAATACTTGGATATGTGAATATAAGGATAAAGAGTGTCTGCAAATTACATTTTTATTTTTCCAACCCTGAAGATATTTTAAATGAAAAACCTTAAAATATCCTTTCAACTCACATTATTTTAAAATATTCTCCAAATTTTGTTTTTACCTTTCTATGCAGATTCTTAAGCTAAATTGAAACATAAAATTCCCTTTTCTTTCCCTCAAAATATTTTAGTCTCTTCTGCAATGAAGCATTTCCTGTATTT
Organism: Tragulus kanchil; assembly: GCA_022376925.1. Taxonomy (NCBI): domain Eukaryota; kingdom Metazoa; phylum Chordata; class Mammalia; order Artiodactyla; family Tragulidae; genus Tragulus; species Tragulus kanchil. The sequence goes on along the minus strand of JAIOJX010000023.1, from coordinate 106,706,820 downwards.
TCTCATATTTTTGTTATTTCTCTTTACAACAGAACATATTTGATGAGTTCAACTAAAATGAGTGATTGAGGCTAAAAAAAATAACCATTTCTGTCACAATAATTTCCATCTATTTATCAACTGAATTACTGTTTGTCTCTCTAGCCACTTTTTGCTATAAAATTTACTCATTAAGGTTGATCCATGTTATACTGTGACCATTAAAGTTAAGTATACTTGATATCATTCAGTGAAGATAATGGTTTTAGAGTCCTAATATCTTTTCTTGTCAGTTACGAAAAAAGTGACAAGACAAAGGATGCATTTTGCATACTTCATTTTTCTTCCTGATACTCTACACTTAACAAATATTTATAATCTCAATTGTTTGTCACTAATAATTATAGTACTTATCCAACAGCTTCATTTCTTCAAAATGTCGGTAACTCCTAAGTTTTGTACACAAAATTGGGCAACACTTTCCACTGAATTTTTAGATGTTTATTACAGATACAGGTAAGTGAATTTAACAGTGTGTTGGAATTGTGTTATAGTGGCTCTCAAGACCTGACTGGGTCTTCCCAGTTCCACATGCTGAGATACGATAGTGACAGCGTAAAATCATCACAGTGAAAATCAACTAACCCCCTACCCCCGAGGCTCCTGCCCAGGGAAAGTGAAAGTGTTAGTCACTCAGTCATGTCTGACTCTTTGCAATGCCATGGACTGTAACTAACCAACCAAGCTTCTCTGTCCAAGGAGTTCTCCAGGCAAGAATACTGAGGTGGGTAGCTATTCCCTTCTCCAGAGGATTTTTCCAGCCCAGGGATTGAACCCAGGTCTTCTGCATTGCAGGCAGGTTGTGTAACATCTGAGCCACCAGGGAAACCCAGGAATGCCTTTGTTAAATAATTATTAATACCTTATTTTTCTAAAATCTAACAGGAATATGGAATGTTCTACATTTATAAAGTTTCAGTGGAAATTTGGAAGTGTCTTCTACATTCAGCTTCAATTACACAGTTCTTGCCACTATTTCAGGAAAGCAGGCTCTAAAAGCACTTGCAACAGCAAGTACTCTGTGTGGACCAGTATCTGTCCAGACAGCTACTAACCTATTCCTTTACTCTCTTCAGTTATGCTAAAACCATCAGTAAATTTTTTTGCAAGCATGAAACCAAAATTTGATGAGTTCAACTAAAATGAGTGATTGAGGCTAAAAAAAATAACCATTTCTGTCACAATAATTTCCATCTATTTATCAACTGAATTACTGTTTGTCTCTCTAGCCACTTTTTGCTATAAAATTTACTCATTAAGGTTGATCCATGTTATACTGTGACCATTAAAGTTAAGTATACTTGATATCATTCAGTGAAGATAATGGTTTTAGAGTCCTAATATCTTTTCTTGTCAGTTACGAAAAAAGTGACAAGACAAAGGATGCATTTTGCATACTTCATTTTTCTTCCTGATACTCTACACTTAACAAATATTTATAATCTCAATTGTTTGTCACTAATAATTATAGTACTTATCCAACAGCTTCATTTCTTCAAAATGTCGGTAACTCCTAAGTTTTGTACACAAAATTGGGCAACACTTTCCACTGAATTTTTAGATGTTTATTACAGATACAGGTAAGTGAATTTAACAGTGTGTTGGAATTGTGTTATAGTGGCTCTCAAGACCTGACTGGGTCTTCCCAGTTCCACATGCTGAGATACGATAGTGACAGCGTAAAATCATCACAGTGAAAATCAACTAACCCCCTACCCCGAGGCTCCTGCCCAGGGAAAGTGAAAGTGTTAGTCACTCAGTCATGTCTGACTCTTTGCAATGCCATGGACTGTAACTAACCAACCAAGCTTCTCTGTCCAAGGAGTTCTCCAGGCAAGAATACTGAGGTGGGTAGCTATTCCCTTCTCCAGAGGATTTTTCCAGCCCAGGGATTGAACCCAGGTCTTCTGCATTGCAGGCAGGTTGTGTAACATCTGAGCCACCAGGGAAACCCAGGAATGCCTTTGTTAAATAATTATTAATACCTTATTTTTCTAAAATCTAACAGGAATATGGAATGTTCTACATTTATAAAGTTTCAGTGGAAATTTGGAAGTGTCTTCTACATTCAGCTTCAATTACACAGTTCTTGCCACTATTTCAGGAAAGCAGGCTCTAAAAGCACTTGCAACAGCAAGTACTCTGTGTGGACCAGTATCTGTCCAGACAGCTACTAACCTATTCCTTTACTCTCTTCAGTTATGCTAAAAACCATCAGTAAAGCCTCTCCTGTGCCCTGTATGAAATAACTTTCCCTGTCTATTCATCTCCAATAATCCTCTCCTCAAACAATATAAGATTTGTTTTAATCAACAGCAGATGCCCTAATATGCAGTACTCCTTTGGACTTTCCATTTCATGACTACCTAACCTATTTATCACCAAAACAATGCAATCTCCATGACAACAGGCTTTCTGGCATTTTTTTCCTCAAATTTCTATCTCTGAGGTCTAAAAAGAGAGACATAATTGGCATTCAAATGTATGTTGAATGAATAACAATGATGAAAAAAAAACTGTGAATAGTATTTTTAAAATATTATTTTTTATAAAAATGTTTAGAAGTATGCATATTATTAAAAATGGGCAATTTAATAATATATATAATTTGTTCCTTATTTATCTCCCTATCTTATATGTTTTCTTTATATACTCCTTTATTTTGTCTTTTTATCTATATTATTAGATATAGGTATTGTATAAATAGACTATTATAAATGTCACATTGAAGAAGCACTTTCTTTATACACAACATTATGTTTTATGCATAAAAAATTTTCATGTAAAAATACATTTCAGTGTGTTTTTATGTGTAAGTGCATAGGCTTCAAATACATGCTTAATTTATTGAGAAAGCACTGATATTTCTAATTAGTGAAAGGAATCATTTTTAGGATAGAGTGTTATTATACGTTCATTAAATCTTCCAACAAACTCTCATTGATTATACACCTTAAACATAGTTTCCTTGTGCTAGGAAACTTGATATTTTCATTTGCATTTTTCATTAATAGTGAGGCCTACAGAAATGAAATTGTTTCTAAGTTGATCATTTTATAACTGATCCCTACAAGTGGTGGGGTGTACTTTCCCAAATGCATAGGTAAGAACATCAGACACCTTTTTGACACATGAATCTGTTTTCCTTGGAAAAAAGAAACATGTCTGAGTTTCATCTTCCCAGAAAATAATATCATAATGGTTAGAAAAATTACACAGCTTCCAATTTCAGGAAAGCAGGCTCTAAAAGCAACAGCAAGTACTCTGTGGACCAGTATCTGTCCAGACAGCTACTAACCTATTCCTTTACTCTCTTCAGTTATGCTAAAAACCATCAGTAAAGCCTCTCCTGTGCCCTGTATGAAATAACTTTCCCTGTCTATTCATCTCCAATAATCCTCTCCTCAAACAATATAAGATTTGTTTTAATCAACAGCAGATGCCCTAATATGCAGTACTCCTTTGGACTTTCCATTTCATGACTACCTAACCTATTTATCACCAAAACAATGCAATCTCCATGACAACAGGCTTTCTGGCATTTTTTTCCTCAAATTTCTATCTCTGAGGTCTAAAAAGAGAGACATAATTGGCATTCAAATGTATGTTGAATGAATAACAATGATGAAAAAAAAACTGTGAATAGTATTTTTAAAATATTATTTTTTATAAAAATGTTTAGAAGTATGCATATTATTAAAAATGGGCAATTTAATAATATATATAATTTGTTCCTTATTTATCTCCCTATCTTATATGTTTTCTTTATATACTCCTTTATTTTGTCTTTTATCTATATTATTAGATATAGGTATTGTATAAATAGACTATTATAAATGTCACATTGAAGAAGCACTTTCTTTATACACAACATTATGTTTTATGCATAAAAAATTTTCATGTAAAAATACATTTCAGTGTGTTTTTATGTGTAAGTGCATAGGCTTCAAATACATGCTTAATTTATTGAGAAAGCACTGATATTTCTAATTAGTGAAAGGAATCATTTTTAGGATAGAGTGTTATTATACGTTCATTAAATCTTCCAACAAACTCTCATTGATTATACACCTTAAACATAGTTTCCTTGTGCTAGGAAACTTGATATTTTCATTTGCATTTTTCATTAATAGTGAGGCCTACAGAAATGAAATTGTTTCTAAGTTGATCATTTTATAACTGATCCCTACAAGTGGTGGGGTGTACTTTCCCAAATGCATAGGTAAGAACATCAGACACCTTTTTGACACATGAATCTGTTTTCCTTGGAAAAAAGAAACATGTCTGAGTTTCATCTTCCCAGAAAATAATATCATAATGGTTAGATAATAAATAAGAGTCACTAGAATGAGTGAATGAGTGAACAAATCCCTAAGGCACTTGTATTAGAACTTCTCAGAAAGTAGTAACTTTTAAAGTACAATATTTGAACACAAATGAAGGACTTCTGACCTCAATTCCATCACTTTCTTCAAATATAAATAAGAAACACCTTCATTATTTTTTATTGACTAAAATTATGAAGATAATTGTTTAGAGCAGTTTTAGATGCACTGCAAAACTGAGGCAAAGGCACAGATTTCCCATAAACCTCTTGACCCTACACATGCATTCGCCTCTACTTTATCAACATCCCCTCAGTTACAACTGACAAACCTCCAATTACACATCACAATCACCAGAGTCCATAGTTTACATTACTTTTCACTCATGGCAACGTACAGTGTTTAACTTTGGAGAAATTTATAATAACATATGGGGCTTCCCTGTTGGCTAAGTGGTAAAGAATCCACCTGCCAAGTAGGATATGAGTGTTTGATCCCTGGGAAGATGCACTGGAGAAGGAAATGGCAATCTCCTCCAGTATTCTTTTCTGGGAAATCTCAAGGACAGAGGAGTTTGACAGGCTACAGTTCTTGAGGTCACAAACTCTATATTTGAGGTCACAAAGAGTTGGACGTGACTTAGGGACTGAGCATGAACAGAGCATTTTCACTGGCCAAAAAAGCAACTGTGCTCTATCTATACACCCTGTCATACTCTCTTCCCATCCCCTAGCAATGATTAGCACTGATTATTCTGACCATACAAGGAAGACAACCCAAAATGAGCTATTGAATTTACTAAAAAATACTGCTGAAGGTTCAAAACTTCAGCAAAAAGTTGCTGAAAAGAAAAAGCCTGCTGGGTCAGTTCTGTAACTGTCATCCAAACAACTTTATTGAGTATTTTGGAGACTGAGTTTCAAATACCTATATAACTTGTGCATTTTAAGACTAATTTTGTATTCTAAAGAACCAATCACAATGTAATATTGAATGTTCTACATGTGAAACTAAATATAACTTCTTTAGAGAAATAAAATCATATCACATTAAAAGATATAATACTTAGGAATGAGCCTAAATAATGAGGCTAAAGTCCTAAATCCTGAGAACTACAGACACAGATAAAGGAAATTGATATAAAGAAATGAAAATATGGAAATGGAGAATGATTCAAAGAAATGGAAACATACCCAGTGCTCTTAGAGTTGAAGGATTAATACTGTTAAAATGGCAATACTACAAAAAGCAACCTACAGATTCAATATTATCCCAATCAAATTAATCATGACATTTTTCACAGAATTACAATAACAATCCTAAATTGATATGAAACTGTAAAATACCCAGAATTTCCATACGAACCCTGAGGAAAAAGAACAAGGCTGGAGACATATTCAGTCCAGACTTCAGACAGTAACACAAAGTTACCAGAATGAAACAAATGTGGTGCTGGCACAAAAATATAGGTCAATGAAGAGAATACAGAGTCCAGAAAGAAAAGTCTATCATAAATTAATTATCAGCAAAAAAGGAGAGAATATACAACGCAGAAAAGACAGTCTCTTCAGCAAGAGGTGCTGGGAAAGCTGTATAGACTCATGTAAATCACTCACGCAATATACAAAAATAAACTCAGAATGGTTTAAAGACTTAAAGGTAAGACATGAAATCAAAAATTCCTATAGCACGGACAAAACATTCTCTGACATGAATTGTAGCAGTACTTTTTTTAAAATTTGTATTTTTTTATTTTATTATTTATTGTTGGCTATTCTGGGTTTTCACTGCTGCCACAGGCTTTTCTCTAGTTGCAGGGAGTGGGGGTTACTCTCTGCTTGAGATGAGCAGGCTTCTTGTTGCGGTGACATATCTTGTTGTGGAACTCAGGCTCTAGGGCTTCGTAGTTGCAGCACCTGGGCTCAATAGTTGTGGCTCATGGGCTTTGTTGCTCCGCAGTATGTGGGATCTTCCCAGATCAGAGGTCAAACCTGTGTCTTCTGCATTGGCAGGTGAACTCTTTACCACTGAGCTACCAGGGAAGCCCCAAATTATAGCAATACTTTTTAGATAAGGCAAAAGAAATACAAGTAGAAATAAATACATTGGATCAAGCGGAGACTGAGTTTCAAATACCTATATAACTTGTGCATTTTAAGACTAATTTTGTATTCTAAAGAACCAATCACAATGTAATATTGAATGTTCTACATGTGAAACTAAATATAACTTTTTAGAGAAATAAAATCATATCACATTAAAAGATATAATACTTAGGAATGAGCCTAAATAATGAGGCTAAAGTCCTAAATCCTGAGAACTACAGACACAGATAAAGGAAATTGATATAAAGAAATGAAAATATGGAAATGGAGAATGATTCAAAGAAATGGAAACATACCCAGTGCTCTTAGAGTTGAAGGATTAATACTGTTAAAATGGCAATACTACAAAAAGCAACCTACAGATTCAATATTATCCCAATCAAATTAATCATGACATTTTTCACAGAATTACAATAACAATCCTAAATTGATATGAAACTGTAAAATACCCAGAATTTCCATACGAACCCTGAGGAAAAAGAACAAGGCTGGAGACATATTCAGTCCAGACTTCAGACAGTAACACAAAGTTACCAGAATGAAACAAATGTGGTGCTGGCACAAAAATATAGGTCAATGAAGAGAATACAGAGTCCAGAAAGAAAAGTCTATCATAAATTAATTATCAGCAAAAAAGGAGAGAATATACAACGCAGAAAAGACAGTCTCTTCAGCAAGAGGTGCTGGGAAAGCTGTATAGACTCATGTAAATCACTCACGCAATATACAAAAATAAACTCAGAATGGTTTAAAGACTTAAAGGTAAGACATGAAATCAAAAATTCCTATAGCACGGACAAAACATTCTCTGACATGAATTGTAGCAGTACTTTTTTTAAAATTTGTATTTTTTTATTTTATTATTTATTGTTGGCTATTCTGGGTTTTCACTGCTGCCACAGGCTTTTCTCTAGTTGCAGGGAGTGGGGGTTACTCTCTGCTTGAGATGAGCAGGCTTCTTGTTGCGGTGACATATCTTGTTGTGGAACTCAGGCTCTAGGGCTTCGTAGTTGCAGCACCTGGGCTCAATAGTTGTGGCTCATGGGCTTTGTTGCTCCGCAGTATGTGGGATCTTCCCAGATCAGAGGTCAAACCTGTGTCTTCTGCATTGGCAGGTGAACTCTTTACCACTGAGCTACCAGGGAAGCCCCAAATTATAGCAATACTTTTTAGATAAGGCAAAAGAAATACAAGTAGAAATAAATACATTGGATCTAATCAAACTTAAAAACTTTTGCACAGCAAACAAAACCACAAATGAAATAAGAAAAAAAAAACAAAAAAAGAAATTTGATGGAGAAACTTCATTTTCAGTCCAGTGATTAAGACTTAGTCTTCTAATGCAGGGGGTGCAGGTTTGATCCCTGGTAGGAAAACTAAGTTACCACATGCCTCATGGTCAAAGAAACAACAACAACAACAAAGCCTAAAACAGAAACAACATTGGAATGAATTTAATGAATAGAGACTAAAAGAAGATACTTGTAAGTAATATGACCAAGAAGGTCTCAAATTCCAAAACATAGTAAAGGTTCATACAACTCAGTACACACACACACACACACACACAAAGACAATTCAATCAAAAATTGAGCAGGAGATCTAAATAGACACGTCTCCAAAGATAACTTGCAGGTGGCTGGCCAAGAGGCACATGAAAAGCCACTCAATATCCTTAATTATTAGAGAAGCGCAGGTCAAAACTGCCAGGAGTCACCACCTCACATTGGTCAGAATGGCTATCAAAAAGGTTATAAACATTAAATGCTGGAGAGGGTGTAGAGAAAAGGGAGCACTCCTATACTCTTGATGGGGATGTAAATTGGTGCAGCTACTGTAGAAAACATTATAGAGGTTCCCTAAAAATATAAAATTAATTTACCATATGACCCAGCAAATCCACCTTTGGGCATATATTCTAAAAAGATGAAGGTTCTAATTTGAAAGAATGCAGACATGCCAGTGTTCACAGCCTCACTATTTATAATAGCCAAGACATGAAAGCAATTTAAGTTTCGATCAACAGATAATGGAGAAAGAAGATGTAGATATATACAAGAGACTACTACTTCTTGTTGCGGTGACTACTGGGCTCATAGGGCTTCGTAGTTGCAGCACCTGGGCTCAATAGTTGTGGCTCATGGGCTTTGTTGCTCCGCAGTATGTGGGATCTTCCCAGATCAGAGGTCAAACCTGTGTCTTCTGCATTGGCAGGTGAACTCTTTACCACTGAGCTACCAGGGAAGCCCCAAATTATAGCAATACTTTTTAGATAAGGCAAAAGAAATACAAGTAGAAATAAATACATTGGATCTAATCAAACTTAAAAACTTTTGCACAGCAAACAAAACCACAAATGAAATAAGAAAAAAAAAACAAAAAAAGAAATTTGATGGAGAAACTTCATTTTCAGTCCAGTGATTAAGACTTAGTCTTCTAATGCAGGGGGTGCAGGTTTGATCCCTGGTAGGAAAACTAAGTTACCACATGCCTCATGGTCAAAGAAACAACAACAACAACAAAGCCTAAAACAGAAACAACATTGGAATGAATTTAATGAATAGAGACTAAAAGAAGATACTTGTAAGTAATATGACCAAGAAGGTCTCAAATTCCAAAACATAGTAAAGGTTCATACAACTCAGTACACACACACACACACACACACAAAGACAATTCAATCAAAAATTGAGCAGGAGATCTAAATAGACACGTCTCCAAAGATAACTTGCAGGTGGCTGGCCAAGAGGCACATGAAAAGCCACTCAATATCCTTAATTATTAGAGAAGCGCAGGTCAAAACTGCCAGGAGTCACCACCTCACATTGGTCAGAATGGCTATCAAAAAGGTTATAAATATTAAATGCTGGAGAGGGTGTAGAGAAAAGGGAGCACTCCTATACTCTTGATGGGGATGTAAATTGGTGCAGCTACTGTAGAAAACATTATAGAGGTTCCCTAAAAATATAAAATTAATTTACCATATGACCCAGCAAATCCACCTTTGGGCATATATTCTAAAAAGATGAAGGTTCTAATTTGAAAGAATGCAGACATGCCAGTGTTCACAGCCTCACTATTTATAATAGCCAAGACATGAAAGCAATTTAAGTTTCGATCAACAGATAATGGAGAAAGAAGATGTAGATATATACAAGAGACTACTACTTCACCATTAAAAGGAATTAAATACTGCCATTTATAGCAACATAAGGCCTAGAAAATATCATACTATGAGACGTGATTTAGAGAGAGAGAGACCAGTATGATACCACTTACATGTGGTCTCCAAAAACATAATGCAAATGAACCTATTTACAAAACAGAAATAAATTCAAAGACATAAAAAACAAACTTATAGGGAAGACTGGGGTGAGGGAGATGAATTAGGAATATGTGATTGACAGATACAAACCACTATATATAAAATAAACAATAATAATTTACTTTATAACACCAGGGACTATATTCAATATCTTTTAATAACTTATGATGGAAAAGTATCTGAAAAAAATTTATGGAACTGAAGCACTCTGCTGTACATCTGAAACTAACACAAATTGTAAATAAATTATACTTCAGTGTTTCCATTTTGAGCCTCATTTTCTTCACCTATAAAGTTATTATTTTGGACAATCCTTTTTTTAAAGACTATTTTGAGAAATAAACTGCCATAAATTTCAACTGAGTGTGAAGCATACCCTGACCTCTTACTAGGCCCTCGTTCAATTTGGGTTCAGATTTCAACCTTCACATTCATCACCCTCAGGATTCAAATTTCAAACTGATTTTAGTTCAGTTCTAGTTTAAAAAAAAATTATTATTACTAAAGACAACATAGTTCAATGTTAATTGTTTATGAGCCTTAAGCAACGCTCCCAAACAGCAGGAGACACACAGATAAAGCCACTGAAGACATCACTTTCTATTTAATAATTTAAACTAAATAAATGAAAGGTTTTAGAGGAACTGTTTAAGACCCAAATATCTGTATGCTTTTTGTTGGAGAAGGCATTACTAATTTGCTCTGGGAAAAGCTGTACTTTATTGGACATGATCTTTTTCCCTGTGCAGATTTCCTCTTGCTAAGCACAGGTACACAAAGAGAATGCTGGTTTAATGTTCTGGAAAAGGCTGTCTGTTCCTCCTGAGCTCAGCTCATGCATCTTAATGCAGCATCAGGTTTCCTGTAGACGACCACATTTCAGGCCCTTTGACAAAAGCCATCTTTAAAAAAAAGAACGTGATGTTCAAGAGGAGGAGGTGGCTTGAATAATTAAACAACTACATATAGGCCTAGGAAATATTAAGGAACAATAGTGTGTGTTGGGGAATTTTATATACTCTAGCTTGACATCCGTTTCCCCCTTACATAATTGGCTACTTGGCTATAGCAATAGTTCATGCGTTGTGAGGGTGAGACGGCAATTACAATGGAGTTAGTAAGTACTTTAATTAAAGCTAAACCAGCTTACTGACAATCAGGTATCTTCAAATGTTTTTGAAAGCTCAAATAAGTTACGCTTTCTTTGGAATATTGAACTGATATTTAAAAAAATATGAAGGAACACTCTATCTCTGATATTTTTAAATAAATCTGTCATAAACAAGAACTGTTCAGCTAGCTATGTATTTCCTTTAAAAATATGATAGGCTTTAACAATCCCTTTGTAAAGAGAAAGGCAAAAAAGCAGGCACAGGGTGTCTGAGGTTTTTGTGATACCATGTGAAGAATCAACACTTATAAATTCATTTGGCATCTCCACAGACTCCATCCCACTTTTTAATCAGGAACATCTCCACCAGCAACTCTGTGCAGCTATCCATATCAGGCGAATAGCCCATGGAGGAACTTTTGTTTTCCTTAATTGCAAAGCTTCTGCTTAGACATCTATAATAATCTGTAGACTTCTTGCTGTTTCTAAAACATGTTTGCCTTTAAGTTTCTTCACCTTTTTTGGCATAACAATGTGCTTGCTTACAAAAACCTGTAATTAGATCACGGTGTAGTTTACCCACTTTAAGTGAAGTAAAGGTTTTAGAGGAACTGTTTAAGACCCAAATATCTGTATGCTTTTTGTTGGAGAAGGCATTACTAATTTGCTCTGGGAAAAGCTGTACTTTATTGGACATGATCTTTTTCCCTGTGCAGATTTCCTCTTGCTAAGCACAGGTACACAAAGAGAATGCTGGTTTAATGTTCTGGAAAAGGCTGTCTGTTCCTCCTGAGCTCAGCTCATGCATCTTAATGCAGCATCAGGTTTCCTGTAGACGACCACATTTCAGGCCCTTTGACAAAAGCCATCTTTAAAAAAAAGAACGTGATGTTCAAGAGGAGGAGGTGGCTTGAATAATTAAACAACTACATATAGGCCTAGGAAATATTAAGGAACAATAGTGTGTGTTGGGGAATTTTATATACTCTAGCTTGACATCCGTTTCCCCCTTACATAATTGGCTACTTGGCTATAGCAATAGTTCATGCGTTGTGAGGGTGAGACGGCAATTACAATGGAGTTAGTAAGTACTTTAATTAAAGCTAAACCAGCTTACTGACAATCAGGTATCTTCAAATGTTTTTGAAAGCTCAAATAAGTTACGCTTTCTTTGGAATATTGAACTGATATTTAAAAAAATATGAAGGAACACTCTATCTCTGATATTTTTAAATAAATCTGTCATAAACAAGAACTGTTCAGCTAGCTATGTATTTCCTTTAAAAATATGATAGGCTTTAACAATCCCTTTGTAAAGAGAAAGGCAAAAAAGCAGGCACAGGGTGTCTGAGGTTTTTGTGATACCATGTGAAGAATCAACACTTATAAATTCATTTGGCATCTCCACAGACTCCATCCCACTTTTTAATCAGGAACATCTCCACCAGCAACTCTGTGCAGCTATCCATATCAGGCGAATAGCCCATGGAGGAACTTTTGTTTTCCTTAATTGCAAAGCTTCTGCTTAGACATCTATAATAATCTGTAGACTTCTTGCTGTTTCTAAAACATGTTTGCCTTTAAGTTTCTTCACCTTTTTTGGCATAACAATGTGCTTGCTTACAAAAACCTGTAATTAGATCACGGTGTAGTTTACCCACTTTAAGTGAAGTAAATGTTTGAAATCTCTTATGTAAAATTAAATAGCGCTGTTTTGTTATTGACTCTAGGAGGCCTGAGTTTTGCGTTTATTAATGCAGTGCACTGAGTTTTGCTTTGAAGAAATATCTAAGGAAGAAGGAAGTGGAGGCTCCGGGGCTTGTTTCCCAAAGGGATACTTTCTTGCAATAGCTGTGATGGTGAGCTCATTGTTATATGGGCACTTTACATCAGTTTAGCAGAGATGCTGAGCTGCCACTGAGTATTCACGATATGTTTTATATTCTTTCAGCATTTATGGAAATATGTACTGTGGCTGAGACTCTATATGACTCATTTGATAGAAGGAATGGGGCTACAAAGCAATGATTCCTATTCTCTGGACATTAATAGTCTGATAATAGTTGTAAAGTAACCCGCTAACGGGTGAGGCATCTCTGCTATCACTGTAGCACCTTGAAAATGATTTACCATTTTGCTTCCATATTTACCGTATTGCTTCCGCATATACACTTTCAAAGGAAATATACTTAGGATAATCCCATGGGAAGAGTCGAAAAGAGGGGATGCATTCTAGGCAGAAGCAATTCAGGAAATCAGAACCTGTCAGTTACTGGGAATTCAGAGAAATATGCAATGTGGAACGTGCCTTTTGGAGCAGAGCCGCAGAGCTGGAAAAGCTGACTGCCTTTGAGATTGTTAGTAGTTCTGTTTTCTTTTAAACAGTGCCCAACCTTTCTGGCTTCACTACTACTAATCTTACTTTTATTCTAAACTAGTTAATTGGGACAACTGCTGGACTCTAGATATCCTCTGTTAGCGGTATAGTAAGAAAATTCCTATGACTCATTCCTTGATTTTAGTTAAGAATTTAATAAGTAGGAAAACCATTAATTTTTGTTGCTAGCTATCATGGCGAATAGCCCATGGAGGAACTTTTGTTTTCCTTAATTGCAAAGCTTCTGCTTAGACATCTATAATAATCTGTAGACTTCTTGCTGTTTCTAAAACATGTTTGCCTTTAAGTTTCTTCACCTTTTTTGGCATAACAATGTGCTTGCTTACAAAAACCTGTAATTAGATCACGGTGTAGTTTACCCACTTTAAGTGAAGTAAATGTTTGAAATCTCTTATGTAAAATTAAATAGCGCTGTTTTGTTATTGACTCTAGGAGGCCTGAGTTTTGCGTTTATTAATGCAGTGCACTGAGTTTTGCTTTGAAGAAATATCTAAGGAAGAAGGAAGTGGAGGCTCCGGGGCTTGTTTCCCAAAGGGATACTTTCTTGCAATAGCTGTGATGGTGAGCTCATTGTTATATGGGCACTTTACATCAGTTTAGCAGAGATGCTGAGCTGCCACTGAGTATTCACGATATGTTTTATATTCTTTCAGCATTTATGGAAATATGTACTGTGGCTGAGACTCTATATGACTCATTTGATAGAAGGAATGGGGCTACAAAGCAATGATTCCTATTCTCTGGACATTAATAGTCTGATAATAGTTGTAAAGTAACCCGCTAACGGGTGAGGCATCTCTGCTATCACTGTAGCACCTTGAAAATGATTTACCATTTTGCTTCCATATTTACCGTATTGCTTCCGCATATACACTTTCAAAGGAAATATACTTAGGATAATCCCATGGGAAGAGTCGAAAAGAGGGGATGCATTCTAGGCAGAAGCAATTCAGGAAATCAGAACCTGTCAGTTACTGGGAATTCAGAGAAATATGCAATGTGGAACGTGCCTTTTGGAGCAGAGCCGCAGAGCTGGAAAAGCTGACTGCCTTTGAGATTGTTAGTAGTTCTGTTTTCTTTTAAACAGTGCCCAACCTTTCTGGCTTCACTACTACTAATCTTACTTCTTTTATTCTAAACTAGTTAATTGGGACAACTGCTGGACTCTAGATATCCTCTGTTAGCGGTATAGTAAGAAAATTCCTATGACTCATTCCTTGATTTTAGTAAAATAATAATAGGACCATTTTACCAATGCATGTCAGTAGACTATTCCCATCAGACAAACAATACCAATCTGTCAGAAATGGCATTTGAAATGAAATTCAGACCCACTTCATTCTTGCTACATATTTTCTTCCTTGCCTCCCCATACCTAAGAATATGTACGAAAAAAGATAGCATTTGAAAAGATTCTCTGCTAGTTCTGTCATTTTTCCCAGTTCATGTGTTCAGCAAGGAATTATGGATATTTGTAAGTTTACTTTCACATGCAGGGATAGATATTCAAGCCATGGGTCATTAGTGTGAATTTTCAAAGATGATTTATCTTTTAAAAGAAATCTTCATGCTTCTCATGATCTACAAAGGCTCCATCTTCCCATAGTAAGTTCAGCTTTTACTGATTTTAACAGCCCTCTTTTTAAAAATATTGCTTTTGAAAAATATTTTAAAACAGTTTTGGATGTTTTCTGAATTTGCCAAAGATGCATTTCCTTTTCTCTTAAACGATATCAGGGAGAATGAGGCAAGAATACTCAGCTCTGATTTCTCTAAAAGAAAGTCCATTCTAAGTTGTATAGATGTCAACTAGTATCTTATGCAGAACATGTATAGTTTGAAAATTAACATGGTGACTCTTCTAAGACAAGAGATAGTTCTTCAGATTTAGACAAAATATTAAATGAGCACAGGAGGTACACAATGATATAGTTGTTGATTAAGGTGTAGAGCTCTAGTATTCTTGCCTGCAAAATCCTGTGGACACAGGAGCCTGGCTGGCTACAGTCCACAGGGTCACAAGAGAGTCGGACATGTTTACCGTTCCGATACACTTTCAAAAAAAAGGGGAAGGGGGGCATTCTAGGCAGAAGCAATTCAGGAAATCAGAACCTGTCAGTTACTGGGAATTCAGAGAAATATGCAATGTGGAACGTGCCTTTTGGAGCAGAGCCGCAGAGCTGGAAAAGCTGACTGCCTTTGAGATTGTTAGTAGTTCTGTTTTCTTTTAAACAGTGCCCAACCTTTCTGGCTTCACTACTACTAATCTTACTTCTTTTATTCTAAACTAGTTAATTGGGACAACTGCTGGACTCTAGATATCCTCTGTTAGCGGTATAGTAAGAAAATTCCTATGACTCATTCCTTGATTTTAGTAAAATAATAATAGGACCATTTTACCAATGCATGTCAGTAGACTATTCCCATCAGACAAACAATACCAATCTGTCAGAAATGGCATTTGAAATGAAATTCAGACCCACTTCATTCTTGCTACATATTTTCTTCCTTGCCTCCCCATACCTAAGAATATGTACGAAAAAAGATAGCATTTGAAAAGATTCTCTGCTAGTTCTGTCATTTTTCCCAGTTCATGTGTTCAGCAAGGAATTATGGATATTTGTAAGTTTACTTTCACATGCAGGGATAGATATTCAAGCCATGGGTCATTAGTGTGAATTTTCAAAGATGATTTATCTTTTAAAAGAAATCTTCATGCTTCTCATGATCTACAAAGGCTCCATCTTCCCATAGTAAGTTCAGCTTTTACTGATTTTAACAGCCCTCTTTTTAAAAATATTGCTTTTGAAAAATATTTTAAAACAGTTTTGGATGTTTTCTGAATTTGCCAAAGATGCATTTCCTTTTCTCTTAAACGATATCAGGGAGAATGAGGCAAGAATACTCAGCTCTGATTTCTCTAAAAGAAAGTCCATTCTAAGTTGTATAGATGTCAACTAGTATCTTATGCAGAACATGTATAGTTTGAAAATTAACATGGTGACTCTTCTAAGACAAGAGATAGTTCTTCAGATTTAGACAAAATATTAAATGAGCACAGGAGGTACACAATGATATAGTTGTTGATTAAGGTGTAGAGCTCTAGTATTCTTGCCTGCAAAATCCTGTGGACACAGGAGCCTGGCTGGCTACAGTCCACAGGGTCACAAGAGAGTCGGACATGACTTACCTACTAACTAATAAAAACAGAAACTTAGATAAACAGAGAGAATGAAGCAGAATATTCCTGTCTTCGGAGTTAGTGAGTTAGGAAAAAAATGCTTAGCAAAGTCTTAGAAGCTGTGTCCTGAGAAAATTGATGTGGTTTAAAATACAGTCTAGATAATAAGGCATGCAGCCTGAAGTCAGTTTGACACTTTAACCTAATTTGTCATAAATGAACTTAAACACCTTGGATTTTACTGTCATTTACTTTATGTAGCTCTTACACATTTATGTTACATAAATATCATCTCTTCAGAACAGAAAGTGAACTTGTATATTTTGGTGTGATCCTCAATCAGTGTAAATTATCAATGTCCAAAAAATGATTCAATGTATTATTAATCAGTTATGGGCAACTATTTATATTCTTTTGGAGGAGGGGAGAGAGGGGGGCGGGAGGGCCACTTCTATTGGTCTTTCATTTATCTATTTTCATCCATCTTTGTTCATCGCAGTGGCCACTGTTGTCGCAGAGCACCGACTCTGGGTGCATGCGCCCCAGAGCTCCGGCTCGGTAATTGGACACATCGGTCCAGCCGCTCTGCGGCATGTGGGATCTTCCCAGGCCAGGGATTGAATTGGCGCCCCTTGCACTGCAAGGTGGTGTCCTCACCCACTGGACCGCCAGGGAAGCCCTATGGGCAACTATTAATCAACATTTAATACTCATCAAAGTATAAGGTTTGCTAAGGTCTAGACTGTCCAAATATGGACTGCACTGACCATGTGTAAGAGGTTTTGTATAAAGGGCATTATGGCAATGACAGGGAATCTAGTGGGGACACAGTCTCAAAAAGAAATACATCTTTCAAATATGTAATGATACAGATCACATTTGTAGTCCTATTAAAGATAATCTTTCACTGCAAAAACTGAGGTTTGTGGAAGTTAAGTGATTTGTTGAAATGAATTAAGATTGAAATTTTAAGTCACATCAAGCACTGGGGCCATGGCACATGTGAAAAGTAAAGTGAGAATATCATGAGATGGCATACATGAGTGCTTAAGTTGCTCAGTCGTACCTGATTCATTGCAACCCTATGGACTACATCCCGCCAGGCTCCTCTGTCCATAGGATTTCCCAGGCAAGAATACTGGTGTGGGTTTCCATGCTCCCCTCCAGAGGATGTTCCCAATCCAGGGATCAAGTCCTTGTCTCTAACCTCTACCTGCACTGGTAGGTTGGTACTTCACCACTATTACCACATAGCATCAATTACTTTAAAATTTTAAAAAATAAATTAAAAATACAGAATCCATAACTGTTCAGAGGTTATAAGCTAACATGCTAAGCATGTCACTTTGTTCAAAGTATCTCTTTAAAAGGAAGATTAAAGCAAGGTAATTGTGAATGTGTTGGGGTGGAGAGCAAAAATTTAGGAAAAGCAAGAATACAGTGTGGAACTGCAGAGGTTCCCAAGGGCAAGATTCTTTTGTGATAAATTTTGACATTTCTACACCATCCCACAGGCGTCTCTTTTATACATTTCAAAACTCATGGTTATAGTCAATTGCTGCTGCAGGCTCAATTATCTCCAGTTACGTTTTCATCTCTTCCTTTCACTGATCCCTGGAATGTCTAGCTGTCAAACCAACCTGCTCTGACTGTTATTGGCCAGCGGGAACTGGCTAGTCAAAAGTATTAAACTTCTCTTCCATTAATCAACATTTAATACTCATCAAAGTATAAGGTTTGCTAAGGTCTAGACTGTCCAAATATGGACTGCACTGACCATGTGTAAGAGGTTTTGTATAAAGGGCATTATGGCAATGACAGGGAATCTAGTGGGGACACAGTCTCAAAAAGAAATACATCTTTCAAATATGTAATGATACAGATCACATTTGTAGTCCTATTAAAGATAATCTTTCACTGCAAAAACTGAGGTTTGTGGAAGTTAAGTGATTTGTTGAAATGAATTAAGATTGAAATTTTAAGTCACATCAAGCACTGGGGCCATGGCACATGTGAAAAGTAAAGTGAGAATATCATGAGATGGCATACATGAGTGCTTAAGTTGCTCAGTCGTACCTGATTCATTGCAACCCTATGGACTACATCCCGCCAGGCTCCTCTGTCCATAGGATTTCCCAGGCAAGAATACTGGTGTGGGTTTCCATGCTCCCCTCCAGAGGATGTTCCCAATCCAGGGATCAAGTCCTTGTCTCTAACCTCTACCTGCACTGGTAGGTTGGTACTTCACCACTATTACCACATAGCATCAATTACTTTAAAATTTTAAAAAATAAATTAAAAATACAGAATCCATAACTGTTCAGAGGTTATAAGCTAACATGCTAAGCATGTCACTTTGTTCAAAGTATCTCTTTAAAAGGAAGATTAAAGCAAGGTAATTGTGAATGTGTTGGGGTGGAGAGCAAAAATTTAGGAAAAGCAAGAATACAGTGTGGAACTGCAGAGGTTCCCAAGGGCAAGATTCTTTTGTGATAAATTTTGACATTTCTACACCATCCCACAGGCGTCTCTTTTATACATTTCAAAACTCATGGTTATAGTCAATTGCTGCTGCAGGCTCAATTATCTCCAGTTACGTTTTCATCTCTTCCTTTCACTGATCCCTGGAATGTCTAGCTGTCAAACCAACCTGCTCTGACTGTTATTGGCCAGCGGGAACTGGCTAGTCAAAAGTATTAAACTTCTCTTCCATTCATTTCCATTTTAAATACCATTTCAAATATGAATTTGAACCTCAAAAGACAGATCGGTCTTAAAAAAAAAATCTCTGTGCGTCATCCTCAAGTCAATAGCGATTTTCCTGTAATATAACCATACACAGTTTCACAACATAGTTTTTAGTACACGCCCAGATCTCTTTGTACCCTTTTATTCATTCCTTTTAAATCTAGTTCTCTTGTTTCAACCGCCTATGCAGATACGACATTTCAGAGCTTTATGTCTAAACTGTAAGCTTAGAAATGCATGTTAAATTTTGCAAATGATTTATGGATTATAGGGTAGAATAATGCATGTTATTGTGTGAAGGGTTCAGGGAGGGCCATTTATGAACTGTTAAGGACAAACAGGTGTAGCTATTTTCTCCAACCTTGGCACTTTTCCTTTTAACCTTCTGAAAGTCACTATGTAATATTTCAAAATTTGTATTTTCCTTGAGGGAAAAATTTAAGTCACATAACTAGGTCATAATATTCAAATGTTCAAGTGTATTTTTTTTCTGTGTGATTTATAATAGTGCCTGCATTCATAATGTGCAATTTATCAGATATGACGCAAAATTTTATGCCAGTTTTAGTGTTTATTTTTTACGTCTTTAATGGAAGAAGGAAAATTGGTTGTTGAGAGTAGAACAAGCTGATAATAATTTCTTCACGGCATCTCTATGAGGCATCACTTATTTCCGCTTTTAAGCTGCCAACCTAATTACATTCTTTTTACCCCCATGTAGAGATTAGTATAGAAGCCCAAGGGTAACGTTTTGTTTATTCTGCTCTCAATATACTATTTGTCTTACTACCCTCTGTTGTCATTCTCACCAGCAAAATACCTTACATAAATTTGACTCCTTCACAGGTTGAAAAGTATGTCAGGGTTTTCCATTTTATTGAAGCACAGTTGATGTGCTACTTTCATCCTTTCCCAAAGGCGTCTCTTTTATACATTTCAAAACTCATGGTTATAGTCAATTGCTGCTGCAGGCTCAATTATCTCCAGTTACGTTTTCATCTCTTCCTTTCACTGATCCCTGGAATGTCTAGCTGTCAAACCAACCTGCTCTGACTGTTATTGGCCAGCGGGAACTGGCTAGTCAAAAGTATTAAACTTCTCTTCCATTCATTTCCATTTTAAATACCATTTCAAATATGAATTTGAACCTCAAAAGACAGATCGGTCTTAAAAAAAAAATCTCTGTGCGTCATCCTCAAGTCAATAGCGATTTTCCTGTAATATAACCATACACAGTTTCACAACATAGTTTTTAGTACACGCCCAGATCTCTTTGTACCCTTTTATTCATTCCTTTTAAATCTAGTTCTCTTGTTTCAACCGCCTATACAGATACGACATTTCAGAGCTTTATGTCTAAACTGTAAGCTTAGAAATGCATGTTAAATTTTGCAAATGATTTATGGATTATAGGGTAGAATAATGCATGTTATTGTGTGAAGGGTTCAGGGAGGGCCATTTATGAACTGTTAAGGACAAACAGGTGTAGCTATTTTCTCCAACCTTGGCACTTTTCCTTTTAACCTTCTGAAAGTCACTATGTAATATTTCAAAATTTGTATTTTCCTTGAGGGAAAAATTTAAGTCACATAACTAGGTCATAATATTCAAATGTTCAAGTGTATTTTTTTTCTGTGTGATTTATAATAGTGCCTGCATTCATAATGTGCAATTTATCAGATATGACGCAAAATTTTATGCCAGTTTTAGTGTTTATTTTTTACGTCTTTAATGGAAGAAGGAAAATTGGTTGTTGAGAGTAGAACAAGCTGATAATAATTTCTTCACGGCATCTCTATGAGGCATCACTTATTTCCGCTTTTAAGCTGCCAACCTAATTACATTCTTTTTACCCCCATGTAGAGATTAGTATAGAAGCCCAAGGGTAACGTTTTGTTTATTCTGCTCTCAATATACTATTTGTCTTACTACCCTCTGTTGTCATTCTCACCAGCAAAATACCTTACATAAATTTGACTCCTTCACAGGTTGAAAAGTATGTCAGGGTTTTCCCCCCATTTTTATTGAAGCACAGTTGATGTGCAATATTGTATAAGGTACAAGTGTACAACAAAGTGAATCACAATTTTAAAGGTCATAGTGCGTACATAGTTACTACAAAATAATGGCAATATCCCTATGTTGTACAATTTATCTTTGCAGTTTATTTTATACACATACACACACACACACACACACACATATATATGTGTGTATATATATATATATATATATATATATATATATATATATATATATATTTGTACCTCTTAATCTCCTGACTGTATCTTGCCTCTATTCTTTTCCTCTCCCAACTGGTAACCACTATATTTGTTCTTTGAGTCTCTTTCCTTTTTGTTATATTTAAATAGTTCATTTCATTTTTTTATATTCTACATACAAGTGATATCATTCTTGTTTTTCTCTGACATATTTCATATAACATAACATCCTTCAAGTTCATGTTATAACAAATATAAAAATTTCATTGTTGTTCATGGCTGAGTAGTATTCCATGTTATTGCAAGTGGCACATTTTCATTATCCTTATGGCTAATTAGTATTCAACTATAAATATATACCACATCTTTTGTTATCCATGCTTCTGTTGATGGAGATTTGAGTTGTTTCCTTAACTGGCAACTGAAATAATGCTGCAATAAGCACTGATGTGTGTGTGTTTTTTTTGAATTCATGTTTTTGCTTATTTTAGATACATACCCAGGTGTGGAATTGCTGTTTCTAGTTTTTTGAGAAACCTCCATACTGTTTTCCATCAGATATGACGCAAATTTTATGCCAGTTTTAGTGTTTATTTTTTACGTCTTTAATGGAAGAAGGAAAATTGGTTGTTGAGAGTAGAACAAGCTGATAATAATTTCTTCACGGCATCTCTATGAGGCATCACTTATTTCCGCTTTTAAGCTGCCAACCTAATTACATTCTTTTTACCCCCATGTAGAGATTAGTATAGAAGCCCAAGGGTAACGTTTTGTTTATTCTGCTCTCAATATACTATTTGTCTTACTACCCTCTGTTGTCATTCTCACCAGCAAAATACCTTACATAAATTTGACTCCTTCACAGGTTGAAAAGTATGTCAGGGTTTTCCCCCCATTTTTATTGAAGCACAGTTGATGTGCAATATTGTATAAGGTACAAGTGTACAACAAAGTGAATCACAATTTTAAAGGTCATAGTGCGTACATAGTTACTACAAAATAATGGCAATATCCCTATGTTGTACAATTTATCTTTGCAGTTTATTTTATACACATACACACACACACACACACACACATATATATGTGTGTATATATATATATATATATATATATATATATATATATATATATATTTGTACCTCTTAATCTCCTGACTGTATCTTGCCTCTATTCTTTTCCTCTCCCAACTGGTAACCACTATATTTGTTCTTTGAGTCTCTTTCCTTTTTGTTATATTTAAATAGTTCATTTCATTTTTTTATATTCTACATACAAGTGATATCATTCTTGTTTTCTCTGACATATTTCATATAACATAACATCCTTCAAGTTCATGTTATAACAAATATAAAAATTTCATTGTTGTTCATGGCTGAGTAGTATTCCATGTTATTGCAAGTGGCACATTTTCATTATCCTTATGGCTAATTAGTATTCAACTATAAATATATACCACATCTTTTGTTATCCATGCTTCTGTTGATGGAGATTTGAGTTGTTTCCTTAACTGGCAACTGAAATAATGCTGCAATAAGCACTGATGTGTGTGTGTTTTTTTTGAATTCATGTTTTTGCTTATTTTAGATACATACCCAGGTGTGGAATTGCTGTTTCTAGTTTTTTGAGAAACCTCCATACTGTTTTCCATCATGGCTGTGTCCATCTGCATTCTTACCAACAGTATATTAGAGTATCCTTTTTCTCCTAACATTTTAATTATAGCCATTCTGACAGGTGTGAAGCCATAGCTCACAGTGGTTTTAATTTGCATTTCCCCTGTGATTAATAAGGTTGAGCATCTTTTCATACATCTGTTAGCCACCTGAATATCTTCCTTTGAAAGCGTCTATTTTTCAGCCCATTTTTAAGTTTGGGTTGTTTGTTTTCCTGATGTTGAGTTATATGAGATATTTGCATATTTTGGATATTAACCCTTTATTGGTCATATCACTTGCAAATATTGTCTCCCATTAAATAGGTTTTCTTTTCATTTTGTCAATAGTTTACTTTGCTGTGCAAAAAATTTTAAATTTAATTAGGTCCTATTTATTTATGTTGTTTCTATCTGCTTTAGGAGACAAATGCATGAAAAATATTGCTACAATTTATGTAAGGAAGTGTTCTGTGCTTTCCTCAAAGATTTTAATTTTTTCCCTCTGGCTGAAAACCATCATATTCATTAAATGGCCATCACTGAACATCTGATCAGGAAGAAATATTACATTTTGAGCTCCTATGGCTAATCATTTCCATATGATATTTGCTATATAATGGGCTGAGCAGTGCTTTAGTTGTAACTAAAGTTATGACACACTTTTACTTCATTGCATGATTGATGAGATGATGATATTAATGGAGAGGGCAAAGACCATGGGAAACAGCTCAGCCATCAAAGACTTCTTGAAACACTGTAATTATTTGCCAATACCAATTATTATATACACATAAATAAGTAGCTCAGAAGCTTTCTTCCAACACATCTATTCAAGGGTAAGTCACACATCAGGCATGTCATTCTTTGAAAGTCTAAGACTCAGCGGTTTCTTTTTTGGTATGTTTCCTTATTTGCAATAAGCACTGATGTGTGTGTTTTTTTTGAATTCATGTTTTTGCTTATTTTAGATACATACCCAGGTGTGGAATTGCTGTTTCTAGTTTTTTGAGAAACCTCCATACTGTTTTCCATCATGGCTGTGTCCATCTGCATTCTTACCAACAGTATATTAGAGTATCCTTTTTCTCCTAACATTTTAATTATAGCCATTCTGACAGGTGTGAAGCCATAGCTCACAGTGGTTTTAATTTGCTTTTCCCCTGTGATTAATAAGGTTGAGCATCTTTTCATACATCTGTTAGCCACCTGAATATCTTCCTTTGAAAGCGTCTATTTTTCAGCCCATTTTTAAGTTTGGGTTGTTTGTTTTCCTGATGTTGAGTTATATGAGATATTTGCATATTTTGGATATTAACCCTTTATTGGTCATATCACTTGCAAATATTGTCTCCCATTAAATAGGTTTTCTTTTCATTTTGTCAATAGTTTACTTTGCTGTGCAAAAAATTTTAAATTTAATTAGGTCCTATTTATTTATGTTGTTTCTATCTGCTTTAGGAGACAAATGCATGAAAAATATTGCTACAATTTATGTAAGGAAGTGTTCTGTGCTTTCCTCAAAGATTTTAATTTTTTCCCTCTGGCTGAAAACCATCATATTCATTAAATGGCCATCACTGAACATCTGATCAGGAAGAAATATTACATTTTGAGCTCCTATGGCTAATCATTTCCATATGATATTTGCTATATAATGGGCTGAGCAGTGCTTTAGTTGTAACTAAAGTTATGACACACTTTTACTTCATTGCATGATTGATGAGATGATGATATTAATGGAGAGGGCAAAGACCATGGGAAACAGCTCAGCCATCAAAGACTTCTTGAAACACTGTAATTATTTGCCAATACCAATTATTATATACACATAAATAAGTAGCTCAGAAGCTTTCTTCCAACACATCTATTCAAGGGTAAGTCACACATCAGGCATGTCATTCTTTGAAAGTCTAAGACTCAGCGGTTTCTGGTATGTTTTCTGTTCCAGGACCAAAATTCTGTCAATGCCCTGAATAAGCAAAGAAATGGAATCTTCATTAGTGCAGTCACAATTAAACACCAGCTGCCAACCTTCTGATTTTAAACAGTGAGAACCACTAAAAAATGGAGCCATAAGATAATGTGTTGATATTGTTTAAGACACAAATCTGTAGTTTGTTGTTACAGAAACAAAGCCATTTGACCAGCAAGTTTCTACCAAAAAAAAATCTGGTGAGTTTCATAAGGGTTCCCTTGGCTATAACAAGCTGCATAACTGACTGCAATTATTTGATCAAGCATATAATTCTAACCAAGATATTTAAAATGAAGTCAGGTGCCCAAGATAATTCAAGCATTCAGAGATTAGGACAGTGCCATCTTATGTTGTTGTTCATTCACTAAGTGCTGTTTGTGACCCCATGGACTGAGGCACACCAGGCTTTTCTGTCCTTCAATGTCTCCTGGAGTTTGTTCAAATTCGTCTCCAGTGAGTAAGTGATGCTATCTAACCATCTCATCCCCTGCCAAAGCCCCGCCCCCACCACTTCTCCCTTTGCCTTCCATCTTTCCCAAGATCTTTTCCAGCAAAATGACTCTTCATGTCAAGTGTCCAAAGTTTTGGAGCTTCAGCTTTAGCATCACTCCTTCCAATGAATAGTCAAGGTTGATTTCCCTTAGGATTGACTGGTTTGATCTCCTTGCTGTCCAAGGGACTCTCAAGAGTCTTCTCCAGCACTATAATTCAAAAGCATCAATCTTTGATGCTCAGCCCTCTTTATGGATCAACTTTCACATCTGTACATGACTACTACAAAGACCATAGTTTTGACTATATGGCTCTTTATCAGCAAAATGATAAACCTCAATGTTATCAGCAGCTAGATTGGAAATTAAACATGTATAAAAGGAAGTTTATAGGCTGTGGATTAGTAAAATATATGACTGTGATTTGGGAAACAGTGTCCTCCATGGCATTTGAGTCTTCTGTGCTGTGATACAAACCACATGTGGTTAACAGAGATTCCATTTTGATGCCTGATAATATTGCCCCGAGTATGTGGAAATACTGCTATATTTAGCTGTTAATCTATTTCAATCCATCAATTTGAATATTCATTAAAACCTGTCAACAAGATAAAATGCAAATAAATAAGAAGAAAATTTGCAAGGGTGTTGATAAATGCATGACACTGGTAAACTAATGACATAAAATTTATTAAATCAAGTTTAGATCCAATTAAATTCTTTCTAAGATTTTCAGTGTTATTTCTCAAGGTATTTCTGTGTTTAAGAGTATTCAAACCTATTTATTTATATCTCCATTTCCTTCTTAGATTCTGTCTTAATAACTCTAGCACATGATGCCTTTAGGAAGAATTTTGTATCATTATGAGCTATCATTATGCAGAAAACACTCAGGTTTATGTCTCTCTATTTGGTAATTTAGCTTTGGCAACAGATGATCTGATTCAGAGTCCATCTACAGTGAATAATTGAATGTCAGAAATGTTTTAAATTAAATTCTGACAAAGATGAAGTGCTTTGTGGAGAAATCTTAATGTTTGTTAAACTCCTGTCCTCTTCCTCATGGCCTCTTAATGACTGCAATCTTGTATCTGCTTTTCCAAAGAAAAGCCAGCATGCTGTTTAAGATTCTGTGGTAGGGAGCCTTCAGGCACATTAAATCTCTTCCTCTGTGTTCTTTCACCATCATAAGTATATTTTAAGTGTAAAATTAAAAGTATAGTAATGAAAAGAGGGGTTTTGATAGGATGGCATAATTAGCGTTAATTTATATTTCATTGCTTCTTAATAGATATAGATATAAGAAACAGATCTGGTTAATGATCTAAGTGGATAAATATAAATCAGATTTTGGTGGAATTTAGGAGTGATTGTCCTTGATATACTGAATAGTCAAGTGAATAACCAACTGAAGATTCTGCAGAAATGGCAGGAAATATTCATTTTTTAATGTGTGTAACTTACACCTATAGTCACTTCCAATTTTCTTCAATATGTATATCCATAGGAAGCTGAAGAACAGAAGCATTCCAAATGTACAGGCACTAATCTTGGTTTAGGGATAAAATATAAACTTTAGATAAAACTGACATGCATTCAATTTTTAGCTCTACTCTTTATTATTTGTGTAACACTGGGAGAGTTACTAAAAATTCGACTTCAGTTTCCTCATTTGTTAATTCAGTCAACACACATTTAATATACATATGTATAAGTATATATACTGAGTTTGCCGCAACCAAGCGAGGGATGAAAGAGTAGAAAACAATCAAAATTACTACCTTAAGGTGTGGGCCTTAATTTATAATAGGACACAATGAATGAGAAAAAGAAACGTTTTAGATAATTATAAATATAACAAAAGTAAGATATAGAGAAATGGTGTGAAAATGGCTATATAGATTGTGTGTATATGCATGTCATTCCTACTTGTTTAATCAAGCACAGTTTATACATACAGTTTGGAGATTATATATATATATGTATGTATGTATATATATATATATATGTATGTATATATATATATGTATATATATATACACATATATATGCATATACATATAAGTATATATATATATATATAATAGAGTTTGTATGTAATATTTGGAAACAGAACAATTAACAATTTTTTATCGGAAAAACAAACATTCAGCTTTGGAGAAATAACTCTGATTTCAGATTTCTTGCAAAAGGAGAACCAGGTATCCTACAGCAATAGAAAGGAAGATATTAACATATTTAGATTCAAGTATGTTCTGGTTAATTATTGAAATACACACAAAGTGATTCCAATCACACAAGAAATGCTACTAAAGGCAGGAGAAACTGCCAAATTCCCGTGACTGAACATGCTAGGTCTCGTACGTGCTAGGATGCTTTCTGTAATCCGAAAGGATTTTCAAGAACGTTTGACCCTGCCTGCAATGTCTCAGCTACTTTGTTTTTTTTCTTTTTTTTGCTGTTCTCAACAAGTGTGGCCCGGCAAGTATATTCTCCTTGTTTTCTGGCAAGACATAAAATTTCTAAAGAGATTTGATGAGTGCTTAACCTGAAACTGGTGTCTTTTCTTCCAAACCCGTCTATTTAGTGGCTAACTCATTTTCACTTGCACCCCTTTACAAAAACATCATTGCCCTGGTGAACAAATAAAACTTCAAAACATTCATTCTCATTGTTATGAGTTTTTGATGGCCTGACGTTAAATTATGTAAGTTTTGGCTTTTTATTGAATTAACAAAGACTATTAAATCACCAACAGATATTTGTCATCATTCAAAACATCTCCAGAATTTTTTCTTACTTGTCCCAGTAAATATATTTGTGGTTCATGTGCTTAAAAGTCACAACATATAAGATCATTTTATCTAAAAATATATGTAGGGAAAAAATTTTCTTGATTGATACTATGCATGGTTTTTATTTTTATGAATGCTGCCCTATATTTTTAAGAAATAAATTTTAGAATTTTTTTTTTTTTTTTTTTTTTTTTTTTTAGTGTCTATTCTGTGCTCTGCCCTGTCACATACAACTCTTTGCAACCCATGGACTGTAGCCCATCATCTACCTACTCTGTCCATGAGATTTTCCCAACCATCCTGTTTTTCAGGGAATCTTTCTGACCAAGTAATCCAACCCACATCTTTTGCATCTCCTGTACTGGGAGGTGGATATAACAAAAAACACAGGTGAGTAAAAAACAGCTTTACATATGCCAAGTACTCCAAAATAAATAATAGACTGTAAGAAACTATCTCATCTAAAATGTGAAACTATTTTAAATAAAATGAAAATTCTCTAGAAGGATTATGAGTGGTAATTGCTTTCACGATTATTTCCTTGTATAACGCCTATATAGAATATAGATTCCCAGAGGTAGAATCTCTCTAACACCAACTCCACGGCCACTGTCATTGCTTAGCTAACCACCCACTTCACCTCCAACAGTACGTGCCCATTGTTGACTTCAGCCAACGTCAGCAAAGAGAAGGTCCGAAATTCCTAGACTAAGATCAATACCGGTGTCATATTCACAGTAGACTTTTGGACTGAGTGGGAGAAGGCAAGTAGGGAATGATTGGGGAGAATAGCATTGAAACATGTATTTACCATGTGTAAAATTGGTGACTGATGCAAGTCTGATGCATGAAGCAGAGCACCTAGAGCCAGTGCTCTGGGACAACTCAGAGGGATAGGATGGGGAAGGAGGTGGGAAGGGCATTTAGGATTGTGAGACACGTGTATACCTGTGGCCAATTAATGTTGAGGTTTGGCAAAAAAAAAAAAAAAATTCCGCAATATTGTAAAATAATTATCCTCCATTAAATAATTTTAAAAAAGAAAAGAAAATATAAAGTTTTAGTATATAAGTTGTACATTTTATCATAAAAAAATTTTAGATAAGTATACAGTTATTGAGCGATTGGTTTTTTTCTAACAACAACAACAACAAAACAGATTGACTCCATCCAGTCCTTAGAAATAAACAGGGATACAGAATGACTGGGAGGGTTTTGTAATCTGGAGTACTAATCTGTACATAGGGACTGTGGCGTATTCAGTACTTTTATCAAGGAGTATCCCATTGAAAACCAGACCAAGCCTTTCACTCCAGAAGGAACCCAAGCAAAGAGCTGTAGAGGTGGCAACAAGCTGGAGGTGTGATTGGCAGGACTCAAACTTGTATGTTCTCAGGCTTCATTGGGTTAGCCTGCCAGGTCATCCGGTGTCAAGGGCACTCCCAGGTTGGTGTTTCTAACCCCGTCAAGTGCCTAAGCTTGACATCCCGGGAGGTGGATATAACAAAAAACACAGGTGAGTAAAAAACAGCTTTACATATGCCAAGTACTCCAAAATAAATAATAGACTGTAAGAAACTATCTCATCTAAAATGTGAAACTATTTTAAATAAAATGAAAATTCTCTAGAAGGATTATGAGTGGTAATTGCTTTCACGATTATTTCCTTGTATAACGCCTATATAGAATATAGATTCCCAGAGGTAGAATCTCTCTAACACCAACTCCACGGCCACTGTCATTGCTTAGCTAACCACCCACTTCACCTCCAACAGTACGTGCCCATTGTTGACTTCAGCCAACGTCAGCAAAGAGAAGGTCCGAAATTCCTAGACTAAGATCAATACCGGTGTCATATTCACAGTAGACTTTTGGACTGAGTGGGAGAAGGCAAGTAGGGAATGATTGGGGAGAATAGCATTGAAACATGTATTTACCATGTGTAAAATTGGTGACTGATGCAAGTCTGATGCATGAAGCAGAGCACCTAGAGCCAGTGCTCTGGGACAACTCAGAGGGATAGGATGGGGAAGGAGGTGGGAAGGGCATTTAGGATTGTGAGACACGTGTATACCTGTGGCCAATTAATGTTGAGGTTTGGCAAAAAAAAAAAAAAAATTCCGCAATATTGTAAAATAATTATCCTCCATTAAATAATTTTAAAAAAGAAAAGAAAATACAAAGTTTTAGTATATAAGTTGTACATTTTATCATAAAAAAATTTTAGATAAGTATACAGTTATTGAGCGATTGGTTTTTTTCTAACAACAACAACAACAAAACAGATTGACTCCATCCAGTCCTTAGAAATAAACAGGGATACAGAATGACTGGGAGGGTTTTGTAATCTGGAGTACTAATCTGTACATAGGGACTGTGGCGTATTCAGTACTTTTATCAAGGAGTATCCCATTGAAAACCAGACCAAGCCTTTCACTCCAGAAGGAACCCAAGCAAAGAGCTGTAGAGGTGGCAACAAGCTGGAGGTGTGATTGGCAGGACTCAAACTTGTATGTTCTCAGGCTTCATTGGGTTAGCCTGCCAGGTCATCCGGTGTCAAGGGCACTCCCAGGTTGGTGTTTCTAACTCATTCCTGATCAAGTGCCTAAGCTTGACATCCCAGGGCCTATTAGGAACCTGCATGCAAGCAGGAAGACAAGCCTCCTTTTAGGTGAAGGCTGTTGCTGGGTTGCTCAGTTTTTTCCGACTCTGTGAGACTCCATGGAAATGTAGTCCACCGGATTCCTCTGTCCATTGGATTCTCCATGCAAGAATACTGGAGTGGGTTGCCATTCTCTCCTCCAGGGCCTCTTCCCAACCCAGGTCTCCCACATTGCATGTGGATTCTTTACCACTGAGCCACCAGGAAAACCCCTAATATGACCCCATGGACTGTAGCCTACCAGGCCTTTCCATTCATGGGATTTTCCAGGTGAGAATACTAGAGTGGGCTGCCATTTCCTTCTCTGTGTTAGGTGAACAGGTGGATGGAATTTGATTACCTTCTGTGGGACAGCCTTAATGTCTGCTGGATCTAAATGATTCTCCAAGAGTATCTACAAGTAAAGGAATCTGTCCATGTTTCAATGTTTGCAAACTGATTCTGAAAGATGCAAAGTTGCCTGCTCCAATAAGAGGTTAGGGTGCTTTAGCAGCACTTACCCAAACCCAGGCTTATGGTACTGGGGCTTTACTATTCCTGGGAAAAGACCCAGAGATCCAAACATCTCGCAGAGATTCTATAATCACCAAAGGGCTGTCTACCTATCCCCCCATTCACCTGCCACATTTTTCCCAGCTCTGAAGGGTATGTCTCTTCACATGAACCATATGGAAAACTGGAAAGGGCTGCCCAAAGCTAAGCTATACTCAGAGGTATCCCAATGTGAAACAAAAGAAAGTCCATGGATGAGAAATGTGACAAATCTTCTTACGTGTACACTTACAATGGAATTTATATTTCAAATTTGTTCTTACTTGTTTGTCAGTAAAATTAACTGATGAACCCTCTTCATCACTCTTCTTTACAGGAAGCTCTTTTCCCCATACTTTTTTGTCAATTACTAGATGAGTAACTTTTTGTTTAGTGACTTTCTTTTACATATATGCATTTGCTAGGGATGAATACATTTTAGAATCAAGTTTCTAGGTTTTATTTTCTAAGTTATTAGAATTTTAATTTTGTTTATAGATTGATTTAGAGAGAATGGCTATCTTTACCAAGATGAGTGCTCTTTTCCAGAAACCAGACATGGCATTCCTTTTATTTAGGAAAGTGTACAATTTTTTTAAAAAAAATTTTTATAGGTTTACAGATTTTTTACTACAGTGATCCTTCAGATATTTTGTTAAAATATTCAATGAAATTTATATTTTTCTGCCATAAATCATAAGAATTTTTTTAACCTCCAAAGCTTTTTTTTATCTTTACTATTGTTCCAGCAATTGACATACATTTTATTAGTTTCCAGTGTAAAACAGAGTCATTAGACTTCTACGTACACTGACATCATCACAATGGGTTTGGTTGCCACCTGTTACCTTTTAAAGTTATTATGATATTATTGACTCTATTCCCTATTCTTACATTACATTACCATGACTGATTTACTTTCTCACTAGAAATCTGTGCCTCTTAATTCCTTTCACCTACAGACTTAAAATAAGATGTTTAATGTTTAAATGGTTTATATGTGCCCTCTATAAGCATTTTAAAATGTGCTTTCATTTATATAATCTGTTACAAATGGGATCTGTTATTTCTCTTCTAAATCATTTTGTACATTTGAAAGTAACTTCCGTACATTAATTTAAAATTCCTATATTGCTTATTTGCTCTAATTCCATTTCTTAGATGTTCAAGTAGAACATTCAAGGAGCACTCTAATTATTCTTTCTGAGTTTAGTAGCACTCAGCTGAATGTCTCTTCACATGAACCATATGGAAAACTGGAAAGGGCTGCCCAAAGCTAAGCTATACTCAGAGGTATCCCAATGTGAAACAAAAGAAAGTCCATGGATGAGAAATGTGACAAATCTTCTTACGTGTACACTTACAATGGAATTTATATTTCAAATTTGTTCTTACTTGTTTGTCAGTAAAATTAACTGATGAACCCTCTTCATCACTCTTCTTTACAGGAAGCTCTTTTCCCCATACTTTTTTGTCAATTACTAGATGAGTAACTTTTTGTTTAGTGACTTTCTTTTACATATATGCATTTGCTAGGGATGAATACATTTTAGAATCAAGTTTCTAGGTTTTATTTTCTAAGTTATTAGAATTTTAATTTTGTTTATAGATTGATTTAGAGAGAATGGCTATCTTTACCAAGATGAGTGCTCTTTTCCAGAAACCAGACATGGCATTCCTTTTATTTAGGAAAGTGTACAATTTTTTTAAAAAAAATTTTTATAGGTTTACAGATTTTTTACTACAGTGATCCTTCAGATATTTTGTTAAAATATTCAATGAAATTTATATTTTTCTGCCATAAATCATAAGAATTTTTTTAACCTCCAAAGCTTTTTTTTTTTTTTACTATTGTTCCAGCAATTGACATACATTTTATTAGTTTCCAGTGTAAAACAGAGTCATTAGACTTCTACGTACACTGACATCATCACAATGGGTTTGGTTGCCACCTGTTACCTTTTAAAGTTATTATGATATTATTGACTCTATTCCCTATTCTTACATTACATTACCATGACTGATTTACTTTCTCACTAGAAATCTGTGCCTCTTAATTCCTTTCACCTACAGACTTAAAATAAGATGTTTAATGTTTAAATGGTTTATATGTGCCCTCTATAAGCATTTTAAAATGTGCTTTCATTTATATAATCTGTTACAAATGGGATCTGTTATTTCTCTTCTAAATCATTTTGTACATTTGAAAGTAACTTCCGTACATTAATTTAAAATTCCTATATTGCTTATTTGCTCTAATTCCATTTCTTAGATGTTCAAGTAGAACATTCAAGGAGCACTCTAATTATTCTTTCTGAGTTTAGTAGCAATTCCTGTTACAGTTCTACACATGATCTGGTGTAGGAATTAATACTATATTTATATATTCTTTTTTTATAATTTGTTTGTGTGTGTGCTCAGTTGTGTCTGACTCTTTGTGACCCAGTCTCCTCTGTCCAGGGAATTTTTCAGGGAAGAATATTGGAGTCAGTTGCCATTTCCTATTCCATGGGATCTTCCTGACCCAGAAATTAAGCCTGCATCTCTTGCATCTCTGGCATTGGCAAGCAGATTCTTTACAACTCCACCACCTGGCAGCAGCTTTTAAATAATGTTTTGAACTTCATAAATTTTCAAGGAAATTACTGTATACATTTTATTCTGGTCTATTAATATGATAAAGTATTTTAATGCATTTCCTAATATTGAACCATGTTGCATTCTTGAATTAAACCTGCTTGATGAATTTTTAGCAATAATTTTTACATCAATATTAATAGTGAGTCTGGTTTTAGTATTCTCTCATTATAAGAAGTTTACAAATGCATTATTGTTTTATGATTGCAAAAATATAGAAAAATGGATCATAATTTCTGTCTAGAAAATTAAAGAGTAATAGAATTAAATATGACTTAAAGTTTTGAAGGATTTCTCCACTTGAGAATACACATATCTCATCAATGTTGAGCTGTTACCTGTGTATTTTGAACCAAAGTTTGAAATGGAGACTTATTAATGCTGTTAAAACTATTAATGATTTATATTATCGAAAGGCTGTTCATCTCTATTCCCTATTCTTACATTACATTACCATGACTGATTTACTTTCTCACTAGAAATCTGTGCCTCTTAATTCCTTTCACCTACAGACTTAAAATAAGATGTTTAATGTTTAAATGGTTTATATGTGCCCTCTATAAGCATTTTAAAATGTGCTTTCATTTATATAATCTGTTACAAATGGGATCTGTTATTTCTCTTCTAAATCATTTTGTACATTTGAAAGTAACTTCCGTACATTAATTTAAAATTCCTATATTGCTTATTTGCTCTAATTCCATTTCTTAGATGTTCAAGTAGAACATTCAAGGAGCACTCTAATTATTCTTTCTGAGTTTAGTAGCAATTCCTGTTACAGTTCTACACATGATCTGGTGTAGGAATTAATACTATATTTATATATTCTTTTTTTATAATTTGTTTGTGTGTGTGCTCAGTTGTGTCTGACTCTTTGTGACCCAGTCTCCTCTGTCCAGGGAATTTTTCAGGGAAGAATATTGGAGTCAGTTGCCATTTCCTATTCCATGGGATCTTCCTGACCCAGAAATTAAGCCTGCATCTCTTGCATCTCTGGCATTGGCAAGCAGATTCTTTACAACTCCACCACCTGGCAGCAGCTTTTAAATAATGTTTTGAACTTCATAAATTTTCAAGGAAATTACTGTATACATTTTATTCTGGTCTATTAATATGATAAAGTATTTTAATGCATTTCCTAATATTGAACCATGTTGCATTCTTGAATTAAACCTGCTTGATGAATTTTTAGCAATAATTTTTACATCAATATTAATAGTGAGTCTGGTTTTAGTATTCTCTCATTATAAGAAGTTTACAAATGCATTATTGTTTTATGATTGCAAAAATATAGAAAAATGGATCATAATTTCTGTCTAGAAAATTAAAGAGTAATAGAATTAAATATGACTTAAAGTTTTGAAGGATTTCTCCACTTGAGAATACACATATCTCATCAATGTTGAGCTGTTACCTGTGTATTTTGAACCAAAGTTTGAAATGGAGACTTATTAATGCTGTTAAAACTATTAATGATTTATATTATCAGCTTCTCTCTCTTCATCATATTTTTAGTTTTGGAAAATTATTTCTCTAAGTATCCATCTATATAACATGAAATCATTTAATATAGTTTAAAGGTTCTTAGAAAAACATTCATTTATTCTGTATTCTCCAAAAGTTTGCATGTCACTGAGTAAATAATTAACCAGCTGTACTTATAAATAAGATACATTTCTTTCTGCTTATTTCATATGTGCATTTTTGTTAATGAAATAACTTGGTTCATCAAATTCATTTTTCTATCTGGTCACAAAGTTTTCTAAAAAAATGTATATTTCAACATAATTCAACCAACTATTTGACATTCGTTTCTTTTGTATTTTCTTCATTTCTTTTTTCAGAGAAATTTTGATTGAAAATTTAAGGGATGCTTTTCAAGGGCTGTAATGCAGAGCATTTGAAACCGGTTTTGGAAATGGTGATTTATTCATGCTGTTATTAAATATGATGGATACAATCATATTAGCATTGCTTCCCTTTGTTATATACTTTAGTCATAAGTCCAAGTCTTTTTAAGCATGCTGTTTCTATACATATATAATTAAGATGCTTCCACAATAATTATTTTCATCTAAAGTCTCAATATTAACTCTGATATCTCTTTTCATGTGGATTTTGAAGTCAATGTCATAGAACTTTATGGTCTTTTAATATGCATATTCTCTTGATATTCATTTTAAGTTCATCCTTATTTCCATTCTACCTACAGCATTTCTAAATTGTTCTTTTCAAAAGGAAGTAGCATTATTCACTTGCTTGTATTTTGAGAAGGCAAACTGAATGAGGGAAATAAATTTGAGGGATTAATACTTTTCTTGAAGCTATATATAGGAAATACCCAGAAATGCATGGGTTGAATATCATAGTACAGATTGACATGATTCAGTGTACTATTTTCCTTAGGATATTAGTTTTGCATAGATGAATCAGTCATTTTTCTATTTTGCTGCATTTTTCTTATGGAATATCTATGCCAAAGCAAGAAGTAACAATAGCAGTACAATACACATTTAGGAAGGCTTCCATTATATTAAATTTCATGTTTACAATATTTTACTTGGTTCATCAAATTCATTTTTCTATCTGGTCACAAAGTTTTCTAAAAAAATGTATATTTCAACATAATTCAACCAACTATTTGACATTCGTTTCTTTTGTATTTTCTTCATTTCTTTTTTCAGAGAAATTTTGATTGAAAATTTAAGGGATGCTTTTCAAGGGCTGTAATGCAGAGCATTTGAAACCGGTTTTGGAAATGGTGATTTATTCATGCTGTTATTAAATATGATGGATACAATCATATTAGCATTGCTTCCCTTTGTTATATACTTTAGTCATAAGTCCAAGTCTTTTTAAGCATGCTGTTTCTATACATATATAATTAAGATGCTTCCACAATAATTATTTTCATCTAAAGTCTCAATATTAACTCTGATATCTCTTTTCATGTGGATTTTGAAGTCAATGTCATAGAACTTTATGGTCTTTTAATATGCATATTCTCTTGATATTCATT
Organism: Tragulus kanchil; assembly: GCA_022376925.1. NCBI lineage: Eukaryota > Metazoa > Chordata > Mammalia > Artiodactyla > Tragulidae > Tragulus > Tragulus kanchil. The sequence goes on along the minus strand of JAIOJX010000023.1, from coordinate 106,669,599 downwards.
TTAAGTTCATCCTTATTTCCATTCTACCTACAGCATTTCTAAATTGTTCTTTTCAAAAGGAAGTAGCATTATTCACTTGCTTGTATTTTGAGAAGGCAAACTGAATGAGGGAAATAAATTTGAGGGATTAATACTTTTCTTGAAGCTATATATAGGAAATACCCAGAAATGCATGGGTTGAATATCATAGTACAGATTGACATGATTCAGTGTACTATTTTCCTTAGGATATTAGTTTTGCATAGATGAATCAGTCATTTTTCTATTTTGCTGCATTTTTCTTATGGAATATCTATGCCAAAGCAAGAAGTAACAATAGCAGTACAATACACATTTAGGAAGGCTTCCATTATATTAAATTTCATGTTTACAATATTTTACTTTGTTCCCTTAAAAGTTGAGTGCTATTTAATGTGACATTTTGGCTTCTTGCTTAAAAAAAATTCTTGGTCAAATGTAATAAATAGAATTGAGTCCACAGCTTGACTTATAAGATACAAGACAAGTAAAAACTGAACAGAAGAGGAATGGACGATAAATGTTGGCCCAGAGTCATTGTGCCTTTCATTTATATTATAACATATAAACTGATAGCTTGTTTAGTTGAGTCTAGGATGATATTTTCTGCATGGCAGAATCGCAAACTTCAGGTTGTCAGTAACTTTCTCTTTGAGAGGAATGCAGTAATCTTATAAGAGAATTCATTTCAAGCACAGCTGAACTCCGAGACACTTACCTTAGGTAGTTATAATCCACTCTGCCCTATCCTGATAGGAAACAGATTAGCTACCTTTTTAACTTTTCCCTTCTTAGAATTAGTTTTCTAACTGTAAAGAAAACAAACAGGCCTGGAGATTTAAATATTCAGTCCCTCAACTGCCCCCAAAATAATCCTAGAATAGCTACTTAAGCATTAGCTGTATAAGTGTAAAAATAAAGTTTTATTAATATGGGTAACATATATGAATTCATGTTTCTCATTTCACAAGCATGTTGACTAGCAAGTAAATATTCATGTCTACAGATTACCTCACCAAGCTACTGAGGAATGGACTGTTTCTGCTATCATAGGGAATTATTCAAGAAACCTCCTAAAAATTAGTGATTATATTCAACTACAGCAATTTTGGAGGTTTACAAATCTTTGAGTTTCTCAAAATGGAGGGGATTGACTTATTAGGTGCATATCCGCGATTGAAAACTGAAGGAAAAAAAAACTTTTCTTGAAGCTATATATAGGAAATACCCAGAAATGCATGGGTTGAATATCATAGTACAGATTGACATGATTCAGTGTACTATTTTCCTTAGGATATTAGTTTTGCATAGATGAATCAGTCATTTTTCTATTTTGCTGCATTTTTCTTATGGAATATCTATGCCAAAGCAAGAAGTAACAATAGCAGTACAATACACATTTAGGAAGGCTTCCATTATATTAAATTTCATGTTTACAATATTTTACTTTGTTCCCTTAAAAGTTGAGTGCTATTTAATGTGACATTTTGGCTTCTTGCTTAAAAAAAATTCTTGGTCAAATGTAATAAATAGAATTGAGTCCACAGCTTGACTTATAAGATACAAGACAAGTAAAAACTGAACAGAAGAGGAATGGACGATAAATGTTGGCCCAGAGTCATTGTGCCTTTCATTTATATTATAACATATAAACTGATAGCTTGTTTAGTTGAGTCTAGGATGATATTTTCTGCATGGCAGAATCGCAAACTTCAGGTTGTCAGTAACTTTCTCTTTGAGAGGAATGCAGTAATCTTATAAGAGAATTCATTTCAAGCACAGCTGAACTCCGAGACACTTACCTTAGGTAGTTATAATCCACTCTGCCCTATCCTGATAGGAAACAGATTAGCTACCTTTTTAACTTTTCCCTTCTTAGAATTAGTTTTCTAACTGTAAAGAAAACAAACAGGCCTGGAGATTTAAATATTCAGTCCCTCAACTGCCCCCAAAATAATCCTAGAATAGCTACTTAAGCATTAGCTGTATAAGTGTAAAAATAAAGTTTTATTAATATGGGTAACATATATGAATTCATGTTTCTCATTTCACAAGCATGTTGACTAGCAAGTAAATATTCATGTCTACAGATTACCTCACCAAGCTACTGAGGAATGGACTGTTTCTGCTATCATAGGGAATTATTCAAGAAACCTCCTAAAAATTAGTGATTATATTCAACTACAGCAATTTTGGAGGTTTACAAATCTTTTGAGTTTCTCAAAATGAGATTGACTTATTAGGTACATTTTTAAAACTTAAGTCACATTTTCTTGTTTTTATTGTGCTATTGATAGAGGTTTTCTTGCCTATTACCTTAGCCAGTATTGACTTTTTATTCATATATGCTTATCCAGTAAGAATCCTAGACATGGCAGAGTAATACTGGCTGCTACTTTCCTGAAGTTCTATCATACAGAGTTTGGTTAAATCAATTTCTGGTTAAAAGGTAAATAGTATGAGCTAATGGTTCTTGTCACTAGCACACACAGGCCCGTGTGCTGGCAGCTGATAACACAGTGACTAATCAGGTGAAACTCTATTTTTCAATCTTGAGTTTGGCAGTCACTAAAACAACTATGAAGAAAAGCCAAGTGTTATCCCAGAATGTTAGCTTTAACTTTCCAGTAACTTCACTAGGCTCCCACACTGTTACATATTGTATCCAATGTCACCTTTCTGAAAGGAATTCTACGCTCTATTTTATGAGTATTGCTCTCCTCACTAGTATACGGCATTCATTAGAAGTACAAGTTAAAGCTAAGTTTTATTACAAGTCCAAATAATACTCTGAGAAAGCTAGCTAAGTATGCTGGTGGATGCTGTCTGGTATTCACAGTAAGAATATAAAATATTTTTCTCTGGAATTCTGTAGCATATATCAAACACTCCAACACAAAACCCAAAACTCCATCTAGTGGTATAATACCTAGAGTTTGGTTATGACAGTTTGATTCAAATTGTTTAATTTAATGATGATGATAACACCTTTGGAAGTCTTTCCAATAAAACACTATTTCATCCCATACCCTGAAACAGACAATTTCTTGCAAATAGCATGGACTTTTAAAAACCATCAATGAGATGAATCTTTAAAAGAACACTGTCTGTAATTTAAAAATGCTATTAGGATAAACAAACTGAAGAATAATAATAGGTGTATAGACAACCATGACTCACAAAATGTAAAAATTACTTTGAGAAAGTTTTTATCACCATGAAATTCAATTATCCTCATATTTCAAGTCTGAGAGAAGGCAGTCAAACAGCAGCCTAAGATTATCCCAGATTAAGATTAACTTTAAACCAAATTATTTTCATTCAGAGATATACTTTATTTAACCCCCACCCAGATGCATAATTCAATAAGGTGATTAATTCAAAGTTATGCGACTATGGGGTGGTAAAAGGTGATGGTGTTGGAAATACACACACCTCCAGGTACTTCTGGTATAAAGAAGATCATGCACATGTTAATAAACTAATTTTCATCTTACGCTTGAACACTGGACACTGTTTTCACAGTCGCCAACAATTATTTTTTAATATCAGACTAAGGAGTAATGAAAATGTTTTAAAGTTGTATTGATCTATTTATTGTTGTTGCTCAGTCACATCTGACTCTTTGCACCTCAATAGACTGCAGCACGCCAGGCTTCCCTGTCCCTCACCATCTCCCAGAGTTTGCTCAAACTCATGCCCATTGAGCTGGTGATGCCATCCAACCATTTCATCCTCTGTTGTCCTTTTCTCCTCCTGATCTCAATCGTTCCCAGCTTCGGGTCTTTTCCAAAGAGTTGGCTTTTTGAATCAGGAAGACAAAGTATTAGCACTTCAGCATCAGTCTTTCCAATGAATGTTCAGGGTTGATTTCCTTTAAGATTGACTGGTTTGATCTCCTTGCTGTCTAAGGGACTCTAAAAAGTCCCCTCCAGCACCATAGTTCAAAGGCATCAATTCTTTGATGCTAAGCCTTTATTATTATCCAGCTCTCACAAATTATTACTATATATCATCATATAAAAATAATTTGAATTATTAGTATAATCTTAACATGATGTGTGGGCTTCACTGATGGCTCACTTGTAGAGTCTGCCTGCCAATGTAGAAGATGCCGGTTTGATCCTTGGATCAGGAAGACCCTCTGAGAAAGAAATGGCAGCCTACTGCAAGATTCTAATTTTTTTTTTTTAGGTCACAAAAAATACATTTTAATAGGGCTTCTCTGGTATCTCAGTGGTAAAGAGATTGTCTCCTGACAATATAGGAGACACAGGTTTGGTCCCTGATCTGGGAAGATCTCACATGCCATGGGGCAACTAATCCAGCATGCTTTAACTACTGAGGCCTTATGTTGCAACTACTAAAGCACGTGTGCCCTAGAGGCCGTGTTTCACAACAAAAGAAGCCACCACAATGAGTTGCCCACATCTCACCTCACACCTGTCAGAATGGACTTCATCCACAAATTGACAGACAATAAATGCTGGAGAGGCTGCGGAGAAAAGGGAACACTCCTGTATTGCTGGTGGGAATGTAGATTGATACAGCCCTTTTTTGAAAAGGAAGACAGTATTCTCAGGACTTCTGGTAAAACATGCACATGAAACTAATTTTCATCACGCTTGAAAGACTTTTTAGTCGAAATTTTTGACTAAGGAGTAATGAAAATGTTTTAAAGTTGTATTGATCTATTTATTGTTGTTGCTCAGTCACATCTGACTCTTTGCACCCCAATAGACTGCAGCACGCCAGGCTTCCTGTCCCTCACCATCTCCCAGAGTTTGCTCAAACTCATGCCCATTGAGCTGGTGATGCCATCCAACCATTTCATCCTCTGTTGTCCTTTTCTCCTCCTGATCTCAATCGTTCCCAGCTTCGGGTCTTTTCCAAAGAGTTGGCTTTTTGAATCAGGAAGACAAAGTATTAGCACTTCAGCATCAGTCTTTCCAATGAATGTTCAGGGTTGATTTCCTTTAAGATTGACTGGTTTGATCTCCTTGCTGTCTAAGGGACTCTAAAAAGTCCCCTCCAGCACCATAGTTCAAAGGCATCAATTCTTTGATGCTAAGCCTTTATTATTATCCAGCTCTCACAAATTATTACTATATATCATCATATAAAAATAATTTGAATTATTAGTATAATCTTAACATGATGTGTGGGCTTCACTGATGGCTCACTTGTAGAGTCTGCCTGCCAATGTAGAAGATGCCGGTTTGATCCTTGGATCAGGAAGACCCTCTGAGAAAGAAATGGCAGCCTACTGCAAGATTCTAATTTTTTTTTTTTAGGTCACAAAAAATACATTTTAATAGGGCTTCTCTGGTATCTCAGTGGTAAAGAGATTGTCTCCTGACAATATAGGAGACACAGGTTTGGTCCCTGATCTGGGAAGATCTCACATGCCATGGGGCAACTAATCCAGCATGCTTTAACTACTGAGGCCTTATGTTGCAACTACTAAAGCACGTGTGCCCTAGAGGCCGTGTTTCACAACAAAAGAAGCCACCACAATGAGTTGCCCACATCTCACCTCACACCTGTCAGAATGGACTTCATCCACAAATTGACAGACAATAAATGCTGGAGAGGCTGCGGAGAAAAGGGAACACTCCTGTATTGCTGGTGGGAATGTAGATTGATACAGCCTCTATGGAAGACAGTATGGAGATTTCTTAAAAAATGAAAAATAGAAGCACCATATGACCAAGCAATCCCACTTTTAGGCTTATACCTTAAGAAATCAAATCTGAAAGAAGCACCTGTGCCCCAATGTTCATTGCAGCTCTCTATACAATAGCTAGAACATGGAAGCAACCTAGATGCCCATCGATGAACGAATGGATCCAAAAGCCCTGGTACATATATACAATGGAATACTACACAGCTGTAAAGAGAAATGCAGAAGAATCAGCCCTAATGAGGTGGCTGGATCTAGAACGTATCATCAAAAGTGAAGTCAGTCAGAAAGAGAAGGACGAATACAATATATTAACACATATATATGGAATCTAGCAGGATGGTGATGATGGCACATGCAGTGAAGCAATGGAAAGACAGACATGGACAGTGGACATATGGACATTGTGGGGAAGGAACAGAGGGTGGGAGGCATAAAGGAAGTAGCATGAAGGCCTGTACTATCATAAGTGAAGAAAATAGCTATAGTCATTGCTCAGTGAGAAAATGGGATCCTTCAGGGGTGCTGTATGATGGTTGGGAGGGGTGGGATGGGGGGGATATACATATGACTACTCTGGAAACATGCATATCTGTAAACAACAAAACTCTGTAAAAGTTAAAAGTAAAATAAAGGTTCAAAAAAAAAAAAACAAAAGAAGCCACCACAATGAGTTGCCCACATCACAACTACAGATTAGCTCCCAACTCACCATAACTAGAGAAAAGTTCATGCAGCAAAGAAGAGTCAGAACAGTCAAAAATAAACAAATCAAATTAAAAGAAATCTGAAAAAAAAAATACGCTCTAAGTTTTAATTAGTCAAGACTTGATCAATCACTTCTCTTATGTATTTGACTTTTATATGAAATGTTTATCTCAATATTTATAATTATCAAATCTAGTCAAGTATATAGAAATTTATTGCACTAAAAAATAGAGCCGTTTTCTGTGAGAAAAGGGGAGCCTGCAGGGGTGCTGTGTGACAGTCTGGAGTGGTGGAATGGGGGGAATATACATATGACCAATCTGGGAACATACGTATCTGTAAACAACAAAACTCTGTGAAAGTTAAAAGTAAAATAAGAAGTTTTTTTTTTTTAAAGAGCCATTTTGGCAAATAATAAAATTAGGTCAGAGCTTCCCTAGGCCACTAAATAAACCCGTAACATAGACAGAAGCATGAAAATTGCTGAATATTTTGTGAAACTGTTTTTTGGGGGTATACACTACAACTTTCCTAATCAACATCCTGAATCCATCATAATGTAGATTTTGTGATAAGGAAGCTACTTTTACTACCATTTTTATTATTCTGTTTCTAACTCCTGTTGGAAAAAATTCTCCAATTTTGAAGGTGAAAAACTTCACCTTCAAGATCCGAAGGTGTTAACTGTTTTTGAAATATACATGCTCCATGGATTGAATTGGTCTCCCCAAGTTTTATACTGAAGCTCTAACCCCCAATGTGATGGTATTTGAAGGTGGAGCCTTTGGGAGGTAATTAAATTCGGATAGTGGAAAGACAGACATGGACAGTGGACATATGGACATTGTGGGGAAGGAACAGAGGGTGGGAGGCATAAAGGAAGTAGCATGAAGGCCTGTACTATCATAAGTGAAGAAAATAGCTATAGTCATTGCTCAGTGAGAAAATGGGATCCTTCAGGGGTGCTGTATGATGGTTGGGAGGGGTGGGATGGGGGGGATATACATATGACTACTCTGGAAACATGCATATCTGTAAACAACAAAACTCTGTAAAAGTTAAAAGTAAAATAAAGGTTCAAAAAAAAAAAAACAAAAGAAGCCACCACAATGAGTTGCCCACATCACAACTACAGATTAGCTCCCAACTCACCATAACTAGAGAAAAGTTCATGCAGCAAAGAAGAGTCAGAACAGTCAAAAATAAACAAATCAAATTAAAAGAAATCTGAAAAAAAAAATACGCTCTAAGTTTTAATTAGTCAAGACTTGATCAATCACTTCTCTTATGTATTTGACTTTTATATGAAATGTTTATCTCAATATTTATAATTATCAAATCTAGTCAAGTATATAGAAATTTATTGCACTAAAAAATAGAGCCGTTTTCTGTGAGAAAAGGGGAGCCTGCAGGGGTGCTGTGTGACAGTCTGGAGTGGTGGAATGGGGGGAATATACATATGACCAATCTGGGAACATACGTATCTGTAAACAACAAAACTCTGTGAAAGTTAAAAGTAAAATAAGAAGTTTTTTTTTTTTAAAGAGCCATTTTGGCAAATAATAAAATTAGGTCAGAGCTTCCCTAGGCCACTAAATAAACCCGTAACATAGACAGAAGCATGAAAATTGCTGAATATTTTGTGAAACTGTTTTTTGGGGGTATACACTACAACTTTCCTAATCAACATCCTGAATCCATCATAATGTAGATTTTGTGATAAGGAAGCTACTTTTACTACCATTTTTATTATTCTGTTTCTAACTCCTGTTGGAAAAAATTCTCCAATTTTGAAGGTGAAAAACTTCACCTTCAAGATCCGAAGGTGTTAACTGTTTTTGAAATATACATGCTCCATGGATTGAATTGGTCTCCCCAAGTTTTATACTGAAGCTCTAACCCCCAATGTGATGGTATTTGAAGGTGGAGCCTTTGGGAGGTAATTAAATTCGGATGAGTTCATGAAGGCAGAGCCCTCACAAAGGGATTAGTGCCCTCATTAGAATGGACACTAGAGGGCTTGCCTGGTCTCTCTCTAACTCCATTTTTTAAAAAGTTCTATAGACTGGGTGGCTTAACAAGAATTTTTCTCTCATGTCCCTGTGAGAGAGTCTTCTTTGAGGATGGCCATCTTCAACAGGCAATGACCATTGTGGCACCTTGATCTTGGTTATCTTTCAGGCTCCAGAACTGTGAGAAAAATTCCTCTTAAACCACCCAGTCTATAGTATTATTTTATAGCAGCCTGTGCAAATAAAATGTTTATTTTATAAAAATTACAAAAGTAGTACTCTTGCATCTACTATAAAATACATTCTGGGTCTCATAAAAATTATGACTTAACTAACAATTCCAGATATGAAGAAATACTCTATAGTTTGAAAGATTCTATAGGAACAAATTTTGTCAACTTGTATTAACAGCCAATGTGAGAAAAACTATATAAATGTTTATGTATAAGTGTTGATCAAAGTTTTAAGTCTTTATCTCCATTTGTAAACCCAATAGGATAAAAAAAAAAAAAAGCGTGTATTTGTGATTGTGTGTGTGAATGTTTTATAGGTGTCTAAGTGCCTGTGTTTTTGTGCATGAGAGTATGCATGTATATACTCACTATAAATTTTAGTCCCTTACAGCTCTTTAGTTCTTACAGATTTTAATGTGTTTGGGTTACTGATGTAATTATTCCACAGCTATTTTTTTTTTAAGTTATTACTTTTTTTGTGGGTAGAGGGAGCTGCTTTCCTTGTCAAGTACTCCTTGTTTTTTATTTTTTTAATTTGAAAGGATTTAAAAAAAAATTGGCCTCTTTCAATGGTTTTTATTTATTTTCATCCATATTTATTCTTTGGCCAGTGTGGCCCTCCCATCACAGTGGTCTCCCTCATTGCAGACTAGCAGCTCTGGGTACGTGCGTTCCAGAGCACTGGCTTGTAATTGGACATACCTGTCCACAGCATGTGGGATCTTCCTGGGCCAGGGATCAAACCAGTGCCCCTTTCACTGCAAGGTGGACTATTTACCCACTGGACCACTGGGGAATCCCCCTGGTTGTTTCAATTGTTGTTATAATATCCAATTTATATAACTACTATACATCTAAATAAATCAAATGAGAAAAGAAAAATAGGTCAAAATTTCTATATAACTGATCAAATAGAATGAGGACTATGTTAGTCAATCAAAACATATCTATTATGTAACCATCATTGTGCTCACTACTCAAATGTTATTACACAATGATAAACTGTAATTGCTACTGTGAAAGGTTTTCCAATCAAATTGGAAAAACAAGAACACATAATAATTCAATTCTAAGCTCTAAATTCTAAATAAAAACAACTTTGAAAAATAGGACACAATATATGACCTCAAACTTTCCAACTTCAAAGCTTACTATAATGCAGTTGTAATCAAGACAAGATGATACTGAAATAGGAGCAGTGATATAGTTCCACAAAGAGAGAGAGAGAGAGATCCTTCCCAGGCCATCAGTGAGTATGTGCTGTCATGTCCAATTCTTTGCTGCCACATGTACTGTAGCCTTTCAGGCTCCTCTTTCCATGAAACTTCCCAGGCAAGAATACTGGATTAGGTTACCATTTCCTACTTTAGGGCATCTTCCCAACCCTGGAATTTAACTTACATCCCTTGGATCTCCTGCTTGGCTGGCAGATTCTTTACCCAGTTCAATGGAAGAGAACTGAAAATCGTAAATGCTCACACGCATAAGGCCAAATGATTTTCTACAAGGCACCGTGACCATCCAAAAAGAAAAATATGTTCAAGAACTGACACTGGGGCAACTAAATAGCCACATACGGAACATCAAGATGGGTCCATACATCACACTGTATTTAAAAGTTAAATAAAAATAGATCAAAGACCTAAAAATAATAAATAAAGTTTAAAACTCCATAAAGCAAACAAACAGGTAAGTCTCTTTTACCTTAGATTCAGCAAAAGATTCCTTGGACACAAAAACAAGGGCCAAAAAATTGGAGTACTCAATATTAAAACTTATTGTTTCAAAGGCACCATCAAAATAGTGAAAACACATAGAAGAGGGGGAAATACTTGGAAATTATTTATCTGATAAGAAATTTGTACAAAGAATATATTAGAAAAACTTTTCAACTCTAATAAAAACAGAAACAACCCAATTAAATGATGAATGAGTTATCTGAATAGTAGTAATATTTCTTCCAGAAAGATACACAAATATCTGGTCAGCAAGCACATTAAAATATGCGCGACATCATTAGTGATTGTAGAAATGCAAAACCAGAACACAATGTGATGCCACTCCATACCCACCAGGATGGTTAGAATATTATGGGTAACAACACACATCGATAAGAAAAGAGAGAAATTGCAACACTGATAAACTGTAATTGCTACTGTGAAAGGTTTTCCAATCAAATTGGAAAAACAAGAACACATAATAATTCAATTCTAAGCTCTAAATTCTAAATAAAAACAACTTTGAAAAATAGGACACAATATATGACCTCAAACTTTCCAACTTCAAAGCTTACTATAATGCAGTTGTAATCAAGACAAGATGATACTGAAATAGGAGCAGTGATATAGTTCCACAAAGAGAGAGAGAGAGAGATCCTTCCCAGGCCATCAGTGAGTATGTGCTGTCATGTCCAATTCTTTGCTGCCACATGTACTGTAGCCTTTCAGGCTCCTCTTTCCATGAAACTTCCCAGGCAAGAATACTGGATTAGGTTACCATTTCCTACTTTAGGGCATCTTCCCAACCCTGGAATTTAACTTACATCCCTTGGATCTCCTGCTTGGCTGGCAGATTCTTTACCCAGTTCAATGGAAGAGAACTGAAAATCGTAAATGCTCACACGCATAAGGCCAAATGATTTTCTACAAGGCACCGTGACCATCCAAAAAGAAAAATATGTTCAAGAACTGACACTGGGGCAACTAAATAGCCACATACGGAACATCAAGATGGGTCCATACATCACACTGTATTTAAAAGTTAAATAAAAATAGATCAAAGACCTAAAAATAATAAATAAAGTTTAAAACTCCATAAAGCAAACAAACAGGTAAGTCTCTTTTACCTTAGATTCAGCAAAAGATTCCTTGGACACAAAAACAAGGGCCAAAAAAATTGGAGTACTCAATATTAAAAACTTATTGTTTCAAAGGCACCATCAAAATAGTGAAAACACATAGAAGAGGGGGAAATACTTGGAAATTATTTATCTGATAAGAAATTTGTACAAAGAATATATTAGAAAAACTTTTCAACTCTAATAAAAACAGAAACAACCCAATTAAATGATGAATGAGTTATCTGAATAGTAGTAATATTTCTTCCAGAAAGATACACAAATATCTGGTCAGCAAGCACATTAAAATATGCGCGACATCATTAGTGATTGTAGAAATGCAAAACCAGAACACAATGTGATGCCACTCCATACCCACCAGGATGGTTAGAATATTATAGGAAGATAACAACACACATCGATAAGAAAAAGAGAGAAATTGCAACACTGATACTCTGCCAGTGGGAATATTAAATATTACAGCCACTTTGGAAAACACTGATAATTTCTCTAATGATTAAAAGTACAATTTCCCTATGGTCCGCAATTCTTCTCCTAAGTTTACACCCAAGTGGAATAAATGCATATGTCACCACAAAAAGTTGTGCACGGGGATTCCGCTGGTGGTCCAGTGGGTAAGGACACTGCCTTGCAGTGCAAGGGGCGCCGGTTCGAGCCCTAGCCTGGGAAGATCCCACGTGCCGCGGAGCGGCTGAACTGATGTGTCCAATTACCGAGCCAGAGCTCTGGAGCGCATGCGCCCAGAACCGGCGCTCTGCAACGACAGACGCCACCACGATGGGAGGAGCACAGGAGCCAAAGAACAAAGATGGATGAACATAGAGAAACGAAAGACCAATAGAAGTGGCCCGCCTACTTTCCTCCCTCCCCAATCCGACCCCTGCCCAAAATAAATAAATAAATAAATCTTTAAAAAAAAAAAAAAGTTGTGCACAGATGTTTAAATAACACTATTCATATACACAAAGGTATAAACAATCCATATATCCATCAATCACAGGATCAATAAACAGCATATGCTATGTCGATACAATAGAATATTCAGAAATAAAAGCAGTGAAGTACTTATACATACAAGACAAATGAATCTTAGAGCATATGGTAAACGAAAGTAGTCAGTCAATAATATCACATATTTTATGACTGAACTCACATGAAATGACTAGAAAAGAAAACATAGAGACTGAAATATAAGTATTTGCTTAGAGATGAGTGTAGAGACCAAAGGTATGGGGTTTCATTTTGTTGTGAAAGACTTCAGGTCACCACACCTATCTGTGAATATACTAAAATAAAAAAATTTAAAAAATACAAAACAAACTGCAAGCTCTGAATGAGTGAATTGTATGGCATGTGAGTTATAGCTCAAAAATTTTTAGAAATTTGCAGCAAGCACATTAAAATATGCGACATCATTAGTGATTGTAGAAATGCAAAACCAGAACACAATGTGATGCCACTCCATACCCACCAGGATGGTTAGAATATTATAGGAAGATAACAACACACATCGATAAGAAAAAGAGAGAAATTGCAACACTGATACTCTGCCAGTGGGAATATTAAATATTACAGCCACTTTGGAAAACACTGATAATTTCTCTAATGATTAAAAGTACAATTTCCCTATGGTCCGCAATTCTTCTCCTAAGTTTACACCCAAGTGGAATAAATGCATATGTCACCACAAAAAGTTGTGCACGGGGATTCCGCTGGTGGTCCAGTGGGTAAGGACACTGCCTTGCAGTGCAAGGGGCGCCGGTTCGAGCCCTAGCCTGGGAAGATCCCACGTGCCGCGGAGCGGCTGAACTGATGTGTCCAATTACCGAGCCAGAGCTCTGGAGCGCATGCGCCCAGAACCGGCGCTCTGCAACGACAGACGCCACCACGATGGGAGGAGCACAGGAGCCAAAGAACAAAGATGGATGAACATAGAGAAACGAAAGACCAATAGAAGTGGCCCGCCTACTTTCCTCCCTCCCCAATCCGACCCCTGCCCAAAATAAATAAATAAATAAATCTTTAAAAAAAAAAAAAAAGTTGTGCACAGATGTTTAAATAACACTATTCATATACACAAAGGTATAAACAATCCATATATCCATCAATCACAGGATCAATAAACAGCATATGCTATGTCGATACAATAGAATATTCAGAAATAAAAGCAGTGAAGTACTTATACATACAAGACAAATGAATCTTAGAGCATATGGTAAACGAAAGTAGTCAGTCAATAATATCACATATTTTATGACTGAACTCACATGAAATGACTAGAAAAGAAAACATAGAGACTGAAATATAAGTATTTGCTTAGAGATGAGTGTAGAGACCAAAGGTATGGGGTTTCATTTTGTTGTGAAAGACTTCAGGTCACCACACCTATCTGTGAATATACTAAAATAAAAAAATTTAAAAAATACAAAACAAACTGCAAGCTCTGAATGAGTGAATTGTATGGCATGTGAGTTATAGCTCAAAAAAATTTTTTAGAAAAGAATCAACTAATACAAACTTCACTGTATAATAAATTTAAAAAGATATTTAATGTTTTGCCTCTCAAAAGCTAAACAATAAAGGAGAAAAAGACATGACAATCTTACTATTTAAGGTAAATATACTTTTCTAAAGGTATTCCTTAACTTGCTCAATGCCTGTGACATCACTGGTATCTTAAACAAACAAACAAACAAAAATGGAGACCAGTCTAGAAAATTTCCTGAGCAGATGAAATCAGTTTAGTGCTATAAAATAAAGCTTAATCTATCTAATTTTGCTAGAATAACTTGACCTAGATCACTTTTTGCTTATGCATTCAGAAATCATAAGCAAAAGTGAAGCCTATTTCTCCAAACTGGTAAGAGACAACCACTAACCTATTTCCAATCATTCAAGAAAATTCTAATATTACAATCTATCACTGTGAAGGGACAGTCACTGCCTGCTCACTATAAAACCTACTTAATAACACTATACCCTTGAGCCTCATTCATGTTCAGTGTGAGTGCTTCTGGTTCACAATTATCTTTCTGATATATGCATAATAAACTTTACTAATTACTACTTAGCTGATTCTTTGGTTTATTTATGAACTTTTCACAGTTCAAATATAGTGTCCCTCAATGATGCTCAAAAGCTCCTTAAAGCTGTCATGCAGGTATTTGGAAATCAATTCCCTTTCCTCTATCACTAAATGATACGCACTTATACCAAGCTGATACACAGGATCAATAAACAGCATGAATCTTAAAAAAGCAGTGAAGTACTTATACATACAAGACAAATGAATCTTAGAGCATATGGTAAACGAAAGTAGTCAGTCAATAATATCACATATTTTATGACTGAACTCACATGAAATGACTAGAAAAGAAAACATAGAGACTGAAATATAAGTATTTGCTTAGAGATGAGTGTAGAGACCAAAGGTATGGGGTTTCATTTTGTTGTGAAAGACTTCAGGTCACCACACCTATCTGTGAATATACTAAAATAAAAAAATTTAAAAAATACAAAACAAACTGCAAGCTCTGAATGAGTGAATTGTATGGCATGTGAGTTATAGCTCAAAAAAATTTTTTAGAAAAGAATCAACTAATACAAACTTCACTGTATAATAAATTTAAAAAGATATTTAATGTTTTGCCTCTCAAAAGCTAAACAATAAAGGAGAAAAAGACATGACAATCTTACTATTTAAGGTAAATATACTTTTCTAAAGGTATTCCTTAACTTGCTCAATGCCTGTGACATCACTGGTATCTTAAACAAACAAACAAACAAAAATGGAGACCAGTCTAGAAAATTTCCTGAGCAGATGAAATCAGTTTAGTGCTATAAAATAAAGCTTAATCTATCTAATTTTGCTAGAATAACTTGACCTAGATCACTTTTTGCTTATGCATTCAGAAATCATAAGCAAAAGTGAAGCCTATTTCTCCAAACTGGTAAGAGACAACCACTAACCTATTTCCAATCATTCAAGAAAATTCTAATATTACAATCTATCACTGTGAAGGGACAGTCACTGCCTGCTCACTATAAAACCTACTTAATAACACTATACCCTTGAGCCTCATTCATGTTCAGTGTGAGTGCTTCTGGTTCACAATTATCTTTCTGATATATGCATAATAAACTTTACTAATTACTACTTAGCTGATTCTTTGGTTTATTTATGAACTTTTCACAGTTCAAATATAGTGTCCCTCAATGATGCTCAAAAGCTCCTTAAAGCTGTCATGCAGGTATTTGGAAATCAATTCCCTTTCCTCTATCACTAAATGATACGCACTTATACCAAGCTGATACACATAGGTGAAAACAGAAACTCCAACTTGTAACTCTTTTATCTTTGTTTCCCTAATACTCTTTTATTCTTATTTGAGTCAATATACCACTTTGCTATGGAAATCTTATTCTAGTTTTCTACATATATTGTACATCTAGTGCAAAACATCGTAATTACATTGAGAATGTAAGCACCATGAATATTTATTTCATTATTTCATTTCCCAAGAAAAGACAGAGAATATGGGACTTACTTGTCAAAGTTTGGTTTCTTTTAGAAGCAGACTCTGAAGCAGAAAGCAGGTAGGAAACAGTTTATGAAGAAGTTCTCTTGGCATCAACAGTGATGGATGAGGAGCCAAGAAAGTTGGACAACAGGAAGATATCAAGCTGAAATGCAGTTTCAATGGAAGGGCCCAATACTGTGGAAAGTACAAAGGATAGGATGACCGATCCGAGTTGTTCCAGGACTGAATGAGAAAGCGGGGTATTTTTTTCTGGTGCAAGCAATCACTGGATGTGGACCAATCAGAGACGGGGTCATAACCTTGTGATAATCATCTTTAGTTGAGACAATCATGAAGCATGATGTTGGTAATCTTTGATAAAGGTTGACAGTTGAGTGCTGGATGTCCACAGCAGCTGCATCAGCTCAGATAAACGAATTGCATCTCAAGACCCCCACTCTGTTAAAAGAAATATTATTTTAAATGCATTAGTAATCTAAATGAATGTTTAAACTTTTTCTACACAAAGTGCAATAAAGCATTAGAATACAATAATTCTCACAGAATGCATCTGTCAATCTTATTGTTGTTCATATGAAGGTCATGCTATTCTTTTCCACCTTTGCCTATCAGATTTCTTTTTAATTTTTTTAGCAATTTTCAATGATTTTCCCAGACATGGTTTTCTTTGTGTTCATCATATATGGAGGCATGGAACTACTCAAAAAAAAGAAAATTCTAATATTACAATCTATCACTGTGAAGGGACAGTCACTGCCTGCTCACTATAAAACCTACTTAATAACACTATACCCTTGAGCCTCATTCATGTTCAGTGTGAGTGCTTCTGGTTCACAATTATCTTTCTGATATATGCATAATAAACTTTACTAATTACTACTTAGCTGATTCTTTGGTTTATTTATGAACTTTTCACAGTTCAAATATAGTGTCCCTCAATGATGCTCAAAAGCTCCTTAAAGCTGTCATGCAGGTATTTGGAAATCAATTCCCTTTCCTCTATCACTAAATGATACGCACTTATACCAAGCTGATACACATAGGTGAAAACAGAAACTCCAACTTGTAACTCTTTTATCTTTGTTTCCCTAATACTCTTTTATTCTTATTTGAGTCAATATACCACTTTGCTATGGAAATCTTATTCTAGTTTTCTACATATATTGTACATCTAGTGCAAAACATCGTAATTACATTGAGAATGTAAGCACCATGAATATTTATTTCATTATTTCATTTCCCAAGAAAAGACAGAGAATATGGGACTTACTTGTCAAAGTTTGGTTTCTTTTAGAAGCAGACTCTGAAGCAGAAAGCAGGTAGGAAACAGTTTATGAAGAAGTTCTCTTGGCATCAACAGTGATGGATGAGGAGCCAAGAAAGTTGGACAACAGGAAGATATCAAGCTGAAATGCAGTTTCAATGGAAGGGCCCAATACTGTGGAAAGTACAAAGGATAGGATGACCGATCCGAGTTGTTCCAGGACTGAATGAGAAAGCGGGGTATTTTTTTCTGGTGCAAGCAATCACTGGATGTGGACCAATCAGAGACGGGGTCATAACCTTGTGATAATCATCTTTAGTTGAGACAATCATGAAGCATGATGTTGGTAATCTTTGATAAAGGTTGACAGTTGAGTGCTGGATGTCCACAGCAGCTGCATCAGCTCAGATAAACGAATTGCATCTCAAGACCCCCACTCTGTTAAAAGAAATATTATTTTAAATGCATTAGTAATCTAAATGAATGTTTAAACTTTTTCTACACAAAGTGCAATAAAGCATTAGAATACAATAATTCTCACAGAATGCATCTGTCAATCTTACTGTTGTTCATATGAAGGTCATGCTATTCTTTTCCACCTTTGCCTATCAGATTTCTTTTTAATTTTTTTAGCAATTTTCAATGATTTTCCCAGACATGGTTTTCTTTGTGTTCATCATATATGGAGGCATGGAACTACTCTTAAATCCTTGATACCTTTTTTCCCTTGACCTGTCTCACTCCACTCTGCCCTATCTCTTAGTACTTTAATTAGGAAAATTGACACTTTCATTTTTGACTCAAATGTCTCTCATGCTCTTTTCTCTATTGTTCATTAATTTTTTTCTTCAGGTTGTACTGACCTACATTATACTTTAGTTATTCATTTTGTTCATCAAATCTGCTGTTAAAACCATTTACATAAATAGTAATTACTACATTGATTTTCATTTTTCTAGATTATCCACTTTGTTACCTCTTATATATCAATACTCTTATGAACATTTCATCTTGTTAGCTATAGTTGGCTACAGTTGTTTTAATGTTTTCAATAACTGCACAGACTTGATCATTTGTGGGGCTATTTTTGAATTTTTATGTTGATTTTAAATAATCTCATACTGTATTTAGATGTGTCTGGTAGTTTTTGATGTAATAGTAGTCACTATATATGAAAAATTTTACAGGTGTAGCTTTTATCTTCCCCCAGAAAGATTTAATTTTCCTCTGACAATTATAATAAGTATATTAGGATTCAGACTTCATAGGAACTGATCTACTATTTATGGGTTTTTTTTGAGGGGTGCAGGTTGGGGAGGGAGGAGGGTGAGTGGGCCACATCTATTGGTCTTTCATTTATCTATTTTTACCCATCTTTGTTCTTTGGCCTGTGTGGGCCTCCCATCGCAGTGGCCTCTGTTGTCACAGAGCACTGACTCTGGGTGCACGTGCTCCAGAGCTCTGGCTCAGTGTAATTGGACACATCGGTCCAGCCGCTCCGCGGCACATGGGATCTTCCCAGGCTAGGGATCGAACCGGTGCCCCTTGCACTGAATGGCAGTGTCCTTACGCACTGGACCACCAGGGAAGCCCCTGGTTTGTTTTTATTAGTCATAGATTTTGGGGACTGAGCTACAAAAATGGAATATTTTACTAAAGATACTCATACTAGGCAGGGTCTGTAATCCAACTTTTAAAGCTCCAATACTGTAAGACAACCAGAGACACTGCTTAGTGTTCAGGACTCCTAACTTTAGATTTCTGTTGGGCTTCCTGGTCTCTTAGCCAATGCAAATAAATATGAAAATGCCTTGAGAGGATACATGGCATAGAATATTAAGCTCATTACTTTGTTGTTTTTGTCTTCAGAACAGGCACCCCTCAGCTTTTACTGTATCTTTGAAATCCTGAACTTCAGTGTTGTGTTGTAACCCTATGATACCACTCAAAGCTACTTGGCTTTCATTTTGACTAAAATGCTCTATGTTTCTCTATTGTTCATTAATTTTCTTCAGGTTGTATATATTCAGTTTTTACATCTTTTAAATTTGAACTACATTGATTTTCATTTTTCTAGATTATCCACTTTGTTACCTCTTATATATCAATACTCTTATGAACATTTCATCTTGTTAGCTATAGTTGGCTACAGTTGTTTTAATGTTTTCAATAACTGCACAGACTTGATCATTTGTGGGGCTATTTTTGAATTTTTATGTTGATTTTAAATAATCTCATACTGTATTTAGATGTGTCTGGTAGTTTTTGATGTAATAGTAGTCACTATATATGAAAAATTTTACAGGTGTAGCTTTTATCTTCCCCCAGAAAGATTTAATTTTCCTCTGACAATTATAATAAGTATATTAGGATTCAGACTTCATAGGAACTGATCTACTATTTATGGGTTTTTTTTGAGGGGTGCAGGTTGGGGAGGGAGGAGGGTGAGTGGGCCACATCTATTGGTCTTTCATTTATCTATTTTTACCCATCTTTGTTCTTTGGCCTGTGTGGGCCTCCCATCGCAGTGGCCTCTGTTGTCACAGAGCACTGACTCTGGGTGCACGTGCTCCAGAGCTCTGGCTCAGTGTAATTGGACACATCGGTCCAGCCGCTCCGCGGCACGTGGGATCTTCCCAGGCTAGGGATCGAACCGGTGCCCCTTGCACTGAATGGCAGTGTCCTTACCCACTGGACCACCAGGGAAGCCCCTGGTTTGTTTTTATTAGTCATAGATTTTGGGGACTGAGCTACAAAAATGGAATATTTTACTAAAGATACTCATACTAGGCAGGGTCTGTAATCCAACTTTTAAAGCTCCAATACTGTAAGACAACCAGAGACACTGCTTAGTGTTCAGGACTCCTAACTTTAGATTTCTGTTGGGCTTCCTGGTCTCTTAGCCAATGCAAATAAATATGAAAATGCCTTGAGAGGATACATGGCATAGAATATTAAGCTCATTACTTTGTTGTTTTTGTCTTCAGAACAGGCACCCCTCAGCTTTTACTGTATCTTTGAAATCCTGAACTTCAGTGTTGTGTTGTAACCCTATGATACCACTCAAAGCTCTGGGTTGCTACTTGGATGGCTCTCTGTTGTGTATAGACAAGCAAAAAGGGAGTGCAACAGTCAATGCTTGGTGCAACTTCCTAATCTCTCATTGAAAGGAATCAAGCAATCAATAAATTTGAGCTTTCCATGACACTAGCATAAGAGTTTATGATCTATCCTGAGCTTTGAAGCAGAAATAAGTGATGCCAAAAAATAGAGAAAACAGAGGACGTGGAAATCACAGCAACAACCAGGCTATAGTGCCACATTATATTCTTCCAGTTTAGCAGCACTGTCATGATTCCCCCACAGATGATGCGTCTACCATTCCTTATGCTGAGGCCACTGAAACAAGTGTTCAGGGATCTGAGCAGTGATGCTCTTGCCAGGCTGATTCTATGACAGGTCCTTCTCATGGTGCTGGCAATGAGTAGCCTTTACACTACTCTCAAGGTTTCCAGCAATTCAGTGAGGTATCTAGGAAAGTCTCACCATGTTCTTCTGTTTGCACGGAACAAATTATACTGCAGTCAACCAATTTATAGTGTCACCAACAATATGTGAGCGCTTCCCAGGACTCATCCAGCTTTTAGGTTACTGCCCACTGAATAAGTGAAAAAACTACATTATTATTATCTTAATCTTTATTTAATTGAAATATGAGTAAACACACCGATAGTTTTGTATTTGTTAAAGTCAACCATAATGTATAATTGCTTGATATATGCAAATAGTTTGTGAAGTCAATCTTCCCATTTAACACTCATCAAAATCTGATGTAGGTGGTAACATCATCTCCATTGCATGATTGAGGAAAGAAAGGTTTAGAAATGCAAAATTATTTGCCTGATATGCTATAGAAAATGAGTGTAAAGCTGTGATTTCAAGTCATGTAGCCTGACTGTAAATCACACGTGCTTCAGTACTATGCTTCAGCATTTCCCCTTAATATTGATGTAAAATACTTTTCATTGTTCATTTAACTGATTTACAACTGTCATATTTCTCCAATAAAAACAATAAAAGACTAAAATAGAGATAATAAAAATGAAATATTATTATAGAACCTTAAAGAGAGGATACATGGCATAGAATATTAAGCTCATTACTTTGTTGTTTTTGTCTTCAGAACAGGCACCCCTCAGCTTTTACTGTATCTTTGAAATCCTGAACTTCAGTGTTGTGTTGTAACCCTATGATACCACTCAAAGCTCTGGGTTGCTACTTGGATGGCTCTCTGTTGTGTATAGACAAGCAAAAAGGGAGTGCAACAGTCAATGCTTGGTGCAACTTCCTAATCTCTCATTGAAAGGAATCAAGCAATCAATAAATTTGAGCTTTCCATGACACTAGCATAAGAGTTTATGATCTATCCTGAGCTTTGAAGCAGAAATAAGTGATGCCAAAAAATAGAGAAAACAGAGGACGTGGAAATCACAGCAACAACCAGGCTATAGTGCCACATTATATTCTTCCAGTTTAGCAGCACTGTCATGATTCCCCCACAGATGATGCGTCTACCATTCCTTATGCTGAGGCCACTGAAACAAGTGTTCAGGGATCTGAGCAGTGATGCTCTTGCCAGGCTGATTCTATGACAGGTCCTTCTCATGGTGCTGGCAATGAGTAGCCTTTACACTACTCTCAAGGTTTCCAGCAATTCAGTGAGGTATCTAGGAAAGTCTCACCATGTTCTTCTGTTTGCACGGAACAAATTATACTGCAGTCAACCAATTTATAGTGTCACCAACAATATGTGAGCGCTTCCCAGGACTCATCCAGCTTTTAGGTTACTGCCCACTGAATAAGTGAAAAAACTACATTATTATTATCTTAATCTTTATTTAATTGAAATATGAGTAAACACACCGATAGTTTTGTATTTGTTAAAGTCAACCATAATGTATAATTGCTTGATATATGCAAATAGTTTGTGAAGTCAATCTTCCCATTTAACACTCATCAAAATCTGATGTAGGTGGTAACATCATCTCCATTGCATGATTGAGGAAAGAAAGGTTTAGAAATGCAAAATTATTTGCCTGATATGCTATAGAAAATGAGTGTAAAGCTGTGATTTCAAGTCATGTAGCCTGACTGTAAATCACATGTGCTTCAGTACTATGCTTCAGCATTTCCCCTTAATATTGATGTAAAATACTTTTCATTGTTCATTTAACTGATTTACAACTGTCATATTTCTCCAATAAAAACAATAAAAGACTAAAATAGAGATAATAAAAATGAAATATTATTATAGAACCTTAAATCTATGACCAGTGCTAATGTCATCCAATACCAAAAAGTTAGAATTCAGTAGAAAACTAGAAGAAAAAAATGTAAAGTTCAGTGTTATATTTTAGGTGGCCCAAACTGGTAAAATGTACAAAATAAACAGTTCCTGAAAACCTGTTTTTTAGACAAATTTTTCTTCATATTTACATATATACTTAGAAAATGCTGTGTGTGTGCATAACTATATAAAGACACATATGTTTGTATGCATGTATGAATGTATGTGTGTTTATGCATGTGTGCATATGCCTGTGTGTTCTGGGAAATCTTTTGAATTAACAAAATGATAAAAAGTCCTAAAATCACACAAATAGTGAAGACATACTTTTAAAAACATGAAAGTGCAACAAAAATCATAGCTGAAGATATTTCTTATGGACTAGTTTTCAATAAATTATCTAATTTGGTAGATAAACAAGCTATAATAGGAATTTTTCTGTCAATAAATTAAGACTGTAACCCTCTACATTGGAATCAAAAGTGATATCAATAGCATTTGATTAACTGATCCTATATAATGAAATTAAATATGAATACATTCTCTAAAGGTATCTGTACTCCTTAAGGAACTGCTAACAGATTCTAGACATGTTTACTTTTTTATTCTATTTTTTACAGAGTATTGTTGTTTACAAACCAAATCCTCTATAGGTATACACACGTTATGCCGATGGAATATAACTCTTAAAATGTTTGGCCAATGTTAAAATTCTCAGTATAATATCCAGAACAAGATCTCAATTTACTACCATTTTCATGTTGTTTTCCTCTCTTTGAACGATTTTAACATACACACACAAATCTTTATATTATGACAAGCATCAATGCTGTTTGCTTGCAGACTGCTAATTTTTTGAAAATACAATCATTCTTATTGGCATGACCTAGTTTTTGTTTTTGTTTTTTTTTTTCTTGGACTGCTTCATATTATATCCCCACATTTGAAGGAGAAAAATAATCTGCTCTCCATTGGTATACTAACTTCACTTCCCAATTCATGCATTAAATGGACTCTTAACTTTTGGCAGAATTCTACCAGTTTTTTCATTTAGGGTTTTAATGAAAAGAGAAAATGCAAGGAAATATGACTTGGGCACATCGATGACTGCAGAGGGAAATGTGTTTTCTATTTCTCTTCAGAATAATGAGTTCCTTCGGCTTCCCTGGTGGTACAGTGGGTAAAGAGTCCACCTTGGTCTTTCCTGGTGGTCCAGTGGGTAAGGACACTGCCTTGCAGGGCAAGGGGCGCTGGTTCAATCCCTGGCCTGGGAAGATCCCACGTGCCGCAGAGCGGCTGGACCGATGTGTCCAATCACCGAGCCAGAGCTCTAGAGCGCATGCACCCAGAGCCGGTGCTTTGCGACAACAGAGGCCACCGCGATGGGAGGCCCACACCGGCCAAAGAACAAAGATGGATGAAAATGGACAAATGAAAGACCAATAGAAGCGACCCACCCGCCCCCTTTCCCTAACCCACCCCCCAAAAAATAAATAAATAAATAAATGCTAAAAACAAACAAACAAAACAAACCTCTGTACAATATTATCTCTCTATTCTTCCTCTCTTCCTAGGAAAAGCCTGGTTACTAAAATAAAATAATGCCATTTTTATTTCAGGCAATAAATGATGGTCTCTCCACTTCTGTGTCTGCCCTTGTAGCTCAGCTAGTGAAGAATCCACCTACAATGCAGGAAAACCTGGTTCAAACCAAATCCTCTATAGGTATACACACGTTATGCCGATGGAATATAACTCTTAAAATGTTTGGCCAATGTTAAAATTCTCAGTATAATATCCAGAACAAGATCTCAATTTACTACCATTTTCATGTTGTTTTCCTCTCTTTGAACGATTTTAACATACACACACAAATCTTTATATTATGACAAGCATCAATGCTGTTTGCTTGCAGACTGCTAATTTTTTGAAAATACAATCATTCTTATTGGCATGACCTAGTTTTTGTTTTTGTTTTTTTTTTTCTTGGACTGCTTCATATTATATCCCCACATTTGAAGGAGAAAAATAATCTGCTCTCCATTGGTATACTAACTTCACTTCCCAATTCATGCATTAAATGGACTCTTAACTTTTGGCAGAATTCTACCAGTTTTTTCATTTAGGGTTTTAATGAAAAGAAAATGCAAGGAAATATGACTTGGGCACATCGATGACTGCAGAGGAAATGTGTTTTCTATTTCTCTTCAGAATAATGAGTTCCTTCGGCTTGGCTGGTGGTACAGTGGGTAAAGAGTCCACCTTGGTCTTTCCTGGTGGTCCAGTGGGTAAGGACACTGCCTTGCAGGGCAAGGGGCGCTGGTTCAATCCCTGGCCTGGGAAGATCCCACGTGCCGCAGAGCGGCTGGACCGATGTGTCCAATCACCGAGCCAGAGCTCTAGAGCGCATGCACCCAGAGCCGGTGCTTTGCGACAACAGAGGCCACCGCGATGGGAGGCCCACACCGGCCAAAGAACAAAGATGGATGAAAATGGACAAATGAAAGACCAATAGAAGCGACCCACCCCCCCCCCTTCCCCTACCCACCCCCACCAAAATAAATAAATAAATAAATGCTAAAAACAAACAAACAAAACAAACCTCTGTACAATATTATCTCTCTATTCTTCCTCTCTTCCTAGGAAAAGCCTGGTTACTAAAATAAAATAATGCCATTTTTATTTCAGGCAATAAATGATGGTCTCTCCACTTCTGTGTCTTCCCTTGTAGCTCAGCTAGTGAAGAATCCACCTACAATGCAGGAAAACCTGGTTCAATAACTGGGTCAAGAAGATCCCCCAGAGAAGGGATAGGCTACCCACTCTAGTATTCTTGGGCTTCCCTAGTAGCCCAGATATTAGAACATCCTCTTGTAATGTGACAGACCTGGGTCTGATCACTGGATTGGGAAGATCCTAGAATCTGGAATGGCTACTCACTCCAGTATTCTTGCCTGGAGATCCCACGGACAGAAGAGTGTGGTGGGCTTCAGTTCATGGGTAACAAAGAATTGGACAAGACTCAGTGAATTTTACTTCTGTACTCTTCACTGAAAATATAACTAAATATTATTTATTTTTAATGTCAGATTCTGAACTGATAGAGACAAAAAAAAAAAAGAGAAAAGACAAAAATAACCTTGAAGTTTATGGTTTGATGGAGTTGCTGAGAAGATGAAGTTGCTTTGAGATGAAGAAGTTTGCAGGTGGAATAAGTTTACAGGGATAACATTGGGAGCTAGCATGCTGAGTCAGAAGTAAAATCAGACGAATGGAGATTGTGGTTCAACAAATCTCTCTTGAATTTTTAGTCTGGAGATAATAGACAATCTATGAACAATCATAGGCTTACCTGTACTGCAGGTAAGCAATATTAAAGAGATAAGAGTTCTTTCTACCCTGGGTTTCAGTGTGTGCTAGTATCTATTTAGTTGCCCTTCCCTGAACCCAGTGAAACAAGGCACTGGATTGGTCACAACCCAGGAATCACCTTGTGAAATGGGGCAACAACACCTGCTCAGTGGAAGTGATCATGGTGGTGGTGGTAGGGGGGATGGGAGGGAGATTCTATAGTCAGAAGAGGGGAAGATACAGGGGCAATAATAACCATATACCTTCACTACAGTGGGAGACAAAGACTCATATTTAGAGCCTGCAGGCTTACTGGAGTGCTAACATGCGTATATGGGGAAGAGCACAGCTTCAGACTACGCTGAAGATGTGAGGAGATGCAGAGTCAAGTGCTGCTTCTCCAATGGCTCAGCAGGTAAAGAATTTGCCTTCCTAGGAAAAGCCTGGTTACTAAAATAAAATAATGCCATTTTTATTTCAGGCAATAAATGATGGTCTCTCCACTTCTGTGTCTTCCCTTGTAGCTCAGCTAGTGAAGAATCCACCTACAATGCAGGAAAACCTGGTTCAATAACTGGGTCAAGAAGATCCCCAGAGAAGGGATAGGCTACCCACTATAGTACTCTGGGCTTCCTAGTAGCCCAGATATTAGAACATCCTCTTGTAATGTGACAGACCTGGGTCTGATCACTGGATTGGGAAGATCCTAGAATCTGGAATGGCTACTCACTCCAGTATTCTTGCCTGGAGATCCCACGGACAGAAGAGTGTGGTGGGCTTCAGTTCATGGGTAACAAAGAATTGGACAAGACTCAGTGAATTTTACTTCTGTACTCTTCACTGAAAATATAACTAAATATTATTTATTTTTAATGTCAGATTCTGAACTGATAGAGACAAAAAAAAAAGAGAAAAGACAAAAATAACCTTGAAGTTTATGGTTTGATGGAGTTGCTGAGAAGATGAAGTTGCTTTGAGATGAAGAAGTTTGCAGGTGGAATAAGTTTACAGGGATAACATTGGGAGCTAGCATGCTGAGTCAGAAGTAAAATCAGACGAATGGAGATTGTGGTTCAACAAATCTCTCTTGAATTTTTAGTCTGGAGATAATAGACAATCTATGAACAATCATAGGCTTACCTGTACTGCAGGTAAGCAATATTAAAGAGATAAGAGTTCTTTCTACCCTGGGTTTCAGTGTGTGCTAGTATCTATTTAGTTGCCCTTCCCTGAACCCAGTGAAACAAGGCACTGGATTGGTCACAACCCAGGAATCACCTTGTGAAATGGGGCAACAACACCTGCTCAGTGGAAGTGATCATGGTGGTGGTGGTAGGGGGGATGGGAGGGAGATTCTATAGTCAGAAGAGGGGAAGATACAGGGGCAATAATAACCATATACCTTCACTACAGTGGGAGACAAAGACTCATATTTAGAGCCTGCAGGCTTACTGGAGTGCTAACATGCGTATATGGGGAAGAGCACAGCTTCAGACTACGCTGAAGATGTGAGGAGATGCAGAGTCAAGTGCTGCTTCTCCAATGGCTCAGCAGGTAAAGAATTTGCCTGCCATGCAGGAGTCACAGGACATGAGGGCTCTGTGCCTTTGTTCGGAAAATCCTGTGGAGGAGGAAATGGCACCAGTATTCTTGCCTAGAAAATCCCATGGACAGAGGAGCCTGGCAGGCTACAGTCCCTAGATCGCAAAGGGTTGGACACAGCTGAGTAACTAACACAAGACCAATTAATGCTTAAATGGAACTGTTACCATAATAATCAAGTTACCATAAATAAGAGATAAAGACAGATTATTGATCCCTGAGGCAGTCCAACTTCAAGAGATCTGAGAAATCTGGAACTTTCAAAGGAGACTAAGAAGGAGCTAGAGATAAGCAAGAAGAAAACCAGAAGAGTGGGCCCCTAAAGCCAAGTGAAGGACCTTTATTTATTTATTTATTTTCCATGGAGGAAATAGTGAGTGAATGTATGAGATATGACTTAGATGTCATAGAAGATAGTACTCCTGATATATCCATTAAGTCTAATAACTTGAAAACAGATCTGATGGTCTCATTAGAGAGAGTGAGAGTATTAAGGGGAGTTAAAGGTGGTATAAATGAAAAGTATTAATTTGTCAAGTGAATTTGATCAATGTTGTTTTAATATTGAGTGTGTCTTTTTTTGAATACGCTTAAACGGACTTGTTAATATACAAATGTTAAATTCTCTGGAGCTTATCAAAAGCAGTTCTGGCCAAACTTAATGGCAGACACCACTTAATTTATAAAAGTAGTGTCCTATAAAAGTAATTTATAGAAGTAGTGTCCTATATGTTTTGAAACTATAATATTATGATCACCCATGCCTCTGGATTTTAAGAAAAATATATTAAAAGAAGGATTGATAGTGTAAAACTAATGTGAATACTGAATGTTTTCTAATTACGTTTACCTGACTATGTACTATGGGCTTCCTAGGTGGCTCAGCAGTAATGAATCAGCCTGCCAAAGCAGGAGACATAGGAGATGAAGGTCTGATTCCTGGGCAGGGAAGATCTCGTGGAGAAATAAATAGCAATCCACTCCAGTATTCCTGTCTGGGAAATTCCATGGACTGAGGAGCCTGGTGGGATACAGTCCATGGGCTTGCAAAAAAGCTGAACACCACTTAGCAGAGATGCATTTATATGTTCTTAAGTTGGCTAGCCAAGTCATATATAATTCATACCATAATTTAATTCCTCTAAATCCATCATATTTAGTTCCTAAATTCCTGATTTTAAATAATACCTCTAGGTATTCCTAAGTAATGGTATCTTAGCAAAATAGAAACAACCAAATAGAAAGTGGTCTCTTAGTTGCTCAGCTAGGAAGACAACACTGAGAAAATGACATTCTAATAATCTCCTGCCATAACTCCAGCATTCCTTCCCAGAATCCCTTAAGATTTAATACTATCAAGGTCATGGATTTTCTTTCTTCTGTAAATTAGATACATACAATGTATAACTTCTCATTAGATGCACTCGTTTTAAAACTGCAAGTCTATTATTCAAGGCAGGAGTGCATAATTGTGTTTCTAATAGCAACCACAGCTTTTTTTGGATGTTGGCAGTGATCTCTGTTCAGTCCATTTACACGAGGGAGTGTTCACAGTGCATTCTCCTGGGTGTACAGAAGTCTCAAACTACTTTCAAACCACCTGTTTCATTGATAATAATGAAGCAAGTGAACTTTTGCAGCAAGACAGCAACCTGTGCTTTCACATCACTGTTGTTACAAAATGAAAGTAAAGGATAAAAATAGGATCTGGCATGCAGAGAAATTTGCCTTTTAGGTATATTTAAGGACCCTACAGATATCATGCTAATAAGAGAAAATGCAAATTGAGGAAATATAGTCACAAAATTACCATATAGTTCATAATGCCCAAAGGTCTCCAATAGACTCAAATTTTATCAATTTACAACAATTGAAGGGAAAGCCAGTATTCATTAGTCAAAAGTCCAAATTCATTTGTTCATGTATACAACTATGTGAGTTCCTTCTATGCATATACATCCAGGAGGCATATTAAAAACATAATCCACCATGTAATAATACTAATAGCTGCTTCATGCAGGCATTATTCTAATTTATTGTCAAAGGGAATTGAAGAACAAAAATATTTAAAATTTTTAAATTTTGCAATGCTCAATATCACATCAATATTTTGGTTGCCTATCGTGTCACCAAATTTATTGCTTAAAATATACTTCTAATTTTGTTCTGTTATTGGAAAATATCTAGCCAATACCACCTTCCTCACGGGTCCCTCCCAAGACTAAGGAATTAAATGCTAATTACTATAAACCCATCTTGATAATTCTAATGACATGATCTAAACTAAATAAGACAGAAGGGGGACTCTTGGAATTGGTTTTCTTGCTCTTATAAATAACAACCAAATAGAAAGTGGTCTCTTAGTTGCTCAGCTAGGAAGACAACACTGAGAAAATGACATTCTAATAATCTCCTGCCATAACTCCAGCATTCCTTCCCAGAATCCCTTAAGATTTAATACTATCAAGGTCATGGATTTTCTTTCTTCTGTAAATTAGATACATACAATGTATAACTTCTCATTAGATGCACTCGTTTTAAAACTGCAAGTCTATTATTCAAGGCAGGAGTGCATAATTGTGTTTCTAATAGCAACCACAGCTTTTTTTGGATGTTGGCAGTGATCTCTGTTCAGTCCATTTACACGAGGGAGTGTTCACAGTGCATTCTCCTGGGTGTACAGAAGTCTCAAACTACTTTCAAACCACCTGTTTCATTGATAATAATGAAGCAAGTGAACTTTTGCAGCAAGACAGCAACCTGTGCTTTCACATCACTGTTGTTACAAAATGAAAGTAAAGGATAAAAATAGGATCTGGCATGCAGAGAAATTTGCCTTTTAGGTATATTTAAGGACCCTACAGATATCATGCTAATAAGAGAAAATGCAAATTGAGGAAATATAGTCACAAAATTACCATATAGTTCATAATGCCCAAAGGTCTCCAATAGACTCAAATTTTATCAATTTACAACAATTGAAGGGAAAGCCAGTATTCATTAGTCAAAAGTCCAAATTCATTTGTTCATGTATACAACTATGTGAGTTCCTTCTATGCATATACATCCAGGAGGCATATTAAAAACATAATCCACCATGTAATAATACTAATAGCTGCTTCATGCAGGCATTATTCTAATTTATTGTCAAAGGGAATTGAAGAACAAAAATATTTAAAATTTTTAAATTTTGCAATGCTCAATATCACATCAATATTTTGGTTGCCTATCGTGTCACCAAATTTATTGCTTAAAAAAATATACTTCTAATTTTGTTCTGTTATTGGAAAATATCTAGCCAATACCACCTTCCTCACGGGTCCCTCCCAAGACTAAGGAATTAAATGCTAATTACTATAAACCCATCTTGATAATTCTAATGACATGATCTAAACTAAATAAGACAGAAGGGGGACTCTTGGAATTGGTTTTCTTGCTCTTATAAATAACACAAGATAAAGACCATAAAGGTTTTGCACATATTTTTGTTAGGACATGATGTGGAGAGTTATTGTATTCAAGTAGCAAATAAGATACACATTCAGACACTTACACAGAAGTTGATGAGACCCTTGTATTATTGAGACACCATTTAACTTGACTTGTAACAGCTTAATGCTGAACTTCGGTTATTTGAAATAATAAACATCCTTAAACTACTACCTGAACTTCTGTTACTTGACAATGGAAATGTCTGATCTAGCTACTAAATGTTAGTACATTAATTTTAAACCATGAGTTGTGATTCAAATCACTGGCTTCTTACCACTACAAAATCTGAAATATTTAAAAATTCAATATTTATTTCTATTGAAATTGAATAGTCACTGAAAACAGGGTATTTTTCTGATTTTCCATTCATATAGTACACTTACAGAACTCTGGTGCTTAAAAAAAACCTTTCATATCAACAATTCCAACTGTCTCTATTTAACTAAATTCCCAAGGGAAATTATTTGAAAATCTACCTCTTCTGTCCCCTATGCTGCTAAATTAAGCAAACCTTGGGTTTATACCCTAATGGCATGACAAATAACATTGGTTTATTGGGGGAAACATTCTTTTCTCTTTCAGTCTTTTCAGTATGAAGTGCTTAAGGTGTAAGTGTTATGTTATATACTGAGGATTAAATGATATTATACATGTAAAATTACTGGCACACATTAGTGCCAAAATATACTAGTTTTTATACATACACATTTCTATTGACATACTTGTTTTGCAAAATGATTGTTCTAAGAGATGATTAGTCTTATGGCTAAATATATTTGCCCTATACAACGTATTATAGGACATTCCTTGGAAACTAAAGCTCACCCATGTATTAAAGCTCTGAGAAGTTCTGGCATAAAAGAATCTGTATTGTCTATTGCTACACAACATATTACCTCAAAACTCAGCATCAAAAAATAAGATACAGGCAATGTCTTCCCTAGGTTCTCTGGATCAGGAATCTTGGAGAGGTTAACTGGCTGGTTCTGGTTTGGAGTCTTGTGAAATTGTAGTTTGGATGCTGACTAGGGCTTCCAGTCATCTGTAGACTTGACTAAAGCCAGAGGATTTAATTCAAGGAGCCTCACTAACTGTCAATCAGTGCAGATCACGGTGACTAGTCATTGGACTTCTCCACAGAGACGCCCAGAATAGCAAGAGTTGGGCAATAAAGAAGGCTGACTGAAAACTGATGATTTTGCATTGTGGTGCTGGAGAAGAGTCTTCAGAGCTCCTTGAAGTGCAAGGAGATCAAACGAATCAAATCTAAAGGAAACCAACCCTGACTATTCATTGGAAGGACTGATGCTGAAGCTGAAGCTCCAATACTTTGGCCACTTGATAAGAAGAGCTGACTCATTGGAAAAGACCCCGATGCTGGAAAAGAATGAAGACAGCAAGATAAGGGGGCTGCAGAGGAGGCGGTGGCTGGATGGCATCACCGACTCCATGGACGTGAGCTTTAGCATATTCCAAGAGATGGCGAAGGATAGGGAAGCCTTGCATGCTGCAGTCCATGGGGTCTTAGGCTTAGCCAACAAACAACAACAAACCAGTAATCTAAGAGTGAAGCAAGAATGAAGCTGCAACATAATCTAGGAATTTACACCTTTTTGCCATATGTTATTTATTCGAAGCCAGTCACTAAGTTCACCTTAAAGCCCTGAGAAGAGGTTTAAGCCCTACCTCTCAAAAGGAACAATAGAAAAGGATCACTAACATACTGTTAAACCACCAAATGATGTGTATGATTTTATTTAATCTAATCTACATTTTCTAAAAGTCATCTGACCCTAGAATTCTAAAGTAATGTGGTTATAAGAATTCTCTATGAGTGCTCCTGACAGAATAGAATTCTATGTATGTAGCTTAATTTGAATAAATACATGAAGAAAGTGTGTCATGCTAAATAATTTATTTCTGAAATATGTAAGTAACTTGACACCTTGCTTTTAAAAGCTTTCTTGAATCATATTTGTATTAGTCACTTCTAATAATTTTTAACCAGTGATTGTGATCTGAATTGACAATCATGATTTATGAATGATACAAATGGACATAAAAATACAGATTTGGGAGGCATTTTCTAAACACAACTTGGCATATACTGGTCATTTTTTAAGATTTAAATTGTTGAGTCCTCTCTTCTGGAATGTTACATTGTTGAGAGAAGCAGCAAAATAATTTGTTTTTAATTTAAATTGCTCTGTTTCCTCATAAGCTATTAGACTGGTAAATGGGGTATTTATTAATAAAATACTCTCCTTACTATTAGCATGAATAACACTCAGAAAAATGGAGCCCCAAAGAGTTCCTTAATCCTGACTGTACCAAAGGATGTATAAGCAATGCTATAAAGGTCTCTCAAAGATCTAACATGTCTATCCTAGTTCATTGCAGTAGACAAGTACATCAGAACCTAAACAACTGTCCTAGTCATGAATAATGGGCTTCAGGTAGCTTGAATATCTCATATATATCTCTCTCTAAAGTTTAACTATCAACAAAATAGAGCTGAAGAACCACTTGATAAGA
Organism: Tragulus kanchil; assembly: GCA_022376925.1. Taxonomy (NCBI): domain Eukaryota; kingdom Metazoa; phylum Chordata; class Mammalia; order Artiodactyla; family Tragulidae; genus Tragulus; species Tragulus kanchil. The sequence continues at coordinate 106,635,956 of JAIOJX010000023.1, read as the reverse complement.
AGAGCTGACTCATTGGAAAAGACCCCGATGCTGGAAAAGAATGAAGACAGCAAGATAAGGGGGCTGCAGAGGAGGCGGTGGCTGGATGGCATCACCGACTCCATGGACGTGAGCTTTAGCATATTCAAGAGATGGCGAAGGATAGGGAAGCCTTGCATGCTGCAGTCCATGGGGTCTTAGGCTTAGCCAACAAACAACAACAAACCAGTAATCTAAGAGTGAAGCAAGAATGAAGCTGCAACATAATCTAGGAATTTACACCTTTTTGCCATATGTTATTTATTCGAAGCCAGTCACTAAGTTCACCTTAAAGCCCTGAGAAGAGGTTTAAGCCCTACCTCTCAAAAGGAACAATAGAAAAGGATCACTAACATACTGTTAAACCACCAAATGATGTGTATGATTTTATTTAATCTAATCTACATTTTCTAAAAGTCATCTGACCCTAGAATTCTAAAGTAATGTGGTTATAAGAATTCTCTATGAGTGCTCCTGACAGAATAGAATTCTATGTATGTAGCTTAATTTGAATAAATACATGAAGAAAGTGTGTCATGCTAAATAATTTATTTCTGAAATATGTAAGTAACTTGACACCTTGCTTTTAAAAGCTTTCTTGAATCATATTTGTATTAGTCACTTCTAATAATTTTTAACCAGTGATTGTGATCTGAATTGACAATCATGATTTATGAATGATACAAATGGACATAAAAATACAGATTTGGGAGGCATTTTCTAAACACAACTTGGCATATACTGGTCATTTTTTAAGATTTAAATTGTTGAGTCCTCTCTTCTGGAATGTTACATTGTTGAGAGAAGCAGCAAAATAATTTGTTTTTAATTTAAATTGCTCTGTTTCCTCATAAGCTATTAGACTGGTAAATGGGGTATTTATTAATAAAATACTCTCCTTACTATTAGCATGAATAACACTCAGAAAAATGGAGCCCCAAAGAGTTCCTTAATCCTGACTGTACCAAAGGATGTATAAGCAATGCTATAAAGGTCTCTCAAAGATCTAACATGTCTATCCTAGTTCATTGCAGTAGACAAGTACATCAGAACCTAAACAACTGTCCTAGTCATGAATAATGGGCTTCAGGTAGCTTGAATATCTCATATATATCTCTCTCTAAAGTTTAACTATCAACAAAATCAGTCACTTGAAGCCCAGGGTCTTTTAAAAGATACTTAATATCTTCCATCATCAGTTAGTTGCAAGATGATAACCGGAAAAAAAAAAAAAATAGCAAGAGATAAGATCCATGAAGTAAGCAAGCTCAAACACAGGATGCACACATGGGAACACGGAGAAAATAACACATAGGGATTCACATTCTTTGTTTTGCAAAGAAAACAGGACATGAGAAAGCCAACTATTAGAGTTTCACTGTCCTTAGACTGCAATTGCTTTCTTTATCTCCTGTTTTGTTCCTTCTTCAGGTTTCAGCTATCCTGTACCCCATGTAGCCCAGCATAAAGAATGGGACATCTGGGAAATGACAATTTTCCACGAGTAATTTTTATGTCAAAAAGACAATGAAAATATGAGAAGAATGGTTGTTGCCATGAAAGTGTGTCCTCAGGATTATAAACTACATTATGCAGTCATGAACTTCTGTATTAATGTCATTTAACCTTTGGCAATATTAGTCCAGAGAGGATCTTGTGAAGGATGGTACATTAACTTTTAGAAGTGATGGGCTGTGGTATTCCTGCTGTGATGTTGAATGGCACAGGCTGAACTTCAACACAGCTTTCAAAAGACATATTTTCATTCTACAGGGCAAACATATAAGAGGGCAGAACTGGGAATTCAGATACTTCAGGAAGATATAAAGGTGCTATTTGAAAAAGGATTCCATAAAATAGCCCAATTTTCTGGTTTCCGGTCAGTATATTTTTTAGCTGTTTCATTAACCAATTCATCTGATAAATAGATTCAAGGAGCCGGTTATGCAATATTAATTCCCTCTCTTTTTTGGAATGTTACATTGTTGAGAGAAGCAGCAAAATAATTTGTTTTTAATTTAAATTGCTCTGTTTCCTCATAAGCTATTAGACTGGTAAATGGGGTATTTATTAATAAAATACTCTCCTTACTATTAGCATGAATAACACTCAGAAAAATGGAGCCCCAAAGAGTTCCTTAATCCTGACTGTACCAAAGGATGTATAAGCAATGCTATAAAGGTCTCTCAAAGATCTAACATGTCTATCCTAGTTCATTGCAGTAGACAAGTACATCAGAACCTAAACAACTGTCCTAGTCATGAATAATGGGCTTCAGGTAGCTTGAATATCTCATATATATCTCTCTCTAAAGTTTAACTATCAACAAAATCAGTCACTTGAAGCCCAGGGTCTTTTAAAAGATACTTAATATCTTCCATCATCAGTTAGTTGCAAGATGATAACCGGAAAAAAAAAAAAAATAGCAAGAGATAAGATCCATGAAGTAAGCAAGCTCAAACACAGGATGCACACATGGGAACACGGAGAAAATAACACATAGGGATTCACATTCTTTGTTTTGCAAAGAAAACAGGACATGAGAAAGCCAACTATTAGAGTTTCACTGTCCTTAGACTGCAATTGCTTTCTTTATCTCCTGTTTTGTTCCTTCTTCAGGTTTCAGCTATCCTGTACCCCATGTAGCCCAGCATAAAGAATGGGACATCTGGGAAATGACAATTTTCCACGAGTAATTTTTATGTCAAAAAGACAATGAAAATATGAGAAGAATGGTTGTTGCCATGAAAGTGTGTCCTCAGGATTATAAACTACATTATGCAGTCATGAACTTCTGTATTAATGTCATTTAACCTTTGGCAATATTAGTCCAGAGAGGATCTTGTGAAGGATGGTACATTAACTTTTAGAAGTGATGGGCTGTGGTATTCCTGCTGTGATGTTGAATGGCACAGGCTGAACTTCAACACAGCTTTCAAAAGACATATTTTCATTCTACAGGGCAAACATATAAGAGGGCAGAACTGGGAATTCAGATACTTCAGGAAGATATAAAGGTGCTATTTGAAAAAGGATTCCATAAAATAGCCCAATTTTCTGGTTTCCGGTCAGTATATTTTTTAGCTGTTTCATTAACCAATTCATCTGATAAATAGATTCAAGGAGCCTGTTATGCATATATTAAAATAAATATCAATTCCCCCCAAATTCTAGACACTCACAAATAGGAAAAACTAAATAGTTGAAGCATAATGATATTAAGGTTTAGATACAGCTTGTGCAAATTATTGAGATGACAGAAAAAGTTATTGTATGACTGACTCAAGGGGTAAAAGCAAGTGTTACTCCTAGGGAGAATAAAATTCAAGCAGATGGGTGGGGGAAAGAACAGGACAACGAATATGGACCTGGATTCAGATAAAAATAAAGCCCTTGCATTCTGGAACTCCGATCTAGGCTTCGTAGCTTGGCAACAGGGGCTAGAAGTCAATGAGTAGATGTGAAGAAAACTGGAAAAGCAGTTTCTGGAGGATGGGGGAAAGTGACCATTTTTTGATACTCCATACTAGTAAAAAAAAACCCTTATAAATGCTGAGATTTCCTGGTTAAAAACTAATATTTTAAACATTCTTCTGTCCTTGTTTCTCTTTCACTTCTGGGATGTTTCATTTCAAAGTTGATTAAAATAAGGAAGCTTCGATTTGATTCAAAATATAAAATCATTACTCTTCCATTTCTACGGGGTTTTTTTTTTAAAAAAAATTCTTTTTTCCTGTACTCTATTTCAAATTTTATTTAACTCCACTAAACTGTATCTCAATGACAATTTTCCACGAGTAATTTTATGTCAAAAAGACAATGAAAATATGAGAAGAATGGTTGTTGCCATGAAAGTGTGTCCTCAGGATTATAAACTACATTATGCAGTCATGAACTTCTGTATTAATGTCATTTAACCTTTGGCAATATTAGTCCAGAGAGGATCTTGTGAAGGATGGTACATTAACTTTTAGAAGTGATGGGCTGTGGTATTCCTGCTGTGATGTTGAATGGCACAGGCTGAACTTCAACACAGCTTTCAAAAGACATATTTTCATTCTACAGGGCAAACATATAAGAGGGCAGAACTGGGAATTCAGATACTTCAGGAAGATATAAAGGTGCTATTTGAAAAAGGATTCCATAAAATAGCCCAATTTTCTGGTTTCCGGTCAGTATATTTTTTAGCTGTTTCATTAACCAATTCATCTGATAAATAGATTCAAGGAGCCTGTTATGCATATATTAAAATAAATATCAATTCCCCCCAAATTCTAGACACTCACAAATAGGAAAAACTAAATAGTTGAAGCATAATGATATTAAGGTTTAGATACAGCTTGTGCAAATTATTGAGATGACAGAAAAAGTTATTGTATGACTGACTCAAGGGGTAAAAGCAAGTGTTACTCCTAGGGAGAATAAAATTCAAGCAGATGGGTGGGGGAAAGAACAGGACAACGAATATGGACCTGGATTCAGATAAAAATAAAGCCCTTGCATTCTGGAACTCCGATCTAGGCTTCGTAGCTTGGCAACAGGGGCTAGAAGTCAATGAGTAGATGTGAAGAAAACTGGAAAAGCAGTTTCTGGAGGATGGGGGAAAGTGACCATTTTTTGATACTCCATACTAGTAAAAAAAAACCCTTATAAATGCTGAGATTTCCTGGTTAAAAACTAATATTTTAAACATTCTTCTGTCCTTGTTTCTCTTTCACTTCTGGGATGTTTCATTTCAAAGTTGATTAAAATAAGGAAGCTTCGATTTGATTCAAAATATAAAATCATTACTCTTCCATTTCTACGAGTGACTTTTGACCTATTATTTAACTCCACAAAATCTCAGTCATCTCATACTTCTAACAAATACTCCACTTCATTTTTATATCCTAGTACAAAGTCAAATGAATGTGTCCAAAATTTTTCCAAAGTGAGTATGTCCAAAACCTGCTACACTATCTGTGAACTTGTATACCTCTTGATGTAATCCAAATCTGATGAAATGTATCTCCATTTACTGCTTTCATTCACATATTCTAGAAAGTCAATGAAAGTCCATGTGCTAAAAAATGTGTTTTCTAATTATTTCTCTGAACACTCTCTTTTCACTCTATCCCTTTCAACTTGGAGCAGATTTTCAGCATTTCACACTAAAGTTAGAACAAATTTCCAACTGGGTAGTTTGATAAAAGTTTGTTCTGCCATGTAACTCATCCTCTACCAGATGATTCACATAATTTCTCTGAGAAATCTGTCTGGTTCTATAAGTTTTACATAAAAACTGGGACTGAGTGCCAGTTGTTTTCATGACGAAGTCAACACTCATTAACAAAGGAAAATAACCATTCTATGTTGATGCATTGCCCTTTTTGTTTCTTTTCTCTTTTTTTTTTTTTTTTTTTGCCCTCTTTTATTTGTGTTTCATTCATTTATTTTCTTCTATCTCTGCTCCTTGGTCCGTTTGGGCCTCCTACCACAGGCCTCTCCTGTAGCAGAGCACTGGCTCTGAGCGCATGCGCTCTAGAGCTCCAGCTCAGTAGTTGGACACATTGGTCCAGCTGCTCTGTGACACGTGGGATCTTCCCAGACCAGGGATCGAACCAGCGCACCTTGCACTACAAGGTGGTGTCCTTACCCACTGGACCACCAGGGAAGCCCCTAAGCCTAGTATTATTTTGATACACATAACAGGTATTATCATATATTTTGTGGGATGACTTTGATAGGCTTCAGTGAAAGGTGGAATTTTTTTTCCCTAGACACTGATAAAGAAGTAGATATTCTTAGACACACACACACAAAGTGGACTCCCCACCCACTGGACCACCAGGGAAGCTCTTGTTTCTTCTTTTAAAATATTTAATTTTGTTACTATGGCTTACTTTTCACTATATATATTAGGTTTCTGTAGCTTTATCTAGGTATATTTTATATACACAAAACTGTGCCTATTTACTATATACAGTCTGATGAATTTGGAAATTTGCATGTTCTTGTAATATCACCACTGTAGACAAATCTCCATCACCTTCAATAGTTTCCTTGGGTCACACTGGCCCTCTTCACTTGTTTAAATCATCTTTTGCTGGAGACACTCCCCAATGCAATAGCCATAACAATGATTTGCAATACCTACCATTTGTTGATTGCCTTCTGATGGGCACACAAATAAGCATTTTATCTACATTTTCTTCTCAAAAGGAATTTATAATTTACTGGATATATTTATGCTAATTTCATAGATGAAACTGAAGTGCAACAATTTAGCGAGTGACCAGAGCCTGCAAAGCTAATAATCGCAGAACTCAGAAACAAATGTAGGTAGTTTACCTCTAGAGTCCTTAGTTGTACACCAGGGTATGTACACTGATTTGTGGTTCTTGGCATGTATTTTGTTTTTTTTTTCTTCTTTTACAACCATAAGATTTTTCTTTGCTCTTCATTTTAAGATGTTACTGTAGCTCTAATTACACAAAAAGTTCACAACTGAAATCAAACACCTCTTCCAAGAAGTGTTTCTTCATTGCTTGACTCACTCACACTGGGGTCTATGTAGATCCCTACTGAACAGTCTCTACTTATCTTGAGGACAGAATCACCAAACTTTCATCTCATATGACATGGCAAATATTACATAAATATTTGCTGACTTAATATAATAAATAATTACAAACATTTTACAGAATCACTTTAATTTATTCCAATCTCTTACTTATCTTCCAATATGTTCTCCAACAACCTGTTCAGTCCTTTTCCACACAGTTACATAATTTTTACACACTGTTAGTCAAATCATGTATTTCCACAACTTAATATATACAATACAAATTCTTCCTGCTACATATATAACAAAATCTGAACTACTTATTTGGTCTTTTGAGAATGACTGCACAGAGTCTCTGCCATTCCTCATACTTTCACCACAATTCATAAAATATTACAAATAAATGTTACCCTGTTATTGTGCAATTATGGATGAAAATGATAGGAAATATACAGTTATGGAAAAAATGATGCTTGTTCTCTTTAAAGTAAAGGATAAATCTGAAAGTGAGGTTAACAAGTACTGACATGGAAATTTGCATGTTCTTGTAATATCACCACTGTAGACAAATCTCCATCACCTTCAATAGTTTCCTTGGGTCACACTGGCCCTCTTCACTTGTTTAAATCATCTTTTGCTGGAGACACTCCCCAATGCAATAGCCATAACAATGATTTGCAATACCTACCATTTGTTGATTGCCTTCTGATGGGCACACAAATAAGCATTTTATCTACATTTTCTTCTCAAAAGGAATTTATAATTTACTGGATATATTTATGCTAATTTCATAGATGAAACTGAAGTGCAACAATTTAGCGAGTGACCAGAGCCTGCAAAGCTAATAATCGCAGAACTCAGAAACAAATGTAGGTAGTTTACCTCTAGAGTCCTTAGTTGTACACCAGGGTATGTACACTGATTTGTGGTTCTTGGCATGTACTTTGTTTTTTTTTTCTTCTTTTACAACCATAAGATTTTTCTTTGCTCTTCATTTTAAGATGTTACTGTAGCTCTAATTACACAAAAAGTTCACAACTGAAATCAAACACCTCTTCCAAGAAGTGTTTCTTCATTGCTTGACTCACTCACACTGGGGTCTATGTAGATCCCTACTGAACAGTCTCTACTTATCTTGAGGACAGAATCACCAAACTTTCATCTCATATGACATGGCAAATATTACATAAATATTTGCTGACTTAATATAATAAATAATTACAAACATTTTACAGAATCACTTTAATTTATTCCAATCTCTTACTTATCTTCCAATATGTTCTCCAACAACCTGTTCAGTCCTTTTCCACACAGTTACATAATTTTTACACACTGTTAGTCAAATCATGTATTTCCACAACTTAATATATACAATACAAATTCTTCCTGCTACATATATAACAAAATCTGAACTACTTATTTGGTCTTTTGAGAATGACTGCACAGAGTCTCTGCCATTCCTCATACTTTCACCACAATTCATAAAATATTACAAATAAATGTTACCCTGTTATTGTGCAATTATGGATGAAAATGATAGGAAATATACAGTTATGGAAAAAATGATGCTTGTTCTCTTTAAAGTAAAGGATAAATCTGAAAGTGAGGTTAACAAGTACTGACATGATAAAATGTACAGGGAACTCTAGTTCTTAAAGGCTTAATCAAATATTCAAAATAAAGATCATTTTGAGAGGAAATATATTCTTCTATTTCTCTGTGTTAAAATGTTATACAGCTTATGGAGGGATTTAGCCAAAAGTAAGAAAGAGTAAAAGAAAAGGAAAATATGATCCATTACCATCCCTAGACAATTCTGTTATAAAGATGGCTTTACAGTCTCCAAATTCAAGTTGAAAAAAATGAAACTCAAAAAATTCTCTTAATAAGAATGATAAATGTATTTCCATGTCAAATCAGTTATTATCAAACCAACACAACAGTGTAAAGCAATTACCTTCTAAAAATAATTTTTAAATTTATTTGAAAAAACAGAAACCTCTATTATTTAGGGACTGGGGCTAAATTTCTAGAGTGGCTATTCACAGCAAGTAATTAATATTTAGCTAATTACTATGATCAAAACCGATGTTAGGTAGCCTAACTTGTGAAGAATTGCTTCTATATCTTGGGAGTGGTGGAACATTTCAGAGGACTGACAAAAGTTTTCACTAGTTAGTGTTTAAAAAGTGTTCCCTAGGAGTCTGGGCTCTAACTTTGGTTAGATCAAGTAAATGTTTACCTAGAGATGAACTCTGAAGCAAACCAAAAATAAAGCAAATGAATGCATATAACAAGATAGAAATAGACTCACAGATAAAATCTAGTGGTTGCCAGTGAGGAGAAAGAAGAAGAGAGGCAAGATAAGGGTAAGGGACTAAGAAGTATAGCTACTATGTATAAAATAGGTAAGGAACAAGAACACATCATAGAGCACAGGGAAATAAGCCTTTATTTTACAGTAGTATTAAGTGGAACATAATCTATAAAAATGTTGAATGACCATATTGTACTACTGAAATTAACATAATACTATACATCAGATATACTTAAATAAAAATAATACTCTAATACATCTAGTATTCGATGAATTAGGAAATATACAGTTATGGAAAAAATGATGCTTGTTCTCTTTAAAGTAAAGGATAAATCTGAAAGTGAGGTTAACAAGTACTGACATGATAAAATGTACAGGGAACTCTAGTTCTTAAAGGCTTAATCAAATATTCAAAATAAAGATCATTTTGAGAGGAAATATATTCTTCTATTTCTCTGTGTTAAAATGTTATACAGCTTATGGAGGGATTTAGCCAAAAGTAAGAAAGAGTAAAAGAAAAGGAAAATATGATCCATTACCATCCCTAGACAATTCTGTTATAAAGATGGCTTTACAGTCTCCAAATTCAAGTTGAAAAAAATGAAACTCAAAAAATTCTCTTAATAAGAATGATAAATGTATTTCCATGTCAAATCAGTTATTATCAAACCAACACAACAGTGTAAAGCAATTACCTTCTAAAAATAATTTTTAAATTTATTTGAAAAAACAGAAACCTCTATTATTTAGGGACTGGGGCTAAATTTCTAGAGTGGCTATTCACAGCAAGTAATTAATATTTAGCTAATTACTATGATCAAAACCGATGTTAGGTAGCCTAACTTGTGAAGAATTGCTTCTATATCTTGGGAGTGGTGGAACATTTCAGAGGACTGACAAAAGTTTTCACTAGTTAGTGTTTAAAAAGTGTTCCCTAGGAGTCTGGGCTCTAACTTTGGTTAGATCAAGTAAATGTTTACCTAGAGATGAACTCTGAAGCAAACCAAAAATAAAGCAAATGAATGCATATAACAAGATAGAAATAGACTCACAGATAAAATCTAGTGGTTGCCAGTGAGGAGAAAGAAGAAGAGAGGCAAGATAAGGGTAAGGGACTAAGAAGTATAGCTACTATGTATAAAATAGGTAAGGAACAAGAACACATCATAGAGCACAGGGAAATAAGCCTTTATTTTACAGTAGTATTAAGTGGAACATAATCTATAAAAATGTTGAATGACCATATTGTACTACTGAAATTAACATAATACTATACATCAGATATACTTAAATAAAAATAATACTCTAATATCTAGACATCATAGTATTCGATGAATTAGTAAATTATCTTTATTTTTAAGCCAATTTTTGAATATATCTTTTGTTCAAACATACGCTATTGTCCGTCTATAAATGTATTTGACAGAAACATTTGAGAATAATTAGGCAATCAAATTTAAAAATCATCAAAATTATTAGGAAATGTATTAATGGACTTCAATTAGGAGTTTCTTTGTAGCTTTCTTCACTTATTTCATTAACTCTTCCTATGTCTTCATCTCATTACCTCGTGCATCTGTGCTTTAATGTTTTCAACATTAGCGTCTAAGCGCAGATTCATCATAAATACAGAATTTTAATATGAGCCTAAAGAAGTCTAGGTTCCCAGGTTGTTTTCCTATCCACCTATCTTACACATAACTGAATAGTATGTAAATACAATTTTTAGAGGAAATTTATTGCTCAAACTACAATAGATAACTATTTACAAGGTTAAAGCAAACCAAAGTTTCCATCAAGCTCATCTTGCTATCCTTGCCCACACAGATACTTAGGAATCCATAGCAGTCAATTCCTTATTCTCTGATAATGTCATAGCTATTCAGTTCTCTAGGTCTTAAATTTTCCCTTCTCCTGCACTGCAGCAGTCTTCAATCTCAGATATCCAGGTTCCTTTATTCAAATCTGACTCATAACAATGTATTATTTTTCTGAATTTATCATACATTTTTCTATGGCAATTTTGTGGCACTTAGAAAGACTTTGCTTGCTCCATCTATGTGACTGTTTCCATATAGTGTCCCTTGAATTTTACTTCCTGGAGTTTATCATCTAGAGTTTAGTTATTTGTATTCCTTCATTAAACAAACATTATTAGGAATGTAATATAACTTTGTCAAATGCCACGTGAAAGCTCAAAGAACTCAGCACCAAAAAGCAAGCAACCCAATCAAAAAATGGGAAAAAGACCTAAACAGACATCTCTGCAAAGAAGACATACAGATAGCCAAAATACACATGAAAAGATGCTCAACATTGCTCTTTTTTAAAGAAATGCAAATCAAAACTACAATGAGAGCCACTGGATTCATTCTATGATGACCCACATTCTGTCTGTGGAGTGTGCTTTCTCTGAATCTGAATAAATCCATTTCTTTCCTATCACTTTTGTCTCTTGCTGAATTTTCTCTGCAAAGAGACATGAAGAATCTGAGTCTCAGTAGGTTCAGACATTGGGTGAGTGATTTTAATTACCAGGGTTTTGGCTGGGTCCAAGTCCCGGCCACATGGGCTCAAGTACCAAGCAGGGTTTTGGCTGGGTTCGAGTCCTGGCCATGTGGGTTCAAGCCCCAAGCAGTGTTTGATTAGGTCTGGGCCCCGGGTTTAAGTCTCAAATTAAGGTAGAACACTTTCAAATGGCGACAATGAATAAAGGGACAGTGATAAGGCAAGAAAGGTTAAGAGTTAGATCTTTGTTCAAAAGAGGCCCATGGGAAGCTGTGAGCCAGGTAGACTGGGGAAGACAGAATTATACTGTTCTCACTGACTCTGAGATTTCCTCCTACATTCTTACATTCTTGTTCATTCCTGCTTTGCTTGTTTCTCTCTTTTGTTAACCTGAAAATACCTGTGAGGCCACCAAGGAGTATTTTGCTTTTATTCCTCTCTGTTTAACCATTAAAAGTGCCTGTGTTTTATCCCAATTTATCACTAGGCCATCTCTAGCTCATCCTCAACACTACCAGGAATGTCTTCTGTGCAGTTTCTTTATGACAACTTTTGGGTACTAACAACCAATTGGGAGACTACTTTGAAAGGGATAGCATCTAAAATGGTAAGTGCAAATCTTTACCAAATTTTGTGGTAGACTCTGATTTTTAGGGTACAATTTTGGATAGAGTAGGAAATAGAGATATCTCAGGTTTGGGTCTGAAATGGGTGAGGCGGCATCAGTTGCAACCAATACCCCACTAGGTGATATCTTCCGGGATTAGGTGTCAACTACAAACTGGCATTTACCAATTACATTGCCAATGCCTGGACAACAAGGACATTCGCTATTTGCCTCTGCAGAGACCAGACCCTGTGCTGTTAAGAATTGCTGACCTTCAATACCCCCTGAAGGAGATCTGGGTGAGGTTGAGACACCATGCTGTTGAGAGCTGCTGACCTTCAATACCTTCTGATAGAGATCAGGGTGGGATAGAGGCACTGTGTGCTCCAGGGAATCTGGTGGGAAAGGTCTTTAGATAGGTGGATGCTTTTAGGAACAGTTTTATTACCTCAATCCTTGCATCTCCTCATATTTAGAAAAGCACTAAATCTGCTCATGGTGACATCAGATCCTCTTGACTAACTGGGGACCCTTTGCAAAATGACTGTTTAATGATATGAAACACGCTCCTCACCAAAATCCTGAAATGATGATTCTCCTCCCATTGCCTCTTTGGAGCAGTCTCTCAGAGCTACCTGAGGTACTTCCTCCCAGGCTGCAGCCCTAATTATGCCACAAATAAAACTTAACCCACAACTCTCAAGTTGTTCATCTTTTTTAGTCGACATAGGAAAGTTTCAGACTGCTGAGATTTCCTCCTACATTCTTACATTCTTGTTCATTCCTGCTTTGCTTGTTTCTCTCTTTTGTTAACCTGAAAATACCTGTGAGGCCACCAAGGAGTATTTTGCTTTTATTCCTCTCTGTTTAACCATTAAAAGTGCCTGTGTTTTATCCCAATTTATCACTAGGCCATCTCTAGCTCATCCTCAACACTACCAGGAATGTCTTCTGTGCAGTTTCTTTATGACAACTTTTGGGTACTAACAACCAATTGGGAGACTACTTTGAAAGGGATAGCATCTAAAATGGTAAGTGCAAATCTTTACCAAATTTTGTGGTAGACTCTGATTTTTAGGGTACAATTTTGGATAGAGTAGGAAATAGAGATGTCTCAGGTTTGGGTCTGAAATGGGTGAGGCGGCATCAGTTGCAACCAATACCCCACTAGGTGATATCTTCCGGGATTAGGTGTCAACTACAAACTGGCATTTACCAATTACATTGCCAATGCCTGGACAACAAGGACATTCGCTATTTGCCTCTGCAGAGACCAGACCCTGTGCTGTTAAGAATTGCTGACCTTCAATACCCCCTGAAGGAGATCTGGGTGAGGTTGAGACACCATGCTGTTGAGAGCTGCTGACCTTCAATACCTTCTGATAGAGATCAGGGTGGGATAGAGGCACTGTGTGCTCCAGGGAATCTGGTGGGAAAGGTCTTTAGATAGGTGGATGCTTTTAGGAACAGTTTTATTACCTCAATCCTTGCATCTCCTCATATTTAGAAAAGCACTAAATCTGCTCATGGTGACATCAGATCCTCTTGACTAACTGGGGACCCTTTGCAAAATGACTGTTTAATGATATGAAACACGCTCCTCACCAAAATCCTGAAATGATGATTCTCCTCCCATTGCCTCTTTGGAGCAGTCTCTCAGAGCTACCTGAGGTACTTCCTCCCAGGCTGCAGCCCTAATTATGCCACAAATAAAACTTAACCCACAACTCTCAAGTTGTTCATCTTTTTTAGTCGACATAGGAAAGTTTCAGACTGCTGAGATTTAAAAAAAAAAAGAAAAAAATAAAGCTTATTAGGCTATGTAATCACATTTGGCCACAGTATGAGTTAGAAAGTAAAAAAAAAAATGGCCACTAAATAGGTGTCTGAATTATAATACTATATTATGGTTAGATTTATATTGTGGAAGGAAGTTTAGACGGAGGGAACTTCCATATGTTCATACTTTCATGCCCTTGTATCTTGACAATGAGATTCAAAAAGAATTTAAGGTGTGTATAACTTGGCAGAAAATTCTAAGAAAGACACAAGATACCTTTTAACTGATGGACCCTAGGGCCATTCAAATGTTAAATCCTCTGCAAGGAACTGCTAGAGCTACTCCCTGCCTACTGGGAGCAGCCATTGTCTCTGGGAATGAGACAGCTAGGAAAGAGGCCCCATATTCAGGAGCTGCTTAATTCCCTGAATTACCCAAGGGGCCCACCTGTAGCTCAGTTAACATTGACAATAATTTAAGTTACCAACCAACTGCCCTTACAGTTTTGCCTCTGAGAAAAGTTCATGATAGAAACTAAAAAACAAAAAGAATCAATGTACCTTTCTCAATGTCTGATCTAAGTATGACAGAAGACAAGTTAGAAAGTTTTCCTGAGGATCCTGAATGTTTTACAAAAGAATTTAACAGACTAATGAGTTCTTCTGATCTCACCTGGAAAGACTTACAGATTGTACTATCCGACTGCTGCACCCCTAATACCAAGATCTGTTTACAAAATTCAAATTTTAACTATCTTTACTGTTATTTTAGTATTCAATACTCCTATAAGATAGGAAGGCATTTCTATCTTTTGAGATGAGTAAATTGGGTGTAGATATAATGATAAAAAAATATTTAACCTTGTGATCATCTAGGTAGTATTTAATCAATGTAGAATTTAAACTCATCATCTTCATTCTAGAATCTGTATTGCTTTCAGTAAATAACCTTAACAAATTCTGTTTCTCACATTTCATTCTTAAAAAGTAAGAATGAGTTTGGATAAGGACCATCTTATGCTCGCACAAATTGAAATTACAAATTTCTTGGTCTGCCATACCAAGAGGCAAAAAATGAAAATATTAGTATTAGAGTGTGGCTGGTTTCTTTATCCCTTAGAGTTTAACCTGACTATAAGGTTCAATCATAAGCAAGTCCATTTAGTTTGCTCTGAAAATAGTAGGTGTTATTTGAAGAAATTTAGCAGGGAGGTAAAAGGCAAAATTGATTTGAACAATGTAAGCATTGTCCATTTAGAGCATTTTAACTCCAAGCCTTGTATGTGAAGCTAGTATTTAGGCTTTTTAAATGCTGAGATGATCAGTTAATTTTCCACACATTTTGGAGAATGTGTGGGTCACCATGTCAACCAGGCAGACTCTTGTCCAATGGGGTCTTCTTTTCAATGCCACCATTTGCAGTCTCTCTGAATGAGCCTCAGAATGGCAAAAATCCTTTAGGCCTAGACAATCAGTACTGTCTGGATGATTCATTATAATCCCTCATAAATCTGAAAATAAGTAAATGTGTTTATTAATGCTACCTAACAGTGAGAACATAATAGATTTTGTGTCTTTTAAATAATTAATACCACCACATGCATAGTGTATATACTTATCATTAGTAACATTTACCAGTAATGTACTCCAGACCATGCCTCACCTTAAACTGTATTAAGTATTTTACAAACACAATCTCAATTTTATTAACTCTGCGAGGTAAACATCACAGTTTTCTACCCTTTGGCACATACATTAACTGAGACTTAGGTTAGGATAGTCGACCTAAAACTTGGTAAAGCCTAGCTATGGACCATATTTCTCGACATAGGACCTCACCTCTTGGAGAAGGGAATGATAACCCACTCCAGTAGTCTTGCCTGGAAAATTCCATGGATGGAGAAGCCACAGTCTATGGCATCTCAAATATATATATTTATACAACTTTCCTGATGGCTCAGTGGTGAAGAATCTACAGTAAAAAAAAACTCATCATCTTCATTCTAGAATCTGTATTGCTTTCAGTAAATAACCTTAACAAATTCTGTTTCTCACATTTCATTCTTAAAAAGTAAGAATGAGTTTGGATAAGGACCATCTTATGCTCGCACAAATTGAAATTACAAATTTCTTGGTCTGCCATACCAAGAGGCAAAAAATGAAAATATTAGTATTAGAGTGTGGCTGGTTTCTTTATCCCTTAGAGTTTAACCTGACTATAAGGTTCAATCATAAGCAAGTCCATTTAGTTTGCTCTGAAAATAGTAGGTGTTATTTGAAGAAATTTAGCAGGGAGGTAAAAGGCAAAATTGATTTGAACAATGTAAGCATTGTCCATTTAGAGCATTTTAACTCCAAGCCTTGTATGTGAAGCTAGTATTTAGGCTTTTTAAATGCTGAGATGATCAGTTAATTTTCCACACATTTTGGAGAATGTGTGGGTCACCATGTCAACCAGGCAGACTCTTGTCCAATGGGGTCTTCTTTTCAATGCCACCATTTGCAGTCTCTCTGAATGAGCCTCAGAATGGCAAAAATCCTTTAGGCCTAGACAATCAGTACTGTCTGGATGATTCATTATAATCCCTCATAAATCTGAAAATAAGTAAATGTGTTTATTAATGCTACCTAACAGTGAGAACATAATAGATTTTGTGTCTTTTAAATAATTAATACCACCACATGCATAGTGTATATACTTATCATTAGTAACATTTACCAGTAATGTACTCCAGACCATGCCTCACCTTAAACTGTATTAAGTATTTTACAAACACAATCTCAATTTTATTAACTCTGCGAGGTAAACATCACAGTTTTCTACCCTTTGGCACATACATTAACTGAGACTTAGGTTAGGA
Source organism: Tragulus kanchil (assembly GCA_022376925.1). Lineage (NCBI taxonomy): Eukaryota > Metazoa > Chordata > Mammalia > Artiodactyla > Tragulidae > Tragulus > Tragulus kanchil. Next base: position 106,619,322 of record JAIOJX010000023.1, on the reverse strand, counting down.
TAGTCGACCTAAAACTTGGTAAAGCCTAGCTATGGACCATATTTCTCGACATAGGACCTCACCTCTTGGAGAAGGGAATGATAACCCACTCCAGTAGTCTTGCCTGGAAAATTCCATGGATGGAGAAGCCACAGTCTATGGCATCTCAAATATATATATTTATACAACTTTCCTGATGGCTCAGTGGTGAAGAATCTACCTGCAATGCAGGGGACCTGAGTTCCATCCCTGGGTTGGAAAGACCTCCTGGAAGAGGGCATGGCAACCCACTGCAATATTCTTGCCTAGAGAATTCCATGGACAGAGGAGACTTATGGGCTTCAGTCCATGGGTCACAGAGTTGGACACGACTGAAGTGACTACGCAGCATCAGCAGGACTTCAACACTTAGCCAGTTCTATGTATTATTTATAAATACAGCTAGTTGAGAGTGTAGGTAGAGCAGAAAAATTAGGATGTTGAAGAAGAAAAATAACACCTTTTAAAATTTGGTATTATTAAACACCAAATTGCGGTCTCAGCTAAACTTTTCTTTCTTTTATGTTAAGATATTTATCTAAGTTATTCAACTGAAGTAACCAGGGTAAGATCTGCTGCTCTCAAACATCCTTTTTCTCTGAGCTCGGATACACCAGTTGAGTCTGCCAGGGAGCTTCTCCCTGATTCCCTGATTTTTGGTATTTCTGAATCTCTGGTGCAGAATCAGCTGTATTTTTATTAGAACTGTGGGAAATTGAAGGTTTGTTCTTTAACAAATGGGATCAAATGTATTTAGAAACATGTTGCGTTACTATGCCCTGCCTTATGAGATTCAATTCATAGTATTGAGCATGAAAAAAGTACACCATTCTGTATCAACATTTTGGGGTCTATATAACATACAACTCCAAAACAAATAATAATGGAGACTTTAGAGTTTAAATAATTAATACCACCACATGCATAGTGTATATACTTATCATTAGTAACATTTACCAGTAATGTACTCCAGACCATGCCTCACCTTAAACTGTATTAAGTATTTTACAAACACAATCTCAATTTTATTAACTCTGCGAGGTAAACATCACAGTTTTCTACCCTTTGGCACATACATTAACTGAGACTTAGGTTAGGATAGTCGACCTAAAACTTGGTAAAGCCTAGCTATGGACCATATTTCTCGACATAGGACCTCACCTCTTGGAGAAGGGAATGATAACCCACTCCAGTAGTCTTGCCTGGAAAATTCCATGGATGGAGAAGCCACAGTCTATGGCATCTCAAATATATATATTTATACAACTTTCCTGATGGCTCAGTGGTGAAGAATCTACCTGCAATGCAGGGGACCTGAGTTCCATCCCTGGGTTGGAAAGACCTCCTGGAAGAGGGCATGGCAACCCACTGCAATATTCTTGCCTAGAGAATTCCATGGACAGAGGAGACTTATGGGCTTCAGTCCATGGGTCACAGAGTTGGACACGACTGAAGTGACTACGCAGCATCAGCAGGACTTCAACACTTAGCCAGTTCTATGTATTATTTATAAATACAGCTAGTTGAGAGTGTAGGTAGAGCAGAAAAATTAGGATGTTGAAGAAGAAAAATAACACCTTTTAAAATTTGGTATTATTAAACACCAAATTGCGGTCTCAGCTAAACTTTTCTTTCTTTTATGTTAAGATATTTATCTAAGTTATTCAACTGAAGTAACCAGGGTAAGATCTGCTGCTCTCAAACATCCTTTTTCTCTGAGCTCGGATACACCAGTTGAGTCTGCCAGGGAGCTTCTCCCTGATTCCCTGATTTTTGGTATTTCTGAATCTCTGGTGCAGAATCAGCTGTATTTTTATTAGAACTGTGGGAAATTGAAGGTTTGTTCTTTAACAAATGGGATCAAATGTATTTAGAAACATGTTGCGTTACTATGCCCTGCCTTATGAGATTCAATTCATAGTATTGAGCATGAAAAAAGTACACCATTCTGTATCAACATTTTGGGGTCTATATAACATACAACTCCAAAACAAATAATAATGGAGACTTTAGAGTTTTTTTCTTTTCCTTTGCACCATTAGGAGGAAGAAAACTGTCTTGAGGAATATCACCAATGTATATTTTTCTCACTTCTGATTATTACTTAAGATATAGATGTATGCCTAGGCTCTCCTTCCAGTCAATCTCTGGCTCTAGGAGACTTGAAGGCAAAATTGGTTACACAGCATACTTCAAGAACTGTGGTATTATTATTATTGCTGGTTTAAAATGAGCAAGGAACATTGCAAATTTTATGGTATTAATACAAATTTATAATTTTGCTCAATCTTTCAGTCAAAAAAAAAAACAACACTGATTTATATCAGCCGTGTTCCCAAATAAAATATTACACAATAGAGCATACTATTCCCAATGGTTTTACCTTAATGGGAACATAAGAATCAAGGCTCAGTCAGTATAGAATCCACCTTTGATGCAGGAGACCCAGTTTCAATTCCTAGGTTGGGAGAATCCGCTGGAGAAGGAAATGGCAAACCACTCTAGTATTCTTGCCTGGAGAATCCATGGACAGAGGAGCCTGGGAGACTATAGTCCATGGGGTTGCAAAAATCAGTCAGTCACAACCTAGTGACCAAACCACCACCACATATAAATGATACATAAAACTGGGAATCTCAGTTTCTTGAGTAAATATAATTACATACATGTTCATAGTTTCATGTTTGCAAATTGATTTCATATATTTTACCTCATTTACTTTTCACAGCAGCTTCTCTGCCAGGCAAAGCATAAGTCTGAACCATTTTATGACAATTGTAAATAGTCAGAAGACTGCAGGGACCTGCCTACCACACATGAAAACAAATGCTAGGATCAGGACTCCAGGTTTCCAACCTCTTGACTTCAGTGCATTTATTCATTTATGATCAGATACCAGACTTCTAAAGAATGAGTTCCTCATATAATGAATCTGCAATACTCATTAATTTGGGGTATCAAATGTATGTACGTATGAACTATACAAATGTAAATTTTGCATAGTTCAAGGTCAGAGAAATATTTTTTAGTTCCTTTTGAATTTGAAAAGAATGTATGTTAACTATCAGAGTGAGAAATATCATTGACTAATTTGTTCTACAATATGCCCAGAAATTATGTTTTATATGTAAAAACTTAAACTATTTATGCTGTACCCAACTGGAATAAAAGACTATTTTGAAACCTCAGAGATACAATAAATATGTTCAATTTCCTTAACTTTTAGAACTGAGTACTTAATAAATACTTGTCTTATTTTCCATATATTAAGAAAGGAGAACCACATTATGTTTCAAACATGCTTTAAACTGAATAAATACAAAGTCTCAAAGTTTATGCAAGAATTTTAATATGAACGTACCACAAGAAATATATAGATGACCCAGTAAAGAAATTTGGGACACTGTCTAAAACTATAGTTACAAAAAATAACTATATGGAGACACAGACAAAGAAAACAGACTTGTAGATACAGTAGGAAAAGAAGAGAGAGGGACGAACAGAAAGAATAACACTTCAACATATGCATTACCATATGTAAAATAGCCAATGGGGGGAAAACAACAAAATATTTTTTATACTATAAAAATATAAATATAACCAAAATGACATTATGGTTATATATATAAACACAGAGACATACATATATGAAAGTGAAAGTGTTAGTTACTCGGTCGTGTCTGAGTAGAGTCCTGGACTGTAAACCACCAGGTTCCTTTGTCCATGGAACTCTCCAGGCAAGAGTACTCAAGTGGGTAGGCATTCCCTTCTCTAGGCGATCTACCCGTCCAGGCATCGAACCTGAATCTCCTGCATTGTAGGCAGCTTGTATACCATCTGTACCCTCCAGGAAAACCCACTATATATCTAACTATCTATCTGTCTATATGACTATATGTGTATATACATATATGCATATGCATGAATGTATATGCATTTATTATGCATGTGTCTATTTGTATATCTATCTATATAAATGCTGTATACATATATCAACATCAGAGAGACATAACTTAAAAAGTAACAGTAGACTTCTACTTTGGGTAGATGGAATAGTTGTGGCAAAAAAAATCACGAGCTTGTATTCTAAAAATACAATAAATATCAATATTTTTGAAAACTGATGGGCCAACAAAGACAAAAGGAACTATTATTATTTAAAGGACAAAATTTTCATAAGGTGACTTTTGATAAGGTATTAAACTTGAGCCACCTGCAGATGAAGGAAAAAGACAAGATACTAAAATGCTCTACAAAGAAAGAGGGCAACTGTCATTGGATAGGAAAACCAGTTGTGAGTAATTTCATGGAGAACAGATACACTGGAGATTTGAGTAACATCAAATTTTGCCACAATTCCACTCATGAAAGATGAATTCTGAAGCACTGCAGGGGGAGAGGCAAAAATACAAAACTCTGAAAAGTAGAGGGGTGTTTTCTCAAGTTTTACTGGTTTATGGAGACAAGGTTTAGAGTTCAGGAACTATCAATAGGAAAGGACAGAATGAATAAAAGAGTCTCTTGACTGAAAAAACTCTCTGGAAGATCCAGCCCTCCAGGAAGTTTGAATCAGAATAATATTAAAATCTAATGGAGAAAGGTGGCAAAGTATAGGAAACAAACAGTCTCAGATGCTGGACATTCGCCTATCAGATCAATGGTCCTGGCAGAGATGTAACAGATGAGGTAAGTCCTACACAAGACCATTCAGTGAACAGAGTGCTTCCAGGACACAGAACAGGAAGGGCAAAGCCAGGCAAAGTCTGTTTGAGCTAAGACAGAGTGGGAATTTCAGGGAACCCGCAGAGCTAAATTTCTTATGGTAGACTACTGGAGAGAACAAAATTGCAGAGAAAAGGAAAGGATGGGAAGAGGAACTCGACATCTGCAGAGGGGGCTAAGTAGTAAGTACACATGTGTGTGATGAAACCACCCAACATGGCCTTAATGAAAGACAGGGAGCTATTCCTGGGGTTCTACAGTTTCAAGAATAATGTGTTCCTATGATCAGAGTAGAAAATCTAGAATTTGTGGCACACTGGAAAGAATATTCAAAAGAAAATCACTTCAGTAGTAAAAAAGAAAAAAAATTAAACTTGACTCAAGTACGTTCTGGAAATTCTAACATCTCCCAGAATTACCTTTCTAGAGCTGGATCTGACTGAGCAACTAAACAACAATAACAAATGTTTCTTGTTTGGAGAGGTTCCCAGGGTAATTCTCCTGTAGGAGCTAGAAGACTCAGGCAGGAAGTAGCCATTCTGATGCGGACACACACACGTTGTTGTTAATCTGCTGATTTACAGCCTATATCCAAATAGCAGGTTGGCCTGTGGTTACTAACTCTTCTCTCCGTATCTTTATTCAGTCTCTCTGATTCTGGGCCATGTATATTTAGATAAATGAAGGGCACTGACTTATGCAGGATACCTTTCTCACTAGGTCAGGGGCAAGAAACAGGATATGAATTTAAGGTAATCCTTGAGGTTCCAGTTCATGGGGTTCCAGGCTACTCCCAAACTTCTATCAGACTCTATGAGCTCCAGCATTACATACAGAAATAGCCTTGTAGGAACTATTTACCCAGTCCCTGTAAATGAATAAGTCAATTCATTCATTTTCTACTTACATGTTTGCTACTTTTCTGGCTGGATCCTAAATGACATATACTCTTAAATAAGAACCAAGTTGTTACCAAGAAATTTAATTGCACCAGAGAACAAACAAACCTCAAGTGTATTTACAGGGATATGGAAATATCTAACACGCAAAAAGATCGAATTCATAGTTTTTGTCATTCAATTAAAAAATCATCAGATATCAGATAAAGGAAAAAGCAATCAATAGAAGCTAAGCAAGAAATAGCAGATGATAGAATTAGTTGATAAAGACATTAAAATAGTTATTACTAGAGACCATAAAAAGAAGAAAATAAGAAATATATTGAAAATATTAGGCAGGAATAAGGAAGATCTTTTTAAAAGGCCCAATCAAGTATATAGAGGTAGAAAATATGCCTAAAATGAGAAATATAATGGATGGGACAGACAAGAATGGATCCTGCAGGAAAAAGAAAAAATTAGTGAGCTTGGAAAACATCAATAGAAATTATACACAATGAAACACTGATTCAAGCATTTAAGATACAGAAATAAAAACCTGTGTGCAAGAGAAAGGTTGTATACAAATGCTCATAGAACTCCATTTTTAATATCCCTAAATTGGAAATAATCCAAATTTCCTTCAATGGATGAGTGATTTGCAAAGGGTATTGCATGGATACCATGGATTACTACTCAGCACTAAAAATAAACTACTGCTACATGTAACAAGTTAGGTGGGAATTAATAGAATTATTCTGAAGTGAATAGTGAATAGTGAAAAAAAAGCTAATCTCAAAAATTACATGCTGTATAGCATCATTTATAGAACATTTATGAAATAGAAAATAATTGCAGAGGTAGAAAATAACAAATTAGTGGTAGTTGGGGATTAGAGATTTATATCAGGGTGAGGAACGAGGTCATAAAGGAGTGGTCATTTCTTCACTGTACTGGTAGTTATATGAAGCTATGAACTGATGAACTGAATAAAAATACATACATACAATACACAAATTAGTAAATACATAATTTTAAATCTGATTAACCTCTCTGAGCTATACAATGTCAATTTCTTGGTTATGACATTGCATAATTAATAGCATAGTTATACAAGACAGCAACATTGGAGGAAGCAGATTGGAGAGCTCACTGAACTTCCCTGAATATTTGTCACTTCCTGTGACCCTATGATGATTTCAAAATAAAAAGAAATTAAATAAAATAAAGAAAAAAGAAGTAAATAAGGACAACTAGCCTAATACATCCATAATTGGAGAGACATGGAAGGGGTAGAGCTGGGAGCATGAGGGTAGGTGGTATTTGTAAAAACAATCACTGAAAAATTTCCGAACTTCATGAAAAAGTATATTTCACAGAAAAAACAACTTCAACCAATCTTGCACATAAGAAATGTAAAGGAAATATTTTGAAGTTACAATTCTAAACATGGTCAATAGATATTTCAAAAATAGGAGAAGTAAATATTTCCTCTGACATACCAAAGTTGATGAACTAATACTATAAGAAATATTGAAGCCAGTCCTTTAATAAGAATTATAAATATGAGAATAAATGTAAAATATTTTCCTTACTCTGTAATTATCATTAAAAATAACAGACAAAGAATGGATCCTGCAGGAAAAAGAAAAAATTAGTGAGCTTGGAAAACATCAATAGAAATTATACACAATGAAACACTGATTCAAGCATTTAAGATACAGAAATAAAAACCTGTGTGCAAGAGAAAGGTTGTATACAAATGCTCATAGAACTCCATTTTTAATATCCCTAAATTGGAAATAATCCAAATTTCCTTCAATGGATGAGTGATTTGCAAAGGGTATTGCATGGATACCATGGATTACTACTCAGCACTAAAAATAAACTACTGCTACATGTAACAAGTTAGGTGGGAATTAATAGAATTATTCTGAAGTGAATAGTGAATAGTGAAAAAAAAGCTAATCTCAAAAATTACATGCTGTATAGCATCATTTATAGAACATTTATGAAATAGAAAATAATTGCAGAGGTAGAAAATAACAAATTAGTGGTAGTTGGGGATTAGAGATTTATATCAGGGTGAGGAACGAGGTCATAAAGGAGTGGTCATTTCTTCACTGTACTGGTAGTTATATGAAGCTATGAACTGATGAACTGAATAAAAATACATACATACAATACACAAATTAGTAAATACATAATTTTAAATCTGATTAACCTCTCTGAGCTATACAATGTCAATTTCTTGGTTATGACATTGCATAATTAATAGCATAGTTATACAAGACAGCAACATTGGAGGAAGCAGATTGGAGAGCTCACTGAACTTCCCTGAATATTTGTCATTTCCTGTGACCCTATGATGATTTCAAAATAAAAAGAAATTAAATAAAATAAAGAAAAAAGAAGTAAATAAGGACAACTAGCCTAATACATCCATAATTGGAGAGACATGGAAGGGGTAGAGCTGGGAGCATGAGGGTAGGTGGTATTTGTAAAAACAATCACTGAAAAATTTCCGAACTTCATGAAAAAGTATATTTCACAGAAAAAACAACTTCAACCAATCTTGCACATAAGAAATGTAAAGGAAATATTTTGAAGTTACAATTCTAAACATGGTCAATAGATATTTCAAAAATAGGAGAAGTAAATATTTCCTCTGACATACCAAAGTTGATGAACTAATACTATAAGAAATATTGAAGCCAGTCCTTTAATAAGAATTATAAATATGAGAATAAATGTAAAATATTTTCCTTACTCTGTAATTATCATTAAAAAATAATTGTTTAAAACAAAGTAATAAAACTGTGGAGTTAGTTTCTTTGAGAGTAGATGTTCACATGAGTTTTTCTGCATCCAACCTTTTCATCTTTCTTGCAGATGAAATATAAATTGCCTTCTACAGTAATTTAATTTTGTGTGAAACCAGTACCTCAATGTTTATGGCAGCATTACTTACAACAGTCAAAACATGGATGTAACCTCTATGTCCACTCACAGAGGACTGGATAAAGAAGACATGTTATATACAATGGAATATTACTCAGCTATAAAAAATAACAAAATAATTTTATCTGGAGCAACATGGATGGGCCTAGAGACTGTCATGCAGAGTGTGATAAGTCGTACAGAGTAAGACAAATATCATAGGATACTAGTTACATGTGGAATCTTTAAAATGCAGTATAAATGAGCTTATTTAACAGAAATAGAGTCAGAGATGTAGAAAACAAATTTATGGCTGCCAGGGGAAAAGGGAAAGAAAGAAATTAGCAGATTGGGATCAACACATATACACTACTATGTATAAAACAGATAACTAATAAGGATCTACTGTATAGCACAGGGAACGCCACTCAATGCTCTGCAATGACCTATATGGGAAAAAAATCTATGAAAGGGTGGGTATATGTATATGTAAAGATGAGCTGTACATCTGAAACTAACACTTCAATTCAAACTAAAAATAATTTTATGTGATAAAATGTATGCTTTTGTTATTTTTAAATTTGTTAAAATTGTTAAAAAATTTTGCCGTATATATATTTGAATATTGTTCAGCTTTGAAAAACGATATCCCGACATTCACAGTCACGTCAACATGCATGAAAATTGAAGGCACTATGTTAAGTGAAATACATCAAACAAAGATAAATATATATGTGGAATCTAAGAAAAAAGTTTGAAGTCAGGGTAGAATAATGTAAGGTGGTTTAGTGTGGGTGGAGACAGGTTGGTACAAAATTATTAAGATGGCTAACATCTGAGGATTCATGGTATAATATGGCTATGATAGTTGATACACTGCACTCTGTAACTGAAATTTGCTAAAAGAATAGTATTTCAATATTTTCACACATACACAAGAAGCCAAATATGTGAGTGATAATTGTATTAATTAACTAGTTAAGGGAATCTTTTCACAGTATGTATATATATTAATGTATCACAAAACACACTTTAGATATCTTCCAATATCATTTGTGAATTGTAATGATGATAAAGCTGAAATATTTTTTAAAGGACCTCTTTGCATCCATATTTATAATTTCCCTTCCTCCATGTTGCCTTTACCCTTTTGCATGTATGCATTTATCCTGTATGTGTCAGCTTCCTCATTTGTTAAGTGAGAACATACATCAATTCAACTCAAGGAAAGTACTTAAAATGATGACTAGCACAAAATAATCACTCAAAATATTGGCTATTATTATGATCAAGATTATCATAAACTATTTTAACAAAATGTTTTTTTTTACAATTCTACCATGGTAAAATAGCAGCTCAGACTATTTTTCTGTGTTTCTTTCCAATTCTTCACTATTTGTACATGGAACCTTCATAAAAATGGTTATGAAAAGATCAAACTGCAAATTGTGTAGCAAATTGAACCTTTTCATACCACTTGCTATTATTTTCTTAAAATGTGAGTTCATTTACTCAGTTTTTGAGGGGAATAATGGAAGGGTTGGTAGAAAAATACCATATTGAAATTTAAAAATAATGAGTTTATATTAATTAGAAAGAAGCATGTATGGTAACATTACCCAATAGTTATTACTGAATTCCTAATTAAAGCAAAGCATGTCTTAATTAGGCATAAACATGGTAAAAGAAGCACACATATATTAAATAAACTATAAAAATTTTACAGCAAAAAATAATCAAAGCTATTTGCAGATTATTATATATCACTGTTCATTATGACAATGTTCAAATGAGCTTGCAATAGGTGGGAATATTTTGAACTCATTTATAACAGACAAAAATAATTAAGGGTACATACATGCAGTGAAGTAAAGCTTTCCTTTCTGGAAATTGAATTGAGAGCATTTTGTAATTAATAGAATAAAAGTCAAAAGGAAAAGCTATTTTATTCTGTTAATGTGCCTTTCTGTTATTCTGCTAGTGTGCCATGCTATTTTACTCTGCTAAGTTAGGGTGTAATAACCTATAAACTGATCACTTAAAAAGTTGGTAATCATAGAATTTTTTTTAACCTGAACAGAATCAATTTTTGCAGTTTTAAAAGGATACAGTACAATGCTGGAAATTCAAGTGATATCCAGGTACTAGATCCTGCAATTCATTCTCATTCACACAAGGACCAACTTCATTTCCAAATTGAACTGCTAAGATTTGTGTGATGAATGTTGATTTCAGAGAGTTTATAGTTTATAATGAGGTCCTTTATGCTTCTCTGGTCTTCTCTAGTAAAATCAAACTCACAAATTGATTATGCCAGGTGAAAATCATCAATAAATTGTCCTTGGGTGCCCCCATAAGCATGCAAGATTTTAAATAGTTATTAAAAATGACTATAAATCATATTTATTTTCCCTGTCTTGGGCAAAAGTCAAAATGTGGCATTTAGTCTGCCCTGACCCAGCTGGAAATAACTCTATCCCATATGATGATCCACATGTATCCAGTTAGAAGTGCAGTTACTCTATTTTGAATTATTTCACTAAGAAAAATTCATAAATGTAGCAAATACCAAAGAATAAATTTAATGATTCTTGATAGACATGCTATGTATAAAGAAATACACGCGATTCCCTGGTGGTCCAATGGGTAAGGATACCACCTTGCAGTGCAAGGGGCACCGGTTCGATTCTGGCCTGGGAAAATCCCACGTGCTGCGGAGCAGCTGGACCGATGTGTCCAATTACCGAGCTAGAGCTCTGGAGCGCATGCGCCCAGAGCCGGTGTTCTGCGACAACAGAGGCCACTGTGATGGGAGGCCCACACGGGTCAAAGAACAAAGACGGATGAAAATAGATAAACGAAAGACTAATAGAAGTGGCCCACCCGCCCCTCTCCCTCCCCAAATCCCACCCCTCAAAAATAAATAAACTCTAAAAAAAAAAAAAGAAATACGCTAATTTTGTCCTAACTACCAGTTTTAGTTCATTTTTTACTTAAATTTTTCTTGATTACAAATGGTACTGAACTTTTTCATGTATGTTTCTTGTGGATTATTAAAATAAATATAAAATGAAATAAAAATTAAACTATTAAAACAGTCATCTGTAAAATGAAGTAGGTATTTTTGAAATGGTTATTTATGTAGCTTGAATTATTAATCAGTTAATGATCAGATATTGACCTGCCTTTCCTGCATAGACTGCCTTTTCCAAAGCTATACCAGCCAAGGGCTTTATCAGCATTACATTTTCCACTCAGTGTTGCATCTGATTAACAAACTCACTTAACACCAAATAAAGCATCACAACGGGGCCATGCTATAATTACTGTACGCACTGCAGCATTAAATTTCCCTCCGCATCTAACAATGATCATTGAACTGCTAAGTTTTGGGAATGTTGATTTCAGAGAGTTTATAGTTTATAATGAGGTCCTTTATGCTTCTCTGGTCTTCTCTAGTAAAATCAAACTCACAAATTGATTATGCCAGGTGAAAATCATCAATAAATTGTCCTTGGGTGCCCCCATAAGCATGCAAGATTTTAAATAGTTATTAAAAATGACTATAAATCATATTTATTTTCCCTGTCTTGGGCAAAAGTCAAAATGTGGCATTTAGTCTGCCCTGACCCAGCTGGAAATAACTCTATCCCATATGATGATCCACATGTATCCAGTTAGAAGTGCAGTTACTCTATTTTGAATTATTTCACTAAGAAAAATTCATAAATGTAGCAAATACCAAAGAATAAATTTAATGATTCTTGATAGACATGCTATGTATAAAGAAATACACGCGATTCCCTGGTGGTCCAATGGGTAAGGATACCACCTTGCAGTGCAAGGGGCACCGGTTCGATTCTGGCCTGGGAAAATCCCACGTGCTGCGGAGCAGCTGGACCGATGTGTCCAATTACCGAGCTAGAGCTCTGGAGTGCATGCGCCCAGAGCCGGTGTTCTGCGACAACAGAGGCCACTGTGATGGGAGGCCCACACGGGTCAAAGAACAAAGACGGATGAAAATAGATAAACAAAAGACTAATAGAAGTGGCCCACCCGCCCCTCTCCCTCCCCAAATCCCACCCCTCAAAAATAAATAAACTCTAAAAAAAAAAAAAAGAAATACGCTAATTTTGTCCTAACTACCAGTTTTAGTTCATTTTTTACTTAAATTTTTCTTGATTACAAATGGTACTGAACTTTTTCATGTATGTTTCTTGTGGATTATTAAAATAAATATAAAATGAAATAAAAATTAAACTATTAAAACAGTCATCTGTAAAATGAAGTAGGTATTTTTGAAATGGTTATTTATGTAGCTTGAATTATTAATCAGTTAATGATCAGATATTGACCTGCCTTTCCTGCATAGACTGCCTTTTCCAAAGCTATACCAGCCAAGGGCTTTATCAGCATTACATTTTCCACTCAGTGTTGCATCTGATTAACAAACTCACTTAACACCAAATAAAGCATCACAACGGGGCCATGCTCATGGAAAATTACCTGTATTCCATGCACTGCCAGCATTAAATTTCCCTCCGTCTCAATATCTCTCCCATCACATAACAACCTGCATTCTATAATGATCAGCTCTAACAAACTATTTCATTGTATGATTTCACATGTGCTCAATTATTCCATGTAAGTTTGGAGAGAGGGATCAATCTCCTGTGGTGCTGATGTATGTGTTATTATTATGTTATCTTATAATTAAGTATAATTCCCTGAACCCTGTTAATCAGTGAATTTAAATAACTCAAAAAAATATGTTTTTCAATTACTCAGACCGCAAAAGATAAGACCAATCTCTACAGTATCTTCAAGATGCTAACATTTATTATGAAGGTATGTATAGGTTAATGGTAGAAGAATAGAAAATGATATACTATGCAAACACTAATTAAAATAACAGGATATATTATATAGTAGGCAGGCTTTAAGATGCCCCCTAATGTTTCCCAATTTATATTTATGTTCTTGTATAATCTCTTGCTCTTGAGTTTGTGATGAACTTATTGATTCATTTCTAATGCATAGTTGCTAGCAGAAGTAATTGGATGTCACTTCTGAAATAAATTTATAACAGGAAAGTGGCTCTGATCTAGCATGTTTCCTCTCTCTCCTTCTCTTGCACATCTTCAGGAAGTCAGCTGCCACATTGTGATCTGCCTTCTAAACAGTTTCCCTTAGCAAGGAGCTGAAGGAGAGATCCAGCCAACAGTCAGTGAAAAAACAGAATACTTTAAGCTATCAACCCACAAAGAACTGAACATTGCCAAACATCACATGAATTTGTTTGTAAGTAGATTCCCCTCAAGCTGATTCTTCAGATGACACCTTGACCAAATTTTTGTGGTTTTTATTAAAATAAATATAAAATGAAATAAAATTAAACTATTAAAACAGTCATCTGTAAAATGAAGTAGGTATTTTGAAATGGTTATTTATGTAGCTTGAATTATTAATCAGTTAATGATCAGATATTGACCTGCCTTTCCTGCATAGACTGCCTTTTCCAAAGCTATACCAGCCAAGGGCTTTATCAGCATTACATTTTCCACTCAGTGTTGCATCTGATTAACAAACTCACTTAACACCAAATAAAGCATCACAACGGGGCCATGCTCATGGAAAATTACCTGTATTCCATGCACTGCCAGCATTAAATTTCCCTCCGTCTCAATATCTCTCCCATCACATAACAACCTGCATTCTATAATGATCAGCTCTAACAAACTATTTCATTGTATGATTTCACATGTGCTCAATTATTCCATGTAAGTTTGGAGAGAGGGATCAATCTCCTGTGGTGCTGATGTATGTGTTATTATTATGTTATCTTATAATTAAGTATAATTCCCTGAACCCTGTTAATCAGTGAATTTAAATAACTCAAAAATATGTTTTCAATTACTCAGACTGCAAAAGATAAGACCAATCTCTACAGTATCTTCAAGATGCTAACATTTATTATGAAGGTATGTATAGGTTAATGGTAGAAGAATAGAAAATGATATACTATGCAAACACTAATTAAAATAACAGGATATATTATATAGTAGGCAGGCTTTAAGATGCCCCCTAATGTTTCCCAATTTATATTTATGTTCTTGTATAATCTCTTGCTCTTGAGTTTGTGATGAACTTATTGATTCATTTCTAATGCATAGTTGCTAGCAGAAGTAATTGGATGTCACTTCTGAAATAAATTTATAACAGGAAAGTGGCTCTGATCTAGCATGTTTCCTCTCTCTCCTTCTCTTGCACATCTTCAGGAAGTCAGCTGCCACATTGTGATCTGCCTTCTAAACAGTTTCCCTTAGCAAGGAGCTGAAGGAGAGATCCAGCCAACAGTCAGTGAAAAAACAGAATACTTTAAGCTATCAACCCACAAAGAACTGAACATTGCCAAACATCACATGAATTTGTTTGTAAGTAGATTCCCCTCAAGCTGATTCTTCAGATGACACCTTGACCAACAGCTTGACTGCAATCTCAAGACATATTCTGAAGCTAAGGCAGTCAAGTCACATTTAAGTTTCTGATTGAAACAAACTATAAACAATGAATTTTTGTTATTTTTAAGTCCCTAAAATATAAACAAATAATACACTTATGTATATATATATATACACACACATCTATGTATATAGATGCATAATATATATATATATATATGAAAGTAAAGTGAAAGTGTTAAAGTGTTAGTTGCTCAGTCATGTCTGATTAAGGCTCACCAGGCTCACTAGGCAACTCTTTCCATGGGATTTTCCAGGCAAGAATATTGGAGTGGGTTGCCAGTCCCTCCTTCAGGGAATCTTCCAGATCGTGTGATTGAATCCAGGTCTCCTGCATTGTGGACGTCCCTGGTGGCTCAAACAGTAGTCTGCCTATAATGTGGGATACCTGGATTCAGTCCCTGGGCTGGGAAGGTCCCCTGGAGAAGGGTGTAGCTACCTGTTCCAATATTCTTCCCTGGAGAATTCCATGGACAGAGAAACCTGGCCAACTACAGACCACAGAGCTGCAAAGAGTTGGACACGACTGAGCAACTATCATTTTTCGCTCTCATTATCTATCTATCTATATATATATATAGATACACATAAACATGCACACATACACAAAATACAGTTGTGCTATATTCAAAAAACTTGAATGCTGTTCAAAGATTAAGAAGTTATTATGAATGAATGTGAATAAAACCATGGTGAGTGAAAAGGTAAAGCTCAATAAAAAATATCTAGTGTATGACACATTGATGTAATAGTTTGGAAAGGGTAAAACTATAGGGATAGAATATAGATCAATATTTTCCCAGCACAGAGGAAAATCAGGGATATGGAAATTGAAAACAAGAAAACAAGAAGGGAGTATTTGGGGTTGATAGCAATACCCTCTATCTTGATTGTGATGGTCACTACATGATTATATACATATATCACAACTGACATAAATTTACATCCAAAATGGTGAATTCTATCATATGGAAATTAAACCTGACTAAAACCAAGCCAAACAAAAAGCTATCAATAGATGGTGGTAGAAATCAGTATACAAGTGAGAACGCCAACAAAGGTAATGACTTGTATGCAAGTCTTGACATCAATCAACCACCAGCATCACCCAGAATAAGAAGCCCTATCCAAACAAAAAACACCAACAGATGTAACTCAAAGTCTGGGAAAAGGAAATCCCAGAGTCAGCTAAAAAATTAATAATAACAATGAAACGGCAGAGAAATACCATACAAGTGAAGGAACAATCTACAAACACACAATATCAAATCAATGAAGAGAATTTGGACAAACATTCTGAAAATGATTTCAGAAGAATGATAGTAAAGATGATCAAAGACACTGAAAACAGAATGTTAGAGAATTTGCAAGACACAACTAACACACTGAATAAAGAAATACAAGAACTGACAAAAAAAGTAACAGAGACAAACAACTCAATAGCTGAGCTGAAAAACACTGCAGAAGGAATCAAGAGCAGAGTATCTGAGACAAAAGACCGGATAAGTGAGCTGGAAGATAGAATGGTGGAAGTAACTGCTGAAAAACATAATCTAGCTCAAAGAAGGAAAAGAGCAGAGGATAGCCTCAAAGACGTCTGGGATAATATCAAACGCACCAATATTCAAATTACAGGGGTTCCAGAAGAAGAAGAAAAAAGAAAGGCTATGAGACAATTTATGAAGAGATTCTAGTTGAAAATTTCCCCAACATGGGAAAAAAAAATAGTCAATAAAGGCCAAGAAGCATAAAGAGTACCATACATAATAAACCCGAGAAGAAACACACCAAGACACATATTAATGAAGCTAACACAAGTTAAACACAAAGAATTCTCAAAGCAGCAAGGGTAAAGAAACTAGTGACATACAAGGGAAAGCCCATATGTTTAACAGCTGATCTTTCAACAGAAACTCTGCAGGCCAGAAGAGAAAGGCAGAACACATTTAAATGGCTAAAAGAGAATAATTTGCAACCAAGAATCCTCTACTCTTAAAGGATCTCATTCAGAATGGATGGAGAAATCAAAAACTTTACAGATAAGCAAAAATTAAAAGAATTTAGTAGCACTAAGCCAGCCTTACAACAAGTTTTAAAGGGACTTATATAGACAACAAATATAAGAGAAGAAGGAGATCTGCAAAACAAACCCATCATAGCATCTAAGAAGATGACAATAGGATCATTTGTATCAATAATTACTTTGAATGTCAATGGACTAAATGCCCCAACCAAAAGACACAGAGTGGCTGAATGGATTCAAAAACACAACCCATACATATGCTGCCTCCAGGAAACTCACTTCAGACCTAGAGACACTCACAGACTGAAAGTGAGAGGCTGGAAAAAGATATTCCATGCAAATGGAAATCAAAAGAAAGCAAGAAGGCAAAAAACAAAAATGAAGCAGCTTCAAACTGAGCAGCAGAGCTAGTCACTGCTAGCCACTACCATCACTGAGACATCCCAGAGAAGGGGGTGGTGGTATCCCACCAGACTGACTGTGACAGTCAGTGACACAGAACTAATGCCAAAAGGATGAAGTGGTGCTCCTCTTGGCAAAGACATTCTATACTTTATTAATCTCAACTGGAAGCAATAAATGTTTTTTGTTAGTTTAAAAAAAAAAAGAAAGCAAGCTGGAGTAGCAATCCGCATATCAGACAAAATCGACCCCAACATAAAGAAGATTCTAGTTGAAAATTTCCCCAACATGGGAAAAAAAATAGTCAATAAAGGCCAAGAAGCATAAAGAGTACCATACATAATAAACCCGAGAAGAAACACACCAAGACACATATTAATGAAGCTAACACAAGTTAAACACAAAGAATTCTCAAAGCAGCAAGGGTAAAGAAACTAGTGACATACAAGGGAAAGCCCATATGTTTAACAGCTGATCTTTCAACAGAAACTCTGCAGGCCAGAAGAGAAAGGCAGAACACATTTAAATGGCTAAAAGAGAATAATTTGCAACCAAGAATCCTCTACTCTTAAAGGATCTCATTCAGAATGGATGGAGAAATCAAAAACTTTACAGATAAGCAAAAATTAAAAGAATTTAGTAGCACTAAGCCAGCCTTACAACAAGTTTTAAAGGGACTTATATAGACAACAAATATAAGAGAAGAAGGAGATCTGCAAAACAAACCCATCATAGCATCTAAGAAGATGACAATAGGATCATTTGTATCAATAATTACTTTGAATGTCAATGGACTAAATGCCCCAACCAAAAGACACAGAGTGGCTGAATGGATTCAAAAACACAACCCATACATATGCTGCCTCCAGGAAACTCACTTCAGACCTAGAGACACTCACAGACTGAAAGTGAGAGGCTGGAAAAAGATATTCCATGCAAATGGAAATCAAAAGAAAGCAAGAAGGCAAAAAACAAAAATGAAGCAGCTTCAAACTGAGCAGCAGAGCTAGTCACTGCTAGCCACTACCATCACTGAGACATCCCAGAGAAGGGGGTGGTGGTATCCCACCAGACTGACTGTGACAGTCAGTGACACAGAACTAATGCCAAAAGGATGAAGTGGTGCTCCTCTTGGCAAAGACATTCTATACTTTATTAATCTCAACTGGAAGCAATAAATGTTTTTTGTTAGTTTAAAAAAAAAAAAAAAGAAAGCAAGCTGGAGTAGCAATCCTCATATCAGACAAAATAGACCTCAAAATAAAGAAGATTCGAAGAGACAAGGCAGGACAGTACATAATAATCAAGGGATCGACCTAAGAAGAAGACATAACAATCATAAATATCTATGCACCCAACACAGGAGCACCCCAATACATAAGAAAAACACTTTCAGACATAAAAGAAGACATCAACACTAACACAATAATAGTAGCAGACTTTAACACTCCTCTCACACCAATGGACAGATCATCCAAACAGAAAATTAATAAAGAAACACAAGACTTAAATGCCCCACAAGAAGAAATGGACCTCATCGATATCTTTAGGACGTTCCATTCAAAAGCAGAAGAATACATTTTCTTCTCAAGTGCTCACAGAACATTCTCCAGGATAGACCAAATCTTGGGCCACAAATCAAACCTCAGTCAATTCAAGAAAACTGAAATTATATCAACCATCTTCTCGGACCACAATGGAATGAGACTAGAGCTCAACTACAGGAAAAAAGCCACTAAAAATACAAGCACATGGAGATTAAACAACACATACCTAAAAAACCAACTGATTACTGAACAAATCAAAGGAGAAATTTAAAAATTCCTGGAAGAAAACGACAATGAACACACGACAGTGCAAAACCCATGGGATACTGCAAAAGCAGTTCTAAGAGGGAAGTTTATGGCAATTCAGTCCTACCTCAAGAAACTAGGAAAATCTCAAACAGACGACCTAACTTTATGCTTAAAACAACTGGATAAAGAAGAACAAAAAGACCTCAAAACCAGCAGAAGAAGAGAAATCATAAAGATCAGAGAAGAAATAAATGAAAAAGAAACGAAAGAAACAATAGTAAAGATAAATAAAACAAAAAGCTGGTTCTTCGAAAAGGTCAATAAAATCGACACATCACTGGACAGACTCATCAAGAAAAAGAGAGAGAAGAATCAGATCAACAAAATCAAAAATGAAAAAGGAGAGATTACAAAAGATAATGCAGAAATCCAAAGGATTGTAAGAGACTATTATGAACAACTCTACGGCAACAAACTGGACAACCTGGAAGAAATGGACAGTTTCTTGGGGAAGATCAATCTCCCAAGACTGAGCCAGGAAGAAAAAGAAATTATGAACAATCCAATCACAAGCTCAGAAATCGACCTTGTGATCAAAAATCTACCCAAAAATAATCAGGGACACTAAGAAGAAGACATAACAATCATAAATATCTATGCACCCAACACAGGAGCACCCCAATACATAAGAAAAACACTTTCAGACATAAAAGAAGACATCAACACTAACACAATAATAGTAGCAGACTTTAACACTCCTCTCACACCAATGGACAGATCATCCAAACAGAAAATTAATAAAGAAACACAAGACTTAAATGCCCCACAAGAAGAAATGGACCTCATCGATATCTTTAGGACGTTCCATTCAAAAGCAGAAGAATACATTTTCTTCTCAAGTGCTCACAGAACATTCTCCAGGATAGACCAAATCTTGGGCCACAAATCAAACCTCAGTCAATTCAAGAAAACTGAAATTATATCAACCATCTTCTCGGACCACAATGGAATGAGACTAGAGCTCAACTACAGGAAAAAAGCCACTAAAAATACAAGCACATGGAGATTAAACAACACATACCTAAAAAAACAACTGATTACTGAACAAATCAAAGGAGAAATTTAAAAATTCCTGGAAGAAAACGACAATGAACACACGACAGTGCAAAACCCATGGGATACTGCAAAAGCAGTTCTAAGAGGGAAGTTTATGGCAATTCAGTCCTACCTCAAGAAACTAGGAAAATCTCAAACAGACGACCTAACTTTATGCTTAAAACAACTGGATAAAGAAGAACAAAAAGACCTCAAAACCAGCAGAAGAAGAGAAATCATAAAGATCAGAGAAGAAATAAATGAAAAAGAAACGAAAGAAACAATAGTAAAGATAAATAAAACAAAAAGCTGGTTCTTTGAAAAGGTCAATAAAATCGACACATCACTGGACAGACTCATCAAGAAAAAGAGAGAGAAGAATCAGATCAACAAAATCAAAAATGAAAAAGGAGAGATTACAAAAGATAATGCAGAAATCCAAAGGATTGTAAGAGACTATTATGAACAACTCTATGGCAACGAACTGGACAACCTGGAAGAAATGGACAGTTTCTTGGGGAAGATCAATCTCCCAAGACTGAGCCAGGAAGAAAAAGAAATTATGAACAATCCAATCACAAGCTCAGAAATCGACCTTGTGATCAAAAATCTACCCAAAAATAAAAGCGCAGGGCCAGATGGTTTCACAGCCAAATTCTACCAAACATTTAAAGAAGAGCTAATGCCTGTCCTTCTAAAACTCTTCCAAACAATTGCACAGGAAGGAATACTTCCAAACACATTCTACGAGGCCACCATCACCCTCATACCAAAACCAGGCAAAGACAACACAAAAAAAGAAAATTATAGGCCAACTTCACTGATGAATCTAGACACCAAAATCCTCAACAAAATCCTAGCAAACAGAATTCAACAACACATTGAAAAGCTCATACATCATGATCAAGTTAGGTTCATCCCAGGCACGCAAGGATTCTTCAATATCTGCAAATCAATCAATGTGATACACCATATCAACAAATTGAGAGACAAAAATCACATGATCATCTCAATAGATGCAGAAAAAGCCTTTGACAAAGTACAGCATCCATTCATGATAAAACTCTTCAAAAAACAGGCTATAGAAGGAACCTCTATCAACATAGTGAAGCTATATATGAGAAGCCCACAGTGAACATTATCCTCAACAGTGAAAAACTGAAAGCATTCCCTCTAAGATCAGGAACAACACAGGGGTGTCCACTTTCACCACTCTTATTCAACACAGTCCTGGAAGTTCTAGCAACAGCAATAAGAGAAGAGAAAGAAATCAAAGGAATCCAGATTGGAAAGGAAGAAGTCAAGCTCTCTCTTTTTGTAGACGACATGATATTATACACAGAAAATCCCAAAGACACAGTTACAAAACTACTAAAGTTAATCAGCGAATTCATCAAAGTCACAGGATACAAAGTCAACACACAGAAATCACTGACATTCCTATACACAAACAATGAAAAATTAGAAAACGAAATCAAAGAGGCAATCCCCTTCACCACTGCAGTCAAAAGAATAAAATATCTAGAAATAAACCTACCCAAAGAAACAAAAGAATTGTACACTGAAAATTACAAGACACTCATGAGAGAAATTAAAGAAGACTTGAACAGATGGAGATGTATTCCATGCTCCTGGATCGGAAGAATCAATATTGTGAAAATGACCATACTACCAAATGTCATCTATAGATTCAATGCGATCCCTATCAAACTACCAATGACATTCTTCACAGAACTAGACCAAAGAATAACATTGTTCATATGGAAACACAAAAGACCTTGAATAGCCAAAGCAATCCTGAGAAAGAAGAATGGAGCTGAAGGGATCAGCCTCCCTAACTTCAGACTCTACTACAAAGCAACAGTCATCAAGACAGTATGGTACTGGCACAAAAACAGAAATATCGACCAATGGAACAAGATCAAGAACCCAGAGATAAACCCATGCACATATAGCTACCTTATTTTTTACAAAGGAGGTGAACATTTAAAATGGGAGAAAGACAGCCTCTTCAACAAATGGTGCTGGGAAAATTGGACAGCTACATGCAAAAAAATGAAGTTGGAACATTCCCTGACTCCATACACAAAGATCAACTCAAAATGGATTAAAGACCTAAAAGTAAGACCAGAAACCATTAAACTCTTAAGAAGAATATAGGCAAAACACTCAAGGACATCAATCAAAGGAACCTCTATCAACATAGTGAAGCTATATGAGAAGCCCACAGTGAACATTATCCTCAACCGTGAAAAACTGAAAGCATTCCCTCTAAGATCAGGAACAAGACAGGGGTGTCCACTTTCACCACTCTTATTCAACACAGTCCTGGAAGTTCTAGCAACAGCAATAAGAGAAGAGAAAGAAATCAAAGGAATCCAGATTGGAAAGGAAGAAGTCAAGCTCTCTCTTTTTGTAGACGACATGATATTATACACAGAAAATCCCAAAGACACAGTTACAAAACTACTAAAGTTAATCAGCGAATTCATCAAAGTCACAGGATACAAAGTCAACACACAGAAATCACTGACATTCCTATACACAAACAATGAAAAATTAGAAAACGAAATCAAAGAGGCAATCCCCTTCACCACTGCAGTCAAAAGAATAAAATATCTAGAAATAAACCTACCCAAAGAAACAAAAGAATTGTACACTGAAAATTACAAGACACTCATGAGAGAAATTAAAGAAGACTTGAACAGATGGAGATGTATTCCATGCTCCTGGATCGGAAGAATCAATATTGTGAAAATGACCATACTACCAAATGTCATCTATAGATTCAATGCGATCCCTATCAAACTACCAATGACATTCTTCACAGAACTAGACCAAAGAATAACATTGTTCATATGGAAACACAAAAGACCTTGAATAGCCAAAGCAATCCTGAGAAAGAAGAATGGAGCTGAAGGGATCAGCCTCCCTAACTTCAGACTCTACTACAAAGCAACAGTCATCAAGACAGTATGGTACTGGCACAAAAACAGAAATATCGACCAATGGAACAAGATCAAGAACCCAGAGATAAACCCATGCACATATAGCTACCTTATTTTTTACAAAGGAGGTGAACATTTAAAATGGGAGAAAGACAGCCTCTTCAACAAATGGTGCTGGGAAAATTGGACAGCTACATGCAAAAAAATGAAGTTGGAACATTCCCTGACTCCATACACAAAGATCAACTCAAAATGGATTAAAGACCTAAAAGTAAGACCAGAAACCATTAAACTCTTAAGAAGAATATAGGCAAAACACTCAAGGACATCAATCAAAGCAAGATCTTCTCCCACCCACCTACTAGAATAGCAGAACTTTAAAGAAAAATGAACACGTGGGACCTAATGAAACTTAAAAGTTTTTGTACAGCAAAAGAAATCACAAAAAAGCTGAACAGACACCCCACAGAGTGGGAGAAAATTATAGCAAATGAAACAACAGACAAAGAATTAATCTCCAAAATCTACAAGCAACTCAGACAACTCAGCACCGGATATATGAACAACCCAATCAAAAAATGGGAAAAGGACCTAAACAGACACCTCTCCAAAGACAACATACAGATAGCCCCAAAACACATGAAACGATGCTCAACTTCACTTATAATTAGAGAAATGCAAATCAAAACTACAATGAGATATCACCTCACACCTGTCAGAATGGCCATCATCCACAAATCGACAGACAATAAATGCTGGACAGGCTGCGGAGAAAAGGGAACACTCCTGCATTGCTGGTGGGAATGTAAATTGATAAAGCCTCTGTGGAAGACAGTATGGAGATTTCTTAAAAAACTGAAAATAGAAGCACCATACGACCCAGCAATCCTACTCTTAGGCTTATACCCTGATGCAATCAAATCTGAAAGAAGCACCTGTACCCCAATGTTCACTGTAGCTCTCTATACAATAGCTGGAACATGGAAGCCACTTAGATGCCCATCAACGAACGAATGGATCCAAAAGCCCTGGTACATATATACAATGGAATACTACACAGCTCTAAAGAGAAATGCAGAAGAATCAGCCTTAATGAGGTGACTGGATCTAGAATGTATCATATAAATGAAGTCAGTCAGAAAGAGGACAAATACAATATATTAACACACATATATGGAATTTAGTAGGATGGTGATGATGGCACACGCAGTGAAGCAACGGAAAGGCAGACATGGACAGTGGACACATGGACATTGTGGGGAAGGAACAGAGGGTGGGAGGCGTAAAGGAAGTAGCATGAAGGTCTGTGCTATCATAAGTGAAGAAAATCGCTATAGTCATTGCTCTGTGAGAAAAGGGGGGTCCTTCAGGGGTGCTGTGTGATGGTTTGGAGGGGTGGAAAGTGGGAGATATACATATGATTAATCTGGGAACATGCATATCTGTAAACAACAAGACTCTGTAAAAGTTAAAAGTAAAATAAATGTTAAAAAAATAAAAGGAAATAAAAAAGAATAGATGGTGGTAGGCATTATTGTGGGAATGGTAGATTGTATTAGGTATAAATTGTCACAAAAACATTAATATGGAGGCAGTAACCCAGTGGGAGCATAGTGGTATCCTTGGATAAAATAGTGTCTTGTAGCTCTGTCATCACCTAAGGGTACTTCATTTTCCAGCGGAAATTTTTACTTTGTTTAGGATGTCGTCAATGGAAATACCAATAGCCTTGGGGACTATGCTCTACTTCCTCTCAGGCTAAGTTAGTTGCATTAGCTATATATAACTAGGAGAAAAACTCAGAAATAAGTACTTACAAGACAATATAGATTGTTTGTGGGTAACAGATAACCATTAGAACATATATAGAAAACTACAATGAGATATCACCTCACACCTGTCAGAATGGCCATCATCCACAAATCGACAGACAATAAATGCTGGACAGGCTGCGGAGAAAAGGGAACACTCCTGCATTGCTGGTGGGAATGTAAATTGATAAAGCCTCTGTGGAAGACAGTATGGAGATTTCTTAAAAAACTGAAAATAGAAGCACCATACGACCCAGCAATCCTACTCTTAGGCTTATACCCTGATGCAATCAAATCTGAAAGAAGCACCTGTACCCCAATGTTCACTGTAGCTCTCTATACAATAGCTGGAACATGGAAGCAACTTAGATGCCCATCAACGAACGAATGGATCCAAAAGCCCTGGTACATATATACAATGGAATACTACACAGCTCTAAAGAGAAATGCAGAAGAATCAGCCTTAATGAGGTGACTGGATCTAGAATGTATCATATAAATGAAGTCAGTCAGAAAGAGGACAAATACAATATATTAACACACATATATGGAATTTAGTAGGATGGTGATGATGGCACACGCAGTGAAGCAACGGAAAGGCAGACATGGACAGTGGACACATGGACATTGTGGGGAAGGAACAGAGGGTGGGAGGCGTAAAGGAAGTAGCATGAAGGTCTGTGCTATCATAAGTGAAGAAAATCGCTATAGTCATTGCTCTGTGAGAAAAGGGGGGTCCTTCAGGGGTGCTGTGTGATGGTTTGGAGGGGTGGAAAGTGGGAGATATACATATGATTAATCTGGGAACATGCATATCTGTAAACAACAAGACTCTGTAAAAGTTAAAAGTAAAATAAATGTTAAAAAAATAAAAGGAAATAAAAAAGAATAGATGGTGGTAGGCATTATTGTGGGAATGGTAGATTGTATTAGGTATAAATTGTCACAAAAACATTAATATGGAGGCAGTAACCCAGTGGGAGCATAGTGGTATCCTTGGATAAAATAGTGTCTTGTAGCTCTGTCATCACCTAAGGGTACTTCATTTTCCAGCGGAAATTTTTACTTTGTTTAGGATGTCGTCAATGGAAATACCAATAGCCTTGGGGACTATGCTCTACTTCCTCTCAGGCTAAGTTAGTTGCATTAGCTATATATAACTAGGAGAAAAACTCAGAAATAAGTACTTACAAGACAATATAGATTGTTTGTGGGTAACAGATAACCTTAGTTATAGAAACTAGTCAATATGGCTCAGTAGAAGTATTCATTTTTTAGTAATTAATTTAATCATTATTTATTTACTCATTATTTTAATGTATTCCTTGCAGAAGGAAATGGTGACCCACTCCAGTATTCTTGCCCGGAGAACTCTGTGGATAAAGGAGCCTAGTGGGCTACAGTCCATAGTGTCGCAAGGAGTCAAACACAACTGAGAAACTAACAATTTACTACCAAACATTACCTTCCAACCACTGTGCTCCAGGTATTTCAGAGAGTTCATTATTTGAATAAATAACTCATAAGGCATCTTCCTCAAAACCCTTTTTAAAAGAAATGGAGATTTCAAATAACTATATTTTGCTCACTTACTCCCTTAAAACTCCTAAAATAGGTATATATTCACCAGTTTTATATTACCAAAAGATAAAAAAAGATATTTTTCTGGCTAAAATAATATTGGCAATAATATTTAAAGTATACTAATTATCAACTGCTCTTGTGATAATGCTAAAATATCCATGAAAATCAGCATATAATGAGAAACCTCTCTTGCCAACATATATTTTTTAATTATTTTTAATTATTTTTTAAATTATTTTTTGAGGGGGGGAGGGAGGAGGTGGGGGGTGGAGGGACCGCTTCTATTGGTCTTTCATTTGTCTATTTTTCATCTATCTTTGTTCTTTGGCCCGTGCGGGCCTCCCTTCACGGTGGCCTCTGTTGTCGCAGAGCACTGGCTCTGGGCGCATGCACTCCAGAGCTCTGGCTTGGTAATTGGATACATCAGTCCAGCCGCTCCACAGCACGTGGGATCCTCCCAGGCCAGGGATTGAACTGGCGCCCCTTGCACTGCAAGGCAGTGTCCTTACCCACTGGACCACTAGGGAAGCCCTTGCCAACATATTTTTAAAGTATTTTATATTCAGCTATAAATAAATGTGCAAGACACTTGTAAGAAAGCTAATAAAAATCTGTAGAAAAATGAAAGAGAATGCATGAAGGAAGCAAACTTTGTTTGGATGAGATAATATAACTGAAAATATGTAAGTTTTCTCTAAATTGGTGTATAAATGTAATGTGATACTACTCACTAATATAAACAAACTCACAAACAATGTGGTATTGCAATTCCAGCAACTGGGAAAACTTACTCAAAATTTGGATATATTTGTGTGTGTGTGTGTGTGTAAGCTATGGAAAAAGCTTATATGTTTACTCAGCAGGTTATAGAAATGATGAAACATAATCTATCACTTCCTTTGTATTGAATAACTTACAGCTACTTAAAAAATAACTGAACAGACATGAGACAGACACAGTATCACACATATATATGTTGCACTGAGTCATGTCCAACTCTTTGTGACCCTTATAGACTATAGCTCACCAAGATCCTCTGGCCATGGGATTCTTACATATACATAAAGAAGGATGCATAGTAAAATGTCATCAATTATACAAACCAGACTGGTAAATGTTAGGTTGTCTCTGAACGAAGAGTTAAAGGGCTGAGAAAGGAGAAATTTAATTTTTCAATTTACACAACTTAAATCTTTTAAACAAGCATGTATCATCCTTGAAATTAAAAACAAAATTCCTGAAAGGAGACATTCCAGCACAACTACTTGAGTTTCTCCTTTTTAGTTTGGATTCTTCCAAACTAATACTCTAGATAAGAAGTCTTGACAGTTTCACAACTTAGGACAGTATTCTTATGACAACAAATAAAAAAATTAGATACACTTCTTTATTTGGTCCATGGAACATGAGGAAGGTTATGGAAGATGCAGAAATAAAACCTAAGGAAGTATACATTACTTTTTTATCTCTTTATAATTAAAGCTTGGTCACTCAAGGATGGGAATCTATGAACTTGAGCTGCAGCAATCCTATAAATCACTAGATCATACATCAAAATTAAAACTCAAAAAGAACATTCAAAAGGACTTTGTTGAACATTTAATATCTTTTTGTACCTCTCATACACACTTGATTGGATTTCACAATAGGATCGTAACTAGAGCTTTATATCAGGAGAACCTCTGCTGTTTCCCTATAGGCCTCATATCTTCAATATATTGCAGCAGTTAAAGCATCTTGCAAAATTTCAATCTGTATTTTTGCAACAAGCAGTCTAAATGCAAATTGAAGTTGGGAGAGGGAGAAAATAAAAAGAACAAGAGTCTTGTGAAAGAAAGGAAAAAATTTATAGTTAAAGTCAAATTGATTTGTATTTATAGTTAGATTATGCTATATATGCTAAATAGACAAAATTGTGTCATTTACAATATTAACTGATTATTTAAACAGAGAATACTGAGAAGTGTTAAATGAAATCACCCCCTTTAGTGGAGGGCATCACTCAGATTATGTAAGAATGAAGCACTTCATTTACACTTTGAGGCAAACCAAATGGCCTTTCTTAGAAGAAGCATGTTTCCTTCAAGACTCAGTGTTGTCTGCTATAAGATTACAATAGGTGATGAAACAGTACATTGTGCTATAAGACGTTGTTTATCTATATTATATATAATAGTTTACATCTGCTAAACCCAAACTCCCAGTCATTCTCAACCCACCTTTTGCAAGCACAAGATTGTTCTCTATGTCTGTGACTTTCTGTTTCAAGTTCATTTGTGTTAAATTATACATTCCAAATATAAGTGACACCACATATTCAATAACCTGTGATAAGTCACAATGGGAAATAGTAGGAAAAGAATACATACCTATGTGTAACAGAATCACTTTGCTGTATAGCAGAAATCAACACAAGTCTGTAAATCCATTACAATTGAATAACATAAATAAACATTTCTGTACAAATGAAAAAAATAGTATCTCACTGCCCATGTGATGCCTCTAGGAACAAAACTTGTCTGACAGATTATTTTATAGGTTCTAGAAATATGGAAGGAAGTAGACAGTTAACTCACTGATTCCAAATGTTCCTTATTTTTCAATGTTTCTGTTTAATGTTAGACCTATCTACTCAAGAACTGTTTTCACTGCATTTCACAAATTTTAAGTTCTATTTCCATTTAGTTTGAAATGAAATGAATTTTCACTTGAGAATTCATTGGACCATGTGTCACTAAAAGTCTGTTGTGTAATTTCCAAATACGTTGCATAACTAGAGCTTTATAGGCTCTTTTAGATTTTTTGCTTAAAGCATCTTGCAAAATTTCAATCTGTATTTTGCAACAAGCAGTCTAAATGCAAATTGAAGTTGGGAGAGGGAGAAAATAAAAAGAACAAGAGTCTTGTGAAAGAAAGGAAAAAATTTATAGTTAAAGTCAAATTGATTTGTATTTATAGTTAGATTATGCTATATATGCTAAATAGACAAAATTGTGTCATTTACAATATTAACTGATTATTTAAACAGAGAATACTGAGAAGTGTTAAATGAAATCACCCCCTTTAGTGGAGGGCATCACTCAGATTATGTAAGAATGAAGCACTTCATTTACACTTTGAGGCAAACCAAATGGCCTTTCTTAGAAGAAGCATGTTTCCTTCAAGACTCAGTGTTGTCTGCTATAAGATTACAATAGGTGATGAAACAGTACATTGTGCTATAAGACGTTGTTTATCTATATTATATATAATAGTTTACATCTGCTAAACCCAAACTCCCAGTCATTCTCAACCCACCTTTTGCAAGCACAAGATTGTTCTCTATGTCTGTGACTTTCTGTTTCAAGTTCATTTGTGTTAAATTATACATTCCAAATATAAGTGACACCACATATTCAATAACCTGTGATAAGTCACAATGGGAAATAGTAGGAAAAGAATACATACCTATGTGTAACAGAATCACTTTGCTGTATAGCAGAAATCAACACAAGTCTGTAAATCCATTACAATTGAATAACATAAATAAACATTTCTGTACAAATGAAAAAAATAGTATCTCACTGCCCATGTGATGCCTCTAGGAACAAAACTTGTCTGACAGATTATTTTATAGGTTCTAGAAATATGGAAGGAAGTAGACAGTTAACTTACTGATTCCAAATGTTCCTTATTTTTCAATGTTTCTGTTTAATGTTAGACCTATCTACTCAAGAACTGTTTTCACTGCATTTCACAAATTTTAAGTTCTATTTCCATTTAGTTTGAAATGAAATGAATTTTCACTTGAGAATTCATTGGACCATGTGTCACTAAAAGTCTGTTGTGTAATTTCCAAATACTTTGGAATTTTCCAGCTATATTTCAAAATGTTATTGATTTCTAGTTTAATCTCATTGTTGTCTCAGAACATCTGCTACATGATTTATATTCATTTAATCATATTAAGGTGTGTTTTACTGCACAATATATAGTCTGCTTTTGTAAATGAACATTACATGAGAGCTTGAGAAGAATACATACTCTTTTTGCATTTACTGAAGCATTTCATAAATGTAACTTAGATCACATTCATTGGTGTAGCTTTTCAGGTCATTGATTTTTCTGCATGCCTGATCTATCAATTTCCAACAGGGGGTGAATGTGCATTCCTCAACTATTATAGTGAATTTATCTATTTCTCTTTATTATATTTAGGTACTATATTGTTACATTGACATTCATTTAAGATTGTAATGTCTTTGTGAATGATTGATCCTTTATCATTATATGTCCTTCCTTATCTCTGATATTTTTACCTGTTATGGAAATTGATTTTTTCTGAAATTATTGTAGCTATTTTAGCTTTATTTAGAAAGTTTTAGCATGGTGTAACTTTATTCATGGTTTTATCTCTATCTTCTCAGAATCTTTATATTTAGGGTGTTCCTTGTTGGACAAAATATAGTTGGACTTTGCTGCTTTATAAATAATAATCCATTCTACTAATCTTTGTTTTCTAGTTGATGTATTTTGACATGTCATGTCTACAGTATCAATGCACTTGGATTAACAGCTACCATGTTAATAGCTATATTCTACTCATTTCCAAATTTATCAGTTTTAACTAACCATTTTATGATTCCATTTGATCTTTTCTAAGTGGTTCAATTATACCTCTTTAAAAAAAACTGGTGATCAGTCCCACACATTTTTAACTAATTTAAGTCTCCATTCAAATAGCACTTTCTATTTCAATTACCATGCAGGTATTATGTAACAATATATTCCCAATCGCTCTCTGCTTTCGTTTGTGCCATCGGTACAACTCATTTCACTATAATCACCTAATTAATTGTCACTTTCATTAAATCCATCTTATTTTAAATCAATTACAAATAAGAAAAGTCAACTATTTCATTTCACCTTCATTTATTCCTTCTGCAGTGCTCTTTCTTTATGCAGATCCTAATTCTGACCTATACCATTCTTTCCATTGGAAGAACCTTTCTTAACTTTCTTTGAAAGGCAGGTATCCCACAAATTAACTGTTTTAGTAATTGTCTGATTGTGTTTTAATTTGTCCTTCAATTTTGAAACATAATTTCAGTGCATATGGAATTCTAGCTTAGTATTTTTTCTTCCTTCCTCATTTTAAATATTCCATGCTTCTTGTTCTCAAAGTTTGCGATGTAATTTTTTAAAATATGTTTTTAAAAAAATTGTGGCCTCTTTTATTGAGCCTTCATTTATTTATTTGCATCTACCTTAATTCTTTGGCCTGTGTGGACCTCCCATCATGGTGGCCTCTCTCACTGCAGAGCACCAATTCTGGGTGCACGTGCTCCAGAGCACTGGCTCCATAGTTGGACACAATGGTTCAGCTGCTCCGTGGCATGTGGGATCTTCCCCTGTCAGGGATCGGACTGGTGCCCCTTGCACTGCAAGGCGGACTCTTTACCCACTGGACCACCAGGGAAGGCCTGTGATGTAATTTTGATGAAAACTCTGATATAATTACTGTCCTTGTTCCTCTATGGATAAATTTACCCACCTGCCATTCCCTTCTAGCTTTCTTCAATATTTTCTTTTACTTTTGAACGTGCTGAAACTTGACAATCTTGTGATTAGTATTTTAATGTTTGGCTTGTCATTTTAGTGTTTATTTTGCCATGTGTTTTGTGAGTTTCCTGAAACATAGTTTGATATCATTAATTTGAAGTCTCAACCTTACGGTTTATGTAATCTTACTAGAAGTGTGGCTGTGTTGAATATTTGCTATACTACCTATGTCAGAGGATAAAAATCTCCTTAAGATCCTGTTCTTTATTTTGTCTCCTTTCTCAAAAGTCAGCTACCTTAATGGTTTTTTTTTTGTCTCTTTTTTTTTTGAAAGAGAGTGTCTGTATCTTGCAGCTCCTCTTGATGCAATTCACTACTACTGTATTGGAACCATGTTGATCTGGTATCAAGGAGAGGGTAAAGCACCTTTGAATCTGATTTGTGAATTTTACAAGTGTTTCTTCCCATATATCTTTCTCTCTTTCTCATTTAGTTGACACAGGAGGACAAGAGGAGGCTGCACTAAGGAGAATGTTCTTCCCTTATCAGTGTACAGACAGACTCTGGTCAAGTTTTTTCTCTAGAATAGCAGACCTGTCTCAGGTAGAAGCATGTGAATTTATTTCATGAGGACTACTTTTCCCCATCTCACTGTTCAAGCCACAAGGGGTCATTTTTGACTTTTCAGTATGAGAACAAGGTAGGTTTCTTGGAGATAAAATGTGAGCTCTCTCACACATGACCAGAGACCCAGGTGTGAGAGACAAGTCAGCAGAAGTCTTCCCAGCCTTGGCCAAGCTGTGAGAAAGATGGCTCGGAAGGAGAAAAAAACAATTAAAGAGAAATACAACAGGGAGGGTTGAAACAAAATATGGGTTCATTAACTGGGGTGATGCAAGCCTGAAAGAATAGACAGGAGTGCTGCTATGGACTTAGGAACACCAGGTCAGCATGTGTTAGAATGCTGCATGCACACACAGACTAGACTCCTTTGAACTCCTTACAGGTCTAGTTGCCCCCAGCTACAGCAAGCCCTTTCCCTTAAAGCAATAAGATAAACAACATAGTCTCAAGGATAGTTGTTGACTGGGGACATGACTGAGTCCCAGTCTGCACTGACATTTCCTGGATGCTTATGCGATAAAGGAGGATTGTAGGGTCTCGATGGGAAACTTGACAATCTTGTGATTAGTATTTTAATGTTTGGCTTGTCATTTTAGTGTTTATTTTGCCATGTGTTTTGTGAGTTTCCTGAAACATAGTTTGATATCATTAATTTGAAGTCTCAACCTTACGGTTTATGTAATCTTACTAGAAGTGTGGCTGTGTTGAATATTTGCTATACTACCTATGTCAGAGGATAAAAATCTCCTTAAGATCCTGTTCTTTATTTTGTCTCCTTTCTCAAAAGTCAGCTACCTTAATGGTTTTTTTTTTGTCTCTTTTTTTTTTGAAAGAGAGTGTCTGTATCTTGCAGCTCCTCTTGATGCAATTCACTACTACTGTATTGGAACCATGTTGATCTGGTATCAAGGAGAGGGTAAAGCACCTTTGAATCTGATTTGTGAATTTTACAAGTGTTTCTTCCCATATATCTTTCTCTCTTTCTCATTTAGTTGACACAGGAGGACAAGAGGAGGCTGCACTAAGGAGAATGTTCTTCCCTTATCAGTGTACAGACAGACTCTGGTCAAGTTTTTTCTCTAGAATAGCAGACCTGTCTCAGGTAGAAGCATGTGAATTTATTTCATGAGGACTACTTTTCCCCATCTCACTGTTCAAGCCACAAGGGGTCATTTTTGACTTTTCAGTATGAGAACAAGGTAGGTTTCTTGGAGATAAAATGTGAGCTCTCTCACACATGACCAGAGACCCAGGTGTGAGAGACAAGTCAGCAGAAGTCTTCCCAGCCTTGGCCAAGCTGTGAGAAAGATGGCTCGGAAGGAGAAAAAAACAATTAAAGAGAAATACAACAGGGAGGGTTGAAACAAAATATGGGTTCATTAACTGGGGTGATGCAAGCCTGAAAGAATAGACAGGAGTGCTGCTATGGACTTAGGAACACCAGGTCAGCATGTGTTAGAATGCTGCATGCACACACAGACTAGACTCCTTTGAACTCCTTACAGGTCTAGTTGCCCCCAGCTACAGCAAGCCCTTTCCCTTAAAGCAATAAGATAAACAACATAGTCTCAAGGATAGTTGTTGACTGGGGACATGACTGAGTCCCAGTCTGCACTGACATTTCCTGGATGCTTATGCTATCGATAAAGGAGGATTGAGTGAATGTGTTCAGGGGTCTCGATCCACCAGTTAGGGAGTTCCTGGTTCCCATCCTTTTTGCTTATCTCTGTCTATGTATGTATTTCTTAACATCTCTCCAAACCTGCTATTCTCCCTGCACCTGATTGAGGTGCTGTGGCACCCAGGAATTTATCTTTTACTGAAAGGTCCAGACTCAGCTTCCTGATTTTGGAAAAAAAGAAAAAGTTATTATTTTAAGTTCTCCAATCACTTTATCTCTCCAGCAGTTTCTGCTCTAGGCAAACAGGTCTTGGCTCTGTCTCTCTGGATTTAGCTTTCTCTTCAGATTGGGAAATATATTTTGCCATGCAAATTCACTTCTTTACTGGATCCCAAAAAGTTTCTTGTTTTTGGCTTCTCCCTCTTTCTATTTGTGTAAGGATGGGAAGGACAATTTTCAAACTCCATTTGAAAGCCTAAAGTCTCACTAATTTACTTTTTTTTTTTTTTTTTAAAGATTTATTTATTTATTTATTTTGGGCGGGTGTCGGGTTGGGGAGGGAGGTTAGTGGGCGGGCCACTTCTATTGGTCTTTCATTCCTCTATCTTCATCCGTCTTTGTTCTTTGGCTCCCGTGGGCCTCCCATCGCGGTGGCGTCTGTCATTGCAAGCACCGGCTCTGGGCGCATGCGCTCCAGAGCTCTGGCTCGATAATTGGACACATCAGTCCAGCCGCTCCGCGGCACGTGGGATCTTCCCAGCCTTGGCCAAGCTGTGAGAAAGATGGCTCGGAAGGAGAAAAAAACAATTAAAGAGAAATACAACAGGGAGGGTTGAAACAAAATATGGGTTCATTAACTGGGGTGATGCAAGCCTGAAAGAATAGACAGGAGTGCTGCTATGGACTTAGGAACACCAGGTCAGCATGTGTTAGAATGCTGCATGCACACACAGACTAGACTCCTTTGAACTCCTTACAGGTCTAGTTGCCCCCAGCTACAGCAAGCCCTTTCCCTTAAAGCAATAAGATAAACAACATAGTCTCAAGGATAGTTGTTGACTGGGGACATGACTGAGTCCCAGTCTGCACTGACATTTCCTGGATGCTTATGCTATCGATAAAGGAGGATTGAGTGAATGTGTTCAGGGGTCTCGATCCACCAGTTAGGGAGTTCCTGGTTCCCATCCTTTTTGCTTATCTCTGTCTATGTATGTATTTCTTAACATCTCTCCAAACCTGCTATTCTCCCTGCACCTGATTGAGGTGCTGTGGCACCCAGGAATTTATCTTTTACTGAAAGGTCCAGACTCAGCTTCCTGATTTTGGAAAAAAAGAAAAAGTTATTATTTTAAGTTCTCCAATCACTTTATCTCTCCAGCAGTTTCTGCTCTAGGCAAACAGGTCTTGGCTCTGTCTCTCTGGATTTAGCTTTCTCTTCAGATTGGGAAATATATTTTGCCATGCAAATTCACTTCTTTACTGGATCCCAAAAAGTTTCTTGTTTTTGGCTTCTCCCTCTTTCTATTTGTGTAAGGATGGGAAGGACAATTTTCAAACTCCATTTGAAAGCCTAAAGTCTCACTAATTTACTTTTTCTTTTTTTAAAGATTTATTTATTTATTTATTTTGGGCGGGTGTCGGGTTGGGGAGGGAGGTTAGTGGGCGGGCCACTTCTATTGGTCTTTCATTCCTCTATCTTCATCCGTCTTTGTTCTTTGGCTCCCGTGGGCCTCCCATCGCGGTGGCGTCTGTCATTGCAAGCACCGGCTCTGGGCGCATGCGCTCCAGAGCTCTGGCTCGATAATTGGACACATCAGTCCAGCCGCTCCGCGGCACGTGGGATCTTCCCAGGCCAGGGATCAAACCAGCGCCCCCTGCACTGCAAGGTGGTGTCCTTACCCACTGGACCACCAGGGGAAGCCCACTAATTTACTTTTTATAATGAAGAAAAGCTCATTAAGCAGATGTTATTTTATTTGAGATTTTTATGAAAAAACAGTTCTAAACTCATAAAAATAAAGGGAACTGTGTCATGTGTAAAACAAGCATCATATTTAAGGCCTCTAACAAGTAAGGGCTGAGCAAATTCAAGTCTAGTGTGGCAGCAACATACAAAATGAGTGAAAGCGTACTAGAGAAACAAGATACAAAAGCGGGTTAGAAGAGATTTTGCTTTGGGTCATGATAATGACTAAGTATTTTAAATAAATTGAAAAGTTACTGGAAGTTTTGTGCAGGGGAATGACATAGCCTAATTCACTTTTTTTAAAGGGCTTTATTGTGTGGGGAAACAATTGTTCTGGGGTATAAGCAAGGGAAAGAGGACTATTAGGGTGTCTACTGCAATAGCGTCATTAAGATGAGAATTGAACTAAAGTTGTAATGAAAAGGAAATGAAGGAGATAGATTGATAATTTTTTAGTTACATAACCAGATGACTTTCTGACACAATTCTTTGGGAAGAGTGAGTATAGGCTAAAGTTAACTTTTGAGCATTAAAATAGGAAAAAGAACTTAGAGGACTCGTAGATTAATTAATTCATTCCCACATTACTCAAATAGTCCAGAAAAAGGATAAATATCGCCCGAAAGTACAAGCTAGCATAATCACAGACTGTCAGAAGAGTTAGGACTTTTTTTTTTTTTTTTAATTTTGGACTCTTTTATTGGTTCTTTATTTATTTATTTTCATCCATCTTTATTCTTTGGCCTGTATGGACCACACATTGAAGTGGCCTCTCTTGTTACAGAGCACCGGCTATGGACGTATGTGCTCCAGAGCACTGGCTCGTAACTGGACACACTGGTCCAGATGCTCCACAGCATGTAGAATCTTCCCAGGCCAAGGAACAAATCGGTACCCCTTACACTGCAAGGTGGACTCTTTACCCACTGGACCACCAGGGAAGTATAGGACTTCTAGTCATCAAAAGTTTGCTTCTGCTTCACTGTCTTACTTCTGAGTAATTTTATTTATGGAAAAATAATATATTTCTACCTCAAACTTAGCTACACATGGCATCTCCTTTCCTCATAACTTTTTTTGGTTTTTTTTGGCCACTTCCATTGATCTTTCATTTATTTATCTTTGTCCTCTGGCCTGTATGGGCCTCCCATTGCAGTGGCCTCTCATTGTAGAGCACCGGCTCTGGGCGTATGTGCTCCAGAGCTCTGGCTCAGTAGTTGGACACATCTGTCCAGCCACTCAGGGGCATGTGGGATCTTCCCATGCCAGGGATCAAACCAGTGCCCCTTGCACTGCAAGGCAGTGTCTTTACCCACTGAACCACCAGAGAATCTCCTTATAACTTTTTAAAACAAACTGAAAGGCAGACTTTAATTTCTTTAAATGTTTTCAAATGTTATGTAGTTATTTCAAAGTTTACACATATGAACATCTTTGCTAAAACTGAGCAGAAAAAAAGACAAATAGTCAATCAGATAAATTTTAAATGTGGCATTGTAAAAACCACCTAGAAAGAATGAGAAAATCCATACTATAGTAACCAAGTAACTGTTTTAAAGGTATACCGGTGATCCTAGCCAAATAATTAGTTTATAAAGGAAAGAGTATACCCATAGTCCAATGTAAGTTCAAATTCACTTAGGTGTCTTAATTGAATGTGTATGCATATGTAAAAATATAAGATGTATAACTGCAACTTGCGTCACTTTTTAAAAGAATCTATCTCTAACTTGAGCTAAATCTTGACACCTGTTTTGAGCCTTGACCCTTATATTACATTGTTTTAAATAATAAAGTGCTAATAACATTTTGCCAATGGAAAAGCTTCTAGAAAGTGATTCTATGGGACTGATGAAGGATTATTAGTTTTTCAGTTACTTAATAACCTGTGAATTTTGTTATCTCTCAATATAATTAAAACTTTTGGAAAGAGTAAGCATTACATTCCAGTTATTTGAAAAAAAAAAAAAAAAAGACAGCTGTTAAGTACTGTCAGCTATTGGTCAGGCACTCTTGAGTATTTTACACGAAATATTTAATTTAAATCTAACCTACAAGTAGATTTTTTTTCAATCTTCACATTATATATGAAGAATTTGGAATTTCAATAGACAACATAACTTATCAAAAGTCACATTATCAGTAATTACAGGACCCAGGATTGAAACCAAGATAATCAGACTCCAGAAGCTGTGCTCTTAATTAACCACTATACTGTTTTCCTGTTGCATGATACAATCTTCTTGTTCCATAAGGTATGTCCCCACCTCCTTATACTATTCTTCACAAAGGAAATGAAAAAAAATGTATTAAAATGTATTAATTTTAGGTACCATTATTATATGTCAATAGAACATTTTTGGTTTTCCTGCTGGCTCAGTGATAAAAGAATCTGCCTGCCAATATAGACACACTGATCTTTTGATTGGGAAGATCCGCTGGAGGAGGAAATGGTGACCCACTCCAGTTTTCTTGCTTGAAAACATCCCATGGACATAGGAGACTGGTGGGCTACAGTCTATAGGGATCACAGAGAGCTGGACAGAACTGAGCGACTGCACAAGCACACATGGTATATTTTCACTTATCATTCATCTTCTACTTTATTCACCTATTAATCAACTGAAATTTCTTGAGCAACTCTTAGGCCTTAAGGTTAGGAGAAGACTAAGATTAAAGACAAAGTTGCTTTCCTCAATTATTTTCAAGTCCATGAGAAGCCTAAATAAATTTGCATAAACTCTGAATGACTTAAAATCAATCAGGGAAACAAAGATAAAAAGGCAAAATCATACACTACTAAAATTTAGAATGATGAACACATAACGTAACGAAAGTAAATTTCACTCTAATAAAACTGAAGAAGCAGTAAGGAAAATTTTAGTGTGACGTCTTCATTCTCACATGAGGAACATGTCAATATAGTGTGGTCCTTGGAAATGTAACAACAATATCACCTGGAAACTCGTTGCTGTTCAGAATGTATAATTTTGGAATGCTTCACAAATTTGTGTGGCTTCCTTGCACTGGGGCCACGCTAATCTTCTCTATATCATTCCAATTTTAGTATACATTCTGCCAAAGTGAGCACCAGAATGTATAATTTTGAACCTCATCCCACATCTACCAAATCAGAACCTGCATTTTACCAAGATCCCAGGGTAATTTATTTGTATGTATATTGAAGCTAAATAAGTAGTATTATAAGGACATATACCTTGAATGTTTATGTTTCCACAGACTCCATGTGCATATTTGATGTTGTTTAGTTGAAGCAGTATCCAACTCTCTGCAGCCTTAACCACTATACTGTTTTCCTGTTGCATGATACAATCTTCTTGTTCCATAAGGTATGTCCCCACCTCCTTATACTATTCTTCACAAAGGAAATGAAAAAAAATGTATTAAAATGTATTAATTTTAGGTACCATTATTATATGTCAATAGAACATTTTTGGTTTTCCTGCTGGCTCAGTGATAAAAGAATCTGCCTGCCAATATAGACACACTGATCTTTTGATTGGGAAGATCCGCTGGAGGAGGAAATGGTGACCCACTCCAGTTTTCTTGCTTGAAAACATCCCATGGACATAGGAGACTGGTGGGCTACAGTCTATAGGGATCACAGAGAGCTGGACAGAACTGAGCGACTGCACAAGCACACATGGTATATTTTCACTTATCATTCATCTTCTACTTTATTCACCTATTAATCAACTGAAATTTCTTGAGCAACTCTTAGGCCTTAAGGTTAGAGAAGACTAAGATTAAAGACAAAGTTGCTTTCCTCAATTATTTTCAAGTCCATGAGAAGCCTAAATAAATTTGCATAAACTCTGAATGACTTAAAATCAATCAGGGAAACAAAGATAAAAAGGCAAAATCATACACTACTAAAATTTAGAATGATGAACACATAACGTAACGAAAGTAAATTTCACTCTAATAAAACTGAAGAAGCAGTAAGGAAAATTTTAGTGTGACGTCTTCATTCTCACATGAGGAACATGTCAATATAGTGTGGTCCTTGGAAATGTAACAACAATATCACCTGGAAACTCGTTGCTGTTCAGAATGTATAATTTTGGAATGCTTCACAAATTTGTGTGGCTTCCTTGCACTGGGGCCACGCTAATCTTCTCTATATCATTCCAATTTTAGTATACATTCTGCCAAAGTGAGCACCAGAATGTATAATTTTGAACCTCATCCCACATCTACCAAATCAGAACCTGCATTTTACCAAGATCCCAGGGTAATTTATTTGTATGTATATTGAAGCTAAATAAGTAGTATTATAAGGACATATACCTTGAATGTTTATGTTTCCACAGACTCCATGTGCATATTTGATGTTGTTTAGTTGTGAAGCTGTTGTTCAGTACTGAAGCAGTATCCAACTCTCTGCAGCCTCATGCACTGTAGGATTCCAGTTTTCCCTGTCCTTCACTATCTACTCAAGTTTGTTCAAACTTATGTCTATTGAGTTGGTGATGCCATCCAACCATCTTATTCTCTGTCACTGTCTTTTTCCTCCTGCTTTCAATCTTCCTGAGCATCGGGGTCTTTTCCAATGAGTTGGTTCTTCACATCAGACGGCCAAAGGATTTGTGCTTCAGCTTCAGCATCAATCCTTCCAATGAGAATTCAGAGTTGATTTCCTTTAGGATTGATCTCCTTGCTGTCCAAGAAACTCTTAAGAGCCTTCTGCCACAACACAGTTTAAAAGTATCATTTTTTCAGTGCTCAGTCTTCTTTATGGTCCAATTCTCACATCTGCACATGACCACTGGAAAAGTCATACCATTGACTATATGGGCCTTAGTTGGGAAATATGATGTCTCTGTTTTTTAATGTGCTGTCTAGGCTTGTCATAGCTTTTTTCCTAAGGAACAGACATTTTTTAATTTCATGGCTGGAGTCACCATATGTAGTGACTCTGGAGCACAAGAAAATAAAACCTGCCACTGTTGCCATTTTTTCCTTACTTGATTTGCCATGAAGTGATGGGACTAGATGCCATGATCTTTGTTTTTCGAATGCTGTGTTTTAAACAATCTTTTTTTGCTCTCCTCTTTCATGTTCATCAAAAGACTATTTCCTCTTCACTTCCTACCATTAGGGTGGTATCATAAGCAACCTGAGGTTTTTGATATTTTTCCTGGCAATCTTGGTTCCACCTTGTGATTTATCCAGGGCATATGTAGCTTGTTAAATCTCCACTGTTTCATTCTGGTCACTATGACCTCTTTGGGAACCCACAGAGAGTAAAGTTCATGGGTCTTACTCAAACAAAGGGAATAGCTGATATTGCTTAAATGTAGAATAGTAGAGAAAGAATACTTTTTGACAAGCACTTTGTTTACATTTGGCATTATAGTCAGAATTTACTATTATACAAGATGATAAATTAATAAAAGAAGAGGTTGTTTGGGAGAAATCCTCACTTCTAAATCAAAAGGCATCTGCATTGTTCAGAAAGCTGGTAGAAGAACATTAATAACAGGGTTCAGAAAATTATACCAAGCAATTAACTAGCATATGATGATAGACACACAAGTAATATGCAGACTCCATCACCATAGGAAAATCATCCTTACTCCAATAAAATGTGGAATAATTGAGCATGTGTGACATCATGGAAGAGCCATTTTAAAGACTAGATTTCGCCATTATAGAACACAGGTTGCTGTTTGATAAGAGATACTAAAGACAGGGGGGACTTTAATATGGGGAGTGCTTAGAATCCACAGATTTTTACAAAAGTTTATTACTAAGAGTATGAGTTGTCCTTGGGCTGACACCTTACAAATAGCCATGCTCTCTGTGGAGTCAATGTCAATAAAACAGAAATTACAAATCAGCATGGCTTTTGCCACACTGAATTCTTCTACTACCTTTAAACTAGAACACAAGCTTCAAAGGTTAAAAATATCCAAACTCATTGAAGATATTTACTGGAAAATTAATCTCTAGAGATATGAATAAATTAAAACCAACTGTAAGACTTCTAGTCCCCAGATAAACTTTCCCTACCTCTCAGGTATTTTCATTAGAGACTCTATTCTCTAATTATACAAAATTTCCAGTAACACATTGTAGATATATTAGGGATGAGGTATCAGAAGCTAACAGAGAAAAGGAATGAAACCAGTTGAGAAGAAGAAATTTGTTAGAGAATATTCACATTGCAAAGAGAAGACCATGACCCACAGTGAAGTTAACAAGAATCTATTTTTTCTATGAAATTTGAGAGTCAAAAACAATCATTCCCCTATAAATATTTATATCAAATTATTTCTGCTAAAGCATTAATAACATGTGTAAAAATATGTATTATACCTTACAGGATGCTTTCATTTGAATTATACATAATTAATTGTGAACAATCAATAGTTTATCATACTATACTAATAACTTATATCAACTATGGAAGCTGGTAGTATATTAGAAAGCCAAATGTTTTATTCTTAGAAAGACTACAAATTTAATTTATCCTTCTGTCATTTTTTTAGAATGTGGGATTTAATGAACATATCTCAATTTTTTCATCTATAGTCCAAGGTAATAATATCTATTTGTATAACAGGTTTTCAAAATATAAATAAACTCAAAAAGTTTGAGACCTCACGAGAGTATGCATGTAATGATCCTTCTTAGTCATTAATTCTCATTTGCTAATAAAATTATTCATATTCTGAGCTACCATCTGAATTTTATCCATTGATTACAACCAGATACATCAGTCCCCTTTCCTACTCTACCTTGGTGTGCATTTCTGGGGCCAACATTCTTCCCTTTTCTTCCTTCCAAAATGAAAAGTGCTTTTCTTCATTACCTAAGTGGTCACTCACGCTTGAGCCAAGGAAATAATGCTCACCAGAACAATATTTACTCTGAATGCCACTTTCAGTGAATTCAAGACAGTGCTCTGTCTGTCACTGAGAAAGCGGACTATTATGAGGATTCTTGCTACTATTAAAGTCATGTCAGAAAGAGTTATTGATTTATTGTCAACAGAAACAAACTCATGTTGATAGAACCTGGAAACCAATTTCATCAACTTTGTATACAACTTCTCAAAAAGAAATGTACAATTGATATAGTGTTCACAAATTGTAGAGTG
The DNA here is from genome assembly GCA_022376925.1 of Tragulus kanchil. Lineage (NCBI taxonomy): Eukaryota > Metazoa > Chordata > Mammalia > Artiodactyla > Tragulidae > Tragulus > Tragulus kanchil. The sequence continues at coordinate 106,575,706 of JAIOJX010000023.1, read as the reverse complement.
TAATACATACATGCTAGTTTGAGAGTACACTCTTTGTCCTAGATGTTTTCATGTTCATTCATAACATCACCCTTGCTGTGGTAATTTCTTTATTGCAAATCATTTCTTGATGGTCTATGCCACGGATATACATTTTATATATAATGTAGATATACTGTGCATGCATATATGTATATCTGCATCATACTTCCAGACAGACAATCTGGCAAATCTTACCTAACTACCATAAGCACAATGAAATAAGGACATACAAATACCTACGATAGATGGTGGCTGGTGAAGACTTCCACAGGCTCTCAATCATTTTGAGAATACAAAAGTTACAGAGAATATTTTGATAAGAATGATTTGCTTAAGAAGAGTTGCTATGAAAAATAGTATCATTTATGATGTGTTCTTAATTCGGGTAAATTACTGGTAGTTAAAGCTGGAACTACAATAGAGAGGGAACCTCACATTTTATTACTAACAAATAAATATGTTGCCCATATGAAAAAATTATACATAATGTCCATTCTCTGGGAACCCTGCCTCTCACGTAATGAGCATCATGTAAAGATACCTTGATTTAGCTCACAGGAAACATCCTGACCTGAAATTAAGATATTTCCTCTAGAAAATGACTGAAACCAGGACTTTACCCTCTCCTCTTTTAATATATAATAAGTCTGAACTCTAACTCAAAGAAGATGTTTCTTTTGAGACACTAGTCCATCACTTACTCAGTCTGCTGAGAATAAAAGCACTATTCCTTGGCCCCAAACACATGTCTTGACTTATTGGACTGTCACATGGCAAGTGGTGCAAACTTGGAATCAATAACCAAAGTAGGGATTCCATTTTAATGGAAGAGAGAACCTAGATAATGGTATAGTATAGATCAGTGTGCATATGGCCTCTCAGATAGTCTAAAAACTTTTAAGTATGTATACCATATATATATTTGGCCACTTCTATTGGTCCTTCATTTATTTATTTTCATCCATCTTTGTTCTTTGGCCTGTGTGGGCCACTCATCACGGTGGCCTCTCTCGTGGCAGAGCACCAGCTCTGGGCACATGCGCTCCAGAGCTCTGGCTCTGCAGTTGCACACATCGGTCCAACAGCTCCATGGCACGTGGGATCTTCCCAGGCCAGGGATGGAACCAGTGCCCCTTGCACTGCAAGGCAGTGTCCTTACCCACTGGGCCACCAGGGAAGCCCTGTATACCCTTTTTTATATAAAGGTAAAATTCACAGAGAGGAACCAAAGGATTAGATACCTGGATACCTGGAAGAAGTAATGAATGACGATAAAAATTTGGCTTACTTAGTCTAGTAGCATGGATAAAATAGAGACTTCCAACTAAAGTAAAATGCTAACTCTTATATTAGGGATACTAATTCGTGAGTGTCTACTAATACTTTTCTGTCACATTCAAAAGAGAACATGGCACCTGGACACATGCCTGCCAGTCAATCTGCCTTCCTAATGGTCTCCTTAAAAGATCACATGTCTTTTACTTTTATTTTGAAACTATGAATAGAGAGAAATGGTACATCCCTCAAATTCCACAGATAGCTTTACAGAGTCTGGGCTGAGAACAAGTACAAAGAAAATGCTGCAATGCCCTGCTTCAGAAAGTCCCCCTCACACAGATACCTTGATTTAGCTCACAGGAAACATCCTGACCTGAAATTAAGATATTTCCTCTAGAAAATGACTCGAAACCAGGACTTTACCCTCTCCTCTTTTAATATATAATAAGTCTGAACTCTAACTCAAAAAATGAGGGTTTCTTTTGTCTGAAAAAAACAACCTAGTCCATCACTTACTCAGTCTGCTGAGAATAAAAGCACTATTCCTTGGCCACAAACACATGTCTTGACTTATTGGACTGTCACATGGCAAGTGGTGCAAACTTGGAATCAATAACCAAAGTAGGGATTCCATTTTAATGGAAGAGAGAACCTAGATAATGGTATAGTATAGATCAGTGTGCATATGGCCTCTCAGATAGTCTAAAAACTTTTAAGTATGTATACCATATATATATTTGGCCACTTCTATTGGTCCTTCATTTATTTATTTTCATCCATCTTTGTTCTTTGGCCTGTGTGGACCTCCCATCACAGTGGCCTCTCTCGTGGCAGAGCACCAGCTCTGGTCGCATGTGCTCCAGAGCTCTGGCTCTGCAGTTGCACACATCGGTCCAACAGCTCCATGGCACGTGGGATCTTCCCAGGCCAGGGATGGAACCAGTGCCCCTTGCACTGCAAGGCAGTGTCCTTACCCACTGGGCCACCAGGGAAGCCCTGTATACCCTTTTTTATATAAAGGTAAAATTCACAGAGAGGAACCAAAGGATTAGATACCTGGATACCTGGAAGAAGTAATGAATGACGATAAAAATTTGGCTTACTTAGTCTAGTAGCATGGATAAAATAGAGACTTCCAACTAAAGTAAAATGCTAACTCTTATATTAGGGATACTAATTCGTGAGTGTCTACTAATACTTTTCTGTCACATTCAAAAGAGAACATGGCACCTGGACACATGCCTGCCAGTCAATCTGCCTTCCTAATGGTCTCCTTAAAAGATCACATGTCTTTTACTTTTATTTTGAAACTATGAATAGAGAGAAAATGGTACATCCCTCAAATTCCACAGATAGCTTTACAGAGTCTGGGCTGAGAACAAGTACAAAGAAAATGCTGCAATGCCCTGCTTCAGAAAGTACCCACACAGAGGGAAGGCTCAATGCTTGAGTTTCTTCATGCACTTTTGTATGCATGTGAAGGGGAGATGTGTGCACAGGTTGATTTAAGGTGAAAAAGGATAAAGAGAGATAAATATGCTTAGTGTCTTGGGACATGATAGTTTCAACACAGATAAATTTGTTATCACTTGATAATTTTAGTTTGAAAGTAAAAAGTAAAAAAAGTGCAGTCATTATTAACAATTAAAAGGGAATTAATGAAAGCAACACTTTAAAAATGTATTGTGTAAACCAGGTGGAGTTTAGAATAAATCACTTGCTATTGATACAAACTTCATCCATTTCTAGTACAATAATAGTTAAATCATGATGAACTGTCTTAGGACATTAAATCGAAGAGTTAATTCTACAGAGTTACTCTAGGCCAAAAACAATTCTAAGATTTTGTTTATGTCAATGAATTTAGTAATTTACCATAATCTTATAAAATGCAGATTTATCAAATAGTTGCAGCGCCTAAGGCAATAAGAGATTTCTATCTCATCTAAAGTTGAAGTGCTCCAATACAGTGTCTGCAAGGTTGAAGAGGTGTGGACTCAAGTTCCATGCCCAAGTTACCATGCTGTATGGTATGGTATGGTATGGTATGGTATGGTATAGTATAGTATGATGGAACAGAGCCCTTTCTGTTTCTTCACCAGCTCCATTATCTTGAAAGACTGGATCAACACATTTATGCACAGATTTCTTTTAAGTGACCAAAAGTAAATATAATGGAAGATACAAAAGTCACAAGACACTTAGCCTAAATCATTATACACATTATACACACCCTTTTGAGTTAAAATTAAATTAACATAAAATACATCATTTTAACCATTTGAAAGTTGTACAATTCAGTAGTTTTTGGAACTTCACAATGTTATACAAACTATAATCACTATCTAGTTCTAGAATAGCTCATGACTCTAAAAGGAAACCTTTACCCATTAAAAATTCACTTCATGTTCTCCTCTGCCCTCTATCCCCTAACGAACAGTTGTCTGATTTCTGCCTGTAAATATTTGCCTATTTTGAATTTACACAGTGAATTTGAATCACATGATAGATTAGTGGCCTTTGGGATCTGGCTTCTTTCATTTAGCATAATGTTTTCAAGGTCCTTATTACATCTTGTAACATGTACTAATATTCTCTTCCTTTTTTACTGCTGAATAATATTCAACTAAATGGAGATACTACCCTTATGTTTTCATCCATTGATGAGTATTTAGCCTGGTGTTATTTTGGTTATTGTGAATAGTGCTTCCGTACACATTTGTGTTCAAGTTTTGACATTTTTTAAATCCAAGATTAGAAGTTTTGACATGTTTTAAAATTTCTGGGGTATATACCTAGGAGTCCAGTTGTAGGGAATATGATAAATCTATGTTAAGTTTTCTTAGGTGTTGCCAGTTTCCTACAGTGACTGCATCATTTGATTAATGCATCCATATCTAACTATATATAAGGGGTCTAACTTTTTCACATTTTTTCAATGAATTTAGTAATTTACCATAATCTTATAAAATGCAGATTTATCAAATAGTTGCAGCGCCTAAGGCAATAAGAGATTTCTATCTCATCTAAAGTTGAAGTGCTCCAATACAGTGTCTGCAAGGTTGAAGAGGTGTGGACTCAAGTTCCATGCCCAAGTTACCATGCTGTATGGTATGGTATGGTATGGTATGGTATGGTATAGTATGATGGAACAGAGCCCTTTCTGTTTCTTCACCAGCTCCATTATCTTGAAAGACTGGATCAACACATTTATGCACAGATTTCTTTTAAGTGACCAAAAGTAAATATAATGGAAGATACAAAAGTCACAAGACACTTAGCCTAAATCATTATACACATTATACACACCCTTTTGAGTTAAAATTAAATTAACATAAAATACATCATTTTAACCATTTGAAAGTTGTACAATTCAGTAGTTTTTGGAACTTCACAATGTTATACAAACTATAATCACTATCTAGTTCTAGAATAGCTCATGACTCTAAAAGGAAACCTTTACCCATTAAAAATTCACTTCATGTTCTCCTCTGCCCTCTATCCCCTAACGAACAGTTGTCTGATTTCTGCCTGTAAATATTTGCCTATTTTGAATTTACACAGTGAATTTGAATCACATGATAGATTAGTGGCCTTTGGGATCTGGCTTCTTTCATTTAGCATAATGTTTTCAAGGTCCTTATTACATCTTGTAACATGTACTAATATTCTCTTCCTTTTTTACTGCTGAATAATATTCAACTAAATGGAGATACTACCCTTATGTTTTCATCCATTGATGAGTATTTAGCCTGGTGTTATTTTGGTTATTGTGAATAGTGCTTCCGTACACATTTGTGTTCAAGTTTTGACATTTTTTAAATCCAAGATTAGAAGTTTTGACATGTTTTAAAATTTCTGGGGTATATACCTAGGAGTCCAGTTGTAGGGAATATGATAAATCTATGTTAAGTTTTCTTAGGTGTTGCCAGTTTCCTACAGTGACTGCATCATTTGATTAATGCATCCATATCTAACTATATATAAGGGGTCTAACTTTTTCACATTTTTATCTGCATCTTAGTGCATATGATGGCTATAATTAAAAATAGGAAAGATAAGGGCTTCCCAGGTGGCACTAATGGTAAAGATCCCACCTTCAAGGAGATATAAGAGATGTGGGTTTAGTTCTTGGGTTGGAAAGATCCCTTGGAAAAGGACATGGAAATCCACTCCAAGGTTCATAGGATCTCAAAGAGTCAGCCATGACTGAAGCAATTTAGCACACACAGTGCATATGAAGCATTACTTCATTATGGTATTGATTTTAAGTTCATTTATAACTAATTGCACTGAGCATGCTTTCATGAGCTTGTTGGTTATTTGTGTGTGTGTGTGTGTGTGTGTGTGTGTGTGTGTTTTGAAGAAACATCTTTTTAATCCCCTTGCCTAAATTTCTTAGTTTTGCTGTTGGTTTTGAGCTGTAGCTGTTCTCTATATATTTCAGACTCTTATCAAATACATGTTTTTAAAATATTTTCTCATTTTGTAGGAAGCATTTTTTGATAATGACATTTGATATATTAAATTTCTTTAATTTAAAGAAAAATAGTTTTCTTTTGTTACCTGCACTTCTGATGTCAAATCAAATAATCCATTGCCAAATTCAATGTCAAAATGATTTACTTCTATTTTTCACAAATATTTGAGAATTTTAGCATATATCCTTATGTATTCAATCAATTTTAAATTAATTTTTATATTTGATCTGAAATAGAAGTTCAACTTCATTCTTTTACATGTAGATATTGTGCTGCCCAAGCAACACTTGTTGAAAGGAGGATTTTTTCCCTCATACTGAATGGCTTCAGTGTTTTGTCAAAAATCCCAAAAAGGCAAAATCACTCATGACTTTTTCAAATGTTTTGACATGTTTTAAAATTTCTGGGGTATATACCTAGGAGTCCAGTTGTAGGGAATATGATAAATCTATGTTAAGTTTTCTTAGGTGTTGCCAGTTTCCTACAGTGACTGCATCATTTGATTAATGCATCCATATCTAACTATATATAAGGGGTCTAACTTTTTCACATTTTTATCTGCATCTTAGTGCATATGATGGCTATAATTAAAAATAGGAAAGATAAGGGCTTCCCAGGTGGCACTAATGGTAAAGATCCCACCTTCAAGGAGATATAAGAGATGTGGGTTTAGTTCTTGGGTTGGAAAGATCCCTTGGAAAAGGACATGGAAATCCACTCCAAGGTTCATAGGATCTCAAAGAGTCAGCCATGACTGAAGCAATTTAGCACACACAGTGCATATGAAGCATTACTTCATTATGGTATTGATTTTAAGTTCATTTATAACTAATTGCACTGAGCATGCTTTCATGAGCTTGTTGGTTATTTGTGTGTGTGTGTGTGTGTGTGTGTGTGTGTGTGTGTGTTTTGAAGAAACATCTTTTTAATCCCCTTGCCTAAATTTCTTAGTTTTGCTGTTGGTTTTGAGCTGTAGCTGTTCTCTATATATTTCAGACTCTTATCAAATACATGTTTTTAAAATATTTTCTCATTTTGTAGGAAGCATTTTTTGATAATGACATTTGATATATTAAATTTCTTTAATTTAAAGAAAAACAGTTTTCTTTTGTTACCTGCACTTCTGATGTCAAATCAAATAATCCATTGCCAAATTCAATGTCAAAATGATTTACTTCTATTTTTCACAAATATTTGAGAATTTTAGCATATATCCTTATGTATTCAATCAATTTTAAATTAATTTTTATATTTGATCTGAAATAGAAGTTCAACTTCATTCTTTTACATGTAGATATTGTGCTGCCCAAGCAACACTTGTTGAAAGGAGGATTTTTTTTCCCTCATACTGAATGGCTTCAGTGTTTTTGTCAAAAATCAATTGGCCATAGATGTATATAGGTTTCTTTCAGGACTGTAAATTAACGTTCCTTTGATCTACATGTTTACTTTTATGCCAGTAATGCACTATTTTGAGAGATCTATGTTTGCAGTAATTTTCTAAACCAAGAATTATGAATCTTCCAATTTTGTTTGTTGCTTAAGTTTGTTTTAGCTATTTGGGGTCCCCTACATTTTCATATAAATATTAGGTTCAACTTATCCATTTCTGACAAACACATAATTAGGATTCAGATCAAGATTACAATGAATCTAGAGCCCCTTGGGGAGTAATGCCACAATATTATTTTCCAAACCAAAAACGTAGAACATATTTTAAATTGTTTAGATCCTTTTAAATTTCTTTCTAACACTTTTTGTAGTTTTCAGTGTACAATTTCTAAACCTATTTACTTGAATTAATACTCAGTGCTTATGTCATTATAAGGAAAGTTGTTTTTAATTTCCTTTTTAGTGTGTTCATTGCTGGTGTATAGAAATGAGACATATTTTATGTTGATTTTATTCGTGAGTGACTACATGGTTGTTGCTCAGTTATGTCCAATACTTTCCTGTGGACTGTAACCCATTAAACCCCTCTGTCCAGAGAATCTCCAGGCAGGAATTCTGGAGTGGGTTGCCATTTCCTCCTCCAATATTGAACTACTCTGTAACATTGCAGCATTCATTGAATGGATCCATAGTGTGTATGTCTATCTATGTGTATGTATGTGGGTTCTGCAAATTAAGAGAGTTTTACCTCTTCCTTTCCAGTGTCAGCATCTTTGAATTATTTTCCATGTCTCATTGCTCTGCTACAACTTTTTATACACTATAGAATAGAAAGCGGGCCTCATTATCTTGTTCTTGGTTTTGGAGGTAAAGCTTTCAGTCTTTCACCATTAAGTAAGGTATTATCCATGAGCTTTTCACTAGTACCCTTTATCATGTTACATTAATTTCCTATTTTTACACAGTGGCTATTGATAAGATCAAAGGCTGGTGAACATATATATATTTCTTTCATTTCATGAATGCAGAGCTGATTGAATCTCTTCAAAGTAAATATCCTTTGTTGTTTTTCTTTACATTATTACTGTTTCCCTATTCTAATTATGTTATGCTGTCTCACTGTTTGCGTACCTAAAAGAGTAATCTAGAAATTCTTATAAATAAATCTAGAGCATAAATTGATACAAAGGAATAGTAAGTTATGTAGTTAAGCTCAATCAGTTTAAGAAGAGTAGTAATTCTTGACTGAAAACCTGAAATAGTATAGTCTCCCAAATCTGTTCAGGCTCTTCATAAAGTCAAAAGTATTGAAAATGAAAATCAGAAAAAACAACTTCTGATATAACTATTTTAGCTAAAAATCATTATTAAAGTCTCGATTTTGGAGGGCACAAACGCTAACCACACCATTAATAATATTTGTGACTACCTTTAAATTATATCCTGATGCATATAATCCTCTTTGTAAATTTTTAATATTATTTATAATGTTAGGCAAAGCCTCTTCACCCAAAGAGTGTTGAAATATGTTATGTGGAGGTAGTTAAAAACTGACTAAGAAGATTTTCATAATTCATAAATACCTTCAGCTTTGGTGCTTGTTAGTCACAGTGGTTATTACTGAAATGATCACACTAGCTCAGCATGTCCTCTGGGTTTATCTACCACTAATTACTCAAGTGACCTTCAAGCTCACAAAGTCAGAATGTCACATTAGCACTGGTATTTCCTTTGATGTGCTTGTCAGACATAGATATGCACAGTGCAGGACATTGTGCATCAATGTGCTGCATACAAACCCCTTTCCAGTGGCAGAGTGGGGACAATTTTCTGACACACTTTAAAGTTAACTAATAAATGCATTAACACAAAGCTTCAAAATGTAAGACAAAGCTTACTGAAAAGAAAGCAGAACAACACATTTTAAAACATCTCCCCTTCACTAAGAATAGTTTTTCAGAGTTTATACCAGAAATAACCTCACATAATAACTTCTACATATGTAGAACTCAATAAAAGAACTAACCCTAGGAAAAGGGCATTGGTTTCTCTACAGCGACAGAGACTACAGCTTGTTAGAAAACTCCTTTTCTTGGCAATCTGACTCTAAACTTGCTGCCCTTTTTAGTGTCAAACAGAAAGTTGCCAGAGGACATTTTGCAAAGAACAAAAGATGTATTTTTCAGCTGGAATGAGTTTGCTATTTCACTCGAATGGTAAGGTGATGACTAAATATCTCTCTCTCATTACAAGTCAGAATAGCTGAAAATTCACTGGAAATTTTTTTACAAAGTCTTTGTAGGGGATAGAGGGGTGCTAAGGAAGTTTAGTCATCATGACATTCAAAATGAGACAAGATCTCCTAGAGATTCAAGTTATTTTAAAGTTTTCATTAGAATCTCAGAGTTTCACAATTTGAACATTGTACTTCTTACCACCATATTAACCAGACAAGTGCCTTAAACACATTTTTAAAAGATTTTACTCTTTAAAGCTATAAACTAGAACTCCACAAGATATCACCCTCCCCCAAATATGAGCTGTTTACATTAAACAACAGACTTGAAATATTAAGGTAGGGTTTCTCTCTCTCTCTTTGGTTTCACTGCAATGGAACCAATTTTATTATTAGGTTTTCTTGCTGCTTGATGATTCATTTTTAACTTCAACAAGAAAGTCACTGAAATTGGCTTTTTCTCTATATCATTTCTATAGTCTAAACTAGATACAAAATAAACAGCAAGGGACTTCCCTGGTGGTCCAGTGGGTAAGGACACCACCTTGCTGTGCATGGGGTGCCAACTGGATCCCTGGCATGGTATTTCCTTTGATGTGCTTGTCAGACATAGATATGCACAGTGCAGGACATTGTGCATCAATGTGCTGCATACAAACCCCTTTCCAGTGGCAGAGTGGGGACAATTTTCTGACACACTTTAAAGTTAACTAATAAATGCATTAACACAAAGCTTCAAAATGTAAGACAAAGCTTACTGAAAAGAAAGCAGAACAACACATTTTAAAACATCTCCCCTTCACTAAGAATAGTTTTTCAGAGTTTATACCAGAAATAACCTCACATAATAACTTCTACATATGTAGAACTCAATAAAAGAACTAACCCTAGGAAAAGGGCATTGGTTTCTCTACAGCGACAGAGACTACAGCTTGTTAGAAAACTCCTTTTCTTGGCAATCGCGGCTCTAAACTTGCTGCCCTTTTTAGTGTCAAACAGAAAGTTGCCAGAGGACATTTTGCAAAGAACAAAAGATGTATTTTTCAGCTGGAATGAGTTTGCTATTTCACTCGAATGGTAAGGTGATGACTAAATATCTCTCTCTCATTACAAGTCAGAATAGCTGAAAATTCACTGGAAATTTTTTTACAAAGTCTTTGTAGGGGATAGAGGGGTGCTAAGGAAGTTTAGTCATCATGACATTCAAAATGAGACAAGATCTCCTAGAGATTCAAGTTATTTTAAAGTTTTCATTAGAATCTCAGAGTTTCACAATTTGAACATTGTACTTCTTACCACCATATTAACCAGACAAGTGCCTTAAACACATTTTTAAAAGATTTTACTCTTTAAAGCTATAAACTAGAACTCCACAAGATATCACCCTCCCCCAAATATGAGCTGTTTACATTAAACAACAGACTTGAAATATTAAGGTAGGGTTTCTCTCTCTCTCTTTGGTTTCACTGCAATGGAACCAATTTTATTATTAGGTTTTCTTGCTGCTTGATGATTCATTTTTAACTTCAACAAGAAAGTCACTGAAATTGGCTTTTTCTCTATATCATTTCTATAGTCTAAACTAGATACAAAATAAACAGCAAGGGACTTCCCTGGTGGTCCAGTGGGTAAGGACACCACCTTGCTGTGCATGGGGTGCCAACTGGATCCCTGGCCTGGGAAGATCCCATGTGCCTCAGAGCAGCTGGACCGATATGTCCAACCACCGAGCCGGAGCTCTGGAGCGCATGAGCTTAGAGCTGGTGCTCTGCAGCGACAGAGGCCACTGCAATGGGAGACCCACACAGGCCAAAGAACAATGACAGATGAAAATGGATAAATGAAAAACCAATAGAAGTGGCCAAAAAATAAGTAAATAAATAAATAAACAGTACATAATATAATTACCAAAAGCCACAAAGCAAGAAATATGCATTAAAGTGATGTATAACAGGGCTTCCCTGGTGGTCCAATGGGTAAAGAGTCTGCCTTGCAGTGCAAGGGGCACTGGTTCGATCCTTGACCCAGAAAGAGCCCATGTGCCGCTGCAGAGCGGCTGGACTGGTGTGTCTGATTGCGAGCGAGCACTCTGGAGTGCATGCGCCCAGAGCCGGTGGTCTGCAGCGAAAGAGGCCACTGTGGTGGGAAGCCCACACAGGGCAAAGAATGGGGATGGATGAAAATGAATGGGTGAAGAACCGATAAATGAGGCCAAAATTTTTAAAAAAATGTGTATAACATAACATCATTTATTTAAGAAATATTCTTAATATCAAATTCCAACTTCAACTATGCAAAAACCACAGCTAGCTTTGCAGTGACATAATATCACCTCACAGCTCAGTCAGTTAAAATTCACCTGCAATTCAGGAGTTCACATGCAATGCAGGAGGCCTGGGTTCGACTGCTTTGTCAGGATGATCCCTGGAGAAGGAAATGTTACTCTTTAAAGCTATAAACTAGAACTCCACAAGATATCACCCTCCCCCAAATATGAGCTGTTTACATTAAACAACAGACTTGAAATATTAAGGTAGGGTTTCTCTCTCTCTCTTTGGTTTCACTGCAATGGAACCAATTTTATTATTAGGTTTTCTTGCTGCTTGATGATTCATTTTTAACTTCAACAAGAAAGTCACTGAAATTGGCTTTTTCTCTATATCATTTCTATAGTCTAAACTAGATACAAAATAAACAGCAAGGGACTTCCCTGGTGGTCCAGTGGGTAAGGACACCACCTTGCTGTGCATGGGGTGCCAACTGGATCCCTGGCCTGGGAAGATCCCATGTGCCTCAGAGCAGCTGGACCGATATGTCCAACCACCGAGCCGGAGCTCTGGAGCGCATGAGCTTAGAGCTGGTGCTCTGCAGCGACAGAGGCCACTGCAATGGGAGACCCACACAGGCCAAAGAACAATGACAGATGAAAATGGATAAATGAAAAACCAATAGAAGTGGCCAAAAAATAAGTAAATAAATAAATAAACAGTACATAATATAATTACCAAAAGCCACAAAGCAAGAAATATGCATTAAAGTGATGTATAACAGGGCTTCCCTGGTGGTCCAATGGGTAAAGAGTCTGCCTTGCAGTGCAAGGGGCACTGGTTCGATCCTTGACCCAGAAAGAGCCCATGTGCCGCTGCAGAGCGGCTGGACTGGTGTGTCTGATTGCGAGCGAGCACTCTGGAGTGCATGCGCCCAGAGCCGGTGGTCGGCAGCGAAAGAGGCCACTGTGGTGGGAAGCCCACACAGGGCAAAGAATGGGGATGGATGAAAATGAATGGGTGAAGAACCGATAAATGAGGCCAAAATTTTTAAAAAAATGTGTATAACATAACATCATTTATTTAAGAAATATTCTTAATATCAAATTCCAACTTCAACTATGCAAAAACCACAGCTAGCTTTGCAGTGACATAATATCACCTCACAGCTCAGTCAGTTAAAATTCACCTGCAATTCAGGAGTTCACATGCAATGCAGGAGGCCTGGGTTCGACTGCTTTGTCAGGATGATCCCCTGGAGAAGGAAATGCAACCCACTGCAGTATTCTTGCCTGGGAAATCTCACTGACAGAGGAGTCTGGTTGGTTACTGTCCATGGGGTCACAAGAGTTAGACACGACTCACTGACTAAACCACCAAAACCACCAGCTATGGGGCTTTTAGGTGGCACTAGTGGTAAAGAATCTGCCTACCAATGTAGGCGACAGAAAAGACACGGGTTCAATCCCTGGGTTGGGAAGACCCCGCAGAGGAGAAAATTGCACCATACTCCAGTATTCTTGCCTGAGAAATCCCAGGGACAGAAGAACCAAAAGGGCTAAAGTCCATAGCGGTCACAAAAAGTCAGACATGACCGCACATCTGAGGCCATTAGCAACTCACTCCACTATGGGCTATGACAGAAAACTGTGGAAAAGTGAACAAGTCAACATTGCCTTTACTTTTGTCTATTGTTTCTTCAGTCCACCAAATTAGATCACACATGAGACAGCAGGTGACATAAAATTTTCAGTTAAGGTCCTTCTGCTTCATATATAATGCTATTCATTCTATTTTCCTAGCTAATGTGATATTCTAATAAAGATGATAAATGTAATCTAACATATAAATTACTATATTTCTCACCCATTTATTTATATCATTGTTCCCATTTAAAATCTATTAACAGAATACAGCCTTTAAAAATTGTGAATCACTGTGTTGCATATGTGAAGCATACATTATCAATTATATATCAATAAAATATAATAATTTTAAAAATTAAAATCTAATTTGACATGCGCCCAGAGCCGGTGGTCTGCAGCGAAAGAGGCCACTGTGGTGGGAAGCCCACACAGGGCAAAGAATGGGGATGGATGAAAATGAATGGGTGAAGAACCGATAAATGAGGCCAAAATTTAAAAAAAAATGTGTATAACATAACATCATTTATTTAAGAAATATTCTTAATATCAAATTCCAACTTCAACTATGCAAAAACCACAGCTAGCTTTGCAGTGACATAATATCACCTCACAGCTCAGTCAGTTAAAATTCACCTGCAATTCAGGAGTTCACATGCAATGCAGGAGGCCTGGGTTCGACTGCTTTGTCAGGATGATCCCCTGGAGAAGGAAATGCAACCCACTGCAGTATTCTTGCCTGGGAAATCTCACTGACAGAGGAGTCTGGTTGGTTACTGTCCATGGGGTCACAAGAGTTAGACACGACTCACTGACTAAACCACCAAAACCACCAGCTATGGGGCTTTTAGGTGGCACTAGTGGTAAAGAATCTGCCTACCAATGTAGGCGACAGAAAAGACACGGGTTCAATCCCTGGGTTGGGAAGACCCCGCAGAGGAGAAAATTGCACCATACTCCAGTATTCTTGCCTGAGAAATCCCAGGGACAGAAGAACCAAAAGGGCTAAAGTCCATAGCGGTCACAAAAAGTCAGACATGACCGCACATCTGAGGCCATTAGCAACTCACTCCACTATGGGCTATGACAGAAAACTGTGGAAAAGTGAACAAGTCAACATTGCCTTTACTTTTGTCTATTGTTTCTTCAGTCCACCAAATTAGATCACACATGAGACAGCAGGTGACATAAAATTTTCAGTTAAGGTCCTTCTGCTTCATATATAATGCTATTCATTCTATTTTCCTAGCTAATGTGATATTCTAATAAAGATGATAAATGTAATCTAACATATAAATTACTATATTTCTCACCCATTTATTTATATCATTGTTCCCATTTAAAATCTATTAACAGAATACAGCCTTTAAAAATTGTGAATCACTGTGTTGCATATGTGAAGCATACATTATCAATTATATATCAATAAAAATATAATAATTTTTAAAAATTAAAATCTAATTTTGAAAGATTGATGCTGCTATTAAAAATCTATCTGTATGTGATATAATCTGTTTATAGAAATTCAACTTCTCCTACCCTAAATCATATCTTTTAACTCCCCAAAATGTGTTAGTTATCCAGATTTAATATTTTTAAATTGCAAAGTCAAGTCACATTATACATATATATGAAAAAATAAATTTGATAGTGATAGACCTATTTTGCTTCACTTATAATTTAATGGTTTGCTGGTACATAAAATACAAAATACTTAAGCAATCATTTCAGCTGTAAAATTCTTTATGGAATCTCAGCTTATCTTTAAGCAGTAATTTCTCTAATTTATATACATCATAGTTTATTTATAAGTAGCATTTAAAATTAGTAATATTAAGCAAATGTTTTCCAAAACTAGTGAAGTGATAATGCAATCATTGGTCATTTTAAAATCTTTTTGCACTGATTTCATAATTCATATATATATATATATATATATATATATATAATTTATTTTAGTTAAACTAATTTTTTCAATATAGTTTTTTTTACCTTTACCTAACCTAAAATGGTTAGGTAAACGGATGTGCTATTTTACATTTTAAAATGATTCTTTAAATGTTGCAGTTTTTTTTATTATTTTACTTCATGTGATACAAAATAACTATACACATAACAGTTTCATATAGCTTAATATGTTATAAATGAAATAATATATATGATACATATTCCATTTATCATGGCATTTCCAAGCTCATTCTTTTTTACTGTTTTTTATTACAACATTAAAAAATTGCTTAGATCAAAGACAACATTTAGCTCAGAATCATTTTCATGTTCATGCAAAATTAATGAGCATTTCACAGTTATAGAGGGTATCATTTGATTAAAACCTGTTAAATCTATGATCTGATCAAAGTTAAAAATAAAATAAAACTATTTATCTCCAACTAAACCTAAAATTCTCACTGTGGATCATATAGTAAGAACTATACAGAGACAACTTTTATTAAACTTTTTATGTTATTCTGCATTAAAAGAATAGGTTCTTCAACTGATGTGGTTTCATGTCTTTACACAGTAAATGTAAACATTTCTAAACTATATCAGATAACTTTTTTTTTAAGATTTATTTATTTATTTATTTTGGTGGGGGAGGGGTGGGGAGGGTGGGGAGCAGGCAGGCCACTTCTATTGGTCTTTCATTTGCCCATTTTCATCCATCTTTGTTATTTGGCCAGTGTGGGCCTCCCATCGCGGCGGCCTCTGTTGTCACAGAGCACCGGCTCTGGGTGCATGCGCTCCAGAGCTCCAGCTCAGTAGTTGGACACATCGGTCCAGCCGCTCCGTGGCACGTGGGATCTTCCCAGGCCAGGGATCGAACCGGCGCCCCTTGCACTGCAAGGTGGTGTCCTTACCCACCGGACCACCAGGGAAGCCCTATATCAGATAATTTTAATGTATTGATGCTGTCTTCATCTATACATACATGTGATCACATCATGTTATAAGCTTAAAGAAAACTCTACAGAATTGTGTGTCAGTGGTATTTCTCCTTGTGTTGCTGAAAACAAGGAATCTATTTTTCTGAAATTTCAAATCTCATTGTGACTAAAAGGTTTGCAAATTAGGTTTTCGAAATGTATTTGCTGTGTGTGTGTATATATATATGTGTGTGTGTGTGTGTGTGTGTGTGTGTGTGTGTGTTACTTAAAAATGACTCTATTACCTTGGTTTTCTGTAAAATGAGATGTTTAAGCTCATTTTGAAGTTCCTTTGGAGTCTATGATTTTATAATTGTCTGATTTACATGGAAAAACAAATTGGCAGTGTATGATTTAAACAAATGGTATAACTTGGAATACATTATTCATTATTTTGTGATTATGGAGGTTATTTTTCAGGATAATATAAACTGCTTATTAGTATGTCTAATCAGCAAACATTCAACAAAATAATTGTTCCTCCAGCTGTATATATCATTATAGGATAATTGAATATTTTTTGTTATCCTGGTAAAATCTATGTACAAAAAAATGTATAGATTTTGTATTTGACTTGAGTTCTGAAAAATGTGTATGCCCGTGAAATCATCAGCTAGACTTGGACATCAGATCTTTCTAACACTTCTGGTGATTCCTTTTGCTTCCGTCCAGGCAATCAAACCTCCACTCAAGGCAATCAGATTTCTAATCTGCCTTTTTACTCTGAATTATTCAGGATTTTCGCTATTTGTCAATCTATTGATTATTATGTGCTTAGATTTTTAACTCCTTTCATTTAACCTCTTTGGAATTTGGGAATCTTTGGTTTGTGTGGGTTTGTGTCTATGTGTGTGTATATGTTTACCAGACTTTAGAAAGATTTATTCATTATTTTCTCAAAAAAGGAAAAAAAAAGCTACGTTCCTCCTATCTTCACTCTAGAGCTCCCATGTTATACAGTAAAATAATATTCCAGTCGCTGATTATGCATTCATATTAGTTTTTAGTCTCTGTTCCTCAGACTGAATAATTTTTATTTATCTTCATTTGATCATCCTTTCTCCTATCATCTACAATTTTCTCTTAGTTCCGTCAATATATTTCTACTTTCTATAGTGTTCGTTTCACTTCTAGAATTTATTTGATTCTCTTTGATTTACGTTTACCAGCTGAAATCCCTTTGTTCATTCTTTATGGCATTATTTTTCCTTTAAGTTCTTAAACATGTGTACCCTTGCTGCTTTAAAGATCCTGCCTACTAATCCCAATGTTTCATGGGTTGTTTCTTCTATGACCGGGGATCATTCCTGTTTATTTGCTTGTCTAATTATTTTCTTTACATGTAAAGACATGGTGATAGCAACTCCAGACACAGCCATCATGTTCTGATTTCTGTCATATGCATTTCTTGTAACTTTCCTCACTCATGAACAGTATAGGGGTCCGCCAAAGTTTGGGGCTTAGTTTATATGAGATTTTACGGATTCTCCCTCTGTAGCATTTTCCTTCTTTGGATTTCCCCTGTCATTTTCCAGACATTCTTATAAACTCACACTCTATTCTCTGACTCCCTACACAGAAGTAAGCTTTCTGTTTGCATTTCAGATATTCCATTCTAAAGGGAATTGTTTTGATTTTTAATGCTCCTGTAATTTCAAAGAGTTGCTTCTTAATTTTTATGCATATTTTGTTGAATATTTTAATTGATATTTGAGGGAAATTCGATGTATTTCAGAACCACACCTCTCTTACCTTCTTAGTTCACTGATTAGGAATTCTGCATTGACATTTATTATATGTTTAGCATTTATTATACCATTGACTTCTGCCCTCCATTGTAATATATTACAATGATGTTTGTAAGGGTTCCTTGGTATACCATATATATTATTCCTTTGGCTGCTTTAATATTATTTTCTTTACTTCAATTTAAGCCCTTTTCCGTGATATATTTAGGTAAAGTTTTAAAATGCAATGATGTTACTCAGGTTTGTGTCTATGTGTGTGTATATGTTTACCAGACTTTAGAAAGATTTATTCATTATTTTCTCAAAAAAGGAAAAAAAAGCTACGTTCCTCCTATCTTCACTCTAGAGCTCCCATGTTATACAGTACAATAATATTCCAGTCGCTGATTATGCATTCATATTAGTTTTTAGTCTCTGTTCCTCAGACTGAATAATTTTTATTTATCTTCATTTGATCATCCTTTCTCCTATCATCTACAATTTTCTCTTAGTTCCGTCAATATATTTCTACTTTCTATAGTGTTCGTTTCACTTCTAGAATTTATTTGATTCTCTTTGATTTACGTTTACCAGCTGAAATCCCTTTGTTCATTCTTTATGGCATTATTTTTCCTTTAAGTTCTTAAACATGTGTACCCTTGCTGCTTTAAAGATCCTGCCTACTAATCCCAATGTTTCATGGGTTGTTTCTTCTATGACCGGGGATCATTCCTGTTTATTTGCTTGTCTAATTATTTTCTTTACATGTAAAGACATGGTGATAGCAACTCCAGACACAGCCATCATGTTCTGATTTCTGTCATATGCATTTCTTGTAACTTTCCTCACTCATGAACAGTATAGGGGTCCGCCAAAGTTTGGGGCTTAGTTTATATGAGATTTTACGGATTCTCCCTCTGTAGCATTTTCCTTCTTTGGATTTCCCCTGTCATTTTCCAGACATTCTTATAAACTCACACTCTATTCTCTGACTCCCTACACAGAAGTAAGCTTTCTGTTTGCATTTCAGATATTCCATTCTAAAGGGAATTGTTTTGATTTTTAATGCTCCTGTAATTTCAAAGAGTTGCTTCTTAATTTTTATGCATATTTTGTTGAATATTTTAATTGATATTTGAGGGAAATTCGATGTATTTCAGAACCACACCTCTCTTACCTTCTTAGTTCACTGATTAGGAATTCTGCATTGACATTTATTATATGTTTAGCATTTATTATACCATTGACTTCTGCCCTCCATTGTAATATATTACAATGATGTTTGTAAGGGTTCCTTGGTATACCATATATATTATTCCTTTGGCTGCTTTAATATTATTTTCTTTACTATTCAATTTAAGCCCTTTTCCGTGATATATTTAGGTAAAGTTTTAAAATGCAATGATGTTACTCAGATTCTGGCATCCTGAGTTCTCTGTTCTCCTGATTCATATATTTAAGTCCTAACTCCCAGTACCTGAGAATGTGACTTAGATACAATTCCTGTAATTAAAGACTGGAACTTAAAAGATATAATCAAGTTAAAATGCAGTCATTAGAATGGGCCCCACCTCAATATGATAGGTGTCCTTGTAAACATTAGAACACAGACACAGGCAGGATAGCATTTCAAAGGCACAAGGAAAATATGGCCATTCAAAAGACAGGAAGAGAGGCCACAGAAGAAATCAACCCTGCTGACACTTTGATTTCCTACTTCTAGTCTCTAGAATTGTAAGGAAATAAATTTATGCATTTTAAGCAACCCAATCTATGATGCTTTCTTAGAGAAGCACCAGCAAATTAATACAATTATTTTCAAATATCTCTTCAAATGTTCTCAGATCTATTCTCATTTCTCTCTACTAGGACACAAATTCAGTATCAGTATGGTTCAATTCAATTGATATCACAATTACTAAACCTTTCCTAACTGGGTCAGATCTAGGGTTTTGTTTCATTTTTAAAAAAGCTTTATTGAGATATAATCCACAAAGCATACGACTGATTAGATGAAAGTAAACAATCCAGTGTTTTTAGTATATTCACTGAGTTGTGCAGCCATGAACATAACATAATTTTATTAAATTTTCATCAACCCTCAAAGAAATCCTATACCCACTGGCAGCTATTTCACTTCCTCTTTTTTTTTTTAATTTTTAAAAAAAATTTTTATATATTTTTTGGTGGGGGAGCAGTTGGGGAGGGAGGCGGGCGGGCTGGCCCCTTCTATTGGTCTTTCATTTATCTTCTTTGGCCCCTGTGGGCCTCCCATCGCAGTGGCCTCTGTTGTCGCAGAGCACCCACTCTGGGCGCATGCATTCCAGAGCTCTAGCTCGGTAGTTGGACACATCGGTCCAGCTGCTCATGGTATCTTCCCAGGCCAGGGATTGAACCGGCGCCCCTTGCACTGCAAGCGCGGTGTCCTTACCCACTGGACCACCAGGGAAACCCTCCTCTACCTCTTAATCCTAGCCATTCACTAACATTTTTTTCCTTTGTATCTGTGTATTCTAAACATTTCATATACATGAATTCATAAAGTATGTGGTCTTTTGTCTTTGGCTCTTTCCTTTAGCTTGATGCTTTCAAGACTCGTCCAGGTTGTAGTATTTATCAGTACTTCATCCCATCTCTAAAACTTGATGACTTATAATTTTCTCTAGCAATATACTTTATTTTGCATCCATTTGCCAGTCATGGACACTGCATTGTTTCCAATTTGACTATTAAATGATAATTCTTGAAAATTTTATGTACAAATTTTTTGTGTGAACATATTTTTCTTAGGAAGGTACCTGATAGTTGAAATGTTAGGTTATATGACACCTCTGTATTTGATATTTTGAGGAACTGTTTACGAGTTTTCCAAAATAAACATACCGTTTACTTCCCAGTAGCAATGTACTAGGTTTGCATGCTTTTTTTCTTTTTCAGCACTGTTTTTTTTTTTTTTTTTAATCTTGCTTAGTATAGATACTATAAAGTTTGTGAAGTTGTATTTTGTTTGGTTTTGATTTTTATTTCCCCAATGGCTAATGGTATTAAGCATCTTTAAATGTATACCTGAATAATTTCTTAGAAAAAATGTATATGCATTTTATTTATCTATTTACTTTTTTGGGGAGGGAGGGAGCATGCCATGTATGGCATGCAGAATCCTAATTTCCAGATCATTGATTGGGCCTGTGGCCTCTGCAATGGAAGGACAGAGTCTTAACCACTGGACATGGGACTCTGGGAATTCCATGTATACCTATTTTCTTTGCAAACATTTTCATTATGTTGTTTTTCTTTTTACATGTGAATTGCAAGAGTCTTTCATATGTTCTAGATAGAATTATTTTATCAAATATATGATTTAAAAGCATTTTCTTCAATTCTGAACTTTGTGTTTCAACTTTCATGGAGGTATCCTTAGCAACTCAAACGAATGTTAATTTTGATTAAGTCCATTGTAGCTTTCTGTTCTTTTGGTGGTGGTTCTTTTTGTGATATATAAAAAGCATTTTAACTAAAAGTCAGGAAATGTATTCCTATGTTTCCTTCTAAGTTTTCTATAAATTTAGCTCAATAACGGTCTTTGATCCATTTGTATTTTATTGATTAATTTATCTATTATCTTTTGGTATATGGTGTGAGATAAGGCTTCAACTTCATTCTTTTACATGTGCATATCCACTTGTTCTAACATCTTATTTCTACTCACAGAATGAGTTATTCTCTTTCCCAGTGAATTCTTTGGCATGAAGCTTGGTCAAAAGCTATCAAATGAATTTTTCATTCTTCTATTACAGTTTTCATTTCCTGGAATTCTCAGTTATATCTTTTATCAACTCTGGACCAATTATTCTGCCATATATTCATGTATGGTGTTCACCTTTTCCAGTTAAATCTTTGACATACCTACACTGTTCTCTTAAATATAACTAATCTTCACATTTAGACTATCTTCATATATGCTTTTATTGTTTGCTTTGTTAATCATATGCCAGATATCCTTGCTTTTTTTCATTCCTCATGATGTTTTTTTAACTTGTGAATAAAGTAGGTAAGTAAATAGGTGAGATCAAAGTAAGTTATATTTATTTCCAGAAAGTAGCATTCTCCTTTTCAGGCTTTTAATGTTAGGTGAATAATTAATTTCATCTGTATTCTTACTTTAAGCATTTGTTCATCTTTACATGATTTTGATACTGATTTTAGATGTCTTAAGAGACTGTGCATTGCTATCCTTTCAGAAGTGTTTGGAATATGAATACCAACAAAACTGGTAATCAGCATATCTCTCCCATTTTTGCTTTCTATTTACCAGGTTTTTTTGTTTGTTTGTTTGATTACAGGAGGGTTTTCATTACTACATAACTTTATTCTATTTTTACCACAGAACATTGATCATCATCCCTTGCTATCTTATCCCCAGCTATGGTAAGTCTGGACCAAAGTTGCGATGAAAGAATTTATGGTAAGTATGCACACAGTCTTGAGCAGTTCATTATTTTGCTTATTATCAAGTTTCAAAACATCTCAAATAATTTCTTTCACCTCTCTGTCTCTGCCCACAACCGTTAGAATGTTCTTGGTTAATGCCTATGGGAAAGAGCAGGCAGGTAGGTAGGGGTTTGCTCTGTGGCTGGTTGGTCTAGTAAGATTTAAGAAAAAAAACAGTGAACTATGATGATGTAGCCTATCCAGATTTTATTTATAATTCAAGTGTCTTGCAACGATTCACATCCTAACTAAACTGAAAAGTCTGAATAATTTTATATATTTGGCAGTATTGGTGTGGGGCTCTGAATTGAAAGAGGGCCATTGCAAGCATAAGGAAGCTTAAGCAGATTGTTTAAAGAAGCTTAAGCACATGTTTGCAGTTTGGAGCTAAGATGGCGCCTACAGGAAGAGACAGGGCCGTGATCTAAATTGTTAATTGATGGTCAAAATTTCTGATTGGTTCCCCTGGTTTCCGCACTCATGGATGATTGCTTGACCTTCAGCTTGATTGGTGTAATCTATAGGAAGTCCCGTGCAAGACCCCCTTCACTTGCCTATAAAAGCTGTGAGTCTTCACTAATAAAATGGAGCTGCTTCGGCAGAACCCCTGTCGCGCCAGATTGTCCCATACGTCCGCCACGGGGCTGGGGGAGTGGGCAGCCGAGATTCGCCTCTCTCCGAGATCTCCTGGTTCAGCCGGGGGCAATCCCGCTGCCTTCCCTTTCTGAGGAAGGCCCCCGCATATTGGGAAATATGCTTTCTAATTACACCTTTAAATGCATATGCTATTTCTTAACATTTCTATCTACATATTTCATGAGAGTAGCCTGTGTATCATCATCATGGATATTAAAATATCCATCAGTGCACAAGGATAACTGACAACCAAGAATACTGAGAATATATTTCACTCTTAACATTGAATTTCTAAACAAAGAAGAGTTTAGAAAAGTTGGTTTTGCCAGAGTTTAGAGATGAGTAAAAAAAAGTCATCTCTGGACAGTGGAGATGTTTGAAAATTTATTCTACGTTATTGTATAGTGATTCTCATGACAAACCACAGTAATAATTCTGAGTGCAACTGAACATTTATCAGAGTATTGGGGTGAATGTCACAGTTTATGTAAATCCACATCTTTTTTTTTTTTTTTTTTGCTTTAGCCAATGATCAACACCACCTAAAGTATAAAAGGGCTTAAACTAATTAGTTATACTTTAATTAAACTCATCTGACTATTAACAGACTTTGGTTGTATGGTCACATTATTTTCTTGCCCAGAGACACTTGTTAAAAAATGAAGAAAATTAATTTGATGAAAATAAAATGTTTTAAGTAACAATTTAACTGTAAAATGTTGGAGAATAAAGCCTTATAAATTACTTATTCTGTTATGAACAGGTCCAGAGCAATGTTGCAAGCTTTTATTATTATATATTTCCCAAAATGTTTAGGTGATTTTATTTTTAATCTTTGCTTTATTTTCCATTTTAAAAGAATATATATTGATATATGACCACTTTTTCCAATCACTACTATAAAATATTTTAAACATTTGCATTATATATTTTAACATTATTTATTGAAGATATATTCAACTAATTTATAATAATGAACAATTTGGCTATTTCTCATTTCATGAATTTATCTTATATGAAAATGGAAAATCAAGAGGTGGCTAATACATTCTCTAAAAAGTTAGTTTCAAAAATCATACTTTTTTTAAAAAAACCTTTTTTTCATTTCTATAGTCCAAAATGATCAACAATGAGAAAAATCAGCTGTAATCAAAAAACTTCTTTCTGTCAAACAGCAACTCATTATTTATATTATTATAAACATTGCTGTCACATTTCATCCTACCCACAAGCAAATTTTGAAAATTGGTGTGGATTATACACTGAATAAAAATGGAAATGAAAGGAAAAAATATATATGTAAATTAAAGACTCGAACTGAGACACACTTTCCTTGAAAATGCAAATTCTAAATTCTACCGTTTTCAATTTTAGAAGGTATGTAAATTAAAGGCAAATAGCATTATAAAGCACCATTAATTAAGAAACTGAACATAATGGTTTATTACGGTAAGTACAGATGTTATAGTGAAGTATGGTGAGAACAGATCTGTGGAACTCTTCTGTGTCATAAAAGGATCCGTTTTCTCCACTGGTCTCAGATTAGGACTGTATCTATCTTGAAAAAGCTTAGCTTCTTCTTTCCCACAATCTTTGTTTGAGTTCTCAAAAAGATCCAGTTCTTAGGGATCTTAAAGTTTAAATACAGAAAACAGTTTAGGAGACAAACACAGGGTAAACTCCTCCCCCTAATATACACATCCTAGTTCCAAACACGTTTATGTGAGATAAAGAAAAAAATAAAGAAAAATGACTTGCATTGTATATCACCATGAAGAATTTCTGCTGGATTTACTTTTTGTTGTAAATATTAATATATGAGTCTGTTGAACCGATGTTTCTAGATCATAATTTAGTCTAACTACAAGTGAAATAAGCAAAATGCATCAGCGTTAAATGGACAGCCTCATTTTCACTTATTTTCTATATTCAGCACAAATAAAGTTTTCCTGTAAACATAAAATACATATATGCTGTTGCAAAATTCAGTATAAGCTCATGAATCTTAAGTAGTGAACAACTTTCAGAAAAGTTGTCTCTATTTAGGAAAACAGATTCTTAAGTTTTAAAGTGCTGTTACAATAAAAAAATTGATTATAAAACCTACCCCATAGAATCTTCATCACTAAAGTTACCCAGAAAGCAAGAGATGATAATAATTATATAAGTACTTACTCATGTCCTAGCAAAATGAATTATTTTAAATATCCAGATTGCATAATCAGTTTAGAATAAGCATTTGTTCTTTTTTGCTTCTGCCAAATTGAAATCATTTGGAAATTCAAAGTAATATGAAGCAGGACTATATAATTTATATTATGTTTAAATATTGTCTCTAACAATAGCCTAAAGTGGGGGAGAAGTTCACACATAGGGAATAAATCACCCTTTAGAAATCTGCCAAAGTCAAAGCCACACCCCCCGCCCTCACCTGCAACCACAAAAAAAGAAAAAACTGAGAAAATGGAAGAAATGTACTAAAGCTGCAGAATCTACTGAGGCCATACATAACAACTTATCAAATGAAAAGTAATCCAGGTTTTCCCTGGTGGTCCAGTGGCTAAGACTCCACCCTCCCAATGGAGAGGATTCCAGGTTCAGTTCCTGGTCAGAGAACTGTTAGGTGAAGCACACTGACTGAAATTGCCCACCTGGCCAGGCACCATAGTAACCAGTTGAGTTATTTTATGACAGGAGGTTCTGGTGAGCAACATGGAACTAATACACCACCACTAACCATAAGAGTTCAGAAAAGGTTAAAAGGAGACACCATGTGTCCGACTACCTCCAAGAATCCTTCTTGCCTGGCATCCATCTTGACTGAGCAAGGCATGAGCCATCAAGAACAAATCAGAGTCAGAATGACTGGCCAAAGACAACCCTGAAACTAATCCCATTACCATAAAACTCAAGACTACAAACTGAGAGGCAGACCTGTTCTCTTGGGTTCCCTTACCCTACTGCTCTCTGTCTGGGCACTCTTTCCAATAAAATCCCTTGCTCAGTCAGCACATGTGTCTCCTTAGACAATTCTTCTGGAGTGCTAGACAAGAGCCCACCTTCAGGCCCTGGTGGGATCTCCCTTCCACCAACAAATGGATACTCTGGTGGGGACTTTTCTTCACTCTGAATGACACCCTGACCATGCAGGAGTACTCAGGAACCAGCTCATCTGCCTGTGGACTAGACTCAGCAGCTGCAATTGTGACCCTCTTGTTCACATTGTCCTCCTGACATGGACGACTGACTGGAGTGCCTCAACTGAGTAAGGAACTGAAGATTTTATTGACCCCTTTCTCTTACCTGTTCTTTTTTTTTTTTAATTTTTTCCTCTTTCCTCCTTTTGACCCTTCCTATCTTACCCTTTTTTTTCTTGTCCTCTGGTCCTGGACGTGGGAATCTTGTCAAAGGCCCCCAGCCTAAGCTGGGGATCAGAGGCTGATCACCTCCGCGTGGCAGTGAACTTGAGTTTTGGTTCTGTTCTGTTTTGAATTCTGGTTCTGTTCTGATCTAACCTTTGGTTTGCATTCTGGTTCTGTTTGGGTCTGGTCTGGTTTCTGGTAAGGTTGAGTTCCAGTCCTCCGTTCTCTGAAGGCCTAGGGTAAAATTCCATAACACGTGGGTATCTCCAGGTGACAAAAGACATCTATGAACTCATCCTGTGTGCCCCTCTCCTGCCTCACTGCCTCTCTTCTTGCAACCTGGCCTCCTTTCCTCCCTTTGAAATCTCTGAAGACCTGAGCAAGTAATTTCCTTTTACTCTATTAGGACTTAGATCTGAAGTTCTGTTGGTTCCAAAATGGGTTCTTTTTGCAGATACACTTGGTAAAAGCACTTGGTCAATGGCTTTTAGAATTCTGACCCCTCTCTCTATGCCTTGAAATCATGCCTCTTGGGAACACTAATGTAGACCATCTCTAATTCCTGAGACTGAGGAAAAAATGGAAAGAAGCTTTTAAAAATTTTAATTAATCCCAGCTAGTATTCTCTGAATAAATATCCTAGTGTTATATTCCTTAATTGAGAATTTTCTGGATGAATCATGTTATTTTGATGACCAGCCTCCAAATAGTCCAAACTTCCACGAGCAGACACTTTCTTGAGAGATATTAAAATTGCTAACTTATTGCAATAAGTATGGGTGAGAGTTTGGCAGACTGTTTTCTTACACACCTTTTTCCTGTCACGTGATTGGTTTCCTTACATATTTGATTTTTGGCAGAATTCAGTGCCTTGAAATTTTAGGAACAAACTGTCCATTTCCTTGTTGGCTGTATAGTCTGAGGGTAACTCCCAGTTTATAGATTCATTCATATTTCTTAATTTGGGCTCATATACTACACGTTCAACAAAAGCCAGTGTTGAGTTCACCTCTCATCATGTTTCTCTGAAATGAATCTCCTGGATCCCTACAGAGTGATTTACTTCCTATTGGTGATTTTTCTTTCCAGTTTGGGCTACTGATGAGAGACAATATTTAAATACAAAATGATGATATATGCCTGTTTCATTTGAATTTCCAAATGATTTCAATTTGGCAGAATAAAAAAGAATCGATGTTGTTTGTAAGCTGAGTCTGCAATCAAGATATTTAGAACAATTCATTTTGCTAGTACATGAGTCAGTTATCATCCTCTCTTGCTTTCTGAACAACTCCAGTGGTAAAGAATCCATGAGGTAGATTTATATAATTAATTTTGTGGCCATAACAGCACTTTAAGCTTAGGTGCCTATTTTACTAATAGAGAAGACTTTTTTCATGGTTGTGTACTTATTTAAAATTCATAAACTTACCCTGAATTTTGCAACATCACATTTGTCTATTTTTATACTTACAGAAAAATGTTTATTTGTACTGAGTATAGAAAATAGGTGAAAATGAGACTTTAAAATTGATGCATTTTACTTATTTCAATTGGAGTTTGACTAAATTTTCTCTGTCATTCTCTTGTCATGTTTCTCTTCTCCATTTTCTTCCACTTTTACAGACTTGTATGATTATATTGGGCTCATTGGGATAATCAAGTATAATCTTTCAACTTCAATGTTAGTTTATTAACAATTTGAATTTCCTCTGCCACCTTAATTCACTTTTTAAAGGTAATGTACCACTTTCTACAGAACAGGAAATGCACATCTTTGTTACGGGGCACTAAACTGCTTAGCACAATAGCTATCACAAGGAGAGCTAGGAAGTGATAGCTTCAGATTCTGGAGGAAGAACTAGAACAGCTGTTCTAAAAGTAGTGGGCAGCTTCATTAATAAACTGATAAGAGGATATATTTCTGACTCAAGAGCCCAAACTATTCTTACTATCTGACACCGTACCGCCTATGTGAGCAAAACCAGAACTAATATACTTTCCAAGTAAATACATAAGTGAAATGAGTTATGTCTCCATTTACACCAGTTTTCTGTTTCCATTGGGCTTAACTGGGCTCCAGTTTATAGATTCATTCATATTTCTTAATTTGGGCTCATACTACACGTTCAACAAAAGCCAGTGTTGAGTTCACCTCTCATCATGTTTCTCTGAAATGAATCTCCTGGATCCCTACAGAGTGATTTACTTCCTATTGGTGATTTTTCTTTCCAGTTTGGGCTACTGATGAGAGACAATATTTAAATACAAAATGATGATATATGCCTGTTTCATTTGAATTTCCAAATGATTTCAATTTGGCAGAATAAAAAAGAATCGATGTTGTTTGTAAGCTGAGTCTGCAATCAAGATATTTAGAACAATTCATTTTGCTAGTACATGAGTCAGTTATCATCCTCTCTTGCTTTCTGAACAACTCCAGTGGTAAAGAATCCATGAGGTAGATTTATATAATTAATTTTGTGGCCATAACAGCACTTTAAGCTTAGGTGCCTATTTTACTAATAGAGAAGACTTTTTTCATGGTTGTGTACTTATTTAAAATTCATAAACTTACCCTGAATTTTGCAACATCACATTTGTCTATTTTTATACTTACAGAAAATGTTTATTTGTACTGAGTATAGAAAATAGGTGAAAATGAGACTTTAAAATTGATGCATTTTACTTATTTCAATTGGAGTTTGACTAAATTTTCTCTGTCATTCTCTTGTCATGTTTCTCTTCTCCATTTTCTTCCACTTTTACAGACTTGTATGATTATATTGGGCTCATTGGGATAATCAAGTATAATCTTTCAACTTCAATGTTAGTTTATTAACAATTTGAATTTCCTCTGCCACCTTAATTCACTTTTTAAAGGTAATGTACCACTTTCTACAGAACAGGAAATGCACATCTTTGTTACGGGGCACTAAACTGCTTAGCACAATAGCTATCACAAGGAGAGCTAGGAAGTGATAGCTTCAGATTCTGGAGGAAGAACTAGAACAGCTGTTCTAAAGAAGTAGTGGGCAGCTTCATTAATAAACTGATAAGAGGATATATTTCTGACTCAAGAGCCCAAACTATTCTTACTGTCTGACACTGTACCGCCTATGTGAGCAAAACCAGAACTAATATACTTTCCAAGTAAATACATAAGTGAAATGAGTTATGTCTCCATTTACACCAGTTCTCTTCTCTGTTTACATTAGGATTTCATTAAAAATTATTGCTTTATTATTGTGTATCAATGATCCAAAATCATCACAGTGAGTGCAGCCATGAAATTAAAAGATGCTTGCTCCTTGTAAGAAAAGTTATGACAGTTCTATAGCATAATAAAAAGCAAAAACATCACTTTACTGACAAAGGTCTGTATAGTCAAAGGTATGGTTATTCCAGTTGTCATTTATGGATGTGAGAGCTGGACCATAAAGAATACTGAGTGCTAAATAATACATACTTTTGAATTGTGGTGCTGTAAAAGATTCTTGAGATTCCCTTGGACTGCAAGAAAATCAAACCAATCAATCCTAATGGAAATCAATCCTGCATATTCATTGGAAGAAGTGATGCTAAACTTAAGGTCTGATACTTTGGTCTGATATGAAGAGCTGACTCAGCGTACAAGACACTGATAATGGAAAGATCAAGCACAGGAACAGAAAGAGGTGACAAAGGATGAGATGGCATCACTGACTCAATGGACATGATTCTGAGCAAACTCCAGGAGATAGCAAAGGACAGGAAAGTTTGGCATTCTGTAGTGCATGGGACCACAAAGAGTCAAACACAACTTAGCAACTGAACAACAACAACAATCAATAAATAATAAAATGATAGATTTCCAAGAGGATTAAATTATAAGAATCTGCAGATTACTTTTGATAGCCTTGTTGCTTTCTTATAATGTGAGTACTGAAAGATATTTCTAGGTAAATTAAGCGAGAATGGTTAGAATTAATGCACACAATACCAAAGATACTCTGCACAGACCTTTTTTAATATATATTTTTACATTCATATTCCACTGGTTGGACACATACTTATTCAGAAAAAGGGACATAATTTACTGACCACTGCTTTCTGTATGCCATAGAACTATACCTGACATAGGCATTTTCATGTTTTTATCTAACTTACGTGATGTGCATGATTTTTTTATTGCAGGTGGGGGCAAGTAGTGGGCAGCTTCCTTAACACACTGATAAGACGCCCTATTTCTGACTCAAGAGCCCAAACTATTCTTACTGTCTGACACTGTACCGCCTATGTGAGCAAAACCAGAACTAATATACTTTCCAAGTAAATACATAAGTGAAATGAGTTATGTCTCCATTTACACCAGTTCTCTTCTCTGTTTACATTAGGATTTCATTAAAAATTATTGCTTTATTATTGTGTATCAATGATCCAAAATCATCACAGTGAGTGCAGCCATGAAATTAAAAGATGCTTGCTCCTTGTAAGAAAAGTTATGACAGTTCTATAGCATAATAAAAAGCAAAAACATCACTTTACTGACAAAGGTCTGTATAGTCAAAGGTATGGTTATTCCAGTTGTCATTTATGGATGTGAGAGCTGGACCATAAAGAATACTGAGTGCTAAATAATACATACTTTTGAATTGTGGTGCTGTAAAAGATTCTTGAGATTCCCTTGGACTGCAAGAAAATCAAACCAATCAATCCTAATGGAAATCAATCCTGCATATTCATTGGAAGAAGTGATGCTAAACTTAAGGTCTGATACTTTGGTCTGATATGAAGAGCTGACTCAGCGTACAAGACACTGATAATGGAAAGATCAAGCACAGGAACAGAAAGAGGTGACAAAGGATGAGATGGCATCACTGACTCAATGGACATGATTCTGAGCAAACTCCAGGAGATAGCAAAGGACAGGAAAGTTTGGCATTCTGTAGTGCATGGGACCACAAAGAGTCAAACACAACTTAGCAACTGAACAACAACAACAATCAATAAATAATAAAATGATAGATTTCCAAGAGGATTAAATTATAAGAATCTGCAGATTACTTTTGATAGCCTTGTTGCTTTCTTATAATGTGAGTACTGAAAGATATTTCTAGGTAAATTAAGCGAGAATGGTTAGAATTAATGCACACAATACCAAAGATACTCTGCACAGACCTTTTTTAATATATATTTTTACATTCATATTCCACTGGTTGGACACATACTTATTCAGAAAAAGGGACATAATTTACTGACCACTGCTTTCTGTATGCCATAGAACTATACCTGACATAGGCATTTTCATGTTTTTATCTAACTTACGTGATGTGCATGATTTTCTTTACTTGCAGGTAAAGAAACTGAAGCTCACTATGGCTACATGACTTGGCCTCAGACATTCAGATTCTAAACAAATTCTATCAGGTTGAGTCTCCATGCCTGACTACAAAGTCTGTTCTCACTCTACTTTATGATGTGGTTTTCATTCTCTGTAAAGAATCTCCAATATTACTGAACTATTTCTGTATGTGGAATAAAGCATGTGATCAAGTTTATCTTTTGGCGTACTGAATGGACCTAGAGTGATTATTCTGGTTGAAGATATCTGATAAATATGAGGGATAACTGAGTGATCAATTCATCATCAGTATGTTAACTCTTAACTGTCATTTTTTTTGGTGACAGTTTCTAAAAGTAGCCTTAGAATTAAAAATCACCCTAAAAGGATATGCATAAACGTGTATATACATATAAATATGTAAACACTGGAATATCGTTCAAAAGAGACATCGTAGGCCTCTAGTGTTGTAAGGTACATGTAACACAGATTTTATCTGGGCCAATAATAAAGAGAAGCAGCAGAACTCATGCTCACCCACAATATTTCATTATTGCATAGTCTAAGGCATAGTTGTTCCATATGTATGTCCTTGGCTCTAGGAGAGAGATGCCTGCCTGGGTGACATGCTCAATATGAGACTAAAAAGCAACCAAGAGGAGACCACGCCCACACAAACACCGTGTTATATTGCATAAATGTTCACTTAACAGAGAGTCAAACACAACTTAGCAACTGAACAACAACAACAATCAATAAATAATAAAATGATAGATTTCCAAGAGGATTAAATTATAAGAATCTGCAGATTACTTTTGATAGCCTTGTTGCTTTCTTATAATGTGAGTACTGAAAGATATTTCTAGGTAAATTAAGCGAGAATGGTTAG
This sequence comes from Tragulus kanchil, assembly GCA_022376925.1. NCBI lineage: Eukaryota > Metazoa > Chordata > Mammalia > Artiodactyla > Tragulidae > Tragulus > Tragulus kanchil. Next base: position 106,543,036 of record JAIOJX010000023.1, on the reverse strand, counting down.
AATTAATGCACACAATACCAAAGATACTCTGCACAGACCTTTTTTAATATATATTTTTACATTCATATTCCACTGGTTGGACACATACTTATTCAGAAAAAGGGACATAATTTACTGACCACTGCTTTCTGTATGCCATAGAACTATACCTGACATAGGCATTTTCATGTTTTTATCTAACTTACGTGATGTGCATGATTTTCTTTACTTGCAGGTAAAGAAACTGAAGCTCACTATGGCTACATGACTTGGCCTCAGACATTCAGATTCTAAACAAATTCTATCAGGTTGAGTCTCCATGTCTGACTACAAAGTCTGTTCTCACTCTACTTTATGATGTGGTTTTCATTCTCTGTAAAGAATCTCCAATATTACTGAACTATTTCTGTATGTGGAATAAAGCATGTGATCAAGTTTATCTTTTGGCGTACTGAATGGACCTAGAGTGATTATTCTGGTTGAAGATATCTGATAAATATGAGGGATAACTGAGTGATCAATTCATCATCAGTATGTTAACTCTTAACTGTCATTTTTTTTGGTGACAGTTTCTAAAAGTAGCCTTAGAATTAAAAATCACCCTAAAAGGATATGCATAAACGTGTATATACATATAAATATGTAAACACTGGAATATCGTTCAAAAGAGACATCGTAGGCCTCTAGTGTTGTAAGGTACATGTAACACAGATTTTATCTGGGCCAATAATAAAGAGAAGCAGCAGAACTCATGCTCACCCACAATATTTCATTATTGCATAGTCTAAGGCATAGTTGTTCCATATGTATGTCCTTGGCTCTAGGAGAGAGATGCCTGCCTGGGTGACATGCTCAATATGAGACTAAAAAGCAACCAAGAGGAGACCACGCCCCACCCAAACACTGTGTTATATTGCATAAATGTTCACTTAACAGAGAGTTAAGCAACACCAAGTTTCTAAGGGAATGAAGAAATTTCTCAAGAGTTTTTAGTATCAAGAAATAACTAAGAAGTCACATTCTAAGAATCAAGATTTACACATGGAGGATACAGGAATTTACCTTGCAACCAGGAATGCTGACATCATTTTAAAGCTGTGCTGTGTTTCAACAGATTGATTTAGTCCATCTCAGCTAGCTTTTTCTAAGCTATTAAAAGAAAGAAAATGAGCTTCCTGTGTCATCCAGATTCATAACTCCTCAAAAATATTACATTGCTATAAATATGCATATACAACTTATATGAGAAATATAAATATGCATATTTGAATTGATGTCTGCTAGTACCAAATTATTCTTAATTATCTAAAATATTTCTTCTTTTCATACTATAATATCTTCATTAAGCAATAACTTAGAATGTGAATATTAGATAAAAAAGAATTGGACAAGAAAAACAAAGGGATTTGGGGGGGGGTGTGTGTTGGGGGTTATTTTAAACGAATGGCACATTTTCAAACAGAAAGTATTAGGTCCTCTGAACATGGCATATCAGAAAATGATCCAGATTTCTATTTTATTTTTCTTATCTGTAAATTTCCTTACTGCTTTTCAAACATTTGAATTTTGATTTATATTTTACTCTTCCAAAATCATTGTTATCACCAATATTTGTCTATTTACTTCATGTAAAAAGGCTTATGCATGAAGTAACAAAATTTTTACATTTTTTTTATTTTTTAAATTTATTTTTTCTACAGTAACAAAGTAACTATACAAGTAACAAAGTTTTTAAAGTTTTTATTTAATTTTTTTTTTTTTTGAATTTTTGTTTTGGCTGCTAGATCTTCATTGCTACACAGGAGTTTATGTAGTTACAGCAAGGGGAACTTTCTCCAATTATGGTATACAGGCTTCTCAGAAAATTTAGATTATCAAATGTCAAGATTTTTTCATAAGGCTACCATAATTCAGGCAGTGTGAGTATTTTTAGGACTAAATTCAAAATAATAACTTGATAATATTAAAAATTTATTTCATTCATGAAAAAAATAATGGCACTGCAGTAAATTTCCTTTCCAAATGGAAAACATGAATTTTGACTTTATACACTGAAATAACACACACACATGCACACACACCATGTGAGTTGTTAGTTACATTTTATTTGGAGCAAAATGAAGATTATAGCCCAGAGGAAGCCGATCATGCAGGTCTGAGGAACTCCTCTGATAAGGTAAGGAAGGAGGTCAGCAGGTATTTGATTTTGGTGACAAGGGATACGTACAGTCAAGGACACATTTTGGCAGTAGGTTGGCGACAGTCATGATATGGGCATATATCTTTTTGTTTTATGATTTTGGTGTTTTTCTGATATGATAAGATGCAAGAAATTGGGCTCATAAAACCTTCTTCTGAAAATATTTAACCATCTGAAACTTGTTCTGACAGCTTTTTTTCCCAGAGCACAGAATGCCTCATTCCTGATCTTCACTCTGAACTCCTTTCAGAGTGTGTTGAAGGTTACTAACTACAGTGGCTAGTGATTTCATTCTTAGAGAATACAACAGTCGGTGCTAATTTTTAGTTGGTGCTTCTATTATGTTTTTTTTTATTGGGCTCTAAAACACTACAGATGGTGACTGCAGCCACAAAATTAAAAGATGTTTGCTCCATGGAAGTAAAGCCATGACAAATCTAGACAGAGTATTAAAAAGCAGAGACATCACTTTGCTGAGAAGGTTAGTATTGTCAAACCTATCTATGGTTTTTCCAGTAGTCATGCATGGATATGAGAGGTGGACCATAAAGAAGGCTGAGCATCCAAGAACTGATGCTTTCAAACTGTGGTACAAAAGACTCTTTGAGAGTGCCTAGGAATGCAAGGAGATCAAACTAAAGGAAATCAATCCTGAAGGACTGATGCAGAAGTTTCAATATTATGGCCACCTGTTGTGAAGAGTCAACTCACAGGAAAAGACTGATGCTAGGAAAGACTTATGACAGGAAGACTAGAGGATGAGAGAGGATAAGATGGTTTTATGGAATCCCTGACCACAATGGATGTGAGTTTGGGCAAACTCTGGGAGTGAGTGGAGGACAGGGAAGCATTGCATGTTGCAGTCCATGGGCTCACAAAGAGTCGGACACAACTTAGCAACTAAACAACGACTGTATTACATTTCATACACCACAATCCCAAATTAACAATATAATCAATAAAGTTTATAAACAAAAATTAGAGCACTGCCATCAAGCTCTTAATTTTCTTATACAAGTTCAACAAGACTATAACCATTGTGAAAGGAAAATAATAATGGGGCTGGTTTTGCTAAGACAGCTCTCTAAAATGAAACTGGGAGGTCAGTGAGATAGTGCAACTATCTCAGCCTAGGTAGAAATTTAACTTTTGAATACTTATGGTTCTACAGATGACATTCAGAACATCAGCCAGAAATTCAAGGTATTTATCAGACTCTTAGTCTCAAGTAACACTGGACAGTCTATCTGCTTATTGGAGCTTCACCCTAAAACAACTTGTGACAGTCTATTTCTTAAGGATAGAAATTTACTTTCTTGGTGTCAGAATATATGATACTGTGACTTTTGTCCTTATAAGCTCCTGAATACTTTCCTTCCCAAAATACTCTTCAGCATTACCTGAAAGAAACTGCATCTCTATATTGCAATTCTTAAGACCTCAAATAAATTTCTTTGTTCTTTGCAGGCTTGTTACTGATTACTGTTTAATACCACATATGGAAAAACAGGACTCTATTATAAAGATTCAGGACTTTATAACATGAAGAGAGGGTAAACAGACTCAATATGATAAATGAATTTTCAGTAGAATATTCAACAGAGTACTCATAATAAAATATAAACAACTCTGATGAGAGAAATAAAGACACAATTTCTATTAATTTATGATGGATGTTTCCCTTAATATACCTCTCATTTACTTGCCCTAATTAGCAACGAAGTTAGGGTTGAGTCTGCCTAAATAGAATAAAGGAGTTAGGTATTCATCGAAAATAAAGAGTTATAACAGAAGACACTAGTAGATATATAAATACAGAGAAAAGTAGACAGATGAGTATTTTATCAATAATTAGCCATTAACAAAGATGGTAATTATGATCAAATATAATCATTAGTAGCTTTAAGACCATTATTTAGTCTTACTCAAGTGCACTGATGGGCATCTTCTAAGAATCAAAAGCTTGAATCAAGTTGGTCACACGAGTAGTACTTTATTATCTGATTTCCTAGTCTTATCTTGTACTTGTGTTATCATATTAGTGGTACTTGATTTCTGATTAGAGAATAGTGAATATTAATCAATAAAACACATGCATGACTTTTTTCTTAACATAAAATTTAAAAGTTGTCAATATGTGAACTGTTCTGAAGTATTTTTCTCAGTCCTTTCCATGTCTATTAAAACACAAAGCTTAATGAGAAAATTCATCCAGTGGACAAAAAGGATTAAACATTACATGCAAATCAATATCTGTGAACATACCCTGGTACTCTCCATTTTGCAACTATTTTTTCGCTTTCTGCTTCTTTAGGATATTAGTATCTGATAATCTGATTCTTCCTCTCCCACTCTATATGGGATGACATATAGATGATATATAGATGACAGCCCATATGACTGTCAACAGATTTTTACATATTTAGATGATATATAGAACAGCCTTGACTGTCTGAAAGAAACTGCATCTTTTTTATAGCTCCTGAATACTTTCCTTCCCAAAATACTCTTCAGCATTACCTGAAAGAAACTGCATCTCTATATTGCAATTCTTAAGACCTCAAATAAATTTCTTTGTTCTTTGCAGGCTTGTTACTGATTACTGTTTAATACCACATATGGAAAAACAGGACTCTATTATAAAGATTCAGGACTTTATAACATGAAGAGAGGGTAAACAGACTCAATATGATAAATGAATTTTCAGTAGAATATTCAACAGAGTACTCATAATAAAATATAAACAACTCTGATGAGAGAAATAAAGACACAATTTCTATTAATTTATGATGGATGTTTCCCTTAATATACCTCTCATTTACTTGCCCTAATTAGCAACGAAGTTAGGGTTGAGTCTGCCTAAATAGAATAAAGGAGTTAGGTATTCATCGAAAATAAAGAGTTATAACAGAAGACACTAGTAGATATATAAATACAGAGAAAAGTAGACAGATGAGTATTTTATCAATAATTAGCCATTAACAAAGATGGTAATTATGATCAAATATAATCATTAGTAGCTTTAAGACCATTATTTAGTCTTACTCAAGTGCACTGATGGGCATCTTCTAAGAATCAAAAGCTTGAATCAAGTTGGTCACACGAGTAGTACTTTATTATCTGATTTCCTAGTCTTATCTTGTACTTGTGTTATCATATTAGTGGTACTTGATTTCTGATTAGAGAATAGTGAATATTAATCAATAAAACACATGCATGACTTTTTTCTTAACATAAAATTTAAAAGTTGTCAATATGTGAACTGTTCTGAAGTATTTTTCTCAGTCCTTTCCATGTCTATTAAAACACAAAGCTTAATGAGAAAATTCATCCAGTGGACAAAAAGGATTAAACATTACATGCAAATCAATATCTGTGAACATACCCTGGTACTCTCCATTTTGCAACTATTTTTTCGCTTTCTGCTTCTTTAGGATATTAGTATCTGATAATCTGATTCTTCCTCTCCCACTCTATATGGGATGACATATAGATGATATATAGATGACAGCCCATATGACTGTCAACAGAAAACTTCCTTACACTTTTGTGTCTATGTGCCTAAGATAATTTTCATGTTATCCCAAGGTCCCTCAGACAGCCACTTTATTTAGAAACTATTGTATGAACAGCCTTGCACTAGGTGCTATTAATATTTACACTTAACTGCAATTCACCCAGAAGGTGACTCATGCTAGTTCACAAATCATACAAAACACTGTTCATCAATTGTATTCTATTTCACATTGAGTTTCTCAATTGATTTGAAGATTTCGTCCCTTTCAAATTCTGCATTTATGTTTCACTTTTATTTCAGTGAAGAATAATCTTTTCAAATATAGCTTCATGGTTAGGAATTTTTTGTTTGTTTTCAGATAAAGATGTTATTTTAGACTTGGCAAAATTCATTATCCTTTTCATTCAAGGTTCCCTCTCATGTACTTTTCAAAAGCTCTTCAGGATGTGTTTAATTTGGACACAATTAACACAGGCCATTATATTAGTTTTAGGTGCACCACCTAATAATTTGTTATTTGCACATACTGCAAAATGATCACCACAGTAAGTCTAGTCAACAAACATCAGCCGCATACTTTCAAATAATGTTTTTCCTGTGACAACTTTTAAAATCTACTCTCTTAGCAACTTTCAAATATACAACCGAGTATTATTAACCACATTTGCCACTTATTATACAACTGGAAGTTTTTAAGTTTTGACTGTCTTTACCTATTTTGCCCACCCTGATCCCGCATTCTGGGAACCTCCAATCTGTTCAGTATAGCTATGAATTTGTGTGTGTGTTCACTCTAGGGAAATTATGCATTTGTCTTTCTCTGTTTTATTTCAGTAACCATGATGCCCTTGAAGTCCATCCATGTTGTTACAAATGGCAATATTTCCTTCATTTTATGGCTGAATAATATACCTATATCTATTTTATCTATGGCTTCCCAGGTGACTCAGTGGTAAAGAATCCACCTGCCGATGCAGGAGATGTAAGAGACATGGGTTCACTCTCTGGGTCAGCAAGATTCCCTGAAGGAAGGAAATGGCAACCACACTCCAGATGACATATAGATGATATATAGATGACAGCCCATACGACTGTCAACAGAAAACTTCCTTACACTTTTGTGTCTATGTGCCTAAGATAATTTTCATGTTATCCCAAGGTCCCTCAGACAGCCACTTTATTTAGAAACTATTGTATGAACAGCCTTGCACTAGGTGCTATTAATATTTACACTTAACTGCAATTCACCCAGAAGGTGACTCATGCTAGTTCACAAATCATACAAAACACTGTTCATCAATTGTATTCTATTTCACATTGAGTTTCTCAATTGATTTGAAGATTTCGTCCCTTTCAAATTCTGCATTTATGTTTCACTTTTATTTCAGTGAAGAATAATCTTTTCAAATATAGCTTCATGGTTAGGAATTTTTTGTTTGTTTTCAGATAAAGATGTTATTTTAGACTTGGCAAAATTCATTATCCTTTTCATTCAAGGTTCCCTCTCATGTACTTTTCAAAAGCTCTTCAGGATGTGTTTAATTTGGACACAATTAACACAGGCCATTATATTAGTTTTAGGTGCACCACCTAATAATTTGTTATTTGCATATACTGCAAAATGATCACCACAGTAAGTCTAGTCAACAAACATCAGCCGCATACTTTCAAATAATGTTTTTCCTGTGACAACTTTTAAAATCTACTCTCTTAGCAACTTTCAAATATACAACCGAGTATTATTAACCACATTTGCCACTTATTATACAACTGGAAGTTTTTAAGTTTTGACTGTCTTTACCTATTTTGCCCACCCTGATCCCGCATTCTGGGAACCTCCAATCTGTTCAGTATAGCTATGAATTTGTGTGTGTGTTCACTCTAGGGAAATTATGCATTTGTCTTTCTCTGTTTTATTTCAGTAACCATGATGCCCTTGAAGTCCATCCATGTTGTTACAAATGGCAATATTTCCTTCATTTTATGGCTGAATAATATACCTATATCTATTTTATCTATGGCTTCCCAGGTGACTCAGTGGTAAAGAATCCACCTGCCGATGCAGGAGATGTAAGAGACATGGGTTCACTCTCTGGGTCAGCAAGATTCCCTGAAGGAGGAAATGGCAACACACTCCAGTATCCTTGCCTGGGAAATCCCATTGACAGAGGTTCCTGGTGGGCTGCAGAGTTGGACACTACTTAGCAACAGAGCATGCGTGCATGTATAGACATAAAATGAAATATATGTAGCTACAGATGCATCACACTGTCTATATCCTTTTCTCCACTGATAAACACTTACGTTGCCTCCATGTGTTGACTTCTGTAAATAGTGCTCAGTGGACAGGAGGGTACTGGTCTGTTTTCTATTTAGGACACATTTCTAAGTTTGTCCTCAGCTTAGACTTACCATCCTATTTGTTTTGCCTTTAAATAATATTATATTTATGGAATATTAAATTTAAAATATTTTAAAGGAATCAAAAATATATAATATTTTTTAAGTTCATAGAAGCATCTTATATATTAAGCTGCATTTAATACTCCAAAGTTGTTACTCAAGTGGAACACCATGCACTATAAAATGCTTTTCATTCTTAAGAGTTAGTATCAAAATAATGTTTAGGGAATTAAATATTCCTTTTATTTTCTTCCCTCTACAGACCAACTCCTTCTTCTGATTCTCTAAATTTTATGTTTTGTTATAGCTGATAAAAATAAGAAGCTTTCACACTCTCAGTGTATAAAGGCAAAGGTCATTGTCCATACTATGTTTCTATCTTAACATGCATGTATATAGTATTCATTTAAAATTAAGACTCAAAAGTCATGTAAGTTAATAATCTATAATAGACTTTAATATGTAAGATTATCTAATATAATTTCATCTTAAAAGTTAGTCTAGTGATTATATCTTTAAAAATGATGAGAGTTTTCATTGTTTTAATTTGCTGCTAATGTATCTCTTTTGCTCTGGCATCTGTTGAAAAATCCTAGACTATTATGACATTCAACCCCTTAAAATTCAAGCATTTATTTACCTGTCATTCCAGACCTCTCCTCTGAGTCTCCTGAGGGTAAGAAGGGAATGTTATTCTTGTTTTTTTAGCAAGATTCCCTGGCAATATTTCCTTCATTTTATGGCTGAATAATATACCTATATCTATTTTATCTATGGCTTCCCAGGTGACTCAGTGGTAAAGAATCCACCTGCCGATGCAGGAGATGTAAGAGACATGGGTTCACTCTCTGGGTCAGCAAGATTCCCTGAAGGAGGAAATGGCAACACACTCCAGTATCCTTGCCTGGGAAATCCCATTGACAGAGGTTCCTGGTGGGCTGCAGAGTTGGACACTACTTAGCAACAGAGCATGCGTGCATGTATAGACATAAAATGAAATATATGTAGCTACAGATGCATCACACTGTCTATATCCTTTTCTCCACTGATAAACACTTACGTTGCCTCCATGTGTTGACTTCTGTAAATAGTGCTCAGTGGACAGGAGGGTACTGGTCTGTTTTCTATTTAGGACACATTTCTAAGTTTGTCCTCAGCTTAGACTTACCATCCTATTTGTTTTGCCTTTAAATAATATTATATTTATGGAATATTAAATTTAAAATATTTTAAAGGAATCAAAAATATATAATATTTTTTAAGTTCATAGAAGCATCTTATATATTAAGCTGCATTTAATACTCCAAAGTTGTTACTCAAGTGGAACACCATGCACTATAAAATGCTTTTCATTCTTAAGAGTTAGTATCAAAATAATGTTTAGGGAATTAAATATTCCTTTTATTTTCTTCCCTCTACAGACCAACTCCTTCTTCTGATTCTCTAAATTTTATGTTTTGTTATAGCTGATAAAAATAAGAAGCTTTCACACTCTCAGTGTATAAAGGCAAAGGTCATTGTCCATACTATGTTTCTATCTTAACATGCATGTATATAGTATTCATTTAAAATTAAGACTCAAAAGTCATGTAAGTTAATAATCTATAATAGACTTTAATATGTAAGATTATCTAATATAATTTCATCTTAAAAGTTAGTCTAGTGATTATATCTTTAAAAATGATGAGAGTTTTCATTGTTTTAATTTGCTGCTAATGTATCTCTTTTGCTCTGGCATCTGTTGAAAAATCCTAGACTATTATGACATTCAACCCCTTAAAATTCAAGCATTTATTTACCTGTCATTCCAGACCTCTCCTCTGAGTCTCCTGAGGGTAAGAAGGGAATGTTATTCTTGTTTTCTTTATAATTCACACAGCCTTGCAAGAATCCTTCTAAATTTTGATTAATGAACAAATGAACGAATGCATGAATGGGAATCTATTTCGGACTCCTGCCTCTGAGTTGTGTGTTACATTTTTTATGCATTTAAATTGCACTCAAATTGTCATAGGGAAATGAAAGAAGTATCTTTTGGAGTACAGTCTACACAAAGGTGTATTAGATATTTCACATTTACCAAATAGATTGCATCCTACAAATGCTAAAATGATTTTATTCCCCTTAATTGTACCAAGTATATTCTTACTCAACTTTTCTATTTAAAATGATTATTTTTTAAACTGGTAAAACTAAATCAGGACATTCCATTTAAAAATACAACAAATTATTATTAAATGTAGATTTTTTAAACAGATTTTTTAAATAGCACTCTTAGACACAGAAATAGAACAAGTGTTTCTTATGCAGGGAATGACTATCAGCAAACCAACTAATGAAGAGTAGTAACAATTCCAATGTCTACCTAATAATTTACTTCTTTAGAACAGAGCTACTAAGATTATGGCTGATAGCCTTTCATTTGTCAAATTGTTCATTCATACTTTTGCTTTTAAATCTATAATTAATATTTTCCAAGTGATTAAGACTTCATCAGTGAAAAAAGGTCATTGTCCATACTATGTTTCTATCTTAACATGCATGTATATAGTATTCATTTAAAATTAAGACTCAAAAGTCATGTAAGTTAATAATCTATAATAGACTTTAATATGTAAGATTATCTAATATAATTTCATCTTAAAAGTTAGTCTAGTGATTATATCTTTAAAAATGATGAGAGTTTTCATTGTTTTAATTTGCTGCTAATGTATCTCTTTTGCTCTGGCATCTGTTGAAAAATCCTAGACTATTATGACATTCAACCCCTTAAAATTCAAGCATTTATTTACCTGTCATTCCAGACCTCTCCTCTGAGTCTCCTGAGGGTAAGAAGGGAATGTTATTCTTGTTTTCTTTATAATTCACACAGCCTTGCAAGAATCCTTCTAAATTTTGATTAATGAACAAATGAACGAATGCATGAATGGGAATCTATTTCGGACTCCTGCCTCTGAGTTGTGTGTTACATTTTTTATGCATTTAAATTGCACTCAAATTGTCATAGGGAAATGAAAGAAGTATCTTTTGGAGTACAGTCTACACAAAGGTGTATTAGATATTTCACATTTACCAAATAGATTGCATCCTACAAATGCTAAAATGATTTTATTCCCCTTAATTGTACCAAGTATATTCTTACTCAACTTTTCTATTTAAAATGATTATTTTTTAAACTGGTAAAACTAAATCAGGACATTCCATTTAAAAATACAACAAATTATTATTAAATGTAGATTTTTTAAACAGATTTTTTAAATAGCACTCTTAGACACAGAAATAGAACAAGTGTTTCTTATGCAGGGAATGACTATCAGCAAACCAACTAATGAAGAGTAGTAACAATTCCAATGTCTACCTAATAATTTACTTCTTTAGAACAGAGCTACTAAGATTATGGCTGATAGCCTTTCATTTGTCAAATTGTTCATTCATACTTTTGCTTTTAAATCTATAATTAATATTTTCCAAGTAATTTTAGTTCACTGAATCCAGTTGTTGTTTTTACATTTTATTATTTTGTAATAAGAACAGTCATTGCTTTCCTAAAGATATACCCTCTTAACTAGTCTTTAAGGGTACAATACATTAATGTTGGCTACAGGTGTAATGCAGAGCAGAACTCTAGAACTTATTCACTTTAAGCAAAATGTCACAGCTGTTATGGAAAACAGTATTCAGGTTCCTCAAAAAAAAAAGTCTATCATATGACCCAGCATTTCCACTCTGGTTATCTATCCAAAGAAATTGAGATAGGGATCTCAAAAGATACAAGCACTGCCATGGCAGCACTATTCACAGTATCTAAGATGTGAAGCAACCTAAATGTCAATTTACAGATATGGATACAGGAAATATGCTATATGCATACAATGCACTGCTTCTCACCTTAAAAAGGAAGGAAATTCTATAATGTGACCAACAAAAATGAAATTTAAGAATATTATGCTAAGTGAAATATGCCAGTCATAAAAAGACAACTCTTATATGATTCAAACTTTTACCTACAACAGTCAAAATCATAGAACTGGAATGGAAGAGTGGTTGCCTGAGCCTGGGATAAGCAAGGAATTGGGAGCTCCTAAAAAAATAGTATTTTTAAATCACAGTATATTTTCATTTTTTAATATCCTTTAAATTAGTACTAGAATGAGGCAATTTGTTCCCAGTTACTCTCTTTTAAGAAACAATGTAATTTCTATCTTCATTTTGTTTTTGTCATTGTATCTGCAAATGAAAAAAAATTCTAGTTCTTATCCCCTCCTTTCCTGTTTCAATAATACGTGCATCAACTTTACTAATTTTAACATGTTCATTTTGGCACTAAAAAAGGATAAAACACACCTAGAGACTATCTCTTGTGAAATAAATGCTATTAACAAAGGATTCTTTGCATAACCACTAACATATAATTGAGAGTATAATTTTACCTATGAAAATTGCTTTCTACAACTTGTCATACTTTTACACATTTACAAGATAATTACATCATTTCTCTCTAACGAAAAGGAAATTGTAAAAATGCAGAAATGAGTTCACGTTGGAAGTTATAATCACTTATAACAATTCAGTCCAAATTATATGGATGAATTTATGCATGAAAATTTTTGTTACATGTGAATGTTTCTTTTGACAGATCTGGGTGCAGTGATTATCCACAAACATAATTTCAAACACATATTCACACACATTTATGAAGAAGCACACATAACACATGCACACACAAACATCAATTTCCACAGAATATTTCTAATAATATTCATTAATTTATTTACATATTTTTAAATGAGCCATCACATTAATATACTGGTTTACCCTACCTATCCAAATCAGCTTTGATGACTATGAATTTCCCTTATAAATTCAGCTCCTACCATCCCCTTCCTAAAAATAAATCATCTATTTTTCTGCTTTGCTTGTACTTCACATTCAACCTAATTGTGCATAAATACACTAATGCAATACCAAGTGGAATTCTTGGGCTTCTGTATCAGATTCTACTTGCTATAACTAGCACTGCTAAGAGGTTATAAGGCTCAATCATACTTAAATATCTAGTTCTAAGGAAAATTTTGGCATACACTTGTTCAACAAACATTTATTGACTTGATACATGTTCATTCTAAATAAAATATGGTAAAATATTTGTAAAAGAACAAATTTTCAAAGCTATTCTATAAAAAGTCATATCATACCTCTGTAATTATTATTTTATCTAAAACATGATCCAGTATAAGTACATATTGGTTTCGCTGGCGGTTCAGCGGTAAAGAATCTACCCGCCAATGCAGGAGTCATGGTCCAAACAAATATATATGCATTACACTAGTAGAAACCTTTGACAATCAAAAACCCAGTTACTCTCTTTTAAGAAACAATGTAATTTCTATCTTCATTTTGTTTTTGTCATTGTATCTGCAAATGAAAAAAAATTCTAGTTCTTATCCCCTCCTTTCCTGTTTCAATAATACGTGCATCAACTTTACTAATTTTAACATGTTCATTTTGGCACTAAAAAAGGATAAAACACACCTAGAGACTATCTCTTGTGAAATAAATGCTATTAACAAAGGATTCTTTGCATAACCACTAACATATAATTGAGAGTATAATTTTACCTATGAAAATTGCTTTCTACAACTTGTCATACTTTTACACATTTACAAGATAATTACATCATTTCTCTCTAACGAAAAGGAAATTGTAAAAATGCAGAAATGAGTTCACGTTGGAAGTTATAATCACTTATAACAATTCAGTCCAAATTATATGGATGAATTTATGCATGAAAATTTTTGTTACATGTGAATGTTTCTTTTGACAGATCTGGGTGCAGTGATTATCCACAAACATAATTTCAAACACATATTCACACACATTTATGAAGAAGCACACATAACACATGCACACACAAGCATCAATTTCCACAGAATATTTCTAATAATATTCATTAATTTATTTACATATTTTTAAATGAGCCATCACATTAATATACTGGTTTACCCTACCTATCCAAATCAGCTTTGATGACTATGAATTTCCCTTATAAATTCAGCTCCTACCATCCCCTTCCTAAAAATAAATCATCTATTTTTCTGCTTTGCTTGTACTTCACATTCAACCTAATTGTGCATAAATACACTAATGCAATACCAAGTGGAATTCTTGGGCTTCTGTATCAGATTCTACTTGCTATAACTAGCACTGCTAAGAGGTTATAAGGCTCAATCATACTTAAATATCTAGTTCTAAGGAAAATTTTGGCATACACTTGTTCAACAAACATTTATTGACTTGATACATGTTCATTCTAAATAAAATATGGTAAAATATTTGTAAAAGAACAAATTTTCAAAGCTATTCTATAAAAAGTCATATCATACCTCTGTAATTATTATTTTATCTAAAACATGATCCAGTATAAGTACATATTGGTTTCGCTGGCGGTTCAGCGGTAAAGAATCTACCCGCCAATGCAGGAGTCATGGTCCAAACAAATATATATGCATTAAACTAGTAGAAACCTTTGACAATCAAAAAATAGCCCAAGAATATAAGTGCACTTGCCACATGCCTCGATGTGTCAGACAAGTTTAATCAAATATGGAAATGAAAGCTACTGCTCTATTTCCAATCATCATATCAGCAACTGGGAATAGTTAAAAGAGCACAAAAGAAGAACTTGCTTATCCAAAATTAATTTGCCAAGTAAGACTAAGTGTTTATTAGGGAAGAAAAGGTTTTCGTTTTCTTTAAATGAAAAGAACTCACAGATTCACAAAGTCATTTTTTTCTATTCATTTAAAAAATGAAAGTAATGTATGTCTTCTGCAAAGAATCAACTTAATTAACTCTACTACAACATAGAGACATCCACTCTAATATAAAAGACAGTGCATTTCATTTCAAATATTTATGTGTGCATAGACATGTATGTGTGTATGTGTCCCTGTATGTGTGTGTGTATTCGCAGAAAAGTATGGTATGATGCCACTGATATGGAATATAAGGTGTCTGTAGTCTGCTTAACAGCATGCTTCACTGTTAAGATGAAGAGAGAGTAGCATGGGAGCATATATATTACCATATGTAAAATAGATAGCCAGTGGGAATTTGCTGTATGATGCAGGGCGTTCAACCCCGTGCTCTGTGACAACCTGGAGGGGTGAAATAGGGAGGTTCAAAGTGGAGGGGACATATGTATACCTATAGCTGATTCAGGTAAATATATGGCAGAAACCAACACAATACTGTAAAACAATTACCTTCCAAAGAAAAATTTAAGAAAAAACACTAATATCAAACTAAATTTTAAAAATAAAGTATTTTAAAATTCCATCATTGGGCAGTGGGCAAGGACACCACTTTGCAGTGCAGAGGGCACCGGTTCAATCTCTGGCACAGGAAGATCCCACATACCGTGGAGCAGCTGGACCAATGTGTCCAACTACTGAGCCAGCACTCTGGAGCACATGTGCCCAGAACCAGTGCTCTGCAGCAAGAGGGGTCACTGCAATGGGAGGCCCACAGAGGCCAAAGAATAAAGATGGATGAAAAACAAATGAATGAAAGACCAACAGAAGTGACCAAAAAAAAGTTTGAAAAAATTCCATCATTAATATATTTTAATATCTGTATTGTAATCTATTATGAGTTTGTATCATAGTTTAATTACCTGATATCTTTAATAAGATACACTTTAGAATTTTTTGTTTATAAATCATTCTATAAATAATCTTTGCATAAATCTATGCTGAGATTTCTGAAATAATCCTTCATGTGCCTCAGAGTTAAGTCAGATATCTACCTTGTGATTATCAACCTCAATATATTCATTATATAGATCAAGTAAATTACTTGACTAAGCATATGTTTTTATGATGTGATAGGACTTCTATAATGAGAGTCTGAATATTCAAGAAAAATTTTTTTAACTTTTATTTTACTTTTAACTTTTACAGAGTTTTGTTGTTTACAGATATGCATGTTCCCAGATTAGTCATATGTATATCCCCTCCTTCCCACATCTCCCAACCATCACACAGCACCCCTGAAGGATCCCCTTTTCTCACAGAGCAATGACTATAGCTATTTTCTTCACTTATGATAGCACAGAACTTCATGCTACTTCCTTTATGTCTCCCACCCTCTGTTCATTCTCCACAATGTCCATATGTCCCCTGTCCATGTCTGTCTTTCCGTTGCTTCACTGTGTGTGCCGTCATCACCATCCTACTAGATTCCATATATATGTGTTAATATATTGTATTTGTCCTTCTCTTTCTGACTGACTTCACTTTTTATGATACATTCTAGATCTAGCCACCTCATTATGGCTGATTCTTCCGCATTTCTCTTTAGAGCTGTGTAGTATTCCATTGTATATATGTACCAGAACTTCTGGATCCATTCATTTGTCGATGGGCATCTAGGCTGCTTCCATGTTCTAGCCATTGTATAGAGAGCTACAATGAACAGTGGGGTACAGGTGCTGCTTTCAGATTTGATAGCATCAGGGTATAAGCCTAAGAGTGGGATTGCTGGGTCGTATGGTTTTGCTTCTATTAACTACTGAGCCAGACTGAAATGCCAAAGGGACAAATCTGCAATGGGAGGCCCACATAAGCCAAAAGAAAAAAGATGGATGAAAACAAATGAATGAAAGACCAATAGAAGTGACCAAAAAAAAGTTTGAAAAAATTCCATCATTAATATATTTTAATATCTGTATTGTAATCTATTATGAGTTTGTATCATAGTTTAATTACCTGATATCTTTAATAAGATACACTTTAGAATTTTTTGTTTATAAATCATTCTATAAATAATCTTTGCATAAATCTATGCTGAGATTTCTGAAATAATCCTTCATGTGCCTCAGAGTTAAGTCAGATATCTACCTTGTGATTATCAACCTCAATATATTCATTATATAGATCAAGTAAATTACTTGACTAAGCATATGTTTTTATGATGTGATAGGACTTCTATAATGAGAGTCTGAATATTCAAGAAAAATTTTTTTAACTTTTATTTTACTTTTAACTTTTACAGAGTTTTGTTGTTTACAGATATGCATGTTCCCAGATTAGTCATATGTATATCCCCTCCTTCCCACATCTCCCAACCATCACACAGCACCCCTGAAGGATCCCCTTTTCTCACAGAGCAATGACTATAGCTATTTTCTTCACTTATGATAGCACAGAACTTCATGCTACTTCCTTTATGTCTCCCACCCTCTGTTCATTCTCCACAATGTCCATATGTCCCCTGTCCATGTCTGTCTTTCCGTTGCTTCACTGTGTGTGCCGTCATCACCATCCTACTAGATTCCATATATATGTGTTAATATATTGTATTTGTCCTTCTCTTTCTGACTGACTTCACTTTTTATGATACATTCTAGATCTAGCCACCTCATTATGGCTGATTCTTCCGCATTTCTCTTTAGAGCTGTGTAGTATTCCATTGTATATATGTACCAGAACTTCTGGATCCATTCATTTGTCGATGGGCATCTAGGCTGCTTCCATGTTCTAGCCATTGTATAGAGAGCTACAATGAACAGTGGGGTACAGGTGCTGCTTTCAGATTTGATAGCATCAGGGTATAAGCCTAAGAGTGGGATTGCTGGGTCGTATGGTGCTTCTATTTTCAGTTTTTTTAAGGAATCTTCATTCTGTATTCCATAGAGGCTGTATCAATTTACATTCCCACCAGCAATGTAAGAGAGTTCCTTTTCTCCGCACCCTCTCCAGCATTTATTGTCTGTCGATTTGTGGATGATGGCCATTCTGACGGGTGTGAGGTGATATCTCATTGTAGTTTTGATTTGCATTTCTCTAATTATAAGTGAAGTTGAGCATTGTTTCATGTGTTTTTGGGCCATGTGTATGTTGTCTTTGGAGAGGTGTCTGTTTAGGTCCTTTTCCCATTTTTTTATTGGGTTGTTGATTTTTCCAGTGCTGAGTAAGAAAATATTTTTTGATGCCCTATATTTTATTGAGGCTAAATGAAGTACATAGTATGTTTCCCAGAGTTGCACTTTAATATTCATTACCAAAACCAGACATGGGAATCAATATTATATTTCATTACCACCTAAAATTATATACAGTTCATTATAAGAAAATCTATTCATCTTTAGTTCCTTAAATAATGTAAATACAATGAGTTACTCTAGCAGTATAAAATATGACAAAGTAACAAAACCTATGTTAAATATCTGAAAATAGGTTATTTTATAGTGTTACATGATACACATAATGTTAGTGGTTTTTTTGTTAATTTTTAAAATTTCTGTTTTATTGCCTTGCCTTAGATTTTAGAAACTACTTCCAATGACAGAACACTGTAATAATAGAATCTTTATTCTGTCCCACTTTTTGTGTTGGGCCGTCATCACCATCCTACTAGATTCTATATATATGTGTTAATATATTGTATTTGTCCTTCTCTTTCTGACTGACTCCACTTCTTATGATACATTCTAGATCTAGCCACCTCATTATGGCTGATTCTTCCGCATTTCTCTTTAGAGCTGTGTAGTATTCCATTGTATATATGTACCAGAACTTCTGGATCCATTCATTTGTCGATGGGCATCTAGGCTGCTTCCATGTTCTAGCCATTGTATAGAGAGCTACAATGAACAGTGGGGTACAGGTGCTGCTTTCAGATTTGATAGCATCAGGGTATAAGCCTAAGAGTGGGATTGCTGGGTCGTATGGTGCTTCTATTTTCAGTTTTTTTAAGGAATCTTCATTCTGTATTCCATAGAGGCTGTATCAATTTACATTCCCACCAGCAATGTAAGAGAGTTCCCTTTTCTCCGCACCCTCTCCAGCATTTATTGTCTGTCGATTTGTGGATGATGGCCATTCTGACGGGTGTGAGGTGATATCTCATTGTAGTTTTGATTTGCATTTCTCTAATTATAAGTGAAGTTGAGCATTGTTTCATGTGTTTTTGGGCCATGTGTATGTTGTCTTTGGAGAGGTGTCTGTTTAGGTCCTTTTCCCATTTTTTTATTGGGTTGTTGATTTTTCCAGTGCTGAGTAAGAAAATATTTTTTGATGCCCTATATTTTATTGAGGCTAAATGAAGTACATAGTATGTTTCCCAGAGTTGCACTTTAATATTCATTACCAAAACCAGACATGGGAATCAATATTATATTTCATTACCACCTAAAATTATATACAGTTCATTATAAGAAAATCTATTCATCTTTAGTTCCTTAAATAATGTAAATACAATGAGTTACTCTAGCAGTATAAAATATGACAAAGTAACAAAACCTATGTTAAATATCTGAAAATAGGTTATTTTATAGTGTTACATGATACACATAATGTTAGTGGTTTTTTTGTTAATTTTTAAAATTTCTGTTTTATTGCCTTGCCTTAGATTTTAGAAACTACTTCCAATGACAGAACACTGTAATAATAGAATCTTTAGTTGAAATCTCCCCAGTAACGACATGAAAAGTACCCTCATATTATGATTTCTTGTTAGAGAGATTAAATATATTCCAATTTTCAAGTCCAAACCTGGCAGATGATAAAACCAATAAGCAAATTTTTTTGAGTTACCGCTGTAACCTTTACTGTTTTATAAATAAAGTGATGGTTATATACTTCAGTTATGCCTGTGCTAACTGACATACATCTTATAACACAGATCACCTCAGACAGTATTTCAGCAAGTATTTTTCAGAAGAGATTATGGACCAAAATTTATCTCAAATGCTTGTCTTTCTCTACTGTAGATTCAGTCCATCTATTTGTTTAAACATTCAGAAAATGTGAAAAGACTCCAGAGCAACTAAGCATATCATGTGAAAATATCTTTATATTAAAAATGCATTTTTCTTCCACCTTTAAAATTACTTTTGATATTAAAGTACTAGGAAGCAAGGCAAATAATATAGGTGCAGTTGTACATCTCTTTGACGTCATGGAAAATAAGCATTAAAATGAAATCCAAGCTGAACAGGACAGGGGACTGGAGTGGAGAGAGTATTTTGATGCAAATGGAAAGAGAAAGACTTCTCCTAATAACGAAAGAAGCAATGAACCTGAACTGAGCTTGACTGTCTATGAGAATTTCGTCCCCACATACAGAGTTCACAGCTCCTATCTCCTCTCGGGTTCTGTCCAAACTCATTAGAAACGTAATTGCAACTGTCTGTTCAAATACTGGAGAACAGCAATCTCCTTTCTTCCCCTTTCCTTTCCATTCCATTCACAGGTAATCTCTCCACTACCTCTGCTCATAATAAGGGAAGAGCAAACCTTGAATCCCTTGTAACCACTGGGCTATTCGCTGCCAGAATGAAACTTGTATTTAAAGTAGATTTAATTTTTTTAGGCACTGTAATTCTTAGTAGGAGTTGGGGTATATTACTGTTAAAACTCTGTTAAAAGAGGATTACTGTTCTATCTGAGAAGCCAAATCAATGTAAGTCTTTTAAAAGACTTTTGCCTTAGATTTTAGAAACTACTTCCAATGACAGAACACTGTAATAATAGAATCTTTAGTTGAAATCTCCCCAGTAACGACATGAAAAGTACCCTCATATTATGATTTCTTGTTAGAGAGATTAAATATATTCCAATTTTCAAGTCCAAACCTGGCAGATGATAAAACCAATAAGCAAATTTTTTTGAGTTACCGCTGTAACCTTTACTGTTTTATAAATAAAGTGATGGTTATATACTTCAGTTATGCCTGTGCTAACTGACATACATCTTATAACACAGATCACCTCAGACAGTATTTCAGCAAGTATTTTTCAGAAGAGATTATGGACCAAAATTTATCTCAAATGCTTGTCTTTCTCTACTGTAGATTCAGTCCATCTATTTGTTTAAACATTCAGAAAATGTGAAAAGACTCCAGAGCAACTAAGCATATCATGTGAAAATATCTTTATATTAAAAATGCATTTTTCTTCCACCTTTAAAATTACTTTTGATATTAAAGTACTAGGAAGCAAGGCAAATAATATAGGTGCAGTTGTACATCTCTTTGACGTCATGGAAAATAAGCATTAAAATGAAATCCAAGCTGAACAGGACAGGGGACTGGAGTGGAGAGTATTTTGATGCAAATGGAAAGAGAAAGACTTCTCCTAATAATGAAAGAAGCAATGAACCTGAACTGAGCTTGACTGTCTATGAGAATTTCGTCCCCACATACAGAGTTCACAGCTCCTATCTCCTCTCGGGTTCTGTCCAAACTCATTAGAAACGTAATTGCAACTGTCTGTTCAAATACTGGAGAACAGCAATCTCCTTTCTTCCCCTTTCCTTTCCATTCCATTCACAGGTAATCTCTCCACTACCTCTGCTCATAATAAGGGAAGAGCAAACCTTGAATCCCTTGTAACCACTGGGCTATTCGCTGCCAGAATGAAACTTGTATTTAAAGTAGATTTAATTTTTTTAGGCACTGTAATTCTTAGTAGGAGTTGGGGTATATTACTGTTAAAACTCTGTTAAAAGAGGATTACTGTTCTATCTGAGAAGCCAAATCAATGTAAGTCTTTTTAAAAGACTTTTGCCATTCACATACTTAATCCTTTAACATGCACTATTGCAAAAATGTATTTCTACCTTAGAGGAAAGAGTGTATTCCTCATAGAGATTAGGGACTGTATCTTAACTGCTCATCATCATGACAAATGTAGTTTTATTACTAACTTTCCAGAGTAATTACCATCACTATTCTACTAAGTTATTTTCCAAGAAGCTAAACCCCTTGATCTACTAAGCACATTAAACTAATATGTAACCTATCATAAAGCTGTGTTCCTTAACATAAATTCCACATGATAGACTGGAATAAGCACTGGTTGGAGTTAAAGAGTTCAGCGGCTCTAACACTTGCTGGGTGACAGGTTATCATCTTTGAAATGCAAATAAAATACCATGAGGACTGTATTATTTCAAGTAAATAAGCCATTTCCTTAAGTTAGACTTTTAGTGATTTCCTATTAAATTATATATATTTTTATAATTTTGTAACTCTCAAACTTCTCTGATAAATTTATTTTTATTGTTTTCCTATAAAAGGATCATATATATGTTTATATTTATATTTACTTAAAAGATTTTTTGAGGATTGTTGAAAATGTCACTGTGTATAGTCAAAAGGATTTTTTCCCCCTTAAATATGTTTACCTACTGCCTGGCAAAGCATATTGAAACAACGGCTTTGCTCTGGCTTCTCAGATGGAAGAGTAATCATCTTTTAATAGAATTTTAACATTAATGTTCCCTCTTTATTTTAATTTTTCCATTAGATTATAATATCTAATGGGCCTCTTTTTAATCATTTTATTACTCAAAAACTAAATATAGATTATCTAACACTGTATCATATAACAATTGAAGCTGACATGAATTAAAATTCTGGCATAGTTAATAGAGTTAAACTTTTATTCTTTATTTGCAGTTTAATGTAGAACTTAAAAGTAGTTCCTGAATTTCATGAGCACTATTACTCACCTCCAATCAACTTATATAGATTTTGCTTTGTTGTTTTGACCCGTAATTATGGCAGATAGCAGAGGATAAACTAATTTACAAAGCACCTGCAGTTATCTTTAAACAGCAAATCCTATCATTCTGCTGTCTGTATAAGTACAATTGCTTCCAGAAATTTACCAATCCTAATTATATGTCATTTTTCCGGCTTCAATAGGAGATTAAAAAAAAAAAAAAAAAAAAACACTTGGAGATTTATTGACATTAATGCTATCTTGAAATACCTGGATCAGGGCATCCCTGATGGTCCAGTGGGTAAGGACACTGCCTTGCAGTGCAAGAGGCCCTGGTTTAATCCATGGCCTGGGAAGATCCCATGTGCTGCAGAGTGGCTGGACTGATGTATCCAACTACCAACTGGAGCTCTGGTGTGCCCAGAGCCTGTGCTGGGGACATACTAAACTAATATGTAACCTATCATAAAGCTGTGTTCCTTAACATAAATTCCACATGATAGACTGGAATAAGCACTGGTTGGAGTTAAAGAGTTCAGCGGCTCTAACACTTGCTGGGTGACAGGTTATCATCTTTGAAATGCAAATAAAATACCATGAGGACTGTATTATTTCAAGTAAATAAGCCATTTCCTTAAGTTAGACTTTTAGTGATTTCCTATTAAATTATATATATTTTTATAATTTTGTAACTCTCAAACTTCTCTGATAAATTTATTTTTATTGTTTTCCTATAAAAGGATCATATATATGTTTATATTTATATTTACTTAAAAGATTTTTTGAGGATTGTTGAAAATGTCACTGTGTATAGTCAAAAGGATTTTTTCCCCCTTAAATATGTTTACCTACTGCCTGGCAAAGCATATTGAAACAACGGCTTTGCTCTGGCTTCTCAGATGGAAGAGTAATCATCTTTTAATAGAATTTTAACATTAATGTTCCCTCTTTATTTTAATTTTTCCATTAGATTATAATATCTAATGGGCCTCTTTTTAATCATTTTATTACTCAAAAACTAAATATAGATTATCTAACACTGTATCATATAACAATTGAAGCTGACATGAATTAAAATTCTGGCATAGTTAATAGAGTTAAACTTTTATTCTTTATTTGCAGTTTAATGTAGAACTTAAAAGTAGTTCCTGAATTTCATGAGCACTATTACTCACCTCCAATCAACTTATATAGATTTTGCTTTGTTGTTTTGACCCGTAATTATGGCAGATAGCAGAGGATAAACTAATTTACAAAGCACCTGCAGTTATCTTTAAACAGCAAATCCTATCATTCTGCTGTCTGTATAAGTACAATTGCTTCCAGAAATTTACCAATCCTAATTATATGTCATTTTTCCGGCTTCAATAGGAGATTAAAAAAAAAAAAAAAAAAAACACTTGGAGATTTATTGACATTAATGCTATCTTGAAATACCTGGATCAGGGCATCCCTGATGGTCCAGTGGGTAAGGACACTGCCTTGCAGTGCAAGAGGCCCTGGTTTAATCCATGGCCTGGGAAGATCCCATGTGCTGCAGAGTGGCTGGACTGATGTATCCAACTACCAACTGGAGCTCTGGAGTGCATGTGCCCAGAGCCTGTGCTCTGTGACAAGAGAGGCCACTGTGATGGGAGGCCCACACAGGCCAAAGAACAAAGATGGAAATGGATGAAAGACCAATGGAAGAGTCAAAAAAAGAGAAATACCTGGATCATTAAGTTGGCTTGTGATCTAATTATTCAATGGAAGATACTGAGTTTATCAACACTGATAATGGTTCAAAGCCTATTTTTATGTACTGTTAGTGAAATCCTTAATAAATATATTGTGCTATAAATACTCTGATATATAATCAATAAACTTTTAAAAAATCAATAAACTTCAAAACTTTATAAAATTATAAAATAATACTGAACATGCCATGTCTATCAATTATATTTTCCATTTGGTAGACTTTTTTTTTCAAGTAAATTTTACCTTTGTAGGTAAGAAATGTGAATTCCACATCCTTTACATTAATAATTCTTAGAAAAAATACAGATATATAATATGCTTATATGTGTATGTTTCACCAAGCTTTGCTCATTTAATTTGACCATCTATGAAAGACAGACTCTTATCCATAAAGTATCAAAAACCAGACAATTCTACAATAAAACCTCAAAGTTATCTATCACAGTATTTATATTATATTTTACAGTTAGGCATATTAAATGGAAATTGATTTTGATATATACTTCACTAAGTTATAAGGATTTGTGTTTTACAGAAATTAACAGCTACTTAAGCAAGTTCTCTCTTCTGCAGGCAGTCTCCTTTTTTATCAACTAAGCCAGCCGGGAAGTTTATCCTATGCTGTTAGTTGAAATTCACAATCCATGTTTCCTTTATCTTGTAAAGAATAGAGAATATACATCTTTATTTTTATAATGAACATGTAATGGGCATAGGAAATTAGTAATAAAATCTATGATAGTGATAAAGTCTTTGAACACTCATCCTCTAAAGTATGTCACCATTAGCTTTCCCAAAGCTTTTATTCTTCTTGTCAAATATAATCTTTTCTCTTAGCCATTTTTTTAACCATAGCTGGATAAAGTGGGGGGTTTAATCCATGGCCTGGGAAGATCCCATGTGCTGCAGAGTGGCTGGACTGATGTATCCAACTACCAACTGGAGCTCTGGAGTGCATGTGCCCAGAGCCTGTGCTCTGTGACAAGAGAGGCCACTGTCATGGGAGGCCCACACAGGCCAAAGAACAAAGATGGAAATGGATGAAAGACCAATGGAAGAGTCAAAAAAAGAGAAATACCTGGATCATTAAGTTGGCTTGTGATCTAATTATTCAATGGAAGATACTGAGTTTATCAACACTGATAATGGTTCAAAGCCTATTTTTATGTACTGTTAGTGAAATCCTTAATAAATATATTGTGCTATAAATACTCTGATATATAATCAATAAACTTTTAAAAAATCAATAAACTTCAAAACTTTATAAAATTATAAAATAATACTGAACATGCCATGTCTATCAATTATATTTTCCATTTGGTAGACTTTTTTTTTCAAGTAAATTTTACCTTTGTAGGTAAGAAATGTGAATTCCACATCCTTTACATTAATAATTCTTAGAAAAAATACAGATATATAATATGCTTATATGTGTATGTTTCACCAAGCTTTGCTCATTTAATTTGACCATCTATGAAAGACAGACTCTTATCCATAAAGTATCAAAAACCAGACAATTCTACAATAAAACCTCAAAGTTATCTATCACAGTATTTATATTATATTTTACAGTTAGGCATATTAAATGGAAATTGATTTTGATATATACTTCACTAAGTTATAAGGATTTGTGTTTTACAGAAATTAACAGCTACTTAAGCAAGTTCTCTCTTCTGCAGGCAGTCTCCTTTTTTATCAACTAAGCCAGCCGGGAAGTTTATCCTATGCTGTTAGTTGAAATTCACAATCCATGTTTCCTTTATCTTGTAAAGAATAGAGAATATACATCTTTATTTTTATAATGAACATGTAATGGGCATAGGAAATTAGTAATAAAATCTATGATAGTGATAAAGTCTTTGAACACTCATCCTCTAAAGTATGTCACCATTAGCTTTCCCAAAGCTTTTATTCTTCTTGTCAAATATAATCTTTTCTCTTAGCCATCTAACATGAGCTGAGATCTATCAAGTTTGGGTCAGAGTTTTATATGAAATATGCCAGCACTGCCCGATCCAGCACATTCCATGTCTGTGGTGATGGACATGTTCTGCATCTGCTCTTTCTATTCTGTCAGCCACCAGTCACATGCGGTTGCTAAATACTTCAGATGTGGCAAATATGATTTAAAAACTTAATTAAAAAATTTATTTAACATAATAGAATTTTTAAAAATTTTTATTTACCATAATACCTATATTTATATTTAGTTATATTTGGCTAATTGCTACTGTACTGGAAAACGTAGAACTAGAATTCTTAAAGAATCTTTCTTAAGATCAAATGCAATATTTTTTTTTTTTTTTTTTTTTATTCTTTAAAGGTTTTACAGAGTTTTGTTGTTCACATACATGTATGTTCCCAGATCAGTCATATGCATATCCATGGTCCCCACCCACCCAGATCCCCCCATCCCACCCCTCCAGACCTTTGCCCCAAGCCATTGTAAGCACTCCTATTCCCTTAGCACTGTGACACTAGCTATCTTTTCCACACATAACACTATAGGTTTCCTTGTTACTTCCTCCATGCTTCCCCCTCCCTATTTATTCACCACGATGTCCCTATGTCTATGCTCTGTCTTTTTTTTTTTTTTTTCATGAGTTCCCTGTGTGTGATATCAAGACCGTCCTACTAGATTCCATATATGTGTGTTAGTATACTGTATTTGTCTTTCTCTTTTTGACTTACTTCACTTTTTATGATAGGTTCTAGAGCCAGCCACTTCATTAGGATTGAGTCTTCTGCATTTCTTTTAACAGCTGAGTAGTATTCCATTGTATATATGTACCAGAGCTTCTGGATCCATTCATTCGTCGATGGACATCTAGGTTGCTTCCATGTTTTGGCTGTTGTATAGAGAGCTGCAATGAACATTGGGGTACAGGTGCTTCTTTCAGTTTTTATTTCATCAGGATATAAGCCTAAGAGTGGGATTGCTGGGTCATAGGGTGCTTCTATTTTTAGTTTTTTAAGAAATCTCCAGACTGTCTTCCATAGAGGCTGTATCAATTTACATTCCCACCAGCAATGCAAGATTGGGCCTTCTCAAATTTTTTTTTCCAAATATAATCTTTTCTCTTAGCCATCTAACATGAGCTGAGATCTATCAAGTTTGGGTCAGAGTTTTATATGAAATATGCCAGCACTGCCCGATCCAGCACATTCCATGTCTGTGGTGATGGACATGTTCTGCATCTGCTCTTTCTATTCTGTCAGCCACCAGTCACATGCGGTTGCTAAATACTTCAGATGTGGCAAATATGATTTAAAAACTTAATTAAAAAATTTATTTAACATAATAGAATTTTTAAAAATTTTTATTTACCATAATACCTATATTTATATTTAGTTATATTTGGCTAATTGCTACTGTACTGGAAAACGTAGAACTAGAATTCTTAAAGAATCTTTCTTAAGATCAAATGCAATATTTTTTTTTCTTTTTTTTTTTTTTTTATTCTTTAAAGGTTTTACAGAGTTTTGTTGTTCACATACATGTATGTTCCCAGATCAGTCATACGCATATCCATGGTCCCCACCCACCCAGATCCCCCCATCCCACCCCTCCAGACCTTTGCCCCAAGCCATTGTAAGCACTCCTATTCCCTTAGCACTGTGACACTAGCTATCTTTTCCACACATAACACTATAGGTTTCCTTGTTACTTCCTCCATGCTTCCCCCTTCCTATTTATTCACCACGATGTCCCTATGTCTATGCTCTGTCTTTTTTTTTTTTTTTTCATGAGTTCCCTGTGTGTGATATCAAGACCGTCCTACTAGATTCCATATATGTGTGTTAGTATACTGTATTTGTCTTTCTCTTTTTGACTTACTTCACTTTTTATGATAGGTTCTAGAGCCAGCCACTTCATTAGGATTGAGTCTTCTGCATTTCTTTTAACAGCTGAGTAGTATTCCATTGTATATATGTACCAGAGCTTCTGGATCCATTCATTCGTCGATGGACATCTAGGTTGCTTCCATGTTTTGGCTGTTGTATAGAGAGCTGCAATGAACATTGGGGTACAGGTGCTTCTTTCAGTTTTTATTTCATCAGGATATAAGCCTAAGAGTGGGATTGCTGGGTCATAGGGTGCTTCTATTTTTAGTTTTTTAAGAAATCTC
Organism: Tragulus kanchil; assembly: GCA_022376925.1. NCBI lineage: Eukaryota > Metazoa > Chordata > Mammalia > Artiodactyla > Tragulidae > Tragulus > Tragulus kanchil. The sequence goes on along the minus strand of JAIOJX010000023.1, from coordinate 106,514,561 downwards.
CAGACTGTCTTCCATAGAGGCTGTATCAATTTACATTCCCACCAGCAATGCAAGAGGGTTCCCTTTTCTCCGCACCCTCTCCAGCATTTGTTGTCTGCAGATTTCTTGAAGATGGCCATTCTGACGGGTGTGAGGTGATATCTCATTGTAGTTTTAATTTGCATTTCTCTAATAATAACTGAGGTTGAGCATCGTTTCATGTATTTTTGGGCCATCTGTATGTCCTCTTTGGAGAGGCGTCTCTTTAGGTCTTTTTCCCATTTTTTGATTGGGTTGTTCGTTTTCCCTGTGCTGAGTTGTCTGAGTTGCTTGTAGATTTTGGAGATGAATTCTTTGTCTGTTGTTTCATTTGCTATGATTTTCTCCCACTCTGTGGGGTGTCTGTTGAGCTTTTTTGTAATTTCTTTTGCTGTACAAAAGCTTTTAAGTTTCATGAGGTCCCATATGTTCATTTTTCTTTTCAGTTCTGCTATTTTAGTTGGTGGGTCAGAGAAGATCTTGCTTTGATTGATGTCCTTGAGGGTTTTGCCTATATTCTCCTCTAAGAGTTTGATGGTTTCTGGTCTTACATTGAGGTCTTTAATCCATTTTGAGTTGATCTTAGTGTATGGCGTCAGGGAATGTTCCAATTTCATTTTTTTGCATGTAGCTGTCCAATTCTCCCAGCACCACTTGTTGAAGAGGCTGTCTTTGTCCCATTTTATGGTTTCTCCTCCTTTATCAAAAATAAGGTACCCATAGGTGCGTGGGTTTATCTCTGGGTTCTCGATCTTGTTCCATTGGTCTATAGTTCTGTTTTTATGCCAGTACCATACTGTCTTGAGGACTGTTGCTTTGTAGTAGAGTCTGAAGTTAGGGAGGCTGATCCCTCCAGCTCCGTTTTTCTTTCTCAGGATTGCTTTGGCTATTCGAGGTCTTTTGTGTTTCCATATGAACTGTGTGATCCTTTGGTCTAGTTCTGTGAAAAATGTCAATGGAAGTTGAATAGGTATTGCATTGAATCTGTAGATGATATTTGGTAGTATGGTCATTTTCACAATATTGATTCTTCCGACCCAGGAACATGGAATATCTCTCCATCTGTTTAAGTCTTCTTTAATGTCTTTCATGAGTGTCTTGTAATTTTCTGTGTACAGTTCTTTTGTTTCTTTGGGTAGGTTTATTCCTAGATATTTGATTCTTTTGGTTGCAATGCAAGAGGGTTCCCTTTCTCCGCACCCTCTCCAGCATTTGTTGTCTGCAGATTTCTTGAAGATGGCCATTCTGACGGGTGTGAGGTGATATCTCATTGTAGTTTTAATTTGCATTTCTCTAATAATAACTGAGGTTGAGCATCGTTTCATGTATTTTTGGGCCATCTGTATGTCCTCTTTGGAGAGGCGTCTCTTTAGGTCTTTTTCCCATTTTTTGATTGGGTTGTTCGTTTTCCCTGTGCTGAGTTGTCTGAGTTGCTTGTAGATTTTGGAGATGAATTCTTTGTCTGTTGTTTCATTTGCTATGATTTTCTCCCACTCTGTGGGGTGTCTGTTGAGCTTTTTTGTAATTTCTTTTGCTGTACAAAAGCTTTTAAGTTTCATGAGGTCCCATATGTTCATTTTTCTTTTCAGTTCTGCTATTTTAGTTGGTGGGTCAGAGAAGATCTTGCTTTGATTGATGTCCTTGAGGGTTTTGCCTATATTCTCCTCTAAGAGTTTGATGGTTTCTGGTCTTACATTGAGGTCTTTAATCCATTTTGAGTTGATCTTAGTGTATGGCGTCAGGGAATGTTCCAATTTCATTTTTTTGCATGTAGCTGTCCAATTCTCCCAGCACCACTTGTTGAAGAGGCTGTCTTTGTCCCATTTTATGGTTTCTCCTCCTTTATCAAAAATAAGGTACCCATAGGTGCGTGGGTTTATCTCTGGGTTCTCGATCTTGTTCCATTGGTCTATAGTTCTGTTTTTGTGCCAGTACCATACTGTCTTGAGGACTGTTGCTTTGTAGTAGAGTCTGAAGTTGGGGAGGCTGATCCCTCCAGCTCCGTTTTTCTTTCTCAGGATTGCTTTGGCTATTCGAGGTCTTTTGTGTTTCCATATGAACTGTGTGATCCTTTGGTCTAGTTCTGTGAAAAATGTCAATGGAAGTTGAATAGGTATTGCATTGAATCTGTAGATGATATTTGGTAGTATGGTCATTTTCACAATATTGATTCTTCCGACCCAGGAACATGGAATATCTCTCCATCTGTTTAAGTCTTCTTTAATGTCTTTCATGAGTGTCTTGTAATTTTCTGTGTACAGTTCTTTTGTTTCTTTGGGTAGGTTTATTCCTAGATATTTGATTCTTTTGGTTGCAATGGTGAAGGGGACTGCCTCTTTGATTTCATTTTCTGATTTTTCATTGTTTGTGTATAGGAATGCCAGTGATTTCTGTGTGTTGACTTTGTATCCTGCGACTTTGCTGAATTCATTGATTAGCTCTAGTAGCTTTGTAATAGATTCTTTGGGATTTTCTATGTATAATATCATGTCATCTGCAAACAGAGAGAGCTTGACTTCTTCCTTTCCAATCTGGATTCCTTTGATTTCTTTCTCTTCTCTTATTGCTGTTGCTAGAACTTCCAGGACTATGTTGAATAGTAGTGGTGAAAGTGGACACCCCTGTCTTGTTCCTGATCTTAGAGGGAATGCTTTCAGTTTTTCTCCATTGAGGACAATGTTCGCTGTGGGCTTCTCATAGATGGCTTTCACTATGTTGAGATAGGTTCCTTCTATGCCCATTTTCTGAAGAGTTTTTATCATGAATGGATGTTGTACTTTGTCGAAGGCTTTTTCTGCATCTATTGAAATGATCATGTGATTTTGTCTCTCAGTTTGTTAATATGGTGTATCACATTGATTGATTTGCGGATGTTAAAGAAGCCTTGCATGCCTGGGATGAACCCGACTTGATCATGATGTATGAGTTTTTTGATGTGTCGTTGAATTCTGTTTGCTAGGATTTTGTTGAGAATCTTGGCATCTAAGTTCATCAGAGAAATCGGTCTGTAATTTTCCTTTTTTGTGTTGTCTTTGCCTGGTTTGGGTATCAGGGTGATGGTGGCCTCGTAGAATGTGTTTGGAAGTTTTCCTTCCTGTGCAATTTTTTGAAAGAGTTTTAGAAGGACAGGCATTAGGTCTTCTTTAAATGTTTGGTAGAATTCGGCTGTGAAGCCATCTGGTCCTGGGCTTTTATTTTGGGGTAGATTTTTAATCACAGATTCGATTTCTGAGCTTGTGATTGGGTTGTTCAAAGTTTCTGTTTCTTCCTGGCTCAGTCTTGGGAGATTGATCTTCCCCAAGAAACTGTCCATTTCTTCCAGGTTGTCCAGTTTGTTGCCATAGAGTTGCTCATAATAGTCTCTTAGAATCCTTTGGATTTCTGCATTATCTGTTGTAATCTCTCCTTTTTCGTTTTTGATTTTGTTGATCTGGTTCTTCTCCCTCTTTTTCTTGATGAGTCTCGCCAGAGGCTTATCGATTTTGTTTACCTTTTCAAAGAACCAGCTTTTTGTTTTATTTATTTGAACTATAGTTTCTTTCATTTCTTTCTGATTTATTTCTGCTCTAGTCTTTATAATTTCACGTCTTCTGCTGGCTTTGGGATGTTTCTGTTCTTCCTTTCCAATCTGGATTCCTTTGATTTCTTTCTCTTCTCTTATTGCTGTTGCTAGAACTTCCAGGACTATGTTGAATAGTAGTGGTGAAAGTGGACACCCCTGTCTTGTTCCTGATCTTAGAGGGAATGCTTTCAGTTTTTCTCCGTTGAAGACAATGTTCGCTGTGGGCTTCTCATATATGGCTTTCACTATGTTGAGATAGGTTCCTTCTATGCCCATTTTCTGAAGAGTTTTTATCATAAATGGATGTTGTACTTTGTCGAAGGTTTTTTCTGCATCTATTGAAATGATCATGTGATCTTTGTCTCTCAGTTTGTTAATATGGTGTATCACATTGATTGATTTGCGGATGTTAAAGAAGCCTTGCATGCCTGGGATGAACCCGACTTGATCATGATGTATGAGTTTTTTGATGTGTCGTTGAATTCTGTTTGCTAGGATTTTGTTGAGAATCTTGGCATCTAAGTTCATCAGAGAAATCGGTCTGTAATTTTCCTTTTTTGTGTTGTCTTTGCCTGGTTTGGGTATCAGGGTGATGGTGGCCTCGTAGAATGTGTTTGGAAGTTTTCCTTCCTGTGCAATTTTTTGAAAGAGTTTTAGAAGGACAGGCATTAGGTCTTCTTTAAATGTTTGGTAGAATTCGGCTGTGAAGCCATCTGGTCCTGGGCTTTTATTTTGGGGTAGATTTTTAATCACAGATTCGATTTCTGAGCTTGTGATTGGGTTGTTCAAAGTTTCTGTTTCTTCCTGGCTCAGTCTTGGGAGATTGATCTTCCCCAAGAAACTGTCCATTTCTTCCAGGTTGTCCAGTTTGTTGCCATAGAGTTGCTCATAATAGTCTCTTAGAATCCTTTGGATTTCTGCATTATCTGTTGTAATCTCTCCTTTTTCGTTTTTGATTTTGTTGATCTGGTTCTTCTCCCTTTTTTTCTTGATGAGTCTCGCCAGAGGCTTATCGATTTTGTTTACCTTTTCAAAGAACCAGCTTTTTGTTTTATTTATTTGAACTATAGTTTCTTTCATTTCTTTCTGATTTATTTCTGCTCTAGTCTTTATAATTTCACGTCTTCTGCTGGCTTTGGGATGTTTCTGTTCTTCTTTTCCAATTGTTTTAAGCGGAGGGTTAGGTCATCTGCTTCATATTTTCCTAGTTTCTTGAGGTGGGATTGTATTGCTATAAATTTCCCCCTTAGGACTGCTTTTGCAGTGTCCCATAAGTTTTGCACGGTCGTATATTCATTGTCATTTTCTTCTAGGAATTTTTTAATTTCTTCTTTGATTTCCTCAGTGATCAGTTGGTTTTTTAGGTAAGTGTTGTTTAATCGCCATGTGTTTGTATTTTTAGTGATTTTTTCCTGTGGTTGATCTCTAGTCTCATTGCATTGTGGTCTGAGAAGATGGTTGATATAATTTCAGTTTTCTTGAATTGACTGAGGTTAGATTTGTGGCCCAAGATGTGGTCTATCTTGGAGAATGTTCCGTGAGCACTTGAGAAGAAAGTGTATTCTTCTGCTTTTGGATGGAACGTCCTAAAGATATCGATGAGGTCCATCTTTTCTAGTGTGGCATTTAAGGCTTGTGTTTCTTTATTAATTTTCTGTTTAGATGATCTATCCATTGGTGTGAGAGGAGTGTTAAAGTCTCCTACTATTATTGTGTTATTATTGATTTCTTCTTTTAAGTCTGAAAGTATCTGTCTTATGTATTGAGGTGCCCCTGTGTTGGGTGCATAGATGTTCATGACTGTTATGTCTTCCTCTTGGATGGATCCTTTAATCATGATGTAATGACCTGCCTTGTCTCTTAGAATCTTCTTTACTTTAAAATCTATTTTGTCTGATATGAGGATTGCCACTCCAGCTTTCTTTTGATTTCCATTTGCATGGAATATCTTATTCCAGCCTTTCACTTTCAGTCTATGAATGTCTCTAGGTCTGAAGTGGGTCTCTTGTAAACAGCATATATATGGGTCATGTTTCTTGATCCATTCAGCCAACCTGTGTCGTTTGGTTGGAGCATTTAATCCATTTACATTCAAAGTAATTATTGATACGAATGTTCCTATTGTCATCTTCTTAGAAGTCTGGGGTTTGGTTTGTAGGACTTCTTCTATTCTTGTATTTATTGGCTATATCAGGCCCTTTAACACTTGTTGTAGGGCTGGTTTTGTGGTACAGAATTCTTTTAGTTTTTTCTGTCTGAGAAGCTTTTGACTTCTCCATCGATTCTTAATGAGATTCTTGCTGGGTAGAGAATTCGTGGTTGCAGATTATTCTCTTTTAGCCGTTTAAATGTGTCCTGCCATTCTCTTCTGGCCTGCAGGGTTTCTGTTGAGAGATCCGCAGTTAGACGTATGGGGTTTCCTTTATATGTTATTTGTTGTTTGCTTCTAGCTGCTTTTAGTAATCTGTCTTTATATTTAGTCTGTGTTAGTTTGATTAGAATGTGCCTTGGTGTGTTTCTTCTAGGGTTTATCCTGTATGGAACTCTTTGTGCTTCTTGGACATGGCTGACTATTTCCTTTCCCATGCTGGGGAAGTTTTCTACAATAACCTCTTCAAGAATTTTTTCGTAACCTTTCTTCCCTTCTTCTTCTTCTGGGACTCCTATAATTCTAATGTTGGTGCGTTTGATATTGTCCCATAGGTCCCTGAGGCTTTCCTCAGTTCTTTTCATTCTTTCGGCTTTGTTCTGTTCCTCACCAGTTATTTCCACCAGTCTATCTTCCAGCACGCTTATCCGTTCTTCAGCCTCAGATAGTCTACTGTTGAGGCCTTCTATCGTATTTTTGAGTTCAGCAATTGAGTTGGTGGTCTCTATTTGCTTATTTTTCATTTCCTGCATGTCTTTTCTCAATGCACTAATTTCCTCTAATATTCTGTTTTCGGTGTTTTGCATCCTCATTAGAATAGTTTTTCTGAATTCTCTTTCAGATAATTTGTCTATCTCCTCCTCTGTCATTTGAGGCTGTGATTCTCTAGCTTGGTCCTTCATTTGTGCAGTGTTTCTCTGTCGTTTCATCTCTAGTGTTGTATGTTCTTTGATAGTGTGGGGTCTTGGAATCAGGGCTTCTAGTTCGAGGATCCTTGGTTTGATGATTGGTCAGGAGATGTAGGCTCTATGCCTGGTTTGCTATAGTGTTCCGTGATATTAGTTCAAATACTAGGAACTGAGGGGCAAGAGGTGTGTCCCTAATGGGTGACAGTCATAAAAGCATGCAGATGTTTTCTAACCTAGTCATAAGATATATATACATACACAGCAATAACCACATCTAACCAGTTTTACAGTGATAAAGCATAGGAAATTTTCCTGGCAAACGACACAATCAAAGATAGTACTTGCCCATTAAGCTCTGAGTTAATTAGAATAGTGCCTGGAAAAATAGATCTTGGGTAGGGTTCTAGCTTGGACTATTTCGTCATTGAAAGCAATTTTTAACTAAGACATGTGTTGGGAGTGAGAAGGTGGAAAATGTATGGGTAATGAGAAGGAATAGATTCAACTTGGAAGGATTTTATAGGGTTATGTAGCCAAGATTAGTGTGTTGTTTTGTTTAGTGCAGCTGGGAGAGAATAGTGGAGACAGGAGGTCGGAAATATTTATCTAGGGGGTAGTGGTATATAGGAGAAAGTTTTAGATTTAGAACATAGAGGGAGGAAGGAGTGGGAAAGAGGAAAGAAAATTGGAAGTTCAAGAATTAAAATTAAAAAAAAATTGATAATAAAAAAATTAATAATTAAAAATCAAAAAAATTAAAAATTACAAAAAAAAAAAACGAGGAGAAACTTAATAAGAAGAGATCAAAGAGAGAGAGAGAGAGAGAAAAACAAAAAACAAAAAACAAACCCAAACCTGACCAATTAAACGAATAAGCAGAACCGTCCACAACAGATAAACAAAAAAGCTAAATACTGTCCCTGGTTTTTATCCTCTCATCTGTCTGGAAGCCAGTCTGCTCTCGATGGTGTTGTCTTGATGATGCAGCCTTTTCCTTATGGCACCGGTCTGCAAGCTCAGATGCTGGCGGGGACGGCGGGCTGATCGCTGTCCGTTGGGCGGGGTACCGCGGTGCGCTCGCTGTCCCGGGTTGGGCGGGAGCGCGGGCTGATCCCAGTGTGTCGGGCGCGGGGTGCGGCAAGCGCCGTCCCGGGTTGGGCGGGGGCGCGGGCTGATCCCAGTCCGTCGGGCGGGGGACAGTGGTGCGCGCGCAATCCCGTGTTGGGCGTGATACCTGCCCTACTCCCGGCTTCCGCCGCTGCGGGTGTAGCTATGGGGGTGCAGCTATGGGGGTGCAGGGGTTCTTCCGCCACTGGCGCGCGCACTGCCGGTTGCGCCTCCAAGTCCCAAAGGTAGGCACAAGTCTCCCCTGGCTCGAGCCCGGTCCCTGATCAGCAATCTGCGGGCGACTTCCCCTTCAGCCAGTCCCCCACTAGGAGTGTTTGAACTCACCCGGTGCCAGGCGGAAAGTCACAATTTTCGCCCGGCGGCCAAGCGCTGCATTCCTCACGCTGGGCGCTCTCCCGTCTCGTTCAGTCCGGCCTGAGATCGCCAGGCAGCAAGCATGTTCTGCTCGGCCCTGCTGTATCCTATCTTCACAGTGTCTTAATTTCTGCCGGCGATCCGGGCGGATTCTTGGTGTTTTCACACTTAGCGCTGCCCATTCTCCCCCGAGGCTCTGCTTAGGCCCCCTTTTAGGGCACTTGCTGGCGCGCTCTCCGTCGGTGCGGTCCGGTGTGGGGATAGGACAGAGGATTCTTAGAACCCTAGCTCCGGGAAATTTCTGGCTATTCACTCTTGTATTCTCGCGGACCTGTGGAATTCTTCTGTTGTCTAGCGGCTGGTTTGTTGGTGGTGGTTCTTTTCTTGATTAGTTCTGGTGATTCTGTTGGGGAGCTGGTGAAATCTTCCCCTCATTCCTCCGCCATCTTGGCTCCCTCCAAATGCAATATTTAAGATGTGATGTGAACTGTACTTTTTCTATACGGGATTTGTTCCCACTTCCCATCCTATTCTCTAGGTTATTATAATTATCATCTGTAACTATAACTACATCAGGCAGTAGCATAACCCAGATGTGGATACACTAGAATTGATAATAGGGGAAAGGGACTATACTCCAAAGGATTAAATAAATGCTGGCCATGTATACTAGATGGAAAATCATCAATTTACAAAGAAAGGCAGAAAAGGTGGGTAAAAAGAAATGAGGGAAATTCAACACAGCCAGAAGACAATTAACAATATAAGCATTAGTAAATCCATATCTATACTAATTACTTTAATGTAAATAAATTGGATTTTCCAATCAAAATGCAGAGTGGTTAAATTAAAACAAGCAAACAAAGAAACAAACATATAAGACCTAACTACATACTGCCTAAAAGAAACACATATCAACTTTAAGAACACACATAGGCTCAAAGCTAAGACAGGGAAACAGATAATCTATGCAAATAGAAACCAAAAGAAAGTAGTAATAGTTAAAATTACATCAGACAAGAGTCTTTAAACCAAAAACTATAGCAAGAGATTAAGAAGCTTTCATACAATGATAAAATATTCAATTCATGAAGAAGATAAGACAATCATAAATATAAATCTATGTGACACTGATGTACTCAATTATCTTAGGAAAATACTAACAGACCTGAATAGATAAATAGACAATGATACGATAATAGTAGAGGACTTCAAGAGTGCACTTTCAAAACTGATAGACCATCTAGACAGTAAGTCAATAAGGAAATGATGAAACTGAACAATATTGTAGACCATACACATCTAGCAAGTATAAATAGACTATTCCATCCAGCAGCAGCAGAACACATTCTATTCAAGCCCACATGGATGGAACATTCTCTAAGATAGGTCATATAATAGATCACAGAAAAATTTAATAAATTCAAGAAGACTGAAATCATACCAAATACCTTTTTTGATGACAATGGTATAAAACTAAATATTCATAATAGGAGAATAGCTGAAAAAGTCTTCAATATGTGACAGTTAAATAAAGCACTCATGACAATCAATGTCAGAGAAGATATTGAAAGATAAATCAAAAATATATAGAAACAAATGAAAATGTAAATGCAAAATACCAAATCCTATGAGATGCATCATAAGCCGTTCAAAGTGGGAAATTTACTGCAGTTAAGTGTTTTAATTAAGAAAAAAGAAAGATTTCAGACAAACTAACAATATAGCTCATCGATCTAGACAAAAAGCAAATCAATCCCAAGTTCACCAAAAAAAAAGGAAAGAAATGACAAACATAAGAGCAGAAATAAATAGAGATCAAAAACAATGTAAGAGATCAACAAATTAAAGAGTCAGTTTTTTGAGAACATGATTAAAATCGGCAAATCTTTAGCAAGACTAAAACAAAAAAGCCAGAGATTTCAAATAATTAAAATTAGAAATCTAAGAAGACACCACAGAAGTACAGGGAAACAGATAATCTATGCAAATAGAAACCAAAAGAAAGTAGTAATAGTTAAAATTACATCAGACAAGAGTCTTTAAACCAAAAACTATAGCAAGAGATTAAGAAGCTTTCATACAATGATAAAATATTCAATTCATGAAGAAGATAAGACAATCATAAATATAAATCTATGTGACACTGATGTACTCAATTATCTTAGGAAAATACTAACAGACCTGAATAGATAAATAGACAATGATACGATAATAGTAGAGGACTTCAAGAGTGCACTTTCAAAACTGATAGACCATCTAGACAGTAAGTCAATAAGGAAATGATGAAACTGAACAATATTGTAGACCATACACATCTAGCAAGTATAAATAGACTATTCCATCCAGCAGCAGCAGAACACATTCTATTCAAGCCCACATGGATGGAACATTCTCTAAGATAGGTCATATAATAGATCACAGAAAAATTTAATAAATTCAAGAAGACTGAAATCATACCAAATACCTTTTTTGATGACAATGGTATAAAACTAAATATTCATAATAGGAGAATAGCTGAAAAAGTCTTCAATATGTGACAGTTAAATAAAGCACTCATGACAATGTCAGAGAAGATATTGAAAGATAAATCAAAAATATATAGAAACAAATGAAAATGTAAATGCAAAATACCAAATCCTATGAGATGCATCATAAGCCGTTCAAAGTGGGAAATTTACTGCAGTTAAGTGTTTTAATTAAGAAAAAAGAAAGATTTCAGACAAACTAACAATATAGCTCATCGATCTAGACAAAAAGCAAATCAATCCCAAGTTCACCAAAAAAAAAGGAAAGAAATGACAAACATAAGAGCAGAAATAAATAGAGATCAAAAACAATGTAAGAGATCAACAAATTAAAGAGTCAGTTTTTTGAGAACATGATTAAAATCGGCAAATCTTTAGCAAGACTAAAACAAAAAAGCCAGAGATTTCAAATAATTAAAATTAGAAATCTAAGAAGACACCACAGAAGTACAGTGAAATTGCTATGGATAACTATAATCCAACAAATTGGATAACCTAGAATAAATGGTTACATTGCTAAAAACATAAAACTTATAAAAACTGAATCAAGAAGAATGAAAATTTTTATATAACAGTAAAAGACACTGGACAGCCAAAGGATAGTATAGTATTAGCAAAAAATAGCCATTCGTGTCTATTTCCTCAACAGAAGAAAAAAGATTTCAGAACTGAACTTGCACATATATAGTCATTAAAAAAAAAAAAAACTGACAAAAATTCAAAGTATTAAATGGGAAAATGATAATTTCTTCAGAAAATTGTACTGAAAGAAAACTGGATGATAAGTGCGGTATAATGAAGTTAGATCTTTATATCATACCACTAACAAAAATTAACTTGAAATAAATTAAAAGACTTAAACATAAGAAATGAAAATATAAAACTCCTATTGGAAATCAAAGCAAAAGCATCTTGGCATTGGTCTTAGCAGCAGATTATTTGTATATAATAGTGGAAATGCAACATTGAAAGCAATTAACGAAGCATAAGGTGACCCACAGAGTGGAAGTTAACATTTGCAAATCCCATATCTGATAAAGGGTTCATATTTGAAATGTTAAAGGAACTCATACATTTCAATAGCAAAGAAGCAAATAATGATTATTTTTAAATAGACAGAGAAATGAAATAGATATTTGCCCAAAGAAGGTATACAAATGGATGATAGTTACATGAAGAGTTACTCAGCATCACTAATTAATGGGGAAAAGGCACTAAAAAACACTAGATACTACTTTACATCAGTTAGAATGGCTACCATAGGGAACACAAAGCAAAACAATAGAGAAGTGTTACCAAGGATGAGGTGAAAAGGAATCCTCTGTGCACTGTTGGTGGGAATGTGAAATTGGTACAATCCCTATGGGAAAATAGCATAGCAGCCCCTTGAAGGGAAAAAACTGTAGAACTGCCATATGATACAACAGTCCTACTTCTACTTCTGTGTATTTATTTGAAGGAAATAAAATCTATCTCAAAGATACTGCACTCCCTTGTTCACTGCAACATTAATATGAAGACAACCTAAGTGTCCATCTACACATGAAGAAAGAAAATACGGAATATATAACCAATAGACATAATGGAACATTTTTCACCAAATGAAAAAAAAAATCTGCCATTTGTGACAACATGGACAGACCTAGAGCATGTGACAGTCAGTGAAATAAGTCAGACAGAGGACAAATACTGTAAGTACATGTATCAGGAATTAAAAATATAGATTCAGAAAGTAGAATTGAGGGTTGCCATAGGTTGGAAGGTAAGAGAAATAAGATGTTGGTCAAAGGATATATATACTCTTAGACAGTTATTAGACAGATAAGTTCTGGGTTCTAAAATACCTCATGGAGATTTTAATTTATAATCATATATTGCATACTTGCAAATATCTAAGAGGAGATCTTAAATGTTATCACTACAAAAAACAGTAAATATATAATGGTAATATTAGCTAATTCTTCTCTGGTAATCATTTTACAATATCAAACCCATATGTTGTACATCATAAAATTTTACTATAAAACATGAATTATATATCAATAAAGTTGGGCAAATAACAGTGCTACTTTGCTATATTAAAGATACAAATGTCACTTTATGACTAGAAACAATTAAATCATAGCAACATCCCTCCAAATATCATAAATGAGATTTGGTAAGATTTGTAAAAAAAAAAAAGTTTTTGTGCTTTACCTTACTGATGGCACTACAACATTTGGAGTCCACACGAGTACCTAACATTTTATTGCCTTCACTCTGTTTTGGTTGTTGCTAATAACTCATTTCAATTTACACACAGTTCTATATCCCTATACACTTTAAATCCTAGGAGGAATAAATGATAACACACATAGTGAACATATATACAGAAGCATAGAGAATTCTGAACCAAATTGACCATATGTACATCTAATAACCTCTTTAAGTGAATGTTCACATCATGTTCTTAAAAAAAAATCAAAAATTTAAGGACCAGATGATGTCTGAGGCTATGGTTCAAACAGGAAGACAAAAAAACAATATGCATAGCAGCCCCTTGAAGAAAACTGTAACTGCCATATGATACAACAGTCCTACTTCTACTTCTGTGTATTTATTTGAAGGAAATAAAATCTATCTCAAAGATACTGCACTCCCTTGTTCACTGCAACATTAATATGAAGACAACCTAAGTGTCCATCTACACATGAAGAAAGAAAATACGGAATATATAACCAATAGACATAATGGAACATTTTTCACCAAATGAAAAAAAAAATCTGCCATTTGTGACAACATGGACAGACCTAGAGCATGTGACAGTCAGTGAAATAAGTCAGACAGAGGACAAATACTGTAAGTACATGTATCAGGAATTAAAAATATAGATTCAGAAAGTAGAATTGAGGGTTGCCATAGGTTGGAAGGTAAGAGAAATAAGATGTTGGTCAAAGGATATATATACTCTTAGACAGTTATTAGACAGATAAGTTCTGGGTTCTAAAATACCTCATGGAGATTTTAATTTATAATCATATATTGCATACTTGCAAATATCTAAGAGGAGATCTTAAATGTTATCACTACAAAAAACAGTAAATATATAATGGTAATATTAGCTAATTCTTCTCTGGTAATCATTTTACAATATCAAACCCATATGTTGTACATCATAAAATTTTACTATAAAACATGAATTATATATCAATAAAGTTGGGCAAATAACAGTGCTACTTTGCTATATTAAAGATACAAATGTCACTTTATGACTAGAAACAATTAAATCATAGCAACATCCCTCCAAATATCATAAATGAGATTTGGTAAGATTTGTAAAAAAAAAAAAGTTTTTGTGCTTTACCTTACTGATGGCACTACAACATTTGGAGTCCACACCGAGTACCTAACATTTTATTGCCTTCACTCTGTTTTGGTTGTTGCTAATAACTCATTTCAATTTACACACAGTTCTATATCCCTATACACTTTAAATCCTAGGAGGAATAAATGATAACACACATAGTGAACATATATACAGAAGCATAGAGAATTCTGAACCAAATTGACCATATGTACATCTAATAACCTCTTTAAGTGAATGTTCACATCATGTTCTTAAAAAAAAATCAAAAATTTAAGGACCAGATGATGTCTGAGGCTATGGTTCAAACAGGAAGACAAAAATAGTAATTGGTCCAGATGTCAGCTGAAAAGTTTATTGTTTCTTCTGCTAGAACATAAACAACTACATGGGGAAAGTAAAAACCTTTTCTCTTCAGTCTTATTTTAGTAGAGCTTTGCAGAAATGATTTATACTTACACTGTACCTATGCTAAAGTAGCCTACTGGGCATCTCTATTATTAACTGATTATTGTAACCCAAAACTGAGTAAGCTAAGGATTTCCTATGGGCATTATAAAATGACTGTTCAAGAATTAAAGCCTATGATACTGCTTATGATTTTGATGTTGCAATATTATTACATAAAATGATGGGAGATACAAATGTATTTATAATATATATTGGAAGATGAATCTGTTTTGGTGTATGGTTTATTTTCTTTATTAAAAGAAAATATTATATCAATTTATTATATCAATTTATTATATCAATTAAAATAATGCTCTGTGTCTGCTTTGTTGCACTTGAGGACTCCAAAGATGTTTTGATAGTCTATTGTGCCTATCTGCTGTCCTTGATCTTCTGACATTCCTATGCTGTATATTTATTTATATGTTTCTGCTTTGTTGTTCAAAAATTACTTTCATGCATTATGGTTCTGCTTCATGACACACGAGTGGCCTTGGACAAGCATGGGTGAACCACTGTATTGGCACCATCATAAAGATAAGTGTTTTCTACACTCAAGGTGAGAGACCCTATCAAAACAATTACCTGACTGTGTTCTTAAACAGAGAAAGAAATATGATGATGGAATCTGAGCAGTAGCTGTCATGTTAATCCATGCCAGTCTTCCTATGGGAGAAAGAGTGACAAGGTGTTCATACGGCTTTTCTTTGTCAGTTTCTACATTCACATTTCAACTGTATCACTTACGAGATATGTTATTCTACAAATTACTATCCTTGCATCTTAGATTTTCAATAGCAATACTCTACAACTCCTTTCAGATCATCCTATCTGATAAAAAATAAGTAATTAAGTAAATTTTTAAAGAAAGAGAAATTTGGATCAAAAAAAAAAAAAAAAAGAAAACAAAACCAATATCTGATTTCCCTGTGTGAATACTAGGACAGTTTTTCACTGATTGGTAAAATTCCACAAGAGATGAGTAGAGACTATTCAAGTCTATAAAATGTACCGCATTTTTGTGTCCCTGAATTATCACGTGCAATGGCCCTTACACTTAGCCACTCTGAGTCTCCTTGTATCAGCACTGATCCACACCCCATATGTTTCTCCTACTGGCACTTGATTACTTAACATTGTATTTTATACAGATGTTTGGAGTTGTGCAATATAAAACCCCTCAGTCACCAAACGTTCAAGTGGACCTACATGTGCAAATTACCCCGTTTACTTAAACACAGAAGGGCTTATCCATTAACTGAAAGTTTGTAACTTCATTCATTTTTCTATGAAAATATTTTTCATTTCTTTGTATTTCTATTTCTGATTTCAATTTTTGTTTTGATGTGTCTTATTTCCTTCCTTCTATTTATTCTGGACATAGCCTGATTTATTTTTGTAGTTCATTTAACATATTTACCATTGTTTATCTATTTTCTTTAACAGTCACAGATAAATTTCCTTATTAATACTACTTTAGGTACACTTAGCAAGTTTTGATATATTGTGTGTTTTTTTTTTTTTTACTCATCTCAAGGTATTTCCTCATATCCGTTGTGATTTCCTCTTTGACCCATTGTTTTTTAATTGCTGTATTTAATGTCCATATGATCATAAATTTCCCTTCTGTTATTTTCTAACTTCCTTACACTATAGTCTAATAATAACTATTATATGATTTTGATCTTCTTTTACTTATAATTCATTTTAAGATCTAACATACAGTCTATCTTGAAGAAAGTTCCATGTACATTTGAAAAGTGTACCCTGTGTACTGTGTGGAATGTTCTATATTGTCTGTTAGGTCTAATAGTGTTATTGGGTTGTGTTGCTCAGTACTTCTAGCTTGCTTTTGACCTGCCTTTTCTTTCTATTTGTTATCAAAAGTAGTCTATCAAATTCTCCCCAGTTTTATATTTCTATCCTTTATTCTGTAATTTTGATTCATATGTTTTGGTATGCTGATATTGCCTGCATTTACATAGTTTATAAATGGTATATCCTCTTGACTGATACTGATGTCATTTTAAAATGTCCTCTTGGCATCCAGTATCAACTTTATCTTAAAATCTCTTTTGTATAGCATTAGTATTGTCAGTAAGCTCTTTTTGTAAACTACTATTTGCATCCTAAAGGAAATCAGCACTGAATATTTACTGGAAGGACTGATGCTCCAATACATTGGCCACTTGATTGGAAGAGTTGACCCACTGGAAAAGACCCTGATGCTGGGAAAGATTGAGGGTAAGAGGAGGAGGGCACAAGAGAGGATGAGATGGTTGGATGGCAACACCGACTCAATGGCCAGGGTCTGAGTGAAGTCCAGGAGCAGAAAGACAGGGCAGCCTGGTGTGCTATAGTCCAGGAGGTCACAAAGAGTTGCACATGACTTGGAGATTGAATGAAAAACAACAATTTGCGTCCTATATGATTGTCTAGCCATTTATTTTCAATCAGGCTTAGCAGTTTTCTGCCTTATTTCTTGATCCCTTCTGCTTATTTTGACCTCTCTTCCTCCTCTGAGATTCTACTCTGCTTATGTTTGCATGTCACCTATTGTCCCATGGATCTCTGAAGCTTTGTCTGTCTTTCTCCACTGTTTTTCTTTCAGTTTATAAGACTGGATATTATCTTCAAGGTCATCCCTTCTTTTCTAGGCGAAATCTGTTATTGAGTCCCCAGTAAATTTTTAGTTTTAGTTTCTATACTTTCCAAAATGATAATTTCCACTTGGCTCTATTTTATGATTTCTTTATCTCTATTCATTGAAATAATCCTCATATTTTCCATTTGTTCCACAGAAGTTTATTTACATTAGCTCTTTGCACATATTTAAAATAACCAACTTCAGTTTTTATTTAGTAAATCTAATATTTGGGCTTTCTCCAGGACAGTTTCTATTGATCCTTGTTACCATGTATGGAATGTAACTCTGTATTTCTTTACCTATTTAAATATGATATTTGTTCAATTTTTGAAAAATTGAAATTTTAAACAACTCTGGAACAATGATTCTCCCCATTCTCCAGGATTTGTTGTTATTGCTAGTTACTTATTTGGGTGCTTTCTTGAATTAATTGGGCTTCCCTGGTGGCTCAGATGGTAAAGAATCTACCTGCAGTTTAGGAGACCTGGGTTTGGTCCCTGGGTCAGGAAGCTCCCTTGAGAAAGGAATGCCAGCTCACTCCAATATTCCTGACTTGAAATTGGACAGAGGAGTCTGGTGAACTACAATCCACGGGGTACAAAAAGTCAGACATGACTGAACAAAAAGTGCTAGTTAACACTTTCACTTTCTGAATTAATTGTGTCGTCTGTTTTTGTCATATATAGTAACTGAGGCCTCAGCTTACTTTGTTTAATGGTCAGATAATGACTGGTGAAAAATTACCTTAGATGCCTCAAAGATGTAATTCTTCTGGCATTTGCCAAGGGGCTCTGTGTCCATTTTAAGGTGTGTCTTCAATTCTCAGTGCCTGAGGCAGTTTATGGCTCTGGCTAGATTTTCACTCTTTTTTTGTGTGAATACTTAAGATCGGCCAGAAAAGAGAGCTAAGGGTATCCTAATTTCTTTCCTCAGCAAACACATACCTCTGGACATGCACATTCTTACACCTGCATGGGACTTTCTTAATTCCTAGGACTATGTTGAAACTTTTCCAGCTCTCCTTTGGTTATCTTCTACCATAGTTTTTTTTGTTTTGTTTTTTTTTTCTTTCATTTTAAATAATCATTAGCCTTACATCTTCCTCATCTGTTGTCCCTGTCTCTAGCAGCTGCCTTGATAACTAGTTACTACAGATTGTTTTGGGGAAAGAAAAAAAAAAAAAAGGCTAAAGGCTATTGTTAGCTTTGCAATATCTCTCAGTAGGGTCAAATGTTAAAAAAGAAAAAAGAAAAAAACCTGCTGAGTGGGAATTTACAAGGAACTGTTATACAAGTCGAATCCTGACCACTCTCTAGATAGAGGGATTTGGAGGAGTTTTAATTCAGCTGTGTTCCCTCAGTGGCTTCTCAGCTGCTTGTTTTCATAACCATTCCAGGTTATTGGTTTTCAAACTTATCTCAGAGCTGAGGAGATAAGAATTGGAATACAAATATTTATAATTCCACTATTAGGAAAGCTACAAAGTTCACTATTTATACGTAGACTTAGGCATTTTTTCAAGAAGTTCTCCCAGAATCATTGCACATTTGGCATAACTTTCCAAGTACTGAAAAAGTTGATTATGATCATTTCTACCAATACTTCCACTACTTTTTGTAAAAAATAGAGAAGTCTGGAGATCCTTACCTCACCATTCCAAGTAATACATCTCTTTTATATCTTTGAATATCTTTATTTGCAGCTTCATTTTCTTTGGAACATCAGTTTTGAATTTATTTGACATTTGTCTTTTTCTATACTAATTATCTATCCCTAATTACTGTAGAAGTTGCTACTCTCCCATTTAAAGTCTTATAATTTCTTCTGTCCTTTCCACAATATCCCTGATACCTTTAAGCTCCAAGGTACTTTATTGCACTGAAGCTATCACTTAAGCGCTTCTTCACATTTCAATTTTTATATAAATATTTATATTTTCACCTTTACTTCTTTGAAGCTCTGTTTTCTCAGAATCTCATTCTTGAGGCCATGTAACTCTTCTTTGAAATACAATTAAGCCTGTCATTTCTTTGAAAATTTAGAGATGCTTTTCTCTGAAATCCGCTTTTATTTCACTGAAACTCATAATGAAAAAAATGTGTTTCATCTTCCATCGGCAAGTGTTTATTTGTGTCTTTTTTTCTTTGATATCATCACATAAGTTTCTTGAAGGTTCTTTTGTCAATATAACTCATTTTTTTGAATGAGGACAGTTTTCCTCAAAACTATGAGGAGGAGGAGTGGGAGGACAAATTACAGTTTCAATTCACATTTCTGTATCCAACAACTTCTTGCCAAATAGTATTTCCTTTGCTGTAAGGGCACATCTTCACTCATTTTTGACTATTCAGTTATTTACTGTGACTCAGGAAAAGCTTCTTGTACCCATAAGTACTTGATATTGTCCTACGGCCAATGCTGCCGTCTCTTTCCTTTACTCATTTTGGGAAAGGCTGGAACCTATCCGCCACACAACTCTTTCAGCTTGCGGTGTGGCTCTACTTCTGTGACTGCATTTTCTGATTCTTGGTAGACAGCTGCTTGTTTTCATAACCATTCCAGGTTATTGGTTTTCAAACTTATCTCAGAGCTGAGGAGATAAGAATTGGAATACAAATATTTATAATTCCACTATTAGGAAAGCTACAAAGTTCACTATTTATACGTAGACTTAGGCATTTTTTCAAGAAGTTCTCCCAGAATCATTGCACATTTGGCGTAACTTTCCAAGTACTGAAAAGTTGATTATGATCATTTCTACCAATACTTCCACTACTTTTTGTAAAAAATAGAGAAGTCTGGAGATCCTTACCTCACCATTCCAAGTAATACATCTCTTTTATATCTTTGAATATCTTTATTTGCAGCTTCATTTTCTTTGGAACATCAGTTTTGAATTTATTTGACATTTGTCTTTTTCTATACTAATTATCTATCCCTAATTACTGTAGAAGTTGCTACTCTCCCATTTAAAGTCTTATAATTTCTTCTGTCCTTTCCACAATATCCCTGATACCTTTAAGCTCCAAGGTACTTTATTGCACTGAAGCTATCACTTAAGCGCTTCTTCACATTTCAATTTTTATATAAATATTTATATTTTCACCTTTACTTCTTTGAAGCTCTGTTTTCTCAGAATCTCATTCTTGAGGCCATGTAACTCTTCTTTGAAATACAATTAAGCCTGTCATTTCTTTGAAAATTTAGAGATGCTTTTCTCTGAAATCCGCTTTTATTTCACTGAAACTCATAATGAAAAAAATGTGTTTCATCTTCCATCGGCAAGTGTTTATTTGTGTCTTTTTTTCTTTGATATCATCACATAAGTTTCTTGAAGGTTCTTTTGTCAATATAACTCATTTTTTTGAATGAGGACAGTTTTCCTCAAAACTATGAGGAGGAGGAGTGGGAGGACAAATTACAGTTTCAATTCACATTTCTGTATCCAACAACTTCTTGCCAAATAGTATTTCCTTTGCTGTAAGGGCACATCTTCACTCATTTTTGACTATTCAGTTATTTACTGTGACTCAGGAAAAGCTTCTTGTACCCATAAGTACTTGATATTGTCCTACGGCCAATGCTGCCGTCTCTTTCCTTTACTCATTTTGGGAAAGGCTGGAACCTATCCGCCACACAACTCTTTCAGCTTGCACGGTGTGGCTCTACTTCTGTGACTGCATTTTCTGATTCTTGTAGAATGATAGGTTTTTGACACCTTCAAACTTCCAATTCTATGTTCATAGCTCCTTCCATAGCTCTGAAGCTCTAATTTCCGTATTATATAACTTATTTCATAATTCAAAGTAGAATCTCCTACCATGATAAAATACTTATATACTAGTTATCCTTGTTTTGTACAAGACCTCACAAAGCAAGTAAATACTACTTCTATACTGAATGTGATGTGGATGTTTTGTAGATGTAATTTAAAAAGTACACAATGCTTCCATGTCTACTGTGCCTGTTTTCTAGGGTGGAGGGATGGCTACATGGCATGCCTAGCAGCATATCATTTCTGTGATCAGTGATCAAACCTGGGCCTCAACAGTGAAAGTGCCATGTCCTAACCATTAGATGGACAAGGAATTCATCAGACCTATGTGTCTTTTACAAATACTTTCTCCGAGTATATGGATATGGCTTATAATTCTCCATATATTATCTGTCACTGGGCAGATATTTTTTTTAATTTTAAGGATATATAGCTTATCCACTGTTTCTTTCAAGATCTTAAGCCATGTGGGTCATCTAGGTTTTCTCCTATATTGTCTTCTAGGAGTTGTGTAGCTTTGTGCTTTACTCTTAGGTCACGATCCATTTTTAGAGTTTTTATTTTAAGGGTGTAAGGTCTGTGTTTTTTTTGTATGTGGATATCTAGTTTTGTTTTGTTTGACATATCTTTCTGCTATCAACCTACATTTTTTCCCTTACATTTTATTTAGCCTCAATCTTATCATGAGCACTAAGATAATCAATCCAAAATTGAACTGTAATCCTTGTAAATGCTTATCTACTAGTTGTTCACACTATTTCAAAATTACAACTGTAAATGGTTCATTAAAATTGTATAAAATTTATATTTAGGAAAAGTTCTTGAATTTTTGTCTTATATGAGGGATTACTAAAGTATTGCCCACCAAATTCTGGCCAAGAAAATTGTTTCAAGTCAAAGAAGAATAACTGCTGTCAAGGTCCAGCTCTTGTTTTTACAGTACAGGTATCTAGGAGACAGTTATTAACTAAATACTTAGCTATTCTTTAGTGTGAAAGTATATTCTGAAAAAAGATATTGAAATACCTCTATGTGCACAGATGTAAAAACTATAAATCAACATGTCCTGTAGAAGCAGTCCTCCAAGTAAGTGGGATTTATCTTAGAAAATAAACATGTTTCTCTAGTGGATTACTGCTATCAAATTGTGTTATTAAAACTGGTCCTTGAAACAAAACTATTCATTGAATTATGATCTTGGTTACTGACTAAAAGCTGGAGAGGATGTGTACAAGCCCTCTAGAAAATGGTAAAACTGCCTTATTCCCTATTGTTTTCCCTTAGAGTGGTTAGTTATTTAAAGGTAAAGGGAAAACAAGTGTGGCTTTCTATAGCTGAAATAAAAGCTGAAGCAAGTGTCGGGTCTGAGAATAAGGAGAGAAAGATGTTAAAAGTGCCATGTCCTAACCATTAGATGGACAAGGAATTCATCAGACCTATGTGTCTTTTACAAATACTTTCTCCGAGTATATGGATATGGCTTATAATTCTCCATATATTATCTGTCACTGGGCAGATATTTTTTTTAATTTTAAGGATATATAGCTTATCCACTGTTTCTTTCAAGATCTTAAGCCATGTGGGTCATCTAGGTTTTCTCCTATATTGTCTTCTAGGAGTTGTGTAGCTTTGTGCTTTACTCTTAGGTCACGATCCATTTTTAGAGTTTTTATTTTAAGGGTGTAAGGTCTGTGTTTTTTTTGTATGTGGATATCTAGTTTTGTTTTGTTTGACATATCTTTCTGCTATCAACCTACATTTTTTCCCTTACATTTTATTTAGCCTCAATCTTATCATGAGCACTAAGATAATCAATCCAAAATTGAACTGTAATCCTTGTAAATGCTTATCTACTAGTTGTTCACACTATTTCAAAATTACAACTGTAAATGGTTCATTAAAATTGTATAAAATTTATATTTAGGAAAAGTTCTTGAATTTTTGTCTTATATGAGGGATTACTAAAGTATTGCCCACCAAATTCTGGCCAAGAAAATTGTTTCAAGTCAAAGAAGAATAACTGCTGTCAAGGTCCAGCTCTTGTTTTACAGTACAGGTATCTAGGAGACAGTTATTAACTAAATACTTAGCTATTCTTTAGTGTGAAAGTATATTCTGAAAAAAGATATTGAAATACCTCTATGTGCACAGATGTAAAAACTATAAATCAACATGTCCTGTAGAAGCAGTCCTCCAAGTAAGTGGGATTTATCTTAGAAAATAAACATGTTTCTCTAGTGGATTACTGCTATCAAATTGTGTTATTAAAACTGGTCCTTGAAACAAAACTATTCATTGAATTATGATCTTGGTTACTGACTAAAAGCTGGAGAGGATGTGTACAAGCCCTCTAGAAAATGGTAAAACTGCCTTATTCCCTATTGTTTTCCCTTAGAGTGGTTAGTTATTTAAAGGTAAAGGGAAAACAAGTGTGGCTTTCTATAGGGCTAGTGGCAACACAGTGAAGCATCTAGAGAACCTTAGAAGCAAAGTGTCAGGAGAGACTCTGAGAATAAGGAGAGAAAAATGAATGATTAAAAATGAGCTGTTAAGGGCTTCCCTGGTGGTCTAATGGGTAAGGACACCGCCTTGCAGTGCAAGCGGCTCCGGTTTGATCTCTGGCCTGGGAAGATCCCATGTGCCGCGGAGCAGCTGGACGGATGTGTCTAATTACTGAGCCGGAGCTCTGGAGCGCATGCACCCAGAGCCAGTGCTCTGCGACAACAGATGCCACTGCGATGGAAGGCCCACATGGGCCAAAGAACAGAGATAGATGAAAAAATGCATAAATGAAAGACCAATTAAAGTGGCCCGCCCCCCTCCCTCCCCAACCTGCCCCCCCAAAAAAAACTGTTATAAAAAGAAAAAAAATGTGCTGTTACAATTAAAGTAAAACATAAAAGCTACTCATTTACCTTATTTTATTGGTTATGCTGTATAGCCGAGACAGTATTATCTCTAATCTCAATGCAATTATAAACTCACTATTCGCCACTTACAGAGAAAGTATAAAACAAAAATGTAATCCTCCATATCTATTTTGATTTAGAAAACTGAGCCCAGAAGTAAAGAGGCACATTCTACTGGCTACAAAATCCAGAGGGATAAGTCTAATATTTTATTGATTTGATATGGATAAGGTGATTTATTTTCTATTCAAAGACACCTTGGGTAGTTTTTATTCTGCTGAAACTGAACAGAGTAAATGAAAAGCTGAAGTGTCTCTACAAGTTTCTTTTTATTAGAACTGATAATACAAATGAATATTATTTGTGAGTGCAAGAGGATACATTATAAATACCAAATAATATTATTTCAGTGTATATTTGGTTATTCACAACTATAACATGATTATATTGCTTTTAGCAAAGATTGGGTAGGAAAACTTTTTTTAAGAGAAGACTGACTAATAAAGGTCCTTGAAACAAAACTATTCATTGAATTATGATCTTGGTTACTGACTAAAAGCTGGAGAGGATGTGTACAAGCCCTCTAGAAAATGGTAAAACTGCCTTATTCCCTATTGTTTTCCCTTAGAGTGGTTAGTTATTTAAAGGTAAAGGGAAAACAAGTGTGGCTTTCTATAGGGCTAGTGGCAACACAGTGAAGCATCTAGAGAACCTTAGAAGCAAAGTGTCAGGAGAGACTGAGAATAAGGAGAGAAAAATGAATGATTAAAAATGAGCTGTTAAGGGCTTCCCTGGTGGTCTAATGGGTAAGGACACTGCCTTGCAGTGCAAGGGGCGCTGGTTTGATCTCTGGCCTGGGAAGATCCCATGTGCCGCGGAGCAGCTGGACGGATGTGTCTAATTACTGAGCCGGAGCTCTGGAGCGCATGCACCCAGAGCCAGTGCTCTGCGACAACAGATGCCACTGCGATGGAAGGCCCACATGGGCCAAAGAACAGAGATAGATGAAAAAATGCATAAATGAAAGACCAATTAAAGTGGCCCGCCCCCCTCCCTCCCCAACCTGCCCCCCCCAAAAAAACTGTTATAAAAAGAAAAAAAATGAGCTGTTACAATTAAAGTAAAACATAAAAGCTACTCATTTACCTTATTTTATTGGTTATGCTGTATAGCCGAGACAGTATTATCTCTAATCTCAATGCAATTATAAACTCACTATTCGCCACTTACAGAGAAAGTATAAAACAAAAATGTAATCCTCCATATCTATTTTGATTTAGAAAACTGAGCCCAGAAGTAAAGAGGCACATTCTACTGGCTACAAAATCCAGAGGGATAAGTCTAATATTTTATTGATTTGATATGGATAAGGTGATTTATTTTCTATTCAAAGACACCTTGGGTAGTTTTTATTCTGCTGAAACTGAACAGAGTAAATGAAAAGCTGAAGTGTCTCTACAAGTTTCTTTTTATTAGAACTGATAATACAAATGAATATTATTTGTGAGTGCAAGAGGATACATTATAAATACCAAATAATAATATTTCAGTGTATATTTGGTTATTCACAACTATAACATGATTATATTGCTTTTAGCAAAGATTGGGTAGGAAAACTTTTTTTAAGAGAAGACTGACTAATACAATAGTCACTATAATTTTGAAGTGTTAGTGATGGATTTAGCATATTTTATATATTTATATTTGGGTTCAGCATGACAGAGACTGGCAGGCTACAGTCCATGGGATGGCAAACAACTGAGCATGCATGCATACACAGAAAATGTTTTTAAGCACATTTAAATATTTTACTATAATCATTAATACTGGAAACGTATAATTCACTGAGTCTATTGTGTTTTTATATTTTAGCAGATACATGAAATGTTGAGTTAGATTGTGTTCTATTTCCCATACCTTTTATTACTTAATTTTATTGACTGACAGCAGTAATATTGTGGGAAGTCTATTTACGAGACAAATTGCTTGCCATTAGCTAACGTGGAGAGATCAACTAAGATGAGAGAGTAAAAGCACACCTCACCTCATGAACAGATTAAAACACATCCACGTGTGGGAAAATCCTCACTGAACACTACCTGGAAACTGCCAGAAAGACTTTTATACAACTAAGGTTATAAGAAAGACAGATACAGAATTGGGTAGGAAGAGAAAAGAAGCCATGAGGTTAGGTTATGTGCCCCAAAGGAGGGAACTCAGAGAGGAAGGAAGATAGCAGCAGCATGCAGCAATTCATCCTGTGGCATGGTTTGATACACTGAATGTCCCTGATCTGGAGTCTTTCAAAGGGAAGACAAATCCACTTGATTGGGTGGATGGCCGCTGGGAATGAGAAGGAGGCTGTGGGAAGCATGGACACTCTCCTGAGGAGCACACACATGTTGACTGGCTCCTGAAGCAGTTTAGAGATGTGGGGTTGAGGACTGCTCCAAGAGCTTCTGGTTTGTCCATGATTCCCATCTCATGACCAAGCCTGAGGCAAGTAAATACTTCATCCGTGTTTACTCCATGTCATGCTGGATCCAGCATCTCAGAAGGAGCCTAGAACACCAGTGGTGGCCAGTCAACCACGGTCATACATATGCAAATACATGTAAAGAATCAATATGGGCCCTACTTGCCCTGAAATGTGGCTTCACCACAGAGTAGGGGCAACAAAGGCTGGTAGCAGTGATCAGCTGTGAGGCACAAAGGGGATTTGGACCCAAGGTTGCATATGAACAAGATGAGAGCAATGACTGCTGCTGCCTGGAAAGGCGGTGCATCAGAAGCAGCTCAGACATCTGTGTGCAGCCAGTTCACCACAGCTCATGTTCCTTCACAATCTAATAGCCGTAACAGGACCCTCTTGCTTCTACACTTTTCTCTGGGGCAAAGGTACTATGCCGAGAGAGGAGAAAGGACACACTTAAATAAAACTGAGGTGGCTCACAGCTGATCTTCAGGGCTTCTGATCTAGAAACATGGCCTCAAATCCCAACCCCTATAGAGCAGAGAGGCTACTGGAGAGACAGAAGCCTCACTTCATACCCAACCCCAGTCCTGCATCTTACCAAGGTGATAGCGGCCAGAACAACCTGACAGAATTTAGGCATCAGCAAATGGTATAGTGACACCCACACACAGGGATACCATTTTAACGTTCCAATAGTTAGCCATTTCACCTAACCTCATAGAGAAAGTCAAGCAAAAGAGAAGGTAGAAAAACTGGTCTCAACTGAAAAAAGAGAGAGTAAGAGAGAGAGAGAGAGAGAGAGAGAGAGAGAGAGAAACCCTGAAATAATAAGGAACCAGAAACAACTCATCAGACAAAAAATTCAAGGCACTAGTAATAGGAATGTGAACTGAATTAGGGAAAAGAATAGATGAACACAGAATTTAAACACTGGACTAGAAAATCTGAAAAAGATCCAGTCAGAAATGAAGAATTCAACAACTGAAAAAACACACTGAAAAGAATGAATAGCAGATTAAGTGATACAGAAGGACATATTAGTGGCCTAGAAGATAGAGTAATGGAAATCATGTAACCAGAACAACAACAACAACAAAATACCTTAAATGACAACAGTTAAAGAAGTCTTTAAAATAACATCAAGCATACCAACTTTCACACTATAGAGGTCCTAGGAGGAGGAGAGAGAAAACTAGATTAGAAATGCATTGGGGGAAACTAAGACTAAAATTTCCCAAACCTGAAGAAACAGATAATCAGGTACAGGAAACACTGTGAGTCCCAAACAAGATGAATCTTGACAGGTTCACACAAAAGCTATCATAATTAAGATGACATATAGAGAGAATTCTAACAACAGCAAAGGATAAACAAAGGGTCTGACACAAGGAACCATGAGGACATTGACTGATTTTTCAGCAGAAACTTTGCAGGTCAGAGGGAGAAGTACAATATATATTTAGAGTGGGCTGGAAGCAAGGTAGCCGTAACAGGACCCTCTTGCTTCTACACTTTTCTCTGGGGCAAAGGTACTATGCCGAGAGAGGAGAAAGGACACACTTAAATAAAACTGAGGTGGCTCACAGCTGATCTTCAGGGCTTCTGATCTAGAAACATGGCCTCAAATCCCAACCCCTATAGAGCAGAGAGGCTACTGGAGAGACAGAAGCCTCACTTCATACCCAACCCCAGTCCTGCATCTTACCAAGGTGATAGCGGCCAGAACAACCTGACAGAATTTAGGCATCAGCAAATGGTATAGTGACACCCACACACAGGGATACCATTTTAACGTTCCAATAGTTAGCCATTTCACCTAACCTCATAGAGAAAGTCAAGCAAAAGAGAAGGTAGAAAAACTGGTCTCAACTGAAAAAAGAGAGAGTAAGAGAGAGAGAGAGAGAGAGAGAGAGAGAGAGAGAAACCCTGAAATAATAAGGAACCAGAAACAACTCATCAGACAAAAAATTCAAGGCACTAGTAATAGGAATGTGAACTGAATTAGGGAAAAGAATAGATGAACACAGAATTTAAACACTGGACTAGAAAATCTGAAAAAGATCCAGTCAGAAATGAAGAATTCAACAACTGAAAAAACACACTGAAAAGAATGAATAGCAGATTAAGTGATACAGAAGGACATATTAGTGGCCTAGAAGATAGAGTAATGGAAATCATGTAACCAGAACAACAACAACAACAAAATACCTTAAATGACAACAGTTAAAGAAGTCTTTAAAATAACATCAAGCATACCAACTTTCACACTATAGAGGTCCTAGGAGGAGGAGAGAGAAAACTAGATTAGAAATGCATTGGGGGAAACTAAGACTAAAATTTCCCAAACCTGAAGAAACAGATAATCAGGTACAGGAAACACTGTGAGTCCCAAACAAGATGAATCTTGACAGGTTCACACAAAAAGCTATCATAATTAAGATGACATATAGAGAGAATTCTAACAACAGCAAAGGATAAACAAAGGGTCTGACACAAGGAACCATGAGGACATTGACTGATTTTTCAGCAGAAACTTTGCAGGTCAGAGGGAGAAGTACAATATATATTTAAAGTGTGGAAAAGAAAAACCTGGAAGCAAGGATACTATATCAAGAAAGATTATCATTCAGAATAGAAAGAGGGAGAATTTCTCACACATGAAAAACTAGAAGTGGTTGTCAGCAGCAAACCGACCATAAAAATGTTAAAAGGTTTTCTCTAAGTTGAAAACAAGAATGTATAGGAAAGGGAAAACTCTACTACAAAAGGCAAACACATAGTAAGGGTTCAGGATCAACCAACAAAATAAGAAAATATAAAGATTAAAAGATAAAACATTGTAAAAGCAACTATAGTAAACAGCTGAGAGATAAACATAAATATGTAAAACATAACCTAAAATATGATAGAGGGGAGTAAAAATGCAGATGTTTTAGACTGTGAGTAACTTAAATGACTACCAGTTTCAAACAAATAGAGATAATTATAAATCAACATATATGAACCTAGAAGACATCAACAAATTTTTAGAAAGATAATAGCTGTCAAGATTGAAACAGGAAGAAACAGACAATTTGAACAAACTTGTCATTAATAGTGAAATTGAAGTTGTAAATAAACAAAAACAACTCCCACAAAAAAAAGTCCAGGACAGGATTGTATCACAGAAGAATTCTGTCAAACATGTAAAGAACAACTAATTCCCAACTTTCTCAAACTATTTTAAAAAATAAAGAGGATAGGAGAGTCTCAAATTCATTCTATAAAGCCATAATAACCCTGATATCAAAAGGCACTACATAAAATAAAGTCATATACCAATATTTTTGATGGACATAGTTCAAAGATCTGAAGGATAATATTAGCAAAGTGAACATGACAATATAATAAAAAGAATGATTAAGTGGAATTTATTTCAGGGATGCAAGGATGACACAATATTCACAAATTAACCATTATGTTGCACCATACTAGCAAAAGGAAGTATAACAATTGCATGGTCCTCTCAATTAATGCAGAAAAAAATTATTTTGCGACCATAAAATAAAACAGTACAGAGGAACATAACATCAACTCAATAAAAGCTATGACATATAGAGAGAATTCTAACAACAGCAAAGGATAAACAAAGGGTCTGACACAAGGAACCATGAGGACATTGACTGATTTTTCAGCAGAAACTTTGCAGGTCAGAGGGAGAAGTACAATATATATTTAAAGTGTGGAAAAGAAAAACCTGGAAGCAAGGATACTATATCAAGAAAGATTATCATTCAGAATAGAAAGAGGGAGAATTTCTCACACATGAAAAACTAGAAGTGGTTGTCAGCAGCAAACCGACCATAAAAATGTTAAAAGGTTTTCTCTAAGTTGAAAACAAGAATGTATAGGAAAGGGAAAACTCTACTACAAAAGGCAAACACATAGTAAGGGTTCAGGATCAACCAACAAAATAAGAAAATATAAAGATTAAAAGATAAAACATTGTAAAAGCAACTATAGTAAACAGCTGAGAGATAAACATAAATATGTAAAACATAACCTAAAATATGATAGAGGGGAGTAAAAATGCAGATGTTTTAGACTGTGAGTAACTTAAATGACTACCAGTTTCAAACAAATAGAGATAATTATAAATCAACATATATGAACCTAGAAGACATCAACAAATTTTTAGAAAGATAATAGCTGTCAAGATTGAAACAGGAAGAAACAGACAATTTGAACAAACTTGTCATTAATAGTGAAATTGAAGTTGTAAATAAACAAAAACAACTCCCACAAAAAAAAGTCCAGGACAGGATTGTATCACAGAAGAATTCTGTCAAACATGTAAAGAACAACTAATTCCCAACTTTCTCAAACTATTTTAAAAAATAAAGAGGATAGGAGAGTCTCAAATTCATTCTATAAAGCCATAATAACCCTGATATCAAAAGGCACTACATAAAATAAAGTCATATACCAATATTTTTGATGGACATAGTTCAAAGATCTGAAGGATAATATTAGCAAAGTGAACATGACAATATAATAAAAAGAATGATTAAGTGGAATTTATTTCAGGGATGCAAGGATGACACAATATTCACAAATTAACCATTATGTTGCACCATACTAGCAAAAGGAAGTATAACAATTGCATGGTCCTCTCAATTAATGCAGAAAAAAATTATTTTGAAATTCAACATTGATTCATTTCATGATAAAAACTCAAAAAGTCAGTACAGAGGGAACATAACATCAACTCAATAAAAGCTATATACGGCAAATTCATAGCCAACATAATATTCAACGGTGAAACTGAAAGTCTGCCTGATTAATTCAGGAACAAGATCAGGATGCCCAATATTACCACCTCTAATCAGAAAACAATATACAGCGAAAGGTACCCACATTGGAAGGGAGGAGATAGTTGTCATTACTTGTAGATGACATGATACAGTGTATAAGAAATTCTAAAGTCTCCACTAGAAAACTCGTGAAAATGAATTGAATTTAGTAAAGTTGAAGGACACAATATTAATATACAAAAATCAGTTGCTTTTCTATGAGAACAAGGAATTATCGAAAGGATGAAGTAAAAAACTTATTTGCAGTCATATCACAAAGAATAAAATATCTGTGAATAAGATCCACCAAGGAGGTGAGAGACCTATATTCTGAAAGTATAAAAATATTGACAAAAGAAATTAAAGACAATACAAAGAAACAGAAAGATATTATCTGTTCTTAGACTAAAATAACTATATATTAAACTATTCATACTACCCAAAGCAATCTACAGATTTAATGCAATTCCTACCAACATACCAATTTACAAATGAAAAACAACAACAACCAAAAAACCTATGTATATACTTAACCACAAAAGAAAGTAATCTTGAGGAAAAAGAACAAAGTGGAAAGTGTCATGCTCTCTGACATTATTCTACAAAGCTACAGCAAACAAAATAGTGCAGTTCTGGTACAAAAATAGGCACATAGATCCATGAAACTGATTAGAAAGCCCAGAAATAAACATATGCAACTATGTTCACAATCTATGACAAAGGAAAAAAGACTATGAAATGGTGAAAAACACTCTTTGATATGTAGTTCTGGGAAAACTGGGCACCCACATGTCAAATAATGAGATTGGAACATTTTCTCACATCAAATGCAAAATAAACACTAAATGGATTAAAAGCATAAATGTAATAACTGAAATCATAAATCTCCTAAAAGAAAATGGAGGCATAGCAAACTTCAACTTAAATCACAGAATTTTTTTTTCTTTTGATATGTCTCCCAATGGAATAAAAATAAAAATAAACAAATAAGACCTAATTGAACTTAAAAACTTCTTCATGACAAAATAAATGATCAATGAACAAAAAGATACCCTACTGAATCAGAGGAAAGGTTTTCAAATTATATAACTGGCAAGGAGGTCAAAACAAATAAATAACTCAATATCAAAAAAAAAAAAAAAACAACCTAGCCAAAAAATAGGCAGGGGGAAAAAAAAAAAAGGGCAAAAGATCTGAATAGCCATTGCTCCAAAGGAGACATTCAGATGGCTAATAGGGTCATGAGGAGATATTTAACATTACTAGTCATTACAGAGATCCAAATCAAAACTAAGATGAAATACCACCTCACATCTGTCTGAATGACTATCATCAAAAAGACCACAAATATTTCATTGCAGTTTTGATTTGCATTTCTCTAATCATAAGCAAGGTTGAGCATTGTTTCATGCGCTTTTTGGCCATCTGTATGTCCTCTTTGGAGAGGGGTCTCTTTAGGTCTTTTTCCCATTTTTTGATTGGGTTGTTCATTTTTCCGGTGCTGAGTTGTCTGAGTTGCTTATAGATTTTGGAGATGAATTCTTTGTCTGTTGTTTCATTCGCTATGATTTTCTCCATTCTGTGGGCCGTCTGTTCAGCTTTTTTTGTAATTTCTTTCACTGTACAAAAGCTTTTAAGTTTCATTAGGTCCCACATGTTCATTTTTCTTTTGGGGTTTAGTTAAAAAAAGAAAGTAATCTTGAGGAAAAGAACAAAGTGGAAAGTGTCATGCTCTCTGACATTATTCTACAAAGCTACAGCAAACAAAATAGTGCAGTTCTGGTACAAAATAGGCACATAGATCCATGAAACTGATTAGAAAGCCCAGAAATAAACATATGCAACTATGTTCACAATCTATGACAAAGGAAAAAAGACTATGAAATGGTGAAAAACACTCTTTGATATGTAGTTCTGGGAAAACTGGGCACCCACATGTCAAATAATGAGATTGGAACATTTTCTCACATCAAATGCAAAATAAACACTAAATGGATTAAAAGCATAAATGTAATAACTGAAATCATAAATCTCCTAAAAGAAAATGGAGGCATAGCAAACTTCAACTTAAATCACAGAATTTTTTTTTCTTTTGATATGTCTCCCAATGGAATAAAAATAAAAATAAACAAATAAGACCTAATTGAACTTAAAAACTTCTTCATGACAAAATAAATGATCAATGAACAAAAAGATACCCTACTGAATCAGAGGAAAGGTTTTCAAATTATATAACTGGCAAGGAGGTCAAAACAAATAAATAACTCAATATCAAAAAAAAAAAAAAAACAACCTAGCCAAAAAATAGGCAGGGGGAAAAAAAAAAAAGGGCAAAAGATCTGAATAGCCATTGCTCCAAAGGAGACATTCAGATGGCTAATAGGGTCATGAGGAGATATTTAACATTACTAGTCATTACAGAGATCCAAATCAAAACTAAGATGAAATACCACCTCACATCTGTCTGAATGACTATCATCAAAAAGACCACAAATATTTCATTGCAGTTTTGATTTGCATTTCTCTAATCATAAGCAAGGTTGAGCATTGTTTCATGCGCTTTTTGGCCATCTGTATGTCCTCTTTGGAGAGGGGTCTCTTTAGGTCTTTTTCCCATTTTTTGATTGGGTTGTTCATTTTTCCGGTGCTGAGTTGTCTGAGTTGCTTATAGATTTTGGAGATGAATTCTTTGTCTGTTGTTTCATTCGCTATGATTTTCTCCATTCTGTGGGCCGTCTGTTCAGCTTTTTTTGTAATTTCTTTCACTGTACAAAAGCTTTTAAGTTTCATTAGGTCCCACATGTTCATTTTTGGTTTTAGTTTCACTACTCTAGTAGGTCGGTCATGGAAGATCTTGCTTTAGTTTATGTTCTTGAGTGTTCTGCCTATGTTCTCCTCTAAGAGTTTTAGGGTTTCTGATCTTACATTTAGGTCTCTAATACATTTTGAGTTGATCTTTGTGTATAGTGTCAGAGAATGCTTCATTTTTTTGCATGTAGCTGTCCAATTTTCCCAGCACCATTTGTTGAGGAGGCTGTCTTTGTCCCATTCTAAAGTTTCACCTCCTTTGTCAAAAATAAGGGACCCATAGGTGTGTTGGTTTATCTCTGGGTTCTCTATCTTGTTCCATTGGTCTATACTTCTGTTTTTGTGCCAGTACCATACTGTCTTGAGGACTGTTGCTTTGTCGTAGAGTCTGAAGTTAAGGAGGCTGATCCCTCCAGCTCCGTTTTTCTTTCTAAGGATTGCTTTGGCTATTCGGGGTCTTTTGCGTTTCCATATGAGCAGTGTTATCCTTTGGTCTAGCTCTGTGAAAAATGTCATTGGTAGTTTGATCGGGATCACACAGAATCTGTAGATGATATTTGGTAGTATGGTCATTTACACAATATTGATTCTTGCGACCCAGGAACATGGAATATCTCTCCATCTGTTTAAGTCTTCTTTAATGTCTCTCATGAGTGTCTTGTAATTTTCTGTGTATGATTCTTTTGTTTCTTTGGGTAGGTTTATTCCTAGATATTTGATTCTTTTGGTTGCAGTGGTGAAGGGGATTGCCTCTTTGATTTCGTTTTCTGATTTTTCATTGTTTGTGTATAGGAATGCCAGTGATTTTTGTGTATTGACATCATATCCCATGACTCTGTTGCATTTGTTGATTAGCTCTAGCAGTTTTCTAATAACATCTTTGGGGTTTTCTATGTGTAATATCATGTCATCTGCAAATAAAGTTTTACTTCTTCATTTCCAATCTGGATTCCTTTTATTTCTTTATCTTCTCTTATTGCTGCTGCTGGTACTTCCAGGACTATGTTGAATAATACTGGTGAAAGTGGACACCCTATCTTGCTCCTGAACTTAGAGGGGATGCTCTCAATTTTTTGAGAATACTGTTTGCTGTGGGCTTCTCATATATGGCTTTCACTAGGTTGAGATAGGAACCTTCTATGCCCATTTTTTGAAGAGTTTTTATCATAAATGGGTGTTGGATTTTGTCGAAGGCTTTTTCTGCATCTATTGAGATGATCATGTGATTTTTGTCTCTCAATTTGTTGATATGGTGTATCACATTAATTGATTTGCAGATATTGAAGAATCCTTGCATGCCTGGGATGAACCCAATTTGATCATGATGTGTGAGTTTTTTGATATGATGTTGAATTCTATTTGCTAGGATTTTGTTGAGGATTTTGGCATCCAAATTCATCAGTGAAATTGGTCTATAATTTTCTTTTTTTGTGTTGTCTTTACCTGGTTTTGGTATGAGGGTGATGGTGGCCTCGTAGAATGTGTTTGGAAGTGTTCCTTCCTGTGCAATTTTTTGAAAGAGTTTTAGAAGGACAGGCATTAGCTCTTCTCTAAATGTTTAGCAGAATTCACCTGTGAAGCCATCACCTCACATGAGTCAGAAAGGCTATCATCAAAAAATCTACATACAATAAATTCTGGAGAGGGTTCAGAGAAAAGGGAACACTCTTGCATTGCTGGTGGGAATGTAAATTGATACAGCCGCTATGGGAGATAGTATGGAGATTCCTTAAAAAACTAAAAATAGAAGCACCGTACAACCCAGCAATCCCACTCTTAGGCTTATACCCTGATGAAATCAAAACTGAAAGAAGCACCTGTACCCCAATGTTCATTGCAGCTCTCTATATAATAGCTAGAACATGGAAGCAACCTAAATGTCCATTGATGAATGAATGAATAAATACATACAATGGAGTACTTCTCAGCTGTAAAAAGAAATGCAGAAGAATCAGTCCTAATGAGGTGGATGGAGCTAGCTATTATAAAAAGAGAAGTCAGTCAAAAAGAGAAAGACAAGTACAGTATACTAACACATATATATATGGAATCTAGGTAGGAGGTAATGATAACAGACGCAGTGAAGCAATGAAAATAACAGACGCAGTGAAGCAATGAAAATAACAGACGCAGTGAAGCAATGAAAAAAACAGACATGGAAAAAAGACATATGGACACTGTGGGGAATGAACAGTGGGTGGGAGGCATAGAAGGATTAACATGGTAACCTATACTGCCATATGTGAAAAAGATACCTATTTTCATTTTACTGTGGGAATAGGAGATCCTGCAGGGGCATGGTGTGACGGCCTGGAGGGTTGAATGGAGGGTACTGGGAAGGGGGCCATGGATATGCTTATGACTGATCTGGGAACATACATGTCTGTGAACAACAAAACTCTGTAAAAATTCAAAAAAAAAAAAAAAAGACCAGAAATAACAAACATTGGTGAAGATGTGGAGAAAACTGAAACCTAGTACACTGCTAGTGGGAATGTAAATTCCT
Source organism: Tragulus kanchil (assembly GCA_022376925.1). Lineage (NCBI taxonomy): Eukaryota > Metazoa > Chordata > Mammalia > Artiodactyla > Tragulidae > Tragulus > Tragulus kanchil. Next base: position 106,478,168 of record JAIOJX010000023.1, on the reverse strand, counting down.
ATAGCACTATGGTAAGCAATATGAACTTTTCTAAAGAACTAAAAATATTAGAACTAACTTGACCCAGCAATTCTACTCCTTGATATAGAATTGTAGAAAACAAATACTAATTCAAAAAGATAAACATACCCTTTTGTTCACATCAGCCCTATTTACAATAGCCAAGACATGGAACTGAGCCAAATTTCAGACTAATGGATAAAGAAAATAAAAATATATGCATATCATGTGTATAAACATAAACATGCATGTCATGTATGACTCTTAGCTATCCAGTACACTATAGCCCACCAGGCTCTTCTGTCCATGGGATGCTCCAGCCAAGAATACTGGAGTGGGTTGTCATGTCCTCCTCTGGGGATCTTCACAACCTAGTAGCTCAGCTGGTAAAGAGCCTGCCTGCAATGATGGAAATTCCAGTTCAATCACTGGAGGAGGGATATATCTATATCTGTATCTGTATCTAAATCTGTCTGTCTGTCTGTCTATCTATCTATCTATCTATCTATTTATCAATTGGATGCTGATCTGCCACAGGAAAAAAGCATGAAATTCTGTCATCTGCCACAGTTTTGTGGACCTAGATACTATTACACTTAGTGAGATAAATCAGAGAGAGAAAAACAAATCATGTATGTCATTACTTTTATGAGGAATCTAGAAATAAAACAAATATGCATATATGTATATATATACATAAATATATATATATATGTATGTATGTATGTATATATACACACACACACACACAGACAAACCAATATCAGTAACAAACTGGTGGTTACCAGTGAATGCAAGGAAAGTGTTGTGACAAGATAGGGTTATGGGATTAAGAAATACACATTGCTGTGTATAAAACACATAAACCATATTTTAGATATGTACGTATACCCATTATCATAAAAAACTGAGCTGGAGTATGATCTATAAAAATATTGAATTACTATGTGATACAGCTGCAATTCACATATTTTAAGTCAACTATATTTCTGTAAAAATAAAGAAACCAATCATCTCCAGATCATTTTTCTGAATAAAGGATAGCATACTTCTGTAGCCAACTGTGCTTCACATGCTTATACAGAACATGGGATTGTATTTAACTACAGCCATGACAATCTTATGTAAAAATATTGCTAGTTTAATATTTCTAGCTACAGTTTTCACAAATTAAAAAATTATATGTAAGATTATTTCCACATATAACATAAATCCATAATACTAAAACATGATACATCAATTTTTAGAGTGAACAATGTTTTGTTTTACTTTCAGATTGGAAATATTAGAACTTTGCCAAAATCATATTTTGCAAGTGTATTAGAAAAGTCTAGAGCATGGTAGAGTGACACAAAATAACATGATAGTAAGCAAACATAGTTTTCTCTCAGTCATACACCAGTTGTTTTTTACTGACTGGTTCTTCTCTATGCGGCAATTCATGGAACTGTACTTCTTTATGTTGAGGAACTCATGCCCATCCATATCTATTCAAGTCAGCAGAATGGAAAACAAGAGAAGGCAGGAGGCACAGTAGTTAATACAACATCCTGTCCCAGATTGACAAGCCCTCCATATATTTATGGTGCTTTCTAAATACACCTAGATGCAGTTCGGAATGTCCTCACAACTCTACTTAACTAAGGACCTGAAAACTTCTCTAAATTGGAGTGGTGTCCCCATAGAAAAGAATAAACACTAATGTGCTCAAACTGTTGGACCATAAACTCTGATCAATTGTTGATGCACCACTAAGACATTTAGGCTAAGGGTTCACAGCTAATATCACAAATTAAAAAAATAGCACAACACCAACAGCAACAACAATCTGAACAGTGATATCAGTAGACACACACAGCAGGAGATAGAGACTAGGCAAACTGAGACAAGTAAATTTACAAAACAAAAAAGAAATATTCCATAAGATGAGGCTTAGTCTTACATAGATCAAAGATAAAATGGTTTCAATCTATAAATAAAGGAATTTGGCAATGTTTATCACAGTATACATTATATATAACCTTTGTTTATCAGTAAAATAACTGGTAAGTCATGACTTCATGAATCTTAAAGTTGGAGAAGTATGGGAGAAAGACAGAGGGGGCTGTATTTGATATATACATTATATATATTATTCATGTAACTATGACATATATATAACCACATATATAACTTTATCTATAACATATAGGTACATGAATAGTTGAAAAGCAAGACAAGAGAATTTAAATCTAGAAAGTTCTTTTTGAGATAAAATGGTAAGAGAAAAGTCCTTTCTGTGATACAGATGAAGTCAGGAATGAGTTAGTTTCTAGGTGGAAGGGAACAGAATGCCATGGGGATGGAAAATGAGCCAGACTTATTCAAGAATGAACAAGCAGTTCAGTGTGTTTTACACCATAAAACCAGGTATATAATAATAGGTGAAATTAGACATATTACCCATGGATTAGACCATATTGGGACTAATATAATAGGTCATGGACTATATAAGGACTATGTTTTTAACATGATAAAACATTTTGATAACTTTGATAATGATCTTAAGTGGACCCTCTCCACCCTATAGAGAACAGATCAAAGGAAGCTCAGAATGGAGGCAAGAAGATGGATTAGAAGGCTTTTGGTTTATTCTAAAAGACAGACATTTTGATTCAGGGGTGTGGTAATACTAAGAGGTGAGGTGTGGTTGGTTTTGGAATATATTACTGATGAACTGCAGACCTAATTTGATAGTTGGATAGTTGGATATAGTTTATGAAAGCTGGAGATGAATTTAAATCGTATCAATTTTTCCAGAAAAATTTGTGATCTCACTTATTGAATGGACTCTATAGGGGTAAATAAGAGTTCAACTTTATATAGAGACCTTTAAATGCATATTATGGTTTCATGTGATGATGCATAATAATGGCATGATATATGAAAACTTCATTCATTCAGGGGAGAAATATTTAACCTGGTAGAGCTAGATGTGTACCTAAGAGGAGAAAGATCTGATTGGAAGATGCTTGGGAGTCTCCAACATTCTGAAGGAAAGGAAATAATAATAGAATCCAGAAAAAGAGACTGTTAAGGAGTGGTGAAAAGTTGAGGAATACACATGAGAATATGACATCCTGACAGTTGAGGCAAGAAAAGGTTTTGTCTTTTTATTTTAACACATGGAGTGATCAATTGTCTCTAAACTCCACTGAAGGAGTTGAGTAAGAGTAGATTATTGCAATTATGAGAGTTACCGCTGATTTTGCCTTGGTCTGTATCAGTCTAGAGATAAAGATAAATTCCTGATTAGAGTGGGTTGAGGATAAAATGGGAGGTGGCGGGGCTCACTCACTGGTGGTCCAGTAGATAATGACACCGCCTTGCAGTGCAAGGGGCACCAGTTCAATCCTTGGCCTGGGAAGATCCCGTATGCCGCGGAGCAGCTGGACCGATGTGTCCAATTACCGAGCTGGAGCTCTGGAGCGCATGCGCCCAGAGCCGGTGCTCTGCGACAACAGAGGCCACTGCGATGGGAGGCCCACATAGGCCAAAGAACAGAGATAGATGAAAAAATGCATAAATGAAAGACCAATTAAAGTGGCCCGCCCCCCTCCCTCTCTACCCCACCTGACCCCTGCAAAAAAAAAAAAAAAAAAAAAAATGGGAGGTGGCATTGACAAATACAGATTAGTCTTTCAGTGAGTTTTTGTTTCAACAAACAGAAACAGAAATAGAGGCCCAGGAGTGATTTCAGGTCAATGAATGCTTTCTACATTTGCATTCTGATTAGAATCATACAGCAGAGAAGGAAAACTGGTGCTACAGAAAGAGCAAAGACAATGACGTTGGATATAGTTTATGAAAGCTGGAGATGAATTTAAATCGTATCAATTTTTCCAGAAAAATTTGTGATCTCACTTATTGAATGGACTCTATAGGGGTAAATAAGAGTTCAACTTTATATAGAGACCTTTAAATGCATATTATGGTTTCATGTGATGATGCATAATAATGGCATGATATATGAAAACTTCATTCATTCAGGGGAGAAATATTTAACCTGGTAGAGCTAGATGTGTACCTAAGAGGAGAAAGATCTGATTGGAAGATGCTTGGGAGTCTCCAACATTCTGAAGGAAAGGAAATAATAATAGAATCCAGAAAAAGAGACTGTTAAGGAGTGGTGAAAAGTTGAGGAATACACATGAGAATATGACATCCTGACAGTTGAGGCAAGAAAAGGTTTTGTCTTTTTATTTTAACACATGGAGTGATCAATTGTCTCTAAACTCCACTGAAGGAGTTGAGTAAGAGTAGATTATTGCAATTATGAGAGTTACCGCTGATTTTGCCTTGGTCTGTATCAGTCTAGAGATAAAGATAAATTCCTGATTAGAGTGGGTTGAGGATAAAATGGGAGGTGGCGGGGCTCACTCACTGGTGGTCCAGTAGATAATGACACCGCCTTGCAGTGCAAGGGGCATCAGTTCAATCCTTGGCCTAGGAAGATCCCGTATGCCGCGGAGCAGCTGGACCGATGTGTCCAATTACCGAGCTGGAGCTCTGGAGCGCATGCGCCCAGAGCCGGTGCTCTGCGACAACAGAGGCCACTGCGATGGGAGGCCCACATAGGCCAAAGAACAGAGATAGATGAAAAAATGCATAAATGAAAGACCAATTAAAGTGGCCCGCCCCCCTCCCTCTCTACCCCACCTGACCCCTGCAAAATAAAAAAAAAAAAAAAAAATGGGAGGTGGCATTGACAAATACAGATTAGTCTTTCAGTGAGTTTTTGTTTCAACAAACAGAAACAGAAATAGAGGCCCAGGAGTGATTTCAGGTCAATGAATGCTTTCTACATTTGCATTCTGATTAGAATCATACAGCAGAGAAGGAAAACTGGTGCTACAGAAAGAGCAAAGACAATGACGTTAATCGAGTGCTTGACTGAACACAAGACGATGGGATTCCCAGGACACGTAGAAGAGGCAGTCTTCTGTCTTAATCAGCTTGGCTACTGTAACAAAACACTGCAGGCTGGGTAGGTCAAGAGCAGAAGCCCATATTCTTACAGTTCTGGTGCCTGGAAGCCTGAGATTAGGATGTCCCATGGTTAGTTTCTGGTGAGAGCTCTCTTTCTAACTTGCAGATAGCCACCTGCTCACTGTGCTTTACATGACAGGGAGAGACCCAGAAAAAGAGAGACTTAGAGAGGGACGGAGGGGTAGAGAGAGGGAAGCATAGAGAGAGAGAATTTGGGAGGGAAAGGAGAAGGGATGGAGGCAAAGAGAAAGGGTGATTGGCCTCTGTTATCTTTTCTTATGAAAGCACCGAACCCTCCAGGACTCAACACTCATGATCTCATCTAAACCAAATTGTCTCTCAAACTCCCCATCTCTCCCTCTCTAAAGACTGTAACACTGGGGGTTAGGATTTCCACATATGAATTTTGGGAGAACAGAATTCAGACCATAGTATGATTGACAGAAGCAGATGCAGAATGTTTGGGGACATATGCTCTTTTTTTTTTTTTTTTTTTTATGGTTTTTTTAAGTTTATTTGCTTTTCCACTGAAGAGTAATTGCTTTACAATGTTGCACTGGTATTTGCCCCGTATTAAAATGAATCATCCATAGGTGTACGTATGTCTCCTCCCTCTGGAACATTCCTCCACCTCCCACTCCTTCTCATCCCCCTAGGTTGTTACAAAGCCCTGGTTTGGGTTCCATAAGTCATATAGCAAATTCCCACTGGCCATGTGTTTCACATATGGTAGTGCATGTTTCTGTTCCACGTCTCTATTCGTCCAGGTAGGGTGAATGGAAAATTATTCTGTGTTTGGTGGACTTGCTGAGGACTTCAGCCCAGGAGGCAGCGTCTCTGTTAGCTCCAAGGCACTACTCTGAAGACGTCGAGGGAGAAGTCAGGATATAGAAGTTTTTGCTTAAAAAAAACCCCTAAGAACTTGTGCCTGGTTTTGGCTCTGTCAGTCCCAGGTCTGACGTTCAAACATTATTGACTTGCTAATTGTGATTCTCAATTTGAGTTTTACTTCTGTGTCCATTTAGTTTAAGCAACTGGACTTCTTGGAAACCCCTTTCTTACTAGGTCTCATTATAGCTGGCTGTGATACTGGCCTATGCATTCGTTTTCAAGGTGCTCCAGCAGTCACAGTCAAAACACCCAGAGCTGGAGAGTCTCAACCCCATCGGGCTCAGCCGATCTCCATGGGCGAGGCACGACATATGCTCTTATGTTGACAGATTTAGTAAAATAATTTTTTATCTTATGAATAGAATTATATACTTTTATTTTGCTACACTTTAAAGCCATTTTTTAATTCTTTATTTTAAAGATTTTACAGAGTTTTGTTGTTCACCAACATGTATGTTCCCAGATCATATCCCTGGACCCTCCCCCCACCCATTTCCCCTCCCACCCCTCCAGATCATCGCCCCAAGTGATTGTAGGTACTCCTATTACCTTAGCACAATGACCATAGCTATCTTTTCCACACGTGCCAGTATAGGTTTCGGTGTTACTTTCTCTATGCCTCCCTCTCACTGTTCGGTCATTTTTATTTCCTTTCCTTTGCCCAGGCTGAAAAACTTCTTTCCTTATTCACTCCAATGATGTAGTCAATGGAGAGTAAAGATCCAGGACAGCATGTTAGAAGTTTAACAAAATTATAGGTAGGAAATTAGCCTCTTTACACACTAGCTTGATATGACACATTTAAGGACTATTAATTCTAATACTAAGAGTCAAAGATTGGAAACATATGAAATGCCCATTGATAGAATATTGATGGAATAAATAGATGTATATATGTTAAAAGGAATACTATAAAGAATTTAAAACACAATGAGTCTCCTATCTCTGTATTCTCCAAGATTAGCATAGTGGAAAACTCAAGGCACAGAGTATTTTATATATATTAAAAATCTTTATACTGTGGCTCACATAGAACACTGTGTAAATAATAGAAAAAAGTCATTAACAGAGATCATACCCATTGAGTTCATCTACTATCTTACTCATAATTTTGTGAAATCTTCAAGGTAATTAATATGTATTCATATATATGTACAAATATATATAGTATGTACACACTTCTTCAGAGATATTTTAGAGAAACACAAATATAGAAATGTGGAAAAGAGAAATAAACAGAGATCAAAGCTGCTGTTATGCTTCCTTCTATAATCCTTGATAGAACATAGTATACAATCAATAAGTATTTTTAAAAATTTTAAAGTAATGAATGAATTAGTCAAGACTTTGAACTAATATACCATCTTGTAGGCACTTTTCAGAGCATCTATCGACTGTTATGCATTATCTATTGCATATTTCTTTGAAACAAGTCCAGAGTTCAAATCAAGGTTAATGTATCTATAGTTTATATACTTATAATATAGAATTTTTATCATAGAGAACTTTGATTTGAAGTACAAACTTTTAATAAAATACCTTTCTCCCACTTAACATACTATGCCATGCTTTATCCCTAGGTCTACTTCTCCTAACTTTGGCACTGAATTAAAAGAAACAAAACAGGAAAGTATGGGGTACTCATTAGAAAAAGCAGGGCCTCAGCAATCACCTTATTAGTGTCAACTTTGAATGTTCTCATTTGGAGGCATGTCAAGTGCATCAGTAGTTGTGTTCTTCATGCATATCCCTCTTTTGCTTTTAAGTGCTGTTCCAAGGGGGTCACAGAATAATCAGTCCCTTTGAAATCACTTGACTTGAGCTAAACAAGTCCTAGTTCCAATTATATTAATGAAGCAGTAAAGGGAACTACTCATTTGGGAGGTGAACTGAAGTATTCAATTGTTGCTTGCACAACAGCTTGCAAGATGCACATGTAAATATCTTAACATTCTATAGACACAACTCAACAGGGTTGGAATTAATATTCCCAGCGTTCTTAAATCTGCAAAATTTCTTTTATTCATTTTTCAATGAAAATCAGATTTATATATTTAATAGTTTGCCAAAAGTTATCAAATCAGGTGGTTAATTATCAGTGGACCACTGAAGCCTTGTCAAAATTAGGTGGTTAATTATTAGTGGACCACTGAAGCCTTGTCAAATTTTGAAGATTTACCTGATTCTAATGGCATGTATGGTAGTTACTGTGAATTAGCTGTCGGCTATATGTCTATCACACAGCTCCTCCTCCTCTTCATTTTTCTGTATCTTATCTCCTAGCAATATATTTGATATATTATGATATGTGTTATCATACTTGCTATATCTGCAACATAAGCATTACCTTTTGTTGAAGGATTTAATTGTTATTCTGATCTTATGGAGTAAGATAAACAGAGGGCTCTCAGTTATTTTCAAGAATTTCTCAAATGCAAAAAAAAAAAAGAATCACCCGAATGCTAATTTCTCTGTTGCATCTTTCTGATGAATCTCACTCTTTCCCACATTCATATTTCACAACATTTTCTGTAATCAGTCTTTTTTTTTTTCTTTCTCCCCATCATGCCTCTTTTTGTTTATATTTATTTTCATCGATTTTTTAATTCTTTGGCATGTGCAGACCTCCCATTGCAGTCGCCTCTGTCACTGCAGAGCACCAGCTCTGGGCACATGAGCTCTAGACCTCTGGTTAGTAACTGGACACACCGGTCCAATCACTCTGCAGTATGTGGGATCTTACCCAGCCAGGGGTCGAACCAGTGCCCCTTGTACTGCAAGGCAGACCCTCTACCCGCTGAACTACCCGAGAAGTTCTGTAATGGGTCATTTTAACATTGTAAGGGTGTTTTTTTTGATTAACCTTTAGGAAATGTACATCATTAAATTTAACTGCAGGGGCAAGAGAGATCATGTCCCACTTGAATTCCATGTTCAACTGTATTCTTTATAGAATGACATTAGGACAGCTCTGAGAGGATCACTGTATTACAGTGAATTGACCACCTAAGATCACCTGGTAAAGCATATGCCTGCAATTTGGGAGTTCAATCCCTGAGATGGGTTCAATCCTTGAGATGGACCCATTCCCTGGAGAAGGGAAAGGCTACTCACTCCAGTATTCATGCCTGGAGAATTCTATGGCATTTACATGGGTCGCAGAGTCAGACACAACTGAAAGAAAATGTTCTGAGTGACTCTAGAGTAATAAGGTCAGCAGGTTATAGTTCTTTGTATATATTATAGAAGGAATGAAGCATGGACTTAAAAAAAAATGAACAATTGAAAAAGATCCTCAAAAAGAAATAAAACATAAGCATATACTCGTAAATAATAATTTATTTAGAAATTAAGATTTAAAAGGCATTAAGTTCATTTGGATATGGTAGAAATTCTTTTACTACTTCAATATGCCCTAGTTTAAGAAATATATTATAGAAGAATATATGCTTAAGTTAGGAATTTTATAAAATCCTGGAAAGTATCAGATTCACTCAAAGTAACCATAGTAAGAACAACTTACGGTTATATCACCAAAGGCAATACCATTAAAAAGATGGAGGCTGTTTTAAAATTTTTAAATTTTTAAAGTTTTGCAGAGTTGAATATCAATGGCACTAAGCATGGTCGTTAGAATATACCCAGCTCTTATATTTATTGCCTGCATTTTTATTGGCCAATACATTTAACCACTAAGTATTTACAACTGAGTTTCTGATGATAGAGAAAATAATGAGAATTAAAGATGAAAAACTCTTTCATAATTTATTACTCCTTATTAATGTTGCATTTTACTCTCTTCCCCTTCATGTATTTCTCTCTTCCTCCTTACTCTAACCACATTTGTTATCATCTCTTTTTTCTTGTTTCTTTTTCCTTCTTTACCTTCTCTTTTTATACCAGCACAACACTGACCAAGGTGTGATTGTCCTGCCTTCTACAGTAAATATAGAGCGTAGACTACTTCCAGCCAAGCAGTAAATGCAACTTAAACCTTTAACAACATGGCTGTCCTAGTAAAAAGAGAGTCTATTATACTTATAAGAACATGACAGCAGTGGCAGGACACAAAAAGTACAACTTTTACAAAAATTCTGTTGTACAAGTGAAGATTTATACCTGTTCCATATATGACTTAAAGCAGCATCTTGGAGCATAGTGATTTTCAAACCCTATTCACCTCAGGGCCTCACCTCACATTAATTGGGGGTGTGGGGGGGAGGACTTCTATTGGTCTTTCATTTATTTATTTACCTCCATCTTTTTTCTGTGGCCTGTGTGGGCCTCCCATCGTGGTGGCCTCTGTTGTCGCAGAGTACCAGCTCTGGGTGCATGCGCTCCAGAGCTCTGACTTGGTGGTTGGACACATTGGTCCAGCCGCTCGGCGGCACGTGGGATCTTCCCAGGCCAGGGATCGAACTGGCGCCCCTTACACTGCAAGGCAGTGTCCTTACCCACTGGACCACCAGGGAAGCTCCCTCCCATTACTTTTTGAGAGCACTGCCAATATTAGCAACTACATTAACTTGCTTCCATTTATGGCAACACATTATGTTTCCTGTGCTTTCTCCTACATCCAAATTATCCATAAGTACTTCTCTGTAATTTCAATACTGCCATCCTTACACATGGTTCCAATGGGGCAGAGGGGAAATCACGTATTGAGATAGGAGCAAGTTGTCCTTGCTTGTATATAGCTTGGCTTGATCTTTATGCTAACTAGAACAGCCTTTCTTGTGGTCGGTCAAATACACATTGTACATCTGCTTTAACCATTCATGAAAATAATACACTTAGCAAATTAAAATGGAGTAACTTATTCAAGCATTCAAAAGCATTCAGACACATTCCTGCATTAATGAGAACTTGAATTTTCTGAACTGTGCTAAACTCAAGGACAATACCAGTAATTTTCAAAACAAGATCTGCTAGCAATTTCTCCCCCTGTTAACTATACAGTCATTTCAGACACCAATCGATCCTTTCCTAAACTTACCAGCTCCAATCCTAATTCTTGACAAACAGATTATGTAACTTTGTGTTTCTGTCTATATAAACTTCCCCATTTTGTAGCTCAGTGGGATACAGTTCAAGTGCTTCTTGAATCTCTGTCTCCCAGACTACACTCATAGCTAAAATAAAGCTCTTTTTTAATTCCCATTGGTGATTGTTTATTGATTATTTGTGCCAATAGCAATTAAGTAACAAACTTCCACATATTGAAGGTCATATGCAACAAGCCTACAATTAACATTATTCTCAATGGTATAAGTTTGAAATATCTTACTCCATGTAGAATAAGACTGGAGTACCCGTATACAGCAAAGTACTGGAAATTCTAGCTAATCAGTAAAGATAAAGGAATAAAAGGCATGGATATCAAAAGGAAGAAGTAAAACTTTCTTTATTTGAGGACCACATGGTCTTGTATGTAGAAAATCCTAAAGATTCTACTGAAAATTGGTTGGAATTAAACAGTAAGTCTGAGAAAGTTACAAGATGTAAAATCAACATAGATAGATCAGTTGTTACTTCTGTACTCTATCAGTGAAATTTCTCTATAAGAACACTTCATCTTTGGCAAGATGTGAAGAAAAGGGAATCCTTGTGCACTGCTGGAGGGAATGCATGGTGGTTCAGCCATTATGGAGGACAGAATGAAGTCTCCTCAAGAAATTAAAACTGGAGCCATCATATGACCCAGAAATCCCATTTTTGAATATATATCTACTGGAAATGAAAACAGAGTATTAGAAAAATATCTGCACTTCATATTTACTGCAACGTTATTCAAAATAGCCAAGACATGGAAACAATCTAAGTGTCAATTAATGGAGTAATGAATAAAACTGATATAGTACATTCGACACAAGTTTTTGTGCAGTCAAGAGAAAGAAGGAAATCCTGTCATTGGCAACGATACTGATAAATCTTGAGGCTATTATGCTAAGTAAGATAAGATACACAGAAAAGATGGATATTGCATGATATAACTTATATATGAAATCTTCAAAAGCTAACTCACAGAAATGGAGAGTAGTATTGTAGTCACCAGTGGTTGAGGAATGAGAGAATTGGGAAAATGTCAGTCAAAGTGTACACACATGCTATTGTATGATTAATAGATCCTAGAAATCTAATGATCAGCATTATGGTTATACTTAACATTATAGCATTATATAACTTAAAGTTGGAAAGAGATTAAATCTTAAATATTCTCACCATGAAAAAGCAAAGAAAGTATGTGACATGATGGAAGTGTTAGCCAGCACTATCATGATCATCATATTGTAAAAATGAATGCATAAAATCAGGTTGTACACCATGAATTTGTACAAAGTGATATCCTCCAAATATACCAGGATATAATAAACTTAAAAATAATTTAATGAATACCAACTGAGTGTTTAATATATACCATTAAACCAGACATTATATATATAAAATCTCATTTAGTCCCCAAATTTCTATAAATTGAATATAATTATTCAATATTTATAGATAAGATACCTTAGCTAAAAACGTTTAAAAGAGATGGACTTTGCCATATAGCTAATAACTATCCAGGCAGTATGTATCATAAGACCATTTAACTATAATGGAGGTGTGTAGGGGGGGTGCAATTTAATGTTACATATTTTATATTTTATTACCCAGAAAATAACTACAGTGTCTGTAACTATTACATGATTTGGTAAAGTTCTTATTAATATTTCATTTTCATTCAAAAAAATATACATTGTGACACTATCCTTTTATTCCACAAGAACTAGTTATCTGAAAGACTCTCAGAAAGGCTGTGCCAAGAACTTGACAAGTTCTCTTCTCCCCAAAACAACAGTGTGATTTGACAAAAGTGTCATGAGTAGCTATTTAAATCATCTGTGCTAAATACATACTGTGCTAAAGACAAGGAAAAAATTTAGAAGTATTTATTCAAGAAAATCTACTCAATCTTAATGAAAAGCATGGCTTCCATTTTATTCAAATTCAATTCTCATATCAATTCACTCATGCCAACTCCATAGTCCTGCCTAAGGAACTGACATTTATTTGGATATGATCATAGAGAACCAATGCTGAAGAATGCTCTGGGAAAAAAGATCTCAGTAGCAAATAGCACATTTGGCAAAGTATAATAACGATTTAGAATAAAATTCTCAATATACTAGGAAGAGAAATATGAAAATATAGAAAAGCTAAAGCTAACAACGTATTTAAAGTTTAGAGATTAATACCTTAACCTTAAGATCAGGAAAAAAGGCAAGAATGCTCATTCGTACCACATTTTTTCAACATTATACTGGAGGACCTGGACAGTTCAATAATTAAGGAAAATAAATATTAATACATGAAATATGGAAGGTAATATAGAATGCCTTCTTTCCTAGATTACATTATTTTGTAGAAGAGTCTGAAGGAGAGCTATTTAATCTAAAGTGATAGAGTAAATCTGATCATAAATAGATTTTTCTAGAGAAAATAATTTGAGCTTTATATTAAACTATGAGTAATTATATAAGTCAAGAGCTTTTAGAAAGAAAAGTTATTATAAAAAAGAGGAAATTTAGAACATGGTATGTATGAGAGTAAGTTAAAATGATTTAAAACAAAAGAAGTGAAAAAATAGAAAAGAAAAAATATAATAGTTTTTTTACATAAAAATTGTAGTTAATGGAAATTATATTAGTGGCATTTACATAGGAAAACATTCGCTAAGGTTTCGGAGGATAGATTTGGGAGAGACATGACTGATAACAGAAAGATCATTTGGATGAACAACACAGAACTCCAGATAACTAATGGTGGGGACCTGAACCATTATTCAGATATAAGTAAGAAAGACAGAGAGGAGGAGATATTTCTCCAGACATGTAACAAAAGGAGCGACAAAAAAAAAACTCCATGATAGCATATGCTTTAAGTTCAAGAAAACTTCTTTTCCCAAAACAACAGTGTGATTTGACAAAAGTGTCATGAGTAGCTATTTAAATCATCTGTGCTAAATACATACTGTGCTAAAGACAAGGAAAAAATTTAGAAGTATTTATTCAAGAAAATCTACTCAATCTTAATGAAAAGCATGGCTTCCATTTTATTCAAATTCAATTCTCATATCAATTCACTCATGCCAACTCCATAGTCCTGCCTAAGGAACTGACATTTATTTGGATATGATCATAGAGAACCAATGCTGAAGAATGCTCTGGGAAAAAAGATCTCAGTAGCAAATAGCACATTTGGCAAAGTATAATAACGATTTAGAATAAAATTCTCAATATACTAGGAAGAGAAATATGAAAATATAGAAAAGCTAAAGCTAACAACGTATTTAAAGTTTAGAGATTAATACCTTAACCTTAAGATCAGGAAAAAAGGCAAGAATGCTCATTCGTACCACATTTTTTCAACATTATACTGGAGGACCTGGACAGTTCAATAATTAAGGAAAATAAATATTAATACATGAAATATGGAAGGTAATATAGAATGCCTTCTTTCCTAGATTACATTATTTTGTAGAATAGTCTGAAGGAGAGCTATTTAATCTAAAGTGATAGAGTAAATCTGATCATAAATAGATTTTTCTAGAGAAAATAATTTGAGCTTTATATTAAACTATGAGTAATTATATAAGTCAAGAGCTTTTAGAAAGAAAAGTTATTATAAAAAAGAGGAAATTTAGAACATGGTATGTATGAGAGTAAGTTAAAATGATTTAAAACAAAAGAAGTGAAAAAATAGAAAAGAAAAAATATAATAGTTTTTTTACATAAAAATTGTAGTTAATGGAAATTATATTAGTGGCATTTACATAGGAAAACATTCGCTAAGGTTTCGGAGGATAGATTTGGGAGAGACATGACTGATAACAGAAAGATCATTTGGATGAACAACACAGAACTCCAGATAACTAATGGTGGGGACCTGAACCATTATTCAGATATAAGTAAGAAAGACAGAGAGGAGGAGATATTTCTCCAGACATGTAGAGCATTAAGGAGGCTGAGCTTTATGATTCGTTGGTATGAATGTGTGAGGGGAAAAAAAATGTAAGAGAGAATCTGATGCTTCAATCTTGGAGGACAAGGAGAAAACTGATTTAGAAAAGGAAAGAGCAAGATGATACATTCCTATAATGCCTGTCAATCAAAGTATAAATGTATAACAGAGATTCAGAGATACAATTTTTAAAAATATATTAATGAAGTATAGTTGAGTTACAATATTAAGCAAATCTCAGGTGTATAGCACATGCATATATATATAATCCCTTTTCAGATTCTTTCTCTTATAGCTTATTACATAATATTGAATCTAGTTCCCAAAACAGTAGCTTTTGTTGATTATCTTACACATAGTATTGTTTATATGTTAATCTCAACCTGTTAATTTATCCTTCCCCCACCTTCTCTTTCCCCTTTGGTAACCATCTTCATAAATCTATGCAGAATGATGTTGGAAATAATATTCTAAAGAGATGAACAACAAAACATGGTAGCTGATACACTGAAGTGAAATCAGGTGTGAGAAGTCCAGAGCCAAATACAAAATGCTAGAGTAGTGATATAATCAACAGTGGATAAAAAGGGACCAAGGCATAAGGAGGAGGAGGATGAAGGAGGGTAGGGTGAAGGGGAGAAGCTGAAAGAAAAGAAGGAAAAGCATAAGGAGAAGAAATGGCAGACATGTAAGGGGACATAGAATATAGAGGTTTGAGAAGGCTGGAAGGGGAAAATAATTTATCATGGTAAATTAAAGAATAAACAAAATTCATTCCACATGACATTAAAAAAAAATCTACCACCTAACTTATTATGAACCATATAAGTAGAATGATAAGAGAAAAGTCTTTCTGGTAGTAGATTTAAAATAGACTGAAAATCAAGAAAAAGGAAAAATTGAGAATAAGCTATCAGCACAAGTGGTTTAATTTAATAATCAACTACCTACAGCTAATAATCAGCGATGGACAATCCAAGGAGCAGTCACTTAGCAGATAATCAGGAGATGTCAAAGCCAACTGTGATATGTTTGTTTCTGAAGAGCCACTTTTGTTATTGTGTTGTTATGAATGGAGGGAAAAATAGCATTGCAAAAAGGGAAATAAGGAGTCCACGAATAGGTAAGTAATTCAGATGGCCGATAGATATTAATGACTCTTAATAAATATATAAACCAGTTACAAATGACAATATAGAATTTTAAAAATATTTCTAATCTCTTTTAAATTATTATACTGCTTATATTTCATCACAGGCATTAATCCTAAATAAATGAGGTAAGTTTCAATATGAGTTCCACTTTTATGTGAAAAGTATGTGAATGAGAAAACTAGATCCTCAGAAAAATTAAGCATTGCCAAGCTAACCTTCACTGAGAATACACACTGCCTACAACTCATTAAATCTGATATGATTTCAAAGCCCACAAAGGAAGCATTTGGGGATTTATGAGGCACTTTGTTTGTTTTCTGTTTTATTAATAGTTCTTTATGCTCTTTCTCTGAGTATTTGAACTTTGATAAATAGGAACAACAAAACATGGTAGCTGATACACTGAAGTGAAATCAGGTGTGAGAAGTCCAGAGCCAAATACAAAATGCTAGAGTAGTGATATAATCAACAGTGGATAAAAAGGGACCAAGGCATAAGGAGGAGGAGGATGAAGGAGGGTAGGGTGAAGGGGAGAAGCTGAAAGAAAAGAAGGAAAAGCATAAGGAGAAGAAATGGCAGACATGTAAGGGGACATAGAATATAGAGGTTTGAGAAGGCTGGAAGGGGAAAATAATTTATCATGGTAAATTAAAGAATAAACAAAATTCATTCCACATGACATTAAAAAAAAATCTACCACCTAACTTATTATGAACCATATAAGTAGAATGATAAGAGAAAAGTCTTTCTGGTAGTAGATTTAAAATAGACTGAAAATCAAGAAAAAGGAAATATTGAGAATAAGCTATCAGCACAAGTGGTTTAATTTAATAATCAACTACCTACAGCTAATAATCAGCGATGGACAATCCAAGGAGCAGTCACTTAGCAGATAATCAGGAGATGTCAAAGCCAACTGTGATATGTTTGTTTCTGAAGAGCCACTTTTGTTATTGTGTTGTTATGAATGGAGGGAAAAATAGCATTGCAAAAAGGGAAATAAGGAGTCCACGAATAGGTAAGTAATTCAGATGGCCGATAGATATTAATGACTCTTAATAAATATATAAACCAGTTACAAATGACAATATAGAATTTTAAAAATATTTCTAATCTCTTTTAAATTATTATACTGCTTATATTTCATCACAGGCATTAATCCTAAATAAATGAGGTAAGTTTCAATATGAGTTCCACTTTTATGTGAAAAGTATGTGAATGAGAAAACTAGATCCTCAGAAAAATTAAGCATTGCCAAGCTAACCTTCACTGAGAATACACACTGCCTACAACTCATTAAATCTGATATGATTTCAAAGCCCACAAAGGAAGCATTTGGGGATTTATGAGGCACTTTGTTTGTTTTCTGTTTTATTAATAGTTCTTTATGCTCTTTCTCTGAGTATTTGAACTTTGATAAATATGAACACAAAACCCACAAAAGGTATGATTTTTAGATTAAGACATTTACCTTGAAAACTTTTTATGTGACAAAACTTTTTTCCAATTCAAGTATGTACCTAAATATTTACATGTTATTATGACAAAACAGCCTATATACAAAGAAAGCAACTATTTTGTAGCAATTATTTAGAGCAGTATAAATTATAGAATAGCTTTCTTTAATCTGTTCATGATAAGACAAAAAAGTGTACCCAATTTAAATTACAGTGAAATTTGTGTTATAATTCTGTTCATGATATATTGATCAACTTTGGATGAAATACCTACTATGCAAAGTGTTATTTTTGCATGTGTGCTGACATTTTAAGGAGTAGGACAAAAACATTAAAAAGCTATCACAAAGGAGTTCCCTATTCTTGATCCTATCTGGTATAATTTTTTGTGTAAAACAACAGTAATAATTGTATCAATCTCATCCCAGATGAATTAATCACAATTAATTCCCAAATGAAAAAGAAAATTCATCTTAAGTAGATTCACTGAATGTCCTTTATAATGTTTTTTAGTGTATTGGAGAATATTATAAGGTTTTAATTATAAGATTTTAATATTTCTAGGAAACGTTTCACTCCAAAATAAACATTGCATATAAACTTATACTTCAGGAAATATTTTAAAATTTTTATTGAATGGAAAGAGGAAAAATACAAAATATATCATAAGAATTTCTAAGAGGCGACAAAAAATATACTTGTTCTTATTTTACTGAATCAATCATCTCTCCCCACTGAACATATTAATGGTCAAAAAAGAGCAAAACCACAAAAAAGCAAGGCAGAATGTGCTCTACAGGTGATTTTCTTACAAGAAAACCTCAAAAAAAGTTTCTTTTTTTTTCACATGTTTAGACTATCATATGGAGAAGAAAATGACTACCCACTCCAGTATTCTTGCCTGGAAAATTCCATGGATAGAGGAGCCTAGAGGACTGCAGTTCATGGGGTTGCAAAGAGTCAGACATGACTGAGTGATTAAGCACAAACTATTTTGTCTATGTTTAACAGATGAGAATAATTACTTTTCCACAGATTTTCAGGGTCACATTCCAAAGATTCCTGAACAACACAGGCACATGTAATTTTAGTAGTCAGGATTATTTATCCAAAAGGTAGGAGGGGATTCCAAGACTCACAGAATAATGTTGACATCCTCAATGTGTGCTTTTATCCAGATCTTAGACACTGGTGTTTTCACTTTTTTTTTTTTACTGCGATGTTCAAACAGAAGAAAAGGGAAAAAAATGTAGGAGGAGGCAAATCTGTTTGAAAGTTACATTTAAAGCAACAATTCATACCAAAATAATGCAGTACAGTCCAGCACAATTTCAAAATTAATTTATTATTTTTTTCACTTTTCTACAAACTATGATCCATTCCTCAGAGATGCTGCAGTTGTTAAGCTGAACTTGGAGGAGAAGGGGCAAAAGTATGTCTCTGGCTGCTGACTAGTCTGTTGCTTCAAAGTCCTCCTCCAATCGCTGGAGAAAGTCATAAAATAACCACCACATTTTCTTCCCCTCTGATGTGTAGCAATTGACAGGTTTCTCTAACCCTGTGGGGCTCTGAATTGAAACAGGACTGTTGCAAGCATAAGGAAGCTTAAGCACATTGTCTCAGTTTGGAGCTAAGATGGCACCTACAGGAAGGCACATGGGAGTGAAAGCAAGCTTAAGCACATTGTTTAAAGAAGGTTAAGCACATGTTTGCAGTTTGGAGCTAAGATGGCGCCTATAAGTGATGGTCAAAATTTCTGATTTGTTCCCCTGGTTTCTGCACTCGTGGATGATTGCTTTACCTTTAGCTTGATTGGTGTAATCTATAGGAAGTCCCGTGCAAAACCCCCTTCACTTGCCTATAAAAGCTGTGCATCTGCATTAATAAAACGGAACTGCTTTGACGGAACCCCTGCCGTGTCTGATTGCCCCCTGCGTGCTCCGGGGGGCTGGGGAGGCACTGCAGCAAGACCCACCTCTCCGAGATCTCCCGGTTCAACAGACATGAGTTTAAAAATTAAGCCAACAAACTAGAGGACTGCAGTTCATGGGGTTGCAAAGAGTCAGACATGACTGAGTGATTAAGCACAAACTATTTTGTCTATGTTTAACAGATGAGAATAATTACTTTTCCACAGATTTTCAGGGTCACATTCCAAAGATTCCTGAACAACACAGGCACATGTAATTTTAGTAGTCAGGATTATTTATCCAAAAGGTAGGAGGGGATTCCAAGACTCACAGAATAATGTTGACATCCTCAATGTGTGCTTTTATCCAGATCTTAGACACTGGTTTTTTTTTTTTTTTTTTTTTTACTGCGATGTTCAAACAGAAGAAAAGGGAAAAAAATGTAGGAGGAGGCAAATCTGTTTGAAAGTTACATTTAAAGCAACAATTCATACCAAAATAATGCAGTACAGTCCAGCACAATTTCAAAATTAATTTATTATTTTTTTCACTTTTCTACAAACTATGATCCATTCCTCAGAGATGCTGCAGTTGTTAAGCTGAACTTGGAGGAGAAGGGGCAAAAGTATGTCTCTGGCTGCTGACTAGTCTGTTGCTTCAAAGTCCTCCTCCAATCGCTGGAGAAAGTCATAAAATAACCACCACATTTTCTTCCCCTCTGATGTGTAGCAATTGACAGGTTTCTCTAACCCTGTGGGGCTCTGAATTGAAACAGGACTGTTGCAAGCATAAGGAAGCTTAAGCACATTGTCTCAGTTTGGAGCTAAGATGGCACCTACAGGAAGGCACATGGGAGTGAAAGCAAGCTTAAGCACATTGTTTAAAGAAGGTTAAGCACATGTTTGCAGTTTGGAGCTAAGATGGCGCCTATAAGTGATGGTCAAAATTTCTGATTTGTTCCCCTGGTTTCTGCACTCGTGGATGATTGCTTTACCTTTAGCTTGATTGGTGTAATCTATAGGAAGTCCCGTGCAAAACCCCCTTCACTTGCCTATAAAAGCTGTGCATCTGCATTAATAAAACGGAACTGCTTTGACGGAACCCCTGCCGTGTCTGATTGCCCCCTGCGTGCTCCGGGGGGCTGGGGAGGCACTGCAGCAAGACCCACCTCTCTCCGAGATCTCCCGGTTCAGCAGGGGACAATCCCGCTGCCTTCCTTTCTGTGGAAGGTCCTTGCATAACCCCAGTGCAAAGGCTTGCTTCTGTCTGACATTTGCCCATCATCTCCCACCACCACTATCTGGGGTCTACGTACCCGGTCCAAACTGGATAATTACTTCCTAAGAGACGCCACAATCTCTTTTCCTTGCTAGCATCTTTCTTTAAGCAGGGGTCCCCAACCTTCAGTTTAAGGACCTGGTATCTCCTGTCAGTGATGTTATTAGATGATAAATAAAGTACACAATAAATGTAATGTGACTGAATTATCCCAAACCACCACCACCACCCCCGCCTAATTCATGCAAAAGTTGTCTTCCACAAAACCTGTCTCTGGTGCCAAAAAGACTGAGAACCTCTGCAAGGAATCTGAGCTTCAAGACCAAATACAAATTTAGAATTACTAGGCTTCCCTTCTGGTTCAGCGGTAAAGAATCTGCCTGGCAATAAAGGAAACCTGGGTTTGATCCCTGACCCAGGAAGATCCCACATGCCCTTGAGAAACTAAGTCCACATGCCACAACTATTGAGCCTCTGCTCTAGAATCTGGGAGCTACAACTGCTAAATCCACATGCTCTAGAGAAGTTCTGCACCAAGAAGTCCATGTACAGCAAATAGAACACAGCGCTCACCTTCTGAAACTAGAGACAATTCTGTGCAAGCAACAAAGATTCAGAATAGCCAAAAATAAATTTATCAAATCATTAAAAAAAAAAAAAAGTTACTGAACTCCTCTGCAATTCTGCATAGGAATATGGTAGTATCTATAGAACAGTTTCTAGGTTTTCTTCGTTTCCTATATTAGACCCATTACTCAAACTTCAATGCCTCTCTTCAAATCTGTGGAAATAACTATTCCTTATTCATCCTTCAGGTATACACGCTGCATTCACTTAGCAATGCTCTGATCTATTCCAATGATAAAAAATGACACAGTGGAAAGTGGGCTTCACAACTCTTAAAAACAGGCTGGGAGCCTTTAGGGCAAGGCTTATAATGATTTGCTTAGAGATTGTTCTAGAAGTCAGAGCAAGTTCCTTTGACTCCAGACTCTCTCGCTTCAAAGAAAAACCAGGAGGGACCGCTCAGTACACGGAACTACGAAGGGCCCCTCCCATTTGTCTAGAGTCAGTGCTGATTGTGTGGGGATATAAGGAAGCTGTTCTTAACCAAATGGGAAAGGGTTGGACAGAACATTGAAGAGGGGCAGGGACATGGACTTGATTTTCAGAAATGAATAAACTGGTGGGAATACATCTCTTCTCGGAAAAGCCACAACTGCTCGGGATCCATATTCCAGTCTCAGTGGCAATTAGTCTTCTTGTCATAATCTACCTTTTCTTCAAGAATATTGTTTTGAAATACCTGAATAGTTGAGTATGCAAAGTTTATTTTTCAGTCATTCTTAATTACACATCTATTTTTGCCCTTAATTTTATTTTGTTATAATCAAATTCAATTTTAATTTGATTCTACTTTTCTTTTTAACACCTATAGCTTCTTTGATTCACATTCTGTTTTTCTTACACATGTTCTTTCCCATTGGGTCAGTTTTCCTTTCAAAGATTTCCATTAACCTTCACTAACGCATGGTAATAAGTGTTAGTCATCAAGAATTTGAAATAAAAACCAGAGAAATATGAACAGAGAGAATAGAGACAGTGAACTGAGTTTTCTTCAATTCCTATGATAATCTCTAGCCACTAATAATCATCAGTTTGGATACTATGTGCCAAGATAAATGTTTCTCAAACAGATAATGAATATACTCTACAGAAACATTTTAATATGTTATAAGAATATTTAACACTAAGAGTATCACAATCAAAATCATAAACCTCTATCATACCACTTTTCACTTTATATTATTCATAATATTTTGAGTGTCTCAATGGATTGTAAGGACCTTAATGTCAAACACTGCATCTTATTCCCCTTTAAGATTAACAAAGTACTTGGTACATATACCAGAGTAAGCGGTTGATTATAACTCAATTGTTTTTGCAGTTTATGTTATCATTCCTTTTTCAGTTAAAGCAGAAGAAAATATATATGAACTAGCTTTAATAAAATAATACTCAAAAGCTAAATGCATTACTTTTGAGCCCCACAATTAGCACTCTGAACATTGTTAGCATAACAGAATCTAACAAGCAGAAAAGCATTCCAATTGTTAGAACCATTTGCTTAAGAAGTGTAGAGGAAACTATGAAAATCCCAGCCTTCAAATAGAAGTGTGTAAGTAGGAAGAAGTGGAACAAAGAAAGGACTTTCAACATTCACAAGAGAATAAATCTGAGGGCCTTTTTCTTCGGGAATACATCTCTTCTCGGAAAAGTCACAACTGCTCGGGATCCATATTCCAGTCTCAGTGGCAATTAGTCTTCTTGTCATAATCTACCTTTTCTTCAAGAATATTGTTTTGAAATACCTGAATAGTTGAGTATGCAAAGTTTATTTTTCAGTCATTCTTAATTACACATCTATTTTTGCCCTTAATTTTATTTTGTTATAATCAAATTCAATTTTAATTTGATTCTACTTTTCTTTTTAACACCTATAGCTTCTTTGATTCACATTCTGTTTTTCTTACACATGTTCTTTCCCATTGGGTCAGTTTTCCTTTCAAAGATTTCCATTAACCTTCACTAACGCATGGTAATAAGTGTTAGTCATCAAGAATTTGAAATAAAAAAACCAGAGAAATATGAACAGAGAGAATAGAGACAGTGAACTGAGTTTTCTTCAATTCCTATGATAATCTCTAGCCACTAATAATCATCAGTTTGGATACTATGTGCCAAGATAAATGTTTCTCAAACAGATAATGAATATACTCTACAGAAACATTTTAATATGTTATAAGAATATTTAACACTAAGAGTATCACAATCAAAATCATAAACCTCTATCATACCACTTTTCACTTTATATTATTCATAATATTTTGAGTGTCTCAATGGATTGTAAGGACCTTAATGTCAAACACTGCATCTTATTCCCCTTTAAGATTAACAAAGTACTTGGTACATATACCAGAGTAAGCGGTTGATTATAACTCAATTGTTTTTGCAGTTTATGTTATCTTTCCCTTTTTTCAGTTAAAGCAGAAGAAAATATATATGAACTAGCTTTAATAAAATAATACTCAAAAGCTAAATGCATTACTTTTGAGCCCCACAATTAGCACTCTGAACATTGTTAGCATAACAGAATCTAACAAGCAGAAAAGCATTCCAATTGTTAGAACCATTTGCTTAAGAAGTGTAGAGGAAACTATGAAAATCCCAGCCTTCAAATAGAAGTGTGTAAGTAGGAAGAAGTGGAACAAAGAAAGGACTTTCAACATTCACAAGAGAATAATTCAGAGTTTTCTGAACCACTAGGTATTCTTTAGGAACATAGGTCACTGGTAGATAATGCCACAAGAACAGAGGAAGACCTGCCCATGTACTTCAAGATGACTTAGATCTGACTAGGATCTAGCAAGGGAAGACTAGAACCATGGAGTGGCATGTAGATCACGGCATGCTACATTGTTGGCCTTTCAGCAATCCATGTATCACCTCCAGAATGCAAATGAATGATAGAGACACATGAATGCTGACTCATTTATTAGGGACACAGGAGAGAGTAAGGATAAACTAGATATGCCTTAGTTTACTCTGAACTAGAAAAATTGTTCTATGAGTCAAGTTAGTTTCAGTCACAGGAAGTCAGGATTATATATGTTCACATGTGAAATTCTTTTTTTTTTTTTTGTAATTTATCAGCTACTATAAAACAACAAAAATGTTTGAATGATTGGATATTTTCTTACAAACTGAAGTCCTACTCAGGATCAGATCTCCTGTATCTGATACACTCAAGATCTCAAACACACTTCTTTTTTTTGACTCATCTCTTTTGTGACTCGGACTTCCAACTTTTTTCCCAGCATCTAATTGCTGTTCAGCATTGACATGTCCACTGGTTAAAGTCCTTAAAAGGACTATTTGTCAACCTGTCATTATGATTTCTTCCTAGTTTTCCTTGAACTTTTGCACCAGTAAGACACATTCAACTGCAGGAAATAAAAGCCTAGTCAACAGAATCACGGCCTACATAGATATTTACGAAGAGGTCTGAAGGTCGATTAGCTCAGAGTTAATCACTTAATAATATTACCAAGATATGAGGCTCCTTTAAGATAACAACTCAAAAGCTAAATGCATTACTTTTGAGCCCCACAATTAGCACTCTGAACATTGTTAGCATAACAGAATCTAACAAGCAGAAAAGCATTCCAATTGTTAGAACCATTTGCTTAAGAAGTGTAGAGGAAACTATGAAAATCCCAGCCTTCAAATAGAAGTGTGTAAGTAGGAAGAAGTGGAACAAAGAAAGGACTTTCAACATTCACAAGAGAATAATTCAGAGTTTTCTGAACCACTAGGTATTCTTTAGGAACATAGGTCACTGGTAGATAATGCCACAAGAACAGAGGAAGACCTGCCCATGTACTTCAAGATGACTTAGATCTGACTAGGATCTAGCAAGGGAAGACTAGAACCATGGAGTGGCATGTAGATCACGGCATGCTACATTGTTGGCCTTTCAGCAATCCATGTATCACCTCCAGAATGCAAATGAATGATAGAGACACATGAATGCTGACTCATTTATTAGGGACACAGGAGAGAGTAAGGATAAACTAGATATGCCTTAGTTTACTCTGAACTAGAAAAATTGTTCTATGAGTCAAGTTAGTTTCAGTCACAGGAAGTCAGGATTATATATGTTCACATGTGAAATTCTTTTTTTTTTTTTTGTAATTTATCAGCTACTATAAAACAACAAAAATGTTTGAATGATTGGATATTTTCTTACAAACTGAAGTCCTACTCAGGATCAGATCTCCTGTATCTGATACACTCAAGATCTCAAACACACTTCTTTTTTTTGACTCATCTCTTTTGTGACTCGGACTTCCAACTTTTTTCCCAGCATCTAATTGCTGTTCAGCATTGACATGTCCACTGGTTAAAGTCCTTAAAAGGACTATTTGTCAACCTGTCATTATGATTTCTTCCTAGTTTTCCTTGAACTTTTGCACCAGTAAGACACATTCAACTGCAGGAAATAAAAGCCTAGTCAACAGAATCACGGCCTACAAAGATATTTACGAAGAGGTCTGAAGGTCGATTAGCTCAGAGTTAATCACTTAATAATGTTACCAAGATATGAGGCTCCTTTAAGATAACAACTCAACCATAGTAGCTGTTAGGCTTTTTCATCATTAAGATTTTCAACTCATGATCACAAGATATTTATTTCAATTCCAGACAGCTTGTCAGTTACAAGGCAGAAATAATGAAAAGGAATGGTGCCAGTGAGTAATTCTCCAGCATCTGTCCCTGTTAGAGTTTGGCAAAGGCTAGCCCCCTATTAGATTTACCTTTATGCTTCATTGACCATAAGCAGGGCAGATAATGATCCCTGTCTCTCAAGTGTGTGAAAAATAAACTATTTTACCTGAAGAGAGCTACTTTAGTATTGAACAAAATCAGAATTCAAAAGGCTTGGGCAGCAAGGAAGTGCTTTCCTTTTGTTTCTGATGAACTCTAAAGATTATGTCTCTTGGTTTCCCTACAGAAATTTATATCCATTTTCTTCATTCTAAAAGTTTACAGTTTGAAATAGTATTTCAAATGAACTTGTACAGTATCTTTCCTGTTTATACCTGCTGAGAAATGTTTTTTATCTTTTCAGAATTCAACATGCTAGCCTAAGGAAAATGACTATATGAAGCAAATTGGAATAGGATTATCTCCTTCCCAAACTGCCACAATTTGGTTCAGAAGTAAATCCTACCAGTTCATAGCACTTATTGAGACAATACCTTTGTAGAGTTATGCTAAAATTTTAACATTCAAATGTATGTGAAAATTTATCATTCAGATGGTTCTCTACAATTTCAATGAATTCTGTCATCTGAAACATTTTCATGGATGACATCAAAGAAATCCTAATTGTTTTAGCACTAAGGAAAGCCTCTTAAACTCTGAAAACATTAATTTTCCACTTTGGCTTCAGGCATCAAAATAAGAATTATTTTGGTTTCATGGTCTTAAACAGTGCACTGAAATTACCTAACAAAACACATCTAGGATCTGTTGTCAGTTTTAATATGCGAGGAAATTAGATGATAGATGTTCAGTAAATGCCATATGCAAAATAATATAATACAGTGTTATCATTTACATGTTGAATATTGACCTAACGAAAATATATGATTTCTTCCTAGTTTTCCTTGAACTTTTGCACCAGTAAGACACATTCAACTGCAAGAAAAAAAACCTAGGCAAAAGAATCACGGCCTACATAGATATTTACGAAGAGGTCTGAAGGTCGATTAGCTCAGAGTTAATCACTTAATAATATTACCAAGATATGAGGCTCCTTTAAGATAACAACTCAACCATAGTAGCTGTTAGGCTTTTTCATCATTAAGATTTTCAACTCATGATCACAAGATATTTATTTCAATTCCAGACAGCTTGTCAGTTACAAGGCAGAAATAATGAAAAGGAATGGTGCCAGTGAGTAATTCTCCAGCATCTGTCCCTGTTAGAGTTTGGCAAAGGCTAGCCCCCTATTAGATTTACCTTTATGCTTCATTGACCATAAGCAGGGCAGATAATGATCCCTGTCTCTCAAGTGTGTGAAAAATAAACTATTTTACCTGAAGAGAGCTACTTTAGTATTGAACAAAATCAGAATTCAAAAGGCTTGGGCAGCAAGGAAGTGCTTTCCTTTTGTTTCTGATGAACTCTAAAGATTATGTCTCTTGGTTTCCCTACAGAAATTTATATCCATTTTCTTCATTCTAAAAGTTTACAGTTTGAAATAGTATTTCAAATGAACTTGTACAGTATCTTTCCTGTTTATACCTGCTGAGAAATGTTTTTTATCTTTTCAGAATTCAACATGCTAGCCTAAGGAAAATGACTATATGAAGCAAATTGGAATAGGATTATCTCCTTCCCAAACTGCCACAATTTGGTTCAGAAGTAAATCCTACCAGTTCATAGCACTTATTGAGACAATACCTTTGTAGAGTTATGCTAAAATTTTAACATTCAAATGTATGTGAAAATTTATCATTCAGATGGTTCTCTACAATTTCAATGAATTCTGTCATCTGAAACATTTTCATGGATGACATCAAAGAAATCCTAATTGTTTTAGCACTAAGGAAAGCCTCTTAAACTCTGAAAACATTAATTTTCCACTTTGGCTTCAGGCATCAAAATAAGAATTATTTTGGTTTCATGGTCTTAAACAGTGCACTGAAATTACCTAACAAAACACATCTAGGATCTGTTGTCAGTTTTAATATGCGAGGAAATTAGATGATAGATGTTCAGTAAATGCCATATGCAAAATAATATAATACAGTGTTATCATTTACATGTGTATTGAGAATATAGATAACAGACTCCCCTAACTTTTGCTAAAAATTACTGACCTTTTATCAAGTTTTGCTGAACAAGCAAGAAAGTTATTCAGATAGTGAGTAGCTTGATGATAGTATTTTACCACTTCATAAATGCTTCTAAAAATTAACCCATGTCTAGGTATTTGTGGGGAATAGGTAAAGAAATTTAGGTTATATCATGGGAAACTTGCATAGTCAATGACTTATTTACCTCTATGCAATTTTTAACGAGAACAATTTAAAATAGATCATTGTTTCTTACAGAAGATTAATTTAGAGTCCAAATCATTATAATGCTTGGTGTGTTGTAAAATTCAAACACCAGTGTAGAATTCAAAGTTAGTTACTGTCTGATCCCTAAGAACTTTTCATTTATTTTCTTCATGTTTAGAGTTTCCATCCTCTAGTGAAATTACACTTGATACAGTGCTTTATTATTATGCTTACATGCCTCATACTTACATGTTTAGGTTTGGCCCCAGATACTGAAGCATTTTCCCTGTTTCACAAACACTACTCTACACGGAACTTTATAAAGTTCACAAAATAGTACACGTTTCCACATATCACTTTCATTATAAATCACTTTCATTATAAATCACTGTAACCTTTTTCTACTTTCTTCTATTCTTATTTGCCAGCTTTTAATCTCTCTATACTTTCTAGCAAATCCTGGTAACTTTGGCTGATCCCCAAGATTAAGCAAGGACTAAGGTGCAGAACATACCCTCCAACTTAACTGCTCACTTGGACTGAGAAACATTTCCTGTGAAATCATCCTGTTTTTGCCATCACCTGTCTCCCTTTACCCACAAATTTTCCACTAGCCCTATTTTTCTTTCTCTATAAAATAAAAGTCTTATCCTGTTTGATTTCTGAGACACTTGTCAATCCATAGATCACTAATATCCTTTTTGAAAACAGTTTCTTTACCTAACAAAACACATCTAGGATCTGTTGTCAGTTTTAATATGCAGGAAATTAGATGATAGATGTTCAGTAAATGCCATATGCAAAATAATATAATACAGTGTTATCATTTACATGTGTATTGAGAATATAGATAACAGACTCCCCTAACTTTTGCTAAAAATTACTGACCTTTTATCAAGTTTTGCTGAACAAGCAAGAAAGTTATTCAGATAGTGAGTAGCTTGATGATAGTATTTTACCACTTCATAAATGCTTCTAAAAATTAACCCATGTCTAGGTATTTGTGGGGAATAGGTAAAGAAATTTAGGTTATATCATGGGAAACTTGCATAGTCAATGACTTATTTACCTCTATGCAATTTTTAACGAGAACAATTTAAAATAGATCATTGTTTCTTACAGAAGATTAATTTAGAGTCCAAATCATTATAATGCTTGGTGTGTTGTAAAATTCAAACACCAGTGTAGAATTCAAAGTTAGTTACTGTCTGATCCCTAAGAACTTTTCATTTATTTTCTTCATGTTTAGAGTTTCCATCCTCTAGTGAAATTACACTTGATACAGTGCTTTATTATTATGCTTACATGCCTCATACTTACATGTTTAGGTTTGGCCCCAGATACTGAAGCATTTTCCCTGTTTCACAAACACTACTCTACACGGAACTTTATAAAGTTCACAAAATAGTACACGTTTCCACATATCACTTTCATTATAAATCACTTTCATTATAAATCACTGTAACCTTTTTCTACTTTCTTCTATTCTTATTTGCCAGCTTTTAATCTCTCTATACTTTCTAGCAAATCCTGGTAACTTTGGCTGATCCCCAAGATTAAGCAAGGACTAAGGTGCAGAACATACCCCCCTCCAACTTAACTGCTCACTTGGACTGAGAAACATTTCCTGTGAAATCATCCTGTTTTTGCCATCACCTGTCTCCCTTTACCCACAAATTTTCCACTAGCCCTATTTTTCTTTCTCTATAAAATAAAAGTCTTATCCTGTTTGATTTCTGAGACACTTGTCAATCCATAGATCACTAATATCCTTTTTGAAAACAGTTTCTTTACCTAAATCTGAGTATATTTTTAAATGAAACCAAAGAACATGGAAAAGGACCTGCACCTCAGATGTTCACTGCAGCCTTTTTAAGATACTAAGTTGTGCTTAGATTCTTGACACACAGAAATATGAGATAATAAATGTATATTGTATTAAGTCACTACTTTTATAGTAATTTGCCACTCAGCAATAGAATATCAATGCCTATTAAAATGCACATGAACCTAAGTTTCAGTATACATCACAAATTAAGGTTGCTTTCCTTGTTAATAGAAAAACTTCTTTTTAACATTCCTACCAGAAACACATAGTGGTTTGAATACCAAATGAACTAGATAAACAAATTGGTATGCACACACAATTATTCAGCCTTAAAATGGGGAAGAGGATTTTGACACATGCTACAACACTGAGGAACCGTGAAGACATTATTCTAAGTGAAATAAGACAATCACTAAAATACAAATAATGTATGATTCTTCTTGTAAGAGATTCCTAGATAAGTCAGACTTTGAGACAATGTAGGATGGTGGTTGCCATCCTACAACCCATCCAAGGGCTGGGTCACTATTATTGCTTGGAGTACAGAGATGCTGCTGGAGGAACCTTGTGGAGATGGATTTGGTGATGTTTATACAACAATGTGAATTTACTTAATACCATAGAATTTTTAAAAATGGTTGCACTGGTAAATTTTGTGGTAAATTTTAGGTTATGGGTATCTTGCCAGAGTTATAAGGAAAAAGAAAAAAGAAAATAAATAAGAATTGCCAATGAAAAAGAAAAACTTTCTTAAACATTTAACAGTCTATGTAATTGTTGTCTTCTGCATTTATTTGATGGTAACTAGAAAAAAAAATATTTACTCTCAGTTTACTGTAGTTATTATAAGGATACTTATTTAAATAAAACTTTACATTAAAATGTCAAAAATTAATTATATCATTGAAAATAATCTCTTCCAGAGGAGAGAGTGGTGTTATTTCATGATCAAAACATTTTCTATTTAGATATGTGTGAAAATATGATTATATGTATTTGACACTTGTCAATCCATAGATCACTAATATCCTTTTTGAAAACAGTTTCTTTACCTAAATCTGAGTATATTTTTAAATGAAACCAAAGAACATGGAAAAGGACCTGCACCTCAGATGTTCACTGCAGCCTTTTTAAGATACTAAGTTGTGCTTAGATTCTTGACACACAGAAATATGAGATAATAAATGTATATTGTATTAAGTCACTACTTTTATAGTAATTTGCCACTCAGCAATAGAATATCAATGCCTATTAAAATGCACATGAACCTAAGTTTCAGTATACATCACAAATTAAGGTTGCTTTCCTTGTTAATAGAAAAACTTCTTTTTAACATTCCTACCAGAAACACATAGTGGTTTGAATACCAAATGAACTAGATAAACAAATTGGTATGCACACACAATTATTCAGCCTTAAAATGGGGAAGAGGATTTTGACACATGCTACAACACTGAGGAACCGTGAAGACATTATTCTAAGTGAAATAAGACAATCACTAAAATACAAATAATGTATGATTCTTCTTGTAAGAGATTCCTAGATAAGTCAGACTTTGAGACAATGTAGGATGGTGGTTGCCATCCTACAACCCATCCAAGGGCTGGGTCACTATTATTGCTTGGAGTACAGAGATGCTGCTGGAGGAACCTTGTGGAGATGGATTTGGTGATGTTTATACAACAATGTGAATTTACTTAATACCATAGAATTTTTAAAAATGGTTGCACTGGTAAATTTTGTGGTAAATTTTAGGTTATGGGTATCTTGCCAGAGTTATAAGGAAAAAGAAAAAAGAAAATAAATAAGAATTGCCAATGAAAAAGAAAAACTTTCTTAAACATTTAACAGTCTATGTAATTGTTGTCTTCTGCATTTATTTGATGGTAACTAGAAAAAAAAATATTTACTCTCAGTTTACTGTAGTTATTATAAGGATACTTATTTAAATAAAACTTTACATTAAAATGTCAAAAATTAATTATATCATTGAAAATAATCTCTTCCAGAGGAGAGAGTGGTGTTATTTCATGATCAAAACATTTTCTATTTAGATATGTGTGAAAATATGATTATATGTATTTGACATTGGTATTAGACACTTGATTTGGATATGGAGATTTTCCTATAATGCATTCCATCTACAAAGGAGAAAAAACGTGTTCTGTTGGTTAACCAATACTATTCAATTAAAGTAAATATTAACAGACATGATTTCCATTTCATTTTCATCAATAGAAGCATTTCTGGCAGACTAGAAAATCTGGACAACACTTGGTAGAAAGGATAATGTTTATCCTAAGATGGGAAGACTTAGTATAACAATGGTTCTGACATTCAGTAGAGTGAATATCTTTATGACATAATACTGTCAAGTTTTGGAGATTTAGTTTTGACCTCCTAATAAGCTGATGCTTATTTTAACCAGTTGCAGAATAGCTGTGTTAGATCATCCCTATGATGATTTATGGAAGTTTATTTAATCTTACCCACAGGTACGCGAAGAGATGTTTTTTAATTATGATTTTAGAAAAAGATACATTTAATAATCCACCATACTGGATAACATTTTGAATAAGAAGCCATTTTTACAGATACTTCTGTAAACGGTTGAACCAGTATATGCTCCCAGGTCCCCTTGGTTCTACACAGAAGATATTTAGGATAATTAAGGCAATAGCCAGTCATCTACTGGAACATAGCCAAGTTCTTCACACCAAGAGTATATCTCAGAGGAAGCACAATACACTTAAATTATGACAATAGTCTTGACTTTTCAAATGAATCTTAAGAGAAAATTATGTGAATGTTTAATCTCAATGTTTTGTGCTTGCTCCAATAAATTTAAGGAGAATAGATGATATGTTATTTTGTTAAGGCAACAAATACCCAAGACTCTATCCTAGTGCTTTGGATTAAATTTGCAGATTGAAAATAAGAGAACTGTTACTTTGTGCCATAAGAATAAAACTTTACATTAAAATGTCAAAAATTAATTATATCATTGAAAATAATCTCTTCCAGAGGAGAGAGTGGTGTTATTTCATGATCAAAACATTTTCTATTTAGATATGTGTGAAAATATGATTATATGTATTTGACATTGGTATTAGACACTTGATTTGGATATGGAGATTTTCCTATAATGCATTCCATCTACAAAGGAGAAAAAACGTGTTCTGTTGGTTAACCAATACTATTCAATTAAAGTAAATATTAACAGACATGATTTCCATTTCATTTTCATCAATAGAAGCATTTCTGGCAGACTAGAAAATCTGGACAACACTTGGTAGAAAGGATAATGTTTATCCTAAGATGGGAAGACTTAGTATAACAATGGTTCTGACATTCAGTAGAGTGAATATCTTTATGACATAATACTGTCAAGTTTTGGAGATTTAGTTTTGACCTCCTAATAAGCTGATGCTTATTTTAACCAGTTGCAGAATAGCTGTGTTAGATCATCCCTATGATGATTTATGGAAGTTTATTTAATCTTACCCACAGGTACGCGAAGAGATGTTTTTTAATTATGATTTTAGAAAAAGATACATTTAATAATCCACCATACTGGATAACATTTTGAATAAGAAGCCATTTTTACAGATACTTCTGTAAACGGTTGAACCAGTATATGCTCCCAGGTCCCCTTGGTTCTACACAGAAGATATTTAGGATAATTAAGGCAATAGCCAGTCATCTACTGGAACATAGCCAAGTTCTTCACACCAAGAGTATATCTCAGAGGAAGCACAATACACTTAAATTATGACAATAGTCTTGACTTTTCAAATGAATCTTAAGAGAAAATTATGTGAATGTTTAATCTCAATGTTTTGTGCTTGCTCCAATAAATTTAAGGAGAATAGATGATATGTTATTTTGTTAAGGCAACAAATACCCAAGACTCTATCCTAGTGCTTTGGATTAAATTTGCAGATTGAAAATAAGAGAACTGTTACTTTGTGCCATAAGAATAAAACTTAAAGCTGATATAAAACAGGGTTATAAACTTATATAAACACATACAGTGTTAAAACATACCCAAATATAATTTTTAAAAGGAAATATATATTACCAGAATTTTTAGTAACAAGTATGTTCAATACATTGTAACTGGTTCATGAGCTTCAAACTAAAATATCTGGGAAGTTCGTCCCATAGAACACAAAAAGCAGAGCTGAAATATTATAACTGATTCCTATGTTGAAATTCTTTATAGAAAAGAAACACTTTTTAAGAAATACTATAAGAAAAACTTCAAAGGATAGCTGCTTATAAGAGTTTTCTGTCTAAAAATATCAGAAATAATATGATTTTAGGCATTTAATGTTGCAGCATCTGTCATTGAGGAAGAAATAAGATTACATAAAAACTTATTTTGAGAATTTTCTAACTCATTGTGGTATCATTTGTTAATTTACATGTAGAATATGAATATATCCATATCTCAGAATCAAAACTGACTTTGATTTTGAGACAATATATTACTACTATTACTACTACTATTGTTTTAATGTTTAATTACAGGGTAATAGTATAGGCATTTTAAATATACTTTCTTTTTAATCTTCAAAGCAATCTTAGGAAATACGTACCATTTTTGTTCCTATTTTACAAAGAGAGTTTAAGATTAATTTACCTAAGATTCACAACCAGATACAGAAGTCTTCATTTATTCTGTGTATCCATTCTCACAAAGGTCAGCTAAGGCTAGGCACAGTATTGCAAATTTTTATTCTGTGTAATCCGCTGACAAAGAAGATATTTAGGATAATTAAGGCAATAGCCAGTCATCTACTGGAACATAGCCAAGTTCTTCACACCAAGAGTATATCTCAGAGGAAGCACAATACACTTAAATTATGACAATAGTCTTGACTTTTCAAATGAATCTTAAGAGAAAATTATGTGAATGTTTAATCTCAATGTTTTGTGCTTGCTCCAATAAATTTAAGGAGAATAGATGATATGTTATTTTGTTAAGGCAACAAATACCCAAGACTCTATCCTAGTGCTTTGGATTAAATTTGCAGATTGAAAATAAGAGAACTGTTACTTTGTGCCATAAGAATAAAACTTAAAGCTGATATAAAACAGGGTTATAAACTTATATAAACACATACAGTGTTAAAACATACCCAAATATAATTTTTAAAAGGAAATATATATTACCAGAATTTTTAGTAACAAGTATGTTCAATACATTGTAACTGGTTCATGAGCTTCAAACTAAAATATCTGGGAAGTTCGTCCCATAGAACACAAAAAGCAGAGCTGAAATATTATAACTGATTCCTATGTTGAAATTCTTTATAGAAAAGAAACACTTTTTAAGAAATACTATAAGAAAAACTTCAAAGGATAGCTGCTTATAAGAGTTTTCTGTCTAAAAATATCAGAAATAATATGATTTTAGGCATTTAATGTTGCAGCATCTGTCATTGAGGAAGAAATAAGATTACATAAAAACTTATTTTGAGAATTTTCTAACTCATTGTGGTATCATTTGTTAATTTACATGTAGAATATGAATATATCCATATCTCAGAATCAAAACTGACTTTGATTTTGAGACAATATATTACTACTATTACTACTACTATTGTTTTAATGTTTAATTACAGGGTAATAGTATAGGCATTTTAAATATACTTTCTTTTTAATCTTCAAAGCAATCTTAGGAAATACGTACCATTTTTGTTCCTATTTTACAAAGAGAGTTTAAGATTAATTTACCTAAGATTCACAACCAGATACAGAAGTCTTCATTTATTCTGTGTATCCATTCTCACAAAGGTCAGCTAAGGCTAGGCACAGTATTGCAAAATAAGCAAACTT
This sequence comes from Tragulus kanchil, assembly GCA_022376925.1. Lineage (NCBI taxonomy): Eukaryota > Metazoa > Chordata > Mammalia > Artiodactyla > Tragulidae > Tragulus > Tragulus kanchil. The sequence goes on along the minus strand of JAIOJX010000023.1, from coordinate 106,442,141 downwards.
TTCTTCTCAGAGGTCCCCTCATTAACAACCATCATATGCTATGTCAGGATCCGGGCTGAATCAGGACTCAACCATGCTACAGTAAGATAAAGGAATTTGAGAGGCAGTTTTCTACTAAAATTCAGTCATAACAGTGTATTTCTCAAAGAATATGGAGTTTTACTCCTTTTTCCTATAATTTCTGTAAGAGTGGCCTATTTCAGGCCACCAACAATACATGGAAAGTTATTAGGAGAGAGGGTATGAGAGCTAGATTATTTCGAACATTGCACATGATGGCCAACCTGGCAGCACAGATGCCCATGGCCTCCTCTTGTGCTATATATGTCTCTCCCTCCTCTAACCTCAATGCCCCGATACCACAGAAGACAGTCAGGCTATTGAGGTATGATAAGGGTTCATGGACAGAGGTCCCAGAACTTCTGCTACTTCAAGGTTTCTGAGATCCAAGATAGAAAACATCGCTGCACAAAGCTATGGCCTCACTGGTGTAGATCTGAAATGATAGAATGCCCATAGATGGCCGTGTTTTAAAGTGACTTCCTTGCAGACGGCCTCCACAGTACTTAATCTGGTCACTTAATCGCTAGATTTTAAACACTCTCTGACTTGATAAGCCATAAGAATTTATTTATGAATTTTTCCCATGTAGTATTCTATTATATACATTAAAATCTTATAAAAATGGAACTAAAGATAAAATAAAAATTATGATTTACTCCAGAACACCTACTAATGCCTTTGTTTATGCTAATAATATACACATAAAGAAGACTAGCATTCTGGAAGTCTCATTCTGGAGGTCTCTGTTTCTCATAAATGCATTTTTAAGTTTTCTTGCATTTATTTCCTTTCTGTCTTATCCTAAATGAATTCTCTCTCTTTAGGGTCACTGTGGGTTGTCCACATGATTTTACCTTCAATTTCATGCTATTTATGGGATTATTTGGAGTCATATTTTTCTTCATATGGACCTATTAGAGATGGCTCTGGACTCACAGCATAAACATGATATTGTCAAGACATAAATGTGTGGAAGTAACATAGATAAAATCACAGATAATAATAACCCCATGTTGTAGAGACTATTAAATAACAATATATGTATAACACTTACAGTTTTTTGGGCTGGCTTTACTGAAATAGGTGTTAGCTGAAATTGCAAAGAAAGGAAATAAAAAACATAAAGGAGGATAGTGTGAACCTTTGGGAAATGTTTTTTAAGATGATCATGCAAAATCCTTGGGAACACTCATATGCTATGTCAGGATGGGAATGGACTCAACCATGGAATTTGAGAGGCAGTTTTCTACTAAAATTCAGTCATAACAGTGTATTTCTCAAAGAATATGGAGTTTTACTCCTTTTTCCTATAATTTCTGTAAGAGTGGCCTATTTCAGGCCACCAACAATACATGGAAAGTTATTAGGAGAGAGGGTATGAGAGCTAGATTATTTCGAACATTGCACATGATGGCCAACCTGGCAGCACAGATGCCCATGGCCTCCTCTTGTGCTATATATGTCTCTCCCTCCTCTAACCTCAATGCCCCGATACCACAGAAGACAGTCAGGCTATTGAGGTATGATAAGGGTTCATGGACAGAGGTCCCAGAACTTCTGCTACTTCAAGGTTTCTGAGATCCAAGATAGAAAACATCGCTGCACAAAGCTATGGCCTCACTGGTGTAGATCTGAAATGATAGAATGCCCATAGATGGCCGTGTTTTAAAGTGACTTCCTTGCAGACGGCCTCCACAGTACTTAATCTGGTCACTTAATCGCTAGATTTTAAACACTCTCTGACTTGATAAGCCATAAGAATTTATTTATGAATTTTTCCCATGTAGTATTCTATTATATACATTAAAATCTTATAAAAATGGAACTAAAGATAAAATAAAAATTATGATTTACTCCAGAACACCTACTAATGCCTTTGTTTATGCTAATAATATACACATAAAGAAGACTAGCATTCTGGAAGTCTCATTCTGGAGGTCTCTGTTTCTCATAAATGCATTTTTAAGTTTTCTTGCATTTATTTCCTTTCTGTCTTATCCTAAATGAATTCTCTCTCTTTAGGGTCACTGTGGGTTGTCCACATGATTTTACCTTCAATTTCATGCTATTTATGGGATTATTTGGAGTCATATTTTTCTTCATATGGACCTATTAGAGATGGCTCTGGACTCACAGCATAAACATGATATTGTCAAGACATAAATGTGTGGAAGTAACATAGATAAAATCACAGATAATAATAACCCCATGTTGTAGAGACTATTAAATAACAATATATGTATAACACTTACAGTTTTTTGGGCTGGCTTTACTGAAATAGGTGTTAGCTGAAATTGCAAAGAAAGGAAATAAAAAACATAAAGGAGGATAGTGTGAACCTTTGGGAAATGTTATTTTATGTAAGATGATCATGCAAAATCCTTAGTATAACCAGGATACACTGTACTTGGTCACAAATATCTATATTCACCTCTTTTATCTGTAGGGCCATGTTAGTTTCCCAGATATATGAAAATGTAGGAATTTCTGCCACTTTTTTAATCTTAAAATTTGATTTCAGGTTGAGCAATGAAATGTGGGTCCATTCTATTTATATGCAATGGAAAACTAACCCTTTGCAAAAAGGCAAGCTATATATTCATTTAAGATTCACAAAAGTTAATTGTTAGCTTTTGTGTTGATGGATATAATACAATCATTAAACTTCCATACAGAATATCAATACATATATATATATATTTAAGATAAACTTAGGATTGTGTATTTCTTTTCACAAACATGAAGGATCTTAAACTCTTATTCTATGTACTGATTATAAAAAGAAGAAATTATATCTATCTCCCTTCAGAGAAAATTCATCATCTGACAACATCTATCATCTAACATAAAAAGACATATCCTAAAAAACGCACAACAGACAAAGGGAAAATATAAGTAAAGAAAGTGAGCTGATTTCAAAAATGCACAAAATAGAAACACTGGTGTTTGGTTGTGGACCAGACTTAAACCTAATCCAGCTTCAAACTGTACGTATGAAATTCTTCCCAGATTTGGCTCATTGAGGTGTGTTTCATTCCAATAGTACAATAAACACATATAGGAATCATATCTCTCATCCTGTTTGTGTGTCTTGCCATACATACTGTTTGCTAAACCCAGGGTAGGCAAGACACAAGCTAAGAGGCTGGAAGAAGACTGGAGGAATCATAGCAAGCGCTGACATGTTTATTCTCTCCTGGCTGGTTCAGCAGCCATAACACAGACTCTCTCCTGACTGACACACGAGTCATAGCAGCAGCCATAAAATATAATGTAGCCATAACGTGGCCATAATATAATCGCATATAACATAACCATGATGCTGCTCCAATGGAGCTCCAAGGCAACAACAGCCAGGGCTTTCTTGGTGAGGCTCATATACCTGTATCACATAAACGCCCCAGAGCTTTTCCAGATGGAGCTTATATAACAAAATTAGCCACATAATTATTATTCACAAAATGTGGGGCCAGAGAGCCTACCTGGGCATCTTGGCTAATTTGCTCTTTCCCTTCAGGAATTGTCTTCCAAATCTGAGGTTCGCTTTTTCCATTTACAACAATCACAAAATTAGAGGTAGCATCACACTCTAACCAGCACCCTTCTTTTCTTCTAATTTCACTAAAACTCGTTCACAGACATTAAACAGCAACACTAAGTGAGGCTTAATCACTCCTGCCTAACATAGTATTCCTTTCATTTAAGATTCACAAAAGTTAATTGTTAGCTTTTGTGTTGATGGATATAATACAATCATTAAACTTCCATACAGAATATCAATACATATATATATATTTAAGATAAACTTAGGATTGTGTATTTCTTTTCACAAACATGAAGGATCTTAAACTCTTATTCTATGTACTGATTATAAAAAGAAGAAATTATATCTATCTCCCTTCAGAGAAAATTCATCATCTGACAACATCTATCATCTAACATAAAAAGACATATCCTAAAAAACGCACAACAGACAAAGGGAAAATATAAGTAAAGAAAGTGAGCTGATTTCAAAAATGCACAAAATAGAAACACTGGTGTTTGGTTGTGGACCAGACTTAAACCTAATCCAGCTTCAAACTGTACGTATGAAATTCTTCCCAGATTTGGCTCATTGAGGTGTGTTTCATTCCAATAGTACAATAAACACATATAGGAATCATATCTCTCATCCTGTTTGTGTGTCTTGCCATACATACTGTTTGCTAAACCCAGGGTAGGCAAGACACAAGCTAAGAGGCTGGAAGAAGACTGGAGGAATCATAGCAAGCGCTGACATGTTTATTCTCTCCTGGCTGGTTCAGCAGCCATAACACAGACTCTCTCCTGACTGACACACGAGTCATAGCAGCAGCCATAAAATATAATGTAGCCATAACGTGGCCATAATATAATCGCATATAACATAACCATGATGCTGCTCCAATGGAGCTCCAAGGCAACAACAGCCAGGGCTTTCTTGGTGAGGCTCATATACCTGTATCACATAAACGCCCCAGAGCTTTTCCAGATGGAGCTTATATAACAAAATTAGCCACATAATTATTATTCACAAAATGTGGGGCCAGAGAGCCTACCTGGGCATCTTGGCTAATTTGCTCTTTCCCTTCAGGAATTGTCTTCCAAATCTGAGGTTCGCTTTTTCCATTTACAACAATCACAAAATTAGAGGTAGCATCACACTCTAACCAGCACCCTTCTTTTCTTCTAATTTCACTAAAACTCGTTCACAGACATTAAACAGCAACACTAAGTGAGGCTTAATCACTCCTGCCTAACATAGTATTCCTTTCCTTTTTTCCCACATGAGAAAGACTAATCAAACTGCCACTCAGCATTACCTTGGTTTTGGATAGGTGGATATCATATGAGTTTTTTTACACTGGAAAACAGATAAATATTACAAGCCATGAAAAATGACCAATTTTAACTTAACACAGGAACTGCATTGTGTTATACTCAACAACATATGAATGTTTTCAGAAACCAATAATTTTGCCCAGGGCACGCAAGAAATATCTAAAATGTACATACATTTTTAAATATTTGATGCTGAAAAATATCCAGTCATATGAATCAAGACCCCTCCACCATTTAAAAGGTTAGCAATCCTGTTATAATGTAGGAAACTTCTGTTTTATTACAAGAGGCCTTACCTAAATTAGCGAGCAGGATTCCCACTCTCAGGGCTCAGGTCATGTCCCAGTTCTGCTTTTCGAATTCAGGCTGATGTATCTTTCCAAAACACAGCAAGAAAAAAAAAAAAAAATCAAACAAACACTCCTTTTTTATTGATTTATCAGAGCCAAACAGCCTACTTGTGGTCTCTTCGAATCACAAATCAGCCCGACCCACAAGCTGGGCCCTGCAGTGTAGTGAGGCGCCAGGAGGTGGAACTAACACCCTTGGGGTGCCCCAGGGCAAGCTGGGAAATTCATCCTGCGCAGGTGTGTCTCCGGGCAAGAGGCGAGCTTATTGAAGGCAGCTGCTAGGAAAAACCTACTAAAAGTTAGCAGAGAACTTGGTGGAGATTTTGAAATGAAGACGCAGAAACCTGTTGCATGACCTCTTTGACTCCAGCAAGGCATTCAGCTTGTCCCAGCGTATAAGAATATTTTCCTCACAGAAGTATACAGTTAAACAGGACCAGTTACTGTAATTTGACTATTGGCTGAGCAGGTGGAGTTTCTGAGCTACAATAAAGAGTGCAAGTATTGAGCAATTAGACGTTATAGCAAGGGAAATGGAGAGAAAAATTCAGTTTGTGGTTATCAAGGCAATGTAAGGGAAAGATTATGTCTGTCTGAAATAACTGAACTAGCTAGAGGAATTTGAAATTTTTGGTCAAGGGAGAAGAATCAAGGGGAAATATGATCACCAGAAAGCAATGCATTTTCAATATCTGACAAATTATCAGACCTCTGGGGAAACAAAAAAATGAAAACCATGACAGTGCAAATAAATCATCCTCTACTTATATAAGATGAAAAAAAAAAAACTATCTATGGAAATGTGGTATCTTCAAAGAAGAAGATTCAAGAAAAATCATGAATTTTTTGATGTTTAAATAGAAAATTTTGGCAAAAGTCGCCAGAAAATATATATATATGTATATGTATATATATTTCTTAGTCAACATTGGGTTAATGAAATGTCCAAGTTCCAGAAGACAAGTGGTTCATATTCTAAGAATGGGTGAGAGTATTATACAGGCAACAAAAGTAAGAAGGCCAAAGGCTTTGCACTGTCATGGTTTTCATTTTTTGTTTCCCCAGAGGTCTGATAATTTGTCAGACATTAAAAATGCATTGCTTTCTGGTGATTATATTTCCCCTTGATTCTTCTCCCTTGACCAAAAATTTCAAATTCCTCTAGCTAGTTCAGTTATTTCAGACAGACATAATTTTTCCCTTACATTGCCTTGATAACCACAAACTGACTTTTTCTCTTCATTTCCCTTGCTATAACATCTAATTGCTCAACAATAAGGAACTGAAAATTGGGTATATTTTTATTCTAGTTGTTCAGCAGTGTCCAATTCTTTGTGACCCCATGGGTATATTTTACATGTAACCAAATATGGAGTCACCAAAAATGGATTTGATAACCCCTAAGAGTGATATAATGTGGCTCTATTTAGTACATGTAAGTTTACTGCTTTGTTGGACACTATTCCGTTGACTTACTAAATAAAGGTAAGTATACCCTCAAAGGGACATCATGATCTCGAAAGGTAATACCATTAAACCAAATCAACATCATGGCATTGATTGCAGCAGGAAAGGTAATGCATAGAAAGGAGCACTTTATAATCAGACAGTCATTGGAAGGAATTGGAAAACTTAGCAAGGGAAATGGAGAAAAATTCAGTTTGTGGTTATCAAGGCAATGTAAGGGAAAGATTATGTCTGTCTGAAATAACTGAACTAGCTAGAGGAATTTGAAATTTTTGGTCAAGGGAGAAGAATCAAGGGGAAATATGATCACCAGAAAGCAATGCATTTTCAATATCTGACAAATTATCAGACCTCTGGGGAAACAAAAAAATGAAAACCATGACAGTGCAAATAAATCATCCTCTACTTATATAAGATGAAAAAAAAAAAAACTATCTATGGAAATGTGGTATCTTCAAAGAAGAAGATTCAAGAAAAATCATGAATTTTTTGATGTTTAAATAGAAAATTTTGGCAAAAGTCACCAGAAAATATATATATATGTATATGTATATATATTTCTTAGTCAACATTGGGTTAATGAAATGTCCAAGTTCCAGAAGACAAGTGGTTCATATTCTAAGAATGGGTGAGAGTATTATACAGGCAACAAAAGTAAGAAGGCCAAAGGCTTTGCACTGTCATGGTTTTCATTTTTTGTTTCCCCAGAGGTCTGATAATTTGTCAGACATTAAAAATGCATTGCTTTCTGGTGATTATATTTCCCCTTGATTCTTCTCCCTTGACCAAAAATTTCAAATTCCTCTAGCTAGTTCAGTTATTTCAGACAGACATAATTTTTCCCTTACATTGCCTTGATAACCACAAACTGACTTTTTCTCTTCATTTCCTTGCTATAACATCTAATTGCTCAACAATAAGGAACTGAAAATTGGGTATATTTTTATTCTAGTTGTTCAGCAGTGTCCAATTCTTTGTGACCCCATGGGTATATTTTACATGTAACCAAATATGGAGTCACCAAAAATGGATTTGATAACCCCTAAGAGTGATATAATGTGGCTCTATTTAGTACATGTAAGTTTACTGCTTTGTTGGACACTATTCCGTTGACTTACTAAATAAAGGTAAGTATACCCTCAAAGGGACATCATGATCTCGAAAGGTAATACCATTAAACCAAATCAACATCATGGCATTGATTGCAGCAGGAAAGGTAATGCATAGAAAGGAGCACTATAGAAATCTGATAACTTCAACAGCACTACGTCTTAAAATTATCTCATAGATAGCCCAAATTAGTTAATTCATAACCTTCTGGATGGTTAAATTATCAAGGGAGAAAAGAAATGGGGTTATCCCAGCAATATGTGACAACTCTGAAAATAATTTCAAACTTTCATCTGTCGAGTAACCAAAGAAATCAATATAAAGTTCACTTTGTTTTAAGAATAGCAGTAAGCATGTACGTTGAAACATTAATTATAATAGCTAGTACTATACAAATAGCCATTGCTTACTCAATCACTCTCTGTTAAGGCTGGCCCTCAGATATTAAGTTCAGGATTTGTTTTTAATTTACACTCTGCTTATTTAAATCGTCTTTGCTACACAAAGCTCAGGCATGATAGTTTGTAGCTAATAACTGGGCAAATGTGCTAAAATCCCCCTTTGTTTTTGTTTTTTGGTCACTAAGTCGTGTCTGACTCTAAAACATGACAGATTGAATGGATTTGTGGATTGTAGCCTTCAAGGCTGCTCTGTCTATGGGCTTTTTCAGGCCAGAATACTGAACTGGATTGTCATTTCCTTCTCCAGGGTATCTTCCCGACCAAGGGATCAAGCCATGGTCTCTTACATTGGCAGGCAGATTCTTTACAGATGAGCCATCAGGAAAGCCCTAGAATTTCCCTCAGAAAAATCTTAATATGCCTTGCTCATTCTTAAATGCACAATTTATTATTTCCATTATGGTCAATGTCTTTAATATTTTTATAATCATTCTCTGTGTTTTCTAAGATAGTTAAGAAATAAAAATGAAAAGACACTTGTATGTTGATATACTATAGATAACATAGAAAGTAATTTTTGCCTCTTAGAGTCCTATGTCACAAATACACAGATTTTAAAAGCAAAATTTATTCGGTAGAAATATTTTTTCAAAGAAAGCCTAGTGTTCAGATAAGGGAAAAAAAAGTTTTGGATCTGAAATGTTTTCAAAGCTAGATAGTTATAGTTTTTGTCAACTAAGTAAATATACAAATAACAAAAAGCTAGACATAAAATTTACCCTTATAAGTCAGTATTCTAGGGAAATGTTGAGTATTTTTAATACCACTCTTCAATTTATATTCTTTTGTACACCAAAATTATTATAAAGAACAATGCAAAGCAATAAAGCACTGTAAATGAAGGTAAATTTTTAAAGGCTTAAAAAATAAATTATTTTTGAGTGTTTAAATATAATTTATGTTCCATGGAAACTATGTTTTAACTATTTTAATATATTCTCTGAGCCACATAACTTATTTCAAATTGGCAATATACCAATTAAATTTTAAATCCATTAGATGTCCTAGTTTTTTAAAGATCAAGAAAGCTTAATTTTTTTTTAAACTTTTGAATTTTAATTTTTATTTTTTCATAAATTTTCATTTAAGTTTTAAAATTATGTTTTTACTTGAATAAAACACTTTCTAATAGCAACTGTAATTGGATTAATAAAAAAGAATTAACATTTGTTGGTCCCCTGCTATGAGCCAAGGCATGAGTTAGATGATTTCTAGGGGAAATTAATTTCAATCATCATGACCCTGTAAGGCAGATAACTTGCCGGGCCAGCCGGCAATCGAAGCTAAGGTGCAGAATGCTCTGTCTATGGGCTTTTTCAGGCCAGAATACTGAACTGGATTGTCATTTCCTTCTCCAGGGTATCTTCCCGACCAAGGGATCAAGCCATGGTCTCTTACATTGGCAGGCAGATTCTTTACAGATGAGCCATCAGGAAAGCCCTAGAATTTCCCTCAGAAAAATCTTAATATGCCTTGCTCATTCTTAAATGCACAATTTATTATTTCCATTATGGTCAATGTCTTTAATATTTTTATAATCATTCTCTGTGTTTTCTAAGATAGTTAAGAAATAAAAATGAAAAGACACTTGTATGTTGATATACTATAGATAACATAGAAAGTAATTTTTGCCTCTTAGAGTCCTATGTCACAAATACACAGATTTTAAAAGCAAAATTTATTCGGTAGAAATATTTTTTCAAAGAAAGCCTAGTGTTCAGATAAGGGAAAAAAAAGTTTTGGATCTGAAATGTTTTCAAAGCTAGATAGTTATAGTTTTTGTCAACTAAGTAAATATACAAATAACAAAAAGCTAGACATAAAATTTACCCTTATAAGTCAGTATTCTAGGGAAATGTTGAGTATTTTTAATACCACTCTTCAATTTATATTCTTTTGTACACCAAAATTATTATAAAGAACAATGCAAAGCAATAAAGCACTGTAAATGAAGGTAAATTTTTAAAGGCTTAAAAAATAAATTATTTTTGAGTGTTTAAATATAATTTATGTTCCATGGAAACTATGTTTTAACTATTTTAATATATTCTCTGAGCCACATAACTTATTTCAAATTGGCAATATACCAATTAAATTTTAAATCCATTAGATGTCCTAGTTTTTTAAAGATCAAGAAAGCTTAATTTTTTTTAAACTTTTGAATTTTAATTTTTATTTTTTCATAAATTTTCATTTAAGTTTTAAAATTATGTTTTTACTTGAATAAAACACTTTCTAATAGCAACTGTAATTGGATTAATAAAAAAGAATTAACATTTGTTGGTCCCCTGCTATGAGCCAAGGCATGAGTTAGATGATTTCTAGGGGAAATTAATTTCAATCATCATGACCCTGTAAGGCAGATAACTTGCCGGGCCAGCCGGCAATCGAACAGGTCCTGAAGAGAGTGGCAGATAGGCTAAGAAAAGAAAGAAGGACAGAAAAGATGGGGTTGAGAGGGACAGCAAGAAGGCAGACAACTCCACAGGTTGCTGACAAGTTGCTGACAAGTTTATTGAATTCGCTCATCCCTTTTATACTTCACACAACAAGCAATTGTGTACACGTGCTTTAGGCCAGGTGTCGATCATAAACTAGGTGTTACCTCCTGGTGTGTTATTACAATGGTTCTGGGTCATAATGCCCCTCATGCCCTTTTCACCTGTAAAGAGGCTCCAGGTGTTCTTTATGATAGCTTAGGAACGTCTTCACAACACCTGGGGTGGCAGGACAGCGAGCTATGCTGTTATCAGCCCCTGTTGCCAGGGCAGCTCCCAGGGCTATGTTTCCTAAAAGGAAACCCCTTGAAACAGGGCAGCTCCCCGCAATAACTTACAACTACTATTTTATTAATAGAAAATTGTGGACAAATAAAGGTAACAAAAGTCTAAAGTCTGGAAGCTGATAAATGGAAGACCCGGGTCTGTTTGAAACCAACCACTTTGTCCTTTATCTATAAGCAATACTATTTCACAGTATAAATTGCAATAATGTAAATTAAACTGTAATCAACTAAAAATAAAATCAGAAGAGTCAGGCATGATCTCTATAAAGCAACCTGCCTCCATTGGCAAAGCTCAGTAGGAATAGAGGGTTGCATACCCTGGTCATAGATATGCCTACCACCAGTTCATTGACATCACCAAATTCTGCTGTTGATCATCCTTGAAATACTTGGAGCCATCTGGAATCAATCTTATTAATAAATATAGTTTCAGATCATTATGAGGTAGAGATTAACTGCTGCTACTTACTGAAAGTCAACTCCTGAAACTTTTATTTCCAAATCTTTACTTTTGAACAGTTACAATATTTTTGTTGAGAAGTTTTATTCATTTTTTCATTCTAACAGCCTGTCACATTGCTATACACACTGAAGAGCTGAAATATTCTATTTCTATGCATAGTTTTGTGTAGAGAATACATGTGTCATATGAATGAAATGAAGTATATGAAAAACACTGTTACCTGTACTGTAACAGTGAACGCCAAGGCTGAAGTAAACTTTAATAAGGTAGTCTTTTCAAAAAGGAAAATAGAATATCCTGATGCTATGTTTTATTAATCTTAAAATATATACTTATGAAGACATCAAGAGGAGAAAGAAAAATACAAATTTTCCTCATTTATTTTGTGGACAGTTTTTTTTTTTTTTTGCATCTAAGTCATCATTTATTTTTCATCGATCTTGATTCTTTGGTTTGTGTGAGCCTCCCATCACAGTGACCTCTCTTTGCAGAGTACTAGCTCTGGGCACATGTGCTCCAAAGTGCGGGCCCTTAATCGGACACACTGGCCTAGCTGTTCCTCTGCATGTGGGATCTTCCCAGGACAGGGATCGAACTGGTACCCCTTGCACTGCAAGGTGGACTCATTACCCACTGGACCACCAGGGAAGCCCCACAGTATGTTTTTCTTCTTTGAAAAATTGTTCATGCTTTATATGTTTCAATTCCAGCGTAATAAGGCTTTTGATCCAGGTCAGATGTGACATGATTCTGGCGAATGTTAAAAGGTAACAGATGATAAAAACAACTTATATTATTCCTTTGTTAGATTACAAAAAGTACTTACACTCTTACTCACTCATGTATTATGAATTTTTGAAATCAGTATAGATGTACCGCATTTATACCTGCATTTTTTCTTATTATTTTAAATAAAAGAACCCACAGTCACAGTTGTGGCAGCAACATGCTTACTTTTTACTGCATTGACTATACCTTATTTGAAGCCAACATAATGTCTTATAAATTTTATGATCAATAAAACTTCCCAAGTGTACATTTTTAAACTTCTAATATACTAATACCATCAATCAATGTTATTTTTATTCTCATCTCCTTAAAACTTCTGCAGTGAATTTTCATTGAGAGGTCCTGATGACTTTAAATCAGTATGCTATGAGTAACTCTTTTTTTATTTCCCTTCTAACTCCAAATCTTGGTTCTTATACATGAACCACCATTCTTCAGTTTGCCCAGGATAAATAGGTGTTATTGGCATTGATTAGTCCCAAGCTTTTCTCTGATAGCTAACTAGCCAACAGATCTGGTTGAATGAGTCTTTTTTCGAAATGGCAGAGTCTTCTCATTTTCCTATTTCCTCCTTTTGACAACAAGGAGATCAAGCCTATCAATCCTAAAGGAAATCAACCCTGGAGTTTTATTAATCTTAAAATATATACTTATGAAGACATCAAGAGGAGAAAGAAAATACAAATTTTCCTCATTTATTTTGTGGACAGTTTTTTTTTTTTTTTTGCATCTAAGTCATCATTTATTTTTCATCGATCTTGATTCTTTGGTTTGTGTGAGCCTCCCATCACAGTGACCTCTCTTTGCAGAGTACTAGCTCTGGGCACATGTGCTCCAAAGTGCGGGCCCTTAATCGGACACACTGGCCTAGCTGTTCCTCTGCATGTGGGATCTTCCCAGGACAGGGATCGAACTGGTACCCCTTGCACTGCAAGGTGGACTCATTACCCACTGGACCACCAGGGAAGCCCCACAGTATGTTTTTCTTCTTTGAAAAATTGTTCATGCTTTATATGTTTCAATTCCAGCGTAATAAGGCTTTTGATCCAGGTCAGATGTGACATGATTCTGGCGAATGTTAAAAGGTAACAGATGATAAAAACAACTTATATTATTCCTTTGTTAGATTACAAAAAGTACTTACACTCTTACTCACTCATGTATTATGAATTTTTGAAATCAGTATAGATGTACCGCATTTATACCTGCATTTTTTCTTATTATTTTAAATAAAAGAACCCACAGTCACAGTTGTGGCAGCAACATGCTTACTTTTTACTGCATTGACTATACCTTATTTGAAGCCAACATAATGTCTTATAAATTTTATGATCAATAAAACTTCCCAAGTGTACATTTTTAAACTTCTAATATACTAATACCATCAATCAATGTTATTTTTATTCTCATCTCCTTAAAACTTCTGCAGTGAATTTTCATTGAGAGGTCCTGATGACTTTAAATCAGTATGCTATGAGTAACTCTTTTTTTATTTCCCTTCTAACTCCAAATCTTGGTTCTTATACATGAACCACCATTCTTCAGTTTGCCCAGGATAAATAGGTGTTATTGGCATTGATTAGTCCCAAGCTTTTCTCTGATAGCTAACTAGCCAACAGATCTGGTTGAATGAGTCTTTTTTCGAAATGGCAGAGTCTTCTCATTTTCCTATTTCCTCCTTTGGACAGCAAGGAGATCAAGCCTATCAATCCTAAAGGAAATCAACCCTGAGTATTCATTGGAAACACTGATGGTGAAGCTGAAACTACAATACTTTATCCAGCTGATATGAAGCGTTGACTTATTGGAAAAGACCCTGAAGCTAACTTGGCAAGATTGAGGGCAAGAGGAAAAGGGGGTGGCAGCGGATGAGATGGCTGGAAGGCAACATTCACTGAATGGAGAAAAGTCTGAGCAAACTCTGGATATACAGAAGCACAGAGAAGACTGGTGTGCTTCAGTCTCTGGGATCACAGAATCAGGCAAGAAAGGGCGACTGAACAACCAGCATCCATGTCACATTCATCACCTATTCTGCATACCACCCTAATTTTTTTAATACACATGCATATTTGAAAAATGAAAGTGAAAAATCACTCAGTTATGCCCAGCTCTTTGCAATTCCACAGGGCTGTAGCCAACCTCTGTCCATGAAACTCTCACCAGGCTCCTCTGTCCATGAAACTCTCCAGGCAAGAATACTGGCAAGGGTAGCTCTTCCCTTCTCCAGGGGATCTCTTTAATGCATGGATCAGACCCAGGTCTCCCACATTGCAGGCAGATTCTTTACTGTCTGAGCCACCAGGGAAACCCACACACATATTTATCTATCTATAAAGTAACTATATTTGAAAGGTTATTACAGCCTTAAATATCATTTAGTAGCTGTGACTTTTGGAGGGTTACCTAAATACACGAAACTCATTTTTCTCAACTGTTTAACCCAAAAACTCATTAAAATTAAATATATTTTATTAACTATTGGCTTGTCAAATATATCAGGAAATATCATTTTTACCCAATTTTGAAATTAATACATTTTAAACTTCTAATATACTAATACCATCAATCAATGTTATTTTTATTCTCATCTCCTTAAAACTTCTGCAGTGAATTTTCATTGAGAGGTCCTGATGACTTTAAATCAGTATGCTATGAGTAACTCTTTTTTTATTTCCCTTCTAACTCCAAATCTTGGTTCTTATACATGAACCACCATTCTTCAGTTTGCCCAGGATAAATAGGTGTTATTGGCATTGATTAGTCCCAAGCTTTTCTCTGATAGCTAACTAGCCAACAGATCTGGTTGAATGAGTCTTTTTTCGAAATGGCAGAGTCTTCTCATTTTCCTATTTCCTCCTTTGGACAGCAAGGAGATCAAGCCTATCAATCCTAAAGGAAATCAACCCTGAGTATTCATTGGAAACACTGATGGTGAAGCTGAAACTACAATACTTTATCCAGCTGATATGAAGCGTTGACTTATTGGAAAAGACCCTGAAGCTAACTTGGCAAGATTGAGGGCAAGAGGAAAAGGGGGTGGCAGCGGATGAGATGGCTGGAAGGCAACATTCACTGAATGGAGAAAAGTCTGAGCAAACTCTGGATATACAGAAGCACAGAGAAGACTGGTGTGCTTCAGTCTCTGGGATCACAGAATCAGGCAAGAAAGGGCGACTGAACAACCAGCATCCATGTCACATTCATCACCTATTCTGCATACCACCCTAATTTTTTTAATACACATGCATATTTGAAAAATGAAAGTGAAAAATCACTCAGTTATGCCCAGCTCTTTGCAATTCCACAGGGCTGTAGCCAACCTCTGTCCATGAAACTCTCACCAGGCTCCTCTGTCCATGAAACTCTCCAGGCAAGAATACTGGCAAGGGTAGCTCTTCCCTTCTCCAGGGGATCTCTTTAATGCATGGATCAGACCCAGGTCTCCCACATTGCAGGCAGATTCTTTACTGTCTGAGCCACCAGGGAAACCCACACACATATTTATCTATCTATAAAGTAACTATATTTGAAAGGTTATTACAGCCTTAAATATCATTTAGTAGCTGTGACTTTTGGAGGGTTACCTAAATACACGAAACTCATTTTTCTCAACTGTTTAACCCAAAAATCTCATATGAAAATTAAATAAAGTGATTTTATTAACATATTGGTCTTGTCAGAATATGATCATTGGAAATATCATTTCTTCACCCTTTTGTTTTTGTCTTTCCTTTCTTTAATCAGCCAATCTTTCATTTAGTTATTTGTTTATTTTTTTATTCAACTATAATCATTTGTTTATTGAGCTAGGTCCTGGAAGTACAGATTTATTTCATGTGAATGTAGATTTACATTATTAAGTCTCTTATTTCACAAGAAGAATTTAAATGTATTTCAATTCCAGAGCCCATGAGCATATAATTACTTTCTTTTCCCCCTCTGATTTTCCCTTTTGCCTTAAGGAACTTATATCACACTAGGGTAATAACTGTATCTGTTAATACTGTCATGTTTAAGATACTATTACAGAAGTATTCACAGTAATTTTATAATGTAAGCCAGAATAAAAGGGAAAGACTTTTGAAGACACTGAAGTTGATATTTAATAGACAAGTATAAATTAACTAAACAAGTAAAGAGCAGATGAAAGAAGACAGAACTATTTATAAGGATGCAGATATAGGAAACAACATGGCATATTCAGGGATTCCCAGGTGGCTCAGTGATAAAGTATTGGCTGGTCAGGATGGGAGATGAGGGAGATGCTGATTCATTCCCTGGGTCTGACAAAACCCCTGAAGGAGGAAATGGGAACCCCCTTCAGTACTCTTACCAGGAAATCCCATGGAAAGTGGGGAGCATGATGGGCTACCATCCATAGGATCGCAAAAGAGTCAAACATGACATGCATGCATGTGGTGTATACAAGTCCTAAATGATAACTATTTAGGAAAAAGTTTCATTTGTATCATTAGACTGTGATTATAAAGATAGCATGCATCATTTTAGTATGTGTGTAGGAGAGTTATTTCCAACTTTGAAGTGAATATATACTAAATATGAACATGTACAGCATATTCTAAAATGCTTATTTTTTTAGAAAGCAGATTCCCATAGTTTGTATTCCTGGGAAACAGTCTCTGAGACTGTTTTCAAATTTACCTGAAAAGGGAACAAAATGCAAAAAGGCAACGCAATTTATATACAGCTATGGGAGAAGACCAAAAGTCAAGGGAAAATTCAAAAGTGAGTGGGGTCACAGAACAACTTCCAAACCTGAGAAGGTAGGACCTAAAAAACCCAACCTATGGGTCTGCTTGAAAGAATCTTATTTAGAATGTTCTAGGCAATAAGACCTATGAAGGAGTGAGAGAGGTGATCAGTTGCTGAGTGTGGGCTGTCTTTGCAGAGAGGATTTATGTTGGGTGAGGCTGTGAAGGTCAACTGTAGGATAAGGAGTTGGTTGTGAAGCATTTACAACTATCGTTTTAGCTGGGAGAAGTGCCTCTGTCCTTAGGTGATATTTGTGTGATAAACTACAGCCTCTTATACATTCTACCCATTGCCAATTAGGACCCACTCACTACATATAATATCGACATTATCTGGGAACAACCCTTCCAGGAAGGGAATGTGAAGACTACGAGAATAAGTTAGGGTTCCTACCCCTGCATCTGGTATTAACACCTAATTGATACCAGTCATCTCCCTCCGTTATTCTAGACTGTCTTCATTGTAAATCACCTTCACTCTAGGTCAATACCTATGCTAAACTATGTATGACTAGGTGACTTTACTTTTGATGTGACTCAGATGCAGACACAGATCCTCAAAACTGTCATCTTGATCTTCTATGTTTATAACTCCTATACTTGCCCATCTAATGTCCAGTTGGATAGGTGAGTAATAAAACCCACCTTCATGGATCATCTTGGTTCCAATCATGTTATTCCTTCTTTACATTGTATGCTAGCATCCCTGTATCTGCGTGCCTGCTAAGTTGCTTCAGTCCTGTCCAACTTTTTGCAACCCTATGGATCATAGCCTGCC
Source organism: Tragulus kanchil (assembly GCA_022376925.1). Lineage (NCBI taxonomy): Eukaryota > Metazoa > Chordata > Mammalia > Artiodactyla > Tragulidae > Tragulus > Tragulus kanchil. Next base: position 106,424,240 of record JAIOJX010000023.1, on the reverse strand, counting down.
AAGCTCCACTGTCTGTTGGGTTCTACACGCAAGGATACCAGAGTGGGCACCCGTGACTTCTTCCAGAAGATATTCCTGACCCCAGGGATCAAACCACATCTCTTAGAACTCATGAATTAGCATTTGGGTTCTTTACCACTAGCGCCAGCATCCCTAACATTCTCTAACAATCAGTTACTATACTGGTTGTGTACTCTTTATTTTAGCCAAGAAATGGTGACTTTTTTCTGTCTCCTAGGGCCACTTCTTGACTAACTAACTTGATAGTGATGGTAGGGGAGCATCATATCTAAGAAAATGTTTAAGTATGAAACTCAAAAATTAGTTAGGATACATCCTAGACCAATATTTGCAATACAAAAAACATTTCCAAAAGTATCTGTAGCCAATTAAACATCAATGTACATCTAAGATGGTATGGCTTCTGTATCCAGTTTCACTGATGTTTACATTATGTATTATACAGAATTTCCTCTCTTCTTCATTAAAAGAATACATATTTAAATATTTTTATTTCTACAAGTTTATTGCTATCAATCTGTGTCCCTCTACCTTCCTCATGCATGCATACCCAATCATGTAACCACATGAACTGTAACCCCCCAGCCTCCTCTGTCCAGGAGATTTCCCTGGCAAGAATACTGGTGTGGGTTTCCATTTCCTTCTCCACACATATTTAAACCTTTACCTACAACAGAATGTTATTGAAATATTCAGAAATGATTGTCCTTAGAGGAATATAGTGAAAGCTGGCATTTTAATCCCATGGTACTATTACTCAACTGTTTCATAGGGGAAAAACAAAACAAAACAAAACAAAAAAATGGTAAAACACTAACATAGAGTCTTAAAGGAAATGTTCTGAAACCAGAATGGGGGCAGAGGTTATAGAAGACAAAAAAGTTGGTGACTGCGGAATACACTTAGAAAAGTGTTCATAAACTATAATGAGACTCTCTGTCAAGTAGCATATATGGTGTATTTTTTTTGACTTGTCTATTGTTGTTGCTTTTCATAACTTTTTATCTATTATTCAAGGCACAATATTACTATAACTCCAAACTTTAAACATCATCATCTTAAGAGAGCACATTTATGAAATACAAAGGCAATTTGTGTCACTAGATTTAGTGAAAAATTACAACTGGATGGGATTTCATTTTGTGAGGGTACATTTTCTCATACTCTATATTCAGCAGTCATTTACTTTGGGCCAAATGTTGGGGCTCTGTCTCTTAAATAAGGAAGGATACACTTTTACTTATTGTAAAGTCTGGTTTTCATTAGAAATGAAGGGGATTTTTCAGGTCCTAAAGAAAATCGTCACTGGCACATTTTAGAAGCTGGATTATTACTGTTATTATCATGTGTGTGTTAGAGCAATTTAAGACTTGGAAAACATTTGTCTTAAATATTTGAACCTCACAATTATTTAAAAATGTATAAGTAAAGAAAATTCATTTAGAGACAAAACAAATAATATTTCAGATCAGATAGGAGAAAAGCCAGGTTTTGAATTTCTAAGATTTTACATTTTTTAAAGTTCTAGTTTTCTAAGTTTTCATAGATACACAAAATGAAAGAATGCTGGAAAGAGGAGAAACAGTTCTCTGTAAGGCAAAATCAATACGAGTCACCATCCAGACAACCTATGAGCAACCTTGAAACATATGTAGTCTCTTATTCACTTCCCCCTCAGTTTGAGATAAAATGGGAAGTCAATCTGTGTCCCTCTACCTTCCTCATGCATGCATACCCAATCATGTAACCACATGAACTGTAACCCCCCAGCCTCCTCTGTCCAGGAGATTTCCCTGGCAAGAATACTGGTGTGGGTTTCCATTTCCTTCTCCACACATATTTAAACCTTTACCTACAACAGAATGTTATTGAAATATTCAGAAATGATTGTCCTTAGAGGAATATAGTGAAAGCTGGCATTTTAATCCCATGGTACTATTACTCAACTGTTTCATAGGGGAAAAACAAAACAAAACAAAACAAAAAAATGGTAAAACACTAACATAGAGTCTTAAAGGAAATGTTCTGAAACCAGAATGGGGGCAGAGGTTATAGAAGACAAAAAAGTTGGTGACTGCGGAATACACTTAGAAAAGTGTTCATAAACTATAATGAGACTCTCTGTCAAGTAGCATATATGGTGTATTTTTTTTGACTTGTCTATTGTTGTTGCTTTTCATAACTTTTTATCTATTATTCAAGGCACAATATTACTATAACTCCAAACTTTAAACATCATCATCTTAAGAGAGCACATTTATGAAATACAAAGGCAATTTGTGTCACTAGATTTAGTGAAAAATTACAACTGGATGGGATTTCATTTTGTGAGGGTACATTTTCTCATACTCTATATTCAGCAGTCATTTACTTTGGGCCAAATGTTGGGGCTCTGTCTCTTAAATAAGGAAGGATACACTTTTACTTATTGTAAAGTCTGGTTTTCATTAGAAATGAAGGGGATTTTTCAGGTCCTAAAGAAAATCGTCACTGGCACATTTTAGAAGCTGGATTATTACTGTTATTATCATGTGTGTGTTAGAGCAATTTAAGACTTGGAAAACATTTGTCTTAAATATTTGAACCTCACAATTTTTTAAAAAATGTATAAGTAAAGAAAATTCATTTAGAGACAAAACAAATAATATTTCAGATCAGATAGGAGAAAAGCCAGGTTTTGAATTTCTAAGATTTTACATTTTTTAAAGTTCTAGTTTTCTAAGTTTTCATAGATACACAAAATGAAAGAATGCTGGAAAGAGGAGAAACAGTTCTCTGTAAGGCAAAATCAATACGAGTCACCATCCAGACAACCTATGAGCAACCTTGAAACATATGTAGTCTCTTATTCACTTCCCCCTCAGTTTGAGATAAAATGGGAAGTCAATGCAGATGGCAAAGTTGGATGCTTACCAGTAAACAATCGTTCATGGCTACAGGGTGATACACTCATCTTCTAATTACAATTCTCAGTAAGACATAGCAACCTGCTCCAGTATTCTTGCCTGGAAAATTCCATGGTCAGAGGAGCCCAGTGGGCTACAGTCACTGGGGTCACAAAGGGTCAGACACAACTAAATGACTCAGTGTGGTTGCATATGTGCACACACACACATGAACACACACTACCATTAAAAGTTTGCCTTCCTCAAACAGACTTTATAAATGTGAAAGACTTGCCTGTTATGACTCAGTGAGGCCAATTTTTCTTAAAGGACTTTTAATATACTTGCATATTGTTTTTTTTTTCTTTTTTCTTTTATATACTTGCATATTGTTTTTAATAAAAGTTATATACTCTAAGTTTTAAAAACAATACATTTCAAGCCTAGAGCATTTTTATTTAAAGCCCAAAAGAGACAAAAGATACCAAGGCCTCAGATTTAATTTCATAAATCAAAGGCTAGAGAATTTTTTTTTTTTTTTTTAACCAATACTCCTGAAGCAAAAGATAGGGAAATCATTAGAGTGGATTAATTTAGTGTTCATGTTTGGGTTAGGCCTATTGAAATAAATAAACTGAAACCTCTTTAACAAGGTAGTACTTTTTTTGGGGGGGGGGGAGTTGTGGATTGGGGAGTGAGGAGGGTGAGCAGGCCACTTCTATTGGTCTTTCATTTATCTATTTTCATTCATCTTTGTTCTTTGGCCCCTGTGAGCCTCCCATCTCAGTGGCCTCCCCTTATTTGTGTGTTAGAGCAATTTAAGATAAACATTTGAAAACCTCACAATTATTTAAAATGTATAAGTAAAGAAAATTCATTTAGAGACAAAACAAATAATATTTCAGATCAGATAGGAGAAAAGCCAGGTTTTGAATTTCTAAGATTTTACATTTTTTAAAGTTCTAGTTTTCTAAGTTTTCATAGATACACAAAATGAAAGAATGCTGGAAAGAGGAGAAACAGTTCTCTGTAAGGCAAAATCAATACGAGTCACCATCCAGACAACCTATGAGCAACCTTGAAACATATGTAGTCTCTTATTCACTTCCCCCTCAGTTTGAGATAAAATGGGAAGTCAATGCAGATGGCAAAGTTGGATGCTTACCAGTAAACAATCGTTCATGGCTACAGGGTGATACACTCATCTTCTAATTACAATTCTCAGTAAGACATAGCAACCTGCTCCAGTATTCTTGCCTGGAAAATTCCATGGTCAGAGGAGCCCAGTGGGCTACAGTCACTGGGGTCACAAAGGGTCAGACACAACTAAATGACTCAGTGTGGTTGCATATGTGCACACACACACATGAACACACACTACCATTAAAAGTTTGCCTTCCTCAAACAGACTTTATAAATGTGAAAGACTTGCCTGTTATGACTCAGTGAGGCCAATTTTTCTTAAAGGACTTTTAATATACTTGCATATTGTTTTTTTTTTCTTTTTTCTTTTATATACTTGCATATTGTTTTTAATAAAAGTTATATACTCTAAGTTTTAAAAACAATACATTTCAAGCCTAGAGCATTTTTATTTAAAGCCCAAAAGAGACAAAAGATACCAAGGCCTCAGATTTAATTTCATAAATCAAAGGCTAGAGAATTTTTTTTTTTTTTTTTTAACCAATACTCCTGAAGCAAAAGATAGGGAAATCATTAGAGTGGATTAATTTAGTGTTCATGTTTGGGTTAGGCCTATTGAAATAAATAAACTGAAACCTCTTTAACAAGGTAGTACTTTTTTTTGGGGGGGGGGAGTTGTGGATTGGGGAGTGAGGAGGGTGAGCAGGCCACTTCTATTGGTCTTTCATTTATCTATTTTCATTCATCTTTGTTCTTTGGCCCCTGTGAGCCTCCCATCTCAGTGGCCTCTGTTGTCACAGAGCACCGGCTCTGGGCGCATGTGCTCCAGAGCTCCAGCTCAGTAGTCAGACACATCAGTCCAGCCGCTCCATGGCAAGTGGGATCTTCCCAGGCCAGGGATGGAAGCAGTGCCCCTTGCACTGCAAGGCAGTGTCCTTACCCACTGGGCCACTAGGGAAGCATCACAGTAGTACTTTTTAAAGTGAGAACAGCCTCTAGTTATTTTAATCTCATATAAAATTAGGATAAGGGGGAAGGGTATCTGCACTTACTTAGCTAAAAATAACGTTTTTAGTCCATCATATGTATGTGCCATTTTCATTTTTAAATAGTTCCTAATATTATTACTCCAAAATTGAGTGCTATGAAGAGTAGGAAGCATAAATCATACAACTTATTATTTATTCCAGTCATGATGATTGAACTTATGTCCAGTCTAGGAAAAAGACTTTGTATCCTAAAATGACTATATCACATATTGCTATGCTTTTGATATACTTTAGAAAATAAAATCTTAATGGAAATATATTATTAAAAATAAAGGAAAAATAACTTGTATTTCTTTATCACTTTAATTATTTGCCAAATATGAAGTCATGAAATACTAGAAAAATGGGTACTCGATTTATATTAAGAATAATATTTTATTTAATTAAATGTTATATCAAATATTTCTTATTTGGTAAATAAAATTTAATGCCAACTATCCCAATCTAAAAAAATATAATGTGAAGAAATATCTAGAAAAACAATCCTAGCAGTTTCATTTTTTAATGTTTTAAAATATATTTCTTCTTCCTGATAAAGTGAAATAGACTAAATGTAGAATGATGATATGTCTACAAAAAAAGGGAACACTTGAAGAAAACGAGAGGATAATACAAAAGTATTATTTTGGAAACTACAATGTGTAGTGACTCAATAACTAATTTAAAATGCCCAGGTAAGCAGAAAACTAAGCAGGATAGGAGGAATAGAGATTAAATCCTATTTATATAAGTGACTTTCCTCAAACCTCAGTAGATACAAAAATAAAAGCAGGGAGGAAAAGAACAAACAAAATAGCAATAAAATAATTTGAGACAACTTTTCACTATTAAAAATAGAAAGCAGAAAGAAAGGACCTACCTGTGCCCAAAACATTGATTAAATTGAACCTCAGAGAGAAGTTACATAGGACTTTCTCAGGGAAAATAAAGAATGTGTGCATATGTGTGTGTGTGTACATATACATATGCACGCACAAGGATTTGACCTTTGGAATTTGATTAATTTGATCTTTGGAAATCTCATGCTAACACTGGAATTTAGGAATCATTGCAGCAATGCCTTCAAGTTCTGCAACAGCATGTTTTCTAACCAGAATCTAGAGTTCTGTACTCAACATCCATCCCATCAAATCCCAAGGTTAATTAAAGATATCATCATCATCATCATCATCATCATCATCATCATCATTTAGGATTTGAAAGATTGCCTACCCACATATGCTCTCTCTCATTAAGTGAATGGAAATTAGTAACTATCAAAGCAATGACATCAAACAAGATAGATAAGATACAGAAACCGAAGTTCAGTACAGGGAGAAGTAAAGAATATCCTGAAGATAATGGTAAATCTATATCTTACAAATCAGATCTACAGAATAAGAATATCAATTTGAAGCAGGTCAAAATGCAAAATGTTGGGGGGAAAAAAAAACAAACATGTATGCTGTTGTTATATACACTCATGATTTGGTGCAACTAAAGAACTAACTTTACAGTGTTCTAAATATTATTCTGTCATTTATGATTCTATTTTTTTTCTATGATCAGCAATAAATGGGAATAAGTCCAGAAAAATGATGCTTAGAATTTTAAACCAAATCACTGTCATTCTATATAGAAAATGTTATGTGTTTCTCTTTCTTGCAAGAATCATCTCATTTATAATATAAGGACTATAGTTGTAATGTCCAGAAAATCGTAACAATGTCTTTCTTTAATTATTATTTTTAACAGACTATAAGTCCTTTTATTTTTTCATTGAAATATTCAGGATTCATTTCTTATTTTCATGAAAAATAAAAATATACCTAGAAGTTCATTTTGTTTGAATATTTCAAGAGTAAACTAGTGAGATATGGTCACTGAAAAACTCCTTAATGCTTAACGATATAATAAAATTATTTAAGGAGATTCAGTATAATGATAATACCATGAAAGCACTGTGCTTTAAACACTGGCAACTAGTGTGTAATAAAATTATGTATTAGAGTTTATTTAATGCTCTATTTAAGTTAACAGAAAACAAGTATTTTTAGCAATAAATTCTTTCTTGGAATTATGTACTTTCTTACTTTGAGTCCTCAAATATAGGATAATTGAATAATTTCTTTCAGATGTGATGGGAAAAATGTGAAATATTTGTTGTTCAATTGGTCAGTCGTTTCCTACTCTTTGCGACCTCATGGACTGCAGTACGTCTGGCTTGTATCCAGAACTAAAGCTGATTATTTCCATTAAACTGAGTTATTAAAATTTTAAGTCCAAATAGTTTTTTTTCCTTTTTTTGTAATTTTGTGGCTAACATATTTCTTACTTTAAATTTAGCTATAAACTAAACAATTAGAAGAATACGTAAGATCCTAACATCACTTCATGGCAAACGGATGGGCAAACAATGGAAACAGTGAGAAACTTTATTTTCTTAGGCGCCAAAATCAATCTGGATGGTAACTGCAACCATGAAATTAAATCACACTTGCTCCTTGGGAAACAAGCTCTTACAAACCAAGACCGTATATTCAAAAGCAGAGACATCACTTTGCCAACAGAAGTTTGTGTAGTCAAAGCCATAGTTTTCCCAGTAGTCATGTATGGATGTGAGAGTTGGACCATAAAGAAGCTGAGTGCCAAGAATTGATGCTTTTTAACTGTGGTACTGGTGCAGACTCTTGAGAGAACCTTGAAGTTCAAGGAGATCTAACCAGTCAATCCTAAAGGAAATCAACCCTGAATATTCAACTCTGAATAAAAGGACTGATGCTGAAGGTGAAACTCCAATATTTTGGTCACCTGATGTGAAAAGATGACTCATTGGAAAAGACCCTGATGTTGGGGGAAAATAGAAGGCAGAAGGAGAAGGAGACAGAAGAGAACAAGATGGTTAGATGATATCAGTGAGTCAATGGGCAAGACTTTGTGCAAACTCCAGGAGATGGTGAAGGACAGTTAAGCCTGGTGTGCCACAGTCAGATGGGGTTTCAAAGAGTTGGAAAGGACTGACTGAACTGACTGACTGGACTACTTCATTGTCATCATTGTATGATAAAAATAAAGGAACATTCATATAGATATTTTTAATAAATAGAACTCAAGTTTTTCAATATAAAAAATATATGTGTAATACAAATGCATATTATGCAAAGAATCTAGTTTCATTTCTTGGAATATACCATTTTCATCTAGAATAATATTTTTTACATTTGCTGAAATAGTATTGCATGAAAAAAATTAAGTCTGTGGGGAAATTCTGTGAGTTCAGCTTTGAACAGCTCAACTGGAAGGGTGTGGATCATAAATATATTCATTAAGTTCTGGATTCTATGTTGGTGCTCATGAGAGAGATATTAAATAGGAAGTAGATAAATCATAAACAAGTAAGTCCATTAAATAATCCAAAGGGGGTGCATAGATTAATACTGGACTGAGAAGACAGAATCCCAAGACACATCAATATTTAAGTTGTGGTTGACAAAACACATTAGCATCCAGACAAGTACAACTTACAAATATCTTACAACTCAAAGTTAAAAAGCATTATTGAAGCCAGTGAAAGAATGTGTTTTGAGCGAAAATGACCAACGATATCAGGTACTTAAGAGAAAAATTTGATAGCTTTGGTATATTCAAAAGCAGAGACATCACTTTGCCAACAGAAGTTTGTGTAGTCAAAGCCATAGTTTTCCCAGTAGTCATGTATGGATGTGAGAGTTGGACCATAAAGAAGCTGAGTGCCAAGAATTGATGCTTTTTAACTGTGGTACTGGTGCAGACTCTTGAGAGAACCTTGAAGTTCAAGGAGATCTAACCAGTCAATCCTAAAGGAAATCAACCCTGAATATTCAACTCTGAATAAAAGGACTGATGCTGAAGGTGAAACTCCAATATTTTGGTCACCTGATGTGAAAAGATGACTCATTGGAAAAGACCCTGATGTTGGGGGAAAATAGAAGGCAGAAGGAGAAGGAGACAGAAGAGAACAAGATGGTTAGATGATATCAGTGAGTCAATGGGCAAGACTTTGTGCAAACTCCAGGAGATGGTGAAGGACAGTTAAGCCTGGTGTGCCACAGTCAGATGGGGTTTCAAAGAGTTGGAAAGGACTGACTGAACTGACTGACTGGACTACTTCATTGTCATCATTGTATGATAAAAATAAAGGAACATTCATATAGATATTTTTAATAAATAGAACTCAAGTTTTTCAATATAAAAAATATATGTGTAATACAAATGCATATTATGCAAAGAATCTAGTTTCATTTCTTGGAATATACCATTTTCATCTAGAATAATATTTTTTACATTTGCTGAAATAGTATTGCATGAAAAAAATTAAGTCTGTGGGGAAATTCTGTGAGTTCAGCTTTGAACAGCTCAACTGGAAGGGTGTGGATCATAAATATATTCATTAAGTTCTGGATTCTATGTTGGTGCTCATGAGAGAGATATTAAATAGGAAGTAGATAAATCATAAACAAGTAAGTCCATTAAATAATCCAAAGGGGGTGCATAGATTAATACTGGACTGAGAAGACAGAATCCCAAGACACATCAATATTTAAGTTGTGGTTGACAAAACACATTAGCATCCAGACAAGTACAACTTACAAATATCTTACAACTCAAAGTTAAAAAGCATTATTGAAGCCAGTGAAAGAATGTGTTTTGAGCGAAAATGACCAACGATATCAGGTACTTAAGAGAAAAATTTGATAGCTTTGGTGATACTAATATAGAAGAACAATTGGTATGGAAAATCAATTGTAGTCTATGTTTCTAAATAAACAGAGGCAGTAAGTATAGATAACTCTAAACATTAGGAAATCATCTGTGACTGAGATTTAGGAAAAATCTGTAGTTCCAGAAATGAAGACTTCTCTGAAGACCTAAGCAATGAGGCTGGGATTCCCATAAATTTGTGACCATCCTGGAGATGATTTAGGAGAAAAGACAGTAGAATCATAAAGAACCAAGAACCAATTCTATGTTACAAATTTCAGAATATTTCTGATACTAGATGTATACAGTTGATTTCAGGCACCATACTTACTAGATGAAGGAAAGAATGAGAACATAGTGGATGGTGTTTAAAAAAGAAAGAACTATGGCCTTAGAAAATTCAACCTGGAAGTTTCCATGGACAGAGAAGTGTGGTGGGCTACAGTTTATAGGATCACAAATAGTCGGATACAACGGAAATGACTTAGCATATATATATATATTATATATACATATATATACATTATATATATATATATATATATGCATACACATGTGTGTGTGTGTGCCTATGCACGTGTAGCTGATTCACTTTGCTATACAGTAGAAATGAACACAGCAATATTAAGCAACTAAACTCTAATAAAAATTAATTTAGAAAATACCACAATGAAAGGGTTTCCCCTGAATAAAAGAGTAAACAGAAATAGTCTTGGGTGGATTTTCTTTTATCTGCCTTTCCTTCTCTGATGTATGTCTAGTACTCAAATATAATTAAGTCAATTACATAATCATCTTCAGCTTTCCCAAATGAGAAAATATTCTGCTTAAATTGTAAATGGTATGATCATCAAATGACAGTTTACTACATATCCACCAGCTCAAATTATAGAAGTTTGTTTTTAAAATAGCTGTTTAATGGAAAATGCATCCAAACATTAGGAGTTTTGATTCGTAAAGTAGAAAGAAAATTGAGCTTGTCAAAAAATAGAGAATAAATATTAAAGATAACAGAACAATATAACTTCCCAGAGCTTATGCTCTGTTTAATTTATACAATAAATAATGTGTCTAAGAAAAATAATTAATAGGTTATAATTTTGAAATCTGTGAAGTCAACAGTAGAACATAATGGTTCATTAGATTCACACAGCAGTATAAAATTAGTAACAGAGCAATCAGAATATTATAATTTGACAGGTAAATAGGATAGATTGATGGGTGGGTGAATAGATACATAGATAGATAAAAATTTCAATAAAGATTAAGACAAAGCAGCATAAACAACAGATATTTAGTATTATCATAGCTCAGTACTTATTTGCTAGGCTTCCTTAGCTAAGTACTGCAAGCTAAGTGGCTTAAATGATGGAAAAATTATGTCTAAATGATCAAGCAGATAATTTTAAGGATAGTAAGGCATGTTAGAGCCCTACGACAAAGCTGAAGTTTGTTGGGGTATGAAGCCTCTCAGAAATCAGAGAGTAATGAGAATGGAAAGAGGTAGTGGGTGACAAGTCCTATTGCTACAATCAAATATTGGGAATACTGAGTTTTAATATTGAAATATTCTTTATTCATTAACCTTTTTAAATTATTATATACTGACATGTGTTGAGATTTGTTCTGGACAGAGATAAACATAGAATACAAAATTTTTAATTTCTGAAGTTTAAAACCTATTGGAGATAGAAATAAAATAACATATTTAGACTATATTATTGGAGAAAAGGGCTTCCCTAGTAGCTCAGTGGCTAAGAATCTACCTGCAGTGTAGGGAACTCAGATTCGATCTATGGGTCCAAAAAGTCCCCTAGAGGAAGGCTTTTTATTTTTTTCTAAAAATGAAACAGTTTTAACTTGTTCCAAGAGTATCTGTTTGCCATGTTCTTTTAATAAGTGAGGCTGGTTGTAAGCCTTTGGTCAAATAACAGACTAACAGAGAAGCAGTCTCCTCCTTCTTGAGACATCAAGCAGAATAGCAGAATAAAGCCATAAGGATATTGGAAGAAAACTGCAGACAAAATATTACAGAGTTTAAAAACTTTCCTTTTTCTATTTTAATTCTGACATGGACTGATGTGCAAATTTAAGTGCCTCTGGGTTCCCCAGTGTACCCCTCTCCTCTGTCCACACTTGGTCACTGACTTTTACATAGGCTGAGGTTCTGACCTTCTTTGGCTATCTGATTTCAGATTCAGTATAACTACATGTGTAGGCACAAATTTTCTAGAGCTATTTTCGTAACTCCTATACTACCATCTAGATGACTATTTAATCTCAAACATTCTTAGCACTCCAGACTTCTATACATAACCTGTTTTTCTGTGTGTTTGAGGCTGTGATGATGAAACCCAATTAGGAATATTAATTTCATCTGTCATTTCATTCCTCACTTATTGGTTCTAAGGGAATGAATTGCTCATACCCCAGGTTCCAAAGAGTCCTTGTCCTTAATGACATAGCAAACAGGCTTCAGCGGGAGACGTTATTCTCTGTTTATATGTTAGATATCAGAATGTAACCTATCTCTCTTCATGCTGTTAGGGGAGTTATTAAAAGCTAGGTAAAAAAGAGACAGATGACAGCCACTCAGATCAGGCAGAAGATGATCCTAAGGCATGTTAGAGCCCTACGACAAAGCTGAAGTTTGTTGGGGTATGAAGCCTCTCAGAAATCAGAGAGTAATGAGAATGGAAAGAGGTAGTGGGTGACAAGTCCTATTGCTACAATCAAATATTGGGAATACTGAGTTTTAATATTGAAATATTCTTTATTCATTAACCTTTTAAATTATTATATACTGACATGTGTTGAGATTTGTTCTGGACAGAGATAAACATAGAATACAAAATTTTTAATTTCTGAAGTTTAAAACCTATTGGAGATAGAAATAAAATAACATATTTAGACTATATTATTGGAGAAAAGGGCTTCCCTAGTAGCTCAGTGGCTAAGAATCTACCTGCAGTGTAGGGAACTCAGATTCGATCTATGGGTCCAAAAAGTCCCTAGAGGAAGGCTTTTTATTTTTTTCTAAAAATGAAACAGTTTTAACTTGTTCCAAGAGTATCTGTTTGCCATGTTCTTTTAATAAGTGAGGCTGGTTGTAAGCCTTTGGTCAAATAACAGACTAACAGAGAAGCAGTCTCCTCCTTCTTGAGACATCAAGCAGAATAGCAGAATAAAGCCATAAGGATATTGGAAGAAAACTGCAGACAAAATATTACAGAGTTTAAAAACTTTCCTTTTTCTATTTTAATTCTGACATGGACTGATGTGCAAATTTAAGTGCCTCTGGGTTCCCCAGTGTACCCCTCTCCTCTGTCCACACTTGGTCACTGACTTTTACATAGGCTGAGGTTCTGACCTTCTTTGGCTATCTGATTTCAGATTCAGTATAACTACATGTGTAGGCACAAATTTTCTAGAGCTATTTTCGTAACTCCTATACTACCATCTAGATGACTATTTAATCTCAAACATTCTTAGCACTCCAGACTTCTATACATAACCTGTTTTTCTGTGTGTTTGAGGCTGTGATGATGAAACCCAATTAGGAATATTAATTTCATCTGTCATTTCATTCCTCACTTATTGGTTCTAAGGGAATGAATTGCTCATACCCCAGGTTCCAAAGAGTCCTTGTCCTTAATGACATAGCAAACAGGCTTCAGCGGGAGACGTTATTCTCTGTTTATATGTTAGATATCAGAATGTAACCTATCTCTCTTCATGCTGTTAGGGGAGTTATTAAAAGCTAGGTAAAAAAGAGACAGATGACATCCACTCAGATCAGGCAGAAGATGATCCTAAGTATTTCATTTTGAATAGACAGTCTTTTGCCATCTTTTCTCTTAAGGGTTTATGATTCAATAAAAATTATATGCAGAGATAAGATTAATAGGTACATATTAATCTCTAACAGAAATCCCCTTTATCTTTCAAACCAATGTAATAGATGGAGATAAATACTCCAGATGTGTACAACACAGAAACACACAGAGAGACACAAACATTGATACACACGTACACTCACACACATCTTTGAAAAGGCAGTCCTCAACAAAAGTTGGTACAAGGACTAGAGCACTCCATTAAGAACTGCCTTTTGGCAGAGTGCAATCAACGCGTCACTGTTGAGTATGCATGAAATAGACAAAGTAATTTGAGAAAGAGTTAAATAATTAAACTTTACATGATAAGAAATGACTTCTATCCATTTTTATAAATGAATTCAGTTTAGCTAATGCATTAATAACCAATTAATAAGCAGTATTAGAGATAGCTTTTATATTTAACTCCATTTGTTTGTTTTGTATACAGAATTCTGAAGAAGTGAGAATGCATAACTGAGAAACTTGCCATAATAATTAAAAATATTGAAAATTTAAATAAGTAAGCAGAGTTAGTTAATATTGGCTTTGGACAGAAGAAATGAAGAAACATGAAAATGAGGTTACCAAAATTATGGATGTACCATATATTAACATTTAATGAATAAACATTTTTAACAAAAATATAAAAATAAAATTTAAAACCCTTGAGTATGGGATGGTGTTATATACCACTTAAAATAGAAGACATGTTAAGTAATTATCCTCAATATAGAGAGTACCATTTTAAAACTATAATTAAACGTACATATGTATGGAGAAGGACTACTGCTCTTGTTTCTTAGGTTCTTTCCTTAAACTGTTAAGTGTGATCAAGTTTTTTGCCTTTTATGATCTTTTAAATATGACTCTATATATATATATATATATATATGCACTTTATACATGAAATTATTTGCACACAGTATTTTCCTTCTACAAGTACACATTTATCACTCCATATATGTGTATGGGGCTTCTCTGATGGCTCAGATGGAAAGAATCTGCCTTCAATACACATATGTAGAGATATATGTTCATATATGTATATAATTATATATATGTATATATATAAAATCACTTACCAAAGAAATATTGGTTACAGGATCACAGAATTACATGGGATTTTTAATGATAATAGCATTATTGGATAGGATAAGTAAAATATATGTATATAAATGTTATTTAAATTCAAATACTGCATAGAAAATAAGATTCACCTGATTTACAAAAAAAATAGAAAAGCACGGTATGTTCTGTTATATCACCACTCTCATTATGAAGTAAAAAATAGGAAAAAAATGGTCCTTGACTTAAAATAATGTGTTTTAAAGGAGAAAATACTAATGAAGAAAGGGCCCACATCTAAAAGTTTTTATATAAATTGATACTTTACCAACCAAAACAGACCCTCTACTTCCTTTGGTTTTTCCATGAAAAGGACCCAACCTTTTGATAACTTATGACTACCTGGACAAAGTCCACTCCAGCCCTGCTTTCATCCCCCTTAGCTTTCTTTGTTAGATTTAGAGTATCCCATGTGTTTTCAGAAAATAGAACCTATTTTTATAGGAGTCTTCTTTTCAAACATAAAATACTTCACATTTTCTGTATAAACCAAGAAATGACAAGGGGATTCTTGAGAGTTTTCTCTTATATATTTCTACCCTGAGTATACCCTCTCAAATCAATTGGTTTTGTTTCTAGATTCCCATTTCCTAATTCTCAGAAACAAAATTGAACTAATACATTTTTAACAAAAATATAAAAATAAAATTTAAAACCCTTGAGTATGGGATGGTGTTATATACCACTTAAAATAGAAGACATGTTAAGTAATTATCCTCAATATAGAGAGTACCATTTTAAAACTATAATTAAACGTACATATGTATGGAGAAGGACTACTGCTCTTGTTTCTTAGGTTCTTTCCTTAAACTGTTAAGTGTGATCAAGTTTTTTGCCTTTTATGATCTTTTAAATATGACTATATATATATATATATATATATATGCACTTTATACATGAAATTATTTGCACACAGTATTTTCCTTCTACAAGTACACATTTATCACTCCATATATGTGTATGGGGCTTCTCTGATGGCTCAGATGGAAAGAATCTGCCTTCAATACACATATGTAGAGATATATGTTCATATATGTATATAATTATATATATGTATATATATAAAATCACTTACCAAAGAAATATTGGTTACAGGATCACAGAATTACATGGGATTTTTAATGATAATAGCATTATTGGATAGGATAAGTAAAATATATGTATATAAATGTTATTTAAATTCAAATACTGCATAGAAAATAAGATTCACCTGATTTACAAAAAAAATAGAAAAGCACGGTATGTTCTGTTATATCACCACTCTCATTATGAAGTAAAAATAGGCAAAAAATGGTCCTTGACTTAAAATAATGTGTTTTAAAGGAGAAAATACTAATGAAGAAAGGGCCCACATCTAAAAGTTTTTATATAAATTGATACTTTACCAACCAAAACAGACCCTCTACTTCCTTTGGTTTTTCCATGAAAAGGACCCAACCTTTTGATAACTTATGACTACCTGGACAAAGTCCACTCCAGCCCTGCTTTCATCCCCCTTAGCTTTCTTTGTTAGATTTAGAGTATCCCATGTGTTTTCAGAAAATAGAACCTATTTTTATAGGAGTCTTCTTTTCAAACATAAAATACTTCACATTTTCTGTATAAACCAAGAAATGACAAGGGGATTCTTGAGAGTTTTCTCTTATATATTTCTACC
The DNA here is from genome assembly GCA_022376925.1 of Tragulus kanchil. Classification (NCBI taxonomy): domain Eukaryota; kingdom Metazoa; phylum Chordata; class Mammalia; order Artiodactyla; family Tragulidae; genus Tragulus; species Tragulus kanchil. Next base: position 106,407,763 of record JAIOJX010000023.1, on the reverse strand, counting down.
CTGAGTATACCCTCTCAAATCAATTGGTTTTGTTTCTAGATTCCCATTTCCTAATTCTCAGAAACAAAAATAGAACTTTGGAGAATTTTAACTACTAATAAAAGTTTTCTTTTTAGTGCCTTGGCACCACTGAATTGAGCAAACTACAAAGCATAATGCATGTTTAAACTCCTGGAACCTCCAGTGGTTTAAAAATAGCAGCGAATATAATGACTAACCTTGACCTAAAATAATTTTAACATTTTTCTCTGGAATACAAAATTGTTTCCATTGGAAAAGTAGGTTCACAAATTTAACTTGTCTTCAACCTGAATGTAAATCTTTCTGTTTATTAATAATGTTGCTTTTATCAACGAATTTACTTTTTCCACAAAGAAAATGTTTCAGAAAACAGCAATCATATAGAGCCACAACTACAAAGGACACAAAAATCAATGTCATTTCTGAAAATTTACCATCCATGTGACAGAAATCTTTAGCAATCTCTCTAAGATATTGTGACATTAATACTCAGCTAAACATAGAATCAATCAAAGACATAACTAGAGACCCAGAGTTTTCAATATTTCATGCAAAGACATATACATATAATATTAGTACACAATCAGACCCATAGCTGGGACCACAGTGTGTCCCTTAGATGCACTCTCCACTCTTCAGCTTCCTTTATGCTCCAGAAGTTTTCTATTTGGATTATATCAAAGGAGATGACCTTTGGCTTCCTGATCATTTTATCCTCCTGGCAAGAACATAGCCTTACAATGACCAAATATTCGGGCTCAGTTCAGGCTGGCTGATTATTTGTCCCATTTTTAGTTCATGTGAAGTATCACATGCTGTGAGCTGTGAAGTATCACAGATCAACTGCTACCACCTAGCTAATCTCATATACTTGCACCTTCAGAAATAACTTAAAAATTAAACTCTCCTTGAGTTATCCTGTATTGAATTTTCTAAATGTTCCTTGTCAGGATAGTTGCTCACATTCTAGACCTGATTAGGCTGAGACTACTCACTAAAGACCTTATTTTCCACATAAAATTACTACACCATAGCAATGGCCTAAGGAATGGTCACAATGCTAATTATTAACGGATGTTAAACTTTTAGCTAATTTTTGCTATTTTTAGCATATTTTAAACTTCACTAATATCTTACATCTTATGTCTCATATCTTATATCTTATACCTATCTGTGCTTGTGTGCTAAGTCACTTCAGTCTCGTCTGGCTCTTTGTAACCCTATGGGACTATAGTTCACTCAGCTTCTCTGTACACGGGATTATCCTGGCAAGAATACTGGAGTGGTTGGCCACGCCCTCTTCCAGGGGATCTTCCTATCCAGGGATCAAACCTGCGTCTCTTGTGTCTCCTTCATTGATATCAGGGTTATTTACCAGGAGCGCCACCTGGGAAGTCCCATAATAACCTATTTGGTGTTTAAGTAAGGGGAATTTCCATGTCTACCTTACATTTGCCTCCAGGGCAGTCAGATTAAATAGGAGTATTGTCTTCAACCTGAATGTAAATCTTTCTGTTTATTAATAATGTTGCTTTTATCAACGAATTTACTTTTTCCACAAAGAAAATGTTTCAGAAAACAGCAATCATATAGAGCCACAACTACAAAGGACACAAAAATCAATGTCATTTCTGAAAATTTACCATCCATGTGACAGAAATCTTTAGCAATCTCTCTAAGATATTGTGACATTAATACTCAGCTAAACATAGAATCAATCAAAGACATAACTAGAGACCCAGAGTTTTCAATATTTCATGCAAAGACATATACATATAATATTAGTACACAATCAGACCCATAGCTGGGACCACAGTGTGTCCCTTAGATGCACTCTCCACTCTTCAGCTTCCTTTATGCCCCAGAAGTTTTCTATTTGGATTATATCAAAGGAGATGACCTTTGGCTTCCTGATCATTTTATCCTCCTGGCAAGAACATAGCCTTACAATGACCAAATATTCGGGCTCAGTTCAGGCTGGCTGATTATTTGTCCCATTTTTAGTTCATGTGAAGTATCACATGCTGTGAGCTGTGAAGTATCACAGATCAACTGCTACCACCTAGCTAATCTCATATACTTGCACCTTCAGAAATAACTTAAAAATTAAACTCTCCTTGAGTTATCCTGTATTGAATTTTCTAAATGTTCCTTGTCAGGATAGTTGCTCACATTCTAGACCTGATTAGGCTGAGACTACTCACTAAAGACCTTATTTTCCACATAAAATTACTACACCATAGCAATGGCCTAAGGAATGGTCACAATGCTAATTATTAACGGATGTTAAACTTTTAGCTAATTTTTGCTATTTTTAGCATATTTTAAACTTCACTAATATCTTACATCTTATGTCTCATATCTTATATCTTATACCTATCTGTGCTTGTGTGCTAAGTCACTTCAGTCTCGTCTGGCTCTTTGTAACCCTATGGGACTATAGTTCACTCAGCTTCTCTGTACACGGGATTATCCTGGCAAGAATACTGGAGTGGTTGGCCACGCCCTCTTCCAGGGGATCTTCCTATCCAGGGATCAAACCTGCGTCTCTTGTGTCTCCTTCATTGATATCAGGGTTATTTACCAGGAGCGCCACCTGGGAAGTCCCATAATAACCTATTTGGTGTTTAAGTAAGGGGAATTTCCATGTCTACCTTACATTTGCCTCCAGGGCAGTCAGATTAAATAGGAGTATTAAGGTGTTTGATACTTCATAACACAACTTGAGAGATGCAATATTTAGGATATTTCTAGAATTATATTTAAATGAAAAAGCCTGAAAATTAAACATCTAAACATGCAATTTATGATATTAATAAAACAGACAATAGTAGAAGAGAGTAAAAGGAAGGAAATTATGATAAGAGAACAAAATAATGAACTGCATATCCAAGAAGCAACAGAATTTAAATTTTTAAAAATGTTCTTTTTCTAGAAAATCAGTTACCAGATTACCAAGACTACCAAAGCACTGATTTTATAGAATAAGTTTACTTAATATAAAGCAAAGTAATGGATACATTCCTTTAAAGCTCTTGAACATTTTATGAATTTAATCTTGAAATATATAATTATAATAATTCTATAGTTAAGAAATATCATATTTCTACAATTAACTACTGGAGAAGGAATTGAAAACCCACTTCAGTATTCTTGCATGGAGAATCTCATGGATAGGGGAGCTTGGCAGGCTGCAGTCCATTAGGCTGCAAGTTGGAAACGGCTGAAACAACTTAGCACACATAATTAACTGTATGTAGGTAAAGAAGTACAAAAGATAGATGAGAAGAGAACAGTGATGAAAGGTTGAGTATATTTATATGTCAAAATCACAGTAGGAAACAATCTACTAGTGAAGAGATTTTGATACATAATCACAGAATTAGAGTAAGAACAAGAAAGGTACAGCATCATGGAAGAAAAGTTGACCAAAATTTGAAGCAAGTTAAATTTTCAAAATGGGCAAAGAGTGTAGGGTGAGCAAGAAAGAATAAGATATAGTTTCAAGAAAGTTTTTTATGTTAAAAATTAGTAAACATTACTTAGACAAAATGCAGATTATATTATTTTCCACATGATGCTCTTAAACATCCATTTTACTACTTATTCAAGTGTGATTTTCCATAAGCAATGTTAATATTACCCCAAATGTACATTTACTTTATTGTCTGAGGAAAGAGCGAAGAAGTTATAGCTTTCATTTTTAATTGAAATAACAGAAAGCTCAGACCAAAATCATTGTAAAGATTAAGTTGTGTATTAATGTTCATTTTTCATCATGAACACTATATAAAAGTATTAACATTAAAAGGGAATCATTTGCCTTGATTTTTCATAATGTAGTTCATTATTTTTTGAATACTAATATCTTAGAAATGATAAAAAAGTAACCCTGAAGTGAAATATTTAGGTCATACTTTAATACATTTTTTCCTAAAACTACTCATCCTGCTTAGTATATTCATATATTATTTTCGATCAGCTCTTGCAATGATTCATCATGGAATCCCATAGCCATAGAAACGTCCCACAGCAATGATGAAATTCTAAAACTAATTTTTCTCTCTTTTCTCCTTGGATAGAAATATTCTACTTATAAAAAGTGCAGTTGTTAACATTCATATTCAACTTGAATTGATACGTTGCTAAACCTTAAAGTGGAAAAAATTAAAGTATAAACTTGATGAAGTGTGATTTCTTATGAAATACACACATTAATTTCTTTTCTAAAATTCTTAGGTTCCATTATTGAATGTTTCCTTTGATTTGCTTGCTAATTAGTAACACTAAATTCTTCAAATGGCCACATGGATGCCTCTATACTTATTGTTAAAAATATATTATGCTCACAATGCTAATCTAAGCATCTGACTATGCTATGTTCATGAAAGAAAAATATACAATGGGTTTTCCACATATTCTATAATTTAACCTCAAGACTTCATGGAGTTTATTGTTCTAGTCTACAAAGGGCTTCCCTGTAAATTAGGTCAAAATATCTGCAGATAAATCTTTAAACTGGTTGAGAAAATGCATTGTTAAATTTAAAACTAACATTTCTTTACCAAGAAAAAAAGAACAAACACATAAAACTTGTAATATTCTAAACTCATTACCGTCTGTGGAGTGAAACATCTTTACTCAAATGTAGATATAGGGCTTTAAATGCTTGAACTTTATAAAAGTAAATGTTTCATATACTTATTTATATTTTGAATGTCCTTTGTCCATTCCATAGAAGGGAAGCAGGCAGGTTCTATAGTCTGTATTTAATAGCTGTATTGATTATATTCCTGAAATAAGGTAGAAACTTACCATTTGTGAACCCAAAAGGAATTTTCTTTTTGCCTCAGACCAAAATCAAAAATTTTTTTCATTTATATGTAAAAAGTATTAACATTAAAAGGAATCATTTGCCTTGATTTTTCATAATGTAGTTCATTATTTTTTGAATACTAATATCTTAGAAATGATAAAAAAGTAACCCTGAAGTGAAATATTTAGGTCATACTTTAATACATTTTTTCCTAAAACTACTCATCCTGCTTAGTATATTCATATATTATTTTCGATCAGCTCTTGCAATGATTCATCATGGAATCCCATAGCCATAGAAACGTCCCACAGCAATGATGAAATTCTAAAACTAATTTTTCTCTCTTTTCTCCTTGGATAGAAATATTCTACTTATAAAAAGTGCAGTTGTTAACATTCATATTCAACTTGAATTGATACGTTGCTAAACCTTAAAGTGGAAAAAATTAAAGTATAAACTTGATGAAGTGTGATTTCTTATGAAATACACACATTAATTTCTTTTTCTAAAATTCTTAGGTTCCATTATTGAATGTTTCCTTTGATTTGCTTGCTAATTAGTAACACTAAATTCTTCAAATGGCCACATGGATGCCTCTATACTTATTGTTAAAAATATATTATGCTCACAATGCTAATCTAAGCATCTGACTATGCTATGTTCATGAAAGAAAAATATACAATGGGTTTTCCACATATTCTATAATTTAACCTCAAGACTTCATGGAGTTTATTGTTCTAGTCTACAAAGGGCCTCCCTGTAAATTAGGTCAAAATATCTGCAGATAAATCTTTAAACTGGTTGAGAAAATGCATTGTTAAATTTAAAACTAACATTTCTTTACCAAGAAAAAAAGAACAAACACATAAAACTTGTAATATTCTAAACTCATTACCGTCTGTGGAGTGAAACATCTTTACTCAAATGTAGATATAGGGCTTTAAATGCTTGAACTTTATAAAAGTAAATGTTTCATATACTTATTTATATTTTGAATGTCCTTTGTCCATTCCATAGAAGGGAAGCAGGCAGGTTCTATAGTCTGTATTTAATAGCTGTATTGATTATATTCCTGAAATAAGGTAGAAACTTACCATTTGTGAACCCAAATGTTCTTTAAATCCTTTCAAGGCAATGCAGTAAGATCTATTGCTTTTTATTATGACTAGTCATCTTTTAATGCATTTGAACATTACCTAACCCATTTGCAGCTTCCTTCTCTAAGATTGATTATGGCTGACATCTCAGCAGTCAAAACATCTTGCAAATGACTTCTTAGCCTGAAGAGCCCAACCAGAATGTTGTTCACTTTACTGCCTGCCTAGCTTGTCTCCCATCCAGCTACTGAAGCATTTACAGGAACACTTTTATTAAATTTGCTCCAACATGTGTTCAATTAGACATAATCTTCTTAAATATTGCACTAGATGTGAATTGGGAAAATTCTCAATTGCCTCTGTATTTGTTAAGTGTATTCTCTAAGGTAGATGAAGCCATATTACATCACTGAATTCACACAGTAATGTAAATAGAATAAAAAGATGCTTTTCCAGTCTAGTTACATTTATACATCAAGTTTTCTTTTTTAGATACATTAAAATGTATTAAATAAATGGAATATAAAGTGATAGCCCTGGATAAAATATCTCACTTTATTTTCAGTATGTTAATTTTACATGAAAGTAGAAAAATAGGCTCTTACATCTAGTATAAAAAAGAAGTCTTCCCTGGTTATTCAGTGGTGAAGAATCTGCCTGCTAAGGCAAGAGACATGGGTTCAATCCCTGGGGTCTGCAAGATACCCTAGAGAAGGATTTTGCCTAGGAAATCCTATGAACAGAGGGGCCTGTCAGACTAGAGTCAGACACAACGTAGAGACTAAACGACAAATGGGTGACACATTTAAATCTTTAACTGGTTGAGAAAATGCATTGTTAAATTTAAAACTAACATTTCTTTACCAAGAAAAAAAGAACAAACACTTAAAACTTGTAATATTCTAAACTCATTACCGTCTGTGGAGTGAAACATCTTTACTCAAATGTAGATATAGGGCTTTAAATGCTTGAACTTTATAAAAGTAAATGTTTCATATACTTATTTATATTTTGAATGTCCTTTGTCCATTCCATAGAAGGGAAGCAGGCAGGTTCTATAGTCTGTATTTAATAGCTGTATTGATTATATTCCTGAAATAAGGTAGAAACTTACCATTTGTGAACCCAAATGTTCTTTAAATCCTTTCAAGGCAATGCAGTAAGATCTATTGCTTTTTATTATGACTAGTCATCTTTTAATGCATTTGAACATTACCTAACCCATTTGCAGCTTCCTTCTCTAAGATTGATTATGGCTGACATCTCAGCAGTCAAAACATCTTGCAAATGACTTCTTAGCCTGAAGAGCCCAACCAGAATGTTGTTCACTTTACTGCCTGCCTAGCTTGTCTCCCATCCAGCTACTGAAGCATTTACAGGAACACTTTTATTAAATTTGCTCCAACATGTGTTCAATTAGACATAATCTTCTTAAATATTGCACTAGATGTGAATTGGGAAAATTCTCAATTGCCTCTGTATTTGTTAAGTGTATTCTCTAAGGTAGATGAAGCCATATTACATCACTGAATTCACACAGTAATGTAAATAGAATAAAAAGATGCTTTTCCAGTCTAGTTACATTTATACATCAAGTTTTCTTTTTTAGATACATTAAAATGTATTAAATAAATGGAATATAAAGTGATAGCCCTGGATAAAATATCTCACTTTATTTTCAGTATGTTAATTTTACATGAAAGTAGAAAAATAGGCTCTTACATCTAGTATAAAAAAGAAGTCTTCCCTGGTTATTCAGTGGTGAAGAATCTGCCTGCTAAGGCAAGAGACATGGGTTCAATCCCTGGGGTCTGCAAGATACCCTAGAGAAGGATTTTGCCTAGGAAATCCTATGAACAGAGGGGCCTGTCAGACTAGAGTCCAAGGAGTTGCAAAAAAGTCAGACACAACGTAGAGACTAAACGACAAATGGGGGAAAGAGCTAAGAGTCAACTTAGCGAATCACTTCTCCTTATTTGATAAATGGGAAATTGAGTAGGTCCTAATTATTTTGTCACACAGAGCATATATTTCATATCCATGCTTTATTAATTGGAAAATAGAATAGAAATTTCAAACATTTTGTACAGATTATATTAGTCTATACAATATACTAGAGCCCAAATATGTTTGCTTTCCTTAATATTAGGTATTATTAAGTGACAAGTGTCCCTTAGAGGCTATTTAGTTCTAGTTAAATAGCTGGAACATCTGAAAGAGCAAAATAAAAGAGATGACTGTGCCTGGGAAATTCACAGTGCTAATACTGAAGAGGGGCAAAATGCCCATGATTTGTTTATTTATTATTTTAGTAGACTGTTTTTTGTCTCTCTTTCAATCTCACTGTATTTATGGATCTATCTCACATACAGTGCTTGATGTAGGCAGTTCTGTACTTTTTAAAGATATACATCTCAACATTATTATCCCTTGTCATTTCAGATATTTACTTGTGCACCTGTTCACTTCTAAAGATCTTAATTCCTGATCTAAGAGCCAAAACTGAACTATCTGTGTATGTTTGTGGATTTTTAAAAAATTATGTGTGGATTTTGATTATGCATTTGTGAGGGATAATATCAGAGCATCCATGAGATTCTTTGGAGGTCTGTTACTCCAACCAAGAGGACCAATTTTTTAAATAATTTGTGATAGCTATTAAATTGTGTATCATTTGGAATGTATTATATATACTTTTTTTTTTTTAGATTTTATTTTATTTATTTATTTTGGGCGGGGGTCGGGTTGAGGAGGGAGGGGAGCGGGCGGGCCACTTCTATTGGTCTTTCATTTCTCTGTTTTCATCCGTCTTTGTTCTTTGGCCCCTGCGGGTCTCCCATCGCAGTGGCGTCTGTTGTCACAGAGAGCCAGATCTGGGCGCATGCGCTCCAGAACTCCGGCTCGGTGATTGGACACATCAGTCCAGCCGCTCCGCGGCACGTGGAATTTTCCCAGGCCAGGGATCGAACCGGCGCCCCTTGCACTGCAAGGCGGTGCCCTTATCCACTGGACCACCAGGGGAAGCCCTATATATACTTTAATGCCAGATATTGTTATATATACTTCAAGACTTTTTTTCTTTTGAGTTTTTATTAATTAGGCTTAATTTTTATCTTAATATGATGTATGCTAGTTCAAAAAGTTTGTAAAAGATGAAACTAAATATGATGAATCCGCTGCAATGATAAATTTAAAGAATAGAAATAACAAACATGTTGCTACATTATTAAAATAGTTTTCAGTTCAGTTCTCAAGTTTCGACTAAACTGAAGTAAACAAGTATGATGAATTACAGAAGTCAAGATCAAGTCATATTAACTTAGGTTAGGGAATTATTTTCTGTGTGTGTGTGTGTGTGTGTGTTTTCCTGAGCATAACACATCTAAATTGCAAAGATTCTCATTCCCTGCTCCTTTTTGTTCTGTGTAACTTGTTCCTCTCCAATTTACATTGTAAGAGAGGATTCTAGTTAAGAACAGTGAAACAAACAGAAGAGATTGTTTTGCACATGATAGACTGTAAAAGTGGGGAAAGGGAATACTATTAATATCTGAGAGGAATTTGAGGAGAGGGACATGTGTAAGGAGAAGTTATAGTGAGTAAAACACTGAACAAAAAGAAACATACCTCTAAGATTTTTTCCGCTGTACTTTGCAACACATTTGCCACCTTGGAAAAAAAACTAGCTTCTTGAGAACTCCAAGGGTTTTGGAACTTTTCTTTGTGTCAAATTAATTAACCAAGAGGACCACTAGATTAAGATGGCTCTATTGTTTAGGAAGCCTAAGTAAGAAAACAAAAAGCTAAGCATGTAAATGACTCAAGGGACCACTACCTAAGATCAACCAATAGCAGACAGTAGGCTTTAAGCTATAACCAATCAATAATTTCCTTTGCTTCAGTATTTTCTCTGCAGAAGTTTTTATCCAGAGCTTCTATATGCAGAGTTTGCCTAACTATTGGTTTGACACTGTGCTTTTTCAATAGACTTTATCTCAAAAGTTTTAATATTAATAGGGCTCAGTTTATGTTTAACAAGTGATTGACTACATCAATTTGCCTTAAATAAAAAAATTGAATTTATAGGAAAAGAATACCTAGGATAAATGAAAACTGCTATTAATCTAAGTGTTAGCCTCTCCAATTATTTTCCTCACTCTCTCCTTGATCCCACTTTGCAAGGAAAAGTGAATATTTCCTCCATTTAAATATATGACCTGGGAAATTTTAAGAAAATGGGCAATGAATGGGCAGCAGCAGATGTCAGAGGCCAGCAAATGATATGTCAAATGATAAACTCCAGATATTCTGAAGATCTTGCTTATTTCACACCTGTAATGTATAGGCATATTTATATTTAGTTCTTTGCATGTGGTATCATGTGTTCAAAGAAGATAGTTTTAATTTTTAAGCTGTACATTTATTAAATAAAATAATGAATATACAAAAGAGTATTTTCAACAGCTTCCTGTATTAATTTCATAATTTTTTATGTATCATTTGTAATGTTTCTAGCTGCATGTTTATATCCTTAAAATGTAACATAGTCAACTTCTCAAGTAATTCAACTATATAATCAATATAATAAGACACACTGTGTATTATTTTCTTCCATTGTCTTGTCAGCCACAAACTGGCATTTACCAATTACATTGCCAATGCCTGGACAACAAGGACATTTGCCTCTGCAGAGACCAGAGCCTGTGCTGTTGAGAGCTGCTGACCTTCCATACCCCCTGATGGAGATCACGGTGGGGTAGAGGCACTCTGTGCTCCAGGTAATCTGGTGGGGCAGGTCTTTAGATAGGTGGATGCTTTTAGGAACAGATTTTATTATCTCAATTCTTTCTTCTCCTCATATTTAGAAAAGCACTAAATCTCCTCATGGTGATATCAGATCCTCCTGACTAACTGGGGATCCTTTGTAAAATGACTGTTTAATGAAAAAAAAACTCAAAGGGACCACTACCTAAGAGCAACCAATAGCAGACAGTAGGCTTTAAGCTATAACCAATCAATAATTTCCTTTGCTTCAGTATTTTCTCTGCAGAAGTTTTTATCCAGAGCTTCTATATGCAGAGTTTGCCTAACTATTGGTTTGACACTGTGCTTTTTCAATAGACTTTATCTCAAAAGTTTTAATATTAATAGGGCTCAGTTTATGTTTAACAAGTGATTGACTACATCAATTTGCCTTAAATAAAAAAATTGAATTTATAGGAAAAGAATACCTAGGATAAATGAAAACTGCTATTAATCTAAGTGTTAGCCTCTCCAATTATTTTCCTCACTCTCTCCTTGATCCCACTTTGCAAGGAAAAGTGAATATTTCCTCCATTTAAATATATGACCTGGGAAATTTTAAGAAAATGGGCAATGAATGGGCAGCAGCAGATGTCAGAGGCCAGCAAATGATATGTCAAATGATAAACTCCAGATATTCTGAAGATCTTGCTTATTTCACACCTGTAATGTATAGGCATATTTATATTTAGTTCTTTGCATGTGGTATCATGTGTTCAAAGAAGATAGTTTTAATTTTTAAGCTGTACATTTATTAAATAAAATAATGAATATACAAAAGAGTATTTTCAACAGCTTCCTGTATTAATTTCATAATTTTTTATGTATCATTTGTAATGTTTCTAGCTGCATGTTTATATCCTTAAAATGTAACATAGTCAACTTCTCAAGTAATTCAACTATATAATCAATATAATAAGACACACTGTGTATTATTTTCTTCCATTGTCTTGTCAGCCACAAACTGGCATTTACCAATTACATTGCCAATGCCTGGACAACAAGGACATTTGCCTCTGCAGAGACCAGAGCCTGTGCTGTTGAGAGCTGCTGACCTTCCATACCCCCTGATGGAGATCACGGTGGGGTAGAGGCACTCTGTGCTCCAGGTAATCTGGTGGGGCAGGTCTTTAGATAGGTGGATGCTTTTAGGAACAGATTTTATTATCTCAATTCTTTCTTCTCCTCATATTTAGAAAAGCACTAAATCTCCTCATGGTGATATCAGATCCTCCTGACTAACTGGGGATCCTTTGTAAAATGACTGTTTAATGATATTAAACTCCCCCCTCACAAAAATCCTTAAATATTGTAAAACTGACCCTCCTCCTGCTGCCTCTTTGGAGCAGTCTCTCAGAGCTATCTGAGGGGCTGCCTCCAGGGCTACAGTCTTAATTATGCCTCAAATAAAACTTAACCCACAACTCTCAAGTTGTTCATGTTTTTTAGTCGACAGTCTAATGGCAGCCTAGGCTCTTTTTTGGGTTGATTGGCTCTTAGTTTGATGTAAGAAGAACTAATTGTACTACTTGTTTTATTGAGTGAGCAATTGCTTAATTTCCTTTCATTCATATATCAGCTAATGTATGTTTTGGATAAACTGAAAATATTAACATCAAGAAGAACATGCTTTTTAAAAAATAGCAGCAAGTCCCCTGAAATTAACTGTATGAATAGTTAGTAATTTTTCTACTGGCAAAATAGAAATTTAAATATTGTTCTTCTCAGATAACCTTTTATATATCAACAATATATGCTATATAATCATTTTGTAAAATCTCTGTCAGTAAATATGGTTGGACATTTTATATATTTCTTTACTGCAAAAATATTCAGCTTTTATGAAGTAATTCATTTTCATCTAGAACATTTTCTTTTTTAATTTATAAACATATATAAAAGAACAGAAACACATGAAACAATAAACTGTTATGTGATAGTGTCCTGATATATTTAGTTGATTCACTGTCCTTTGAATGAATTTTCTAATATTTATCCTTTTTGTTTTAAATTAATGTCTAAAATTGAACTGAAAAAGAAATTAGGATGATACATAATTTCTATATTTTAGACACACTGTGTATTATTTTCTTGTCAGCCACAAACTGGCATTTACCAATTACATTGCCAATGCCTGGACAACAAGGACATTTGCCTCTGCAGAGACCAGAGCCTGTGCTGTTGAGAGCTGCTGACCTTCCATACCCCCTGATGGAGATCACGGTGGGGTAGAGGCACTCTGTGCTCCAGGTAATCTGGTGGGGCAGGTCTTTAGATAGGTGGATGCTTTTAGGAACAGATTTTATTATCTCAATTCTTTCTTCTCCTCATATTTAGAAAAGCACTAAATCTCCTCATGGTGATATCAGATCCTCCTGACTAACTGGGGATCCTTTGTAAAATGACTGTTTAATGATATTAAACTCCCCCCTCACAAAAATCCTTAAATATTGTAAAACTGACCCTCCTCCTGCTGCCTCTTTGGAGCAGTCTCTCAGAGCTATCTGAGGGGCTGCCTCCAGGGCTACAGTCTTAATTATGCCTCAAATAAAACTTAACCCACAACTCTCAAGTTGTTCATGTTTTTTAGTCGACAGTCTAATGGCAGCCTAGGCTCTTTTTTGGGTTGATTGGCTCTTAGTTTGATGTAAGAAGAACTAATTGTACTACTTGTTTTATTGAGTGAGCAATTGCTTAATTTCCTTTCATTCATATATCAGCTAATGTATGTTTTAGATAAACTGAAAATATTAACATCAAGAAGAACATGCTTTTTAAAAAATAGCAGCAAGTCCCCTGAAATTAACTGTATGAATAGTTAGTAATTTTTCTACTGGCAAAATAGAAATTTAAATATTGTTCTTCTCAGATAACCTTTTATATATCAACAATATATGCTATATAATCATTTTGTAAAATCTCTGTCAGTAAATATGGTTGGACATTTTATATATTTCTTTACTGCAAAAATATTCAGCTTTTATGAAGTAATTCATTTTCATCTAGAACATTTTCTTTTTTAATTTATAAACATATATAAAAGAACAGAAACACATGAAACAATAAACTGTTATGTGATAGTGTCCTGATATATTTAGTTGATTCACTGTCCTTTGAATGAATTTTCTAATATTTATCCTTTTTGTTTTAAAATAATGTCTAAAATTGAACTGAAAAAGAAATTAGGATGATACATAATTTCTATATTTTAGAGTACAAAATTCAACAGTTTTTTTTTTTTTCACTTAATATCTATAGTAGTTCCAGTTTGGAGTAAAATAGTTAATATTTTATAAATTTTGATGTAACACAGAGAATTAGGGTGTGAAATAAGACATGTAATAATCAGATACAAAATTAAGATCAAGTTTTACAAATACACTTAAAAATAAGTGTATTTTAAGTGTAACAGTGACATAAAAAACAAAACGCAATTCAGGCCCACCAACACATCTCCCGATATCTCCCCTTGCTCCTTAGGATGCGCTCTGCCTCAAATTAAGCTACGTCATTTATAACTGACATAAGCTATTATTACTTGTGAAGAACATTATTTTAATCATGAAAATCTCCATTTTTATATGAAGTTATAGAATATACTTGACATTCGGCAGGAAATCATGAGCCACAAAGCCATAGATTCACTTCTACTTATCCTAAGGAATCCAGACAAACTTGGTATGTACTGCTATGGCATTCAATAAATAAGGAGAGGTGGCAAAGGCATACGTCATTAACATATCCATAGGTCATTTCATAGTCTCTTTTATCCTTTATTTCCTAGAAAGTCTCTTCCAAAGAAAAGGATAGATGGAAGGCTTTCTGCTAACCTTCTCCTTTACAAAGACCTATCTACTTTGTCCAGCACTTGCTGGATCCTAATTCTAGATTAATTCTCAAAATATCCCAATAAAATTTGTCACTGCTTTAATTACCTTAATTATTGTTTAAGTTAGCAAACTAAGACTCAGGGACATTTAGAGATTCAGTCAAGCACACAACTGAGACTGAGATACGGAACTACAGATACAAAAATTTTTCATCTAAAAAACCATTTTATATATCAACAATATATGCTATATAATCATTTTGTAAAATCTCTGTCAGTAAATATGGTTGGACATTTTATATATTTCTTTACTGCAAAAATATTCAGCTTTTATGAAGTAATTCATTTTCATCTAGAACATTTTCTTTTTTAATTTATAAACATATATAAAAGAACAGAAACACATGAAACAATAAACTGTTATGTGATAGTGTCCTGATATATTTAGTTGATTCACTGTCCTTTGAATGAATTTTCTAATATTTATCCTTTTTGTTTTAAAATAATGTCTAAAATTGAACTGAAAAAGAAATTAGGATGATACATAATTTCTATATTTTAGAGTACAAAATTCAACAGTTTTTTTTTTTTTTCACTTAATATCTATAGTAGTTCCAGTTTGGAGTAAAATAGTTAATATTTTATAAATTTTGATGTAACACAGAGAATTAGGGTGTGAAATAAGACATGTAATAATCAGATACAAAATTAAGATCAAGTTTTACAAATACACTTAAAAATAAGTGTATTTTAAGTGTAACAGTGACATAAAAAACAAAACGCAATTCAGGCCCACCAACACATCTCCCGATATCTCCCCTTGCTCCTTAGGATGCGCTCTGCCTCAAATTAAGCTACGTCATTTATAACTGACATAAGCTATTATTACTTGTGAAGAACATTATTTTAATCATGAAAATCTCCATTTTTATATGAAGTTATAGAATATACTTGACATTCGGCAGGAAATCATGAGCCACAAAGCCATAGATTCACTTCTACTTATCCTAAGGAATCCAGACAAACTTGGTATGTACTGCTATGGCATTCAATAAATAAGGAGAGGTGGCAAAGGCATACGTCATTAACATATCCATAGGTCATTTCATAGTCTCTTTTATCCTTTATTTCCTAGAAAGTCTCTTCCAAAGAAAAGGATAGATGGAAGGCTTTCTGCTAACCTTCTCCTTTACAAAGACCTATCTACTTTGTCCAGCACTTGCTGGATCCTAATTCTAGATTAATTCTCAAAATATCCCAATAAAATTTGTCACTGCTTTAATTACCTTAATTATTGTTTAAGTTAGCAAACTAAGACTCAGGGACATTTAGAGATTCAGTCAAGCACACAACTGAGACTGAGATACGGAACTCAGATACACATGATTGAGCACATTTAAAAACATCTTAGACAAAATTAATTTCAGAAAAAATTGTGTATTCTACAATACAGAATGTTTAGGTCTTGGACTTCTGAACATACATTGCAGGTCCAGTGACTCAGATGGTAAAGAATCTGTATGCAATGCAGGGGACCCAGGTTTGATCCTGGGAGGGGTTCCTGTAGAAGGAAATGGCAACCCACTCCAGTATTCTTGCCTTGAAAATCACATGGTAGAAGGGTCTGGCAGGCTACATTCCATGAGGTCTCCAATAGCTGGATATGATTGAAGGACTAACACTCTCACTTACACATTTTCCAAACATGCGACATATTTTCTCTAGGTGGGTCAAACAAGAAGAGAAAAAAAAAAAATTAGCCATAGCTATGGAAAAGGAGGAAAATGGAGAAAAAAAGGAATATGCAGAAATTCCTATTTTAATACTTTAGTAATTACATTTAATGTGGAATTAGAACAATATTACATAGAAAATTGGAATGTTAAGTCCATGAGTCAAGGGAAATTACACGTGATCAAGCAGAAAATTGCAAGAGTGAACATCAGCATCATAGAATCTGAACTAAAATGGATGGGAATGTGTGAATTTAATTCAGATCATCATTATATCTAGTACTGTGGGCAAGAATCCATTAGAAGAAATGGTGAAGCCCTTATTGTCAACAAAAAACCTCCAAAATGGACTGGTAAAAAAAAACTGTGAAAATCAATATTAGAATTCCACAAAGCCATAGATTCACTTCTACTTATCCTAAGGAATCCAGACAAACTTGGTATGTACTGCTATGGCATTCAATAAATAAGGAGAGGTGGCAAAGGCATACGTCATTAACATATCCATAGGTCATTTCATAGTCTCTTTTATCCTTTATTTCCTAGAAAGTCTCTTCCAAAGAAAAGGATAGATGGAAGGCTTTCTGCTAACCTTCTCCTTTACAAAGACCTATCTACTTTGTCCAGCACTTGCTGGATCCTAATTCTAGATTAATTCTCAAAATATCCCAATAAAATTTGTCACTGCTTTAATTACCTTAATTATTGTTTAAGTTAGCAAACTAAGACTCAGGGACATTTAGAGATTCAGTCAAGCACACAACTGAGACTGAGATACGGAACTCAGATACACATGATTGAGCACATTTAAAAACATCTTAGACAAAATTAATTTCAGAAAAAATTGTGTATTCTACAATACAGAATGTTTAGGTCTTGGACTTCTGAACATACATTGCAGGTCCAGTGACTCAGATGGTAAAGAATCTGTATGCAATGCAGGGGACCCAGGTTTGATCCTGGGAGGGGTTCCCTGTAGAAGGAAATGGCAACCCACTCCAGTATTCTTGCCTTGAAAATCACATGGTAGAAGGGTCTGGCAGGCTACATTCCATGAGGTCTCCAATAGCTGGATATGATTGAAGGACTAACACTCTCACTTACACATTTTCCAAACATGCGACATATTTTCTCTAGGTGGGTCAAACAAGAAGAGAAAAAAAAAAAATTAGCCATAGCTATGGAAAAGGAGGAAAATGGAGAAAAAAAGGAATATGCAGAAATTCCTATTTTAATACTTTAGTAATTACATTTAATGTGGAATTAGAACAATATTACATAGAAAATTGGAATGTTAAGTCCATGAGTCAAGGGAAATTACACGTGATCAAGCAGAAAATTGCAAGAGTGAACATCAGCATCATAGAATCTGAACTAAAATGGATGGGAATGTGTGAATTTAATTCAGATCATCATTATATCTAGTACTGTGGGCAAGAATCCATTAGAAGAAATGGTGAAGCCCTTATTGTCAACAAAAAACCTCCAAAATGCGGTACTTGGGTACAACTTAAAAAAATGAGAGAATGAGGATCTTGCTCCATTTTCAAGGCAAATCATTCAATATTATAGTAATCCCCCTGTATGCCCCAACCATTGATGCCAAAGAAGATGACGCTAACTAGTTCTACAAAGGCCTACAATAATTTCTAGAACTAATGCCAAAAAAAAAAAAATGTCCTTTTCATCATAGAGAATCAGAAGGACAAAGTTGGGAGTCTAGAGATACCTGGAATAATGTTCAAGTTAGGTCTTGTTATACATAATGAAGCAAATACTATTAGACTTTTGTCAAGAGTACGTTCTGGCCATAGCAAACACCTTTTTGTTCCAACAACCAAAGAGATGGCTCTATATATGGACAACACCGGATAGTCAATACTAAAATCACATTGATTACATTATTTGCAGCTGAAAATGGAGAAGCTCTATGCTGTGCAGTGCTAAGTTGCTTTAGTTGTTCTGATTGCATACGACCTCATGGACTGTAGCCCACAAGGCTCTTTTGTCTCAGTTAGATCTGGACTGGAACAAATGAGTAAAATTGTGAATTTTTTTTTCCAAATTGGAAAAATGTTATCTCAAGGCTGTGTATCACTCTGCTTATTTAACTTATATGTGGAATACATACTGTGAAATATGGGCTGGATGACTCACAGGTTGGAATTAAGATTGGTGGGAAAAATATCAACAACCTCAGATATGCAGATGATACCTAAACATAGAAGTGAAGAGGAACTAAAGAGCCTTTTGATGAGAGGGGAAAAAGGAGAGTAAAAAAGCTGGCTTGAAACTCAACATTCAAAAGACTAAGACCATGAAAAAAAAAAAAAAGGACTAAGACCATGGCATTAAATCTCAAAGCTTCATGACAAATAGAAGGGAAAGTCGTGGAAGTAGTGACATATTTTATTTTCTTGCCCTCCAAAATCACTGGGGACAGAGATTGCAGCCACAAAATTAAAAGACACTTGTTCCTTGGAAGGAAAGCAGTGACAAACCTAGACAGTATATTAAAAAGCAGAGATATCACTTTGCCACCAAAACATTGTCTATTCAAAGGAATTGTTTTTTCCAGTATTCATGAATGGATGTGAAAACATCACCACAAAGAATGCGGAGTGCTTAGGAATTGATGCTTTTGAATTCTGGTGCTGGAGAAGATTCTTGAGAGTCCCTTGAAATGCAAGGAGATAAAATCAGTAATCATAAGGAAATATTCTGCATATTTTTTGGAAGGCCTGACAGTAAAAGAGAAGCTCCATTACTTTTGCTACCCCATGTGGAAAGCCAACTCATTAGAAAAGATCCTGATGCTGGGGAGCATGGGATAAGATTGTTAGATAGGATCACCAACTCAATGAACATGAATCTGAGCAGATTCCACAGTTTTAAAGCATCAGTTCTTCAGAGCTAAGCCTTCTTTATGGTCCAACTCTCACAACCATACATGACTACTGGAAAAACAAAACATAAGCTTCAACTATACAGACCTTTGTTAGCAAAGTGATGTCTCTGCTTTTAAAACACTGTTTAGGCTTGTCATAGCTTTTCCTCCAAGAAGCTAGTGTCTTTTAATTGTATGGCTGCAGTCTCTATCAGTGATTTTGGATTCTAAGAAAATAAAGTCTGTCACTATTTCCATGGTTTTACCAGTTATTGGCCATGAAGTGATGGGACCAAATGTCATGATTACAATTCTGTGAAGATGGTGGAGTAGGATAGGTGCTCATTGTCTCCTGTGAGAGCACCAAAATTGCAACTATCTGCAAAACCACCATTGACAGGAGAATGTTGGATCCCCCCAGAAAAGGATACCCTATGCCCAAGGGCAAAGGAGAAGCTGCAACAAGACAGGAGGGGTGGGGGCACACTCGAGTTTAAAATCTAACCTCTCTGACTCCTGCCAGAGAGGCTTAGGGGCACAAACAACACCTTATGCACACCAGGACCCAGGGAAAGGAACAGTGACCTCCACAAGAGACTGATCCAGACCTGCCTGTGACTGTTAGAGGGTCTCCTGTGGAGTATGGGTGAGCAGTGGCCTGCCATGGGGACAGGGCTCTGGCAGCAGCAGTCTTGTGAGCTGCTGCATGTGGCATAAGTCCTCTCAGAGGAAGATGCCATTGGCTCCACCACAGAGCCACTGGATAGGCGATACACAGCCTGGAGAATAATTATACCAAAGCAGTTATCATGCTGCTGGAAATGTGTGAAGTGATGCTAAAATTCTGTATATTATATATATATTACTTCATTTAATCCTCACACAAGCCTATGAAGTAGGTGTATGCATTTGCTAAACACATTTTACAGTCAGGGCATAGACTCTGCTAGGTTCTCACTTAAGCCTCAATCAGAGTGGTTTCCATTCCCATATCGTAATACTCAACATAAGTAAACTAAGCCATTTAAATCCTATGGGCTTTATTCCTGTCAGTCTATGAGCTTCAATTAGATCCTGACATTGCTAAGCATTGTTCCTGTTTGCTGCATGAATCAATGGATTGGGGATATAATTAATTAACCAAATATGCTCAGATATTTTAAATAGACTGCAACCAGTTTGAATCGGTCTATCTGAATCAATCCTCTGTGTATAGTGTTCTGCCTTTGAGGCCACCTTTTCTTGAGGATTATATAATGACATGTTATCTATGCTTTTTTGCTTTTGTTGTGTCCTGTCCATCTCAGCTAAAATCTGAGAGATGGCACCTACCAAGTGACACAGAACAGTTATCCCTCTAATGAGCTTGTCACACCATCATTATTTTAAATGGATTTGGACCCTTATGGCTTTCATGTTGAAAAACATTTGAAAAATATACTCCCGTTAATAAGGCAGCAAATTAAGGCAACATCATCATCGCCAATAAATGTATCTTTCTCCTCAACTTAAATACACTGATTATGAAGCACAATTTCAGACATACATGAACTACTTGGTTTTGGAAAATATAATTTCTAAATAATGCATAAAGGATATTAAAAGGAAAAGTATATATTTTGCTTCTTTCTGTCTTGTTCATGCAATATTTCTTCCATTATCATGTTTAGTATGAAGGAAGACTACAACTTTAAGGACTGAATTCAGGGCACCAGGCATCAATTTCTGGTGAAACCTCTTATTTTTAAACCCTGTCATTTAACCTTCTTCTTTTTATCACAATTCATAGGTTTTTACACAAATAAACAGCATTTATTTTTTCACTGTGCTTATAAATTATGACCTAGAATTCAGTTTCTTAATATGTAAGGTTGAATTACCTGTAGGCTTGTAATCTAATCATACCTAGCTTTATTTCAGATCTCTATCCAAAATATATAACATACACTGATATACAGAAATGAAGATAACTTGTGACACATTGGAGTTCATTTTCACTTACAGGAAGATTAATATAGGATAAGCAAAAGATAATAAGTTTGTGTAATCTGCTTCGAGGTATGTTTTCCTAGAGACATCTAAGAAAACAGACATTCACCTTAGAGGTATGACAAGCCTGACATGTGTAATATAAGCTCCATTATGTTGGGATTTGTCAATTTATACTCTGTGATATCCCCAACAAACACTATATGGCGTGTAAGTGTTTAATAAATACTAAAACAATGAGAAATATAAGTATCTGCTTCAGGAAGTTATTATCATAAATATTAAACTGGTTTCCTTGTATGAAGAAAGGAGGAAAAGTTTTCAGAATGGTAGGATTAATACTTACGGAAACAGAAAAGTGAAAGATATGTTTACTGCCTTTGAGGCCACCTTTTCTTGAGGATTATATAATGACATGTTATCTATGCTTTTTTGCTTTTGTTGTGTCCTGTCCATCTCAGCTAAAATCTGAGAGATGGCACCTACCAAGTGACACAGAACAGTTATCCCTCTAATGAGCTTGTCACACCATCATTATTTTAAATGGATTTGGACCCTTATGGCTTTCATGTTGAAAAACATTTGAAAAATATACTCCCGTTAATAAGGCAGCAAATTAAGGCAACATCATCATCGCCAATAAATGTATCTTTCTCCTCAACTTAAATACACTGATTATGAAGCACAATTTCAGACATACATGAACTACTTGGTTTTGGAAAATATAATTTCTAAATAATGCATAAAGGATATTAAAAGGAAAAGTATATATTTTGCTTCTTTCTGTCTTGTTCATGCAATATTTCTTCCATTATCATGTTTAGTATGAAGGAAGACTACAACTTTAAGGACTGAATTCAGGGCACCAGGCATCAATTTCTGGTGAAACCTCTTATTTTTAAACCCTGTCATTTAACCTTCTTCTTTTTATCACAATTCATAGGTTTTTACACAAATAAACAGCATTTATTTTTTCACTGTGCTTATAAATTATGACCTAGAATTCAGTTTCTTAATATGTAAGGTTGAATTACCTGTAGGCTTGTAATCTAATCATACCTAGCTTTATTTCAGATCTCTATCCAAAATATATAACATACACTGATATACAGAAATGAAGATAACTTGTGACACATTGGAGTTCATTTTCACTTACAGGAAGATTAATATAGGATAAGCAAAAGATAATAAGTTTGTGTAATCTGCTTCGAGGTATGTTTTCCTAGAGACATCTAAGAAAACAGACATTCACCTTAGAGGTATGACAAGCCTGACATGTGTAATATAAGCTCCATTATGTTGGGATTTGTCAATTTATACTCTGTGATATCCCCAACAAACACTATATGGCGTGTAAGTGTTTAATAAATACTAAAACAATGAGAAATATAAGTATCTGCTTCAGGAAGTTATTATCATAAATATTAAACTGGTTTCCTTGTATGAAGAAAGGAGGAAAAGTTTTCAGAATGTTAGGATTAATACTTATGGAAACATAAAAGTGAAAAGATATGTTTAAAATTCAAGAAGCACCAAGTTCTGCTGTGCATTTGCAACCTGCAGAGGAGTCAGAAAGATGAGGCTAAAGGAAAAGAAACAATATGCTCTTTTCATGTGAATTTCAGGGGTAAGTTCTAAACCAGGTTGAAGAGTTATACATACCGGTGTAGTCAGCAATGACAAAAGTCAAGAGGAAAATGTAAAACAAAATAAGAGAAAATAGGGCACAGAGCAAAATGCTGGAGAGGACACCTAAAATTCCAAATAGTCAAAGGCAGAATTAGAATGAGACTAGGAATCAAAGTAAGACTTCAGAGTAAAAACAAAGATGGTTAGGAATATGGATATATAGTGTAGGAATAAGAAGAGTCCATGCAAGACTGAGGAATGCTTCGTGCAAATGACAGAACCAGGATGGTAGATTGTACAATATGCCCCTGGTGGTTGTGAAGCTAGCAAAGGGCAGGCCTCTGAGTCAGATCATGAATTATCTTGTGGCTAAGCAATGGAATTTGCACTTTATTTGAAAGGCTGTGGGGAGCTCTTGAAGAATTTTTAGCTAGGGAGTGACATGATTAGTTCTGTGCTGGATAAAGGTCACTCTGGCAGCTGTGTAGTGTGTGTAATTGAGAATGGCAATAAACTTGCAGAACAGAATTTAGGCTTTCATGGAGTAATTAAATGAAACCTTCTTTAATGAACATGAACACTGTTACTGGACAACCAGATCGATATATGAAACATAATCAATAAAAGCACAAGGATTTCTGCTAAAGAAATCAACAGGCCTGTTAATGTAAGCAACTTGAGTGTGTATTTAAAACTTGTAGCGCATAGAATAAACACGTTTGTCTTATCTGAACTCTAGCTTTGATTTATGTTACTTCAAACTAGCTACAAAATTCATATTATGAATGGTGATTTATTAATAAGTAATTGTAAAGAAATCAGATTTCCTAGGTGGCGCTAGTGGTAAATAACCTGCTTACACAAGCAGGAGATGGTAAGACGAAGGTTCGATCCCTGGGTTGGGAAAATCCTCTGGAGGAGGGCATGGCAACCCACTCCAGTATTCTTGCCTGTAGAATCCCATTGACAGAGGAGCCTAGAGGGTTACAGCCCATAATGTCACAAAGAGTTGGACACGACTAACCAACTTAGCACACACATGGAAGGAACTTACTCCACAGATGTTTAAACCTCTTATACTACTCGTGTGTCTTCATGCTACATGGAAATTATTAAGAATTTCTAAGTGGGAAGGATCCTAAGACTTCCATCGATAGATCATTCCTTCTCAAATCTTATTGAGACCTTCAGCTTTTTTTTATAATAGCGAAAACAAACAATTCTTTTCCTTTTACCCATTGTTTCAGAGCTTGTACTGGGATTCAAAATACACTACTTAGAAATCTGCTGTTGATTTCTTGAAATAAGATGAAATATTTATTTTCTGTTCACATGATACCTGTTTTTCAATTGCCCTTAAGTAATCAGTATATTTAAATGCTTCAGCAGTAATGCTCGGTCACTATACAGAGTGCTAACAAAAGGAAGTTTAAATTAGGTAACCAAAAGTATTTATTTCTAACCTACATGGTTACAAATAGTAGAGTTTTTCTTAAGAAATTTTGCAGTAAAAAAGCAAAAGTCCATGCAAATCTCAACCAATCTTAATTAGACATTTATTATACTCACTTCTCCTTTAAACATTGAAGGAAAGTAATATTATGACATGTCCCTCTGCTACCTAGTCCAAGCGTGCTCTGCTTGCAGTACTGTGCTGTGTTGAGTCACTGTGCCCGCCAGGCTCCTCTGTCCATTGGATTCTCTAGGCAACAATGGAGTCGGTTATCATGACCTTCTCCAAGGGATCTTCCCAACCCAGGAATCGAACCCACATTTCTTAAGTCTTCTGCACTGTCGGTAGGTTTTTTAACACTAGCACCACCTGGGAAACCCTAGAAGCCAATGTAACCGAGAGAGGAGGTACTGAAGGAATACAACTTTATTCAGACACCTAACTGATCAAGAAGATAACAGAGTAATCTCTGGATGCCAGGCCATTTTATATAACAGAGATAGAGGGGGGACGAGGAAACAAAGTGAAAAAGTCATTCGTCTTGCTACCCAGGTCGCATTGGTGGTAAAGAATCCACCTGTCATTGCAGGAGACACAGCAGAGTTGTGTTTGATCCCTAGGTATAGAATATCCCATGGAGTAGGAAATGGCAATCCTCTAATATTCTTGACTGGAAAATTCCATAATGTCACAAAGAGTTGGACACGACTAACCAACTTAGCACACACATGGAAGGAACTTACTCCACAGATGTTTAAACCTCTTATACTACTCGTGTGTCTTCATGCTACATGGAAATTATTAAGAATTTCTAAGTGGGAAGGATCCTAAGACTTCCATCGATAGATCATTCCTTCTCAAATCTTATTGAGACCTTCAGCTTTTTTTTATAATAGCGAAAACAAACAATTCTTTTCCTTTTACCCATTGTTTCAGAGCTTGTACTGGGATTCAAAATACACTACTTAGAAATCTGCTGTTGATTTCTTGAAATAAGATGAAATATTTATTTTCTGTTCACATGATACCTGTTTTTCAATTGCCCTTAAGTAATCAGTATATTTAAATGCTTCAGCAGTAATGCTCGGTCACTATACAGAGTGCTAACAAAAGGAAGTTTAAATTAGGTAACCAAAAGTATTTATTTCTAACCTACATGGTTACAAATAGTAGAGTTTTTCTTAAGAAATTTTGCAGTAAAAAAGCAAAAGTCCATGCAAATCTCAACCAATCTTAATTAGACATTTATTATACTCACTTCTCCTTTAAACATTGAAGGAAAGTAATATTATGACATGTCCCTCTGCTACCTAGTCCAAGCGTGCTCTGCTTGCAGTACTGTGCTGTGTTGAGTCACTGTGCCCGCCAGGCTCCCCTGTCCATTGGATTCTCTAGGCAACAATGGAGTCGGTTATCATGACCTTCTCCAAGGGATCTTCCCAACCCAGGAATCGAACCCACATTTCTTAAGTCTTCTGCACTGTCGGTAGGTTTTTTAACACTAGCACCACCTGGGAAACCCTAGAAGCCAATGTAACCGGGAGGAGGTACTGAAGGAATACAACTTTATTCAGACACCTAACTGATCAAGAAGATAACAGAGTAATCTCTGGATGCCAGGCCATTTTATATAACAGAGATAGAGGGGGGACGAGGAAACAAAGTGAAAAAGTCATTCGTCTTGCTACCCAGGTCGCATTGGTGGTAAAGAATCCACCTGTCATTGCAGGAGACACAGCAGAGTTGTGTTTGATCCCTAGGTATAGAATATCCCATGGAGTAGGAAATGGCAATCCCTCTAATATTCTTGACTGGAAAATTCCATGGACAGAGGAGCCTGGCAGGCTATAGTCCATAGAGCTGCAAAGAACACAACTGAGTGACTGAGCACAAACTCTTGCAAAGATCTCCTAGAATGACAAGCCTCAGGCAGGGGATATGTTATGTTCTTCCTTCCTGCCTTCCACAGGTGGACAGGATTCTGAACAAAGACACTTTAGTTTGATAGTCAGGCAGAGGGTCAGGTTTCACTGAGGTTGGCCCTTATGTATGATTATAATAACAAAAGCAATGAAAAGCAAGTCAAACAGTTTCAAACTGGCTTTTCCCTGAAGCACACACTCTCAGACAAGAAACTGGTATTATTCAGTATCCTTGGGCTCTCCTGTTTGAAAATAGGAATATAGATTCTGCTGCCCAAGGTAATTAATATTTTACTCTTCATTTATTTTTCTATTTTCTAAAATTATTTTTTCAAAACAAAACAACAACAACAAAAAAGATTCAGCCGAATTCAATAAACCGGTTCAGTTTTCCTTAGGCTTAACTAGCATATACCTAAATGAAATCTAGATTGAAAGACCATGAGATGAACCACATATTACAAATTAAGAGGATTTGATAATTTTACTTTGTATATTATTAAACTATTAGCAACCTCCTTAAATGCTGTGAAAAGAAGAATGTGTCTCATGTTCAAACCTAATAAGCAAATCTTTTTCATAGAATCTATATGAGGATTTCTTAGGGGCATCATTTAAGATACTAAGGAGCCAGGGATTCCCTGGTGGTCCAGTGGGTAAGGACACCGCTCTGCAATGAAGGGGGCACCAGTTTGATCCCTGCAGTGGGAAGATCCCACGTGCCACAGAGCGGCTGGACCTATGTGTCCAACTACCGAGCTGGAGCTCTGGGGCGCATGCACCCAGAGCTGGTGCTCGGCAGCGAGAGGCCACTGCAATGGGAGGCCCACACAGGCCAAAGAACAAAGATAAATAGATGAAAGATTAGTAGAAGTGGCCAAAAAAAAAAAAAAAAAAGATACTAAGGAGTCCCTGGCTGAATGTGGTATTAAACAAGGCCACAGCTTACTAATTTGTATTGCCTCTGGCAGAAAAAGCAGCAATTATCCACAGTGAAAAATTTCTTCAAAGGTTCACAATTCACTTTTCAATGGAAATCTGGAATAAATTGAAAGTATCTCATTTAAAATCCAATTGAATAGTTTTGCATCCTTTTTCCAAAAGAAGCTGATATTTTATTTCATCTAGTGATGAATGTGATGGGAGTATAATAAAACAATGGAAACTGATTGAAAAACCATGAGGAACTTCTCTGATAGAATATTTTCTATTTCTGAAAGTGTTCTTTAATGATTAGCAAGAATGAATAAGGAACTTAATAAACATCTAAAAGTAAAGATGGGTCATTTTAGATGTCAATTAAATTGAGTTGTATTAATAACAAAGTAATAAAATATCCATTTTTACTTTTGGATGCTTGTGTGCATCTATGCTAAGTTGCTTCAGTCATGTCTGAGTCTTTCCTCTGTCCAAGGGGATTCTCAAGGCAACAATACTGGAGAAGGTTGCCGTGCTCTCCTCAAGTGAATCTTCCTGACCCAGGGATCAAATCTGTGCCTGTTATATTTAACCTGTATTGCTAGGTTTTTTTCATTTTTCTTTTTCACCACTAGTGCCACCTGCAAAGTCCATAATTGAGCCTTACATCTCATTTTTTAGTCATGCCTAATTTTTCTCTAAGAACTCATATAAACAAATTCTAAGATTTGTGAATTCTTTCTATTGCATTGGCAGGCAGGTTTTTTATCACTAGTGCCACCTGGGAAGCCCTTTCTTTCGGATATGGAATTCCAAATAAGTTTATGCTATTTTAAAACAGAGTTTCAAAAATTTAAATTGTGAACTCAGTGAAATTTCTTGTATGAATCTAATTAGAAAAGAAATAAAAAACAAGTTTAATACCAAATTTTAAGATCTAAGATGGAATGTGCTGATTTTTGTTTTTTTTTTTTAGATGTTGTCTTGTGGTATTTCAAGGGCCCTGGGTCAAACACTTCACTTTTGTTTGCTAACTAATAACCTTCAGTTTTTGTTACCTTTTATATATTAATTGCACCCAGTAAGTGACATTAAATTTCACCATATTTAGAATTACTACTTTTAGTTTAGTTTAGAAAGCTTGTTAATGGAAAAACTAGAATCCATTCATAGTCTACTAACTTATTTTTTAATGCATTGTTACAGGTTAGCAAAGGGTCTCAGGACTGCACATTTCACCTGTAATATGGTCCTCATTATTATTCATTTAGAATGTTTGTGCTTAGTCTCTCAGTCATGTCCGACTCTTTCTAACCCATGGAGTACAGACTGCCAGGCTTCTCTGTCCATGGGACCCTCTAGGCAAGAATATTTGAGTGGCTTGTCATTTCTTCTTCTAGGGGATCTTCCTGACCCAGGGAAACTACCTACATCTTCTGCATTACAGGTGGCTTCTTTAACACTGAGTCACCTAGGAAGACCCCATTTAGAAAAAAGTCAACAAAGGCCCATTTTAGAGTTTGTTTAATCAGGCCATGCATTGCCTCTTTTTTTGTAGGTCTTAGTTCCCTGGGAAGAGGATGAAGATTCACAGGCAGGGGCACACTGCCATTTCCAGGCTACAGATTTGTGAGAAAGGGATCTTGGGAAAAGATAGGTACTGAACTGTGATGCAGGTTAAAAAGACTTCAGTTGATCCTATTCATAAGCGTCCCTTCTCTGGGCAAGGGGCTTAGCCCTTTTACTCCACACTGTGGCCACTGATTTGATATGGACTGCTCTCTAGAGGTTTTATATGCTGGGAAGGAGTCTTTCAAATGGACAGTTTCAAAATAATTTGGCTATAACTGTTAGAAGCAACATTTCTAGCAGTTCAGCATCTCAGGAATGAAAGTAAAGTTGCAGTAATATATGTTATTCACTATCGGTTTCCCTATTGGCTTAATTGAGAAAGAATCCACCTGAAATGCAGGAGACATGGGTTCTATCCCTGGATTGGGAAGATGCCCTGGAGAAAGGGATGGGAAATCACTCCAGTATTCAGCCAGAAAAGTTACATAAACAGAAGGATCTGGCAGGCTACAATCCATGGGTTCGAAAGGAGTCAAACACGACTGAGTGACTGAGAACACACACAAAGTAGTAAAAGAGGGCTAGGAAGGATCCAAATTTCTAGAAAGCAATCGTAATTATCTCTTAATATTTGTAAAAGTAATAGCATCATTTTTCTCAGCCTTTCTCAAAGCATCTCATAGTACCTCTGTATAGTAGTCTCTTCTAAGCAAAAATGATAAAATATGATCTTAAAAAATATAACCATACTTAGGGTGACCAACTAAAAGGACTTCCCATATTGCCCACTAATTAGGGATACATTTTTTTGATATCAATCTGTCTAGTCTGAAAAATTGTAGAGGCCCTTGACTTTCTATGGTATGGAATGACCAGAGAAGGCCAAGAGAAATAGTTCAGAATATCTTATTTACAAACTTACATATTTTATTGCATTGTAGCTTCTTATAGCTGCCTTATATATTAAAAAGAATTCCATGGTATTGTTTTCCTTTTATTTATTTATTTGACTAGAAGTAATATTTTATTGTGTCAAGTCTAGTGCTGCTTCCATGTTTCACGGCTTTTGAAATCCCTAGGAAATCTCCCTTTATCCTCATAACTATGAATCCAGGGAGACCTGAAATGGAGTGAGACTGTGTCTTATTGTACTGGGTACAATTTCCAACTACATCACACTGCAGGGATTTTCTCTGATGGAAAAGTCATCTTATCAGGACCAAGGAGGAGACTGGGACATTTCATCTCTTCTCCACTGTAACCATCTTTGTACCTTCAGGGAATGAGATCTGACACTCTAGGTCCTTAAGTGCATTGTGATTTCTGGTGCTCTTCTCTAACTTATTTCCTTTCTGAATAAATTTACTTAAATAAGTCCTGTGTAAAAAACACCTCCTTCTCAAGTCTCTAGGCTTCCTTAGTCTCTTTCCTCAGCTTATCTTTGTCTCCCAGACCTTATCTCTTTGTATTTTAAGCATAACGAATAATGTTGACTACATCTGCATGAGAAAAATGCAGGAGACATGGGTTCTATCCTGGATTGGGAAGATGCCCTGGAGAAAGGGATGGGAAATCACTCCAGTACAGCCAGAAAAGTTACATAAACAGAAGGATCTGGCAGGCTACAATCCATGGGTTCGAAAGGAGTCAAACACGACTGAGTGACTGAGAACACACACAAAGTAGTAAAAGAGGGCTAGGAAGGATCCAAATTTCTAGAAAGCAATCGTAATTATCTCTTAATATTTGTAAAAGTAATAGCATCATTTTTCTCAGCCTTTCTCAAAGCATCTCATAGTACCTCTGTATAGTAGTCTCTTCTAAGCAAAAATGATAAAATATGATCTTAAAAAATATAACCATACTTAGGGTGACCAACTAAAAGGACTTCCCATATTGCCCACTAATTAGGGATACATTTTTGATATCAATCTGTCTAGTCTGAAAAATTGTAGAGGCCCTTGACTTTCTATGGTATGGAATGACCAGAGAAGGCCAAGAGAAATAGTTCAGAATATCTTATTTACAAACTTACATATTTTATTGCATTGTAGCTTCTTATAGCTGCCTTATATATTAAAAAGAATTCCATGGTATTGTTTTCCTTTTATTTATTTATTTGACTAGAAGTAATATTTTATTGTGTCAAGTCTAGTGCTGCTTCCATGTTTCACGGCTTTTGAAATCCCTAGGAAATCTCCCTTTATCCTCATAACTATGAATCCAGGGAGACCTGAAATGGAGTGAGACTGTGTCTTATTGTACTGGGTACAATTTCCAACTACATCACACTGCAGGGATTTTCTCTGATGGAAAAGTCATCTTATCAGGACCAAGGAGGAGACTGGGACATTTCATCTCTTCTCCACTGTAACCATCTTTGTACCTTCAGGGAATGAGATCTGACACTCTAGGTCCTTAAGTGCATTGTGATTTCTGGTGCTCTTCTCTAACTTATTTCCTTTCTGAATAAATTTACTTAAATAAGTCCTGTGTAAAAAACACCTCCTTCTCAAGTCTCTAGGCTTCCTTAGTCTCTTTCCTCAGCTTATCTTTGTCTCCCAGACCTTATCTCTTTGTATTTTAAGCATAACGAATAATGTTGACTACATCTGCATGAGAAAAATGAGAACTGAGGTATCACTTATGCAAACATTCACCACTAATGCAGCCTGTAAAACAGCAGAATACCACGTTTTCATTTCTGCCACTCTGCATATTTTTCTGGGGGCCAGCAAGAAAGCTATGGTGCCTTTCAATATATGATAAACTTGGTTTCTATTTCAGGTTTGTAAGAATAAGAAACATTCTCTGGAGATTTGTTTATGTCATTACTGTGCCACACTCTACAATGAAGATAATATTTGATACCCACACCTTGCAGATATCAGGGGGATTTATTTTACAGGAGCAAACACACTAACTATGCAAAGTGATTATATCTAGACAGCAAGGCTATTAAAAGGATACTTATATACTAGATTACATACTACCTTTTTTTTTCTAGACTTCTTATTCCCTCTCTAGATTTTTTTTCTAGAGAGGGAATATGTATATATACACATAATTCTTAAGATTATTTTTCTATATAGTTTTTTAGAAAATATTGAACATTTCATTGTGCTTACATCTATTATTCTCAAACTATTTCCAAAGGTGTAAGAGGGAACACTTGCAAACTCATTCAAAACCAGATGAAGATGACACATACAAAAATAGAAATTATAGGACAATATCTTTTATGCATATGGATGCAAAAATCCTCAACAAACAAGGTATTAGCAAATAGAATCCAATAATACATGAAAAAAGATAATGCATCATGATCGAGAAAATTCATTCTAGGGTTGCAAGACTGGTTCAACATAGACAAATCAATGTGATACCCCATTTTAACAAAAGAAAAGACAAAAACCACAGGATCATCTCAATAGACACAGAAAAAGCAGTTGATAAAATTTAATGTCCATTCATGATAAAAATTCATGCCAAAGTGATGAATATAGAGGGAACATATCTAAATGTTATAGAAGTCATTTCACAACAAACCAGTAGCCAACAGAACATTCAATGGTGAAAAGCCAAAAGTCTTCCTGCTAAATTCAGGAAAACAATGATTCCACACTCATCACTTCTATTCAACATAGTACTAGATGTCCTAGCCACAGCAATCAGCTTATCTTTGTCTCCCAGACCTTATCTCTTTGTATTTTAAGCATAACGAATAATGTTGACTACATCTGCATGAGAAAAATGAGAACTGAGGTATCACTTATGCAAACATTCACCACTAATGCAGCCTGTAAAACAGCAGAATACCACGTTTTCATTTCTGCCACTCTGCATATTTTTCTGGGGGCCAGCAAGAAAGCTATGGTGCCTTTCAATATATGATAAACTTGGTTTCTATTTCAGGTTTGTAAGAATAAGAAACATTCTCTGGAGATTTGTTTATGTCATTACTGTGCCACACTCTACAATGAAGATAATATTTGATACCCACACCTTGCAGATATCAGGGGGATTTATTTTACAGGAGCAAACACACTAACTATGCAAAGTGATTATATCTAGACAGCAAGGCTATTAAAAGGATATTTATCTAGTAGATTACATACTAAATTTTTTTTTCTAGACTTCTTATTCCCTCTCTAGATTTTTTTTCTAGAGAGGGAACATGTATATATACACATAATTCTTAAGATTATTTTTCTATATAGTTTTTTAGAAAATATTGAACATTTCATTGTGCTTACATCTATTATTCTCAAACTATTTCCAAAGGTGTAAGAGGGAACACTTGCAAACTCATTCAAAACCAGATGAAGATGACACATACAAAAATAGAAATTATAGGACAATATCTTTTATGCATATGGATGCAAAAATCCTCAACAAACAAGGTATTAGCAAATAGAATCCAATAATACATGAAAAAAGATAATGCATCATGATCGAGAAAATTCATTCTAGGGTTGCAAGACTGGTTCAACATAGACAAATCAATGTGATACCCCATTTTAACAAAAGAAAAGACAAAAACCACAGGATCATCTCAATAGACACAGAAAAAGCAGTTGATAAAATTTAATGTCCATTCATGATAAAAATTCATGCCAAAGTGATGAATATAGAGGGAACATATCTAAATGTTATAGAAGTCATTTCACAACAAACCAGTAGCCAACAGAACATTCAATGGTGAAAAGCCAAAAGTCTTCCTGCTAAATTCAGGAAAACAATGATTCCACACTCATCACTTCTATTCAACATAGTACTAGATGTCCTAGCCACAGCAATCAGATAAGAAAAAGACATAAAAAGTATCTAAATTGGAAGGGAAGATATAAAACTGTTAGTTTGCAGATGATGCTTTTTTATACAAAGAACTGTTTCTTTTGTTCACAATAACTATAAGGTCTAGGAAAATAGAAATAGTCTTTGAAAGGTGTTTAGGGGACTTCTTTGGCAAGATACAAAGATATCTACTCATATTCAGGACATGGAAGGTTAAAGATTAGAATAAAGGGTGTCCATAAAGGATTCACTTCTAAACCCTGCCAAGTCTACTATTATTAAGTTAGAGCTCATATGAGTTCA
This sequence comes from Tragulus kanchil, assembly GCA_022376925.1. NCBI lineage: Eukaryota > Metazoa > Chordata > Mammalia > Artiodactyla > Tragulidae > Tragulus > Tragulus kanchil. The sequence continues at coordinate 106,373,994 of JAIOJX010000023.1, read as the reverse complement.
TTCACTCTGTCAATCTGTTTGCTTGTTTGGTTTTTTGACACATTTAAACCCTTTGTATTTAAGTTAATTTTAATATGTTAGTGCTTAAATCTAACCTTTCATTATTTTCTTTCTGTTTGTTTTCTTTGGTTATCTTTTTTTGTCTCTCCTTTTATTTTTTTTGGCCACTTCTATTGGTCTTCCATTTATTTCCATCCATTTTTGTTCTTTAGCCTGTGTGGGCCTCCCATCATAGTGGCTTCTCGCTGCAGATCACTGGCTCTGGGTACATGCACTCCAGAGCTCCAGCTAGGTGGTTGGACACATCAGTCCAGGCACTCCGCAGCACCTTGGACCTTCCCAGGTCAGCGATCAAACTGACACCCCTTGCACTTCAAGGCAGTGTCCTTACCCCACTGGACCACCAGGGGAGCCCTGTCTCTCTCTTTTTTCCCCTCTAGCTATTACATCATATATTAATATACATCCATATATAGGTGCATATATTATATATTTATGATACATGATATGCTGTCTGCTGGTGCCAACAATTTACCACTTTAAGTGAAGTGTGGACATGACACTTCCATTTAGATCCCTTTATCTTGCTCACTTTATTTTTTACTAATTAATAATTTCATTTCGGTTGGGTTGGGTCTTTGTTGCTGGGTATGGGGTTCCTCTAGTTGTGGTGAGCAGGGGCTACTCTTTACTGCAGTGCACTGCTTCTCATTGTGGTGGTTTCTCTCATTGTGGATCACAGGCTCTAGGTGCATGGGCTTCAGTAGGTGTTTCAGGTGCATAGAATGCTGTGCTCAGGAGTTGTGACTTGTGGACTCCAGAGCACGAGCTCAGTAGTGGTGGTGCATGGACTTAGCTACTCCATAGCATGTGGAATCTTCCCAGACCAGGGATCAAAATCTTTTTCCCTGCACTGACAGGTAGTTTCCTATCCATTGTACCACCAGGAAACTCCTTCTTCGTTTTTAAATACCATTGCTTTGGGTATCAAGTGATACTTCTTCTTCTGTTTCAATCATAAAATAAAATCCATAACAAATTTATGTGAAAAAAGAAGAGTCTATTGTAAACAGTCTAACGAAATAGCTCTTGTTATTCCCAATGTTTATTCTTCTTTCCTGATGCTAAAATATTTTTTCTCTCTTCATTTCCTATTCATTAGAAGAACTCTTTTCAGCAAAATTTCAAGGGAAGTTCTACTAGTGGTAAGGGATTTTTATTTTCTTTTGCCTAAGATTGTCTTTATCTCTTCTTTGTTTTTCACAGATGATTTTAGTAGATACAGAATTCACCATTGACAGTTACTTTCCTGTAGATCTCCCTTCCAGCCTCCATGGTTTCAGATGAGAAATACATAATTATGTGAATTGGTGTTGCCTTATAAGCAATACATTTTTCCAGTTTTCTCCTTTTATGGTATTCTAGCGCATGCACTCCAGAGCTCCAGCTAGGTGGTTGGACACATCAGTCCAGGCACTGCAGCACCTTGGACCTTCCCAGGTCAGCGATCAAACTGACACCCCTTGCACTTCAAGGCAGTGTCCTTACCCCACTGGACCACCAGGGAGCCCTGTCTCTCTTTTTCCTCTCTAGCTATTACATCATATATTAATATACATCCATATATAGGTGCATATATTATATATTTATGATACATGATATGCTGTCTGCTGGTGCCAACAATTTACCACTTTAAGTGAAGTGTGGACATGACACTTCCATTTAGATCCCTTTATCTTGCTCACTTTATTTTTTACTAATTAATAATTTCATTTCGGTTGGGTTGGGTCTTTGTTGCTGGGTATGGGGTTCCTCTAGTTGTGGTGAGCAGGGGCTACTCTTTACTGCAGTGCACTGCTTCTCATTGTGGTGGTTTCTCTCATTGTGGATCACAGGCTCTAGGTGCATGGGCTTCAGTAGGTGTTTCAGGTGCATAGAATGCTGTGCTCAGGAGTTGTGACTTGTGGACTCCAGAGCACGAGCTCAGTAGTGGTGGTGCATGGACTTAGCTACTCCATAGCATGTGGAATCTTCCCAGACCAGGGATCAAAATCTTTTTCCCTGCACTGACAGGTAGTTTCCTATCCATTGTACCACCAGGAAACTCCTTCTTCGTTTTTAAATACCATTGCTTTGGGTATCAAGTGATACTTCTTCTTCTGTTTCAATCATAAAATAAAATCCATAACAAATTTATGTGAAAAAAGAAGAGTCTATTGTAAACAGTCTAACGCAAATAGCTCTTGTTATTCCCAATGTTTATTCTTCTTTCCTGATGCTAAAATATTTTTTCTCTCTTCATTTCCTATTCATTAGAAGAACTCTTTTCAGCAAAATTTCAAGGGAAGTTCTACTAGTGGTAAGGGATTTTTATTTTCTTTTGCCTAAGATTGTCTTTATCTCTTCTTTGTTTTTCACAGATGATTTTAGTAGATACAGAATTCACCATTGACAGTTACTTTCCTGTAGATCTCCCTTCCAGCCTCCATGGTTTCAGATGAGAAATACATAATTATGTGAATTGGTGTTGCCTTATAAGCAATACATTTTTCTCCTTTAGTATTTTCAAGATTTTTACTTCGTCTTTAGTTTGGTGGTATGTGGTTTAGTTGCTAAGCTGTGTCCAACCTTTGCTGTGTCCACAAGTCACAATCCAGTGGACTGTAAGTAACCCCCCAGGCTCCTCTGTCAATGACATCCTCCAAGCAAGGATACTGGAGTGGGTTTCCATTTCCATCTGCAAGAGACATTCCCAATACTTGAATCTAACCCAGGTCTCCTGCATTACAACTGCTCTTTGGCAGCGCAAGCAAATTCTTTGCCGACCGAGACAACAGAGAAGCCCAGTTATTATTTTACAGAATTGTAATTATGACGTGTCTTGGAGTAGATTTCTTTGGATTTATGCTCTTTAGGTTTTTTTTTTTTTTTTGGCCTCTTAAATCTGTATATTTTGGTCTTTTTCCAAATTTGTAAATGTTTTAACCATTATTTTTTTTTTAGTATTCTTTTACCATCTCTCTCTTTCTCCTCTCTCCTGAGACTCTGATGACATTGGATCTTTGTTGCTTCATAGGTACCTGAAGCTCTGGTTTTAGTTTTATAAATTTCTGTTAGTATATTTTTTAGGTCCATAATTTCCACTGGCTTTTTTATTAATGAGAAGTTGAGAACATTTTATTATTTGAGATCTGTTTTTTATTTAATCTTTTTAAAAACCATTTTTAAAGTATAGTTAATTAACAATTTTGTGTGAGTTCTAGATATACAACAAAGTGATTCAGTTCTATTTATATGTGTCCTTTTCCAGATTATTTTCTGTTTCAGGTTATTATAAGATATTAAGTATAGTTCCCTATGTCATATGGTACGTCTTTGTTGTTTATCTATTTTACATATAGTATATATGTTAACCCCAAGTCCTAACTTATCTGCCATTTGCTTCCTTTATGTAATGTATTTCTTTGCTCAGATGGTCTAATTTCAAGGCAATTTGTAATCAACTGGTTAAAAGTTTCCAGCAGGTCTTCTTTAAAATTCTTGTCAGATAATTCCATCTCAGTGTTTGGATGACTGTCTTATGTGCAAGTTGTCATTTTCTTAGGTTTTGGCATAAGGGGTTATTTTCTATGTATACTGTACATTGGTCTTTATATTATGTTAGAGGAAACTCTGATTCCTGCTTAAATATTTTAAGAGGAAGTTATGTTACTCAAGTTTCGTCTTTAGTTTGGTGGTATGTGGTTTAGTTGCTAAGCTGTGTCCATTGCTGTGTCCACAAGTCACAATCCAGTGGACTGTAAGTAACCCCCCAGGCTCCTCTGTCAATGACATCCTCCAAGCAAGGATACTGGAGTGAGTTTCCATTTCCATCTGCAAGAGACATTCCCAATACTGGAATCTAACCCAGGTCTCCTGCATTACAACTGCTCTTTGGCAGCGCAAGCAAATTCTTTGCCGACCGAGACAACAGAGAAGCCCAGTTATTATTTTACAGAATTGTAATTATGACGTGTCTTGGAGTAGATTTCTTTGGATTTATGCTCTTTAGGGTTTTTTTTTTTTTTTTGGCCTCTTAAATCTGTATATTTTGGTCTTTTTCCAAATTTGTAAATGTTTTAACCATTATTTTTTTTTTAGTATTCTTTTACCATCTCTCTCTTTCTCCTCTCTCCTGAGACTCTGATGACATTGGATCTTTGTTGCTTCATAGGTACCTGAAGCTCTGGTTTTAGTTTTATAAATTTCTGTTAGTATATTTTTTAGGTCCATAATTTCCACTGGCTTTTTTATTAATGAGAAGTTGAGAACATTTTATTATTTGAGATCTGTTTTTTATTTAATCTTTTTAAAAACCATTTTTAAAGTATAGTTAATTAACAATTTTGTGTGAGTTCTAGATATACAACAAAGTGATTCAGTTCTATTTATATGTGTCCTTTTCCAGATTATTTTCTGTTTCAGGTTATTATAAGATATTAAGTATAGTTCCCTATGTCATATGGTACGTCTTTGTTGTTTATCTATTTTACATATAGTATATATGTTAACCCCAAGTCCTAACTTATCTGCCATTTGCTTCCTTTATGTAATGTATTTCTTTGCTCAGATGGTCTAATTTCAAGGCAATTTGTAATCAACTGGTTAAAAGTTTCCAGCAGGTCTTCTTTAAAATTCTTGTCAGATAATTCCATCTCAGTGTTTGGATGACTGTCTTATGTGCAAGTTGTCATTTTCTTAGGTTTTGGCATAAGGGGTTATTTTCTATGTATACTGTACATTGGTCTTTATATTATGTTAGAGGAAACTCTGATTCCTGCTTAAATATTTTAAGAGGAAGTTATGTTACTCAAGTTTAGCAAACAGGTTTTTTCTGTGTGGAGGTCCCAATGACCCATTTAATTTTCAGAGTTTCTACAATGTTCTTCAGGTCTTTCCTGGTGGTTCAGCAGTAAAGAATATGCGATTCATGAGCCACAGACTCCATTTATCAGCCAGGAAGATCCCCTGGAGAAGGAAATGGCAATCCACTCCAGTATTCCTGCCTGGGAAATGACATGGACAGAGGATCCTGGGAGACTACAGCCCATTGTATCAAAAAAGAGCTGGACATGACTTAGCAACTAAACAACAACTGAGCCTAAGAGACTTCCCAGGCTGGATGCTGGTCTTGATAAACCCCTTTTTCTGGTCCTTCCTCCTTGTCCTATCCTGTCCTATTGTCTCCATGTGTGAGAGGGTAGTTTCATTGGGAAAAGAGTTTTTCCAGGCCAAACCAGTTGCTATGGCTAAGTAAACTTGTCTGTCCTATCTTCCTATCTCCTCGTCTCCCCATAGAGAAAGGAAGCCCCAGGCCTGGCAAGAATAGGAGTGCTTCCTTGGTCATTTCTTTTTGTCAGTTCATTCAACTGATTCTCTTTAGGCGATGTCAATGTGCCAAAAATATCAGGGAGACTCTTAACATATGCATGGAAGGAGTAAGCCTTTCTGAGTTGACCATTTTTCGTCTATTGGAGATCAAGAAACACCAGATATAAGTAACTGTCTTATGCTAGACAGGAATATCTGAGGCAGTCTTCTGTTCTATTAATCCTCCGATATTGGGTCCAAAATCAGTTTTCGTACTCCTTACCACCTTTTGTTTTTGGTTCACTCTTGTGTTTTTTCCAGGATTTATAACTGTGCTTATCAAATAGGAGTGGGGAAGAATGAGGAAAATCAGCTCTAACTAATCTTGTATCAACTGAGAAGTCTCTAGTAATGTTCAGTGAAAAAGAATATATATATATATATATATATATATATATATATATATATGTGTGTGTGTGTGTATGTATGGAGAGAGAGAGAGAGACTTATATACATGTAATAACAAAGGAAGGGCTAGCAGCTAGAAGGTAGTCTTTTCCATAATATTGAAAATACTAAATATATGATAAGGAAGTTTCCTCATGGGTGGTTTCATCTTTTATGTACGATGAAAGATATCTCCCATTTTTGTGTAGCTGAATTTGCTGTACAAAAATATTCCATTAAGAATTTCTACATGTCATCCTCATGAAGCCCAGAAAGTTAGAAGTATAATCCAAGTGCAGTAAAGAATATGCGATTCATGAGCCACAGACTCCATTTATCAGCCAGGAAGATCCCCTGGAGAAGGAAATGGCAATCCACTCCAGTATTCCTGCCTGGGAAATGACATGGACAGAGGATCCTGGGAGACTACAGCCCATTGTATCAAAAAAGAGCTGGACATGACTTAGCAACTAAACAACAACTGAGCCTAAGAGACTTCCCAGGCTGGATGCTGGTCTTGATAAACCCCTTTTTCTGGTCCTTCCTCCTTGTCCTATCCTGTCCTATTGTCTCCATGTGTGAGAGGGTAGTTTCATTGGGAAAAGAGTTTTTCCAGGCCAAACCAGTTGCTATGGCTAAGTAAACTTGTCTGTCCTATCTTCCTATCTCCTCGTCTCCCCATAGAGAAAGGAAGCCCCAGGCCTGGCAAGAATAGGAGTGCTTCCTTGGTCATTTCTTTTTGTCAGTTCATTCAACTGATTCTCTTTAGGCGATGTCAATGTGCCAAAAATATCAGGGAGACTCTTAACATATGCATGGAAGGAGTAAGCCTTTCTGAGTTGACCATTTTTCGTCTATTGGAGATCAAGAAACACCAGATATAAGTAACTGTCTTATGCTAGACAGGAATATCTGAGGCAGTCTTCTGTTCTATTAATCCTCCGATATTGGGTCCAAAATCAGTTTTCGTACTCCTTACCACCTTTTGTTTTTGGTTCACTCTTGTGTTTTTTCCAGGATTTATAACTGTGCTTATCAAATAGGAGTGGGGAAGAATGAGGAAAATCAGCTCTAACTAATCTTGTATCAACTGAGAAGTCTCTAGTAATGTTCAGTGAAAAAGAATATATATATATATATATATATATATATATATATGTGTGTGTATGTATGGAGAGAGAGAGAGAGACTTATATACATGTAGTAACAAAGGAAGGGCTAGCAGCTAGAAGGTAGTCTTTTCCATAATATTGAAAATACTAAATATATGATAAGGAAGTTTCCTCATGGGTGGTTTCATCTTTTATGTACGATGAAAGATATCTCCCATTTTTGTGTAGCTGAATTTGCTGTACAAAAATATTCCATTAAGAATTTCTACATGTCATCCTCATGAAGCCCAGAAAGTTAGAAGTATAATCCAAGTGCATGTCACTAAAATGCAAAAAATGTTTGCTTCAGAGCTTAAGGCAATATCTAAACACTTTCAGATACAATTTTCTGCAATCTAAGCCTTCCTATCTCCACTGATCTTTCTCTGGAGCTTGCCCAAAGACATGATTAGTTATTGTCAATGCCTGAAAATAGTAGGTCCATCTGTCTGTCTTTCCTCATCTCCGTGACAAGGGAAAACTAAACTGCCACAGCAATTTAAATCAAACATTCCTGCTAACTGGGAGGGAAAACAAAAAATAAAAAGCCACCTTACAGCCCAAGGGAAGTTTGTGCGCCAAGTATAAAAGGGCAAAGGATTAGAAGACATCTGTGTCTGTGTCAAAAAGAGATATTGCTCTGCCTAAGCTATGACTTGGCTTAAAAGTTTTATTGTTTGCACATCATGCTTATTAAAGCTTCAAGTAGAAAAAGCACAATTGCTAATCCTAAAGTAAGATTACACTACTGTGATGTTTGGTAACATGCAGCAAATTTAGTGTGAGCAAAGCTTGAAACTTGGAATTTGATATTCAGCTTCTGCATTCAGCTTTTTCTGCCGCCAGCTGGCAGGTGTTAGGTAATTCTTTATATATCCCAACCAAGTGAGAGAAGAAAATTCAGCTAGACTTCATCGAATCATCACCTGCAAATGACAATGAAATGCAGGAACAGGTGAGGTTTCTTGAACACCATCTTTTTGGTAACCTTGGCAGCTAAGTGGGTAAAGTAAGATGATCATATTCCACTTAGAAATCTCGATAGTAATATAAATATCCATCTATCTTTAGTAGTATATAGAATGCCTCTGCCAATGGGATGGTCAAGGTAACCTTGGGCTTTACTTCAGTTCAGCAGTTTCTGGCTCTTCAGCAAATCAGAAGATGAGGCAGGGTTCACACTGAAGAATGCTGAGCCAATTATTCTGTGATGCTTATCCTGAAATCTCTCTAGAGAAACACCACCTGCCATGTCAGACAGACTGCTGCATCCGTTCAGTCTATGTACGATGAAGATATCTCCCATTTTGTGTAGCTGAATTTGCTGTACAAAAATATTCCATTAAGAATTTCTACATGTCATCCTCATGAAGCCCAGAAAGTTAGAAGTATAATCCAAGTGCATGTCACTAAAATGCAAAAAATGTTTGCTTCAGAGCTTAAGGCAATATCTAAACACTTTCAGATACAATTTTCTGCAATCTAAGCCTTCCTATCTCCACTGATCTTTCTCTGGAGCTTGCCCAAAGACATGATTAGTTATTGTCAATGCCTGAAAATAGTAGGTCCATCTGTCTGTCTTTCCTCATCTCCGTGACAAGGGAAAACTAAACTGCCACAGCAATTTAAATCAAACATTCCTGCTAACTGGGAGGGAAAACAAAAAATAAAAAGCCACCTTACAGCCCAAGGGAAGTTTGTGCGCCAAGTATAAAAGGGCAAAGGATTAGAAGACATCTGTGTCTGTGTCAAAAAGAGATATTGCTCTGCCTAAGCTATGACTTGGCTTAAAAGTTTTATTGTTTGCACATCATGCTTATTAAAGCTTCAAGTAGAAAAAGCACAATTGCTAATCCTAAAGTAAGATTACACTACTGTGATGTTTGGTAACATGCAGCAAATTTAGTGTGAGCAAAGCTTGAAACTTGGAATTTGATATTCAGCTTCTGCATTCAGCTTTTTCTGCCGCCAGCTGGCAGGTGTTAGGTAATTCTTTATATATCCCAACCAAGTGAGAGAAGAAAATTCAGCTAGACTTCATCGAATCATCACCTGCAAATGACAATGAAATGCAGGAACAGGTGAGGTTTCTTGAACACCATCTTTTTGGTAACCTTGGCAGCTAAGTGGGTAAAGTAAGATGATCATATTCCACTTAGAAATCTCGATAGTAATATAAATATCCATCTATCTTTAGTAGTATATAGAATGCCTCTGCCAATGGGATGGTCAAGGTAACCTTGGGCTTTACTTCAGTTCAGCAGTTTCTGGCTCTTCAGCAAATCAGAAGATGAGGCAGGGTTCACACTGAAGAATGCTGAGCCAATTATTCTGTGATGCTTATCCTGAAATCTCTCTAGAGAAACACCACCTGCCATGTCAGACAGCTACTGGAAGCTTGCTATGTGCTGCCTCCCTTGTTTACCATATGTATTTGACATTTTCCTCAAAGTCATGGCAGGACGCTGTCTATGCTAGCTGTGATACGTGCACAGATACCCTATAACAACTGGTGTGGATTACTCTTTAAAAGTGGTTCCCCGTGCTTTTGCCAGCCCTCAGGTCAAACTAGCAGTTCTTCCTGATATTCTTATAATGTGAAGTGACTTCCTGGATCTGACATTTCTATAATGTTCCCAAGCTCCTCTCGTCCCCTCAGGGAGATAAGCCATAAGGCTCAGGAGCTAGTACACTAAGACTGTAGTCTGCTGGCCAGCAGCCTGAGATTGTGCACACTGCCAGCTATCTTACTCAAGGCCAGCTGGCAGAGCGAGATGTAGGGACAGCTGCATCTTATAAATGGACATCTGTGGAAAGGCTGCTCTCCAGGCCTTCTGGGCTGGCATGGAATCAAAAGGCTCATTCTTCATCCTTGATGATGGGAAGAACCCACCCAGCCAAAGATGCAAAACCCAGTTGGCACAGGAAAAAAAAGAACACATGCAAAGGTGAGATATTAATCAGAAAGAAGTTTCAGGGCTTCCCTGGTGGTCCAGTGGGTAAGAACACCGCCTTGTAGTGGAAGGGGCGCTGGTTCGATCCCTGGCCTGGGAAGATCCCACATGCCACCGAGCGGCTGGACTGATATGTCCAATCACCGAGCTGGAGCTCTGGAGTGCATGCGTCCAGAGCCGGCGCTCTGTGGCAACAGAGGCCACCACGATGGGAGGCCCACATGGGCCAAAGAACAAAGATGGGTGAAAATAGATAAATGAAAGACCAACAGAAGTGGCATGCCCGCCCCCTCCCTCCCCAACCCGCCCCCCAAAAATAAAATAAAATAAAATAAAAAAAGATCTTAAAAAAAATTACTTTTGGTGTTTTATGTAGTTCCTTAAAGAATAAACATTATGTGTGTGCTTTTCATACATTGTGTGCATATATGCATATGTTCATGTGAATGTAAATAAATACATATACACATGTATACACTTACATATATACTTATAGATGCATAAGTACATATCTTTTATGAATGAGAGTCTATATTTATAAAATTTCACACAGAAAATCTCAGCTGTTCGAAAGAGTCTATATTCTCTCTAGAGAAACACCACCTGCCATGTCAGACAGCTACTGGAAGCTTGCTAGCTGCCTCCCTTGTTTACCATATGTATTTGACATTTTCCTCAAAGTCATGGCAGGACGCTGTCTATGCTAGCTGTGATACGTGCACAGATACCCTATAACAACTGGTGTGGATTACTCTTTAAAAGTGGTTCCCCGTGCTTTTGCCAGCCCTCAGGTCAAACTAGCAGTTCTTCCTGATATTCTTATAATGTGAAGTGACTTCCTGGATCTGACATTTCTATAATGTTCCCAAGCTCCTCTCGTCCCCTCAGGGAGATAAGCCATAAGGCTCAGGAGCTAGTACACTAAGACTGTAGTCTGCTGGCCAGCAGCCTGAGATTGTGCACACTGCCAGCTATCTTACTCAAGGCCAGCTGGCAGAGCGAGATGTAGGGACAGCTGCATCTTATAAATGGACATCTGTGGAAAGGCTGCTCTCCAGGCCTTCTGGGCTGGCATGGAATCAAAAGGCTCATTCTTCATCCTTGATGATGGGAAGAACCCACCCAGCCAAAGATGCAAAACCCAGTTGGCACAGGAAAAAAAAGAACACATGCAAAGGTGAGATATTAATCAGAAAGAAGTTTCAGGGCTTCCCTGGTGGTCCAGTGGGTAAGAACACCGCCTTGTAGTGGAAGGGGCGCTGGTTCGATCCCTGGCCTGGGAAGATCCCACATGCCACCGAGCGGCTGGACTGATATGTCCAATCACCGAGCTGGAGCTCTGGAGTGCATGCGTCCAGAGCCGGCGCTCTGTGGCAACAGAGGCCACCACGATGGGAGGCCCACATGGGCCAAAGAACAAAGATGGGTGAAAATAGATAAATGAAAGACCAACAGAAGTGGCATGCCCGCCCCTCCCTCCCCAACCCGCCCCCCAAAAATAAAATAAAATAAAATAAAAAAAGATCTTAAAAAAAATTACTTTTGGTGTTTTATGTAGTTCCTTAAAGAATAAACATTATGTGTGTGCTTTTCATACATTGTGTGCATATATGCATATGTTCATGTGAATGTAAATAAATACATATACACATGTATACACTTACATATATACTTATAGATGCATAAGTACATATCTGTGTTCATAGAATGAGAGTCTATATTTATAAAATTTCACACAGAAAATCTCAGCTGTTCAAGTTCTTAATTTTTTACCATGTCTGGGTAATAACTGATACGTAGTTTTGTGGGGGGTAGTTCTCAGAAGCTTTGCTCCAGGAGAGATTGATTATTCATTGTATTCCTAGTAGAGAAAATTGTCCAGAAGACAATGAGATTCCTTAGAAAAGTCCTAGTAGAGTGTTTCCACAGATGCTGACTTTGTCAATATGCTTAGGTACACACACACACACACACACACTCCTGGATAAAATAACTATGCAATACAACAGATGGAAAAAATCATTCTGATCCCATCCTGCAGCATGTCACAAAGGTTCATTTATAAGTGTGTGTGTGTGTGTGTGTGTGTGTGTGTGCCTTTGTATGCAGAATGTCCATGATGAGGCAATCATATGCATATCCTAACTAATTTATCTGATAGACAATATGTCATGGGATAACATTAAGGAAATGCTGACCTCATCTCTGTCACTCAAGGGAATGAAGTGAGATAGATGGCAGGAAATGTAAGAATTAATCATGTCTCTTGACTCAGTCTTGTAAAAACTCCTGTCTGAGGACAGATCACAAGAGAAGATACTGAGCTGTTCACAGACTTGGGCAATTCTGTGCTTTTAAGAGAAGCTCTAAAAGCTGCTGTGACCTATGACTATAGGATTTGAGTGCTTTTCTGTGGAACACAAGGCTGGTTCAGGGCAACAAAGACTCTAGAGAATGCTATCTCCTTAAAACCAAGGAAGTTCCTGCACAGCAGTGGAATGCCTGGTGGAAGCTGGCAGCACACAACAGACCATCTGTCTACCAAAATCTCAAGAGACTCAGGACTGTGCAGTTGAAAATGGGTGCAGTGCTTCACTGTGGACCTCTAGGTCTTTAGCAGGAGACATAATGACTTAAAGAAAGAGCAGTGGTAACTAGCTGCTGTGATGGTGCCTATAACGACTGGTAGGAGGCATCAGTACTCTGCAGAGAAGTTAGAAGATGTCTCTTTAACCTCTGATATGGTGAAGCTTCTGGTTGGGGCCAGTGTGATTTGGGGATGTAATGCCATCAGTCGCAAGGTCAGTGACTATAAGAGGTGGTACTATCTGTCAAAAAAAACATATACACATGTATACACTTACATATATACTTATAGATGCATAAGTACATATCTGTGTTCATAGAATGAGAGTCTATATTTATAAAATTTCACACAGAAAATCTCAGCTGTTCAAGTTCTTAATTTTTTACCATGTCTGGGTAATAACTGATACGTAGTTTTGTGGGGGGTAGTTCTCAGAAGCTTTGCTCCAGGAGAGATTGATTATTCATTGTATTCCTAGTAGAGAAAATTGTCCAGAAGACAATGAGATTCCTTAGAAAAGTCCTAGTAGAGTGTTTCCACAGATGCTGACTTTGTCAATATGCTTAGGTACACACACACACACACACACACACACTCCTGGATAAAATAACTATGCAATACAACAGATGGAAAAAATCATTCTGATCCCATCCTGCAGCATGTCACAAAGGTTCATTTATAAGTGTGTGTGTGTGTGTGTGTGTGTGTGTGCCTTTGTATGCAGAATGTCCATGATGAGGCAATCATATGCATATCCTAACTAATTTATCTGATAGACAATATGTCATGGGATAACATTAAGGAAATGCTGACCTCATCTCTGTCACTCAAGGGAATGAAGTGAGATAGATGGCAGGAAATGTAAGAATTAATCATGTCTCTTGACTCAGTCTTGTAAAAACTCCTGTCTGAGGACAGATCACAAGAGAAGATACTGAGCTGTTCACAGACTTGGGCAATTCTGTGCTTTTAAGAGAAGCTCTAAAAGCTGCTGTGACCTATGACTATAGGATTTGAGTGCTTTTCTGTGGAACACAAGGCTGGTTCAGGGCAACAAAGACTCTAGAGAATGCTATCTCCTTAAAACCAAGGAAGTTCCTGCACAGCAGTGGAATGCCTGGTGGAAGCTGGCAGCACACAACAGACCATCTGTCTACCAAAATCTCAAGAGACTCAGGACTGTGCAGTTGAAAATGGGTGCAGTGCTTCACTGTGGACCTCTAGGTCTTTAGCAGGAGACATAATGACTTAAAGAAAGAGCAGTGGTAACTAGCTGCTGTGATGGTGCCTATAACGACTGGTAGGAGGCATCAGTACTCTGCAGAGAAGTTAGAAGATGTCTCTTTAACCTCTGATATGGTGAAGCTTCTGGTTGGGGCCAGTGTGATTTGGGGATGTAATGCCATCAGTCGCAAGGTCAGTGACTATAAGAGGTGGTACTATCTGTCAAAAACAACCCATTCATAACAGTTCACAGAGAACATTTCTCTCTCCATTTTTCTCTCTTGGACAAAGCTGTATGACTTGTGGAATCTTATTTTCCCAACCAGAGACTGAATACCAGCCATGGCAGTGAAAGAACTCAGTTCTAACCATTGGGAAAACAGGGAATTCCCACTGTGGGTATTTTAAACACAATCAAGCATTAGTGCCCATGAGAGTGGGTGCTGTCTAAGTATTAAGAGATATAGGGTTTCATTTGTGGTAGGACATCAGTTGTCTCCTGTGTGCCGTCTGAATTACTTCTGGCTTCCAGTGAGATGGAATCTAACTCCACAAGTAGTTCTATAGTGTTATACACAAACTCTCATGAAATTTGTTTTATCCCTTGAAATTTTATGTCTTAACAATGTAATGTTAATAACACAACTTGATATGCAAATTGTTAGTATAACAAAAAAGGTTATAAAATATATCTGGGATATTATTTTAGAAAATAGATTAAGATAGATGCTTGAAAAACTAAAAAATCAATGTAGATAAAGTTGATATTGACAGAATTCTGTCTGAAAGATGATCGCTTATTATTTGTATAAAGAGGTTTATTGCTTCAGAGAAGGGATATTTGTCCCGAACATCACATGTGAAAGCTTTCTTATTTTAAAAATGTGTGAAGATTTTCAAAAGCTTCACTGTTTGGCTACACTGGAATATATTTGGGACAGGAAGCAGGCATGTGTTCATGCATTCAAAAAAGATTTCAAATGCTAATTTAGAAGTGACTCAATCTGAAGTTCTCTGCATATCCCCAGGGAGAAAAAGTTGAGCCATACATAGTCCACGAATGGCAGAACCTCAGAGAACAGCAGAGCTGTCAAAGTGGGAGAGGGTGCATAAGCAAGCCACTATGATGTGTTTTGATAGGTTCCATGGTAGATATATGTACAGATTAATCTGAGAATATAGAGAAGGGAAACAGTATTCTTGCCAAGGGTACTAGGAAAGATTTCAGTGAAAGGTGACATTAATGATGAACCCTGAAGGGTAATTAGAAATCTTGCCAGCAGATTGTGAATGTAAAGTAGGCCAGGCAGTGGTAACATTGCATAATGGGCACAATTTGTCAAAGGGTGCAAGACGTTCAGGAAATTCTAAATAGATAAATAAGACCAGAACACAGACTATGTCCAAAAGGGGCAAAGGGCAGGGGAGTGGACATGACACTATTGCTACATGAGAAGGAAGGTAGAATTAAAGTCACATTGAAATGAAAGCAAAGGAACTGACTGAAGGATTACTATAAAATACTTGGTCAGAAATGATGAAGAGATGAAATAATAAGATAGTAGAAATCTGTGAAGACCACGAAACTCAGATATATACATGAGGCAAACCATGACAAGGCTTCCAAGGTGGCGCTGGTGGTAAAGAATCTGTCTGCCTATGCAGCAGACATAAGAGACACAGGTTTGATTCCTGGGTTAGGAAGATCCCCTACAGTAGGGCATGGCAGCCCATTCCAGTATTGTTGCCTTGAGAATCCCTATGGACAGAGGAGCCTGGCAGGCTACAGTCCTTATAGTGTTGTAAAGAGCTGGATGTGACCGAAGCAACTTAGCACTTAGCACATGTAGATAATATAACTGATCATCAGCTTAGGGACAATGAAGATGTAATTAGGATTACCTCCAAGTTTTAGCTGAATCTCTAGACTAATCCCCTTAACAAAGTGTAAATTCTAAGGGAGAATATATTTGAAAGAGAAAATAAGTTCCATTTTGGGGACAGTAAGTGTTATATTTGTTAATTCTATGCCTTTTGTTGTTCATTCAATTAAGTCCTTGTGCAGTGGTGACTAGATTTACTCTCATTGTTTCACGATGCTGAATCATTATGTTGGACACCTGAAAATAATAACAATAAAAGCATACAAAAAGGGGATTTTCCTGGTGGCCCAGTCATTAACACTGCTCACTCCCATTGCAGAGGGCCTGGGTTTGATCCCTGGTCAAGGAACTAGATCTTGCATTCCACAGCAAAGAACCTGTATGTTGTAACTTAGACCCAGTACAGCCAGATATTAATAAAGAATTTTTATAAAAAAGAAAATAAATAATACAATTACATCTCAGAAAAAAAGGTGTTCACATCAGAAGTTAAAAAATGTAATTCAGGAGGGTTGCAATTATGGGACAAATGAAGTTTGAAATCATCCACACGGTACATATATGCAATCACTGAAAATATAGGGAGAGATGAGATTGTCCTTTGGGAAAATAAGAAGTATGGATGAGTATTGTGGCCTCAAGCCTGAATCCTTCTCCTGCTTTGTAGAGTTTCCTGCTAGTCGTGTTTGCATGGTACTCTTCTCCATTCATGGCCCTGGGTTCCCTAAACAATATGGCTTAGGAATGAACATGTGATTTATTTCTAATCTGCAACAGTGGAGAAGAAGCTTTGAATGTTTGGGCAGGATAGGAATGATCAGTTCTGCTTATTTAAAAACTTCCTTTGCTACAAAATAAAGGAAGAGACAAAAGCTAAAAAAGGACATTTTCAATCCTTCCCAAGAAATATGCTAAATAAATTTATTTCAGGAACACACATCTGATTACGGCATCAACAGTTTCTTCTAGTAAATGAGTACTTATATGTGTGTACTTATGTCAGTGGCAGAGATGAATGATCCATAACTCAAGAATGTATTCAGAAAATAATGCTCACTAAGTCACAGAAGGGTTGAATTTTTGGGGAAATGTCTGTTAGGACAATGAAGATGTAATTAGGATTACCTCCAAGTTTTAGCTGAATCTCTAGACTAATCCCCTTAACAAAGTGTAAATTCTAAGGGAGAATATATTTGAAAGAGAAAATAAGTTCCATTTTGGGGACAGTAAGTGTTATATTTGTTAATTCTATGCCTTTTGTTGTTCATTCAATTAAGTCCTTGTGCAGTGGTGACTAGATTTACTCTCATTGTTTCACGATGCTGAATCATTATGTTGGACACCTGAAAATAATAACAATAAAAGCATACAAAAAGGGGATTTTCCTGGTGGCCCAGTCATTAACACTGCTCACTCCCATTGCAGAGGGCCTGGGTTTGATCCCTGGTCAAGGAACTAGATCTTGCATTCCACAGCAAAGAACCTGTATGTTGTAACTTAGACCCAGTACAGCCAGATATTAATAAAGAATTTTTATAAAAAAGAAAATAAATAATACAATTACATCTCAGAAAAAAAGGTGTTCACATCAGAAGTTAAAAAATGTAATTCAGGAGGGTTGCAATTATGGGACAAATGAAGTTTGAAATCATCCACACGGTACATATATGCAATCACTGAAAATATAGGGAGAGATGAGATTGTCCTTTGGGAAAATAAGAAGTATGGATGAGTATTGTGGCCTCAAGCCTGAATCCTTCTCCTGCTTTGTAGAGTTTCCTGCTAGTCGTGTTTGCATGGTACTCTTCTCCATTCATGGCCCTGGGTTCCCTAAACAATATGGCTTAGGAATGAACATGTGATTTATTTCTAATCTGCAACAGTGGAGAAGAAGCTTTGAATGTTTGGGCAGGATAGGAATGATCAGTTCTGCTTATTTAAAAACTTCCTTTGCTACAAAATAAAGGAAGAGACAAAAGCTAAAAAAGGACATTTTCAATCCTTCCCAAGAAATATGCTAAATAAATTTATTTCAGGAACACACATCTGATTACGGCATCAACAGTTTCTTCTAGTAAATGAGTACTTATATGTGTGTACTTATGTCAGTGGCAGAGATGAATGATCCATAACTCAAGAATGTATTCAGAAAATAATGCTCACTAAGTCACAGCAGGGTTGAATTTTTACAGGAAGAGAAAGGAGGAATGTTTGTTCTGGTGATACAGTTCAGGTAGCAGTCTTCATCTTTGATTAGAAACTTGTGGTTGAAATCTTTGAAGATTTGGATATGTTTCCAGTTTCCCTGCCTCTTCCTTGGTATCCCTGACACAGTCTTATCCTGATAATAGACAGAATAGTCTTTTCAAGGGCTTTTAAAAATGTTTATCTACTCTATCTATATATATATATTTAAAGATTTATTTATTTATTTATTTATTTTGGGCGGGGGTCGGGTTGGGGAGGGAGGGGAGTGGGCAGGCCACTTCTATTGGTCTTTCATTTCTCTATTTTCATCCGTCTGTGTTCTTTGGCTCCTGCGGGCCTCCCATCGTGGTGGCCTCTGTTGTCGCAGAGCACCGGCTCTGGGCGCATGCACTCCAAAGCTCCGGCTCGGTGATTGGACACATCAGTCCAGCCGCTCCACGGCACGTGGGATCTTCCCAGGCCAGGGATCGAACCGGCGCCCCTTGCACTGCAAGGCGGTGTCCTTATCCACTGGACCACCAGGGGAAGCCCTCTCTATTTTTTTTAAAATGATTTATTTGGCTTTGCTAGGTCTTAGTTGCAGCATATATGTTCCCTGACCAGGAATCAAACCTAGGCTCCCTACCTTGGGAGCTCAGTGCCATAGCCACTGGATAATGAGGGAAATCCCTATCTAGTTTTGACAAGTCTTAGGGTTCACCAAAGTTCAGAAGCAATGAGGGGAGTGTTTAAAAAAAGAAAATGGGTTAGAGGAAGAGAAAATTTTTGAAGAAGAAAAAGGCAGCAAGGGTTTAGGCAAAGGGACTTGGAGACCCACCGTCATGTCTGTTTTATATTCTTGTAGTTTGACACCAAATCTCTTTTCTCTGATGCTTTTCTGCCCCACTGCTCTGACATTAACCCTTGGCTTTTAGAATCTGCAGTGTGAATTGAGAAGGCAGCAAAAACACCTCCATGAAAGAGAAGGTTCAGTCTTTAGAGAGAAGATGGCATAGGATTTAAAGTTATAGAGAAAAGTAGCAGTTCATCCCCTAGATAAAGTGGAAGCACAGAAATATCAACCAGCATGGTTTCGTTGAGAAAACCAAACAATGTCCTAGAATTCCAAGCATAAGGACATCAAGTTGAATGACAGAAAATGAGGTCAGAGATATTATTTAGAACCACTGAAATAGAATGTGACAGAAACAAAGACTAGAGGCATGCTTGGGAATGCATAATTTTCTAATCACAGTCAAATTTTGTATATGACCTAAAATCCATTGCCCCAGGCAGGCAGGCAGGGTCAATAAAAATTGTGAAGAGATTCATTCCAGGGGTAATTTGAAAGCAGGTGCAAAGCTGAACTAGAGATATCAGAGGGAAGAGAAAATAGCACATGGGAGAAATCTTCAAGTGAGGAGTTTTCAGATCATTTTTTTCTGATATGTGAAAAGTACCTCAAAGTCATGATAAAGCACATGGAGTCTTGTGCTCTGGACAGATTCTGGAGACAGACTGTTGGGGTTTCAATCATAGTATTGGAATGTACTAGCAGGTTAAAATTAGCTAAGTTATTTAAATGTAGGAAAATCACATAACTATTTCATGAAGTTGTAATGGAGTTTCATATAATCTATGACATTATACTTAAAATTCTTAAAATACTCTCAGGCAATTTATACTACCTCTTATTAGCTTTTCAAAGTGGTTATATTGGAGGGTGGAGAAGGCGCTCAAGATGAAGATGATATATGACTAAATATAGCTGATTCCCTTTGTTGTACAGCAGAAACAGAAGACTATAAAGCAATTAAACTACAAAAATAACTAACTAAATAAATAAAGGAATCTAAGAATGCAAATTAGTTGAAATCAAGTAGAGGGACCTCATAGAAATAAAATTTGCATAAAAGTAATAATATTGACCTGAGAGCAGAGATTCCCAAAGTATAATTCCCAGACAAGACAAGAAGTAACCATTAGAATCAGACATGAAACAATGGACTGGTTCAAAAATCAAGGAAGGTGTATGTCAAGGTTGTATATTGTCACCCTACTTATTTAACTGATATGTAAGTACATCATGGAAAATGCAGGGCTGGATAAAACACAAGCTAGAATCAGGATTGCTGGGAGAAATATCAGTATCCTCAGATATGAAGATGATACCACTTCAATACAGAGCTGCTTGAAGAGGGTGAGAGAGTGAAAACACTGATTTAATAGCATTCAAAGAAGTAAAACTAAGGAGGCTGTTCCCATCACTTCATGGTAAATAGGTGGGAGAAAGTAACAGACTTTATTTTCTTGGGTTCCAAAATCACCAGGAATGGTGACTGTAGCCAAAAAATTAAAAGATGCTTGTTCCTTGGAAGGAAAGATATGACAAACCTAGACAGTGTCTTAAAAAGCAGAGACAGCACTTTCCTGACAAAGATCCATATAGTCAAAGCTTTGGTCTTTCCAGTAGTCATGTATGGATGTGAGCACTGAACTATAAGCAAGACTAGCTGCTGAAGAATTGATGCTTTTGAAATGTTGTCTTGAAGAAGACTTTTTCAGAAAATCCCAATCAAAGGGAATCAGCCCTGAATATTCTGGAGACTGTTGGGGTTTCAATCATAGTATTGGAATGTACTAGCAGGTTAAAATTAGCTAAGTTATTTAAATGTAGGAAAATCACATAACTATTTCATGAAGTTGTAATGGAGTTTCATATAATCTATGACATTATACTTAAAATTCTTAAAATACTCTCAGGCAATTTATACTACCTCTTATTAGCTTTTCAAAGTGGTTATATTGGAGGGTGGAGAAGGCGCTCAAGATGAAGATGATATATGACTAAATATAGCTGATTCCCTTTGTTGTACAGCAGAAACAGAAGACTATAAAGCAATTAAACTACAAAAATAACTAACTAAATAAATAAAGGAATCTAAGAATGCAAATTAGTTGAAATCAAGTAGAGGGACCTCATAGAAATAAAATTTGCATAAAAGTAATAATATTGACCTGAGAGCAGAGATTCCCAAAGTATAATTCCCAGACAAGACAAGAAGTAACCATTAGAATCAGACATGAAACAATGGACTGGTTCAAAAATCAAGGAAGGTGTATGTCAAGGTTGTATATTGTCACCCTACTTATTTAACTGATATGTAAGTACATCATGGAAAATGCAGGGCTGGATAAAACACAAGCTAGAATCAGGATTGCTGGGAGAAATATCAGTATCCTCAGATATGAAGATGATACCACTTCAATTGTAGAAAGCAAGGAGGAAATACAGAGCTGCTTGAAGAGGGTGAGAGAGTGAAAACACTGATTTAATAGCATTCAAAGAAGTAAAACTAAGGAGGCTGTTCCCATCACTTCATGGTAAATAGGTGGGAGAAAGTAACAGACTTTATTTTCTTGGGTTCCAAAATCACCAGGAATGGTGACTGTAGCCAAAAAATTAAAAGATGCTTGTTCCTTGGAAGGAAAGATATGACAAACCTAGACAGTGTCTTAAAAAGCAGAGACAGCACTTTCCTGACAAAGATCCATATAGTCAAAGCTTTGGTCTTTCCAGTAGTCATGTATGGATGTGAGCACTGAACTATAAGCAAGACTAGCTGCTGAAGAATTGATGCTTTTGAAATGTTGTCTTGAAGAAGACTTTTCAGAGTCCCTTGGACAGCAAAAAGATCAAACTAATCAATCGTACAGGAAATCAGCCCTGAATATTCATTGGAAGGACTGATACTAAAGTTGAAACTACAATACTTTGGCCACTGATGTGAAGAGCTGACTCATTGGAAAAGACTCAGATGCTGGGAAAGACTGAGGGCAAGAGGAGGAGAGAGCAGCAGACGATGCAGTGGTTGGATGGCATCCTTGGACCTGAGTTTAAGCAAATTCTGGGCGATAGGGAAGGACAGGGAAGCCTGGCATGTTGCTGTTCACAGGGTCACAAAGAGTCAGACACAACGTACTGGCTGAACAACAACGATTCTCAGACTAAGAGCATCAACACCTACTGGGAACTGTTGGAAATGGGAATATTTGGATCCTATTCAGAGCTATGCAATCAAAAACTGCAGGATGGAGAATATAGCAATCTGAGGTATTATGTGCCCTCTTGGTGATTCACTAAACCAGATGCTTGAGACTCATTATCTTAAATTATCTTAAAGTTCCAAGAGAACTTATAGGAAAGTTTAAAATTTTAAAACAAGAAGGTAACAGTTTAATTTTATGACATTATGTTTGCAATATTGGCCATATTGAAACATACACACAAAGATGTATGTCTTCCACTAAGTGTCTAGTGATTTGTGTGTTCTTTTTTTTTTTTGACCACTTCTACTGGTCTTTCATGTATTTATTTCCCTCCATGTTTGTTCTCTGGCCTGTGTGGGTCTCTCACCGCAGTGGCCTCTCTCATTTCAGAGCACTGGCTATGGGTGCATGTGCTCCAGAGCTCCCGCTCAGTAGTTGGACACATCGGTGCAGCCACTCCGCGCACATGGGATCTTCCCAGACCAGGGATCAAACTCCGGATCCCCTGGACCATATTTAATAGCATTCAAAGAAGTAAAACTAAGGAGGCTGTTCCCATCACTTCATGGTAAATAGGTGGGAGAAAGTAACAGACTTTATTTTCTTGGGTTCCAAAATCACCAGGAATGGTGACTGTAGCCAAAAAATTAAAAGATGCTTGTTCCTTGGAAGGAAAGATATGACAAACCTAGACAGTGTCTTAAAAGCAGAGACAGCACTTTCCTGACAAAGATCCATATAGTCAAAGCTTTGGTCTTTCCAGTAGTCATGTATGGATGTGAGCACTGAACTATAAGCAAGACTAGCTGCTGAAGAATTGATGCTTTTGAAATGTTGTCTTGAAGAAGACTTTTCAGAGTCCCTTGGACAGCAAAAAGATCAAACTAATCAATCGTACAGGAAATCAGCCCTGAATATTCATTGGAAGGACTGATACTAAAGTTGAAACTACAATACTTTGGCCACTGATGTGAAGAGCTGACTCATTGGAAAAGACTCAGATGCTGGGAAAGACTGAGGGCAAGAGGAGGAGAGAGCAGCAGACGATGCAGTGGTTGGATGGCATCCTTGGACCTGAGTTTAAGCAAATTCTGGGCGATAGGGAAGGACAGGGAAGCCTGGCATGTTGCTGTTCACAGGGTCACAAAGAGTCAGACACAACGTACTGGCTGAACAACAACGATTCTCAGACTAAGAGCATCAACACCTACTGGGAACTGTTGGAAATGGGAATATTTGGATCCTATTCAGAGCTATGCAATCAAAAACTGCAGGATGGAGAATATAGCAATCTGAGGTATTATGTGCCCTCTTGGTGATTCACTAAACCAGATGCTTGAGACTCATTATCTTAAATTATCTTAAAGTTCCAAGAGAACTTATAGGAAAGTTTAAAATTTTAAAACAAGAAGGTAACAGTTTAATTTTATGACATTATGTTTGCAATATTGGCCATATTGAAACATACACACAAAGATGTATGTCTTCCACTAAGTGTCTAGTGATTTGTGTGTTCTTTTTTTTTTTTGACCACTTCTACTGGTCTTTCATGTATTTATTTCCCTCCATGTTTGTTCTCTGGCCTGTGTGGGTCTCTCACCGCAGTGGCCTCTCTCATTTCAGAGCACTGGCTATGGGTGCATGTGCTCCAGAGCTCCCGCTCAGTAGTTGGACACATCGGTGCAGCCACTCCGCGGCACATGGGATCTTCCCAGACCAGGGATCAAACCGGTGCCCCTTGCACTGCAAGGAGGTGTCCTTACCCACTGGACCACCAGGCAAGCCCATGATTTGTGGTTGTGAGTTAAGCCCCTGCTACAGATATCTATTATTTAATAAGGAAATGGTCCTGGAATAAATAAATTGTCAGACAAATTGTAAGATAAATGCAACAAGAATATTATTAATTACAAAGTAATCTCTCATAATAACTTTAATGCAGGGGAAACACTATTATTACCTTGATTTTTTAAATGAGAAAACTGACAGAAATTTAAACTATGTAAAATCTGACAGAAAATTAAAATGACTAGAATAATGTCCATGTCTTTAGACTCTAAATCTCATATTGTATTATTATTTAACAGTAGAATGTAAGAAATCT
Source organism: Tragulus kanchil (assembly GCA_022376925.1). Taxonomy (NCBI): domain Eukaryota; kingdom Metazoa; phylum Chordata; class Mammalia; order Artiodactyla; family Tragulidae; genus Tragulus; species Tragulus kanchil. Next base: position 106,350,058 of record JAIOJX010000023.1, on the reverse strand, counting down.
GGGTTCAGTTAATCTAAATAGAGATTAATATGCACTTTATACTAGACACTGAATATACTAAGACTCCTGGACATAGCCTTTTCCCTCAGATAGCTTATAGATTGATACAAGATTTTATAGTGTAATGATAAAAATAAGTTAGGAAATTGAGTAGAAAATGTTACTGGAGATTACACTACTACTAATTTTATATCGTTCCTTCGATGTTGCCACAGACAATGCTTGGATACTTTCCAGAAATTAATGTCATGGCTCACTGCATTACACTGACCACTGGACCTAGGATACTTGATTGCCATACCAAGAATATGTGACTCTATAGATAAAATATCTTTTAATCCCTGTGAGTTCTTTATATCTAACATTTAATAGAACTGTCATTTTAGATTGTTTTACTAATTTTAGGTGCTATAATCAGGTAGATCTCGTGTTTGGGGGAATGTTAAGGAGCTTGATTCTTTAAAGACTAGCTGTTCTTATAGTTATGGCCTCCTTGCCTCTTATAAGCCTATGCACACATGCAGGTGACTTTGGGAGATAAAAGTTGTCAAGTTCTAGTTTTGAGTTCATGTGTTATTCTTCTATTACATTTAGATGGTAAATAGACCCTATTCTATTAAATGGCACACTATTTAGACCTTCAACTTTCATCCATTTATTTTTTTGTCACTTCTTGTCAGTCCCATGGTTGTCATTTACCAACGTTAAAACTAATCATCCAACCTGCTCAAGTGACTGAGCTAATCACTTGGTAAAAATAGGAAAATGATGAGAGCTAAGGTATTCTAATGTCCTTACATAAATTAGAACATGAGAGTAATCTGATTAAAATGCACAGGTTAAAATGTATAAACATAACCACTTATAGATGAGAAATAAGTCAAATGAATTCCAAATCATCAGAAGAAATAAAAGAGGAAAAGGGAACATTGTCAAATAGAACACTGGAAAATTTAAAATAAATAAATATTAAATGTTTATTTAATAAAAAATGCTAATATAAATAAATACAGCAAGAAAATTAGATAGGAACTATTATTCTTTATATGTACATTTTCATGTATTGAATATACAAAGTTGGATTTGCAAGATTCCTACAATGTTTGAGGGTTGGTGCTAGAGCTGGTAAAAGGGGAGTAAGCTTGGGGAGGGAAACAGAGTTATTTAGTCTTTATGGGCTTCCCAGGTGACTCAGTAGTGAAGAATTCACCTGGAAATGCAGGAGATACAAGACACTCAGGTTTGATGCCTGGCTTAGGAAGACACTCAGAAGAAGGAAATGGCAGCTCACTCTGTTTTTCTTGCCTGGAAAACCCCATGGACACAGGATCCTGAGCTAGAGTCTACAAGGTTGCCAAGAGTTGGGTACAACTGATCACACAAGCACACATGCAACATTTAAAACATTTATTCAAATAATGAGATTCCCTCATAGCTCATTTGGTAAAGAATCTGCCTGCAATACAGGAGGTCTAGGTTAGATTCCTGGGTTGGGAAAAATCCCCTGGAGAAGCAACTGACAACCCTCTCCAGTATTCTTATCTGGGAGTCCTATGGACACGGGAACCGAATCCATTTGGTCACAAGAGTTGGATATGACTTAGCTACTAAACCACCAACCACCATGCAAGTAATATGTGAAATTAAAGTACCAAGTCCAGATTTGGGGCAATCAACTGTGATTTTTTTATTCATTTAGATGGTAAATAGACCCTATTCTATTAAATGGCACACTATTTAGACCTTCAACTTTCATCCATTTATTTTTTTGTCACTTCTTGTCAGTCCCATGGTTGTCATTTACCAACGTTAAAACTAATCATCCAACCTGCTCAAGTGACTGAGCTAATCACTTGGTAAAAATAGGAAAATGATGAGAGCTAAGGTATTCTAATGTCCTTACATAAATTAGAACATGAGAGTAATCTGATTAAAATGCACAGGTTAAAATGTATAAACATAACCACTTATAGATGAGAAATAAGTCAAATGAATTCCAAATCATCAGAAGAAATAAAAGAGGAAAAGGGAACATTGTCAAATAGAACACTGGAAAATTTAAAATAAATAAATATTAAATGTTTATTTAATAAAAAATGCTAATATAAATAAATACAGCAAGAAAATTAGATAGGAACTATTATTCTTTATATGTACATTTTCATGTATTGAATATACAAAGTTGGATTTGCAAGATTCCTACAATGTTTGAGGGTTGGTGCTAGAGCTGGTAAAAGGGGAGTAAGCTTGGGGAGGGAAACAGAGTTATTTAGTCTTTATGGGCTTCCCAGGTGACTCAGTAGTGAAGAATTCACCTGGAAATGCAGGAGATACAAGACACTCAGGTTTGATGCCTGGCTTAGGAAGACACTCAGAAGAAGGAAATGGCAGCTCACTCTGTTTTTCTTGCCTGGAAAACCCCATGGACACAGGATCCTGAGCTAGAGTCTACAAGGTTGCCAAGAGTTGGGTACAACTGATCACACAAGCACACATGCAACATTTAAAACATTTATTCAAATAATGAGATTCCCTCATAGCTCATTTGGTAAAGAATCTGCCTGCAATACAGGAGGTCTAGGTTAGATTCCTGGGTTGGGAAAAATCCCCTGGAGAAGCAACTGACAACCCTCTCCAGTATTCTTATCTGGGAGTCCTATGGACACGGGAACCGAATCCATTTGGTCACAAGAGTTGGATATGACTTAGCTACTAAACCACCAACCACCATGCAAGTAATATGTGAAATTAAAGTACCAAAGTCCATTGATTTGGGGCAATCAACTGTGTAATTCACTAAAACATTTTGTATGATTTAATAAATTTAAAATGTTTAATGCTGTCAAGACTATGGTACTTTTTTTTTTTTGACTAAACAATGTTGTTAAGTTTATATATAATAAAAAAATCATACAGTTTGGTCTAAAAGTGAATCATACATAAATTTGTTTTTCATATATTTAGTTCAAATTATAATACTATTTACTAATAACAATAAGACATTTTCTTGGACTGGCAAAAATCACAGATCTCTATGGCTACAGTCTATCTTAGAATCGCTAAGTGCAGACAAAGATCTACAATCCTGGAAATTTTTGACTTGCCTGTATGAATATATTTATTTTGTTCTTAAGCAAAGCAGTAGCCTTAAAGAGAGATTTTTACCCTATTTTTCTAATTAGTGTTTAGTATACTAGGTGTCACTATGCTGGGAGTTTGAGCCATGTGCACATTTTTATTTTAGGAGGATGTACTTCCAACATGGTGCATCTTGAATATTCACGATTTACCAGTAAATTAGCATTGTAACCACCTTTCCTCTCAAAATAGAGAATTAAATAAACACTGGTTGGAATAGCAAGAAAAGATGGAACGAGGGTAGGTTGGGATCAAAAATAGTATTGGTTACAAATAATGTGAGCAAATAACTTATCACACAATGCCAACTCCATTTGACAATAAAAGAAAGTAATCTTACTATGAAGATTAGAAGAAAACAGGCACAAACCAAGAATCTCTGTAAGCCCCAGGTGGAAAGGTTTTCTTATTTCTCACGTATTCTAGATGGTGCCATTTTAATAAAGTTAAAGGAGATGGGAGGCTATTTTTAATCAGAGACAAGTTCCAGGAAATTTTAACATTTTCCATTTTTGCTTATTCTCTAAGTCATGACCAAATCTTTGGAACCCTATGGACTGGAACCTCCATCCTCCTCCGGGGATTTTCCCACACCACGGACTGAATCGCCTGCATTGCGGCGATTTACCTCTACCTGAAGGCTTCTTTACCTCTAAACCACTGGGGAATTTAACACCCCCAATTTTTTTAAACTGTTGGTGTTTTTGGCCCAGTGCTTCCACGTATTTGGGGCAATCAACTGTGTAATTCACTAAAACATTTTGTATGATTTAATAAATTTAAAATGTTTAATGCTGTCAAGACTATGGTACTTTTTTTTTTTTGACTAAACAATGTTGTTAAGTTTATATATAATAAAAAAATCATACAGTTTGGTCTAAAAGTGAATCATACATAAATTTGTTTTTCATATATTTAGTTCAAATTATAATACTATTTACTAATAACAATAAGACATTTTCTTGGACTGGCAAAAATCACAGATCTCTATGGCTACAGTCTATCTTAGAATCGCTAAGTGCAGACAAAGATCTACAATCCTGGAAATTTTTGACTTGCCTGTATGAATATATTTATTTTGTTCTTAAGCAAAGCAGTAGCCTTAAAGAGAGATTTTTACCCTATTTTTCTAATTAGTGTTTAGTATACTAGGTGTCACTATGCTGAGAGTTTGAGCCATGTGCACATTTTTATTTTAGGAGGATGTACTTCCAACATGGTGCATCTTGAATATTCACGATTTACCAGTAAATTAGCATTGTAACCACCTTTCCTCTCAAAATAGAGAATTAAATAAACACTGGTTGGAATAGCAAGAAAAGATGGAACGAGGGTAGGTTGGGATCAAAAATAGTATTGGTTACAAATAATGTGAGCAAATAACTTATCACACAATGCCAACTCCATTTGACAATAAAAGAAAGTAATCTTACTATGAAGATTAGAAGAAAACAGGCACAAACCAAGAATCTCTGTAAGCCCCAGGTGGAAAGGTTTTCTTATTTCTCACGTATTCTAGATGGTGCCATTTTAATAAAGTTAAAGGAGATGGGAGGCTATTTTTAATCAGAGACAAGTTCCAGGAAATTTTAACATTTTCCATTTTTGCTTATTCTCTAAGTCATGACCAAATCTTTGGAACCCTATGGACTGGAACCTCCATCCTCCTCCGGGGATTTTCCCACACCACGGACTGAATCGCCTGCATTGCGGCGATTTACCTCTACCTGAAGGCTTCTTTACCTCTAAACCACTGGGGAATTTAACCAATATAAACTGTTGGTGTGGCAGTGCTTCCACGTATTTTATTTTAGGTATTACTGGCTATAGGAGTCAAACAGATCCACAGTAGAAGGGATAATCTGACAATTAAATAGCCTATATTCCATAATATTTAACGTGGCAATTTCCAGTGTTACTATAGGTAAAATGTAACTGGAGCAAGAGAGGATTTATTTGGTGTGCTTGATTATTTAATCTTTCCATGTATACCAGTCACTGTTGCTATTCGGGTGCTAATCTGACTCTTTTCGACCTCGTGAACTGCAGTAAACCAGGTTTCCCTGTCCTTTACTAAATTCTGACTCAATTTCAAAATGTGATTAAGCCACTTATGATGACCTTACATATATATGTGTGTGTAAGCATATATATAAATTTAAAAGTCTAGACAATGTAAAACTAGGATAGAAGCTAGAATTGGGACAGGAGGAGGGGTGTTCATACAGATTTAGAATTGGAATTTTTAAATTTGATTTTCCAAATTAAAATTATTTCACTGCAAAGAGTTTATATGTATATATATACACATGCATGTATGTATGTACATGTATCGGGGGGTGTACATGATATTGATTATTTTTCTCAGGGTTAACCATGGATTCACACACACATGCACATATATACACACATACATATACATACACTAGCATACACATATACATACATATTGTTTAACAGAAACAAATTTCATGCAGACTGATTTCTAATTTCTAAAATATGTTGTTTCAATGAGAATTTCCATTTAGTGGATCTGAATAGTGTAGCAAATAATGTTCTCTGTTTCTTTTTGTTTGTCTGTTTTATTCCATAAAGCTGTTTCATATACTATCGATCATACATGTGAACACTCACTCAGGTATCAGTTGTGTGTTGGCTGCTCACATATCAGAGGCAACATGCTAAGTACTTAGATGCAGCAGAGAGCAAATTAGATATGTTTTGATATTTCCAGAGTTAGTCTTATTTGGAAAACTAATTATATAATCACATAGATAAAATATAAACAAAATTAAAGCATATATTTATATCTAATTATATAATCACAGGTTTGTATCTCTGTCTCTTTTGTCTATCTGGTTCTCTTTCTCTTTCTATATATAGTCATGACCATCGGACCTAGATATCCCCTCCGGGATTTTCCACACCACGGACTGAATCGCCTGCATTGCGATTTACCTCTACCTGAAGGCTTCTTTACCTCTAAACCACTGGGGAATTTAACCAATATAAACTGTTGGTGTGGCAGTGCTTCCACGTATTTTATTTTAGGTATTACTGGCTATAGGAGTCAAACAGATCCACAGTAGAAGGGATAATCTGACAATTAAATAGCCTATATTCCATAATATTTAACGTGGCAATTTCCAGTGTTACTATAGGTAAAATGTAACTGGAGCAAGAGAGGATTTATTTGGTGTGCTTGATTATTTAATCTTTCCATGTATACCAGTCACTGTTGCTATTCGGGTGCTAATCTGACTCTTTTCGACCTCGTGAACTGCAGTAAACCAGGTTTCCCTGTCCTTTACTAAATTCTGACTCAATTTCAAAATGTGATTAAGCCACTTATGATGACCTTACATATATATGTGTGTGTAAGCATATATATAAATTTAAAAGTCTAGACAATGTAAAACTAGGATAGAAGCTAGAATTGGGACAGGAGGAGGGGTGTTCATACAGATTTAGAATTGGAATTTTTAAATTTGATTTTCCAAATTAAAATTATTTCACTGCAAAGAGTTTATATGTATATATATACACATGCATGTATGTATGTACATGTATCGGGGGGTGTACATGATATTGATTATTTTTCTCAGGGTTAACCATGGATTCACACACACATGCACATATATACACACATACATATACATACACTAGCATACACATATACATACATATTGTTTAACAGAAACAAATTTCATGCAGACTGATTTCTAATTTCTAAAATATGTTGTTTCAATGAGAATTTCCATTTAGTGGATCTGAATAGTGTAGCAAATAATGTTCTCTGTTTTTTTTAGTTTGTCTGTTTTATTCCATAAAGCTGTTTCATATACTATCGATCATACATGTGAACACTCACTCAGGTATCAGTTGTGTGTTGGCTGCTCACATATCAGAGGCAACATGCTAAGTACTTAGATGCAGCAGAGAGCAAATTAGATATGTTTTGATATTTCCAGAGTTAGTCTTATTTGGAAAACTAATTATATAATCACATAGATAAAATATAAACAAAATTAAAGCATATATTTATATCAATATAGATCTATAGCTATACATCTCTATATACCTAGGTTTGTATCTCTGTCTCTTTTGTCTATCTGGTTCTCTTTCTCTTTCTATATATAGACATATTGATAGCTATAAAGGTATAGATCTATATTTATTCAGCTTTTATCTAACTACCTATCTAAATATTAGCTCTGTGTTTATATATAAGACATAGAAATATACACCTATATATATCTATATGTATCTATTACTTTATTAAACCTATATTACATTTTCAAGGGACTCTTCACAATAAATTATACTTTAAATTAAAAAAAGATATTCAGGTATAGCATGTCTTTTTTTCATAGATTATGGTGCAAAACCTGTTATTTTAAGTGTTATGTTGAAATCTGTGTTAAAATGGAAAACATTGACAAATTTTTCCATAGTTTACAGTAACTCATTTTATATTTTCACTTTTCTCTATCATCCATTCTTGGTCAGAAGGGTTACTCCCTGTAGTATAATGCACACTCTGATGCAAAGTGTTTGCTCTCCTAGTAGTTTTAAATATTGTTGACAAGTAACTATTAGATATGTAAGCACATGCATCAGTTAAATTGAAGTCAATGATTATTAATTAAGTTGAATGAATGAAAAATAACCATTAATTATAAGAAACATGGAGCTTATATACAATCCACCTAAAAAAATAGAAAATTCAAACCATGACCATTTCTTTCAAGTATAAAACAATAATACATAAATCATCTTGAAGTCAGCCTACATACAATGCAAGGATAAAACATCCAGTAGATATGGAAATTCCTACAAAGCAGGGAAATAATGAACAAAAAAGGGTGTTATAGATGAAAAACTGATTTCTATTTCATTGTAGTGGAGCTGAATAGTGTAGCAAATAATGTTCTCTGTTTCTTTTTGTTTGTCTGTTTTATTCCATAAAGCTGTTTCATATACTATCGATCATACATGTGAACACTCACTCAGGTATCAGTTGTGTGTTGGCTGCTCACATATCAGAGGCAACATGCTAAGTACTTAGATGCAGCAGAGAGCAAATTAGATATGTTTTGATATTTCCAGAGTTAGTCTTATTTGGAAAACTAATTATATAATCACATAGATAAAATATAAACAAAATTAAAGCATATATTTATATCAATATAGATCTATAGCTATACATCTCTATATACCTAGGTTTGTATCTCTGTCTCTTTTGTCTATCTGGTTCTCTTTCTCTCTTTCTATATATAGACATATTGATAGCTATAAAGGTATAGATCTATATTTATTCAGCTTTTATCTAACTACCTATCTAAATATTAGCTCTGTGTTTATATATAAGACATAGAAATATACACCTATATATATCTATATGTATCTATTACTTTATTAAACCTATATTACATTTTCAAGGGACTCTTCACAATAAATTATACTTTAAATTAAAAAAAGATATTCAGGTATAGCATGTCTTTTTATCATAGATTATGGTGCAAAACCTGTTATTTTAAGTGTTATGTTGAAATCTGTGTTAAAATGGAAAACATTGACAAATTTTTCCATAGTTTACAGTAACTCATTTTATATTTTCACTTTTCTCTATCATCCATTCTTGGTCAGAAGGGTTACTCCCTGTAGTATAATGCACACTCTGATGCAAAGTGTTTGCTCTCCTAGTAGTTTTAAATATTGTTGACAAGTAACTATTAGATATGTAAGCACATGCATCAGTTAAATTGAAGTCAATGATTATTAATTAAGTTGAATGAATGAAAAATAACCATTAATTATAAGAAACATGGAGCTTATATACAATCCACCTAAAAAAATAGAAAATTCAAACCATGACCATTTCTTTCAAGTATAAAACAATAATACATAAATCATCTTGAAGTCAGCCTACATACAATGCAAGGATAAAACATCCAGTAGATATGGAAATTCCTACAAAGCAGGGAAATAATGAACAAAAAAGGGTGTTATAGATGAAAAACTGATTTAAAAGACATGGTTAAGTTTCTTCTAGGTAAACTATCCTCATCTTCCATTTCACTTGCCACAACGAATTATTCTAATTCATATATATTTTAAAATAAAATTATTCTAGCACCTACATATTTTAAAAGGAACTGTTCCTTGGAAGGAAAGCTATGACAAACTTAGACAGCATATTATAAAGCAGAGATACCACTTTGCCAACAAAGGTCTGTATAGTCAAAGCTATGCTTTTTTTCCAGGAGTCATGTATGAGTATGAGATTTGAACCTTAAGAAGGCTGAGAGCTGAAGAACTGATGCTTTTGAATTGTGGTGCTGAAGACTTTTAAGAGTCTTGGTTTTATGGTATCATTGCCTCAATGGACATGAGTTTAAGCAAACTGTGGGAGATGGTAAAGGACAGGGAAGCCTGGAGTGCTACAATCTGGCAGGTGTCACAAAGAGTCGGACACAAGTTGGTGACCAAACAATTAAACATATTTTTAAATCACATGTGGTTGCCATTCTTGATTTCTCTTATATGTATATATATATTCTATAATGTATGTATACATATAAATATGATTCTGTAATTTTTATAATTCCATTTTATATTCTCCTTTTCTTCTCTCAAAAATGCTGTTTATAACTTGTTAATCTTTTTCCAGTTGTTTCTGTATATTAGCCTCTATATTTGAGTTTTTGAATGAGCAGAATGATGGTTTTATCTTGCTTTGCAAATTCATATTTTTGTTGTTGCTGTCAGCATTGCATATCTAGGCTATGACAACTAAGATATTTACTTATTCTGAAAGCCAATCACATTAATGTTCTTTATCTCATTGCTCAGTGCCTCCTAAGGACAAACATGCCATAAAACAATAATACATAAATCATCTTGAAGTCAGCCTACATACAATGCAAGGATAAAACATCCAGTAGATATGGAAATTCCTACAAAGCAGGGAAATAATGAACAAAAAAGGGTGTTATAGATGAAAAACTGATTTAAAAGACATGGTTAAGTTTCTTCTAGGTAAACTATCCTCATCTTCCATTTCACTTGCCACAACGAATTATTCTAATTCATATATATTTTAAAATAAAATTATTCTAGCACCTACATATTTTAAAAGGAACTGTTCCTTGGAAGGAAAGCTATGACAAACTTAGACAGCATATTATAAAGCAGAGATACCACTTTGCCAACAAAGGTCTGTATAGTCAAAGCTATGCTTTTTTTCCAGGAGTCATGTATGAGTATGAGATTTGAACCTTAAGAAGGCTGAGAGCTGAAGAACTGATGCTTTTGAATTGTGGTGCTGAAGACTTTTAAGAGTCTTGGTTTTATGGTATCATTGCCTCAATGGACATGAGTTTAAGCAAACTGTGGGAGATGGTAAAGGACAGGGAAGCCTGGAGTGCTACAATCTGGCAGGTGTCACAAAGAGTCGGACACAAGTTGGTGACCAAACAATTAAACATATTTTTAAATCACATGTGGTTGCCATTCTTGATTTCTCTTATATGTATATATATATTCTATAATGTATGTATACATATAAATATGATTCTGTAATTTTTATAATTCCATTTTATATTCTCCTTTTCTTCTCTCAAAAATGCTGTTTATAACTTGTTAATCTTTTTCCAGTTGTTTCTGTATATTAGCCTCTATATTTGAGTTTTTGAATGAGCAGAATGATGGTTTTATCTTGCTTTGCAAATTCATATTTTTGTTGTTGCTGTCAGCATTGCATATCTAGGCTATGACAACTAAGATATTTACTTATTCTGAAAGCCAATCACATTAATGTTCTTTATCTCATTGCTCAGTGCCTCCTAAGGACAAACATGCCATAAAACAGTAACTATAAATCAAATTTAAGTGTACTGCAGAGGTAATGGGGATTGTAAAAATGTCAAGCTCCGGCAGTGGTTGAGTGGAGAATGACCCATTATCATATTAAAGTGATAAAAATCTATGTGATAAAACACATAAAAACTGTAACATTTTTGCTTTTGGGTAGCCCAACATATTTTAGATCAAAGCTATAGTGTCAGACTGACTCAATAATGTCACAAAATAAACCTTCAAACAAATTTAGGAATTTAAAAGTATTTATTTTCTTCTGCATGAGATTTAAATTTATGAAACCAAATAACCTATTTTAATATGTAATATATTTAGGAGGAAATGCTTGTGATAAATTTTTTGTACAATCTATAAATTGCTATATAAAATAACACAACAGAGGAAATGTCTAGAAGTAGTATAGAGTCACTTTCAGTACAAAGTGGCATCTAGAATAAACCACTTTCACATTTAAAAAAATATATAGTTGTCCACAAAACATATTGACCTATGACTCAGTCAATATATAATGCTACCTTCTAGTTGAATTGAAGGCAGATAAAGAAGTGAGACCTATTAATTACAACTTGAAAAAAAAATCACAAATGTTACTACAGACTAGCAGTGAACACCAATAAAATTTTTCCATCAATATAAAAGAGCATTATAGGTCCTCCCAAAACAAATGAAAAACAAAAACATGCAGCTATGTTCCCAGCTTCAATTAATTTCATCCAATAATAAGATATTGCATCATTCATCACTGTTCAATTAGTTGCCTCCTTTGGTCAACCAAATTACAGCAATTACATTGCTGATCTCACAAGCTTTAAGTAACAAACAATTCCGTTGAAACCATCTAATTGCATGGCAAACATACACCCCCATTATGAAATCAACACGAAATTAGAGTATGCGTACACAGAAGCAGGGAAAATAGTAGCTTCCTTTTCCAAATATCAAATTAGTTACAAATTATAGCTTATTGTTAAATAGACAAAATAAGGAATGTACTTAAATAGATATTGTGCTATAACTAAATGGAAGAAGTCTATTAGAGCAAAAATGATTCACACATGACCTTATCCAAATAGTACTTTTCACAAAAAGAGATGAATTGCACACAAGAATTTTGAGATATGGAGAAACACTTATTTGGCTTTTATATGGGGATATGCATGAATAAAAGATATTTTATAGAAATTACTAAAGTTGTAACTACTTTTTTTGGTGAATGCTTAGTAAACTGCTTTGTTTTCAGAACATTCTAACCTGGCCTAAAAAAAGCATTAGACGAAGTATAAGCTATTTACTTTTTTGAACCAAATTTTCTCAGAGTGGGCAAATACTAGGTGATGCGAGACTGTTCATAAGCAGTTACAAGATGTCTTTTATTAGCTTAAGCTTCTCCATTTCGGGACACAATTTTCTAAGATTTTCTTACATTTATGCATGTCTCACAAACAGAGCCACTGACAACTTCCCTTTCACACTGTCTTGTTGAGAAAAATTTCCTTCTGGGTTTTCACCTTAAGAACAACTGACTAATCTGGGAACATACATATCTGTAAACAACAAAACTCCGTAAAATTTAAAAGCAAAAGTTCAAAAAAAAAAAAAAAAAAGAAGAAAAGAAAAAGAGAACAACTGACTAGGGCTTCCCTGGTGGTTTAGTGGGTAAGGACACCACCACCTTGCAGTGTAAGGGGCGCCGGTTCCATCCCTGGCCTGGGAAGATCCCATGTGCCTCAGAGTGGCTGGACTGATGTGTCCAATTACTGAGCCAGAGCTCTGGAGCGCATGTGCCCAGAGTCCATGCTCTGCGACAACAGAGGCCACTGTGATGGGAGACCCTCAGGGGCCAAAGAACAAAGATGGATGAAAATAGATAAATGAAAGACCAATAGAAGTGGCCTGCCCCCACCCCTCCCCAAAAAGAACAACTGACTAATGAAAGTCAGAATGTCAGAAATAGTGATATTGATACTTTTCTGAGCAAAGGGCTCATATTTCCCTCGAAGGTAAATATCCAGCATATTTATTAAAGCATATCATAAATGTCCTCAAGCTTCATTAGGACTTTGTCTCTGACACAAATCCATTTTGTACAGAGTACCCAAATACTTTCATCCAAGTCTCTGTTAAATAGACAAAATAAGGAATGTACTTAAATAGATATTGTGCTATAACTAAATGGAAGAAGTCTATTAGAGCAAAATGATTCACACATGACCTTATCCAAATAGTACTTTTCACAAAAGAGATGAATTGCACACAAGAATTTTGAGATATGGAGAAACACTTATTTGGCTTTTATATGGGGATATGCATGAATAAAAGATATTTTATAGAAATTACTAAAGTTGTAACTACTTTTTTTGGTTGAATGCTTAGTAAACTGCTTTGTTTTCAGAACATTCTAACCTGGCCTAAAAAAAGCATTAGACGAAGTATAAGCTATTTACTTTTTTGAACCAAATTTTCTCAGAGTGGGCAAATACTAGGTGATGCGAGACTGTTCATAAGCAGTTACAAGATGTCTTTTATTAGCTTAAGCTTCTCCATTTCGGGACACAATTTTCTAAGATTTTCTTACATTTATGCATGTCTCACAAACAGAGCCACTGACAACTTCCCTTTCACACTGTCTTGTTGAGAAAAATTTCCTTCTGGGTTTTCACCTTAAGAACAACTGACTAATCTGGGAACATACATATCTGTAAACAACAAAACTCCGTAAAATTTAAAAGCAAAAGTTCAAAAAAAAAAAAAAAAAAGAAGAAAAGAAAAAGAGAACAACTGACTAGGGCTTCCCTGGTGGTTTAGTGGGTAAGGACACCACCACCTTGCAGTGTAAGGGGCGCCGGTTCCATCCCTGGCCTGGGAAGATCCCATGTGCCTCAGAGTGGCTGGACTGATGTGTCCAATTACTGAGCCAGAGCTCTGGAGCGCATGTGCCCAGAGTCCATGCTCTGCGACAACAGAGGCCACTGTGATGGGAGACCCTCAGGGGCCAAAGAACAAAGATGGATGAAAATAGATAAATGAAAGACCAATAGAAGTGGCCTGCCCCCACCCCTCCCCAAAAAGAACAACTGACTAATGAAAGTCAGAATGTCAGAAATAGTGATATTGATACTTTTCTGAGCAAAGGGCTCATATTTCCCTCGAAGGTAAATATCCAGCATATTTATTAAAGCATATCATAAATGTCCTCAAGCTTCATTAGGACTTTGTCTCTGACACAAATCCATTTTGTACAGAGTACCCAAATACTTTCATCCAAGTCTCTGCTATAGGACTAAGGAGACATGACATGCCACCATGAATGTGAGACTCATGGTGCTTTGCTATTCAGTGAGAAAAAAAAAAAAAATCTGTGTTCCAGACCTGGGAGTCTCATGTCTCTTATTAGTATGCCATGAAATGGTCAAGTTAATATATTATCTTGTAGGTAAAGTAAAATCTCAGACCCTTTGCCATTCTTGAAAGTACCCATTTAGAAATTCCTAAAATGCTCAGTGACTGTCAGATGCTAGTAAACTAGACAACTGTGCCCACATACACCCAATATGACAACAGGTTTATAAAAGAAAAATGAAAACAAGAAGCTTTAATGTGTACAAAGCCTGCCACAGCTCACAATCTAAACATAAACTTCTGAATGGTTTCCCCGGAGGACCAGCAGTAGAGAATCTGTTTACAAATGCAGGAGATGAGGGTTTAATCCCTGGGTCTGGAAGAGTCCTTGGAGAAGGAAATGAAAATGGAAACCCACTTTAGTATTCTTGCTTGAGAAATCCCCTGGATAGAAGGAGCCTATATTCCATGAAGTTGCAAAGAGTAGGACACAAGTTAGTGACTAAACAACAACAACAATAAACAAATGGTTGTGTCAAGGTAAAAAAAAAAAAACCCACACAAAAACAACATTGCTTTAGTTGAATAAAAAAACTGACTGAGATCTGTGTAATTACTTAAAGTCTACTTCAGAATTCATAGAAGTCATCTCAAGAACTGTCCTATTTTGGAAGGTATATTCAAAACAAACAAAGATACAGTCCTTTGATTTTAGCCTTTTTGTGTGTGTGGAAAAGTAGAAACTGCATATGCTAAGGCAGAAACTATTACGACTTTCTAAAAATGATTGGTTTAAAAAACCTATCATAAAAGAAGTGTGATGAACAACTGACTAATGAAAGTCAGAATGTCAGAAATAGTGATATTGATACTTTTCTGAGCAAAGGGCTCATATTTCCCTCGAAGGTAAATATCCAGCATATTTATTAAAGCATATCATAAATGTCCTCAAGCTTCATTAGGACTTTGTCTCTGACACAAATCCATTTTGTACAGAGTACCCACATACTTTCATCCAAGTCTCTGCTATAGGACTAAGGAGACATGACATGCCACCATGAATGTGAGACTCATGGTGCTTTGCTATTCAGTGAGAAAAAAAAAAAAAAATCTGTGTTCCAGACCTGGGAGTCTCATGTCTCTTATTAGTATGCCATGAAATGGTCAAGTTAATATATTATCTTGTAGGTAAAGTAAAATCTCAGACCCTTTGCCATTCTTGAAAGTACCCATTTAGAAATTCCTAAAATGCTCAGTGACTGTCAGATGCTAGTAAACTAGACAACTGTGCCCACATACACCCAATATGACAACAGGTTTATAAAAGAAAAATGAAAACAAGAAGCTTTAATGTGTACAAAGCCTGCCACAGCTCACAATCTAAACATAAACTTCTGAATGGTTTCCCCGGAGGACCAGCAGTAGAGAATCTGTTTACAAATGCAGGAGATGAGGGTTTAATCCCTGGGTCTGGAAGAGTCCTTGGAGAAGGAAATGAAAATGGAAACCCACTTTAGTATTCTTGCTTGAGAAATCCCCTGGATAGAAGGAGCCTATATTCCATGAAGTTGCAAAGAGTAGGACACAAGTTAGTGACTAAACAACAACAACAATAAACAAATGGTTGTGTCAAGGTAAAAAAAAAAAAACCCACACAAAAACAACATTGCTTTAGTTGAATAAAAAAACTGACTGAGATCTGTGTAATTACTTAAAGTCTACTTCAGAATTCATAGAAGTCATCTCAAGAACTGTCCTATTTTGGAAGGTATATTCAAAACAAACAAAGATACAGTCCTTTGATTTTAGCCTTTTTGTGTGTGTGGAAAAGTAGAAACTGCATATGCTAAGGCAGAAACTATTACGACTTAATTGGTACATGTGCATATGTGCTAAGAAACAAGTGATCATGGACTTTTAATGAAGAGAAAACACCCTATCTGGGTATTTTAGTGATCACCAAGAGACACTGTAGTGAGGAACTGAGACTCAGCATATCTCTACCATTGTCTGTCTCTGGCAGTTTGTTAAAAAAAAGAATTGACAGCTTGTTGTGGGCTGAACTGCCTCTCCCCTCCCAGGACAATTCCTATGCTGAACTCCTAACCTCTTAAACTTAAGAATATGACTATTTGGAAAATAAAGTCTTTAAAAAGGTAAAAGGAAGTCCTTGGATTGGACCCTAATCCAATGTGAGTAGACTCCTTATAAAAAGAGATTAAGTAGGACAGAGGAGCACACTCAGGGGGAAAGATCATTGAAGGCACAGAGGAAAAGTTGGTCTTTCTTAAACCAAAGACCCCGTTCTCAAGCAAGCAACTCTGGATCTCAGATGTCCAGTCTCAAACCGGGAGGAAAATACATTCTCTTCTTTAAAACCCCCAGTCTGTGGTTCTTGGATATGGCTCACCAAGTAAATGAATATAACTCCCTTATTCTGGCACTGTAGATACAGAAATAGTGCTATTTATCTTTTAATTTTTCTGGGAAACGTAAATAATGAAATGTAGTTCAATCATCTACTATATCTCCAATAGAAAAAAAAGAATGCTAAATGAAAACTCAGCACCCTCCTCTAAGGATCTGAAAAACATTCTATGTTCTAGGAGAAAACCCTGAATATGAGTGACATATGCCCTGCTGACAGTATAGTCAAGGGAAACACAAATGTGTGTGTAAAATGAATAAAGATGTTGCATATATTGGATATTGTGATTTAGACCCCAAGGAAAAAGAAAAAAAATTTAAGGTATTATATCTACAGAGAAAAAATAGGTATTGATGGGTACTCTGAAGTTTCAAGGGTAAGAATATTTAGAACTATAACACAAAGTCAGGATTATAAGAGAATTCTTGAGTGATATCTACATAGTTTAAATATGATATGTAATTAAATAAATATTTAGTAAGCTATTCAAAATAGTTGCTATGAATTTGATAAAGTGGAGTGAGAACCTTAGAAAAGTTGGAAATCTAATATTCACAGAAAACTTAAAGTCCATCAGTTGTATCTGACTCTCTGGACTCCCATGGACTTTAGCCCACCAGGCTCCTCTATTTGCAGAATTCTTCAAGCAAGAATGCTGGAGTGGGTAGCCATTCCCTTCTCCAGGAGATCTTCCCAAACCAGGAATTGAGCTCAGGTCTCCTGCACTCTAGACAGATTCTTTTCCATCTGAGCCACTTGGGAAGCACACGTTTGCAGAAATTCTAAAATTAGGTTGTCAGAGGAAGGGTGCTTAAAAAACAAACTACTTTATAGGTTACAAATATAAATGGGTGATGTGAGGACACAGCAGTATTTGCACAAAGAAAAAGGCTTAATGAAATGTGACAAGGTAGAAGAGAATGCAGAATTAGATTCGAAACAGAGAAAAGGATCCTTACAAATTTATAAATTGTGAGGTAGAACTGTAGTTCTCAGAACATGTGAAGTATCAGAGAAGCACCCCTAGATTACAGTCTGCATTTTTGTGATAGGAACTGTTTTGTCACTGTTTTCTTGGTTTGCTTTTCTGTCTGCCTTACAGTTCATAGGAGGGAAGATACCAATGGCCTGAGGGGCTCTGTCGCTGAGTAACTTGTTGGGTTTATTCAGACAAATTTGAAAGTGGTAAATATTTCAATGACAGACTGGGTGTCTCTTGATTTCAAAGGTTTAAGAGAATGGAAATGTTTCTTACACAATATAGGAAAAGAATAAAACTACCTGAAAGGTGAAAGATGCATGAAAAGGAAGTATAAGGAGCAAAGTGAAACCCAAAGAAAGCAGGAAAAAAGTTATCAGTGCCTCTACTTACTTCCCCAAATTATAAATAAATTAGACTAAAACTCACTTAGTGTTTTTCACACAATCATCTCTAAAGTGAAAAATGACCGTATACTGTGTTGAATTTTGAAAATAGCAAAGACCTCAGGCTACAAGTGTAAGAATCACAAAGACACGACGGACAGCAAGCTGTTAGGGAAGAGCCTATTTGGGAAGAGTTCCCGGGCAAGATCCACGGGTCCAAAAGGTGGGCCAGTGAAGTTGCGCCCCGGAGATGGGACTTTTAGGGAGGAGAAGGGAAAGGAAAGAAAGGGGAGGGGGTTTCTCAGAGCAGGCGCAGAAATAAAGTCTTTGTTTAAACTGAGCGGGAAATTAGTGATGAGTCGGCTGTCCTTGAGTTGTCTGTGGGCATGTGGGTGTGCTGTTCTTGTTACTTTCTAGACCAGGTGGAAAATCTTCATGGCCAGGGCAAGTTCCCTATTGCAGGCCTTGAGAAACTCCCAGGCACCAGCAGATCAGCAACAGGCCCCTTGCTGCTGACCCTGTAGGGCCAGCAAGTTTGCAGGTGCAAACCCTTTAATAGCCCATCAACCTAACAACAAGGATTCAGAAAACCAAAAAAGAGCCACGGACCTTCAATCTGGAAATTTTTTGTAAAAAAAGGTAGAAAGAGAAAAAATTTGGCAGAAAATTTAGATTCGAAACAGAGAAAAGGATCCTTACAAATTTATAAATTGTGAGGTAGAACTGTAGTTCTCAGAACATGTGAAGTATCAGAGAAGCACCCCTAGATTACAGTCTGCATTTTTGTGATAGGAACTGTTTTGTCACTGTTTTCTTGGTTTGCTTTTCTGTCTGCCTTACAGTTCATAGGAGGGAAGATACCAATGGCCTGAGGGGCTCTGTCGCTGAGTAACTTGTTGGGTTTATTCAGACAAATTTGAAAGTGGTAAATATTTCAATGACAGACTGGGTGTCTCTTGATTTCAAAGGTTTAAGAGAATGGAAATGTTTCTTACACAATATAGGAAAAGAATAAAACTACCTGAAAGGTGAAAGATGCATGAAAAGGAAGTATAAGGAGCAGAGTGAAACCCAAAGAAAGCAGGAAAAAAGTTATCAGTGCCTCTACTTACTTCCCCAAATTATAAATAAATTAGACTAAAACTCACTTAGTGTTTTTCACACAATCATCTCTAAAGTGAAAAATGACCGTATACTGTGTTGAATTTTGAAAATAGCAAAGACCTCAGGCTACAAGTGTAAGAATCACAAAGACACGACGGACAGCAAGCTGTTAGGGAAGAGCCTATTTGGGAAGAGTTCCCGGGCAAGATCCACGGGTCCAAAAGGTGGGCCAGTGAAGTTGCGCCCCGGAGATGGGACTTTTAGGGAGGAGAAGGGAAAGGAAAGAAAGGGGAGGGGGTTTCTCAGAGCAGGCGCAGAAATAAAGTCTTTGTTTAAACTGAGCGGGAAATTAGTGATGAGTCGGCTGTCCTTGAGTTGTCTGTGGGCATGTGGGTGTGCTGTTCTTGTTACTTTCTAGACCAGGTGGAAAATCTTCATGGCCAGGGCAAGTTCCCTATTGCAGGCCTTGAGAAACTCCCAGGCACCAGCAGATCAGCAACAGGCCCCTTGCTGCTGACCCTGTAGGGCCAGCAAGTTTGCAGGTGCAAACCCTTTAATAGCCCATCAACCTAACAACAAGGATGCAGAAAACCAGAAATTCCAAAAATGTAAAGAGAAGGTCACACATTTTCCAGCTACGGAATTGGATGCCATCTATGATTGAATACTTGGATTTTCTAAAGTGATCAAAGGAGCACTTCCTGATAGCTAAATTAGAACTGAGAGAGCTGGGTGGAAGACAACAGGGTAAGATGGCTGAGGTCGTACCTATCTTAGTGATACCAACAATGAAAATGTTTAAATTTCCACAGTTGATTTTTGTTATAGATGGTTGCGATAAGGTATGAAAAGGATAGTTCTGCTATGCACATTGCCATTTTGTGCTAGAATGCTACTTGTTTTGGGGAAAAATAAGTGTGGCTTAACTCAAAAATAATATTCTTTTTAAGACCATAGAACTTCATTGTTCCAAAGACAAGAAACAGATTAGGTCATAATTCTATACAAAACTATTCTTTATCCATGCTGTAATTTGAATGCATTTGAATTTTCAGCAAAAGTGCTTTTTTCCAAAAAGTCTCAAACACTACGAGAAAAAATAGAACTTATTTATTGGCAAGAACTCATGAGTAAAGGACTGTTAATTTTAAATATATTTTACATAATTGCAAAGGTAGTTCACATATTCTCTGATTATGAACAAAGAAACCCATAGTAAAAAAGGAAAAAGCAACTCTCTTATAGAAGACAATACCCTGAATTCCTGTTATAACTAGCACAATATTGGCTATGACCTTCTGTGATGGCCAAATCTGAAAATTTTCAAGGTTTATTGAAATCAATTATTGGACCACTAATAATTCACATTTGTAGGTAACCCCCTTAATTATATTTGGGAAAAGTGGAGCAGGGCGGGTTTTCTCAGAGCAGGCGCAGAAATAAAGTCTTTGTTTAAACTGAGCGGGAAATTAGTGATGAGTCGGCTGTCCTTGAGTTGTCTGTGGGCATGTGGGTGTGCTGTTCTTGTTACTTTCTAGACCAGGTGGAAAATCTTCATGGCCAGGGCAAGTTCCCTATTGCAGGCCTTGAGAAACTCCCAGGCACCAGCAGATCAGCAACAGGCCCCTTGCTGCTGACCCTGTAGGGCCAGCAAGTTTGCAGGTGCAAACCCTTTAATAGCCCATCAACCTAACAACAAGGATGCAGAAAACCAGAAATTCCAAAAATGTAAAGAGAAGGTCACACATTTTCCAGCTACGGAATTGGATGCCATCTATGATTGAATACTTGGATTTTCTAAAGTGATCAAAGGAGCACTTCCTGATAGCTAAATTAGAACTGAGAGAGCTGGGTGGAAGACAACAGGGTAAGATGGCTGAGGTCGTACCTATCTTAGTGATACCAACAATGAAAATGTTTAAATTTCCACAGTTGATTTTTGTTATAGATGGTTGCGATAAGGTATGAAAAGGATAGTTCTGCTATGCACATTGCCATTTTGTGCTAGAATGCTACTTGTTTTGGGGAAAAATAAGTGTGGCTTAACTCAAAAATAATATTCTTTTTAAGACCATAGAACTTCATTGTTCCAAAGACAAGAAACAGATTAGGTCATAATTCTATACAAAACTATTCTTTATCCATGCTGTAATTTGAATGCATTTGAATTTTCAGCAAAAGTGCTTTTTTCCAAAAAGTCTCAAACACTACGAGAAAAAATAGAACTTATTTATTGGCAAGAACTCATGAGTAAAGGACTGTTAATTTTAAATATATTTTACATAATTGCAAAGGTAGTTCACATATTCTCTGATTATGAACAAAGAAACCCATAGTAAAAAAGGAAAAAGCAACTCTCTTATAGAAGACAATACCCTGAATTCCTGTTATAACTAGCACAATATTGGCTATGACCTTCTGTGATGGCCAAATCTGAAAATTTTCAAGGTTTATTGAAATCAATTATTGGACCACTAATAATTCACATTTGTAGGTAACCCCCTTAATTATATTTGAATATTCTCCAACACATTATTAAAGTCTAAGTCATCTACATTAGCTAACATTTTTGCATACACAAAGAAAAGGAAAGCGTTAATCACTCAGTCAGGTCTGATTTTTTGCAAGGGTCACCAAACTGTAGCCCCCCAGGCTCCTCGGTCTATAGCATTCTCTAGGCAAGAATGCTGGAGTGGGTTGCCATGCCCTCCTCCAGGGGTGCATGTACAAAACACATGCCTAATCTTAATGCACAAGCACTAACAAGATTTCATTTTTGTTGGTTATCATATTTAGAATAAATCTGCTTATTAACTCATTTTTATACACTGCTTTAGTGTTGTGCTTCCAATTGCCATTATGAATGTAAAACATCTTTGCCTCATCATTGTTCAGAATTTGTTCTGAAAGTGGACTTGACATACAAGTCATTGTAGCCTTTTTTAAACTATGCTTGAAAATGAAATTTGGTTCATGGGATAGGAAAGATTAAGTACCACAGAAAACTGACTTTCTATTAAATAAAAGTATTTTTTTAATTCTCAAATATAGAGTTAAACAAACAAACAAAAAAAACTAATGTGATTATTGTTTTCCTTGTCAGTATCCCTTCAATTTATACAAGGTAAAAAGAAATGGCAGAAACTATAAGATGAATTAATTGATTAAAAAATATTTATCATGCTCCAAGTTTGCATTTCTATGTTAGGCAAAATACAAAGTAATAGTTTTAATGTGTTTAATATTATACTGCAGATAATGACAGAAAAGTAAAGGATTAATTATAGTTTAGTAGAATAAATACTAATGGAAATGATTTTTTTTTTAAGAGGCCTTTTTTAAAAATTATTTTTATTTTTATTTTCTTTTTGAAGGGGGGAGCGGGTTGGGGAAGGAGGGGGGTGGGTGGGCCACTTCTATTGGTCTTTCATTTATTCAGCTTCATCCATCTTTGTTCTTTGGCCCCTGTGGGCCTCCCATCGCAGTGGCCTCTATTGCCGCAGAGCACCGGCTCCGGGCGCATGCGCTCCAGAGCTCCGGCTCAGTAATTGGACACATTGGTCCAGCCGCTCCGCGACACGTGGGATCTCCCAGGCCAGGGATGGAACCGGCGCCTCTTGCACTGCAAGGTGGTGTCCTTACCCACTGGACCACCAGGGAAGCCCGGAAATGATTTTTATGAGGCTGATTTCTATATTAGAACATGTTCAACCCACTGCAGTATTCTTGCCTGGAGAATTTCATGGACAGAGGTGGCTGAGTGGCTACAATTGATGGGATCCCAAAGAGTCAGACATGACTGAGTGACTAACATGCACACTTTCACAGAAAGATCTAGAAGAGGTGAGGTTGCTGTGGGAAAAAGTCACTAGAAAAAGAGTACTGACAGTTGAAAAATACGAGACTGAGGCAGAAATTAAGAACAAGATGCAGCAGAAACCACAGAGGAAAGCAGAACTTCTGAAAAATGAGAAGCCAGCTGCCATGGCTGCTCTTACTGCAACAGGACGTACAGTGAAAATCAGTAATTCTGTATGGGCTCAGTCAGATAAGTGTGTGAAAATCCACATTACCTTCACTGGAGTTCATCAAGTACCTGCAGGTGCATTTCACAGATAGGTCACTTGCTCTTTGGGTGAAGAATTTAAATGGGAAGAGTTACTCCATGATTGCGAGCCATCTATTGAAAGCCATCTCTGTGGAAGGCACAAGAAAGTTTCAACTCTTATCTACATAAATAAAGCAGAAAACACACAATGGACTTACTTGATTCAGGTGTAAAAAAATACAAAGAGAAAGATTAGCCTTCCTATGATAATGAAACAGATCCTAGTGAGAGATTAATGAAACTTCTAAAGAAAATTTATGAAAATGGAGATGATATGAAGTGAACCATTAATAAAACCTGAGTGGAATCAAAAGAGAAGTGAACCAAAGGACATACATAATTCTGAAATGTTAAAGTTTTTTGGGGAACTGTGATGTGGAAATATATTTCCAGTAAGGAAATTTTGGTGAGCTACACTAATAAACCTGACCTGTAACTACTTTTTGCAGCCTTTCTTCTAAGTAAAGGCAATGGATTCTCCATGAGTATTTATTTAAATAAAATATGCTTATTGAACACTTCCTCCAAAAAAAGATGTTCATAGGGACTCGAACTGTAAGTGTGAAAGGAATACTGGAGTGGGTAGCTGTTCCGTTCTCCATTGGATCTTCCAAACCCAGGGATTGAACCCTGATCTTCCAAATTTCAGGAGGATTCTTTACCATCTGACCCACCAGGGAAGTCCATAAATCACTTTAAAATTAATGATTTTGAAATGCATATTGGATATACTCTTCCCTCAAACTTTTATCTTGGTAAAATCACTAGTGCCTATCAAGTCTGATATAATGCAAATGCTAGAATTAAAAAGCAAGAACCTGCCTCCATAGCTAGCCCTGCCAATATTCACTTTTAAATCAGGTATTTGGGAAAAGTCACTAGAAAAGAGTACTGACAGTTGAAAATACGAGACTGAGGCAGAAATTAAGAACAAGATGCAGCAGAAACCACAGAGGAAAGCAGAACTTCTGAAAATGAGAAGCCAGCTGCCATGGCTGCTCTTACTGCAACAGGACGTACAGTGAAAATCAGTAATTCTGTATGGGCTCAGTCAGATAAGTGTGTGAAAATCCACATTACCTTCACTGGAGTTCATCAAGTACCTGCAGGTGCATTTCACAGATAGGTCACTTGCTCTTTGGGTGAAGAATTTAAATGGGAAGAGTTACTCCATGATTGCGAGCCATCTATTGAAAGCCATCTCTGTGGAAGGCACAAGAAAGTTTCAACTCTTATCTACATAAATAAAGCAGAAAACACACAATGGACTTACTTGATTCAGGTGTAAAAAAATACAAAGAGAAAGATTAGCCTTCCTATGATAATGAAACAGATCCTAGTGAGAGATTAATGAAACTTCTAAAGAAAATTTATGAAAATGGAGATGATATGAAGTGAACCATTAATAAAACCTGAGTGGAATCAAAAGAGAAGTGAACCAAAGGACATACATAATTCTGAAATGTTAAAGTTTTTTGGGGAACTGTGATGTGGAAATATATTTCCAGTAAGGAAATTTTGGTGAGCTACACTAATAAACCTGACCTGTAACTACTTTTTGCAGCCTTTCTTCTAAGTAAAGGCAATGGATTCTCCATGAGTATTTATTTAAATAAAATATGCTTATTGAACACTTCCTCCAAAAAAAGATGTTCATAGGGACTCGAACTGTAAGTGTGAAAGGAATACTGGAGTGGGTAGCTGTTCCGTTCTCCATTGGATCTTCCAAACCCAGGGATTGAACCCTGATCTTCCAAATTTCAGGAGGATTCTTTACCATCTGACCCACCAGGGAAGTCCATAAATCACTTTAAAATTAATGATTTTGAAATGCATATTGGATATACTCTTCCCTCAAACTTTTATCTTGGTAAAATCACTAGTGCCTATCAAGTCTGATATAATGCAAATGCTAGAATTAAAAAGCAAGAACCTGCCTCCATAGCTAGCCCTGCCAATATTCACTATGTTGCTTTTATTAAGAAGGTTTCTTCATTAAAAAAAAAAAAAATGGAGTCAGTGAACTTGATCAGTGTTTGTGGAACTCTCAGATTGCCCAGAAACATCCAAGTCTCCAGAGGAAATCTAATTTCTACCCTTGCTTTAATAAGAGTAAATCTGCTTTGATCTATTTTCTATAATGACTTGAAAATGTTTCTCTTTGAAATAACAGTTCCATTGGTTAAATTAATTTGAAAATCAGTAAATGATGTTATCTATGTCCTTGCTGAGCTAAACACAAAGAGACTCTAACAAATTACAAAAATTTCTATGACAATCAGGCCAAAAAATGGTAGAGTAAGCAAATTTTAAATTTTTCAATAAAACAACCTAAAATCAGAAAAATAACATTCCTAGTGAAATCAAAGACATTTGATATACTTTTAGTGTTGTATCTATTTATTTGGATATATAAAGTGGGAAAATTGAGTGACAAATATACGCTAGGTAAGATTAAGATTCATTCTGCCTTTGTTATATGTGTAAGAATATGGATATTTTTTAAAGTTTTTACTGAAAAAAATTATATCTAATGTAATCCAACAAGTAGAAACTTAGAGATGCAGCCTTTTTTATTATTATTAACTTTGGAGGATTTGTTCTGTTAAACCCCAAACCACTGAATTGCTAAAATTTTGGTGAATGTGGCAAGTATCTGAAACTACAGGATTTATTACCCACACTCTGGCATCATGGTATCTGGCATACTAAGGCATCTCTTGTTTACTCCTAATCAATAAACACAACTCTATTGGTATAGCTTATTAATTTGACATTTTGGCATTCCTAAGGTTATTTAAGTAGTCTTAGATCTCTTGTTACTATATTATGACAGAGAATAAGAGATTTTGCATAACCCTAGCTCAAAACTGTGAGAAGATTCTGCTGTCCATTCAACACAATGGTTATTGTTTCTGATTCTCTTTTCTAAATAGAAAGTGATACATTTGTCCTATCAGTGGCCACATATCATATACCTGAAGTCTTATTAATCTAAGCAACGATACTGTGTTCTGTAGGATAGCTCTGATGGGATTTGCCAATGGTTGCATACTCATCTTCCTGGATCCTTCAGGTTTCTACAGAAGTCAGACCTGTTCATTCAATGTACATATGATATGGACAACCATTCCTACATCATTCAGATAATTAAAGGTGATACTATCTTCAATTTCAACAAAATAAATGGCTACAGATATCCTTTGGGGCAGGACTTCAGCAATAATCATGAGATATACTTGCTACAGTGCTGTGGAGCCATTTCTCTTGGGAGCTGGCTCCCTTTTCAGTCAATAATTTCTGTATCTGAATTCTGGCTCAGGCTAAGCAAGAGAAATAGGAAAAGTGGCTTATTAAAATGATAGTGGCTCTTAAATTTATGCTTTCTTCTACTTGTAGATGTTAAGCAGTGCATTCATGTGTTTCATGTATTTTGATCTAGTAACAGACACTGTGTTCATACTAACCATCTCTAGAACTTTCTGCAGGTGCAGTCCCATGGAAGAACCTGTAAGCTTGCCATTGCTATGATAAATGTGGCACACTGACTTCTGGAAGTTAAGGGCCACCATTTGACTTTCATTATGTTGGGGACCTGTCATCCCTATCACTTTAAACAAGCCAACCTTCGTGACTATCTCTAGAAATTCTTCCTTAAAAAGAACCAACACCAGATTTAGTGAGCCTAGCACCTCTCCATGCATTCTCAGACTGATTCAGGTTATGGTAATTGTATGAACCATCCTTGCAAATTTTCTGCAAATAAACATTTTTTCTAAAATAAGACACTTATTAAATATTAAAAATCTGTAAGACAGTTATAGAGTAGACTCACATACATACTTATGCCTAAAATATATGTATTTACATAATTACTGAAAATATTTTACCTGAGATGGAACCTTTCCAAAGGGCAACTATGTATTTAGGTTATTTTATCTCAAGTATTTGTAAGGCTTCTATAAATAAGAAGATCAGGGTTTATCAACTTGGGGAACTTATGCAAAATGAGAAACATATGCTCAAAAACTTGCTATTCCTTTTCCTTCTTCTTTTTTTCTTTTTTTTAATATCAATCTCTACTAGAAAACCAAGTCAGACCTGTTGCATTCAACTCATCTTCCTGGATCCTTCAGGTTTCTACAGAAGTCAGACCTGTTCATTCAATGTACATATGATATGGACAACCATTCCTACATCATTCAGATAATTAAAGGTGATACTATCTTCAATTTCAACAAAATAAATGGCTACAGATATCCTTTGGGGCAGGACTTCAGCAATAATCATGAGATATACTTGCTACAGTGCTGTGGAGCCATTTCTCTTGGGAGCTGGCTCCCTTTTCAGTCAATAATTTCTGTATCTGAATTCTGGCTCAGGCTAAGCAAGAGAAATAGGAAAAGTGGCTTATTAAAATGATAGTGGCTCTTAAATTTATGCTTTCTTCTACTTGTAGATGTTAAGCAGTGCATTCATGTGTTTCATGTATTTTGATCTAGTAACAGACACTGTGTTCATACTAACCATCTCTAGAACTTTCTGCAGGTGCAGTCCCATGGAAGAACCTGTAAGCTTGCCATTGCTATGATAAATGTGGCACACTGACTTCTGGAAGTTAAGGGCCACCATTTGACTTTCATTATGTTGGGGACCTGTCATCCCTATCACTTTAAACAAGCCAACCTTCGTGACTATCTCTAGAAATTCTTCCTTAAAAAGAACCAACACCAGATTTAGTGAGCCTAGCACCTCTCCATGCATTCTCAGACTGATTCAGGTTATGGTAATTGTATGAACCATCCTTGCAAATTTTCTGCAAATAAACATTTTTTCTAAAATAAGACACTTATTAAATATTAAAAATCTGTAAGACAGTTATAGAGTAGACTCACATACATACTTATGCCTAAAATATATGTATTTACATAATTACTGAAAATATTTTACCTGAGATGGAACCTTTCCAAAGGGCAACTATGTATTTAGGTTATTTTATCTCAAGTATTTGTAAGGCTTCTATAAATAAGAAGATCAGGGTTTATCAACTTGGGGAACTTATGCAAAATGAGAAACATATGCTCAAAAACTTGCTATTCCTTTTCCTTCTTCTTTTTTTCTTTTTTTTAATATCAATCTCTACTAGAAAACCAAGTCCATTAGTATACTATTGAAATCATTGAAATTTTAAAAACACAGAAGTCAGGAAGTTCTAAATTAAATTATTTTATCACCAAATTAAATGTTGCTGAATTTCCAATTACTTCATTTTAAGGACATTAGGGCTGGTTATAGCCTTGAAATTGCTTGAAATAATCAATCTTTTGCCAAATCACTTAAGATACAAGATAATGAGTTTTCTTCTGTATGTGCATAAGTGGTGGTGTGTTTACAATTTCTGAAGATATGTTGCTATAAGGAGAATATCCTATGTCAAAAGTGCTTATAGAGTGAAGCATTTAAGAATACTTAATAATATTTGATGAAAACATTGAAAAATCAATATTGCCTAAGAATATAATTTCCATGGCTTTTCTATACTTAGTGACCTCACAATTTGGTGAGACGATTTAAAAAGTTACTACTGTCTCAGTTCAATGTCTTATTAAAAAGTCACTAAATACTGTTGAAAACAAAAGGATTTACTTGGGTGACTCTATATAGTTTAAAGTTTGCTCTATATGCTTTTATTTTAAAATTATGTGAAAATAAGTTTAGGTCTTACGTGTTATGCACATGTACTCAACCTTTATACACACACACACACACACACACACACACATATGTTCTTACATTAATCAAAAAGACTTTCATTGAATAATTACTGTAGTCTGTTCATTAAATGCATTTGGGGGCATAAACAAACAACAGACTTGTTAGCCATGAATGATTCTCAGTGTACTGGAGAAAAGAAAAATACAAAGAAGCATCTCAGGTCACTAGTTTTCATGCTTAGCTAAAGATTATACCTTGAGGAATGAAATAATTCATTCTAAGAAATCCAGAAAAACTGTACATGAAGAGTAGAATAAGTATAATAGATGGAGACTGCAATAGGATAGTAGGCAAAAATAACATTTGATTCACCTGATTTGCCTCACACAGAAGTCTGGATATCCTTGCTCTAGAAAATGGAAGATTTTTGAAAAATGCATATTGTTTCAACATAATAAATTTAAAAAATTAATTCTTGTATTTGTACAGATAATAAATTATCAAATCAAACATGAAAGACAATAAGGATAATATCGGTGCTTATTACAAAAAGCCAGGGGAGTAACCAAGCAAACTTGAATGTAAATAATAACTTTTTAAAAATATTTTCATTTCTTTATTTGGTTGCACTCAGTCTTATTTGTGGCATGTGGAATCTAGTTCCCTGACCAGGGATTGAACCTGAGATCCCTGCACTGGGAGCACAGAGTCTTAGCCACAGGACTACCAGGGAGGTCCCTAAATAATAACTATTAAAAATAATAAAATAAAGACTGGAGAGAAATAATATCTTGATAGATATTTGGGCAGTGGACAAGAAAGTGTCATCAAGGAATGAGAATATGAGTGTCTAAACACAGTCTCCCGCAGCAGAGATATCTGTTATATTAACTGTGTTTAACCTTTTCACCTGGTTTATTGTGTGTGTGTGTCACTTTAGCAGCAATATGTATGGAGGTTCAAATTTTGATTATACAACTTGTTTAAATGCAGCCAATAAAATTTGACTTTATTTAACTTACAAGAGGAGTGTGGACTTTTTAATATTTGAATTAATTTAGCTATCAAGGAATTCCATGTATCAAGGTAGACCAGATTACAACATCTATAATTACTGAACAAAATCTATGTATTGCTTAATTTTTGAAATTAAGTTTATCACATGGGGCTTCCCTGATGGTCCAGTGGGTAAAGAGTCCTCCTTGAAGTGCAAGGACCACGGGTCCGATCCCTGGCCTGGGAGGGTCCCATGTGCCGTGGAACAGCTGGACCTGCGTGCCCAATTGCGACCCAGCATTCTGGAGCACATGCTCCCAGAGCCTGTGCTCTGCACCGAGAGAGACCACTGTAATGGGAGGCCTACACAGGCCAGAGAATAAAGATGGATGAAGACAAATAAATTTTTAAAACCAATAAAAAGAGGCCCCAAAAGAAAGTTTATCGCACATACTTTCCAAATGAATAACAAATAGAAAAAAATTCAGGTGATATCTTAATTGATGAAATAGTCAACAGTAACTTATATGTTATGTAAAAAATCAAATGTGCCTATCATGTAAAATATGAGCAAGTTTTGCTTGCTTGGTAATAGAATGCACATTTATACAGGCTAGCTGAGAAGGTAAGTCATATTTACTTCTATAGTTTATATGGAAAAATGCAAAAGTTTTAGTAAAGCATCTTGATATGCAGTTGTCTGTGTAACTTTTCCTTTTGAGGAAGCTTTTCATGGATTCCTGAATTACCATATTGATATGCTGGAAAGTACCACTTTGATTTGGGTGTATCTTTTAGGTGAACCAGTGGAATGTGCTTATTGATAAACATACACAAATTGTAATCTAGTATATAAGTATAATGTGGGCTTCCCTGGTGGATCAGTGATAAATAATCTATCTGCCCATGCAGGAAAAATGAGTTCAATCTCTGGATGTGGAAAATCCCCTGGGAAATGGCAACACACTCCAGTATTTTCCCCTGGGAGATCCCATGGACAGAGGAGACTGGTGGGCTATAGTCCATGAGGTCACAAAAGAGTTGGACAGAATTTAACAACTAACAACAATAGCAGTGAAAGTGTCATGCAGTGAAACATTTCCAGGTAAAGCTTTAGGAGACATGAATTTGAACCCTGGTTTTAATCAATATCTGTGTGACTTGGGAAACTCAGATATTTTGTGAGAATGTTATTTTAGAAAGTAGAAAATCTTTTAAGGAATTTGAAAAATGGAGACTAGGAAAGAAAATTCATAATATGTATCAAGGTAGACCAGATTACAACATCTATAATTACTGAACAAAATCTATGTATTGCTTAATTTTTGAAATTAAGTTTATCACATGGGGCTTCCTGATGGTCCAGTGGGTAAAGAGTCCTCCTTGAAGTGCAAGGACCACGGGTCCGATCCCTGGCCTGGGAGGGTCCCATGTGCCGTGGAACAGCTGGACCTGCGTGCCCAATTGCGACCCAGCATTCTGGAGCACATGCTCCCAGAGCCTGTGCTCTGCACCGAGAGAGACCACTGTAATGGGAGGCCTACACAGGCCAGAGAATAAAGATGGATGAAGACAAATAAATTTTTAAAACCAATAAAAAGAGGCCCCAAAAGAAAGTTTATCGCACATACTTTCCAAATGAATAACAAATAGAAAAAAATTCAGGTGATATCTTAATTGATGAAATAGTCAACAGTAACTTATATGTTATGTAAAAATCAAATGTGCCTATCATGTAAAATATGAGCAAGTTTTGCTTGCTTGGTAATAGAATGCACATTTATACAGGCTAGCTGAGAAGGTAAGTCATATTTACTTCTATAGTTTATATGGAAAAATGCAAAAGTTTTAGTAAAGCATCTTGATATGCAGTTGTCTGTGTAACTTTTCCTTTTGAGGAAGCTTTTCATGGATTCCTGAATTACCATATTGATATGCTGGAAAGTACCACTTTGATTTGGGTGTATCTTTTAGGTGAACCAGTGGAATGTGCTTATTGATAAACATACACAAATTGTAATCTAGTATATAAGTATAATGTGGGCTTCCCTGGTGGATCAGTGATAAATAATCTATCTGCCCATGCAGGAAAAATGAGTTCAATCTCTGGATGTGGAAAATCCCCTGGGAAATGGCAACACACTCCAGTATTTTCCCCTGGGAGATCCCATGGACAGAGGAGACTGGTGGGCTATAGTCCATGAGGTCACAAAAGAGTTGGACAGAATTTAACAACTAACAACAATAGCAGTGAAAGTGTCATGCAGTGAAACATTTCCAGGTAAAGCTTTAGGAGACATGAATTTGAACCCTGGTTTTAATCAATATCTGTGTGACTTGGGAAACTCAGATATTTTGTGAGAATGTTATTTTAGAAAGTAGAAAATCTTTTAAGGAATTTGAAAAATGGAGACTAGGAAAGAAAATTCATAATATTACAGGGCAGCATTGAATATATATATCAAATAACAACATAATTACTTATGCTTTATGTCACAAATAATTCTTCAGTGACTATTGCATACAGAGTAACATTGAATTTATAGGTCCCGCAGTAAAGAAATAACATGAAGTCTATGTTTATACGGTACACATATTCTAATGGAGAGGGTTTAGCTGGACTTTGTTTCCAAGTATCTTTAAAATTTCCCTGACATCATTTCCATAGTTTGTTGCAATCCTCACAGTCAAAGGCTTTAGCGTAGTCAATGAAGCAAGAGTAGATGTATTTCTAGAATTCCCTTGCCATTTCTATAATCCAAAGGATGCTGGAAATTCGATCTCTGATTCCTCCACTTTTTCTAAACCCAGCTTGTACATCAACAGTACGTGAACTGAGATCTTCCAGCTTGTACATCTGGACTGGGACTCTCAAACCAGTCAATCCTGAAGCAAATCAACCCTGCATATCCATTGGAAGGACTGATGCAGAAGCTGAAGCTCCAATACTTTGACCAACTGATGTGAAGTACTGACTCACTGGAAAAAACTCTATTGCAGGGAAGGACTATAGGGATAAAGAGAAGGCAATGAAAGAGGATGAGATATTTTCATGCCATCACCATTTCAACGGACATGTGTATGAGCAAAGTCCAGGTGACTGTGACAAGGGAAGCCTACTGCAGCCCATGGAGTCTCAGAGTTGGACAGGACTAAATGACTAAACAGCAACAACAACATTCTTATTTGCAGTTAAATAAGCATGTGAATATTTATTAAGAAGATAAATATATTCATGGATTTTGTAATTCTTAGTTCTAGCATATTTTTTGTGTTGATAATTTCTCGAAAGTTTCTCAGCCCTGGGAACAATTCCCAATGTTTCATTTTATAGGTTCTGAGTAGTACTTCATGGAGCTCTGTAATGTGTCCACCTAGGCAACATACTTTAGTATTCAGTAAAATTTTCAAGGAGAACCTATGCAGATTTATGGAATTTTTATACCTCTCTTTCTGGAGATCCAGCTAGCTCAGACTTTCCCAAGTCAAATTCCATTTCTTCATCCTAATATAATTGTCTTGTTTTTCTATCTCATTGTGTTCAAGTATATAAAATGTCTCTAGAGAGAAGTTAGGAAACCCTTGGCCCTTCAGTTGTTCAACGTTTGAAAGCAAATATTTTCTCCAATTTTCTAGTTGTTTAGAGAAGGAGTTTAAATCTAGTATCAATTTGTCCCTCCTGGTCAAACCCACTTCTTTTCCGCCTTTTCAAGATTACCTATTTGACTATTTTAATTCAATTAAATTCTATTTTGAACTGATCAGTGTATTCATTTAACTTGTCCATTTTTACATATTTTGATTCAATAGATTGAGTACAATTATTTTTTAAATGTTTGCTAAATATAATGTGAGTTATCTGTGGATCTACTTCTGTTGTTTCTATTTCCTCTTACTCATCAGCAATAGTTTCTTGAGTCTTTATATCTAGACATGTTATTTGTAAGATGAACTCTGTGTATAGAAGACTCCTGGTCAACTACCAAAAAGGCTTGGAGATAGTGCCATTAATAATCTCATAATAATTAGGCATTGAGTTTTTTGTGTACTTGCCACTTTAGGGAGACTAATGAACTTCTGCATCGCCTTTTGTTTTTATTGTGATTTTCCCAGGTTTTAATCAAGTTTATAGGTTTCTTTCTTCTCAGCCCTAGGAATTATGAGGAAATATAAATTTTTCCCTTAAAATGTTTAGTCTAACTATCCAAACGCCTGATCATTTCTTTTCAAACTATGACAGATTTCTTGAGTGAAAATCTACCTATGTGCTTGAAGTAAGTCTCCTCCTTCAGGTTAGAGTTTTCTTGTCTGAGTCTCAGAAGACTGAAGAAAATTTCATTCTGCCTTTTCTCTTGATGTGACTTAGCTTGTCACCCTCCCTTGCAGATCTAATTTTAGAAAATGGCCTGTGGGCAAATAAGTTCACCTTAAAACGCCATATTTTACAATTTATGCTCAAATCTCTTGAAATCACTAGAAGATATACCAGTTTCTCTTAACCCACCAGTGTTAAACACTTGGGGAAAACCTTACAAATATTCAGTTCTCAGTTCACCAGACAACAGGAAAGCAGAAGACCAAGATTTCCTCAGAAGTATGTAGAGGGCTTGCTTACCTCCAAGGGTTTCTGTAGTTTGTACTGGGTCCTATAGTTTCACAATGTTATTACAGATGCACAAACATTACTATACATGCATGTGTGCTACATGCTAAGTTGTTTTCATTCTGTCTGACTCTTTGTGACCTATGGACTGTAGTCATCAGGCTCCTCTCTTCATGAGGATTCTTGAGGCAAGGATACAGGAATGGATTGCCATGCCCTCCTCCAGGAAATCTTCCCAACCCATGGCTCTTGTGTCTCCTGAATTGGGAGGAGGGGTCTTCTCGACTAGAGCCAACTGGCAAGCCTCCCATACATATACACATATACAACATATGTTTACCTATACACATATTATACATATATATGTATATATGTATGTGTCCTGTATATATTAGTAATTATATATATGAACCTCAATATTTTGTTTGTGTGTATTTTATTTGAGATAGTTTTCATGTTATCTAATTAGCCACATTACTAGAAAGAAAAATTTATTTTTATTTAAAGTTCATTATTTATCTGTAGCTACCATTATTGTAAACAATATAAACTTAAATACATAATTAAATAAATTTTAGTTTTTTGGGGGATTGTTATAGACTGGACACATGTAATCTTATTTCAGAATTTGTACTCTTAAACCCTATACTATGTTGCATAAATAAATAAACTTCTTTAATTAATATTAGAAATATTAGAGAAAACATTTATTTTTCCATCTTAAGTTATATGAGAGCAATTTAATTCAGTTTAACATCTGCCTTTTAGTAGTAAACGCATAATGATAAAAGTCCTTATTAAAACTTGAGAAAGTGGGCTTCCCTGGTGATTCAGTGGTTAGGGGCACCGCCTTGCAGTGCAAGAGGTGCCGGTTCGATCCCTGGCCTGGGAGGAACCCAGGTGCCGCGGAGCGGCTGGACTGACGTGTCCAATTACTGAGCTGGAGCTCCGGGGCACATGCGCCCAGAGCCAGTGCTCTGCGACAACAGAGGCCACCACAATGGGAGGCCCACAGGAGCCAAAGAACAAAGACGGATGAAAAATAGAGAAATGAAAGACCAATAGAAGTGGCCCGCCCATTCCCCTCCCTCCCCACCCCACTCCTCAAAAAGATAAATTAAACAAAAAAAAAAAAAAAAGAAACTTGAGAAAGTCATGTTTATTTTTATGTAAAAAATGTGCAAAAATAAAAAATCCTTTATAAATCGATAGGAATATCACTTATGGTAAGATAGGGTAGTTGAACTCATTCCTGAAAATCTGCTGGAAGCTGGAAATTTGAAACTGGTTTTCCAAAAGTGTAAAGTGGACAGGTATTGCACTGAAATTTGGTAGTGTAACAGACTATAAAATTATTACTTTTCCTCATACTGATCAAAATTCAGACAAAATAATAGATCCATGCATCTAGCCTTTTTATTGCACTACTTTCTAATGATATATTTCTTTCTAAAGTATAGGATACTACTTACTATGCCACAGATATGAATAATGTTCACAGAAAACTTCTTCAGATACTTTATTCAAAAAGAGCACATCATGAGACCTAGCTCCAGTCCAGTTCTTAACACTTTTCAAGTCTTGATCTTTGTTACTTTTGTAATTCCTTATGTATTTACTATCTTCAATTAAATTTAAATTTAAAGATATATTAGAAGTCACCCTATAGTTGAAACATTAAATAATAAAATATTTAATTTGTTATCAAATTTCTGGTATTATTTATTTTATATGTTAATTTTACTTGATATAAAATTATGACTCCAATTAAAATATAAAATAAGAACATACAAAAAAAATATTAAGTCCACTACATAAGTGATGACGGTTCCAGGAATATGTTAAAATGATTTCAAGAACACTTAAGGATTAGCTGTTTATAATCAGTGTTAAGATTTCCAGTTAAATTATAAATATGGTTTGTGAAAAACAGGACAAGGAGCTATTATCCTTGGGGGTTATGTATCACATTGACTAGAAATCATTTTCTTCTACACTAGAAAAAAAAAAAATCCTCGTATTTCAACTGCTACTATACATATAAATGTCCTTCAATAGTAAGACACGCTCAGCATGCACTGAATAAAAAAATCCTACTTATAAATTTGCCCCATATTTTTACTTAGATTTTACTTTACAAATTATATATTTTGTTATATTTTATATGTGTTTTCATTTAAATACAGTAAAATGTATACAAAATATATATCATGAGGATATTTTGTAGCTTTATTTATGTATAATTAACATATCACACTAACCGACTGCACATAGGTGAAGTGTACAATGAGATGAAATTTTCAATATGTATAAATGAACAAGAAAATGAACACGTACATCACTTCATAAGTTTCTCAGCTCTATAAACTTTGAGAAATAATAGCCTAGTACAATTTCTCAAGACTGAATCAGAAAGAAATACAAAAGATAAACAAAAGCTTCCAAGTTCTTTGTTATAATTCTCTCTTATTCATCTGTATATGGATAACTAGTTGTTTAAGCATCACTTGCTCGAAATATTATCCTTATGCAATGAACTGCCTTTGAAAAATTGTTGAAAATCACTATCTATATATATAAGTCTCATCTCTATGCTGCCCTTTTAATCTTTTTTCTTTTTCCTCTACTAGACTATGATGGTTCTAGCATTGTAAGTCTTAAAATCAGGTGGTGTTAGTTCCCTAAATTTGATCTCTGTGAAAGTGTTTTGGCATTCTAGATGCTAGGTCTTTGCATTTCTATGTGAATTTTAGAATTAGCCTGGTAATTTCTTTTTAAACATATCTAACATCTTGAATGCTATGACTATAGACTGATTTTGGAATATAAGTCTCATACCTATGACTCCATGTTGTTAACTCCATTGTTATTCTTAAATTTTGGCCTATTTCACTGTCTACCTTTAATTTATCCATTCTTCATACATCTCTACTCCCTGGCATGCACGGGCACCACACTGCAGTGACCTCCACTGCCACAGAGCACTGACTTTGGGCACACACGCTCCAAAGTGCTGGCCAGCAAATGGACACACCAGTCTAGCCACTTCATGGCACATGGGTTCCCCCAGGGCCAGAGGCCAAACCTGCACCCCCCACACTGCAAGGCAGACCCTACACCCACTGGACCACCAGGGAAGCCCTAATTCCATTGTTGTTTTAATTATTTATCTTGCTCACTGCCAAATATCTTAAAATTACAGTTAAATGGGATGATAAAATTGAACCTCAGAAATAACTACTTTTCTTTTTAAATTTAGCAGATTAACTCAACTAACCTGTTATCATATGCTAAGTTATATTTGCCCTCAATAACCCTCAGTTGTGTGTTAAATTTTTTTTTGGCATTTCGAGGATATTTTGTAGCTTTATTTATGTATAATTAACATATCACACTAACCGACTGCACATAGGTGAAGTGTACAATGAGATGAAATTTTCAATATGTATAAATGAACAAGAAAATGAACACGTACATCACTTCATAAGTTTCTCAGCTCTATAAACTTTGAGAAATAATAGCCTAGTACAATTTCTCAAGACTGAATCAGAAAGAAATACAAAAGATAAACAAAAGCTTCCAAGTTCTTTGTTATAATTCTCTCTTATTCATCTGTATATGGATAACTAGTTGTTTAAGCATCACTTGCTCGAAATATTATCCTTATGCAATGAACTGCCTTTGAAAAATTGTTGAAAATCACTATCTATATATATAAGTCTCATCTCTATGCTGCCCTTTTAATCTTTTTTCTTTTTCCTCTACTAGACTATGATGGTTCTAGCATTGTAAGTCTTAAAATCAGGTGGTGTTAGTTCCCTAAATTTGATCTCTGTGAAAGTGTTTTGGCATTCTAGATGCTAGGTCTTTGCATTTCTATGTGAATTTTAGAATTAGCCTGGTAATTTCTTTTTAAACATATCTAACATCTTGAATGCTATGACTATAGACTGATTTTGGAATATAAGTCTCATACCTATGACTCCATGTTGTTAACTCCATTGTTATTCTTAAATTTTGGCCTATTTCACTGTCTACCTTTAATTTATCCATTCTTCATACATCTCTACTCCCTGGCATGCACGGGCACCACACTGCAGTGACCTCCACTGCCACAGAGCACTGACTTTGGGCACACACGCTCCAAAGTGCTGGCCAGCAAATGGACACACCAGTCTAGCCACTTCATGGCACATGGGTTCCCCCAGGGCCAGAGGCCAAACCTGCACCCCCCACACTGCAAGGCAGACCCTACACCCACTGGACCACCAGGGAAGCCCTAATTCCATTGTTGTTTTAATTATTTATCTTGCTCACTGCCAAATATCTTAAAATTACAGTTAAATGGGATGATAAAATTGAACCTCAGAAATAACTACTTTTCTTTTTAAATTTAGCAGATTAACTCAACTAACCTGTTATCATATGCTAAGTTATATTTGCCCTCAATAACCCTCAGTTGTGTGTTGAATTTGGTGTTGAAGAAGTATTGAACTGTGGTGTTGGAGAAGGCTCTTGAGAGTCTCCTGGACTGCAAGGAGATCAAACCAGTCAATCATAAAACAAACCAACCCTGAACATCCATTGGAAGAACTGTTGTTGAAGCTGAAGCTCCAATACTCTGGCCACCTGATAAGAAAAGATGACTCATTGGAAAAGAGCTGGATGCTGGGAAAAATAGAAGGCAAAAAGAGAAGGGGATGACAGAAAAAGAGATGCCTGAATGGTATCAATGAGTCAATGGACATGGATTTGAGCTAGCTCCAGGAGATGGTGAAGGACAGGAAAGCCTGGTGTTCTGCAGTCCATGGATTTCCAAAGAGTAGGACATGACTGAACAACTGAACTGAATTGAACACTCATTTGGATCTCAAGGACAATATATTAACACACAACCCATGGGTCAGTTTATAAAAAATCACAAAACTTTCAAATTGCGTGTGCCTTTAGAAAACTAGAATAACAAAGGAACAGAAATACCAGCTCATAGGGAGCATATGACTACATATGAAAATTATGTATATACTGCTTTAGGCACTTTTTAAATCTATGTTGATATTCTTTCTTTCCTCCTTTTGAAATTCTTACACTGATTATTCACTTTTGTTTCAATTCCTCTTCTTTTTACTACAACCTACTTTCTAATATTTAACTAATGTGTTCTTTTTATTGTAATACACTTTAAACATGTGTAATTCCCTTTTAAACAACCTAAAATTTCTACATGCAGCCCCCCTGCAGTGACCTCCACTGCCACAGAGCACTGACTTTGGGCACACACGCTCCAAAGTGCTGGCCAGCAAATGGACACACCAGTCTAGCCACTTCATGGCACATGGGTTCCCCCAGGGCCAGAGGCCAAACCTGCACCCCCCACACTGCAAGGCAGACCCTACACCCACTGGACCACCAGGGAAGCCCTAATTCCATTGTTGTTTTAATTATTTATCTTGCTCACTGCCAAATATCTTAAAATTACAGTTAAATGGGATGATAAAATTGAACCTCAGAAATAACTACTTTTCTTTTTAAATTTAGCAGATTAACTCAACTAACCTGTTATCATATGCTAAGTTATATTTGCCCTCAATAACCCTCAGTTGTGTGTTGAATTTGGTGTTGAAGAAGTATTGAACTGTGGTGTTGGAGAAGGCTCTTGAGAGTCTCCTGGACTGCAAGGAGATCAAACCAGTCAATCATAAAACAAACCAACCCTGAACATCCATTGGAAGAACTGTTGTTGAAGCTGAAGCTCCAATACTCTGGCCACCTGATAAGAAAAGATGACTCATTGGAAAAGAGCTGGATGCTGGGAAAAATAGAAGGCAAAAAGAGAAGGGGATGACAGAAAAAGAGATGCCTGAATGGTATCAATGAGTCAATGGACATGGATTTGAGCTAGCTCCAGGAGATGGTGAAGGACAGGAAAGCCTGGTGTTCTGCAGTCCATGGATTTCCAAAGAGTAGGACATGACTGAACAACTGAACTGAATTGAACACTCATTTGGATCTCAAGGACAATATATTAACACACAACCCATGGGTCAGTTTATAAAAAAAATCACAAAACTTTCAAATTGCGTGTGCCTTTAGAAAACTAGAATAACAAAGGAACAGAAATACCAGCTCATAGGGAGCATATGACTACATATGAAAATTATGTATATACTGCTTTAGGCACTTTTTAAATCTATGTTGATATTCTTTCTTTCCTCCTTTTGAAATTCTTACACTGATTATTCACTTTTGTTTCAATTCCTCTTCTTTTTACTACAACCTACTTTCTAATATTTAACTAATGTGTTCTTTTTATTGTAATACACTTTAAACATGTGTAATTCCCTTTGTATTAAAAATGCGAACACATCGAAAAGAACTAAAAGTGGGGAGTCATACATATGTTTTTGTGCATTCATGTTCATAGTCAAAGGTTTGAAGCAGCAACCCAAGTGTCTATTGATAGACAAACAGATAATGAAAATGTGACGCATGCATACAATTGAGTATTCTGTGTCCTAAAAAGAAAATCATGATACATGCTTAAATGTGTACAGAATTTGAAGATAGTATACTAAGTGAAAGAAACAAGTCACAAAATATTGTATCATTTCACTTATATGAGTCACTTTGCATAATCAAGGTCATAGAGGCAGAAAGTAGAAGGGTGGTTACCAAGAGCTGGCAGAAGGAGAGAATGAGGAGTTAGTGTTTAATGGACACAGTTTAAGAGATATTTAAAAAGCTTTTAAAGCTGGATGGAGGTGCTAGTTGCACAACAATATGAATATTCTTAATGCCACAGGAGTATACATTTAAAAAGAAAGTACATTTTGTATTATGTATATTTTACCAGATTAAAAAATGCAGAGTCAGCAAAGAAATGGAATGTATTTTATAGAATTTGGTGATGAAACTAACATCATGTAAAATATACAGGCCTACATATACTTAAATTTTCAAGAGCCCTACTTTCAGTTAAAGTCCTCCAAGATTTCCAAATGTAGAATAAAATAAAGCTACAAACTATCCCCATCTTCAATCAAATGTATCTGGAAAAAATAATAAAACTAGCCAATTTTGTTTATCATTATTATTGTATTCTTATTTCTACTAATAATATTATACAAAAAAGACCGTTTAGTTAACCAACATCACATTGCTATATAGCTCATATATCCGAAAAAAAACAGAAAGAACAGCATTTAGATTTAAATAATGATCTCAGGACATCCATGTTGAAAAAATTCCTCATAGAGCATATGACTACATATGAAAATTATGTATATACTGCTTTAGGCACTTTTAAATCTATGTTGATATTCTTTCTTTCCTCCTTTTGAAATTCTTACACTGATTATTCACTTTTGTTTCAATTCCTCTTCTTTTTACTACAACCTACTTTCTAATATTTAACTAATGTGTTCTTTTTATTGTAATACACTTTAAACATGTGTAATTCCCTTTGTATT
The DNA here is from genome assembly GCA_022376925.1 of Tragulus kanchil. Taxonomy (NCBI): domain Eukaryota; kingdom Metazoa; phylum Chordata; class Mammalia; order Artiodactyla; family Tragulidae; genus Tragulus; species Tragulus kanchil. The sequence goes on along the minus strand of JAIOJX010000023.1, from coordinate 106,307,912 downwards.
AAAAATGCGAACACATCGAAAAGAACTAAAAGTGGGGAGTCATACATATGTTTTTGTGCATTCATGTTCATAGTCAAAGGTTTGAAGCAGCAACCCAAGTGTCTATTGATAGACAAACAGATAATGAAAATGTGACGCATGCATACAATTGAGTATTCTGTGTCCTAAAAAGAAAATCATGATACATGCTTAAATGTGTACAGAATTTGAAGATAGTATACTAAGTGAAAGAAACAAGTCACAAAATATTGTATCATTTCACTTATATGAGTCACTTTGCATAATCAAGGTCATAGAAGCAGAAAGTAGAAGGGTGGTTACCAAGAGCTGGCAGAAGGAGAGAATGAGGAGTTAGTGTTTAATGGACACAGTTTAAGAGATATTTAAAAAGCTTTTAAAGCTGGATGGAGGTGCTAGTTGCACAACAATATGAATATTCTTAATGCCACAGGAGTATACATTTAAAAAGAAAGTACATTTTGTATTATGTATATTTTACCAGATTAAAAAATGCAGAGTCAGCAAAGAAATGGAATGTATTTTATAGAATTTGGTGATGAAACTAACATCATGTAAAATATACAGGCCTACATATACTTAAATTTTCAAGAGCCCTACTTTCAGTTAAAGTCCTCCAAGATTTCCAAATGTAGAATAAAATAAAGCTACAAACTATCCCCATCTTCAATCAAATGTATCTGGAAAAAATAATAAAACTAGCCAATTTTGTTTATCATTATTATTGTATTCTTATTTCTACTAATAATATTATACAAAAAAGACCGTTTAGTTAACCAACATCACATTGCTATATAGCTCATATATGTAAAACCCAAAGAAAATAAAACAGAAAGAACAGCATTTAGATTTAAATAATGCTTAGTAGACTTCCACAAATGATAGCAATTCTTTTTTTCTAAAATTAAACATTTCAAACAAATATCTAAGCTCTGCTTACATTTGTATTTAATGAGATGCTATAGAAACCTGATTTAATAACGGTATAAACAAGATTAAGACACTTCTTCTGGGGGAACTATTTTTCTTAATTTTTTTCTAAACCGTCCAAGAGGCAACTTGTTCTCCTACTTTTAGACGATTAAAAAGCTTGTGTTGGGCATGAAGTGTTAGCTACAGTATTAGCTAAACAAGTTAAACATGGAAATAAGCTTCCCTCTTAAAAATATTTACGAGAAGATCCTAATATTTGCTTTCCTCAAGCAATATATTCTAATGAATTCCCCTTTGAGAGAAAACATTTGAGGAAAATGGAGAATCAGTGAAGATATTAAGCATCTTTGGCAAAGCTATAACCTTCAACTTCTCTTCATTATGGATCTATGTGCACTCAGACTCTCAGATTGTCATGGGATCCTATACTTGACTGAGATTCCTGACTGTACAGCAGAGGTTCTCAGCGGAACCCTTCCTGTATACAAGTACAGGCTGCAGTTACCTATCTTAACTGCTACTTGCAGTAACAAAAGATGTCATCCTAAGTAAGGCAGTACCTCTGGGTATGTGGTTTAATTCTCAGCTTTATACATTTGCTGTGCTCCAAAAATAGTCCATCAATATAGAATTCTAAAGAACTTAGACATGTAAGAAAGAGAGGGCAAGAGACAAAAAGTGAAGGGTGGTTTCTTTTTGCTACTGTAATTAAATATCAGAATTATTGTTTAATCTAATTAAAAATAGAGATAGCATTTATAGCATTTGTGTCTTCAGCACAGATTTAGAATCATGAAAAAGAAATTCAATTTGCTGAAGTGTTTGACTTGAAATTCCAATATATCATTTTCACTAGAAGGTTATAAGGTGAAGTATATGATACAGAAAATTTTAGCCCACATTGAGCACAATCTCAGTTATATTGAAGCTAAGCCAGCACCTGAGAGTTCATCTAACACCTAAGATAACTTGCTAAGCCATTTCTCAAGAATTGATATTCCTATCACATGCCCAGCATGGCATCTGTCCAGAGAATTTAAGAATTCCAATATTCTCTATGCTATTTGGGAAAATTACTTTCTATCTCTAAGATCCAATAGTCATACATGTAAAACAGGAATAATAAGAGTACCTAGTTATTCTGTCTTACAGTGTGATGTTATTAAATGAATCATAGTGTCTGGAATATAGTAGTTTCTCAATGAATATTTACCATTGTTTTTAGCACAAACAGAAGAATCATGTCATGATGATAATGATGCTGTTGTTCTCATGTTAGGTTATGGGTAAACACAAGAGCTATGTAAAACATTGAAGTGTTTATAGAAGGAGGTATTTCTAAATTAGGGCACTATGTTCAGATTAAATATTTATATTCAAGTTGTAAAAAATTGTACTTGAATGATTTAATATCAGAATTCATAACAGAGCTTGAGCAAAAATGATGTATGTTCCAACCTAGGAATGTGATAATAAGCATTAAGAATGATGTTCCGTTGAATGGGGATAGGCTGAAGGGACATTCTTATTGAATTTGGATAGGATTTACATTTTGAGTCAATGTAGATGGTGCTAAGAAGGCTAATATCCCAAATACACCAGCACTTGTATTCTCAAGCAAAACACTTTATTCACATAATTGATGACTATCTATATTAGGATTTTGCAAGAAATAATATATTACTCCTCCTCTCTCCTCAGCGATAGAAAGCCTTTCTGAGTGGCTGAACCGTTGTGTGTCCAATCATGAGCCAGCGTTCTGCATCGCATGGCCCAGGGCTGGTGCTCTGCAATGAGAGAGGCCACCGCGATGGAAGACCCACGCAGGTCAAAGAAAAAAAGATAGATGGAAATAAGTAAAAAATAAACAAACGAGTAAAGGAGCCCCCCCCCCCCCAAAAAAAAAGGGCAATGAAATGATGACATTTCAGAGAGGTAAAAGCTGCAGGAGCTCAGTGGCAACAGATTTTCACTAGAAGGTTATAAGGTGAAGTATATGATACAGAAAATTTTAGCCCACATTGAGCACAATCTCAGTTATATTGAAGCTAAGCCAGCACCTGAGAGTTCATCTAACACCTAAGATAACTTGCTAAGCCATTTCTCAAGAATTGATATTCCTATCACATGCCCAGCATGGCATCTGTCCAGAGAATTTAAGAATTCCAATATTCTCTATGCTATTTGGGAAAATTACTTTCTATCTCTAAGATCCAATAGTCATACATGTAAAACAGGAATAATAAGAGTACCTAGTTATTCTGTCTTACAGTGTGATGTTATTAAATGAATCATAGTGTCTGGAATATAGTAGTTTCTCAATGAATATTTACCATTGTTTTTAGCACAAACAGAAGAATCATGTCATGATGATAATGATGCTGTTGTTCTCATGTTAGGTTATGGGTAAACACAAGAGCTATGTAAAACATTGAAGTGTTTATAGAAGGAGGTATTTCTAAATTAGGGCACTATGTTCAGATTAAATATTTATATTCAAGTTGTAAAAAATTGTACTTGAATGATTTAATATCAGAATTCATAACAGAGCTTGAGCAAAAATGATGTATGTTCCAACCTAGGAATGTGATAATAAACATTAAGAATGATGTTCCGTTGAATGGGGATAGGCTGAAGGGACATTCTTATTGAATTTGGATAGGATTTACATTTTGAGTCAATGTAGATGGTGCTAAGAAGGCTAATATCCCAAATACACCAGCACTTGTATTCTCAAGCAAAACACTTTATTCACATAATTGATGACTATCTATATTAGGATTTTGCAAGAAATAATATATTACTCCTCCTCTCTCCTCAGCGATAGAAAGCCTTTCTGAGTGGCTGAACCGTTGTGTGTCCAATCATGAGCCAGCGTTCTGCATCGCATGGCCCAGGGCTGGTGCTCTGCAATGAGAGAGGCCACCGCGATGGAAGACCCACGCAGGTCAAAGAAAAAAAGATAGATGGAAATAAGTAAAAAATAAACAAACGAGTAAAGGAGCCCCCCCCCCCCCAAAAAAAAAGGGCAATGAAATGATGACATTTCAGAGAGGTAAAAGCTGCAGGAGCTCAGTGGCAACAGATTTGCACTAAAATAAATATTAAAGGAATTCTGAAGTCAAAAGGAGTATGGAAACAAATGGAAATTGAAATTAAATAAAGAAATCAAAAGCACAAAAAAGGATAAAAATAAGGATAAAAAGCTCAATTCCTTTTCATTATTCAAACAAAAATTTAGTAAGTAAAACAGTAACTATATCATGAAGATTATAATATTTTAGAGTGTAATGCATGAGATATATAGTAGAAACTATGAGAAAGAAGAAATAGAAATTATACTTGAAAGGAACTGTGCTTGAAACTATATAGCAGTTGGAATTGAATTATAAGTGAACTATATAGGAGTTGGAATAATTTGAATTTTAGCTCACTGCAATAAGCAATACATGCATTAAGATACATAGATAAGTCACAAGAAAACAGTGCTCATATTATTTCTATAGAATTTGTAGTTTTTCTCTTTATATATTTTAGAAATTTTTTATAGAGTTTCATTGTTTGCTAACATACATCAACCTGAATCAGCCAAAGGTACATATATGTCCCCTCCCTCTTGAGCCTCCCTCTCATCTCCCACCCCATCCCACCCCTCTTGATTGTCACAAAGCCTCTGTTTGAGTCCTTTAGTCTTACATTAGTTATTTATTCCCATTAGTTATCTATTTTACACCTGGTAATGTAAATTTCCATGTTACTCTTTCCATACATCTGGCCCATGCTTCCTTCTACCCAATGTTCATAAGTCTATTTTATATGTCTGTTTTTCCATTGCTGCTCTGCATATACATTTATCAGTACCATCTTTCTAGATTCCATATATATTTGTTAGTGTACAATATTTATCTTTCTCTTTCTGACTTATTTCTCTCTGTATAATAGGTTCTATGCTCATCCACCTCATTAGGACTGACTTAAATGTATTCCTTTTTATGGCTGAGTAATATTCCATTGTATATATGTACCACGGCTTCTTTATCCATTCATCTGTCAATGGACATCTAGGTTGCTTCCATGTTCTAGTTATTTTAAATAGTGCTGCAATGAAGAAAAGCGGAGAAAAGGGAACCCTCTTGCACTGCAGGTGGTAATGTAAATTGATACAGCTACTATGGAAGATACTATGCAGATCCTCAAAAAACTAGAAATAGAACCACCATATGACCCAGCAATACCACTACTAGGTATATACCCTGAGGAAACCAAAATTGAAAAAGATACAGGTACCCCATTGTTCATTGTAGCACTATTTAAAATAGCTAGAAAATGGAAGCAACCTAGTGTTTCTTTTTTAAAGTTGTTATTTGTTTTTATATATGTAGTAAGATGATCTCTTTAATATCAGTACATTGAGAACTCATGACAATGACAAATTAACTTCCTTCAATCTAAATAAGTTAATAATAAATGCTAAAATAATTATTTAAAAGTCCCACTCCTATATGAACACAGCAAGTTAGAAGCAATAATTTAAGGTTAGTATGGATTTTGTTTAAGTTTTATTTCTTTAGGTCTCTCCAGTTAACTTCAGTCTTACACATAATGTAGCTCTGGGGTTACAGAGAAGCCACAGAGAGGAGTGACCAGTATAGGCACCCTCAGAAGAGCTCTCACACTAAACAGTTAATGAATGACATCCATGGTGAGCTAGTGGTTAAGAATTTGCCTTTAGTGCAGAGGACAGAGGTTTGATCCCTTGTAGGGAAACTAAAATCCCATAAGCCACAGGGCAACTGAATTTATACACTGCAACCACTGAATCCATGTACTCTGGAGCCTGCATGCCACAACTAGAGAAGCCTGTGCAGCACAACAGAGATCCCTGCACAACTAAGACTTCTCACAAATAAATATTAAAAACATAATAAACGGTTCCTGAAAATATGTGTTTTTAGTTAAATCCTGCTACAATCTTAAAAAAAATGACACTTTATTTTCCCCTTGAAAATGAATTCTGTAGGATTTGAAAAAGACCTTATATTTTGATTTCTTTTTCCTTCATAGCATTCATGAATTTTTGAAAAAAAAACAGATTTAGTAGATTCAAAATCTAAAATATTTTCCTGAGTTTCTGGCCAGTATCATTTATTTTTAGTTTACACCATACCTAATTCTTTTAGTTTTAGTTTCTTGGTCAATGATTTCCATAGAATTTTTATCACACTGAATCTCTCAGCATGATCAGTTCTTTCTTCCCATAAAAAGTCTTCCTGAATCTTAAACTTTCAAAATCACAGCATGATCTAGATGTTGTATTTGTCTAGGTTCTCCAGAATAAGAGAATCAATTGGATATATACACATAAAGATATATATATATATATATATATATACACACATATACATATATACACATACATATATATGTATTTATTTATTTATACACACACACACATAGAGGTTAATTATAGAAATCAGCTCACATAATTATGGAGATTAGGAGGCCACATGACCTACTGTCTGTAAGCTAGAGAACCAGGGCAGCTTGTGTTATAATTCACTCTGAAATGGGGGCTTGAGAATCAAGGGAGTTAATTGTCAAAGTCCCTGAGTCTAAAAGTTATAAGAACTCGGAGTGCAGATGTCCAAGGGCAAGAGAAGAAAAAAGAAAACCCCAGTATAAAATATTTTCCCATTTCTCTGTCTTTCTGTTCTATTCAAACCCTCAAGGGATTTGATAATGCCAACCCTAATTAATGTGGCTTATCTTTACTCAGTTTACTGATACAAATGCTCAACTCATGTTCTAGGATGACACATTCAGACACACCAGAAAATAATGTTTGCTAATTACTTGAACACTTCTTACCACAGTCAAGGTGAGATATAAAACTGATCATCAAAGATGTGTACATGAATATAAAAAATAAAGGTCTGGCTAGAACATTAGTTCACTCTGTGAATTACTTTTCTATTATAGGTGTCACTTTTAAAGATTATTGGAATGAATTGATGTGAGACGATTTAAATTAGGACGGAAATCATTTTGGGAATGTAGGGGCTGATGGAATTTGGTGTTCTCTCTGAGAACTCTTCGTGTTAAGAAAGCAAAATGGATAATCTGGTGAACTATATATGGGTAGAGTTAAGAGATAGAAAAATGGAGATTAGAGAGGTACATAGACTAAAAGCTTGAAAAATATGTAGAGGGAATCCCTCAACTCTTCAATAGAATAGTGACCAACACATACATGTATGTTAACTGGCAGTGGCTGGGGAAGGAAATACCTGCAGAGGGTTAAAGTTTCATATTCCACAGGGCTCATGCATCCACAAGATTGACAATGGTTTTACACTAATATTGACAAACTATTCTCCCCCCAAAGTATTACATTGTTCATATCTAAAAGAATTTAAAAACAAAGGCTTTAAAGACCAAGCGCTTTTTCTAAGTTAAATGTCTCACAGAACAGAGCTCACGAATAGTTACAGGTATAAAATTATCTAACACTCACCATGGTGAAATTCATGTTGCCAGAAATCCAATAAAGCATTACTAGATTTTCAATGAGTAAGAAGAGGATGATCCATAGTGAAGAGAAAATCAATCCATCAAAGCCAACTCAGTAGAAGCATATGGTTTTTAAAAGAAATATTAGATTAGGTCTGTGATGTCTTTAAACAGATAAAGAACTCGGAGTGCAGATGTCCAAGGGCAAGAGAAGAAAAAGAAACCCCAGTATAAAATATTTTCCCATTTCTCTGTCTTTCTGTTCTATTCAAACCCTCAAGGGATTTGATAATGCCAACCCTAATTAATGTGGCTTATCTTTACTCAGTTTACTGATACAAATGCTCAACTCATGTTCTAGGATGACACATTCAGACACACCAGAAAATAATGTTTGCTAATTACTTGAACACTTCTTACCACAGTCAAGGTGAGATATAAAACTGATCATCAAAGATGTGTACATGAATATAAAAAATAAAGGTCTGGCTAGAACATTAGTTCACTCTGTGAATTACTTTTCTATTATAGGTGTCACTTTTAAAGATTATTGGAATGAATTGATGTGAGACGATTTAAATTAGGACGGAAATCATTTTGGGAATGTAGGGGCTGATGGAATTTGGTGTTCTCTCTGAGAACTCTTCGTGTTAAGAAAGCAAAATGGATAATCTGGTGAACTATATATGGGTAGAGTTAAGAGATAGAAAAATGGAGATTAGAGAGGTACATAGACTAAAAGCTTGAAAAATATGTAGAGGGAATCCCTCAACTCTTCAATAGAATAGTGACCAACACATACATGTATGTTAACTGGCAGTGGCTGGGGAAGGAAATACCTGCAGAGGGTTAAAGTTTCATATTCCACAGGGCTCATGCATCCACAAGATTGACAATGGTTTTACACTAATATTGACAAACTATTCTCCCCCCAAAGTATTACATTGTTCATATCTAAAAGAATTTAAAAACAAAGGCTTTAAAGACCAAGCGCTTTTTCTAAGTTAAATGTCTCACAGAACAGAGCTCACGAATAGTTACAGGTATAAAATTATCTAACACTCACCATGGTGAAATTCATGTTGCCAGAAATCCAATAAAGCATTACTAGATTTTCAATGAGTAAGAAGAGGATGATCCATAGTGAAGAGAAAAATCAATCCATCAAAGCCAACTCAGTAGAAGCATATGGTTTTTTTAAAAGAAATATTAGATTAGGTCTGTGATGTCTTTAAACAGATATTACAACTGCGTTCCAAGTGTTCAAAGTGCTAGAATGAAGTATAATTAAATACATTATGTATATAAAGGAATTATTTGTTAACAAAAGACATAAGTTAAAGTTTTACAGATGAAGGTTACAATGTTTTCTGATGGCAAATCTGATGGAATACAGTAGATTAGACATTGCAGAAGAAAACATGAGGTATCTTGAGCACCTAGCAAGAAAAATTATAAAAAATGAAACAAAGACAGAAAGAAGATTCTCCCATCAGGAAGAGTAAAAAGGAGAAAGATTCAGTTAACTGTAGCAAAACTTTAAGATGCAAAATATACAAGTAACTGAATTATTTGAGAAAATATGGATGCGGGAGGTAAAAACTCTAATCATAAGACATGTGAACGATACTATATCAAGAGACAAGAAAATCAATTTTCTCAAAACCAGTGATAGATCGACAATTGTAAAGGTAGCCAGAGAAAAATTGCATAGTATGTACTGAGGATCCGGTATAAAGGTGAGAGTAGGTTTTCACATAGAAAGAGTCGAAATGTAAAGAAACTGGATCAATATCTTTAAAATAAGGGAATAGAACATGTCAAGTTAGTATTCTATATGCAGAGTGGGTTTTATTTTTTGAATGGTGGCAAAGCAAAGACTATTGCAGGTATACAAAAATTGAAAAAAAAATTACCATTGAAATAAATATTGAAAAAGTCCTTATATAGTTGAGAAATGGCACCACATGAATGTATGGATATGAACAAGAAAATAAACAGCACAAGACAGCAAATATATAAAGATATAATTGTTTCTCTTTAATGTTTTTGAAACACCATTCTTTCAAGAGAAATAAGACTAAATATGTGGAAGTAAGGGGTATGGCCATAACAACACAGAGGTTATGAGGAAGAAAGGGGAAAAATACCATCATAATGTTTTTATATGTGGAATGTTTTACTATCACTTAAAGTTAAACTGAGGTAAATTAAATTTGTATACTATGAATCCTAAAGCAATCAATAACATTAAAGCAAAAAGAAAAGGTATTAGCTCATAAGCCAATAAAGATGGCAAAATTGCATCATAAAAATTTTCAATGAAAAAGAAATCAGAACTAAAGAAATAGGGAAGAGAGAACTTACAGGACAGATTGAAACCAAAAAGTAAACTAGTAAAATTAAGCCTAAAAATATCAAAAGCTAATTAATTAGATCATTAAAAGTAAATGACCTAAGTGTCCCAATTAAAAGGCAGAAGTTGTCAGATTGGATGAGAAAGTAAGAATTGACTACACATTGCCTACAAGAAGCCCCTTCAAATAGAAAAAAAATTAGATCACATGCAAAAATATGGAAAATATATCACGTTAACAGTAGTCACATGAGAACTATGTGCCTATGCTAATATCAAAGCAAATTTCAGAGGAAAGACTAATAACCAGGGTTAAAAGTCATCTCATAACATTTAAGGGATCAATTCAACAAATAGATAAAATATCTTAAGCATTCATGAATTCAATAAAGAGCTTCAAAATATATGGAGAAAATGGATAGACTTTTCAACAAATGCTGCTGGAAAAATAGAATATTGCAAGAAGATAAACTTAAATCCAGACATCACAATACATATACAAAAGCATTCAAGGCAGATAATGCATCTAGGCATACAATTTAAAAGTTTAAAATGTTTGTTATAACCAAAATGAAGGATACTATTTTGTGAACTTGGAGTCAGGCAAAGAATTCTTAGATCTGATCTCAAAAGCACAATCCATAAAACACAATTTCTAAGCTGAAGTTCAACAAGGCTAGCAGTTTCAGCTCTTTGAAAGAAAATATAAGAGAATAAAAAGGCCCCAAGCCAGTTCGCTTTGAGAAATGGCAAATATTATATAAAGATATAATTGTTTCTCTTTAATGTTTTTGAAACACCATTCTTTCAAGAGAAATAAGACTAAATATGTGGAAGTAAGGGGTATGGCCATAACAACACAGAGGTTATGAGGAAGAAAGGGGAAAAATACCATCATAATGTTTTTATATGTGGAATGTTTTACTATCACTTAAAGTTAAACTGAGGTAAATTAAATTTGTATACTATGAATCCTAAAGCAATCAATAACATTAAAGCAAAAAGAAAAGGTATTAGCTCATAAGCCAATAAAGATGGCAAAATTGCATCATAAAAATTTTCAATGAAAAAGAAATCAGAACTAAAGAAATAGGGAAGAGAGAACTTACAGGACAGATTGAAACCAAAAAGTAAACTAGTAAAATTAAGCCTAAAAATATCAAAAGCTAATTAATTAGATCATTAAAAGTAAATGACCTAAGTGTCCCAATTAAAAGGCAGAAGTTGTCAGATTGGATGAGAAAGTAAGAATTGACTACACATTGCCTACAAGAAGCCCCTTCAAATAGAAAAAAAATTAGATCACATGCAAAAATATGGAAAATATATCACGTTAACAGTAGTCACATGAGAACTATGTGCCTATGCTAATATCAAAGCAAATTTCAGAGGAAAGACTAATAACCAGGGTTAAAAGTCATCTCATAACATTTAAGGGATCAATTCAACAAATAGATAAAATATCTTAAGCATTCATGAATTCAATAAAGAGCTTCAAAATATATGGAGAAAATGGATAGACTTTTCAACAAATGCTGCTGGAAAAATAGAATATTGCAAGAAGATAAACTTAAATCCAGACATCACAATACATATACAAAAGCATTCAAGGCAGATAATGCATCTAGGCATACAATTTAAAAGTTTAAAATGTTTGTTATAACCAAAATGAAGGATACTATTTTGTGAACTTGGAGTCAGGCAAAGAATTCTTAGATCTGATCTCAAAAGCACAATCCATAAAACACAATTTCTAAGCTGAAGTTCAACAAGGCTAGCAGTTTCAGCTCTTTGAAAGAAAATATAAGAGAATAAAAACTGAAGCCACACACTGGGGAAACATTGGCAAACCATGTATATGATAAAGTGCTTCTATATAAAGGGTATATAAAGAACTCAAAATATAATAAGAAAATAATCTAAAAAAATAGGTAAAACATATGGATGACAAGTAAGTACATGACAAGATGCTTAATATCATTATTTAGAGAAATGCAAATTAAAACCACAATGAAATATCAATAACCCTGATCTAAAAGGCGAAAAAAAAATTTCTTTGGAACATACCAAATGTCAGTGAGGAAGAAGAAGGAGTGGGACTCTTACATAATGATAGTGTGAGTGTAAAATTTGCACTTTGGAAAACAGTTTATGTATTTTTTAAGCACATCCCTATCACATATTATTCATTCTACTTTTAGAGGAAATAAATTATGTCAGCATATGTCCATTCAAAGATTGTACATACATCAGCAGTTTTATCTGTAATAGCCAAGAACTTTATGTCCATTGACAGATGAATATGCCGTTGATAAATACACTATGATATATGTGTACACTTTACTGTGCTCAGTTGTGTCCAACTCTTTGTGACACTATAGACTGTGGCCCAACAAATTGTTTCTAATTTCATCTTTAAATAAAATCTATTACTTCTCTAAAAGTAGTCTTTAAAATATTACCAACCTATTTTAAAGCCTAATTGACAAACTGAAATGAACCGTTTATTCTTTAAAGAAGGTTGAGTAATCATGTTGCCCTTTTTCCTTTAACTTTTTCTCTTGCTAGATTCTTAAGCATTCATGAATTCAATAAAGAGCTTCAAAATATATGGAGAAAATGGATAGACTTTTCAACAAATGCTGCTGGAAAAATAGAATATTGCAAGAAGATAAACTTAAATCCAGACATCACAATACATATACAAAAGCATTCAAGGCAGATAATGCATCTAGGCATACAATTTAAAAGTTTAAAATGTTTGTTATAACCAAAATGAAGGATACTATTTTGTGAACTTGGAGTCAGGCAAAGAATTCTTAGATCTGATCTCAAAAGCACAATCCATAAAACACAATTTCTAAGCTGAAGTTCAACAAGGCTAGCAGTTTCAGCTCTTTGAAAGAAAATATAAGAGAATAAAAACTGAAGCCACACACTGGGGAAACATTGGCAAACCATGTATATGATAAAGTGCTTCTATATAAAGGGTATATAAAGAACTCAAAATATAATAAGAAAATAATCTACAAATAGGTAAAACATATGGATGACAAGTAAGTACATGACAAGATGCTTAATATCATTATTTAGAGAAATGCAAATTAAAACCACAATGAAATATCAATAACCCTGATCTAAAAGGCGAAAAAAAAAATTTCTTTGGAACATACCAAATGTCAGTGAGGAAGAAGAAGGAGTGGGACTCTTACATAATGATAGTGTGAGTGTAAAATTTGCACTTTGGAAAACAGTTTATGTATTTTTTAAGCACATCCCTATCACATATTATTCATTCTACTTTTAGAGGAAATAAATTATGTCAGCATATGTCCATTCAAAGATTGTACATACATCAGCAGTTTTATCTGTAATAGCCAAGAACTTTATGTCCATTGACAGATGAATATGCCGTTGATAAATACACTATGATATATGTGTACACTTTACTGTGCTCAGTTGTGTCCAACTCTTTGTGACACTATAGACTGTGGCCCAACAAATTGTTTCTAATTTCATCTTTAAATAAAATCTATTACTTCTCTAAAAGTAGTCTTTAAAATATTACCAACCTATTTTAAAGCCTAATTGACAAACTGAAATGAACCGTTTATTCTTTAAAGAAGGTTGAGTAATCATGTTGTTCCTAACTTACTCTTCAAGCAATTAATACCATCAAGTTGTAGTTAGTATGGTTAACTGCTAAGAGACATTATCAGCTCATTAAAGAAGACTTTACAATCATATATATTGCAGTCTAACTTGTATCACTGGGTTTAAACCTCAGATAATTAATACTCCATGTTGCCTGCAAGCTTATTTCACAGCAGCTGAGTGACTTTAATATGTACTTCTTAGAATAACATTTCCAAGATGAACTTCAATCAGATTGTCTGACTTCCGTGTCAGTTGCTGTCAGTTGCTGTTCAGTCACTCAATCGTGTCCAACTCTTTGTGGCCCCCATAGAGTGTAAACTGTCAGGCTCCTCTGTCCATGGAATTTCTGAGGCAAGAATACTGGAGTGGATTGTCATTTCCTTTTCCAAGGGATTTTCCTGATTCAGGGATCAAACCTGCATCTCCTGTGTTTCCTGAATCAGCATGGAGATTCTTTATTACTGAGCCACCAGGCAAGCCCTCTGTGCTGGTAGAAGTTGTCAGAGTTATCTCCGTAGGCTTTGGATCTAGTCTCAGTTTTCAATAAATCTACATAATTTTAAGATGTCTGGAATATATCTCATTTTCTTCTGGGGTCATCTCTTTCATGTTCCTGTCCACCCTGGTCACTATCTGCACAGAGCAAATTGCCTAGGAACTACCATTATGTTTACAACATGAAAACAAAATTGAGTGAGGCAAGCCAGGGAAGGCGGGCTGTGACTGATTTAAGGGTGTAATCACAGCAGTTACCATGGAGCACAGCTTCTTGTATTTTGATGAAATAACAAACTATGATATATGTGTACACTTTACTGTGCTCAGTTGTGTCCAACTCTTTGTGACACTATAGACTGTGGCCCAACAAATTTTTTCAATCTTTAAATAAAATCTATTACTTCTCTAAAAGTAGTCTTTAAAATATTACCAACCTATTTTAAAGCCTAATTGACAAACTGAAATGAACCGTTTATTCTTTAAAGAAGGTTGAGTAATCATGTTGTTCCTAACTTACTCTTCAAGCAATTAATACCATCAAGTTGTAGTTAGTATGGTTAACTGCTAAGAGACATTATCAGCTCATTAAAGAAGACTTTACAATCATATATATTGCAGTCTAACTTGTATCACTGGGTTTAAACCTCAGATAATTAATACTCCATGTTGCCTGCAAGCTTATTTCACAGCAGCTGAGTGACTTTAATATGTACTTCTTAGAATAACATTTCCAAGATGAACTTCAATCAGATTGTCTGACTTCCGTGTCAGTTGCTGTCAGTTGCTGTTCAGTCACTCAATCGTGTCCAACTCTTTGTGGCCCCCATAGAGTGTAAACTGTCAGGCTCCTCTGTCCATGGAATTTCTGAGGCAAGAATACTGGAGTGGATTGTCATTTCCTTTTCCAAGGGATTTTCCTGATTCAGGGATCAAACCTGCATCTCCTGTGTTTCCTGAATCAGCATGGAGATTCTTTATTACTGAGCCACCAGGCAAGCCCTCTGTGCTGGTAGAAGTTGTCAGAGTTATCTCCGTAGGCTTTGGATCTAGTCTCAGTTTTCAATAAATCTACATAATTTTAAGATGTCTGGAATATATCTCATTTTCTTCTGGGGTCATCTCTTTCATGTTCCTGTCCACCCTGGTCACTATCTGCACAGAGCAAATTGCCTAGGAACTACCATTATGTTTACAACATGAAAACAAAATTGAGTGAGGCAAGCCAGGGAAGGCGGGCTGTGACTGATTTAAGGGTGTAATCACAGCAGTTACCATGGAGCACAGCTTCTTGTATTTTAATAAAATTCTGAAAAATAATATAGCATGAATGACTTCTTCCTGGGACTAACAAAATTTTCAATAATTTAAGAATTAGTTCTTTAAAACTATTGGTGCTAAATACTTTAACATAACATGAACAAAATGCAAAAATAAATGTTACTAGCTAATCAGAAAACACAACACATATATATATATATATATGTATATATATGATTATACTTGTATAATTGTCTCAATAAAAGTAATATTTAGTATAACATCTGTAAATAAATTACAATTATGCATATTAAGCTTGAATTTCATCTTCATATTTCTGTATGAACAGAAGAGATGCTACTTTGGAAAAAGCCCTTCCTTTATAACTTTAATTCTGTAGATCAGGGAAAATCAGTTAAATTAGTGTCAGGAAAGAAGAATAAAGTTTTTGCTACCTTTCAGCAATTTTGGCTGGTCAAAGAATTAAGCTGACATGGGACAGATAAGGAGGAGAAATTCAAACCAAAGCTTAATAGCATGTTTACATGGGAGAGAAAGAAAATTACTCACTCAGTCTTGTCCAACTCTTTGCAACTCTGTGGACTATAGCCCACCAGGATTCTCCATCCTTAGGATTTCCCAGTCAAGAATACTAGAGTGGGTTGCCATTTGTTTCTCCAATACATAGGAGAGACACAGCAAAACTCAGTTACTCACCGAAATGGCTGAAATTCTCCCTTTAAATACCATTGTCAGCATGCGTGGGGGTGGGGCAAGGGGGATGGTTTGGAACTTCAAATGGGAGGGAGACAACTTACATGAAGATGTAAAACTTGGTGTTTGGTAAATAAATGTATGCCGGGCCATGAGAGACAACGAGATATAGAGCAGACTCGGATCTCTAGGCCACTTCCCCCATATCTATTTCATATTCGTGGCTGCTTTCACTGGTAATAGGTCTATTCCAGGAACAGAGTTTCTGTCTGAACTTTATTCTTAGGCAACTGAGGGGAAGGAAAAACATTTTTTGTTTTTTTTCCCCCTGAATCTTTAGGATCTTTCTTGCTTTTAGTTCAAAACAATCCATGTGCCAAAAAGTCATTTTGGGGTAAGAAGTGTTTTTCTTTTTTGCCTACACCAGTCTCTCTCTGCACCTCATGTATATGAGAGAGATGTGTGTTAGTTGCTCAGTCATCTCCAATTCTTTGCGACCCATAGACTGTAGCCTGCCAGACTCCTCTGTCCATGGAATTCTCTAGGCAAGGATACTGGAGGGGGGTGTCATTCCTTTCTCCAGGGGATTTTCCCAAGCCTGTGCTTGAACCCATGTCTCCCACATTGCAAGCAGATTCTTTACCATTTGAGCTACCCCAGGGGTCCCTCATGAGGGAAAGGGCATGTGTAATTATGTTTGGATGAAACTTATATGTAAGAATTCCATGAATGGGCCATTGCAAGCAGATTCTTTACCATTTGAGCTACCCCAGGGGTCCCTCATGAGGGAAAGGGCATGTGTAATTATGTTTGGATGAAACTTATATGTAAGAATTCCATGAATGGGCATAGGATGGATTTGGTAACTGAGAGTTGGGATTCATTTTTAAAACCAGGCTTGGGAGGATCTATCTGACTACATGACGTCCTTGAATCCCTGAACATTTGGGCATTTACAAGTTCAAACCCTAAGAACTAACTATGGCTATGCACATACGCTTTACAGGAAGCTAGGGATTTTCTGTCCTAAATCCTAGAGTTGATAAGCTCCTTTCTCCTTAATGAATGTAACACTTTTGTTCTTGATGTGACAGCACTCTCTGGGGGGAGTTAGCAATTCAGAAATAAAGCCTTTTGACTTTAAAAGTAGTTTAGCAAGAGTCTTGGGAGTAGAGACAGCACAACAGGCAAAGTGGAGTGATTCAAGAAAAGGCTTAGCTGACCTTCAAGGAGATGCCTCGGTTGTTCCAATATGTGTGAAACTTATTATTTTACATCATCAGTCAAGTGCCCCTGAGAAAATTTTAGTAAAACCTTGGGAATAAGTACTTTTTTCTGGCAGCTCTTCTAATATTTAGCATTCGCTGACTCTTAAAATGAATGCATGGCAATTATATTTCTCCAAGAACCTACTGACCTCTGTACTTAATACTCACCACTTACTTCAGAGAAAATTCAATTGAAAGTAGAAAACAGGTTACTCTCACCTTGTGAGACAGTATCTGAGGACAGGAAAATGAGAGGAACTCCAAGGCTTTGAATATTCTGGTAGGTGTAACGGACCATGAGAGTCTTTCTCAAACTTACAAAGACCCTTGTTATTGATATTTTTACACCATTCAAAGGCTTTTCCCTTAGAAATCCCAGGAGCTTCTCCACAGAGGCACTTCACTAATCATATAGAAAGCATGGACTTGTATAAACAGAAGGAATTGCGATATTAAGTCTGATGTAAATTTTCACTGAAGCACTTAGGAAAGACAAGCAGTTTGTGGAGAATTCCCAAAACTACAACTGAGAGCAAATATGAATGCTTTGTAGAGTAACGATGTTGACAATATTTTTTCTTCTATGCTCTCCCAACTGCAAAACGAGAATACAATTCACAGTATAGATCTCTTAAATTTACACGTATTAAGTAGCACAAAAGAAAAGGAAATATATCACAGTTGTAGGAAAACAATTGGAAAAGGAAAGAATCAAGCCCTAGCTAACATGAAAAACATGTGTTCTGTTTATTCAGGTAGGGTTGAACAAATTTAATGTTGACAAATATTCTAAAGGAATTCCCTCCAATTTTTAGACTCTTGTCATATAAATTCAAAGACCCATTTGACACATAAGCAATAATAGTGAAAAAGAAAAACTCTCATTGTTTTAATCTGCTGGATGTGTCACATGCCCGTATTTATGAAATTTTATTTATGAAGTTAAAAATGTACAGCTATTTTCTTAGTGTGAATTTGCTTATAAATATTTAATTTTAACACAATTTCATCTCTTTCTTTAAGCCACATTACCCCTAGAAATGGCAATGAAATCAGTTAAAAATAGATGATAACACATATTATAAAATAGTTCTATGTTTTCTATGGTATCTTTCTAGGTTTTTATTTTGGACATTTTAGGATTCTGGGAACTTGAAATGTTTTTTCTTTTCTCTCCCAAAGAATTTGAGAACAGATGCTGAGGAGGTTGAAGAATATATCAGCCTGGAATGCTGTGTTTCTCCAACGGAATATTTCTTTGGGTGTTTGCAGACTTCACAGCATACTATAATTAGGCTTCACAATTTCACCTTGTTGAGATCTCTCAAGATTCATTTTCACAAGTTCTCATTTCTTTGTTCTAAATATTGTAAAAGTGTCTTGGCCAATGGAGACCTCTATCAAACTTTTTTTTTTTCTCTCTTGTCTGCTCTACATGCTCCCTCCTCACACTGCTTCTAGTTCTTTGTTTTTTCTTAAAGAATATGTCTTTCCCTTTTCAGTTGATTTTGGCTTTTCAATGAAGCATCCATCTTCTTTCCTCTGACTGACTCCTTGAGAATCTTGACTTTAGCCTTGCTGTTTATATCACCTCTAGACTAACACAGCACGCTGCATACACACACACACACACACACACACACACACACACATCTGATGCAATGACCAGTCCTGGGGAAGGGACATGACTCATGGAGGACGAAACACAACCTTCTAATTTTTCACTAGGATTTATACATAGTTCTCAAAATAATTTACAGTATAGATCTCTTAAATTTACACGTATTAAGTAGCACAAAAGAAAAGGAAATATATCACAGTTGTAGGAAAACAATTGGAAAAGGAAAGAATCAAGCCCTAGCTAACATGAAAAACATGTGTTCTGTTTATTCAGGTAGGGTTGAACAAATTTAATGTTGACAAATATTCTAAAGGAATTCCCTCCAATTTTTAGACTCTTGTCATATAAATTCAAAGACCCATTTGACACATAAGCAATAATAGTGAAAAAGAAAAACTCTCATTGTTTTAATCTGCTGGATGTGTCACATGCCCGTATTTATGAAATTTTATTTATGAAGTTAAAAATGTACAGCTATTTTCTTAGTGTGAATTTGCTTATAAATATTTAATTTTAACACAATTTCATCTCTTTCTTTAAGCCACATTACCCCTAGAAATGGCAATGAAATCAGTTAAAAATAGATGATAACACATATTATAAAATAGTTCTATGTTTTCTATGGTATCTTTCTAGGTTTTTATTTTGGACATTTTAGGATTCTGGGAACTTGAAATGTTTTTTCTTTTCTCTCCCAAAGAATTTGAGAACAGATGCTGAGGAGGTTGAAGAATATATCAGCCTGGAATGCTGTGTTTCTCCAACGGAATATTTCTTTGGGTGTTTGCAGACTTCACAGCATACTATAATTAGGCTTCACAATTTCACCTTGTTGAGATCTCTCAAGATTCATTTTCACAAGTTCTCATTTCTTTGTTCTAAATATTGTAAAAGTGTCTTGGCCAATGGAGACCTCTATCAAACTTTTTTTTTTTCTCTCTTGTCTGCTCTACATGCTCCCTCCTCACACTGCTTCTAGTTCTTTGTTTTTTCTTAAAGAATATGTCTTTCCCTTTTTCAGTTGATTTTGGCTTTTCAATGAAGCATCCATCTTCTTTCCTCTGACTGACTCCTTGAGAATCTTGACTTTAGCCTTGCTGTTTATATCACCTCTAGACTAACACACGCACACGCGCGTGCATACACACACACACACACACACACACACACACACACACATCTGATGCAATGACCAGTCCTGGGGAAGGGACATGACTCATGGAGGACGAAACACAACCTTCTAATTTTTCACTAGGATTTATACATAGTTCTCAAAAATAATTTTCTTCCCTCTCCTCCAACTATAAATATTAGCTGGAATTATATAGGGTTGGAAGATTTGGTTACACTGTACCCTGAATTCTGGGGGGAAATTTGCTCACATAAGAACAAATGAGAATAAAATAGTTCAGAGTAAAGCAGTCCAAAACCTCAAATAAAAGAGAAAGAACCATCAATGAAATCATTTGAGCGCCTTATGGCTGAGTCGTTAGTCAACAAAATCAGGTTGGTGTGCAAAAATTGATTTTATTCCTTCTGCAGATCTGAGATATCTAACTTGCAAATAGGAGATTTTTCACTAAATTAGAACACCTAAATCCCATATTTCTAAGATGAACCATTCTACTTTGTGACTCTCACTATTAGAATAATATCTACTTGCTATATTTAACACACAACCCCCCTTTTCACCTTACCTGCCTATTGTATTATTTTGAGATTATATTCAGTCATTTATATCTTTGCATACAGGGAAGTGAAAGACACATTTTTGAGTTTAGAAAAAAGTTTCCTAAATATTTTTTGATCTCATTATTGTGATTAGAAATTATCCCAAGTAGCATTATTTTTTATTGTTAGAACTTTAATTTTACTAATGAAAGGCTTTTAGAGTTGACATATATTTTCCTTGATTCTGTGCTTCAATTTACATTTTAAGTGCAATTTTAAAAACTGTACATATTCTGCTCCCTCCTCACAATATTGTAAAAGTGTCTTGGCCAATGGAGACCTCTATCAAACTTTTTTTTTTTCTCTCTTGTCTGCTCTACATGCTCCCTCCTCACACTGCTTCTAGTTCTTTGTTTTTTCTTAAAGAATATGTCTTTCCCTTTTTCAGTTGATTTTGGCTTTTCAATGAAGCATCCATCTTCTTTCCTCTGACTGACTCCTTGAGAATCTTGACTTTAGCCTTGCTGTTTATATCACCTCTAGACTAACACACGCACACGCGCGTGCATACACACACACACACACACACACACACACACACACATCTGATGCAATGACCAGTCCTGGGGAAGGGACATGACTCATGGAGGACGAAACACAACCTTCTAATTTTTCACTAGGATTTATACATAGTTCTCAAAAATAATTTTCTTCCCTCTCCTCCAACTATAAATATTAGCTGGAATTATATAGGGTTGGAAGATTTGGTTACACTGTACCCTGAATTCTGGGGGGAAATTTGCTCACATAAGAACAAATGAGAATAAAATAGTTCAGAGTAAAGCAGTCCAAAACCTCAAATAAAAGAGAAAGAACCATCAATGAAATCATTTGAGCGCCTTATGGCTGAGTCGTTAGTCAACAAAATCAGGTTGGTGTGCAAAAATTGATTTTATTCCTTCTGCAGATCTGAGATATCTAACTTGCAAATAGGAGATTTTTCACTAAATTAGAACACCTAAATCCCATATTTCTAAGATGAACCATTCTACTTTGTGACTCTCACTATTAGAATAATATCTACTTGCTATATTTAACACACAACCCCCCTTTTCACCTTACCTGCCTATTGTATTATTTTGAGATTATATTCAGTCATTTATATCTTTGCATACAGGGAAGTGAAAGACACATTTTTGAGTTTAGAAAAAAGTTTCCTAAATATTTTTTGATCTCATTATTGTGATTAGAAATTATCCCAAGTAGCATTATTTTTTATTGTTAGAACTTTAATTTTACTAATGAAAGGCTTTTAGAGTTGACATATATTTTCCTTGATTCTGTGCTTCAATTTACATTTTAAGTGCAATTTTAAAAACTGTACATATTAAAAATCTGATCACATACCCAGGCCCAAATCTCTCTTGATATAAATATATTGTCTTTATTTTTATAGATTTTAATTATGAACTGAATATAAGAGAAATTTTTGTCAACATACTTATTTTAACATGCCAGAATGTAATTATCTAGGCAAAGAATCACCTTATAATGACTCATTATATTGGGCTTTCAATCTGATCACAATTATTTTGAGTGATTATCACTTCAGTAGAAAAATAATAAAATATAAAGTGAATATTTCTATTTGATTTACCTCTATAACTGAGAAAATAAATTATAGTACATATCAACAATGAATAAAAAGAAAATTAAAGTCATTTCCTTAACTTTAAATATTAATTGACATATATTTGGGGAGACACTTATTTTTATGAAGACCCTCTATAATGTTCAGAGTCTATTTTTAACAAATTGAACTTCCACTGTATCTAGTTAAATTAAATATCCATGCATTAGGAGGAAAATAGAATGCAAAATTTTAAGAAACCTTTACTAGTTAAAACCTTTCATTGCTTTAAAGTAATTAAAAACAACCTAGTCTATGATATATGACCTAAATGAAAGAATATCTGTGTGCTAACATCAGGTTTGCTATGACTCATGTTCCTAAAGATTTAATCAAAACCCTGTGTTTTGTTTTTTTGTTTGCTTGTTTCTATTTCTGTTTTCTCACTCTATCTGTGCCAATTTGGATTCAATTCTTTGTGGTGAAATATCAACAGCTTTTGTGCCCCTCCATTGCTTCCTCTGGGTTGTCTAACTCAAAGAAGTTATCATGGCCTGGAAAAATCAGGTTACTTAGGTTAGGTTCAACTGTCTAATTTTACAAATTGCAGGAAAATCTAAAAGTCCTCTTCTGAGAAGAGAACTTCAGATGGTTTTCCAGATAGATATCAGATCTTAATGACCCAAAGGAAAGTAAACATGCAGGAAAGGTAGTAAGAAATAGTGCCTTTTGCAGGATATCCTCTGCAAAAGAGAATGAAAAGCTTTGGTTAAATACAGGGACCTCTGCTCTCTTTACTTCAATTAATGGATTGCTTAGACAAAATACTCTTAGTCCCACCTTTCAGGAAGTCTCATAAAAATCACATGTTTTATTGACATACAGTTCATAGTGGAAAAAAAAGTACTTCTTTTATTAACTCACTGTCAATCCCCAGAGCAGGGCATATTGATGCAACCATTCACAAGTTTACTTGACTAAGAGCATTTGTATGTGGAGCATCATGGCATCTTCGCATGAGTTTGTACCTTTCTCTGAAAAATTCTTAATAGTGAAATCATAGTACTAGATCAAAAATAATAGGGAAATGTGCGGATTTTAAAAAATAACATATATTCTCACTTTTTATCTTGAAAGTTGCTCCAAATATATTACATATTTGCTTATATAATATAGTACTCTCAAAATATCCATTTTTATCTTTTTCAAGCTTTTGATATATAACTCTATAAACTAGACCTTATATGTCTCAAATTTATAGAAAAGATTCTAGCCTGTAAGCGATTCTCCCAAGTAGAAGCAGGTAAAATATTTATCCAGCCATAAAAAAATTACTCCCATTTGCTGATGGCTCAGCTGGTAAAGAACTAGCCTATAATTCAGGAGACCTGGGTTTGATCCCTGAGTCAGGAAGACTCCCTGGGGAAGGGAATGGGTACTCACTCCAGTGTTCTCATCTACAGAATTCCTGAGACAGAGGTGGTTGGTGGGTTACAGTCTTTGGTGTCGCAAAGAATTAGACACACTGAGTGACTAACATTTCTTATAATGAGATCAGCAAAAAAGATATCATTCCAAAATAAAGTTTAACTGCTGATAGTATTAGTGTTTCTTAATTAATACCGATTAAGCATATATTTCTTAAAAATCAGGTTACTTAGGTTAGGTTCAACTGTCTAATTTTACAAATTGCAGGAAAATCTAAAAGTCCTCTTCTGAGAAGAGAACTTCAGATGGTTTTCCAGATAGATATCAGATCTTAATGACCCAAAGGAAAGTAAACATGCAGGAAAGGTAGTAAGAAATAGTGCCTTTTGCAGGATATCCTCTGCAAAAGAGAATGAAAAGCTTTGGTTAAATACAGGGACCTCTGCTCTCTTTACTTCAATTAATGGATTGCTTAGACAAAATACTCTTAGTCCCACCTTTCAGGAAGTCTCATAAAAATCACATGTTTTATTGACATACAGTTCATAGTGGAAAAAAAAGTACTTCTTTTATTAACTCACTGTCAATCCCCAGAGCAGGGCATATTGATGCAACCATTCACAAGTTTACTTGACTAAGAGCATTTGTATGTGGAGCATCATGGCATCTTCGCATGAGTTTGTACCTTTCTCTGAAAAATTCTTAATAGTGAAATCATAGTACTAGATCAAAAATAATAGGGAAATGTGCGGATTTTAAAAAATAACATATATTCTCACTTTTTATCTTGAAAGTTGCTCCAAATATATTACATATTTGCTTATATAATATAGTACTCTCAAAATATCCATTTTTATCTTTTTCAAGCTTTTGATATAACTCTATAAACTAGACCTTATATGTCTCAAATTTATAGAAAAGATTCTAGCCTGTAAGCGATTCTCCCAAGTAGAAGCAGGTAAAATATTTATCCAGCCATAAAAAAATTACTCCCATTTGCTGATGGCTCAGCTGGTAAAGAACTAGCCTATAATTCAGGAGACCTGGGTTTGATCCCTGAGTCAGGAAGACTCCCTGGGGAAGGGAATGGGTACTCACTCCAGTGTTCTCATCTACAGAATTCCTGAGACAGAGGTGGTTGGTGGGTTACAGTCTTTGGTGTCGCAAAGAATTAGACACACTGAGTGACTAACATTTCTTATAATGAGATCAGCAAAAAAGATATCATTCCAAAATAAAGTTTAACTGCTGATAGTATTAGTGTTTCTTAATTAATACCGATTAAGCATATATTTCTTATGAAAGATAACACAGCTTGCTCAGAAATTTTAGATCAAGACATAATGCTTTACACGTTTACTATTAAACATCAAATTCATCAATAGCAAGATGTTTATTGCTATTTTTCAACCTGTAAACCTGGATTTTATCACTGTTCTTTCTTTTTCTGAGTTCAGTTTCTTATCCAAAATAAAATAAACTAATCAGATGAGATGTCTTAGTATCCTTTTCATGAAACCATCTCTAAGGCATTTAACACTTTTACTAAAACAACATCTGAAGTTTCTATAGTAACCATTTAAAATTGTACCCTCTCAGAAAAAAACCCATATGTTTACAAAAAAAAAAACAGGTTAATTTCTACATTGTCCTCTGGGATAGCCATGAGTTGATTAAAGATATTATTAATAGATGTGATTATTTTCCCCCTTCTTTTCTTCAAAGCATTAGTGTAAGAATTGGAAATCTAGTAAATCTGGCAATATTACAATTGCAAAACCTCTCCTTCTTGTGAGCCATGTAGTGAATGTAGAGTGCAATTCAAAGCTAGTCAACATAAAACAAAGGAAAATAAATGTTGCAAAGTAGTATTTCCAAACAAAGATTATGATTCAAGTTAAATACAATTATACTTTTAATCTAGATATTATGCATACTCATATGTTAATTATATAAATGAAACACGAACATTCATGGAATATATTAATATTATGTATAGTTATACAGGAATAAAGAGATCAAAATATTTTTATATATAACTTAAATGATTTGGAAGCAACTGTATTTGGGTGGCATTGTTATAAAAATGCCAGATAATTGCTGACAAAAATGAAAAGTTAATTTCCTGTGCTATAATTGATCATATATTGAAAACCTTCACTATGTGGAAAAAATTGTTCAATAAATGGCTTAGGAAAGAAGGCAGAAATGATCCTAAGTATTCCATTATAAGAACATTGAATACAAATGAAAAGTTTTACTTTATTTAAGTAATTACAAGAGAACCCAGAGACATGCAGTAGTAAAAGATGCCTATCACCTTTAGGGCTGGAGAAAGAGCAGAAGTTGCTAGAACACCAAAACAAGGCTGTGTGATGAGGGCTGGGGCCATGGTTTGAGGAACTGTGACCATAGCCTGATTTGCCACAGTTATAGAGGACCTTGATTTTTCTCTCCATTTATATTCACAAATTCCTTCCACTGGCCTGTCCTGAAAGTAGACTGCACCAGAGCTGGGTATACACCAAAGAAGTGTAACACGTCTAATTTAGGGGAAAAAATAAAGAATATTCCAGATATCAAGAAAACTCAGGAAACTGGCCAAAACAATTAATAACGTCCACCTTGCAGTGTTTTAAGGCCCAAATAATTCCACACTCCTTTTTGCAGCAATGTGCTACCAGCTGATGGGCTAAAAGGTGGTATTCTGTGGGTGTGGGGAGCACTAAATGCATCACAAATCATGCTGAGACACTCAAATATCAAAATAGGCTTATTTTGAAAATGGAATTCTGTTATGACCAGCTTCCTTCCAATTAAAACAGTATTTTTCTATTTTTTTAAGAGTGAATATTTTCTCTTACATTTTTATTTCATTGCAAACCTTTTTGCCTCAGTAAAATGGTAGGTTGAGAAGGTAACATTTCGCTTTATTTCTCTCCTTCTTGTGAGCCATGTAGTGAATGTAGAGTGCAATTCAAAGCTAGTCAACATAAAACAAAGGAAAATAAATGTTGCAAAGTAGTATTTCCAAACAAAGATTATGATTCAAGTTAAATACAATTATACTTTTAATCTAGATATTATGCATACTCATATGTTAATTATATAAATGAAACACGAACATTCATGGAATATATTAATATTATGTATAGTTATACAGGAATAAAGAGATCAAAATATTTTTATATATAACTTAAATGATTTGGAAGCAACTGTATTTGGGTGGCATTGTTATAAAAATGCCAGATAATTGCTGACAAAAATGAAAAGTTAATTTCCTGTGCTATAATTGATCATATATTGAAAACCTTCACTATGTGGAAAAAATTGTTCAATAAATGGCTTAGGAAAGAAGGCAGAAATGATCCTAAGTATTCCATTATAAGAACATTGAATACAAATGAAAAGTTTTACTTTATTTAAGTA
Organism: Tragulus kanchil; assembly: GCA_022376925.1. Classification (NCBI taxonomy): domain Eukaryota; kingdom Metazoa; phylum Chordata; class Mammalia; order Artiodactyla; family Tragulidae; genus Tragulus; species Tragulus kanchil. The sequence goes on along the minus strand of JAIOJX010000023.1, from coordinate 106,280,922 downwards.
ATTACAAGAGAACCCAGAGACATGCAGTAGTAAAAGATGCCTATCACCTTTAGGGCTGGAGAAAGAGCAGAAGTTGCTAGAACACCAAAACAAGGCTGTGTGATGAGGGCTGGGGCCATGGTTTGAGGAACTGTGACCATAGCCTGATTTGCCACAGTTATAGAGGACCTTGATTTTTCTCTCCATTTATATTCACAAATTCCTTCCACTGGCCTGTCCTGAAAGTAGACTGCACCAGAGCTGGGTATACACCAAAGAAGTGTAACACGTCTAATTTAGGGGAAAAAATAAAGAATATTCCAGATATCAAGAAAACTCAGGAAACTGGCCAAAACAATTAATAACGTCCACCTTGCAGTGTTTTAAGGCCCAAATAATTCCACACTCCTTTTTGCAGCAATGTGCTACCAGCTGATGGGCTAAAAGGTGGTATTCTGTGGGTGTGGGGAGCACTAAATGCATCACAAATCATGCTGAGACACTCAAATATCAAAATAGGCTTATTTTGAAAATGGAATTCTGTTATGACCAGCTTCCTTCCAATTAAAACAGTATTTTTCTATTTTTTTAAGAGTGAATATTTTCTCTTACATTTTTATTTCATTGCAATACACACATTATTATGCCTCAGTAAAATGGTAGGTTGAGAAGGTAAGACAGCATCTATTTCAGCAATACATTGATAAATTTTAGAAAATAATTAATCTCTGACACCACCATAAATATAAGTAGAAAACTGGCATAACAAATACTCAACAAATATTTCAGTGTAAGTGAGTTGATACCTTTCAAGCTCCAGAGTGATTAAGCCAAAAAAAACAGAACAAGAATTCTTAACTTGGAAAGCAGTAGTTAGGGCAAAGGATTTTTTCTTTCTTTCTCTCCTATTTCCCCTCTTAAATATAAAAAAGTGATATTGAAAATCCTCAATATAATTTATTTCAATTGAATCTCAGTAAGCGAAAAATGAATTTTCCACATACTATCAAGATGAAGCAACCTAAGGAGGAAAATATTAGAACTTAAATGCCATATTATTCTCAATCACATCACAAAAGACTATCCAGAAGCTAAAATAAAGAATAGTTGTGAAATATTTATCAAATCAAAAGGAGCTCATTAAATTTTATATATTTACCATTATTTTTCTAAATAAAATATGTAGATCAACATACCAATTGCATTTCTGTAGTATAGTATATTATTTCATTGACCATATTATTAATTCACACAGCACTCACTTTTCAAACTTCTGTCAGATTGGTTTTTATTGTACCCTGAAGCTCTTTAATGAAGTTCATTGTCCAGAATGATATTCACATATAATGGGAGAACTTACCAATCATGCGATTTGAATAACTAAACTCACACACAAAGGCAGTTCTTCCACAGATGATAGCACAGGGCAGAACATTTAAGCTAATGAGGGTATTATCATCATTTTAACATGAAATGATGTTAGCAATTTGTTTCAGAAACATCGTGAATCAGATTCATCAGTGTTTTAAGGCCCAAATAATTCCACACTCCTTTTTGCAGCAATGTGCTACCAGCTGATGGGCTAAAAGGTGGTATTCTGTGGGTGTGGGGAGCACTAAATGCATCACAAATCATGCTGAGACACTCAAATATCAAAATAGGCTTATTTTGAAAATGGAATTCTGTTATGACCAGCTTCCTTCCAATTAAAACAGTATTTTTCTATTTTTTTAAGAGTGAATATTTTCTCTTACATTTTTATTTCATTGCAATACACACATTATTATGCCTCAGTAAAATGGTAGGTTGAGAAGGTAAGACAGCATCTATTTCAGCAATACATTGATAAATTTTAGAAAATAATTAATCTCTGACACCACCATAAATATAAGTAGAAAACTGGCATAACAAATACTCAACAAATATTTCAGTGTAAGTGAGTTGATACCTTTCAAGCTCCAGAGTGATTAAGCCAAAAAAAACAGAACAAGAATTCTTAACTTGGAAAGCAGTAGTTAGGGCAAAGGATTTTTTTCTTTCTCTCTCTCTCCTATTTCCCCTCTTAAATATAAAAAAGTGATATTGAAAATCCTCAATATAATTTATTTCAATTGAATCTCAGTAAGCGAAAAATGAATTTTCCACATACTATCAAGATGAAGCAACCTAAGGAGGAAAATATTAGAACTTAAATGCCATATTATTCTCAATCACATCACAAAAGACTATCCAGAAGCTAAAATAAAGAATAGTTGTGAAATATTTATCAAATCAAAAGGAGCTCATTAAATTTTATATATTTACCATTATTTTTCTAAATAAAATATGTAGATCAACATACCAATTGCATTTCTGTAGTATAGTATATTATTTCATTGACCATATTATTAATTCACACAGCACTCACTTTTCAAACTTCTGTCAGATTGGTTTTTATTGTACCCTGAAGCTCTTTAATGAAGTTCATTGTCCAGAATGATATTCACATATAATGGGAGAACTTACCAATCATGCGATTTGAATAACTAAACTCACACACAAAGGCAGTTCTTCCACAGATGATAGCACAGGGCAGAACATTTAAGCTAATGAGGGTATTATCATCATTTTAACATGAAATGATGTTAGCAATTTGCTTTTTCAGAAACATCTGATGAAACTTCACAGATTCAGTCAGTATTTGTGAAGGCAGAGGAGTCTATCAAAAATCTTGTCACTTCACAGGGGAGAATAAAATAAAGACAATTATAAATAGGGAATCAGATATATATTACATATCCTTAAGAATTTTATGGCTCATCATTGTATTTTAAACTAAGGAGACTATTACACATCAATAAAACTCAGTTATAAATTAATTATTTAGGGTTTTCTCAGATGATGAAACCTTTTGTTATAGAAATAGCCTATATATCTGTGTTGACCAATACAGTAGCCAGTAGTTACACGTGGCTATTGAGGAGCTGAAGGACAGGAGACCTGACATGTTGCAGTCCACGGAGTCACAAAGAGTAAGACATGACATAGTGAATGAACAACAAAAATTGAGGAGGAGAAATGCGAAACTCAGCAACTAAATGTTTAATGTTATTTAATATTAAACCATTTAAAAATAAATCTAAGTAACCACTGTGGCTAGTGGCTACCATATTGAAAATTCAATCCTAAGAAACAGCATGATATCAGGAAGGATATGACTTTTCCAAAGGGTATTCCCAGATGGCTCAGTGGTAAAGAATTCACCTACCAAAGTAAATGACATAAGTTGGACCCCCGGGTTGGGAAGATTTCCTGGAGTAGAAAATGGCAACCCACTCCAGTATTCTTGCCTGGAAAATCCTATGAGTGGAGTAGTCTGATGGCGTACAGTCTGTCCATGGGGTGTCAAAAGAGTGGGACATAACTTAATGACCAAACAACAACAATATCTCATCTAATATACAACTAGTGAATATAAAGCCACTCTTGCAGTCACAGTTAGGACAGATATCACATCATGACACTCTGTCTTTTTGTTTCTGCTGCCTCAGAAATCTTTTTTAATACAGAGCTCAACACAGTCATGAATATTTTGTTGGTAATGTCTAAAACAAAGTTTCCATTTCTAAATATTACAATGCTTCCTAAAATGAAATCTGTATCACAGTAGAATTAAAGTAGTGGCATTGATTCTTAGAAACATCGAGAAACTGCTTACAATAGAATGATATGGACTCAGAAAAGGGGATCTATTCTTAGGCTAGAGAAAGCAAATATATAACAAAGATAATCAGAGAAGTAGTAAAAATTGAGTATGTGAAAAATAATGGAAGTTATAGTGGGTTATTAACATCAAGGGTAAAACTTATAAATAGGGAATCAGATATATATAATTTTTATGGCTCATCATTGTATTTTAAACTAAGGAGACTATTACACATCAATAAAACTCAGTTATAAATTAATTATTTAGGGTTTTCTCAGATGATGAAACCTTTTGTTATAGAAATAGCCTATATATCTGTGTTGACCAATACAGTAGCCAGTAGTTACACGTGGCTATTGAGGAGCTGAAGGACAGGAGACCTGACATGTTGCAGTCCACGGAGTCACAAAGAGTAAGACATGACATAGTGAATGAACAACAAAAATTGAGGAGGAGAAATGCGAAACTCAGCAACTAAATGTTTAATGTTATTTAATATTAAACCATTTAAAAATAAATCTAAGTAACCACTGTGGCTAGTGGCTACCATATTGAAAATTCAATCCTAAGAAACAGCATGATATCAGGAAGGATATGACTTTTCCAAAGGGTATTCCCAGATGGCTCAGTGGTAAAGAATTCACCTACCAAAGTAAATGACATAAGTTGGACCCCTGGGTTGGGAAAATCTCCTGGAGAAGGAAATGGCAACCCACTCCAGTATTCTTGCCTGGAAAATCCTATGAGTGGAGTAGTCTGATGGCGTACAGTCTGTCCATGGGGTGTCAAAAGAGTGGGACATAACTTAATGACCAAACAACAACAATATCTCATCTAATATACAACTAGTGAATATAAAGCCACTCTTGCAGTCACAGTTAGGACAGATATCGCATCATGACACTCTGTCTTTTTGTTTCTGCTGCCTCAGAAATCTTTTTTAATACAGAGCTCAACACAGTCATGAATATTTTGTTGGTAATGTCTAAAACAAAGTTTCCATTTCTAAATATTACAATGCTTCCTAAAATGAAATCTGTATCACAGTAGAATTAAAGTAGTGGCATTGATTCTTAGAAACATCGAGAAACTGCTTACAATAGAATGATATGGACTCAGAAAAGGGGATCTATTCTTAGGCTAGAGAAAGCAAATATATAACAAAGATAATCAGAGAAGTAGTAAAAATTGAGTATGTGAAAAATAATGGAAGTTATAGTGGGTTATTAACATTATATGTAGGTTTACTTAGGAGGAAAAAGATGTGAAAATGATAACTAGATGACTCTCTAAAGAAATACAATTATTTGCAAGGAAGAAAACTATCCTTAACTATATCCAGTTAATTTTTCAGCATGTATATATAAAGCTACTGTAAAAATGGTTACTAAAAAAAGAGAGAAGGAATTTTTATTTTAGGAACTATTAGAGAACTGGTAGCAGACTTATACCATAAACAATTAGAAAATTGCGAAAATTAGATGAAAAACTAAGTTACATCCATTTTTAGATATTGGACAACAGGCATGGCAGATTGAGAGATGGGAAACAAATAAGGTGGGCTAATTTGGAGGTTAATTGGAGGTACTTCCTGGGCCAAAGGGCAAAGTGGCTGCTTCATCCACACAGAGCACAGCATTACCATTTTAAAGAGAAAGAAATCAGGATTTGGTAAAGAGAATTTATGGATATTTGAATTATATGTATCATAAAACTGGGCAAATCATGCCTATGGTATAATGAAATATTACTGAAAAGTTTAATTTATGATATTTTATCCAGGGCTGGGAACAGATCAAGTTCTGACCATCTATAGTGAAGAGAACTTGAGAATACATGAGAATTAAGTAAACATCACAGCAAAGTCACATTTTATGTGATGGATGAAACTAGCCTTATAGTAAGGATATTCTATATTCAACCCATAAAAAAATTTTTAAGTGATCGAGCAAAATATGAAGGAGGTAACTGAAGCAAGACTGGAGATCTCTTCAAGGAAATTGGAGTTATCAAAGGAACATTTCATGAAAGAATGGGTATGATAAAGACCAGAAATGGTATGGACATAACATAGGCAGAAGAGATTAAGAAGAAGTGGCAAGAAGACACAGATCTATATAAGAAAAGATTTTAATAACAGGGGTAATCAAAGCCACTCACCTAGAGCCAGACCTCCTGGAGTGTGAGATCAAGAGGGCCTTAGGAAGTATTACTACTAATAAAGCTATTGGAGATGACGGAATTCCAGGTGGGCTATTTCAAATCCTAAAAGATGGTGCTATTAAAGTGCTGCACTCAGTATGTCAGCAAAATTCAGCAGTGGACAAGGGGACTCAAGAATGTCAATTTTTATCTCAATCCAAAAGGACAGTCCTAAAGAACGTTCAAATTACCAAACAAATGTGCTCATTGTCCACTCTAGGAAGTGGACAGTGTGTTCAAAATCTTTAAGTTAGACTTAATCAGTATTTGAACCAAGAACTTTCAAACTAGATTTAGAAAAGGCTGTGAAACCAGAGATCAAATTGCCAACAATCATTGGATTATAGAGAAAACAAGGGAATTCCAGAAAAACATTTACTTCTGACTCATTGACTACACTAAAGCCTTTGACTGTGTGGAGTAAAACAAACTAACTGGTGTATTCCTTCTAAGATCAGGAACAAGACATAGGTGTCCACTCTCACCACTTTTATTTGACATAGTCTTGGAAGTTCTAGTTACAGCAATTAGAGAAGAAAAAGAAATAAAAGGAATCCAGATTGGAAAAGAACAAAAACTCTCACTCTTTGCAGATAACATGATACTATACACAGAAAACCCTAAAGATACTATCTGAAAAATTACTAGAGTTAATCAGAGAATTTAGCAGTCTCAGGATACAAAATGAATACACAAAAATAATTTGTGTACCTATATGCTAACAATGAAACAACAGAAAGAGAAATCAAGGAAGCAATCACATTCACCACTGAAACAAAAAGAATAAAATATCTAAGTATAAACCTATTAAAGGAGACAAAAGAACTGTACACAGAAAATTATAAGACATTCATGAAAGACATCAAAGAAGACATACACAGATGGAGAGATATTCCATGTTCCTGTGTTGGAAGAGTCAACATCATAAAAATGACTATATTACCAAACATAATCTACAGATTCAACACAATCCCTATTAAATTACAAATGGTATTTTTCACAGAACTAGAACAAAAAATATCACAGTTCATATGGAAACACAAAAGACCCAGATAGCCAAAGCAGTCTTGAGAAAGAAGAAAAGAGCTGGAAGAATCAACCTTCCTGACTTCAGACTATACTGCAAAGTGATAGTCATCAAGACAGTGTGGTACTGGCACAAAGAGAAAAATATAGACCAATGGAACAAGACAGAGAGCCCAGGAACAAATTCATGCACTTAAAAGAATTCTTCACATCCATTAGCTTTATAAACAACAGTGTGTCCTAAGGCCCACGTGACTTCACACTTCAGAATGTCTGACTCTGCATGACTCACTATACCATTATGGTTATTTGGTTCATTAAGATCTTTTTTGTACAGTTCTGTGTATTCTTTCCATCTCTTCAGTTCCTACTAGGTCTCTACTGTTTCTGTCTTTACAGTGCTGATCTTTGGGCTAAATGTTTCCTTGAAAGTTCCAATTATCCCTAGGTGATCTCTCGCTTTTCCTCTTCTGTTGTTTTCTTCTATTTTTATTCATTGTTCCTTGAAGAAGGCCTTCTTTTCTCTCCTTGCTATTCTTTGGAACTCTGTGTTTAGTTGGGTGTACCTTTCCCTTTCTCCCTTGCTTTTCACTTCTCTTCTTTCTACGGCTATTGGTAAAACCAGCTCAGATAAACACTTTGCCTTCTTGCTTTTCTTTTTCTTTGGGATGGTTTTGTTCTATTCACCCTGTACAATATCACATAACTCTGTCCATAGTTCGTCAATCACACTGTTTATGAGATCTAATCCCTTGAATCTATTCATCACCTCCACTGCATATTCATAGGGGATTTGATTTAAGGTCAATATTTTGCCTGATCTAGTGAGCTTTCCACCTTTAGAAAATCTAAGTATAAACCTATTAAAGGAGACAAAAGAACTGTACACAGAAAATTATAAGACATTCATGAAAGACATCAAAGAAGACATACACAGATGGAGAGATATTCCATGTTCCTGTGATGGAAGAGTCAACATCATAACAATGACGATATTACCAAACATAATCTACAGCATCAACACAATCCCTATTAAATTACAAATGGTATTTTTAACAGAACTAGAACAAAAAATATCACAGTTCATATGGAAACACAAAAGACCCAGATAGCCAAAGCAGTCTTGAGAAAGAAGAAAAGAGCTGGAAGAATCAACCTTCCTGACTTCAGACTATACTGCAAAGTGATAGTCATCAAGACAGTGTGGTACTGGCACAAAGAGAAAATATAGACCAATGGAACAAGACAGAGAGCCCAGGAACAAATTCATGCACTTAAAAGAATTCTTCACATCCATTAGCTTTATAAACAACAGTGTGTCCTAAGGCCCACGTGACTTCACACTTCAGAATGTCTGACTCTGCATGACTCACTATACCATTATGGTTATTTGGTTCATTAAGATCTTTTTTGTACAGTTCTGTGTATTCTTTCCATCTCTTCAGTTCCTACTAGGTCTCTACTGTTTCTGTCTTTACAGTGCTGATCTTTGGGCTAAATGTTTCCTTGAAAGTTCCAATTATCCCTAGGTGATCTCTCGCTTTTCCTCTTCTGTTGTTTTCTTCTATTTTTATTCATTGTTCCTTGAAGAAGGCCTTCTTTTCTCTCCTTGCTATTCTTTGGAACTCTGTGTTTAGTTGGGTGTACCTTTCCCTTTCTCCCTTGCTTTTCACTTCTCTTCTTTCTACGGCTATTGGTAAAACCAGCTCAGATAAACACTTTGCCTTCTTGCTTTTCTTTTTCTTTGGGATGGTTTTGTTCTATTCACCCTGTACAATATCACATAACTCTGTCCATAGTTCGTCAATCACACTGTTTATGAGATCTAATCCCTTGAATCTATTCATCACCTCCACTGCATATTCATAGGGGATTTGATTTAAGTCATATTTGCCTGATCTAGTGGCTTTTCCCACTTTCTTTAGTATAAGCCTGAATTTTGCTATGCGAAGCTGGTGATCTAAGCCACAGTCAGCTCCATGTCTTGTTTTTGCTTACTGTATACAACTTCTCCATCCTTGACTACAAAGAATGTAATCAATTGATATCAATATTGACAATTTGGTGATGTCCATGTTTAAAGTCGTCTCTTGAGTTGTTGGAAAAGGGTGTTTTCTATGACTAGTACATTTTCTTGGCAGAATTCATGCCCTGCTTCATTTTGTATGCTATGGTCAAACTTGCCTGCTACTCCAGGTATCTCTTAATTTCCTACTTTTGAACTCCTATCCTGTCAGGACAGTATATCACATTTATTAATTTACTGAAATTTTGCCTATTTGAAAAATATTTTGAGTCTACTTATTTTTATAAGCATCCTATTTTAAAACTAAGCATTGCATTTTATTGGCAATATATGTGATAAGGAGGATGCAGATAAAAGAAGTATTGATAATACCATTCTTTTCTTTCTACTAGTGACTTTCTAGTCACTAAAAATGTGGTTTCATATTTTCTTCTGTAGCTCAGAGATATACTTAGACTTTCAGGAGTCATTGTTGATATCATTTAAAATTTATCTTTAGTACATAACCTTAGTTATTGTGCCTGAGTTATACTTTCACGAGAAGTTCAGTCATTAACCATCTTTTAGTGACATGGAGTCATCACAATATATACTACATATGAAAGAAAACCTTAAAAGAAATCAACAAATTAAATCAACCATCAACAAATTAAATCAATCATCTAGTAAGTCTAAATATGAAAACTTCAGATCACAGGTTTAGAAGCACAAAAATTTACACACATTAATCCACACATCAGGAATCTATTTCCTTGTCTACACAGCTTGATAAACATATTTATAATATCTGTCAATTTTAATGGAAAAGATGTAAGAAAGTACTACCAGAGAGATATATATTTACACTCATTTAAAAATTATTTATTTAGTAGCATTTATGGAAATACATCAGAGCTTAGTTACCTAGAGGTAATATTTATATTGGGCATCCAAGTGGCACTAGTGATAAAGAATCTGCCAGCCAATGCTGGAGATGCAATAAATTGGTCTCAATCCCTGGGTAGGGAAGATCCCTGGAGGAGGAAATGGCAAGCCCTCCAGTATTTTTTCCTGGGAAATCTCATGGGCAGAGAAGACTGGTGGGCTATATACCATAGAGTCACAAAGAATTGGACATGCCTGAGCACACATAATTATATTTATGCAAAATAACAGCATTCATTCAACTTACATGCAAGAAATGACATAATGTTATATTAGTCTGTATTTTATTTCCTTCTCAAACAACCATATAAATAGATCTTTCATCCTTATTTTGTAAATGAGAAACTGAGGCATAAAGGTGGCTCATATATTTTTATTTAGGACACTGAGACCAGATTCTAGTTTTTATATCAAAATACATATTTGAAGAGAAGAAGGTAACTTGTAATTGGATATACTGATATTAACTATCTATATGCCCTGATTTTAAAACTAAGCATTGCATTTTATTGGCAATATATGTGATAAGGAGGATGCAGATAAAGAAGTATTGATAATACCATTCTTTTCTTTCTACTAGTGACTTTCTAGTCACTAAAAATGTGGTTTCATATTTTCTTCTGTAGCTCAGAGATATACTTAGACTTTCAGGAGTCATTGTTGATATCATTTAAAATTTATCTTTAGTACATAACCTTAGTTATTGTGCCTGAGTTATACTTTCACGAGAAGTTCAGTCATTAACCATCTTTTAGTGACATGGAGTCATCACAATATATACTACATATGAAAGAAAACCTTAAAAGATATCAACAAATTAAATCAACCATCAACAAATTAAATCAATCATCTAGTAAGTCTAAATATGAAAACTTCAGATCACAGGTTTAGAAGCACAAAAATTTACACACATTAATCCACACATCAGGAATCTATTTCCTTGTCTACACAGCTTGATAAACATATTTATAATATCTGTCAATTTTAATGGAAAAGATGTAAGAAAGTACTACCAGAGAGATATATATTTACACTCATTTAAAAATTATTTATTTAGTAGCATTTATGGAAATACATCAGAGCTTAGTTACCTAGAGGTAATATTTATATTGGGCATCCAAGTGGCACTAGTGATAAAGAATCTGCCAGCCAATGCTGGAGATGCAATAGAATTGGTCTCAATCCCTGGGTAGGGAAGATCCCCTGGAGGAGGAAATGGCAAGCCCTCCAGTATTTTTTCCTGGGAAATCTCATGGGCAGAGAAGACTGGTGGGCTATATACCATAGAGTCACAAAGAATTGGACATGCCTGAGCACACATAATTATATTTATGCAAAATAACAGCATTCATTCAACTTACATGCAAGAAATGACATAATGTTATATTAGTCTGTATTTTATTTCCTTCTCAAACAACCATATAAATAGATCTTTCATCCTTATTTTGTAAATGAGAAACTGAGGCATAAAGGTGGCTCATATATTTTTATTTAGGACACTGAGACCAGATTCTAGTTTTTATATCAAAATACATATTTGAAGAGAAGAAGGTAACTTGTAATTGGATATACTGATATTAACTATCTATAGAGCGAAGAAATGCAAATTCTCTTGATTTATCATACATGTTACAAGCTAAATTGTTTTTTTCTTTAAAGCATTGTGCTTTTATTTTTCCTGTTCAATTTTAATTACATATCTGGTTTTATGTCCTATTACAATTTCTTCTGTATTTTGATATCTATATATGTAGCTAGATATGTGTATCACATCAAAGTTCTGCTATCTTATCAAGTAAAGTAAACTTTGAAATGCGCAAAATTTAGCCCCAAGTTTCTTGTCCTCTCTGTATAAAAAATTGTCATCCCTTCAACTTTTTTTTTTTTGGTAACAAAAATATATTCTACTAAGTCTCTAGGACTGGATACATTTGGAAAAAAATCATATGCTCCATTATTGTGTCAGGTCCATAGGGAAAAGCTTTTCTTTGATATAATTAGTTCTCATTCGCCCTGTGTACATATATGACCCTGAGGATATAATAAATACATTAACAATTTCTTCTCTGGATTCCAAGAGCTCACTTCTCAAAATTATACTTGGAATATATATATATATATGCCATTTCAGAAAGAAATATATTTACTCTATTACATGAGATTTGAAAGAAATGTTAATTTGACTGTTACCAGCACAATTGGGCAATCATGACAATCAGAATCCCTTTTATTTATTTTATTAACTAATCCATGACATACTTTTAGATGAGATGGAAAAAAGACTTCGAAACACTACATTTGGAGGCGATAAGCATAGCAAAATTTAATATACATGTAAAGTATGGGTTTTATAAATCAATAACTATTTAATTTTCACAAACCTGTAGTTCTGGCTAGGTAAATACTTAGGTGAATATACTAATCTTTTGCACCCATCAGGGATGTACTCAATGTATAAATGCATGCATTGACTGTTAAACCATATATATCAAGAGTTTTTTCATATATTGTTGAATTTATTACCTGTCCTTAAGTAAAACCTCAAAAATGAGTTAAATATTTATAGTTTTGAATTAATTTTAAGTTAGTAAAACAGTGTTCCTTCATTTCTACTATACTTTTATTTTTTCTTAATTTCAAGAAGGACCGGCAAAAAGAAAAATTGAGGAAATATTAATTTTCTGATTCTGAAATGAGCTATGTAGCATTTTCTGAAGTCAGAGATGATATATGCACTTTTATGCAGAATAATTGAAAATGATAATATTAAATGACTTTTATGTCATTATTATTAGTACTTCATGATTTGTTATTTATAATTTTGTCATATCTAAAGAGATGCTACACATTATTTTTTTAAAAAGAAACTTGGTATATTGTAAAAAGCTTATCTCCATCATATTCTATCTATAAAGAATTTTAGACCTATTTTTAATTTTGAAGTAAATCTGCAATGGTTAATCCTCAAGTTAAACTAAAGATTCAACAAGTAATCCTGTAAGTAGTACTTTTGTGTGCTTTCTGTTTTTAAATCACAGTAAATTAGTAACGCTAAAAGATTTCTCACTAAAATGTAGGGAAGGAGCAGGTTATAAAGTACTTTAATATATATTTTTTTCTTTATTAAAGAAAATGCCGAGTTAACCTTTTTAAGGATACAGTGATTTCACAACCTTCTCTGCTTCTTCAGAGATCAATTAGGTGATTCATATATTTAATTCAAAAAAGTTTTATTGTAGCTTTATTTTAAATATTTTTTAAGAAATATTCAAACAGTTCTCCATAGTGGTTGTGCCAATTTACATTTCCAACAACAGTGTAGATGGGTTGTCTTTTCTCCATACCCTCTCCAGTATTTGTTATTTGGAGACATTTTAATGATGGCCATTCTGATCTGTGTGAGGTGATACTTCATATTAGCTTTGACCTACACTTCTCTAATAATTAGTGTTGCTGAGCATGTTTTCATGTTTTTGAGCCACCTGTATGTCTTCTTTGGAGAAATGTATATTTAGATCTGCCCATTTGCTTGACTGGGCTGTTTGTTTGTTTGATATTGAACTGTGAGCATGTGCTCTATGCACATTTTGGAGATTAATTCTTTGTCATGTCTCATCATTTACAAATGTTTCCCACCTTTGTATGGATTGTCTAATCATGTTCCTTATGGTCTCCTTTCCTAAGTTTAATTAGGTACCATTTATTTTTGTTTTTATTTTCATAATTCTAGGAAGTGGTTCCAAAAAGTTATTGCTGTGATATCTGTCAAAGAGTGTTCTGCTTATGCTTTCTTCTAAGAGTTTTAGAGTAGTCGGTTTTTAATCCATTTTGATCTTCAATACATTTTGAGTTTATTTCTGTGTATGGTGTTAGACAATGTTCTAATTTAATGTTTTACATGTAATTGTCCAGTTTGCCAAGAACAATTTATTACAGAGACAACATCTTAAGAGTTTTCAGAGTACAGGTCTTTTGTTTCCTTAGGCAAATTTATTCCTAGGTATTTTATTTTGGTTGATGTGATAATAAATTAGATTATTTCCTTAAATTCTCTTTCTGATCTTTCACTGGTAATGCATAGGAATGCAAGAGGTTCCTATGTAGTGATTTCCTATCCTGCAACTCAACTGAATTCGCTGATAAGATTTAAATAGTTTTCTGGTAGCATTTTCAGTATTTTCTATGTATAGTATCATGGCATCTGCAAAGAGTGACAGTTTAATTTTTCTTTTCCAAACTATATTCCTTTTATTTCTTTTTCTTCTCTGATTGCTGTTGCTGTAACTTCCAAAGTTATGTTTAATAAAAGTAGTGAGAGTGGACATCCTTGTCTTGTTCCTGATCTTAAAGGTAATGCCTCCATCTTTTCACCATTTAGTATGATGTTAGCTCTGGGTACCATATGATCCAGCAATCCCTCTCTTGGGCATATATTAGCTTTAAAAAAAATCCATGTAATTCCAACATCCATTCAGCCCGACGTTCATTGCAGCACTATTTACAAAAGCCAAGACATGGGAACAATCCAAGTGTCTATTGATAGACTTATGCATGAGGAAGATGTAGTACATACTTACAATGGAATATTATTGGTCCATAAAAAGAATGAAATAATGCCATTTACAGCAATATGGAGGCAACTAAAAATTATAATCCTAAATGGAGTTAGTCAGAGAAAGACAACTATCATGTTGCATATGTAGAATATTAAAAAATGATACAAAGAAACTTATTTATAAAACAGAAACAGACTCAACAGAGTTAAAGAATGACATGACAGAGGATGAGATGGTTGGATAGGACCACCTAATTAGTCAACATGAATTTGAGCAAACTCCAGGAGAGAGTGAAGGATAGGGAAGCCTGGCATGCTGTGCAGTTCATGCGGTCACAGAGGTTCGGACACGATTTAGTAGCTTAACAACCAATGCAAGTGGAAAGCAATTCAAAGATGAACATTAACAGAATATAGAACTGTAATTTTAGAGATAGAAAAAATAGGATCTACTAACCATATTCCTTTAGAATTCATCCAGAAGATTCAAGCCTCTGAGACTTGGATAGAGTACGGTATGAACAGTCTGTCATTAAAGATATTTATAGAAAAGAGATCAGTTTATAAGATCAGTCCCATATTTTCAGAGTTATTGCATACTTGAAGACAGTTCAGTGTTTCTTTGAGAGCTGATACTATACCTGACATTGGAATAACAGCTTATAATAAAATTTTTGTGTATTGCTCTGTGTTCTCACAGTTATGCTGGAACTAACTGAAGAGAATTTCCTTTTCTTTTGTATTAACATAAGCTACAAGACACATTTTGCTCAAGGTTTGGAAGAATGCATGAGATGCTGCAGTCGCTTTCTTTTTATCACATGTGGCAGTCAAAAGCACTAATACAGGTCTCATTGTCACCCCTTTGGAGCTGCATGTGGGCACAGGAAGCAACCAGTTCCATAGCTCCTGTAACTCCTCCCACATCTTCAGGTTTAGTTTCTTTGACTTCTGGACTGGGTATTATTAATAATAATCAGCCTCTCCTCAAGGACACTCTGAATAAACGAATATAATATCAAAGCTTCCAATTTGTTCTTATACTTTCCAAAATAGTATTCAAATTTACAACTTGTGCTTACTTCTCTTATTTGCATACAATTCCTATTCTTGATAGCCTGCTCAGTACCAGACCCAATATAGCCTTTATAACCAGACCCCGCTACTGAGTAAAGTTAAATAACTATAATACATCTCTAATTATTGACAGATCTTTAGTGTTCTGGTTGAACCATCACTAATGTAGCCTGATACAATTTTAAACTTCCCCCCTAAATTAATTACATTAATGAACACATCCTTTAGATGGGCTTTGCCTCTCTAGGAGACTGCCCTGGAGTACAATCTTAAATATTACTTTTGAATAAATTTAAAATAACAAATGATTGACATAATCTATCAATGAGAACACCAACAGAAAATAAAATTAAATAGGAAGCAGGGGACCTTGGGAAAGACTATCATCATGCATTTCTTTCTAAATATCTCTAAGGAGATTTTCAAGGATATAAGAAAGAAGAATATGAAATATTAGTTTGAAAATGATGATTATCAGAGGAATGAAATTATTATTCACTATATTATCTATCTAGTTTGCTCATTTATTTATGAAAGAATTAGATACCCCCAGAGTCAAGTGAACAGTTGTCATTAAAGATATTTATAGAAAAGAGATCAGTTTATAAGATCAGTCCCATATTTTCAGAGTTATTGCATACTTGAAGACAGTTCAGTGTTTCTTTGAGAGCTGATACTATACCTGACATTGGAATAACAGCTTATAATAAAATTTTTGTGTATTGCTCTGTGTTCTCACAGTTATGCTGGAACTAACTGAAGAGAATTTCCTTTTCTTTTGTATTAACATAAGCTACAAGACACATTTTGCTCAAGGTTTGGAAGAATGCATGAGATGCTGCAGTCGCTTTCTTTTTATCACATGTGGCAGTCAAAAGCACTAATACAGGTCTCATTGTCACCTCTTTGGAGCTGCATGTGGGCACAGGGAAGCAACCAGTTCCATAGCTCCTGTAACTCCTCCCACATCTTCAGGTTTAGTTTCTTTGACTTCTGGACTGGGTATTATTAATAATAATCAGCCTCTCCTCAAGGACACTCTGAATAAACGAATATAATATCAAAGCTTCCAATTTGTTCTTATACTTTCCAAAATAGTATTCAAATTTACAACTTGTGCTTACTTCTCTTATTTGCATACAATTCCTATTCTTGATAGCCTGCTCAGTACCAGACCCAATATAGCCTTTATAACCAGACCCCGCTACTGAGTAAAGTTAAATAACTATAATACATCTCTAATTATTGACAGATCTTTAGTGTTCTGGTTGAACCATCACTAATGTAGCCTGATACAATTTTAAACTTCCCCCCTAAATTAATTACATTAATGAACACATCCTTTAGATGGGCTTTGCCTCTCTAGGAGACTGCCCTGGAGTACAATCTTAAATATTACTTTTTGAATAAATTTAAAATAACAAATGATTGACATAATCTATCAATGAGAACACCAACAGAAAATAAAATTAAATAGGAAGCAGGGGACCTTGGGAAAGACTATCATCATGCATTTCTTTCTAAATATCTCTAAGGAGATTTTCAAGGATATAAGAAAGAAGAATATGAAATATTAGTTTGAAAAATGATGATTATCAGAGGAATGAAATTATTATTCACTATATTATCTATCTAGTTTGCTCATTTATTTATGAAAGAATTAGGAAAAGAAAATACTTGAGGCTGAATATCAGAGCATTTCATGTGTTATAGTAAGTATTGGACACAGTTGGATAGTCTCAAAGAAATATTGATTTTTTTTGAATAACTTTCAATATCATACTAATAACTATAAAACCCCAGAAAGCTATGTCAAAACCCTGGTAGGGATGTTACTTTATTTATACACAAGAGGTTATAGTTAAATTAATCATATTTAGAGCACGTAGAATAAACTTTCAGATAAGAATAATGCTTGCTCTCATATTTCTTTCAAAATATACCTAAAGGCATTAAGATACAGTGCTGGGCAACAGTAGTAAAGTTGTCCAGCCTTATACTAGTAGACACATTAGACTGTGGAAAGTTCTAAAATCCTCATTATAGACATAACTATTTTAGATACTGTGCTAAGACGATATATGAATAACATTTTTTTAATTGGTAAAATAATGTGTTACTATGGTGATTCTGGTCCTGAAAACATCATGAAAGGAACCAATCACGGGTGAAAATAAGATTATTATTTATCTCCAAAAGACAATTCTTTCTATTTAACGTGGCCTTCCCTGTTGACTCAGATGGGAAAGAATCTGCCTGCTATGTGGAGACCAGATTCAATTCCTAGATCGATCTCCTGGAGAAGGGAATGGCAACTCACTCCAGTATTCTTACCTAGAGAATTCCATGGACAGAGGAACCTGGTAGGCTACAGTACATGGGGTTGCAAAGAATCAGACACAACTGAGCAACTAACACTATTTAAAGTGCAGTTCAAGTAATTTTTTATTTGTTCCTTAATACGGGAACAGAATGTACACACAGAAGTATACTAACATTAATCCCAAGTGAGAGAAGTAAATTTAAAATAACAAATGATTGACATAATCTATCAATGAGAACACCAACAGAAAATAAAATTAAATAGGAAGCAGGGGACCTTGGGAAAGACTATCATCATGCATTTCTTTCTAAATATCTCTAAGGAGATTTTCAAGGATATAAGAAAGAAGAATATGAAATATTAGTTTGAAAAATGATGATTATCAGAGGAATGAAATTATTATTCACTATATTATCTATCTAGTTTGCTCATTTATTTATGAAAGAATTAGGAAAAGAAAATACTTGAGGCTGAATATCAGAGCATTTCATGTGTTATAGTAAGTATTGGACACAGTTGGATAGTCTCAAAGAAATATTGATTTTTTTTGAATAACTTTCAATATCATACTAATAACTATAAAACCCCAGAAAGCTATGTCAAAACCCTGGTAGGGATGTTACTTTATTTATACACAAGAGGTTATAGTTAAATTAATCATATTTAGAGCACGTAGAATAAACTTTCAGATAAGAATAATGCTTGCTCTCATATTTCTTTCAAAATATACCTAAAGGCATTAAGATACAGTGCTGGGCAACAGTAGTAAAGTTGTCCAGCCTTATACTAGTAGACACATTAGACTGTGGAAAGTTCTAAAATCCTCATTATAGACATAACTATTTTAGATACTGTGCTAAGACGATATATGAATAACATTTTTTTAATTGGTAAAATAATGTGTTACTATGGTGATTCTGGTCCTGAAAACATCATGAAAGGAACCAATCACGGGTGAAAATAAGATTATTATTTATCTCCAAAAGACAATTCTTTCTATTTAAAGTGGCCTTCCCTGTTGACTCAGATGGCAAAGAATCTGCCTGCTATGTGGGAGACCAGATTCAATTCCTAGATCGATCTCCTGGAGAAGGGAATGGCAACTCACTCCAGTATTCTTACCTAGAGAATTCCATGGACAGAGGAACCTGGTAGGCTACAGTACATGGGGTTGCAAAGAATCAGACACAACTGAGCAACTAACACTATTTAAAGTGCAGTTCAAGTAATTTTTTATTTGTTCCTTAATACGGGAACAGAATGTACACACAGAAGTATACTAACATTAATCCCAAGTGAGAGAAGTAAACTATTTATCTAAATCATTATGGAAAAACAGACTATATATTCACAAAGAAGATTATTTATCAATAAGAATACATGAACTATTGCCACTTAAGACAACATGAATGATCATCACAGCACAACACTGAACTATGGAATACAGTCACAAGAGAGTGTATGTGTGTGTGTGTGTGTATATATATATATATATACATACATACATATACAGATATATATATGTATGCTTTCCATTATCAGTTTCAACTCTGGCAAATAGATCTATATTACTAGAAGTCAAGACAGAGGTTACCCTTCTTAGGGATTAATGATTACAAGAAGGCTAATAGGGCCTTTGGATTAGTTGTAGTATTCTTTTTATCTGTATGCATTCATTTTGAGAAAGCGCTTTAGGATTTTACTTATCATTTGTACATTTTTATGGTTTGTTGTAATTCAATATTATATTGAAAACACATGCAAATTTTAGAAATTAACAATTTTGGTCCCACAATATGGTAAAAATGATTTTCAGGACATTTCAAATACTTTTTTTCCCTCAACAAATCAATTTGCAATCAAGGGAGACTATCTTGCACCCTTATTAAAACCACAAATGTGTTGAAATTATGAATACATTTGGTTACCACATATAGTTTCCCCTGATTTAATCACACTTAGATGATTAAGCAGCAAAATAATATATTCTCCAGGTGTATGAATTACAGACACATAATTTCCACTAGTCACTGTTAGGCTATCAAATAGCTCCTTAACGAATTTATGATGCAAACATTTTTTTAAACTTTCAGGCAGACATAATTCCTAACAGAGAGTCTAGATGAAGGATCTTGAGAGGAATCAATTATTACAATTTTTTTTTGACACGACATATTTCATAATTCTCCCTCATCTCCAGCTAGAGACCACCATATCTCAATAAGTTATTATGCTTAATCACTCCAGTATTCTTACCTAGAGAATTCCATGGACAGAGGAACCTGGTAGGCTACAGTACATGGGGTTGCAAAGAATCAGACACAACTGAGCAACTAACACTATTTAAAGTGCAGTTCAAGTAATTTTTTATTTGTTCTTTAATACGGGAACAGAATGTACACACAGAAGTATACTAACATTAATCCCAAGTGAGAGAAGTAAACTATTTATCTAAATCATTATGGAAAAACAGACTATATATTCACAAAGAAGATTATTTATCAATAAGAATACATGAACTATTGCCACTTAAGACAACATGAATGATCATCACAGCACAACACTGAACTATGGAATACAGTCACAAGAGAGTGTATGTGTGTGTGTGTGTGTGTATATATATATATATATATACATACATACATATACAGATATATATATGTATGCTTTCCATTATCAGTTTCAACTCTGGCAAATAGATCTATATTACTAGAAGTCAAGACAGAGGTTACCCTTCTTAGGGATTAATGATTACAAGAAGGCTAATAGGGCCTTTGGATTAGTTGTAGTATTCTTTTTATCTGTATGCATTCATTTTGAGAAAGCGCTTTAGGATTTTACTTATCATTTGTACATTTTTATGGTTTGTTGTAATTCAATATTATATTGAAAACACATGCAAATTTTAGAAATTAACAATTTTGGTCCCACAATATGGTAAAAATGATTTTCAGGACATTTCAAATACTTTTTTTCCCTCAACAAATCAATTTGCAATCAAGGGAGACTATCTTGCACCCTTATTAAAACCACAAATGTGTTGAAATTATGAATACATTTGGTTACCACATATAGTTTCCCCTGATTTAATCACACTTAGATGATTAAGCAGCAAAATAATATATTCTCCAGGTGTATGAATTACAGACACATAATTTCCACTAGTCACTGTTAGGCTATCAAATAGCTCCTTAACGAATTTATGATGCAAACATTTTTTTAAACTTTCAGGCAGACATAATTCCTAACAGAGAGTCTAGATGAAGGATCTTGAGAGGAATCAATTATTACAATTTTTTTTTGACACGACATATTTCATAATTCTCCCTCATCTCCAGCTAGAGACCATGATATCTCAATAAGTTATTATGCTTAATATCATGAGAAAACATTGTAATATTTTCAGCCCACTTATAATCCATTAATCCAAGTAAAATATGTAAGTATTAGACTGAGAGATATCGCAGGCCATTTATTACGGCCCCCACTCATACTCCGAAGGACCTCCCATGCTAAAGAAGAAATGAAACTCTGAACCTAAATGAAAAGCTGGCTCCATAATTTCTGATACTAGGTGCAAAATGCAAACGTGGGTGCCTTTGTCCAAATATCAAGGATTTCAAGATGGCAATAATAGAGCCTTAAATAAATCAGCAGGGCCTTTCTAAGTATACAGCTGCCTGTGACCACCCACAGCACTTCACAAGTATTTTATCTTCTGCAGCCTTTCCTCTACACACTTTTTCCTTTCTTTATCCTTTTTTTTAACCAAAACTGTAACAATAGTATACAAAATGAGGAAAATGTAATTTGACATCATTTTAATTTTAACCTATAATACAACTTGCAACTTTTAAAGAAAAATCTTAGACATAATCCTCAATTGTATCATTATATGTTGTGGGTTACAGAAATCCTTTCTGCAGCTTAAGTTCAGAACTCAAGAGCTTAAATGCATGTCATCTGCTATTTTAAAATAAATGGTAGAAATTGAATTACTGATCTTTCACTGTTAACATATAAAGTGAAGTCATAGTTAAGTTTTGTGTTAAATCTCAATTAAATCACAAAATGGTAAGTGCAAATTCTATAATATATGGGGCATGAAAACCTCAGAACTTTCACTTTTCACTATTCTAAATAACCGGGAGAAGAAAACAATAACAGCAAAACTATGTTTAATGTTTTCTTCTCTACCTTCATTACATTCATAATGCTAATATTTTGTAGGTTGAATAAGTAACAGCAACCAGACCTATTGATTTGACATAGAATACTGTGTCTAATGTATGCATGTGGAAATGAATCTATTTAAAATAGTTTTAACTCCATATATATTTTAATTTTCAACAACATGTGGAGTTTAACCCTTTTTTGAATTATAAAGTTAACATTTTCTTATCTAAATAGTTGAAAATACTAAAGAGAATTAAAAAGAATTCCACTTTTCTACCCTAACATAATATTGAGAAATTATTTTTAAAGTGCTCCCTTTTTGCATCTTTTTTTTGGAATTTTTTGATAATTAAATTTATTGTTAAAATCTCTTCGATACATTATAGCACATATCTAAAATATTTCCATCCTTGAGCTCATTAAAAGCATGGAATAGAGAAATAAGCTTGTTAAGTTGGAAACAATTTCATTTTTTGTTACAATAAAGGATTTCAAGATGGCAATTAGAGCTTAAATAAATCAGCAGGGCCTTTCTAAGTATACAGCTGCCTGTGACCACCCACAGCACTTCACAAGTATTTTATCTTCTGCAGCCTTTCCTCTACACACTTTTTCCTTTCTTTATCCTTTTTAACCAAAACTGTAACAATAGTATACAAAATGAGGAAAATGTAATTTGACATCATTTTAATTTTAACCTATAATACAACTTGCAACTTTTAAAGAAAAATCTTAGACATAATCCTCAATTGTATCATTATATGTTGTGGGTTACAGAAATCCTTTCTGCAGCTTAAGTTCAGAACTCAAGAGCTTAAATGCATGTCATCTGCTATTTTAAAATAAATGGTAGAAATTGAATTACTGATCTTTCACTGTTAACATATAAAGTGAAGTCATAGTTAAGTTTTGTGTTAAATCTCAATTAAATCACAAAATGGTAAGTGCAAATTCTATAATATATGGGGCATGAAAACCTCAGAACTTTCACTTTTCACTATTCTAAATAACCGGGAGAAGAAAACAATAACAGCAAAACTATGTTTAATGTTTTCTTCTCTACCTTCATTACATTCATAATGCTAATATTTTGTAGGTTGAATAAGTAACAGCAACCAGACCTATTGATTTGACATAGAATACTGTGTCTAATGTATGCATGTGGAAATGAATCTATTTAAAATAGTTTTAACTCCATATATATTTTAATTTTCAACAACATGTGGAGTTTAACCCTTTTTTGAATTATAAAGTTAACATTTTCTTATCTAAATAGTTGAAAATACTAAAGAGAATTAAAAAGAATTCCACTTTTCTACCCTAACATAATATTGAGAAATTATTTTTAAAGTGCTCCCTTTTTGCATCTTTTTTTTTTTGGAATTTTTTGATAATTAAATTTATTGTTAAAATCTCTTCGATACATTATAGCACATATCTAAAATATTTCCATCCTTGAGCTCATTAAAAGCATGGAATAGAGAAATAAGCTTGTTAAGTTGGAAACAATTTCATCTTTTTGTTACAATAATGGACTTCATTGCTTTAGATTCTGAAATGTACTTTTATGCTATCACTTAAAAGTGTTTTAAATGGCAACATAACCATCTTTTTGGATAAAATAAAAGCCAAATAACAAAAGAAACTCTAATTAGTAACTGTAAAGTAAGAATAGGCTTACTATAACTGAGTCCTCTTAAATGTGACTCAGTAGCAGATGATGTATTATCAATTTAAAATTAAATAGGCCATTTCTTTGCCCTTACTCATTTGAAAAAAAGTAGGATGGAATACTGAATTTTAAGCAAATGTTAAGATCTGCACTAACCTTATTTTTAAAAAAAGCTTCAGGAAGTTTCTCTATTACTTTTTAGGTATATTTCAAATAAGCATAAAATCTGTAAGTCAGTGAAAATAAAGAATACAAATAGCTATATTTTACAGAACAAATGCAGCCTGTCAAGTTAGCCCTTAAAGGATTAGTATAATGATATATACATGGAAAGAACAGAATTTTCACTCCTCAATTTTAAATAACCAGGAAGAAAATCTAGTCAAAAAGAGTACTATATGTTTGCTTCTGTACCTTCATTATCTTTATAGCGCTAGTTATATTAACAGGTTGAGTTAGTAACAACATCTAGACTACTCAACTTTATGCAGAATATTTTTTATAGTATAGGCACATGGTAAATTTGTCCAATACAAATGTCCTATTTGATAACAATATACCAGCATTCTAGGGAAGTAGGAGAATTGTGTCCAAACAAGAGCACTGAAAGTATCATTTATTAATTGAATCTTTCATTCAATGTATACTAATCATTTATTAATAGGGTGATAGTTCCAAATTCATTTCCTACTTTCAGCTTAAAATCCTCCAAGGGTGTCTAATGCCTTCACAAAAATAAAAATAAACCTAATCCATGTGTCTTGCCATTTTCATATCTACATATATCTGTATGCCAGCAACATGGAAATTTCTTTTTTACTCGAAACAGTTGAAAAGAATTATTCTTCAGGTCTTTTCCTGGTTCCTTCTTAAGCAATGCCTAGTATAATTTTGTCTTTAGACTGTCTCCATTGTGTCTAAAATCCCTTTTATCCTTTGGAACACTAATTATTTGAAATTGCAAAACAGTTTTCAAATTGATTTCCAATGGAAAATTCAGGTTAACTGCATGACTGAACTAATATGAAATAGACTAACAGATTTTAGAATAAATGAAATTATGATACCTAGTTCAGAAATAAAAATAAAAAAAGAAAGGCAGGAAAGAATGCAGGCAAAGAAATAAGGGAAAAAATCAAATACAATAATCCAAGAAGTAAAAGATCTCATGGTACTGTGTCTCATCTTCACACTCAGAACATATTTTTCTAAGTAAAATAACCTAATTTAAAATACAGAAGATATATGATGAAACTTGCTCTCCAATAAAGCAGAAAACCTAATCTTGAGAAAAACAAAATATTTTAGACTATGTTTTATGAGACTATTAATAGATACCTTGGCCAATTGAAGAAAATCTCCTTCCAACTATCACCTCCCAAACGAATCAGGACCTGCTTCGTGACTCTCTATACTGTACTACCTC
Source organism: Tragulus kanchil (assembly GCA_022376925.1). Classification (NCBI taxonomy): domain Eukaryota; kingdom Metazoa; phylum Chordata; class Mammalia; order Artiodactyla; family Tragulidae; genus Tragulus; species Tragulus kanchil. The sequence goes on along the minus strand of JAIOJX010000023.1, from coordinate 106,255,851 downwards.
ACCATGTATCATAGTAGCTTAATTACTTCAGATTCTTATTCTCTGATGAAATAGTCAGAAATACAGACCTATATTCACGCAGACTGAGCTCAAGGTTCAATATAGGTAAACACATTTACAATGAATTCTATTCGGAGGACCATGTTTAGCAGTCCTTCTAGAGTAAGCTTTTTTTTTTTTTTTTTTGCCACTTCTATTGGTCTTTCATTTCCATCTTTGTTCTTTGACCTGTGTGGGCCTCCCACTGCAGTGGCCTCTGTTGTCGCAGAGCACCGGCTCTGTAGTTGGACACGTCGGTCCATCCGCGCCGCAGCACGTGGGGTCTTCCCAGGCCAGGGATGAACCAGCACCCCTTGCACTGCAAGGTGGTGTCCTTACCCACTGGACCACCAGGGAAGCCCCTAGAGTAAGCATTTTTAAACTTCTCTGGGAGAACTTGTAGGAACCTGTGAAGTTGATCCTCTGACAAACGATCTGAACATAAATTTTGACTAAAACAACAAATTTTTGAAGTATTTTGCAAATAACATTTTTAACATTTTTAAAAATAATTAGTAAAATTATTGAATGTCAGGAGATAATACAAAACTGTATGGTTATATTTTTCTTTGATATATAACACTGCTGTTAAACCTAGTATTTAGTGTTATTGGGGACGCTTTCATTGACCTTTTTTTTGTAATTTTTTTTTTTCTTTTTGGCCATTTCTATTGGTCTTTCATCCATTCATTTTCATCCATCTTTGTTCTTTTGGCCTGTGTGGGCCTGCCATCACAGTGGCTTCTCTCGCTGCAGAGCACCGGCTCTGGGCGCATGCACTACAGAGCTCCAGCTCGGTAGTTGCACACATCGGTCCAGCCGCTCCGCAGCACGTGGGATCTTCCCAGGCCTGGGATGGAACTGACGCCCTTTGCACTGCAAAGCGGTGTCCTTACCCACTGGACCACCAGAGAAGCCCTCATTGACTCTTTATTTATACAGTGCACACAAGAAATTTGGATAATCAAAACAGCCTTTTAATTGACTTTCTGGGTCAAGGAGATGATGCTATTTTAAGTAACTTACATCAACAAAGACACATGCAGCTTAAGAGGCTAGCAAAATGCAGTTATCTGGCCCTAGTGGTAAAGAACCTGCCTGCCAAAGCAAGAGATCTAAGAGACCCATGTTGTATTCCTGGTTCCAGAAAGTTCCCTGGAGAAGGAAATGTCAAGCTATTCCAGTATTCTTGCCTGGAGAAATCGATGGACAGAGGAAACTGGTGGGCTACAGCCCATGGTGTCTCAAAAACTGGACACAACTGAAGGAACTTAGCATCAGGTAAGAACTTGCTTTCATAGATAATTATGTTTCTAAAGTTTACTGCTATTTTATCACTATTTTGTTTCTATGACACAGACTTTATCTGATGACAATTTTATACTTTGATCAATGGAAAAAGAGTCTATTAAAATCAGGCAAAAATACTTTCAGTATTAGTTAAATTCAGTCAGTAAGGAGTTAAGTTTCAAATTATAACCTCAGTAGATCAATAATATATAACTGTCTAGAATTTAAATACCATGTAAGAACAGAGGCATAATTATGCAACAGATTTCTAATATTATCTCAGGAATTATAAGTATGTTAAATGAGTCATTAAATTAGACACAGAGAAATAGAGATATAAATATTGAAGCAATAATTTCTTCTGCAGATTTGTCAAATGAGCATCCCTACAGAACAGATTTCTATCAGTGGTGCATAGAAATGCTCCATCATTTCTCTAGGGCTATGGTTCTGTCAAATACAGGTTTTCCTATTTAAGCCTATTATTATCACTCATTACCATCAAAAAAAGAAATACTGAAAAGCAAAATTGTAGTCTATGTCAAGTTTTCCAAAGCAAATGAATAGACAATTTATATTTAAGCTGATGCCTGCCTTTCAATGAATACACGTGTAGTAAACACGATAACGAGAATATTATTGTAAGATGCTTTGTATACAAAACTTAACAATAAAACCACCCTCTTTATGCTACAATGTTACCACTAATTTAAATATGCTAGAACATATAATATATAATCCAAAATATACCTAATATTTATGTGGAACATATATGAATTAAAAAGGGTTTTTGGATGTAGTAGTTGGGGAAACAGAAACATAGTAACTCTAAATGATCAACTCAGATTCGTCATAAAGTTGTACTGGAGTGTTTGCCATAAGACACTCATTCTGGTTTCCTGTTTATAGAGTTTTCTTCCTATTACAACATTTAGAGAATGAAGGACATCACCATGAATAGTGATTAGATTAATAAAAGGGTCATTGAATCGCTTTTCTAAGCCCATGGTAGTCCAGAAAGTTCCCTGGAGAAGGAAATGTCAAGCTATTCCAGTATTCTTGCCTGGAGAAATCGATGGACAGAGGAAACTGGTGGGCTACAGCCCATGGTGTCTCAAAAACTGGACACAACTGAAGGAACTTAGCATCAGGTAAGAACTTGCTTTCATAGATAATTATGTTTCTAAAGTTTACTGCTATTTTATCACTATTTTGTTTCTATGACACAGACTTTATCTGATGACAATTTTATACTTTGATCAATGGAAAAAGAGTCTATTAAAATCAGGCAAAAATACTTTCAGTATTAGTTAAATTCAGTCAGTAAGGAGTTAAGTTTCAAATTATAACCTCAGTAGATCAATAATATATAACTGTCTAGAATTTAAATACCATGTAAGAACAGAGGCATAATTATGCAACAGATTTCTAATATTATCTCAGGAATTATAAGTATGTTAAATGAGTCATTAAATTAGACACAGAGAAATAGAGATATAAATATTGAAGCAATAATTTCTTCTGCAGATTTGTCAAATGAGCATCCCTACAGAACAGATTTCTATCAGTGGTGCATAGAAATGCTCCATCATTTCTCTAGGGCTATGGTTCTGTCAAATACAGGTTTTCCTATTTAAGCCTATTATTATCACTCATTACCATCAAAAAAAGAAATACTGAAAAGCAAAATTGTAGTCTATGTCAAGTTTTCCAAAGCAAATGAATAGACAATTTATATTTAAGCTGATGTCTGCCTTTCAATGAATACACGTGTAGTAAACACGATAACGAGAATATTATTGTAAGATGCTTTGTATACAAAACTTAACAATAAAACCACCCTCTTTATGCTACAATGTTACCACTAATTTAAATATGCTAGAACATATAATATATAATCCAAAATATACCTAATATTTATGTGGAACATATATGAATTAAAAAGGGTTTTTGGATGTAGTAGTTGGGGAAACAGAAACATAGTAACTCTAAATGATCAACTCAGATTCGTCATAAAGTTGTACTGGAGTGTTTGCCATAAGACACTCATTCTGGTTTCCTGTTTATAGAGTTTTCTTCCCTATTACAACATTTAGAGAATGAAGGACATCACCATGAATAGTGATTAGATTAATAAAAGGGTCATTGAATCGCTTTTCAAATAGATTCATTAGTGATACTAGCTAATTTCACAGCTCTTTCTGCCCTTTCCCAGTTAAAATGGAAATGAATAGGAATATTTGAATGTGAACAAAGTAGACATTCCTTTAAGTGAAATTCTGAAGGATTCAAACATAAATTTAAGTAAGGAGAAAAAAGAGAAAGAGGAGAACTTCCGTATGACCCTTGGAAGAGTTAGCATTTTTCTTGAATGGAAAAAACATGACAGGTTGAGAGTAGCCTCTGGTGTGAGACTATATGGGTCATGTCCTAGCTGAGTGAACTTTGGCCCTCTATTGAACTGTCTTTGACTTAAAATCCTCATCTGTCAAATAGGCACATTAATATACACAGTGCATTGAGCTACAGTGAAAAATACATTCTAAGTGAAGAATTTAGAATAAAAGCGCCAGCTATTTATTGTATGCATGTTTTGTTTTTATGTTATGAGATAAAAATATGAAATATCTAAGCTTTATTGTTTTATCTGGCTTATGCTATCATCATGTTGATATTTTATGCCACAGAAGCATTGCCACAAATCTCAAATGTACATGTATATTTACATCTAGGGTAGCAATTCATCCCTGGAGTTGAACTCACAGTATTCTATCTCCACACAGCCACTAGCCCAGATAAGGTTTAGTATGGGTTTTAGAAAAGCACCTCAATTGATGAACCACTGGAAAATTTATTTAGTATCATGGCTCAACTCTTTCATTTAGTTTTATAGGATGACCTCTAAAAGACAAAGAGTATCTTTCACTAGCTCAAAATTCTGAACAAGAATAATTGCAATTGCATATATGTATATGTATAAATATTTCCCTTTGGTATAAGCTTGACACTAACACAACATTGTAAATCAACTATACTTAAAAAGGTAAAAGCAAAAGAATAATTGCAAACTGTTACATTTGATCCTTGAAATGAAATTTTATGCATATATGTATATATCTATGGTTATATGAAATATATCCAAAAGTAAATTTAAAATTAACAATAGGCTCTACCGTTTGTCATGCAACAAGTGTCTTGCATGTATTACTGTTTTAAAGCTTTACCTAGGATATATTATTATTATTTTTTTTTTAGCAGAAATTTGGTGTCATTTATTTATTGTTTTTAATTTTTATTTTACTTTTAACTTTTACAGAGTTTTGTTGTTTACAGATATGTATAATTCCAAATTAGTCATAAGTATATACCCCCATCCCACTCCTCCAGGCCGTTGCACCACACCCCTGCAGGATCCCCTTTTCTCACAGCACAATGACAATAGGTATTTTTTTTCACATATGATAGTAAAGGTTTTCATGCTACTTCATTTACACCTCCCACCCACTGTTCATTCCCTACAATGTCCATGTGTCTACTGTCCATGTCTGTTTTTCCTTCACTTCACTGTATGTGTTACCATTATACTAGATTTCATATATGTGTGTTAGTATATGGTACTTGTCTTTCTCTTTTTGACTGACTTCACTTTTTATGATAGGTTCTAGAGCCAGCCACCTCATTAGGACTGATCCTTCTTCATTTCTTTTTAAAGCTGAGTAATATTTCACTGTATATATGTACCAGATGTTTTTTATCCATTCATTCGTCAATGGACGGCTAGGTTGCGCCCATGTTCTAGCTATTGTGTACAGAGCTGCAATAAACATTGGGGTACAGGTGCTTCTTTCAGTTTTGATTTCATCTGGGGATAAGCCTAAGAGTGGGATTGCTGGGTCATAGGGTGCTTCTAGTTTTAGTTCAATAGGATGACCTCTAAAAGACAAAGAGTATCTTTCACTAGCTCAAAATTCTGAACAAGAATAATTGCAATTGCATATATGTATATGTATAAATATTTCCCTTTGGTATAAGCTTGACACTAACACAACATTGTAAATCAACTATACTTAAAAAGGTAAAAGCAAAAGAATAATTGCAAACTGTTACATTTGATCCTTGAAATGAAATTTTATGCATATATGTATATATCTATGGTTATATGAAATATATCCAAAAGTAAATTTAAAATTAACAATAGGCTCTACCGTTTGTCATGCAACAAGTGTCTTGCATGTATTACTGTTTTAAAGCTTTACCTAGGATATATTATTATTATTTTTTTTTAGCAGAAATTTGGTGTCATTTATTTATTGTTTTTAATTTTTATTTTACTTTTAACTTTTACAGAGTTTTGTTGTTTACAGATATGTATAATTCCAAATTAGTCATAAGTATATACCCCCATCCCACTCCTCCAGGCCGTTGCACCACACCCCTGCAGGACCCCCTTTTCTCACAGCACAATGACAATAGGTATTTTTTTTCACATATGATAGTAAAGGTTTTCATGCTACTTCATTTACACCTCCCACCCACTGTTCATTCCCTACAATGTCCATGTGTCTACTGTCCATGTCTGCTTTTCCTTCACTTCACTGTATGTGTTACCATTATACTAGATTTCATATATGTGTGTTAGTATATGGTACTTGTCTTTCTCTTTTTGACTGACTTCACTTTTTATGATAGGTTCTAGAGCCAGCCACCTCATTAGGACTGATCCTTCTTCATTTCTTTTTAAAGCTGAGTAATATTTCACTGTATATATGTACCAGATCTTTTTTATCCATTCATTCGTCAATGGACGGCTAGGTTGCGCCCATGTTCTAGCTATTGTGTACAGAGCTGCAATAAACATTGGGGTACAGGTGCTTCTTTCAGTTTTGATTTCATCTGGGGATAAGCCTAAGAGTGGGATTGCTGGGTCATAGGGTGCTTCTAGTTTTAGTTTTTTAAGGACTCTCCATACTGTCTTCCATGGTGCCTGTATCAATTTATATTCCCACCAGCAATGCAAGAGTGTTCCCTTTTTTCCGCACCCTATCCAGCACTTATTGCTGTCGATTTGTTGATGATGGCCATTCTGACGGGTGTGAGGTGATATCTCATTTTAGTTTTGATTTGCATTTCTCTAGTAATAAGCGAGGTTGAGCAACATTTCATGTGTTTTTTGGCCATCCATATGTCCTCTTTGGTGAGATGTCTGTTTAGGTCCTTTTCCCATTTTTTGATTGGGTTGTTCATTTTCCTGATGTTGAATTGTCTGAGTTCCTTGTAGATTTTGGAGATTAATTCGGTTTCATTTTCTATGATTTTCTCCCATTCTTCATAGGGAGTTTGATAGGGATCACATTGAATCTAGAGATGATATTTGGTAATATGGTCATTTTCACAATATTGATTCTTCTGATACAGGAACATGGAATATCTCTCCATCTGTTTAAGTCTTCTTTAATGTCTCTCATGAGTGTCTTGTAATTTTCAGTGTACAGCTTTTTTTGTTTCTTTGGGTAGGTTTATTCCTAGATATTTTATTCTCTTGGTTGCAATGGTGAAGGGGACTGCCTCTGATTTCATTTTCTGATTTTTCATTATTTGTATATAGGAATGCCAGTGATTTCTGTGTATTGATTTTGTATTCTGCAACTTTGCTGAATTCATTGATTAGCTCTAGTAGTTTTGCAATAGTGCCTTTGGGTTTTTCTATGTATAATATTATGTCATCTGCAAATAGAATTTTCTTCTTTTCCAATCTGGATTCTTTTTATTTGTTTTTCTTCTCTTATTGCTGTCTAGAACTTTTAGGGTTATGTTGAATAGTAATGGTGAAAGTGGACACCCCTGTCTTGTTCTGATCTTAGAAGGAATGCTTTCAGTTTTCACCATCGAGGACAATGTTTTCTGTGGGCTTTTCATACAGGGCTTTCACTATGGTGACATAGTTTCCTTCTATGCCCATTTTTTTGAGACAAATTTTTTCTTGTTTTCATGATTGGGGATAAGCCTAAGAGTGGGATTGCTGGGTCATAGGGTGCTTCTAGTTTTAGTTTTTTAAGGACTCTCCATACTGTCTTCCATGGTGCCTGTATCAATTTATATTCCCACCAGCAATGCAAGAGTGTTCCCTTTTTTCCGCACCCTATCCAGCACTTATTGCTGTCGATTTGTTGATGATGGCCATTCTGACGGGTGTGAGGTGATATCTCATTTTAGTTTTGATTTGCATTTCTCTAGTAATAAGCGAGGTTGAGCAACATTTCATGTGTTTTTTGGCCATCCATATGTCCTCTTTGGTGAGATGTCTGTTTAGGTCCTTTTCCCATTTTTTGATTGGGTTGTTCATTTTCCTGATGTTGAATTGTCTGAGTTCCTTGTAGATTTTGGAGATTAATTCGGTTTCATTTTCTATGATTTTCTCCCATTCTTCATAGGGAGTTTGATAGGGATCACATTGAATCTAGAGATGATATTTGGTAATATGGTCATTTTCACAATATTGATTCTTCTGATACAGGAACATGGAATATCTCTCCATCTGTTTAAGTCTTCTTTAATGTCTCTCATGAGTGTCTTGTAATTTTCAGTGTACAGCTTTTTTTGTTTCTTTGGGTAGGTTTATTCCTAGATATTTTATTCTCTTGGTTGCAATGGTGAAGGGGACTGCCTCTGATTTCATTTTCTGATTTTTCATTATTTGTATATAGGAATGCCAGTGATTTCTGTGTATTGATTTTGTATTCTGCAACTTTGCTGAATTCATTGATTAGCTCTAGTAGTTTTGCAATAGTGCCTTTGGGTTTTTCTATGTATAATATTATGTCATCTGCAAATAGAATTTTCTTCTTTTCCAATCTGGATTCTTTTTATTTGTTTTTCTTCTCTTATTGCTGTCTAGAACTTTTAGGGTTATGTTGAATAGTAATGGTGAAAGTGGACACCCCTGTCTTGTTCTGATCTTAGAAGGAATGCTTTCAGTTTTTCACCATCGAGGACAATGTTTTCTGTGGGCTTTTCATACAGGGCTTTCACTATGGTGACATAGTTTCCTTCTATGCCCATTTTTTTTGAAGAGTTTTTATCATAAATGGATGTCGTACTTTGTCGAAGGCTTTTTCTGCATCTATTGAGATTATCATGTGATTTTTGCCTCTCAATTTGCTGATATGGTGTATCAAATTGATCGATTTGTGGATATTGAAGAATCCTTGCATGCCTGGGATGAACCCAACTTGATCATGATGTATGAGTTTTTCGTTGTGTTGTTGAATTCTGTTTGCTAAGATTTTGTTGAGGATTTTGGCAACTAGGTTCATCAGTGAAATTGGCCTATAATTTTCTTTGTTTGTGTTGTCGTTGCCTGGTTTTGGTATCAGGGTGATGATGGCTTCATAGAGTGTGTTTGGAAGTGTTCCTTCCTGTGCAATTTTTTGAGAGTTTTAGAAGGACAGGCATTAGCTCTTCTTTAAGTGTTTGGTAGAATTCACCTGTGAAGCGATCTGGCCCTGGGCTTTTATTTTTGGGTAGATTTTGGGGGGGGGGGCGGTTGGGGAGGGAGGGGGTGGGCCACAGGCCAGTTCTATTGGTCTTTCATTTATCTATTTTCATCCATCTTTGTTCTTTGGCCCCTGTGGGCCTCCCATTGCAGTGGCCTCTATTGTCGCAGAGCACTGGCTCTGGGCGCATGCGATCCAGAGTTCCGGCTCAGTAATTGGACACGTCGGTCCAGCTGCTCCGCTGCACATGGGATCTTCCATAGTCCATAATGTTAGCCTTTAGAGTATATCTTTGTCTCTATATTGTTTTTAGAATTCTTCTTTAAATATCTGCAAATATATTTTATCTCATATTTTTGGAGTAGGTAGTATCCTTTATATTCTTTAATGATTTGTAATTCTTTATACTCTGATGAATACATTCATTAAATATAATAATCTTATATAAATATGAATTTTTGAACAGATTTTAGGTTTTTGCTTATAATAGACTAGTAACAAGATTAAGATTTTTATGTGTGTTAGTCTAAATATCTTTTAAATCTACATTATATAAACATGCATAGACATATTATGTGATATAACTTTTATTCAAAACAAATTTATATATTATATATAATATAAAGGAATATTACACATATATGTGTATTTTTCAAAATTAGCATCATGCTAACAAGCACCTTGAAAATATACAAATTTGATTATAGTAGGTGGATTCATTTTGAAGGCTGACAAGTTCAGTAATATTTGTATTCATAAATGCATAGATCCATGGCTCATAAAATAGATTTGGCACTTAAAATTAGGTTATTAAAAATGGTTATTTTGTAAATAACTTTACCAGAAACACCTTCATTTTCTAAGCATATAAATAAAATGAATCAAACAGTCATGCTACTCTAAATCTATTACTACACACAGATGTTTTATTTTGTGCATTTTTTCTTATTTGTATTATGCATCTTACACGCTACATTTTTTGCGTAGGAACCAACTGTAAAAGTTAATATGTACCTATTTGCTAAATTGTTATTTTGATTATATATCACCAGTTTTTTAAATTCTTTTTTATGTATCAATATTATAAAAGTAGACTTCTATATAAGCATATTTCTATACTTATTACATTTTCTATATACACATATTTATAATGCATATGCAAATGCATATATATTTCATGTAATCATACATATTTATTCATTTGTATCAATGACTACATTTTTTATTGTGCTGTTTGCTGATTTTTTCCCCCCAGGAATAAACAAACTATCACAATCTCAGGCAAGGTTCAGATAAAGTCTTCAAAATAATAAACTGATGGTTTTTATATTTAAAATGAATTAATTTGTAAAATAATTTACTAAAATTAATGTTCAGTTCAATTAACACATTTAAAGAACCTCAAGGAGACATCATCAAGCAGTGCTGAACTGTTGCTTCAACACTTGCTTTTCATTATAAACGCAGAAATTATTGCAACAGAGCTGAACATTTAATCACTATTGTCAAGAGCAATTTTGAGGAATTTCAGTTGCATTGGCATTTCATTTTTACCTTATCTACATTCAGCCTCAACATTTCTCTATTATCCAGTGAGCCATATTCTGTCCAACAAGGTCTAGATTGAAATCAGGGGTGTCAGTCTGCTGCTTTTTATATCTTTCTCCATCTTCATTACTCCTTCGGATGTACATATCCTTCTATTATGTGATATAACTTTTATTCAAAACAAATTTATATATTATATATAATATAAAGGAATATTACACATATATGTGTATTTTTCAAAATTAGCATCATGCTAACAAGCACCTTGAAAATATACAAATTTGATTATAGTAGGTGGATTCATTTTGAAGGCTGACAAGTTCAGTAATATTTGTATTCATAAATGCATAGATCCATGGCTCATAAAATAGATTTGGCACTTAAAATTAGGTTATTAAAAATGGTTATTTTGTAAATAACTTTACCAGAAACACCTTCATTTTCTAAGCATATAAATAAAATGAATCAAACAGTCATGCTACTCTAAATCTATTACTACACACAGATGTTTTATTTTGTGCATTTTTTCTTATTTGTATTATGCATCTTACACGCTACATTTTTTGCGTAGGAACCAACTGTAAAAGTTAATATGTACCTATTTGCTAAATTGTTATTTTGATTATATATCACCAGTTTTTTAAATTCTTTTTTATGTATCAATATTATAAAAGTAGACTTCTATATAAGCATATTTCTATACTTATTACATTTTCTATATACACATATTTATAATGCATATGCAAATGCATATATATTTCATGTAATCATACATATTTATTCATTTGTATCAATGACTACATTTTTTATTGTGCTGTTTGCTGATTTTTTCCCCCCAGGAATAAACAAACTATCACAATCTCAGGCAAGGTTCAGATAAAGTCTTCAAAATAATAAACTGATGGTTTTTATATTTAAAATGAATTAATTTGTAAAATAATTTACTAAAATTAATGTTCAGTTCAATTAACACATTTAAAGAACCTCAAGGAGACATCATCAAGCAGTGCTGAACTGTTGCTTCAACACTTGCTTTTCATTATAAACGCAGAAATTATTGCAACAGAGCTGAACATTTAATCACTATTGTCAAGAGCAATTTTGAGGAATTTCAGTTGCATTGGCATTTCATTTTTACCTTATCTACATTCAGCCTCAACATTTCTCTATTATCCAGTGAGCCATATTCTGTCCAACAAGGTCTAGATTGAAATCAGGGGTGTCAGTCTGCTGCTTTTTATATCTTTCTCCATCTTCATTACTCCTTCGGATGTACATATCCTTCAGATTAATTTTTTCTTTTTAAATTACTGTGTGGATTCTGTGTCCTAATTGGACTCTTAATTATACAATTGACATTTTGTTTGACCAGTACATTTGAGTGATGGAAATGTATTATAGCTCTCTGGTAACATTTTGAAGTCTAAATTAATTAAGAAGTGAAGTAGAAACAGGTGTTTTTGTTCAGTCACTAAATCAGATCTGACTCTGTTGTAATCCCATGGATAGTAACCCAACAGGCACCTGTATTCATGGGATTTCCCCTCCAAGAAGTGGAGTGGGTTGCCATTTCCTAGCAGGAAGTTCCAGTAAATAATCCATAACAATTAAACAATCAACAATTGATGATGGCTTGGTTCAGTTTAGTACTAGTCTACCACATTCTGGACATAATTTGAAGGTAGGGAAATCAAGATTCACTGAGAGATCAAATATGGCAGTTAAAAGGAGATTTCAAGGTTGTCTCTAGGTCTTGAGCCTTAACAACTGAGAAAAGTATATTACTTTAAGTCATAATGGTGCAGCATGTAAGATGAGCAGGTTTGCAGGAAAATACATGGTATTTATTTTCTAACTAGTTAGGTTTACATTTGTATTATTTATGCAGGCTTCTTCGGTGGCTCAGATGATAAAAAATTTGCCTGCAATCCAGGAGAGCCAAGTTTTATCTCTGGTTTGGGAAGATTCCCTGGAGAAGGGAATGGCTACCCCCTTCAGTATACTTGTCTGGAGAATTTCACGGACAGAGGAGGCTGATGGGCTACAGTCCTTAACGTCACAAAGAGTTGGATACTATGGAGCGACACAAGGAAAATGTTAATTAAATTGGTGGATTTATGAGTCTGGATAGATAATAAGCAGATAAATTTTTGATTCATAGTCATAATCAAGGCATTAAAACAAAGAACAATTCAGAAGACTGAGTTTTGGAACATTTCATCATTCCAAAGTCAAAGAGACATAGGAAACTTAACAACTGAAAATTGAACAAAATCTTGACTTAGAGGTACAGCCTAGTATTAAGGTCAAGGGAGGAAAAAAAAGCCTTAACGAATTCTGCTTAGAGATTAAATTATATGAGAGTAAAGAAAAAAATCACTGGATTTTGCAATTTGAAGTCATTTGTTGACATGAGCACTTTTAGTAGAACAGTAAATGCAAAAGCCTACATATATACACTATTGATAAAATGTATCAAATACAGAACTAAAGGAAACACTGTATCGACAAGGAATGCTACTCAATGTTCTATGGAAAAGAAATTCAAAAAAGAAGTGATATATGTATACATGAAGTTTTTCCTGAGAAAAGTGGTAGTGGCTCTAGAGAGATAAGGGATCAAGTTAGATAGTATTTTTTAAATGAGAGACAATTATATATTTTATGGAATATTTTATTAGAGGAGAAAAAATCAGTGGCACATGAGAGAGAGAGAGAAGTACTATAGTGATATTCTTGAGTTCTCAGGGATCATAGACTGTATTGAATAAGATTAGGGTTTATTCCTAGCCAAAGGCATGAGTATTTATTCATAGTAATGAAAGAGAAGGTAGCGGTACATATAAATGAAGGTGTAGTAGTGGAAACCTGACTAAGGTCCCTTTTGGTTACATTTACTTTCCTGGTAGAAAACAAAATAAGATCATTGTCTGAGATGGAGGAGAATGCAGTGAATGTTGGAGGTTAAAAGAGATAGGGGAAAGGATATAATATATTAGCAGGAGAGTGAGAAAGTTCATAGACAAGGAACTATCAAACAGGTCCACTTGTGGTTTGTGAATTGTGAAGTGAAAGTGACACCAGTCAGCAGTGTTGTGAGCATGTGGTATAAGGGTTACTGCCAGGCACTTTCAGAGGCACACATGCAGAGAAGACAAAATGGGGAGCTGCCTTGTCTAGGGGCTGTATTTATTAAGATCTTAAAATCAAATGATTGAGGAACAAGAATTTGTTGTTAGTACAAATAACAAACTTGGTCATGATTGACCATGCAATTACAACCAAAGGAAAGAAATAAAGACCCAACTGTTCGAAAGACAGTGAAAAGTGGTTACATTCATCTGAAAGTTCCTTAAAGGTTTGAGGTATTGATAGAGTTAGGACATTAGAGAAAGTGACCTGGAAATCACTTTCTCTGTGATGGGGTGATATTCAGAAAACACAGTTTTGGAAATTTCATATAGAAAGGTTGCAGTCTAATATTAATGGGAAAGCCTGCAACACATTGGTAAAAACAAGATGATGAAAGGTACGAAAAAATAATCTTAGGCACATGGAGGGCTAGAGTATTAAGGAAACACTGTATCGACAAGGAATGCTACTCAATGTTCTATGGAAAAGAAATTCAAAAGAAGTGATATATGTATACATGAAGTTTTTCCTGAGAAAAGTGGTAGTGGCTCTAGAGAGATAAGGGATCAAGTTAGATAGTATTTTTTAAATGAGAGACAATTATATATTTTATGGAATATTTTATTAGAGGAGAAAAAATCAGTGGCACATGAGAGAGAGAGAGAGAAGTACTATAGTGATATTCTTGAGTTCTCAGGGATCATAGACTGTATTGAATAAGATTAGGGTTTATTCCTAGCCAAAGGCATGAGTATTTATTCATAGTAATGAAAGAGAAGGTAGCGGTACATATAAATGAAGGTGTAGTAGTGGAAACCTGACTAAGGTCCCTTTTGGTTACATTTACTTTCCTGGTAGAAAACAAAATAAGATCATTGTCTGAGATGGAGGAGAATGCAGTGAATGTTGGAGGTTAAAAGAGATAGTGAAAGGATATAATATATTAGCAGGAGAGTGAGAAAGTTCATAGACAAGGAACTATCAAACAGGTCCACTTGTGGTTTGTGAATTGTGAAGTGAAAGTGACACCAGTCAGCAGTGTTGTGAGCATGTGGTATAAGGGTTACTGCCAGGCACTTTCAGAGGCACACATGCAGAGAAGACAAAATGGGGAGCTGCCTTGTCTAGGGGCTGTATTTATTAAGATCTTAAAATCAAATGATTGAGGAACAAGAATTTGTTGTTAGTACAAATAACAAACTTGGTCATGATTGACCATGCAATTACAACCAAAGGAAAGAAATAAAGACCCAACTGTTCGAAAGACAGTGAAAAGTGGTTACATTCATCTGAAAGTTCCTTAAAGGTTTGAGGTATTGATAGAGTTAGGACATTAGAGAAAGTGACCTGGAAATCACTTTCTCTGTGATGGGGTGATATTCAGAAAACACAGTTTTGGAAATTTCATATAGAAAGGTTGCAGTCTAATATTAATGGGAAAGCCTGCAACACATTGGTAAAAACAAGATGATGAAAGGTACGAAAAAATAATCTTAGGCACATGGAGGGCTAGAGTATTAAGAACATTGTCTCTGTCATTCACAAGGCTAAGCTTCAATTCATAGAGAGAGATTTCCTGGAAAAATTCAATAAAATAATGAATATTAAATTTCATTATTTTTCCATTTGCTAAGCTAGCTAAAGGTTTCATTTATATGTGAATTGCAATACTGCAATTTACTGACACATTTATATCCTACAAATTTGGAAATAGTGTTTTTTGTATGCACACTGAAGGGGCTATTCTCCCTTTCTGCTCATTCAAAAATAAGTGTCATGAGTGTCAGGTAACATCTCTTTACTACAGATAAAACTGTATAATGCTATTTGACAAATGTTATTTCATCATATAAGAGCAGTCAATTTCACAAATGGTTTTCATCAATATTATAAATATACTATTTAAAGAAAATGGAATATATAGGAAAACAAGGGTGTGCTATTAAGAGAAATATACACAAATATGACAAATTTGCCA
The DNA here is from genome assembly GCA_022376925.1 of Tragulus kanchil. Classification (NCBI taxonomy): domain Eukaryota; kingdom Metazoa; phylum Chordata; class Mammalia; order Artiodactyla; family Tragulidae; genus Tragulus; species Tragulus kanchil. The sequence continues at coordinate 106,240,371 of JAIOJX010000023.1, read as the reverse complement.
ATATTAGCATCTATGACCCATTCCTAAGTTGGTAATTAGAATTTTGGAGATATTTTCTATTTCTTAGTTCTATATTCATAGTATGTAGTTATTGCCATTTTCAACTAAGAGAATATTTCCACTGTATTACTATCTATGTTTTAAGTAATATTTCATAAACATTTATTCATCCATAAGTAAAAAATTCTAATTAAAAGTAATATCTTTAATAACTTGTGAATTTGCTATGAATTATATAATCTCATAATATTAAGTTATTATATATTTTTCTTTATGTTTCTGGAGGAATTTCACAACTTTTATTAGAAAATATAAGAAATTATAAGATTTTTATAAATAAGTATGCTTACCATAAATTTTTTTAAAAATTTTAAAGTGTCTTTAATATTCTGTTTTATTTCCCTTTAGTGGTATATTTGACCTATATATTGAAAACATACCAGCATAAGCTAAATCTAATACATGAGCAATTTATGAAAATACAATTTCAATTTTAATTGAGAGAGTTAGGACATTAGAGAAAGTGACCTGGAAATCACTTTCTCTGTGATGGGGTGATATTCAGAAAACACAGTTTTGGAAATTTCATATAGAAAGGTTGCAGTCTAATATTAATGGGAAAGCCTGCAACACATTGGTAAAAACAAGATGATGAAAGGTACGAAAAAATAATCTTAGGCACATGGAGGGCTAGAGTATTAAGAACATTGTCTCTGTCATTCACAAGGCTAAGCTTCAATTCATAGAGAGGGATTTCCTGGAAAAATTCAATAAAATAATGAATATTAAATTTCATTATTTTTCCATTTGCTAAGCTAGCTAAAGGTTTCATTTATATGTGAATTGCAATACTGCAATTTACTGACACATTTATATCCTACAAATTTGGAAATAGTGTTTTTTGTATGCACACTGAAGGGGCTATTCTCCCTTTCTGCTCATTCAAAAATAAGTGTCATGAGTGTCAGGTAACATCTCTTTACTACAGATAAAACTGTATAATGCTATTTGACAAATGTTATTTCATCATATAAGAGCAGTCAATTTCACAAATGGTTTTCATCAATATTATAAATATACTATTTAAAGAAAATGGAATATATAGGAAAACAAGGGTGTGCTATTAAGAGAAATATACACAAATATGACAAATTTGCCAATATTAGCATCTATGACCCATTCCTAAGTTGGTAATTAGAATTTTGGAGATATTTTCTATTTCTTAGTTCTATATTCATAGTATGTAGTTATTGCCATTTTCAACTAAGAGAATATTTCCACTGTATTACTATCTATGTTTTAAGTAATATTTCATAAACATTTATTCATCCATAAGTAAAAAATTCTAATTAAAAGTAATATCTTTAATAACTTGTGAATTTGCTATGAATTATATAATCTCATAATATTAAGTTATTATATATTTTTCTTTATGTTTCTGGAGGAATTTCACAACTTTTATTAGAAAATATAAGAAATTATAAGATTTTTATACATAAGTATGCTTACCATAAATTTTTTTAAAAATTTGAAAGTGTCTTTAATATTCTGTTTTATTTCCCTTTAGTGGTATATTTGACCTATATATTGAAAACATACCAGCATAAGCTAAATCTAATACATGAGCAATTTATGAAAATACAATTTCAATTTTATTATTCATTTCTAATTACCATTAATATCAAGCCAATTTAATTCAATACCAAATAATTTTATTAAGTAAAGGATATTGAAAGTACTTGCTTAGTGTACAAACATCCTTAAATGGTGTAAACAGAGGCACACAAGTCATGGTGATATGTATCACCACATACATGCAATAAAATGGCAGCAAACATTTAATCTTTGGGAAAGCATTTACAGCTTAAGATTCATGAATAAAAGATAAATAGATGTTATGACCAAAACATTTAAAATGATATGCTAGCAATTTTAAGATGATCAAAATTACTTTATACAGAAAAAATTCAATAAAGTTTGAAAATTTTTGCAAATGAGGGATGAAAATGTGCTAATAACTTTATAATTCACAAAATTTAGTGAACTGAATGCAAAGATTTGCCAATAGAAGCACTGTGAAGGTTTATTGAGGGAGATTAGTTAGGATCCCAGGGTTAGTGGAGGTTTCTTTTGGATTCATAAGATATGCAACTGATATATGTTGTTCTTCAGTTTTTAAGAGCTGAGAGAGGTCATACTGTCTTTGAAAAAGAGCTTTAAATTTTAATGAAACAACTTTGAGGCCAAACATATTGAAAACATGAGCTTTGTAGTCAACAAAATGTGATTAAAAACTGATAAAAACATTTCAGTGTTTTTGTCCAGTGACACAAAATTACAAGCTCATCTAACTGGTTTGTTTTAGATTTGGTGGTGGCTATTGATAGTGTTGTTTTAATTTATCAACAAAATTCCACTGTATAAATTAGTTTAAAAATTTCATAAACATTTATTCATCCATAAGTAAAAATTCTAATTAAAAGTAATATCTTTAATAACTTGTGAATTTGCTATGAATTATATAATCTCATAATATTAAGTTATTATATATTTTTCTTTATGTTTCTGGAGGAATTTCACAACTTTTATTAGAAAATATAAGAAATTATAAGATTTTTATACATAAGTATGCTTACCATAAATTTTTAAAAATTTGAAAGTGTCTTTAATATTCTGTTTTATTTCCCTTTAGTGGTATATTTGACCTATATATTGAAAACATACCAGCATAAGCTAAATCTAATACATGAGCAATTTATGAAAATACAATTTCAATTTTATTATTCATTTCTAATTACCATTAATATCAAGCCAATTTAATTCAATACCAAATAATTTTATTAAGTAAAGGATATTGAAAGTACTTGCTTAGTGTACAAACATCCTTAAATGGTGTAAACAGAGGCACACAAGTCATGGTGATATGTATCACCACATACATGCAATAAAATGGCAGCAAACATTTAATCTTTGGGAAAGCATTTACAGCTTAAGATTCATGAATAAAAGATAAATAGATGTTATGACCAAAACATTTAAAATGATATGCTAGCAATTTTAAGATGATCAAAATTACTTTATACAGAAAAAATTCAATAAAGTTTGAAAATTTTTGCAAATGAGGGATGAAAATGTGCTAATAACTTTATAATTCACAAAATTTAGTGAACTGAATGCAAAGATTTGCCAATAGAAGCACTGTGAAGGTTTATTGAGGGAGATTAGTTAGGATCCCAGGGTTAGTGGAGGTTTCTTTTGGATTCATAAGATATGCAACTGATATATGTTGTTCTTCAGTTTTTAAGAGCTGAGAGAGGTCATACTGTCTTTGAAAAAGAGCTTTAAATTTTAATGAAACAACTTTGAGGCCAAACATATTGAAAACATGAGCTTTGTAGTCAACAAAATGTGATTAAAAACTGATAAAAACATTTCAGTGTTTTTGTCCAGTGACACAAAATTACAAGCTCATCTAACTGGTTTGTTTTAGATTTGGTGGTGGCTATTGATAGTGTTGTTTTAATTTATGCGGTCATGATTAAAAGAGAAGACAGGGGCTGATGAAATTGTCACTTACAGTGAAACTGTGAATCTTGTGTGCAAAAATTGTAAGTAATCAATAAAGTCAGAATTCTCCAGAGGAAAGAACGAGTAGGATAGCTATATATGGTCCAGTAAGATGGAGAAAGAGACACAGAGGGAGATAGAGAAATTGATTTATCACCAGGGATTGGCTCATATAGTAATGAAGTGTAACTTCAATATCTGGTCTCTGTAAAGTAAAGCCCAGGAAGGTGTTGGTGTAATTCTGACCAGAGCCAGAAAGAAGCAGAGGAGTCAATAGCCCAAGACCCAGTCAATCCAAAGGCCTGAATACCAGGGAGCTGTATATCTGAGGGCAGGAAAAACAGATTACCCTACCCAAAGAGAAGGAGTGGAGTCACCCTTCCTTTATCTACTGTATTCAGGCTCTTAATGAACTGGATGATAACGACCCATGCAGGACAGGCTGACCCTCTTCACTAAAGTCTATAGATTCAGAGCCTCATCTATTCAGGAAATACCTCCAAAAACCCACCCAGAAATAATATTTTACTAGTTATCAAGGTATCCCTTAGTCCAATCAAGTTAACATTGAAAATCACCTATCATAAATAATTATTGGATGATTATAGGGAGATTGTGAGATTACTGAATAGGCCTAGTTTGGAAATTAGTCTCAAGGTCCCTAATTTACGGCTTCCCAGGTGGCACAGTTGTAAAGAATCTGCCTGCCTATACAGGAAACACAAGATATGTGGGTTTGATCTTTGGGTCGGAAAGATCTCCTGGAGAAGGCAATGTCAACCCACTCCAGTAGCCTTTCTGGAGCAGTACATGGACAGAGGAGCCTGGTGGGTTACAGTCTGTGGTGTTGCAAAGAATCTGACACTACTGAGAGACTGAGTGTGTGCATGCACACGTGCACACACACACACACACTCGAATTAAGCTTTAGTGAAACTGTACTGGCTGTCATATATTGCTATTCCAAGGAACTTGACATGAATCACTTGCTCTATCTTCAATTATATACGTAGGATGCTGGTACTGTTGAGTGTGATTCTCACTTTCTGTGTCTTCACTCTTGGTACACATTTACAAATCACTTTATTTTTCTACTAACTTATTACTTTAGTATTGAATATTCCACTATTCATGCACTTTAATAAGTTTATTGCTGGCTAATTCACAAACATTTTCAGCTGAACATAATCAAGTACAGTTTATTAGTCTTTTCCTACTCTGCAATATTGTCTAGTATTATCATATAAATTACTTGTTTCTCCAATGGCCCTTAACCACCTAGAGTTATGATTTCCAGACGTTTCATAGGTAAAGGATTAAGCTTGGGATATATTCTTCATTTCTTTTTCTGAAAGCTATGTTTAAATTTTAACAGGCCAGAGAGAAACTTGCCCCCGATAACTTTAGAAAAGTAATTTCACAGTATGACGAGTTGGTATTTTCAGAATTGATTTAGATTCAATAATTCAGTGACTAAGACCTTCAGTCTTGAATCAGTCCCTAGTAGTGCTGCCTTTACCATCATAGATTACAGGTAGTCTATTTTTCTGCCAAGTTTAATGTTTCATCATAAATCTTTCCCTTGTTAATTCACATGGCTGACCTTGTCCTTTCTGAAAATGTTATGGGCTATCCGTACCCTGTATGTTTTGCTTCAGACTTCAACACATTCATTTTCATCTTTAAAAATGTCCTTACTCATCTAGAAACACAAAGGTTTTATGCTAGTGTTATAGTTTAAATGCTTGCTGAAATTTATTACAGTCCCAAGCAATTCCTTGAATTCTTCATACTAAGGAGGATTACCGTCAGATTGACAGCAGGATTTGTAATGTCAATAGAAGTAAACTATCCGAAATATGCCGTTAGCTTTTTCTTCAATCCCTTTTAAATGAAAGTACAGAAGGAAAGAAACTGTAGCACACAAAAATAAGCAAAGTATATCTTAAATGGTTTTGATAATCACTGATTACTTAAATCCAATTGCCACCTTCTCAGTGATCATAAGGACCCAAATGCTCAAGAAGTGTATTTGCTATAAGTGCTACAGGGACATGAAAGAGCAGGAACATAAAACGGTTGGCAGCTATTCTGTGATTGAATTGACTGGAATGTCAAACAAAATATTCTGCATGCAAGTAGTAAAACTAGTTTTAAGTGCCAATATGTATTTGAGGACTGATGTAGCTTGTGCTCACTTTCCACAGCCATGAAACTCCATTAAAAATTTAGCTCTTTAGGTGGTTTGTCTCGGAGTCCCTATCGAATTTGTGATGCTATCATCAGTCATCATAACCTTAGATTCATTCTAATCAGCTTGACACTCATCATGATAGAAATGAAAACCAACCTAGTTGAATTCTATTCAGCTTTCATAGGTAGAAAAGGGAACTTAGTATATGGGTGGGTATTTCCTTGGTATCTACATGCTTGATCCAATATTCTGATCAATGCAGAAATAGAAATGGACACTATATATTTGAATGGAAACTTTTAACCCCAGCCTTATTCTTCTTGTGTTCTAATGTTCCAACTTGCATTTGGATATGAAGACCATTTTTAACTTCATTACATGGACCCTGAAAGGATCACAGTTATTTTAGCTTTAAGTCAATCCTGGTTGTTTTGAGTAAACCCACTCAGAGAACACATGCCCTTGATGTTCAACACTGAAAATGACCAGTCTGGTCAGGTTCACCAGGAGGGAAGTATTTCTGACCTACCATGATAAAAAATGGCCTATTAATTGTGCACATTTTTGTCCACTGTTACATAAAGTAAATATAATATACAAACTATATAAGTGTATATTACATAAGTTAACATAAATGTATGGATATTATATGATGAAAATTAATTAAAAAAGTATAAATACAAAAGTAATATTTGATGAAATAATGTATGATATATCCATACATAAATGATGTAAACTGAAAGCAATATATGCAAAAAATCTTTTTGAAAACTGTTTATGATATTACAGCAAATAGAAACATCTATTATAAAACTTTACACATATGTAGCTTCATTTGAACTATATACCACAATGTCTAATACATGGTAGCTACTCAGTACAAATTTTTGAATTAAAAAATATTTTAACCAAATATTAGTAAAAGAAAACCTTTCATTTATTTATCTAGTTTCACCTGCAAATCCAATAAATAAAGCAACAGAATAACAGCAAAGCTTCTCCAGTTAGTGAGACTACACATAAATCTATAGTTGATCTTCCATAAGATTTTTTTATGTTATCCTAATTTTCTATAATTACATTAATAATTTTCATTAATTACATTTACTCTCTCTCTTTATAACACACACTCATACATAATCAAATGCTGTCCAGTTGAGGCCTATGAATAGAGGGGTATGCCATAGAAGTGAGATATAAAAGATTTCTAGGTAAAATCTTAGAAACAGAATTCTATAGAGCATGACGGTACCCACACTTTTCAACGTCTCACCAGTTAGGTTGGGTGTAGACAGCCTCCACTCATAGTAGTCAACACTGTGAATGAGAGGAAACCCAAACAGCTTATATTCTGCACATTATGTTGCCCAAGAAACCATCTTAAAAAGATATGGTTTTGTTTCATAAAGCTGCAAGCAAGCAATTTATCAATTTGCCTGGATGGCCAATCTAGCTGTTTTTAGTATTACTCACATCTGGAACTTGGTTGGCTGTCATCTGGGGATTAAAAAAAAGAGGTAACTGGGCCATGTATCTCTCTTCTGTTAGTGGCCTAGATTATACATAACAAAATTTTTTGAAAATGACCAGTCTGGTCAGGTTCACCAGGAGGAAGTATTTCTGACCTACCATGATAAAAATGGCCTATTAATTGTGCACATTTTTGTCCACTGTTACATAAAGTAAATATAATATACAAACTATATAAGTGTATATTACATAAGTTAACATAAATGTATGGATATTATATGATGAAAATTAATTAAAAAAGTATAAATACAAAAGTAATATTTGATGAAATAATGTATGATATATCCATACATAAATGATGTAAACTGAAAGCAATATATGCAAAAAATCTTTTTGAAAACTGTTTATGATATTACAGCAAATAGAAACATCTATTATAAAACTTTACACATATGTAGCTTCATTTGAACTATATACCACAATGTCTAATACATGGTAGCTACTCAGTACAAATTTTTGAATTAAAAAATATTTTAACCAAATATTAGTAAAAGAAAACCTTTCATTTATTTATCTAGTTTCACCTGCAAATCCAATAAATAAAGCAACAGAATAACAGCAAAGCTTCTCCAGTTAGTGAGACTACACATAAATCTATAGTTGATCTTCCATAAGATTTTTTTATGTTATCCTAATTTTCTATAATTACATTAATAATTTTCATTAATTACATTTACTCTCTCTCTTTATAACACACACTCATACATAATCAAATGCTGTCCAGTTGAGGCCTATGAATAGAGTGGTATGCCATAGAAGTGAGATATAAAAGATTTCTAGGTAAAATCTTAGAAACAGAATTCTATAGAGCATGACGGTACCCACACTTTTCAACGTCTCACCAGTTAGGTTGGGTGTAGACAGCCTCCACTCATAGTAGTCAACACTGTGAATGAGAGGAAACCCAAACAGCTTATATTCTGCACATTATGTTGCCCAAGAAACCATCTTAAAAAGATATGGTTTTGTTTCATAAAGCTGCAAGCAAGCAATTTATCAATTTGCCTGGATGGCCAATCTAGCTGTTTTTAGTATTACTCACATCTGGAACTTGGTTGGCTGTCATCTGGGGATTAAAAAAAAGAGGTAACTGGGCCATGTATCTCTCTTCTGTTAGTGGCCTAGATTATACATAACAAAATCTTCTGGTATAGTAGGAAAAGATCAAAAACAGGAAATGGTCATATGGAAAACATTCCCAGACTCTTGATTCCATACAGCATTAGAGAACTGGATAATTTTAATGTAGTTTCATTATCTGGAAAAGGATATTTATACAAGGAAGAGTGAAAGCTTAGAATCATTAGCATCAATCTACTACAGAATATCTGTACAGCAATGGAAGTTTAATCTGGAAACTGGTTTAGTTAAAATAAATCAGACTTCAGAAACCAGTAATAAATTCATTTATATTCCTGATGAGGCTAACTCAGATTTGCTGAATTGGATCTGCTAAGTTACTAAAATGAGCCTTCAGCTTTATACATTTGTATATCCTCTGTCTACTTTTGCTCCATGACCACTCATTAAATATCTCAATTGGCTCTGATTAGTGACAGGTCATTGACTTTTCCAGTGATATCTTGGAATGAAAGATGCATAAGATCCCACAGAGCTGGTTGGTATGAGAAGCAAAATGTTTAACACCATGCCAAGACACATGTCAACATGGATTAGGACTTTTGTTAATATTTGTGATAGAACAGTAAGAGGTTATGTTCAAACCCTTAGGCTGTACACAAATCTTCTGGGGTTATATATATGTGTTAATTTGCAACCAATCAAGGTTTTTCACTTTACTCCTTTTAGTTGGGATGAATCATAGTAGGCCCTGTTCTTCTAGAACAATTAGATGTACAGGCTTATTAGGATTTCCATTTTGTCATCATAAACAAGCTCTAAAAGCAGAGAAGTATGGCTAATTAACTACTCAAGTAGTAGTCAATAACTACTTTCATGTGTACTGTTTTTTATATAAGTAATATGAATGGCCAATGTATTTATTGAGATTACATAAATTACCCACAAATCTAAGTGGGTGAAAAGTGAACTATCTACCAGTTCAGATTTTATGAAAAAAGTTTCTTATTTCCCTTGGGGAAAAATAAGTATACAATATTCTTCAAATTTTCTTTATATCCTTCCTAATCCCCATATTTAGTGCTAGATTATACTGGATAACAAAATCTTCTGGTTTATGGAAAAGTAACTGGGCCATGTATCTCTCTTCTGTTAGTGGCCTAGATTATACATAACAAAATCTTCTGGTATAGTAGGAAAAGATCAAAAACAGGAAATGGTCATATGGAAAACATTCCCAGACTCTTGATTCCATACAGCATTAGAGAACTGGATAATTTTAATGTAGTTTCATTATCTGGAAAAGGATATTTATACAAGGAAGAGTGAAAGCTTAGAATCATTAGCATCAATCTACTACAGAATATCTGTACAGCAATGGAAGTTTAATCTGGAAACTGGTTTAGTTAAAATAAATCAGACTTCAGAAACCAGTAATAAATTCATTTATATTCCTGATGAGGCTAACTCAGATTTGCTGAATTGGATCTGCTAAGTTACTAAAATGAGCCTTCAGCTTTATACATTTGTATATCCTCTGTCTACTTTTGCTCCATGACCACTCATTAAATATCTCAATTGGCTCTGATTAGTGACAGGTCATTGACTTTTCCAGTGATATCTTGGAATGAAAGATGCATAAGATCCCACAGAGCTGGTTGGTATGAGAAGCAAAATGTTTAACACCATGCCAAGACACATGTCAACATGGATTAGGACTTTTGTTAATATTTGTGATAGAACAGTAAGAGGTTATGTTCAAACCCTTAGGCTGTACACAAATCTTCTGGGGTTATATATATGTGTTAATTTGCAACCAATCAAGGTTTTTCACTTTACTCCTTTTAGTTGGGATGAATCATAGTAGGCCCTGTTCTTCTAGAACAATTAGATGTACAGGCTTATTAGGATTTCCATTTTGTCATCATAAACAAGCTCTAAAAGCAGAGAAGTATGGCTAATTAACTACTCAAGTAGTAGTCAATAACTACTTTCATGTGTACTGTTTTTTATATAAGTAATATGAATGGCCAATGTATTTATTGAGATTACATAAATTACCCACAAATCTAAGTGGGTGAAAAGTGAACTATCTACCAGTTCAGATTTTATGAAAAAAGTTTCTTATTTCCCTTGGGGAAAAATAAGTATACAATATTCTTCAAATTTTCTTTATATCCTTCCTAATACCCATATTTAGGATCTCAACCAACACAGAAGGTGGCATGTCTGTATTAATAAAACTGCACTACACTGATTCTTTGAATTTTTGTAACTGGTATTTCCCTTACATTTCTTTTGGTTTAGTATAGCTAACATTTTCATACCTAATGAATATATATATATATATATGTGTGTGTGTGTGTGTGTGTGTGTGTGTGCATATATATATGTGTGTATATATATATACATATATATATATATATTTAATGTTTCAAAATATAGCCTAATTTTTTCCATGGTGCTCTTTTGGATCTGTTTCCTAAGATGTTTATGTTTGTCCCTCATCATGTTACTGTCCCCATGCTAGAAGAAACTCTAAATATATCTTTATTTAAAACTGTCATTCTTTTAAAATTAGTTCCACCAAAAATATTATGTAAAACTGTGCAAAATGGTCATTGTATATGCTATTCATAAGTGAATGAAGTGGTCACATGTTTCACTGGGCCAGGAACATGGGGGTGCTTCAGAGATATCTGCTTTAGATACTAAAATGATGTCAGCACAAATGTGTACCTACCAACAAAGACCTTACACAAGCAGGTAATTTGAAAGAGGTAAATTTATCAAAGCAGGAAGGAAAAAACAAGCAAACAAAGACGTATCACAAGAATTCCCATCCTATGGTTAAAAGGTGAAAGAAATAAAGGGACGAGAGGAGCCAGTGAAGATGGAACATTCTATACAGGATGTTTGAAACAAAGAGCAGAGCAGATGGACTGATTACACACACACACACACACACACACACACACACACACACACACACACCCTGCTTTGCTGCTCTACTAGAATACAGATTTGGATAAGCCAAAGTGCTGAAATATAAAAACATAATTGATATGCTAATTTAGGGCAAAAATAAAGAATCACACAAAATGTTCAATTAAAATAAGAGAAAGCAGAAATGGAGAAAGACAAAGAGAAACAAAGAACACCAGCAATAAATTTACCCTATGAATTAACTGCAATAAAATCAATGGTACACAGGGTCGGGTGTCTAGGATATTTTAGGCAAAGGAACATTAGCCTGAAGCAGAGTACTCTGGCTTCTCCTAACCAAAATGGCCAAGGCAAGACAACATAGACTGTCCAATAAAGAATGAAATGTTAGGAGAGATAGAATTTTAAAACTACAATGCAGCAGTTCTGAATATGTGCCCATGAATCTAACATGAAGTATATTAACATTACTTAAGTGCCTCTTGAATAATCATGTTTAGTCCCTTTAAAAATATGTTTACTTATTTTGGGCTGTGCTGCATCTCTTCTCTAGTTGCTAGGATAGGGGTTTGCAGTGCGTGAGTTTCTCACTGCAGTGGTTCTCTTGCTGTGGAGCATGGATTCTAGATCATGTTAGTTGCTCAGTCATGTCTGAGAATGAACTCAGTAGCTCAGCAGTTTGTGAGATCCTCTGGGATCAGAGATCAAACCAGGATCTCCTACACTGGCAGGCAGATTTTTACCACTGAGCCACCAGAAGCCTTTTTCCCATTTACTTTGGAAAATGGTCATTGTAAGTTTTGAATGAAGTGGTCACATGTTTCACTGGGCCAGGAACATGGGGGTGCTTCAGAGATATCTGCTTTAGATACTAAAATGATGTCAGCACAAATGTGTACCTACCAACAAAGACCTTACACAAGCAGGTAATTTGAAAGAGGTAAATTTATCAAAGCAGGAAGGAAAAAACAAGCAAACAAAGACGTATCACAAGAATTCCCATCCTATGGTTAAAAGGTGAAAGAAATAAAGGGACGAGAGGAGCCAGTGAAGATGGAACATTCTATACCGGATGTTTGAAACAAAGAGCAGAGCAGATGGACTGATTACACACACACACACACACACACACACACACACACACACACACACCCTGCTTTGCTGCTCTACTAGAATACAGATTTGGATAAGCCAAAGTGCTGAAATATAAAAACATAATTGATATGCTAATTTAGGGCAAAAATAAAGAATCACACAAAATGTTCAATTAAAATAAGAGAAAGCAGAAATGGAGAAAGACAAAGAGAAACAAAGAACACCAGCAATAAATTTACCCTATGAATTAACTGCAATAAAATCAATGGTACACAGGGTCGGGTGTCTAGGATATTTTAGGCAAAGGAACATTAGCCTGAAGCAGAGTACTCTGGCTTCTCCTAACCAAAATGGCCAAGGCAAGACAACATAGACTGTCCAATAAAGAATGAAATGTTAGGAGAGATAGAATTTTAAAACTACAATGCAGCAGTTCTGAATATGTGCCCATGAATCTAACATGAAGTATATTAACATTACTTAAGTGCCTCTTGAATAATCATGTTTAGTCCCTTTAAAAATATGTTTACTTATTTTGGGCTGTGCTGCATCTCTTCTCTAGTTGCTAGGATAGGGGTTTGCAGTGCGTGAGTTTCTCACTGCAGTGGTTCTCTTGCTGTGGAGCATGGATTCTAGATCATGTTAGTTGCTCAGTCATGTCTGAGAATGAACTCAGTAGCTCAGCAGTTTGTGAGATCCTCTGGGATCAGAGATCAAACCAGGATCTCCTACACTGGCAGGCAGATTTTTTACCACTGAGCCACCAGGGAAGCCCCTTTACTCCCTTTCTTATTAGTAGTTAAATCATTTTGGGGGGATGGAAAGAGAAATCTGATAAATAGTATGGCCTGAGATCAATAATAATAGGAAGACTAAAAATGACGATCAAAATGTCTTAGCCCCCATTATTTAACACTTTGTATGCAAAGAAGGAATCTGAAAACAAGGAAGATGAAATTGTATTGCTTTATTGGTATATTATTCTGATCTTAAAATAATGATTGCTTTTGCAAGCTGACTTAGTTTAATGAGGTTCAGAGAATATTATCTTGGTAATACTTTTCTACTTTGAAAAGGTTAAATTTAATTAGAAACATGAAAATAACTAATTGAAATAATATTGATCACTTAAAGATGTTAAATAAGAACATCTTATGCACCAGGCATGATATTGCTTAAGAATTATGACTTTGAAGATTTGAATCCCTTTGAAGTACAAGGGGAATAACAATATATTAACACCCACAAAATGGTTATCATAATGTCTTCTCAAGTGACATTCCCAGAACTAGAAGAGGCAGAACTCTATACATAGGACATAGAAACCACAAAATAAGTAAATAAAATATAAAACTTCTATTTTCAAAGACACCATTAAGCAAATGAAAATATAAACTCCATGCTGCTCATATATCTATGAACTTTTTTCTAACATATTTAAAGATATAAATAACTCAAATTAATCAATGTAAGAAAGACACATGATTCAAGTGAAAACATGCGAGCTACTTTGAATATGTATTTACAAAAGAATCAATAGCCAATGAACACATATAAAGATGTTTAGTGTCATTAGTCATTGAGGAAATTCAAACTAAATTTAGAATAAGATAACTTTACTAGTTCAAATGGCTTAATCTGAAAAGATAAACTTTAAAGTTTTATGAAAGAGGTGAAAAAATTCAATTCTTATTGTCACATACAGGTAGAAATATAAACTGATAAATGACTTTGGGAGACATTTCCATAGGCATTGTTGGATAAAGTTAGGCATGGCCCCACTCAATACCCACTAACAAGTATTTACGCAAGAGAAAAAAAAAAAAAGACATGTGTACAAAAATGCATGTCCCCAAATGTACATGTGGCTTCTGATAGTTTTGTATCACTATTAAACAAATTACCAAAAATTGAGTGGTTTTAAATATCTTCAAATTATTATTTCATAATTCTACAGGTTGGGAGTATGAGTAAGCCTGATTCATTTTGTGATAGGGATGTAAAATTTCTCACTACCTCTTATTAATTTTACATTTACACTATGACATCTGCCCACCTCCCACATCAATGTAAATTTTTGTAATGTCCTCACATATAAAAATTCAAGTTTTATATCCAAAATAGTGAGTATGTGTCTGAAAGAGAGAGAGAAGGGGAGGGGGGAGGGAGGAATAGATGGTATTTGTATACTTCATTTTAGGCTTCTATTATATTTCAAATCATTCTTTCTTCTAATTAAATTGAAATGTTGCTGATAGTATCATTAAAGAGAAGGAAATCGGGTGTTAAATAAGAAAGAATATTTCTTGGAAAGCTGACCTTTTCCCAAAAGCAGAAAATAAGCAGAATGGATGCTATTTTGTTAACATTTCTCAAAATGATAGAGTTAACCTTTTACGAAGATGGCAAAAACCTGAGCTGTTTGCTTCTTCTTACAATATGGCCTGAAAGTCTCTAATATGACACATCAGAGAGTGTGCATGTGTGCTCCATTGCTAAGTTGAGTCTGACTCTTTGAGACCCCATGGACTGTAACCCACCGGCCTCCTCCGTACATGAGATTTCCCAAGTAAGAATATTGGAGTGGGTGGCCATTACCTCCTCCAGGAGATCTTCTGGAGCCAGGGATCAAACTCAAAGCTGCTTCATTTGCATTCTTTACTACTGAGCCATTGGAGAAGCCCTGAACTGTGAGAGAGAGCAGTGCTATTCTCAAACAATGCTATGAGGATAGAAATGAATCAAATTATGAAAAGTCCTTTTCCATTGTTTTTTGGTTTTTGTTTTTCTGTATTCAAGTTTTATGAAAGAGGTGAAAAAATTCAATTCTTATTGTCACATACAGGTAGAAATATAAACTGATAAATGACTTTGGGAGACATTTCCATAGGCATTGTTGGATAAAGTTAGGCATGGCCCCACTCAATACCCACTAACAAGTATTTACGCAAGAGAAAAAAAAAAAAAGACATGTGTACAAAAATGCATGTCCCCAAATATACATGTGGCTTCTGATAGTTTTGTATCACTATTAAACAAATTACCAAAAATTTAGTGGTTTTAAATATCTTCAAATTATTATTTCATAATTCTACAGGTTGGGAGTATGAGTAAGCCTGATTCATTTTGTGATAGGGATGTAAAATTTCTCACTACCTCTTATTAATTTTACATTTACACTATGACATCTGCCCACCTCCCACATCAATGTAAATTTTTGTAATGTCCTCACATATAAAAATTCAAGTTTTATATCCAAAATAGTGAGTATGTGTCTGAAAGAGAGAGAGAAGGGGAGGGGGGAGGGAGGAATAGATGGTATTTGTATACTTCATTTTAGGCTTCTATTATATTTCAAATCATTCTTTCTTCTAATTAAATTGAAATGTTGCTGATAGTATCATTAAAGAGAAGGAAATCGGGTGTTAAATAAGAAAGAATATTTCTTGGAAAGCTGACCTTTTCCCAAAAGCAGAAAATAAGCAGAATGGATGCTATTTTGTTAACATTTCTCAAAATGATAGAGTTAACCTTTTACGAAGATGGCAAAAACCTGAGCTGTTTGCTTCTTCTTACAATATGGCCTGAAAGTCTCTAATATGACACATCAGAGAGTGTGCATGTGTGCTCCATTGCTAAGTTGAGTCTGACTCTTTGAGACCCCATGGACTGTAACCCACCGGCCTCCTCCGTACATGAGATTTCCCAAGTAAGAATATTGGAGTGGGTGGCCATTACCTCCTCCAGGAGATCTTCTGGAGCCAGGGATCAAACTCAAAGCTGCTTCATTTGCATTCTTTACTACTGAGCCATTGGAGAAGCCCTGAACTGTGAGAGAGAGCAGTGCTATTCTCAAACAATGCTATGAGGATAGAAATGAATCAAATTATGAAAAGTCCTTTTCCATTGTTTTTTGGTTTTTGTTTTTCTGTAGTCAAGTTTTAGATTCACTTTTCTATATTTGAATTTTCTTTAGTAACTGTTATGCCTTTGAACAAAAGATGTAAGCTTATTTAAAAATGAAGTAAGGAGAAAACACATTGATTTTAACAGGAGGAAATGGATCATATATTCTTAAGTAATTATAATAATTATATGTATATTTACATCTATAATACATGCTATTATTTATATTTATTTTTATGATTCTTGCTAAAATATAAAGTTAAAAATGAATTTCTGGTAGATTCTAATACAACCAGGATGAGAGAAGACCAAGAAGTAATTTAGTGAGAACAAAGTAAGGACCAAAGTTACATATTGAGGGGGGAGCTAAAAAAAACTCATTTTAGGATCACAAGCTGAAATTTTTAAGTATCACACCTGAGAAAGAAATGTAAAGAATTATATAAGTCTCAATTATCAGAGGAAATAAAAGAACTTTATTCACCAGAAGATATTCACTTTATTTTTTCTGACACTTATCTTGCAAGAAAATTTATCTCCAGTCTCTCTATTCTCTCTATAAAAACTGCTGAGCAACATAATGAAAGCTATCCTAAAGAACTCTTGCACAACACTTATAGACAGGATCCTCAGAGAACTGTTACTTATATCAGCACTTGGTTAGAGCTGAAGGAGTAGAACTCCATCGGAACGCTCTTCTATGTTAGGAAAGATAGAAAGATGATCTCGATTTTAATTTACCTTGCCTTGAAAGATGAGTTGTTTTTAGAGGTCTCTTTGTGTGTTAAATGTTGGTTCTAAATCTCATTGGTATTTCAGACATGCAGAATATTTTGGAAGCTTCAGATGAGACAATCTGGGGGTAAAACACTGCTACTTATTTAATTTAATGTATCTGCTGACACAGATGTCATGAACTTATTCCCAGGAATTTTTCCATAAAACCTCTCTCAAATGTGTAGAGTTTTAAATCATTCTCACTGTAGAGAAAAAAACACCATTATAGTCTCAGTAGTATTGAACAGGCCTGCACTGCAATAGATACAACAAATTGTTTGCTAACCAAATCTCAATGCATCATTCTAGAATAAATAATTGTAATTTGAATGTTCAAATATATGAAGTTGAATGTTAAAGTATATTATTTTCATGAAAATATAATTTAGATATTTTAAATTATAATAATTATATGTATATTTACATCTATAATACATGCTATTATTTATATTTATTTTTATGATTCTTGCTAAAATATAAAGTTAAAAATGAATTTCTGGTAGATTCTAATACAACCAGGATGAGAGAAGACCAAGAAGTAATTTAGTGAGAACAAAGTAAGGACCAAAGTTACATATTGAGGGGGGAGCTAAAAAAAACTCATTTTAGGATCACAAGCTGAAATTTTTAAGTATCACACCTGAGAAAGAAATGTAAAGAATTATATAAGTCTCAATTATCAGAGGAAATAAAAGAACTTTATTCACCAGAAGATATTCACTTTATTTTTTCTGACACTTATCTTGCAAGAAAATTTATCTCCAGTCTCTCTATTCTCTCTATAAAAACTGCTGAGCAACATAATGAAAGCTATCCTAAAGAACTCTTGCACAACACTTATAGACAGGATCCTCAGAGAACTGTTACTTATATCAGCACTTGGTTAGAGCTGAAGGAGTAGAACTCCATCGGAACGCTCTTCTATGTTAGGAAAGATAGAAAGATGATCTCGATTTTAATTTACCTTGCCTTGAAAGATGAGTTGTTTTTAGAGGTCTCTTTGTGTGTTAAATGTTGGTTCTAAATCTCATTGGTATTTCAGACATGCAGAATATTTTGGAAGCTTCAGATGAGACAATCTGGGGGTAAAACACTGCTACTTATTTAATTTAATGTATCTGCTGACACAGATGTCATGAACTTATTCCCAGGAATTTTTCCATAAAACCTCTCTCAAATGTGTAGAGTTTTAAATCATTCTCACTGTAGAGAAAAAAACACCATTATAGTCTCAGTAGTATTGAACAGGCCTGCACTGCAATAGATACAACAAATTGTTTGCTAACCAAATCTCAATGCATCATTCTAGAATAAATAATTGTAATTTGAATGTTCAAATATATGAAGTTGAATGTTAAAGTATATTATTTTCATGAAAATATAATTTAGATATTTTAAATGATAGTAAATGAGCAAGAGCTTTAGCAGTGTCTTCTTTAATACTGATGATATTAAAGATATGGGTGTGTTTGGCAGGTGTTAGAGAAGAATGCATTATTTTCAACTATAAATTATACCAAATTATTCAGGTAAAAGAGGTATAAATTAAATTCAGAGAAAAAGTAAATATTTTCCTAGAGAAAAACAGTATTTGGCCTCATTTTATATGAAATTTTTCTGTTGGTAACCATCTCTGTCAATTTAATTTTTATGGTGGTATTACAATGAAGGTTCTCACTATGCACTAAAAACTTTGTCACAGAGAAACTCCCATTATGATTATTTGGGGTTGGGGGAGGAAAGAGTAGGAGAGAGTATTCAGCAGACTGGTGGTGGCTTTGCAGTTATTAATAAATAATGTGTGATGATGGAATACTTGTTATTCTACATTGTGTAGACTGTGGACTGAATCGGAGAATTATAGTTGCACTGTTGGTGGAAATGTAGTGATATAACCACTATGGAGGACAGTATGGTAACTCCTTTAAAAACTAGGAATAAAACTATCATATGAAGCAGCAATTTCATTACTAGGCATATACCCTAGAAAACCATAATTGAAAAAGGCTCATGCATCCCAATATTCATTGCAACACTATTTCCAATAGCTCAGACATGGAAGCAATGTACAATGGATGTCTACCAACAGATGAATTGAGAAAGTTGTGGTACATATATGCAATGGCATATTACTCAGTCATTAAAAGGGATGCATTTGACTCAGCTCAAATAAGGTGGATGAGCCCAGAAGTTATTCTACAAAGTGAAGTAACTCAGAAAACCATATATTGTATATTAATGCCTATGCATGGAATCAAGAAAGATCATACTGAGGATGTTCATTAATGTAAATTATTTCAGCCCAACATATGAAGCAAAATAATGTGTTAAAAATAGTCTCAGTAGTATTGAACAGGCCTGCACCGCAATAGATACAACAAATTGTTTGCTAACCAAATCTCAATGCATCATTCTAGAATAAATAATTGTAATTTGAATGTTCAAATATATGAAGTTGAATGTTAAAGTATATTATTTTCATGAAAATATAATTTAGATATTTTAAATGATAGTAAATGAGCAAGAGCTTTAGCAGTGTCTTCTTTAATACTGATGATATTAAAGATATGGGTGTGTTTGGCAGGTGTTAGAGAAGAATGCATTATTTTCAACTATAAATTATACCAAATTATTCAGGTAAAAGAGGTATAAATTAAATTCAGAGAAAAAGTAAATATTTTCCTAGAGAAAAACAGTATTTGGCCTCATTTTATATGAAATTTTTCTGTTGGTAACCATCTCTGTCAATTTAATTTTTATGGTGGTATTACAATGAAGGTTCTCACTATGCACTAAAAACTTTGTCACAGAGAAACTCCCATTATGATTATTTGGGGTTGGGGGAGGAAAGAGTAGGAGAGAGTATTCAGCAGACTGGTGGTGGCTTTGCAGTTATTAATAAATAATGTGTGATGATGGAATACTTGTTATTCTACATTGTGTAGACTGTGGACTGAATCGGAGAATTATAGTTGCACTGTTGGTGGAAATGTAGTGATATAACCACTATGGAGGACAGTATGGTAACTCCTTTAAAAACTAGGAATAAAACTATCATATGAAGCAGCAATTTCATTACTAGGCATATACCCTAGAAAACCATAATTGAAAAAGGCTCATGCATCCCAATATTCATTGCAACACTATTTCCAATAGCTCAGACATGGAAGCAATGTACAATGGATGTCTACCAACAGATGAATTGAGAAAGTTGTGGTACATATATGCAATGGCATATTACTCAGTCATTAAAAGGGATGCATTTGACTCAGCTCAAATAAGGTGGATGAGCCCAGAAGTTATTCTACAAAGTGAAGTAACTCAGAAAACCATATATTGTATATTAATGCCTATGCATGGAATCAAGAAAGATCATACTGAGGATGTTCATTAATGTGTAAATTATTTCAGCCCAACATATGAAGCAAGAAGTTAAAGAGCCTGAAGCAATGTTTCAAAACTCAGTACAACAAATCATTTTTGTACTAATCAGGGATGTTAGGGAAATGCACATTTATATAAAATAATAACCATAAATTAGGTAGAAAAAGGCTCTTCTGACATCAATGGCTCTCAGTGTGTCCACATAGGAAGAAGACAGGGAGAGACACAGAAGGACAGTAACAGAAGCACAAAGAATTTTCTAGATGCCCACATTTTTACATTCACATAGCCATGATTCATAACGTTCAAGCTGTTGTTAATGTTATATCATTCATTGCTGTTTAGATATTTTGAAAGAGATTTCCCATTACTTCTAATATGTAATATTGAATTTACGTTGACTGTATTTTTTTAGTGGTTTTCTATAATGTCACTTTAACTATTTAAATAGGAAAAGTTATGACTAGTTTTAGCCCTGGTTGATATAAATATTAAACATAAGTATTAAACATAAGTATGAAAAGCAGAGACATCATTTTGCAGACAAAAGTCTATATAGTCAAAGCTATGATTTTCCCAGTAGAAATGTATGGATGTGAGAGCTGGACCATAAAGAATGCTGAGGGTCATAAGATTGATGCCTTTGAACTGTGGTGTTGGAGAAGACTCTTGAGAGTCCCTTGGACTGCAAGGAGGTCAAACCAGCAAATCCTAAAGGAAATCAACCCTGAATATTCATTGGAAGGACTGTTGCTAAATCTGAAGCTACAATACTTTGGCCACCTTATGGGAAGAGATGACTCATTGGAAAAGAATCTAATGTAGAGAAAAATAGAAGGCAAAATGAGAAGGAGAGAACAGAGGACAAGATGGTTGGATGGCATCATTGAGTCAATGGACATGAGTTTGAACAAGCTCTGGCAGATGGGGAAGGGTAGGCAATCCTGGGATGTAGCAGTCCATGAGATTGCAAAGAGTTTGACAAGACTGAGTGATTGAACTGACTGTGAGCTTAAACTGTGAACTGACTGTGAACTGACCGATGTGAGCTTAAAATGAAAAATGGTAAGACACTAACAAAAATGGTGAAATACTAACAAATAGCATTTTTAACTTTAACAAGTTAAAAATGTTATTTCTAGACAACACTGAAGATTAAGATCACATATGTGAGATAGTTTATGTTGCATGCAATATTAATATTCAAAATGTAGAAAATTCTAGAGGCTATGTATTTTCAAAAGCTACTACGCACATCTTCAAAGATGACCTTGAGAATCCTCACTATCATTCCAGTTCCTCTCTATCATTTGTATGTACTTCCAACCCAACATGAGAATATAGACTTTTGGGGTCCTTTCTTACTTTTATATATTTTTCCTTTGCCCAGTACCTCAACCAGAGTACAGGTGTATTACTCACACATACACACACCCCTCACATATATATACATATATGTATATGTATATATAAACATATGTACACATATGCATAAAAATATATACACATACATATATGTACACATATACATATAAACACATGCCTACACACATCTTCTTAAAATAAAGGCTAGTTGTTAAATATGTCTAAGTCCCATTTGCAGCAAGATAGAAGAGAGCATTGCTTCCAACCTAACAGTAAGAACAACGTAGATAATGTACAAAGCAATATTTAGAGTACTGAAATCAAAAGTATGATGTTAACCTCCTTGAAGACTATACAATGCTTAAAGAACAAAAACCAATAAAGATGCTATAGATTTTTAGTATGAAAATACATGAAGATTAGAACATAAATTTAAGGAGTGTGCTAAATATATTGTGATAAAAATAGAAATACATTACCATGAAATTCTTAAATATATTATAAATTAAGATAGTAGTTTTGGATGTAGACTGTAATAACTTAAGATTTCATTGTGTAATACTGAAAGAAATCAATAAAAAATAAGATGAGGAAGAATAGTTAATAATTTAGTAGAGAAGATGAAAAGGGATGCTGTAACATAAAAGATTTACCAAAAAATGATACAGAAAATTAGAACTGGAGAAAACAAGAGAGTATGGAAAGTATAGAAATCAAATGCCAAGACTTAAAACCCAGTCATATCAATAGTTATATTGAGTGAATCAAAACCTCCAATTATAAGCTAAAGAAGGTCATAATACAAGAAAAACAAAGTGAATTGCATGTTTGCCAGACAGAAACTCAAAACTGAAAGCCATGTGATAAAAATGGCTTAGAAGCATTAAGCAGTATAAAGCTAGTGTGACTCACTAATATGCCAAATAAAGACCAAGATAAAGAGTGTTACCAGAGATTAAAAAAACTGTCATCTTCCAATAAAGAAATGGTCAGTTAATCAAGAAAATGTAACTCAAAATGTTTATGTACCACATGTCTGAGTTTTCAAATATAGGAGAAAACTTGACAAAAGTAACGGGAACTACAGACAGATCTCTCAATTATAATTGAGACATTAGCAGACAGTTTTCAATAACAAATAAATGAATGAACAAAAAATCTATAAGGATGTGGAAGATTTAAATTCAACCTCAGTAGTCCAACCTCAACTTCACTGTTACAATAAAAAGGCAAATTAGAGGAGCCGGCGGGTTCGCCGCCACCGCGAGGAGCTGCGGGCGCCGCGGCGGGTAAGTTCAGTCACTCCAACTGGAGGGCTTGCTGAACGGAGAGGGGAAGTCGCCCACGGGTTGCTGATCAGGGACCGGGAATGAGCTGGACAGGAAAGCTCGCGCCCGCCTTTGGGACTTAGACACGTAACCGGCAGGGCACGTGTGCCAGTGGCGGAGGAGCCCGTGCGCCCCTAGAGCTGCAGCAGCAACGGAGGAAGCCGGGGAAAGAGGAGGGATTGGAGACTACAGGCGGGTGTGCGGTAGAGCCGGGGCGCCTCGCTCCAACACGGGACTGCGCGCGCCTTGGCCTCCGCCCGACTGACTGGGATCAGCCCACCGTCCCGGCCAGCGCCCAGTATGGCAGCAAAGCCCTCATTTGGCTGAACACAAAAACAGAAACCATAGCAACCAGCGCTATAAGGGAAATACTACGCCATCAAGACACCACCATCAAGATCAGATTGGTTTCCAACAAGCAGATGAGAAGATAAAAACCAGGGACAGTATTTAACTTTTTTTTTTTTTTCTTTTCTTCTGCTTGTTTATTTGTGGTGGACTATTTTGATTATTCAACTGATTGGTCTGGTTTGGGGTTTATTAGTTTGTTTGTTTATTCTGGGATTTTTTTTTTTTTGGTTGTTTTCATTTGTTTTGTTTATTGTGTTTTTTGTTTGTTTTTTGGTCTCATTAATTTTTTCTGCCCTTTTTAATTTTTAATTTCTTTTTTTGACTTTTATTTTATTGTATTTTTTTAATTTTAATTTTAATTCTTGAAAACTTCTAATTCTCTTTCCTCTTTCCAAATGCTTTCTTCCTCTATGTTCTAAATGTAAAACATTTTCCTATCTACCAATATCCTGTAGACAAATTATTTCCTATCTTCCTGTCTCCACTATTCTCTTCCAAATACATTAAACAATACACACACTAATGTTTGCTACCTAATCCTATAAAATATTTCCAAGATGAATCTTTTCCTTTTTATTACCTATAGACTCTCCTCCTCATCACCCCCAACACATGTCTTAATTAAAAATTGCTCTCATTGTAATTATCCAAGCCAGGACCTTGTGCTAGATCTATTTATTCAGGCACTATTTCAATTAATTCAAAGCTTAACAGGCAAGTATCATCTATGATTGCATGAATTGCCAGAAAGATTTCCTGTGCCTTATCTCTGTAACACTGGTCAGTTGTGGGGATTGCTGTGTATGTATGTATATCTTACGATTATGTTAGAAAACGTGCATGCTTTTATGACTGTCACCCATCAGGGATGCACCTCTTGTTCCTCAGATGCTAGTATGTGAACTAATATCATGGAATACCATAGCAAACCACACATAGAGCCTACACCCCTTGACCAATCATCAAACCAAGGATCCTCAGAGCAGAGAACCTGATTCCAAGACCCCACACTATCAAAGAACATACAACACTAGAGATTATTCACCTGTAAATAAGGCCTAACACCATCCAAGACACAAACCACTGAACCCTTCGACAAGGACAGAAACCCAAAGGAAGGGAGAATTCAACCAAGAAGCCTGGTGGGAAAAAGAACTCCATACACACAGACACACACAAAGAAACAAAAATTGACCTACTAATGAAATGTCAGAGAAACACTGCACAAATGAAGGAGCAAGCTAGAGAAACACCGCTTCAAATGACATAGGAGGAGATAGACAAACTATCTGAAAGAGAATTCAGAAAAGCTATAGTAATGAGGATGCAAAACACCGAAAACAGAATATTAGAGGAAATTAGTGCATTGAGAAGAGACATGCAAGAAATGAAAAATAAGCAAATGGAGACAACTAACTCAATTGCTGAACTCAAAAATACTATAGAAGGTCTCAACAATAGAGTATCAGAGGCTGAAGGACGGATAAGTGAGCTGGAAGACAGAATGGTGGAAATAAGTGCTGAAGAACAGAACAAAGCCCCAAGAATTAAAAGAACTGTGTATAGCATTAAAAACCTATGGGACAATATCAGACGCACCAACATTAGAATTATAGGAGTTCCAGAAGAAGAAGAGGAGAAGAAAGACTATGAAAAAATTTTTGAAGAGGTTATAGCTGAAAACTTCCCCAGCATGGGAAAGGAAATAGTCAACCAAGTCCAAGAAGCACAAAGAGTTCCATACAGGAGAAACCCCAGAAGAAACACACCAAGGCACATTCTAATCAAACTAACGCAGACTAAATATAAAGACAGATTACTAAAAGCAGCTAGGAGCAAACAACAAATAACATATAAAGGAAACCCCATACGTTTAACTGCGGATCTCTCAACAGAAACACTACAGGCCAAAAGAGAATGGCAAGACACATTTCAATGGCTAAAAGAGAATAACCTCCAACCAAGATTTCTCTACCCAGCAAGAATCTCATTCAGAATTGATGGTGAAGTCAAAAGCTTCACAGACAAGCAAAAACTAAAAGAATTCTGTGCCACAAAACCAGCCCTACAACAAGTGTTAAATGGTCTGATATAGCCAATAAATAGAGTAGGAGAAGCCTTACAAATCAAACCCCAAATTTCTAAGAAGATGACAATAGGAACATTCGTATCAATAATTACTTTGAGCGTAAATGAACTACATCCTCCAACCAAACGACACAGGCTGGCTGAATGGATCCAGAAGCAACACACATATGTATGCTGTTTACAAATGACCCACTTCAGACCTACAGACACTCATAGACTGAAAGTGAAAGTCTGGAAAAAGATATTCCATGCAAATGGAAATCAAAAGAAAGCTGGAGTAGCAATCCTTATATCAGACAAAATGGACTTTAAAGTAAAGAAGATTCTAAGAGACAAGGCAGGTCACTACATCATGATTAAGGGATCCATCCAAGAGGAAGACATAACAGTCATGAATATCTACACACCCAACACAGGGGCACCTCAATACATAAGACAGGTATTTTCAGACACAAAAGAAGAAATCAACAATAACACAATAATAGTAGGAGACTTTAACACTCCTCTCACACCAATGGAGAGATCATCCAAACAGAAAATTAATAAAGAAACACAAGCCTTAAATGCCACACTGGAAAAGATGGACCTCATCGATATCGTTAGGATGTTCCATCCAAAAGCAGAAGAATACACTTTCTTCTCAAGTGCTCACGGAACATTCTCCAGGATAGACCACATCTTGGGCCACAAATCTAACCTCAGTCAGTACAAGAAAACTGAAATTATATCAACCATCTTCTTGGACAACAATTCAATGAGACTAGAGATCAAAACTAGAACAAAAACCCTAAAAAACACAAACACATGGAGATTAAACAACACATACCTAAAAAACCAACTGATCATTGAGGAAATCAAAGGAGAAATTAAACAATTCCTAGAAGAAAATGACAATGAACACACGACAGTGCAAAATCTACGGAATACTGCAAAAGCAGTTCTAAGAGGGAAATTTATAGCAATACAATCCCACCTCAAGAAAATAGGAAAATATGAAGCAGATGACCTAACCCGCTGATTAAAACAATTGGAGAAAGAAGAACAAAAACACCCCAAAGCCAGCAGAAGAAGAGAAATCATAAAGATTAGAGCAGAAATAAATGAGAAAGAAACAAAAGAAACAACAGTAAAGATAAATAAAACAAAAAGCTGGTTCTTTGGAAAGGTAAACAAAATTGACAAGTCACTGGCCAGACTCATTAAGAAAAAGAGAGAGAAGAACCAGATCAACAAAATCAAAAACGAAAAAGGAGAGATTACAACAGATAATGCAGAAATCCAAAGGATTCTAAGAGACTATTATGAACAACTCTATGGCAACAAACTGGACAACCTGGAAGAAATGGACAGTTTCTTGGGGAAGATCATTCTCCCAAGACTGAGCCAGGAAGAAACAGAAACTTTGAACAACCCAATCACAAGCTCAGAAATCGAATCCGTGATTAAAAATCTACCCAAAAATAAAAGCCCAGGACCAGATGGTTTCACAAGTGAATTCTACCAAACATTTAAAGAAGAGCTAATGCCTTTCCTTCTAAAACTCTTCCAAAAAATTGCCCAGGAAGGAACACTTCCAAACACATTCTACGAGGCCACCATCACCCTGATACCCAAACCAGGCAAAGACAACACAAAAAAGGAAGACTACAGGCCGATTTCTCTGATGAACTTAGATGCCAAGATCCTCAACAAAATTCTAGCAAACAGAATTCAACGACACATCAAAAAATTCATACATCATGATCAAGTTGGGTTCACCCCAGGCATGCAAGGATTCTTCAACATCCGCAAATCAATCAATGTGATACACCATATCAACAAATTGAGAGACAAAAAATCACATGATCATCTCAATAGATGCAGAAAAAGCCTTCGACAAAGTACAACATCCATTTATGATAAAAACTCTTCAGAAAATGGGCATAGAAGTTACCTATCTCAACATAGTGAAAGCCATATATATATGAGATCCCACAGCGAACATTATCCTCAACGGTGAAAAACAAAGCATTCCCTCTAAGATTAGGAACAAGACAGGGGTGTTCACTTTCACCATTACTATTCAACATAGTCCCAGAAGTTCTAGCAACAGCAATAAGAGAAGAGAAAGAAATCAAAGGAATCCAGATTGGAAAGGAAGAAATCAAGCTCCCTCTTTTTGCAGACAACATGATATTATACATAGAAAATCCCAAAGACACAGTTACAAAGCTACTAGAGCTAATCAATGAATTCAGCAAAGTCGCAGGATACAAAGTCAACACACAGAAGTCACTGGCATTCCTATACACAAACAATGAAAAATCAGAAAATGAAATCAAAGAGGCAATCCCTGTCACCATCGCAACCAAAAGAATCAAATATCTAGGAATAAACCTACCCAAAGAAACAAAAGTACTGTACACAGAAAATTACAAGACACTCATGGGAGAAATTAAAGAAGACTTAAATGGATGGAAAGATATCCCGTGTTCTTGGATCGGAAGAATCAATATTGTGAAAATGACCATACTACCAAACATCATCTACGGATTCAGTGCAATACCTATCCAAATACCATTGACATTTTTCACAGAACTAGACCAAAGAATAACACAGTTCATATGGAAACACAAAAGACCTCGAATAGCCAAAGCAATCCTGAGGAAGAAGAATAGAGTTGGAGGAATCAACCACCCCAACTTCAGACTCTACTACAAAGCAACATTCATCAAGACAGTATGGTACTGGCACAAAAACAGAACTATAGATCAATGGAACAAGATCAAGAACCCAGAGATCAACCCACGCACCTATGGGTACCTTATTTTTGACAAGGGAGGAGAAACTATAAAATGGAACAAAGACAGCCTCTTCAACAAACAGTGCTTGGAAAATTGGACAACTCCATGCAAAAAAATGAAGTTGGAACATTCCCTGACACCATACACAAAGATCAACTCAAAATGGATTAAAGACCTAAATGTAAGACCAGAAACCATCAAACTCTTAGAGGAGAATATAGGCAAAACCCTCAAGGACATCAATCAAAGCAAGATCTTCTCTGACCCACCTACTAAAATAGTGGAACTGAAAAGAAAAGTCAACACGTGGGACCTCATGAAACTTAGAAGCTTTTGTGCAGCAAAAGAAATGACAAAACAGCTGAACAGACAGCCCACAGAGTGGGAGAAAATCATAGCAAATGAAACAACAGACAAAGAATTAATCTCCAAAATCTACAAGCAACTCAGACAACTCAGCACAGGGAAAACGAGCAGCCCAATCAAAAAATGGGAAAAAGATCTAAAAAGACGCCTCTCCAAAAAGGACACACAGATGGCCCAAAAACACATGAAACAATGCTCAACCTTGCTTATCATTAGAGAAATGCAAATTAAAACCGCAATGAGATACCACCTCACACCCGTCAGAATGGCCATCATCAACAAATCGACAGACAACAAATGCTGGAGAGAGTGCGGAGAAAAGGGAACCCTCTTGCATTGCTGGTGGGAATTTAAATTGATACAACCTCTATGGAAGACAATATTGTGAAAATGACCATACTACCAAACATCATCTACGGATTCAGTGCAATACCTATCCAAATACCATTGACATTTTTCACAGAACTAGACCAAAGAATAACACAGTTCATATGGAAACACAAAAGACCTCGAATAGCCAAAGCAATCCTGAGGAAGAAGAATAGAGTTGGAGGAATCAACCACCCCAACTTCAGACTCTACTACAAAGCAACATTCATCAAGACAGTATGGTACTGGCACAAAAACAGAACTATAGATCAATGGAACAAGATCAAGAACCCAGAGATCAACCCACGCACCTATGGGTACCTTATTTTTGACAAGGGAGGAGAAACTATAAAATGGAACAAAGACAGCCTCTTCAACAAACAGTGCTTGGAAAATTGGACAACTCCATGCAAAAAAATGAAGTTGGAACATTCCCTGACACCATACACAAAGATCAACTCAAAATGGATTAAAGACCTAAATGTAAGACCAGAAACCATCAAACTCTTAGAGGAGAATATAGGCAAAACCCTCAAGGACATCAATCAAAGCAAGATCTTCTCTGACCCACCTACTAAAATAGTGGAACTGAAAAGAAAAGTCAACACGTGGGACCTCATGAAACTTAGAAGCTTTTGTGCAGCAAAAGAAATGACAAAACAGCTGAACAGACAGCCCACAGAGTGGGAGAAAATCATAGCAAATGAAACAACAGACAAAGAAT
Source organism: Tragulus kanchil (assembly GCA_022376925.1). Classification (NCBI taxonomy): domain Eukaryota; kingdom Metazoa; phylum Chordata; class Mammalia; order Artiodactyla; family Tragulidae; genus Tragulus; species Tragulus kanchil. The sequence continues at coordinate 106,210,518 of JAIOJX010000023.1, read as the reverse complement.
TAATCTCCAAAATCTACAAGCAACTCAGACAACTCAGCACAGGGAAAACGAGCAGCCCAATCAAAAAATGGGAAAAAGATCTAAAAAGACGCCTCTCCAAAAAGGACACACAGATGGCCCAAAAACACATGAAACAATGCTCAACCTTGCTTATCATTAGAGAAATGCAAATTAAAACCGCAATGAGATACCACCTCACACCCGTCAGAATTGCCATCATCAACAAATCGACAGACAACAAATGCTGGAGAGAGTGCGGAGAAAAGGGAACCCTCTTGCATTGCTGGTGGGAATTTAAATTGATACAACCTCTATGGAAGACAATATGGAGATTCCTTTAAAAGCTAAAAATAGACCCAGCAATGGACCCTATGACCTAGCAATCTCACTCTTAGGCCTATATCCTGATGAAATCAAAAATGAAAGTGGCACCTGTACCCCAGTGTTCATTACAGCTCTCTATACAATAGCCAGAACATGGAAGCAACCTAGATGTCCATCGATGAATGAATGGATACAGAAGCCCTGGTACATATATACAATGGAATACTACTCAGCTGTTAAAAGAAATGCAGAAGACTCAGTCCTAATGAGGTGGCTGGCTCTAGAACCTATCATAAAAAGTGAAGTCAGTCAAGAAGAGAAAGACAAGTATAGTATACTAACTCGTATATATGGGATCTATTAGGATGGTCATGATAACCATCACACAGTGAACTCCTAAAAAAACAGAGAATAGACATAAAGACATTGTGGAGACCGAACAGTGGGAGGGAGGCATGGAGGGAGTAACATGGAAACCTATACTGTCATGTGTGGAAAAGATAGCTATTGTTATTGTGCTAGGGGAATAGGAGTACCTACAACCACTTGGGGCGATGGTCTGGAGGGGTGGGAGGGGGGAATTTGGTGCGGGAATGGTCCAGGGATATGCATGTGAATGAGCTGGGAACATATATGTTGGTGAACAACAAAACTCTATAAAATCTTTAAATAAAGGAAAAAAATTAATTAAAAAAAAAAAAACCCGAAAAAGGAAAAAAAAAAAAAAAAATGAATCAAGGCTGGAAGATCCCACAGCAAAAAAAAAAAAAAAAAAAAAAGTGCTCAGCCAAAATAATTTTCAATTACTCACCTGTAGCACCTGCAGTCTTTGAGCTAGCAGGTAAGCAATGGTTTATATCACCAGATAAGAGCTGAGGAAAATATTCTGTAAAAATGCAGTGAAGGGTGAAGAGTGAAATTATAAGGATCCTCTTTGTAATTAAAGGATTAGTCTATAAGACATGACTCGCCTGCTTAATTATCCTGGTTTCTCTTTAAAAGAAAAAATAGACCTGTGGTAGTAATAGTAGCAAATAAAATAGTTTTTGGATGCCTGTAGAATAAAATTTGATAATTATTCATAGCTGAGTCTCTATCAGAGAGTGGGATCTCCTACTGATTTTTTTTGTTCACAATTTTCTCACTAAATATTTTTTATATTCTTTACCTTAAATATGATATTAGATACAAATATGATACAATGAGAAACCACTCAGTTTTGGTTTCATATGGTATATAATATCATATAATATAAAACTATAATAACTGATAGAATTCTGGAATTCATTTCAGGTGATTTACATACTGAGACTATATTATCATATTTGGAAAGACATTTTAATGACATTGATGATAGTCTTTATCATATGAGCTGGTGTTTTTAAACATATGTCTTATTTAACAAGTTTTAGAATTTTCTGTTATTTTTAAACTTTTTATTATTTCTTAATAGTAGACCATGCATATACTACTACCTGGTGGCTGAGACGGTAAAGAAACTTCCTGAAATGCAGGAAACATGGGTCTAATTCCTGGGGAAACTTGAGAAGGAATGGAAAACCACTCCAGTATTCTTTACTGGAGAATTCCCTGGAGAGTGAAGCCTGGCAGGGGTGGGAGGGACATTTGGAAACCTATACTGTCATGTGTGGAAAAGATAGCTATTGTTATTGTGCAAGGGGACTGGGAGTACCTACAACCACTGGGGGCGATGGTCTGGAGGGGTGGGAGGGGGGAATTTGGTGCGGGAATGGTCCAGGGATATGCATGTGAATGAGCTGGGAACATATATGTTGGTGAACAACAAAACTCTATAAAATCTTTAAATAAAGGAAAAAAATTAATTAAAAAAAAAAAAAAAACCCGAAAAAGGAAAAAAAAAAAAAAATGAATCAAGGCTGGAAGATCCCACAGCAAAAAAAAAAAAAAAGTGCTCAGCCAAAATAATTTTCAATTACTCACCTGTAGCACCTGCAGTCTTTGAGCTAGCAGGTAAGCAATGGTTTATATCACCAGATAAGAGCTGAGGAAAATATTCTGTAAAAATGCAGTGAAGGGTGAAGAGTGAAATTATAAGGATCCTCTTTGTAATTAAAGGATTAGTCTATAAGACATGACTCGCCTGCTTAATTATCCTGGTTTCTCTTTAAAAGAAAAAATAGACCTGTGGTAGTAATAGTAGCAAATAAAATAGTTTTTGGATGCCTGTAGAATAAAATTTGATAATTATTCATAGCTGAGTCTCTATCAGAGAGTGGGATCTCCTACTGATTTTTTTTGTTCACAATTTTCTCACTAAATATTTTTTATATTCTTTACCTTAAATATGATATTAGATACAAATATGATGCAATGAGAAACCACTCAGTTTTGGTTTCATATGGTATATAATATCATATAATATAAAACTATAATAACTGATAGAATTCTGGAATTCATTTCAGGTGATTTACATACTGAGACTATATTATCATATTTGGAAAGACATTTTAATGACATTGATGATAGTCTTTATCATATGAGCTGGTGTTTTTAAACATATGTCTTATTTAACAAGTTTTAGAATTTTCTGTTATTTTTAAACTTTTTATTATTTCTTAATAGTAGACCATGCATATACTACTACCTGGTGGCTCAGACGGTAAAGAAACTTCCTGAAATGCAGGAAACATGGGTCTAATTCCTGGGTTGGGAAGATCCATTGGAGAAGGAAATGGAAAACCACTCCAGTATTCTTTACTGGAGAATTCCCTGGAGAGTGAAGCCTGGCAGGCTAGTAGTCCACCGGGTTGCAAAGACTCAGACACAACTGAGCGTCTAACATTTTACACTGTACATATATGTACTGAAACTCACATATCTTAAGTGTTCAGTTCAATATGCTTTGAAAATTTTATACTCTTTCATCTTCTCTAAAACAGGCTATAAGGGAAGGTAATCACCACAGAGAATCTCTTTCTGACAATTTCCAATCAAATCTATCCACTCAACCAAATTCCACCATTTGTATGATCTGTGCTACCTCACTATAGACTGATATCATAAATAACCAATGGAATCATAGAGTATCTATTCTTTTGTGTTTGATTTCCTTTCATTCACATACTGATTTTTTAATTAGTGGAAGTTGTATTTGATCTAGTGTTCTTCTTTTAACTGATACATTATACATTCAAACATGGGCTCCCCTGGTGGCTCAGTGCCTACCGGGCTTCCCTGGTGGTGCAGTGGGTAAGGACACCGCCTTGCAGTGCAAGGGCCGCCGGTTCGATCCCTGGCCTGGAAGGATCCCATGTGCCACAGAGTGGCTGGACTGATGTGTCCAATTACCAAGACACAGCTCTGGAGCGCATACGCCCAGAGCCTGTGCTCTGCAATAACCGAGGCCACTGTGATGGGAGGCCCACATGGCCCAATGAACAAAGATGGATGAAAATGGACAAATGAAAGCCCAGTAGAAGTGGCCCACCTGCCTCCTCCCTCCCAACCCCCACCAAAATAAATAAATAAATAAATCTTTAAAAAAAAAAGAATTTGCCTACCAATGCTGGAAATGTGGGTTTGATTCCTGGGTCAGGAAGATTTCCTGGAGGAGGAAAGAGCAATTCACTTCAGTATTCTTATATAATTCCTGGGCAATAGGAGAGAGATATATAGTTAACTTCCTAAGAAACTGTCAAATAGTTTTCAAAGAATTCCTACCTGCAATCAATAAGTAATGTTTTCTCGTAGTTGGGATTTGGAAAATCACAATAGATGTGCTTGCTATATTCACAAGTATTTGACATTATCTTTATTTTTCTGTTAGCCTTTCTAGTATATATGTGGCAAGATATCTTATTTTGGTTTCAACTGCATTACACTAAAGATAAATTTAATAACATTTTAATGTACTTTTCACCTCTCATGAATCTTTTTAAACCTGTATCCTAGTCTTTTCTCTTTTATTCTCTTACACTGATTTCACTGTTAGTCAAATAACAATGTCATTGGCAAGTAAAGGCATATTCACTTCTCACAGGAAATATCAAGAAAAGATATCTGAGCCAAGCAGACAAATGTCTCCTCACACTAACATAAGTGGCTCTTGCAAGCCTCGCCTCTCAGAGACCTCTTCTAAAGATAATAGGTGCTAATACAGATTTCTAGTGTCTCTTATTAAATAACCAATGGAATCATAGAGTATCTATTCTTTTGTGTTTGATTTCCTTTCATTCACATACTGATTTTTTAATTAGTGGAAGTTGTATTTGATCTAGTGTTCTTCTTTTAACTGATACATTATACATTCAAACATGGGCTCCCCTGGTGGCTCAGTGCCTACCGGGCTTCCCTGGTGGTGCAGTGGGTAAGGACACCGCCTTGCAGTGCAAGGGCCGCCGGTTCGATCCCTGGCCTGGAAGGATCCCATGTGCCACAGAGTGGCTGGACTGATGTGTCCAATTACCAAGACACAGCTCTGGAGCGCATACGCCCAGAGCCTGTGCTCTGCAATAACCGAGGCCACTGTGATGGGAGGCCCACATGGCCCAATGAACAAAGATGGATGAAAATGGACAAATGAAAGCCCAGTAGAAGTGGCCCGCCTGCTCCCCTCCCTCCCCCCCCCCCCCCCACCAAAATAAATAAATAAATAAATCTTTAAAAAAAAAAAAAGAATTTGCCTACCAATGCTGGAAATGTGGGTTTGATTCCTGGGTCAGGAAGATTTCCTGGAGGAGGAAAGAGCAATTCACTTCAGTATTCTTATATAATTCCTGGGCAATAGGAGAGAGATATATAGTTAACTTCCTAAGAAACTGTCAAATAGTTTTCAAAGAATTCCTACCTGCAATCAATAAGTAATGTCTCTCTCGTAGTTGGGATTTGGAAAATCACAATAGATGTGCTTGCTATATTCACAAGTATTTGACATTATCTTTATTTTTCTGTTAGCCTTTCTAGTATATATGTGGCAAGATATCTTATTTTGGTTTCAACTGCATTACACTAAAGATAAATTTAATAACATTTTAATGTACTTTTCACCTCTCATGAATCTTTTTAAACCTGTATCCTAGTCTTTTCTCTTTTATTCTCTTACACTGATTTCACTGTTAGTCAAATAACAATGTCATTGGCAAGTAAAGGCATATTCACTTCTCACAGGAAATATCAAGAAAAGATATCTGAGCCAAGCAGACAAATGTCTCCTCACACTAACATAAGTGGCTCTTGCAAGCCTCGCCTCTCCGAGACCTCTTCTAAAGATAATAGGTGCTAATACAGAGCACAAAGCTCTTCCTCTTGCCCCCTTTTTAATGATAAGTGTAAGAATTGTAAGAATGTTTCCCCTTGAGAACAAAGGTGTTGATGGGGGATAAAGGGCTCAGCTGATGACCTCTTTGCATATCTAGAGAAACAAAAAGCTTCTTTATGATTACTAGTTAACTTGAGATTTCTAGTTGAAAAAAATATAAAAAGGGTAAAGGAAGATTTTACAGGAGGCTCGCTCATGGAGATCAACTGCGCCCGATGTGAGATCCAGACTCTCCAGCTCTGGGGAAGAACATCTGTTTGCATTTGATTGAGTTCTGACTATTTGTGCTTGCCTTTGTTTGAATCCTGATTAATGGAATCTTGATTCTGATTATTATATGTTTGATGATTAATAAAACTACTCTTGGTTTGACAATACTCGTGACCACAACACTTTATTGTCCAAGTCCGAGACTCACGACGCTGAGGGGACTACACTGTGACTGTAAAAGGTCTCCGATCTATTTAAGATAGAGCCTCTTAGTGAGAACTAGTAAGATTAGGAATCAGAGTAAGCTGCAGCACAGTGCCTGTGACATCAACAAGTTACATATACTTGAGTCTATTTCTGGAAAATTCCTTCTAATCCACTGATCTGTTTTCTATACTTAAAAAATTTATCACTTTGTGTTAATTATGGCCTTTGCAGATTTTAAATTCATAAATTATCCTGATTTTGTTATATTTTTGATAGTGCTTTTCCTATTCAGTCCTTTACAGCTACTAATATAAATGTTTGTACTATCTACAGTTAAGGAATTCTGGGGAGAAATTTGTTTTTAAATGAATATACTTTTACTTTGTTTTCATATCTAAATGGCATTTTACTTGGATATAGAATACCAGGATTTTCTTTGTTTTTCGAGATTCTTTTCAGAATCTCAAAATGTCAATAATCATGAGTCAAATACTTTCAAGAACACACTTGTAATCAGTGTCTCCTGAAACAGAGAGGGCTGCACATCATGAGGAAGCATGAGGGATACCTGCAAGTGATATATGTAAGAACAACATCTACTGTGCCTTTCCAAATCCTAACTAGTAAAGAATCTTGACATATCACTGCTATTACATTTGATGAATTTAAAATTTTGTCTATGCTATTAATAACTCATGAGAAAAACTCAAAAAGTTTATATTATTATAGATGCCTTCATCAAGGAATTACTGATATTTGTAGAGGAAGTATTTCTTTTTCACCTCAACTAAGAGTGCTCCTTGACATTTTCTTAAAAAGGAGATTTATAAAAATTGGAATTATTCAAAGCTTTCTTCAAAATAAAGGGGCATATGAGCATCTTTTACCACTTGGGGAAAAATCAAGATTGAATTTCTTTACTTGACATGATTGAAATAATATGCCATTTTCATAAAGAATTTGGACTGTTCTAACATTCTCAGTGAAATTCTATGAAATGATGAGCCTCACTCTAAGAAGCTGTTTTTAAAAAACCTGTCTCAAGGAACTTAATGCAAGTGCAGAGGCTTTTGTGTTTAATGCTTCAGTTTATTCTGGAGGGACAAATCAAACTGAGTTGGATTTGAAAAATGAATATCCCCATTTTTTGATTCATTATTTGAATGACACCTTACTAAATTATTTACTTAATTACTTAATCACTTATCTAACCTCCTAATTAATGTGAGCAATCATTCATTACAGCATTCTATAACACAGCATTCCTAAATCTTCTATGTGTCGACAGCTTGTCTTACATCTCTTGCAGGAAATATGATGAAATGCAGAAATTGTGTTTTACCCACTGTTCTTTTATATAAAACCCCTAGGAGATGTGTTCTTTCCAATGAAATTATCATTGGTAATATCAGCAAAGAGTTCAATTTGAACCACAGAACTGCAGTCACATATGAGCCTCTTCAATTTTTTTAAGCTTGGGTCCCATTTCATGGACCACGAAGTATGAAATCACTGATCTTCTGTAGCTATACTTCTTATTTACAGTTACTTATTTATGAATACAACAGACACATACATGCACACAATAACAAACACCCAAAAAAGAAACCAAACAAAACACGAATCTTTTCTCCTGAATAATCAGAGAAATTTCAAGAACACACTTGTAATCAGTGTCTCCTGAAACAGAGGCTGCACATCATGAGGAAGCATGAGGGATACCTGCAAGTGATATATGTAAGAACAACATCTACTGTGCCTTTCCAAATCCTAACTAGTAAAGAATCTTGACATATCACTGCTATTACATTTGATGAATTTAAAATTTTGTCTATGCTATTAATAACTCATGAGAAAAACTCAAAAAGTTTATATTATTATAGATGCCTTCATCAAGGAATTACTGATATTTGTAGAGGAAGTATTTCTTTTTCACCTCAACTAAGAGTGCTCCTTGACATTTTCTTAAAAAGGAGATTTATAAAAATTGGAATTATTCAAAGCTTTCTTCAAAATAAAGGGGCATATGAGCATCTTTTACCACTTGGGGAAAAATCAAGATTGAATTTCTTTACTTGACATGATTGAAATAATATGCCATTTTCATAAAGAATTTGAACTGTTCTAACATTCTCAGTGAAATTCTATGAAATGATGAGCCTCACTCTAAGAAGCTGTTTTTAAAAAACCTGTCTCAAGGAACTTAATGCAAGTGCAGAGGCTTTTGTGTTTAATGCTTCAGTTTATTCTGGAGGGACAAATAAAACTGAGTTGGATTTGAAAAATGAATATCCCCATTTTTTGATTCATTATTTGAATGACACCTTACTAAATTATTTACTTAATTACTTAATCACTTATCTAACCTCCTAATTAATGTGAGCAATCATTCATTACAGCATTCTATAACACAGCATTCCTAAATCTTCTATGTGTCGACAGCTTGTCTTACATCTCTTGCAGGAAATATGATGAAATGCAGAAATTGTGTTTTACCCACTGTTCTTTTATATAAAACCCCTAGGAGATGTGTTCTTTCCAATGAAATTATCATTGGTAATATCAGCAAAGAGTTCAATTTGAACCACAGAACTGCAGTCACATATGAGCCTCTTCAATTTTTTTAAGCTTGGGTCCCATTTCATGGACCACAAATATGAAATCACTGATCTTCTGTAGCTATACTTCTTATTTACAGTTACTTATTTATGAATACAACAGACACATACATGCACACAATAACAAACACCCAAAAAAGAAACCAAACAAAAACACTTTTTTGAACACTGACATTCACATAATCAAAAGCCAAATCTAGGAAACATTTGTTAATGCTAAATGTACAGTATTAGGATGGAATCTCTCTAACATTATGCTCTACAAGTCTAACATTATGCTCTACAGGTCTATAAGCCCATTATAGAGCTTTAAATCATATCATATTATCGACAGAAATTCTATGTAAGCTATGACTATCACTTCTAAATGACTGTTTTACTTAGCCTGACTGGCAGCTCTTGAAAATTTTCAAAGAATATAGGTTGTTTATAGCCCACTCTGTTCTCAGCAGGGTGGGTGTATATTTCCTACTAGGCTACAAGGAATATTTTAAACTTCTCTTCAGTTTTCTAATGTGTTAGGCAGTCTTAACTATTTAGATAAAAGGAGACATGGACTATTTTATTTAAATATATTTCATACATATCATTCATGACCTTAAAATACATTAATATTTAAAATTGTTTCTTGCCAATTTTACTGTTCTTTGTACTGTTCTTTGTAATTCATTATGCTTATTCTCAAAATAATTTCTCATGGAATGCTATCTTCAACTTTGTCATTAAAGCTAATTTAGTCTATTCAGTGGTATAAACACAAATAGCCTTTACAAACATGATTTAATATTAGCAAATAAAGTTGACTTTTATTTTTATTTTTGTAGTAGTAGAACTATTTCATTGACAAATCCAATTTTTCTCTAATTTGTACTTATTTTTGAATGCAGTAGCAATCTTAGTAAGTTCATTCTCTCTCTTCTAAATCTGCACTTCCTTAAAAAAGTAACTTGAATCGGGGCAGGAAATATGATGAAATGCAGAAATTGTTTTAATTTTTATAAACCCTAGGAGATGTGTTCTTTCCAATGAAATTATCATTGGTAATATCAGCAAAGAGTTCAATTTGAACCACAGAACTGCAGTCACATATGAGCCTCTTCAATTTTTTTAAGCTTGGGTCCCATTTCATGGACCACGAAGTATGAAATCACTGATCTTCTGTAGCTATACTTCTTATTTACAGTTACTTATTTATGAATACAACAGACACATACATGCACACAATAACAAACACCCAAAAAAGAAACCAAACAAAAACACTTTTTTGAACACTGACATTCACATAATCAAAAGCCAAATCTAGGAAACATTTGTTAATGCTAAATGTACAGTATTAGGATGGAATCTCTCTAACATTATGCTCTACAAGTCTAACATTATGCTCTACAGGTCTATAAGCCCATTATAGAGCTTTAAATCATATCATATTATCGACAGAAATTCTATGTAAGCTATGACTATCACTTCTAAATGACTGTTTTACTTAGCCTGACTGGCAGCTCTTGAAAATTTTCAAAGAATATAGGTTGTTTATAGCCCACTCTGTTCTCAGCAGGGTGGGTGTATATTTCCTACTAGGCTACAAGGAATATTTTAAACTTCTCTTCAGTTTTCTAATGTGTTAGGCAGTCTTAACTATTTAGATAAAAGGAGACATGGACTATTTTATTTAAATATATTTCATACATATCATTCATGACCTTAAAATACATTAATATTTAAAATTGTTTCTTGCCAATTTTACTGTTCTTTGTACTGTTCTTTGTAATTCATTATGCTTATTCTCAAAATAATTTCTCATGGAATGCTATCTTCAACTTTGTCATTAAAGCTAATTTAGTCTATTCAGTGGTATAAACACAAATAGCCTTTACAAACATGATTTAATATTAGCAAATAAAGTTGACTTTTATTTTTATTTTTGTAGTAGTAGAACTATTTCATTGACAAATCCAATTTTTCTCTAATTTGTACTTATTTTTGAATGCAGTAGCAATCTTAGTAAGTTCATTCTCTCTCTTCTAAATCTGCACTTCCTTATAAAATAGGGAGCTGTAACACTGTCGATTTCCCAATCCTTTCTATACCAAGATGCATGCTAGCTGTAAAATGTGCACATAATACTTGAATGCAGATAATTCCCATATTAATTTCTGCCATTCTAGTCTAAGCTACTACATGGTTCTTATTGGATATTATGGAGAAAATGATAAAAAGAGTATGATAAATTATATAGCTTTATATGCCAGGTGGTCCTAATACTATGTTTTCCCTTTATCTTCCATTCAAAATGTTCACCACATTTAATGCTTATTTCTGCTGCAAAGCTTATTTTCTTGGAGGGTTGTTTCTGAGCAGTCTAAGGTCTTATTATCATGACCTTATCAGGCCATGGTAGCTCTACAAGCCAATTTACAGTCAAAATACTGGGAATGGGAGAATGGAAAAATGCTCCACTGGATCAACTATGAGTTGAACACATTGTTTTTTGATCTCAGTAGAGAGAAGAAACTCCTCCCATGGATGTTCAGGGTCAAATAGATTTGAAGCTATAATTGTCACTTTCTATGCTAGTTAGTCTACTGACTTAAGGAGCCCAAAATGACCCTCTGGAAAATGTAGTTTCAATTTTAGTGGGTCTCTTACTGTGTCTTCAGGCTTCCTTAGTAGCTCAGTTGGTAAAGAATCTGCCTGCAATGCAGAAGACCTGGGTTCAATCCCTGGATTGGGAAGATCCCCTGGAAAACAGAAAGGCTACCCATTGCAGATGATGACTTCAGCCATGAAATTAAAAGACACTGGTTCCTTGGAAGAAAAGCTATGGCAAACCTAGACAGAATATTCAAAAGAAGAAACCACTTCTCTGACAAAAGTCCGTATAGTCAAAGCTATGGTTTTTCCAGTATATGGAGGTGAGAGCTGAGCCATACAGAAGGTTAAGTATAGAAGAACCTATGCCTTTGAGGTATAAAACCCATTGTAGGCTATTTGGATCTTTCCCTTATGTTTTCTCTGGAGAGTCCTGATTAATAAAGACGTCACTAATCGATGAAATGTTTTGAAACACTTGGGAAGATATAAAGTTAGTGAATCTGAATTTAGTTACAAACCAGAATGAGAAATACTCAAAATAGCAAGATATTGTGGATCGGCCTGCTGAAACAATTAGTGACAGATTTCCAGACCAACTCTTGAGAGAATCTTAGTATTGAGTTGGGCAAAAAGTTCCTTTTAATTTTTCTATAAGATGATATAGAAAAACTGAAACAAACTTCTTGGTCAATCTAAGATTTGTCAGACCAAGGACAGGAAACAAACATGTGTATCTGTTGAATGGGAATGGTATTTCCTATCTCTATCCTTAAAAGGAATATCAAAATGAAATCTTAACTGATTTGGAAAAATGAACATATTGGTAATTGTCAAGATTGTTTTTACATGAATACAATCATATCTGAGTGACACACTTGCATTAAATTAGAAGAGACAAGATAAATATTGGATGTAATTCTAAGTATATTTAAAATTAATTTTTATTCTTAAAATAGCATATTGATATAATATGATTGTGCCTTTCATAATATATATTGATTTCATATAGAGAAATCAGAATTAAGCATAGAAATATATAGGAAAATTTGGATAAGCTTGAATCCAAGCTGGTTAAGTTCTTTTTTATTGAAAGATTGGAAGGAGATTATAGGCAAGCAGAAAGTAATTTTAGAGAATACATTTTAGACAAAACTTCTATAAGTTATAGCTTAACATAAAATCCTACATGATCTTAGAAGTATATCAAACTCCCTTGAGTTTATTTGTTACTCTGGAAACTGAATCAATATTTTCTCCCATATACCTAAAACATTTTTTTAACCGAAAGAAAAGGAACAAGGTACACTTTTCTACAGTTAGCTAAGATAAATATTTGAGCCTATGAAATAAAAATTTAGTTTTATAACAAATATTCCTCAGTTATTATTAGACTTTGTAATACAACTTTTACTACTAGTATAGTAAAAATATTCATATGCCTCATCATAATATATTCTTTTACTACCATAAATTTATTTATTTATATTTAGATATAGAAAGAAATATGGTTGGTTAACTAGAAATAACTAGTGCATGCTGTATGTTTACAACCTCTTGGAAACCTTCCTTCCAATACAATATGAACGGGTATGTTCCTCCATGTGCATGTTTGAGTAAACATATCTTTCTAAAGCATGTTTTTCCCTCTGAGGTCTTACTGCTCTAGTGTTTTCCACCCACCCCACCTTGCCTTCTACCAAATAGAATATTTTGTTTAAATATTAAAGTGACAAAGTACTAATCTGAAAGGAAAAAAGAAAAATAAAATAAGCAGATACTAAAATACTCCTTTATCTTCTTCCCTAGTCAGTGAGATGAGGAACATTATCTGACAATTTTCTGATGACAACTTTCTGATGACATGTATAGGAAGAACCAGCAGATTATTTAGATGTAGATATTCATTTGCAAAGACTAGTTTCTCTTTTCTCAATGTATCTTGAAATGGTAGAATGAGCTAACTTGAAAAGTGAAGATAAAATTATTGTTTAATTTTTGGAGAAAAGATTGTGCTATTCACTGGACTGTTTGCAAGACAAAGTAAAAATGACTTGACCCAAAACTGGAACTCACCATCAAAAGAAGAGGACAAAAAATTAGACAAAATTTTCTCTATTTCTTAGTAACAGCCAAGTGCATCCCTACTTTTATCACTGTCATATGAACAGAAATGATTTGATACATGCATATTATTTTAAAATAAGGGTATTAGAAATGAAATTCATAGACACATTCAATTCATAGTCAGGTACACAGAAAAATGTATAGAATCCTGGAATGATTTATGTTCCCTTCAATTCTGATAGCTTTTCATAATTAAGTATGGTAACAATAAACAGAATAGAGATTTAGAAACTGAATCAATATTTTCTCCCATATACCTAAAACATTTTTAACCGAAAGAAAAGGAACAAGGTACACTTTTCTACAGTTAGCTAAGATAAATATTTGAGCCTATGAAATAAAAATTTAGTTTTATAACAAATATTCCTCAGTTATTATTAGACTTTGTAATACAACTTTTACTACTAGTATAGTAAAAATATTCATATGCCTCATCATAATATATTCTTTTACTACCATAAATTTATTTATTTATATTTAGATATAGAAAGAAATATGGTTGGTTAACTAGAAATAACTAGTGCATGCTGTATGTTTACAACCTCTTGGAAACCTTCCTTCCAATACAATATGAACGGGTATGTTCCTCCATGTGCATGTTTGAGTAAACATATCTTTCTAAAGCATGTTTTTCCCTCTGAGGTCTTACTGCTCTAGTGTTTTCCACCCACCCCACCTTGCCTTCTACCAAATAGAATATTTTGTTTAAATATTAAAGTGACAAAGTACTAATCTGAAAGGAAAAAAGAAAAATAAAATAAGCAGATACTAAAATACTCCTTTATCTTCTTCCCTAGTCAGTGAGATGAGGAACATTATCTGACAATTTTCTGATGACAACTTTCTGATGACATGTATAGGAAGAACCAGCAGATTATTTAGATGTAGATATTCATTTGCAAAGACTAGTTTCTCTTTTCTCAATGTATCTTGAAATGGTAGAATGAGCTAACTTGAAAAGTGAAGATAAAATTATTGTTTAATTTTTGGAGAAAAGATTGTGCTATTCACTGGACTGTTTGCAAGACAAAGTAAAAATGACTTGACCCAAAACTGGAACTCACCATCAAAAGAAGAGGACAAAAAATTAGACAAAATTTTCTCTATTTCTTAGTAACAGCCAAGTGCATCCCTACTTTTATCACTGTCATATGAACAGAAATGATTTGATACATGCATATTATTTTTAAAATAAGGGTATTAGAAATGAAATTCATAGACACATTCAATTCATAGTCAGGTACACAGAAAAATGTATAGAATCCTGGAATGATTTATGTTCCCTTCAATTCTGATAGCTTTTCATAATTAAGTATGGTAACAATAAACAGAATAGAGATTTAGAAAGTTTTAGACAAGAAATATCTCAAAAAGAATTCTCCTGAACAAGATACTACTAATAAAAATGTTCACAGAAAATTTTTATTCATTTTAGTTTTTATTCTAATATCACTTTTCACTCAAGAATTTTGACTGTTGACTCTACCCATATTGCAAAAGTGAGTAAGTAAACCTTTCTTGGCTGATCAAAGATATTCAGTTTGTATAAGCTTCTTCTCTCTTTTACTGGTTAGAGAATAATTACTATACACAAGTCAGATCGAAAGAGACTTAACAAAAGAATTTGGCTAGAATCTCTGAGACAGAAAATCTTTATTTTCTTTGGAACAGTTAACTGTAAAAGTAATACACATTTTGAGTTGCTGAGGGCTATAGGATAGGAAAGCTAACATGACAGTGAATCCATTCAGAGGAATCATGAAACAGGAAATGTAGAGAGATTCAATCGACAGTGTTATTTGGAGCTTCAGCTTTAACCCAAATGAAAATGCCAATCTGTACATGCTAGTTTAAATGTTAAAAGGCTATCATATTCCATTATTGCTTAGACCAATTTGAGTTGATTTTTCCATCATAATGAAGCAAGGAGACATGAATAATGAGATGATGAAATAATAATTAATGAAACAAAATTATTAACATTATTTCATTATATTGATGAAATAATGTTAAGATACCAGTATAATACATTAATTCTATTAATTTACTAGATAGTGACTCAACTTTCAAAATATTTATAAAGTACCAGGAGATAAAATGTTGATGCTTAGTAGAAGGTATTTCTACATTGCACAGTCATCACAAAATAATTAAAATATAATATCAGTAGTTCATTTAAGAGAAAATTATTTGATTCACAATTTTCTCTTGGAAAAATTCTAAATGGCTCATATTTTTATATTCATATTCATCAAAAATCAGTGCTTATAACCATTATATTGGTCACTTGACCTGTCTCCTGAGATACCTGTATGCAGGTCAAGAAGCCACAGAACCAGACGTGGAACAGTGAGTTGATTCAAAATTGGAAAAGAAGTATGATAAGTCCTTATAATGTCACCCTACTTATTTAACTTCTATGCAGTGTACTTTAGGCAAAAGGCCAGGCTGAATGAAACAAAAGCTGAAATGAAGATTGCCTAGAGAAATATCAACAACCCCAGATATATAGATGATACCACTTTAATGGCAGAAAGTAAAGAGTTTCTAGATGAAGGTGAGAGAGGAAAGTGAAAAAGTTGGCTTAAAACTCAACATTCAAAAAACTAAGATTATGATACCCGGTCCCATCACTATATAGAGGATAGATGGGGAAATGGTGGAAACAGTGACAAACTTTTTTTTGGAGGACTCCAAAATCACTGTGTACAGGGACTACAACCACGAAATTAAAATGCTCCTTGGCAAGAAAGCAATGAATAATCCAGACATCGTATTAAAAAGAAGCAACATCACTTTCTGAGACAGAAAATCTTTATTTTCTTTGGAACAGTTAACTGTAAAAGTAATACACATTTTGAGTTGCTGAGGGCTATAGGATAGGAAAGCTAACATGACAGTGAATCCATTCAGAGGAATCATGAAACAGGAAATGTAGAGAGATTCAATCGACAGTGTTATTTGGAGCTTCAGCTTTAACCCAAATGAAAATGCCAATCTGTACATGCTAGTTTAAATGTTAAAAGGCTATCATATTCCATTATTGCTTAGACCAATTTGAGTTGATTTTTCCATCATAATGAAGCAAGGAGACATGAATAATGAGATGATGAAATAATAATTAATGAAACAAATTATTAACATTATTTCATCAATATAATGAAATAATGTTAAGATACCAGTATAATACATTAATTCTATTAATTTACTAGATAGTGACTCAACTTTCAAAATATTTATAAAGTACCAGGAGATAAAATGTTGATGCTTAGTAGAAGGTATTTCTACATTGCACAGTCATCACAAAATAATTAAAATATAATATCAGTAGTTCATTTAAGAGAAAATTATTTGATTCACAATTTTCTCTTGGAAAAATTCTAAATGGCTCATATTTTTATATTCATATTCATCAAAAATCAGTGCTTATAACCATTATATTGGTCACTTGACCTGTCTCCTGAGATACCTGTATGCAGGTCAAGAAGCCACAGAACCAGACGTGGAACAGTGAGTTGATTCAAAATTGGAAAAGAAGTATGATAAGTCCTTATAATGTCACCCTACTTATTTAACTTCTATGCAGTGTACTTTAGGCAAAAGGCCAGGCTGAATGAAACAAAAGCTGAAATGAAGATTGCCTAGAGAAATATCAACAACCCCAGATATATAGATGATACCACTTTAATGGCAGAAAGTAAAGAGTTTCTAGATGAAGGTGAGAGAGGAAAGTGAAAAAGTTGGCTTAAAACTCAACATTCAAAAAGCTAAGATTATGATACCCGGTCCCATCACTATATAGAGGATAGATGGGGAAATGGTGGAAACAGTGACAAACTTTTTTTTGGAGGACTCCAAAATCACTGTGTACAGGGACTACAACCACGAAATTAAAATGCTCCTTGGCAAGAAAGCAATGAATAATCCAGACATCGTATTAAAAAGAAGCAACATCACTTTGCCAAAAAAAGTCCCGATAGCCAAACTATGGTTTTTCTAGTAGTCATGTATGGATTTGAGAGTTGGATCTTAATGAAGGCTGACCACTGAAAAAACTATGCCTTTGAATTGTGGTGCTGGAGTAGACTCTTTAGAGATCCTTACATAGCAAAGACATCAAATTAGTCAGTTCTAAAGGAAATCTACCCTGATTATGCATCAGAAGGACCGATGCTGAAGTTGTAATACTTTGACCACCTTACATGAAAAGATGACTCATCGGAAAAACCCTGCTGCTGAAAAAGATTGAAGGCAAAAGAAGAAGGAGGCAGAAGAGGATGAAATGGTTCCATAGCATCACCCACTCAAAGGACATGAATTTGAGTAACCTATGAGAGACATGCAAAACAGGGGAGCCTGCCATTCTGTAGTCCATTGGGTCACAAAGATTTGGACATGACTTAGCAACTGAACAACAACTACATTCCATTTTCTTCTGATATAACTATATTCATATAAAATTAATATATCTTATATTTTGAAAAGTCACATCTGAAACATTTAAAAGGGAGGATCTACCCACATATATTTGTTTCACTTCATTTATAAACTTGGAGATAAAACATTAAAAGTGTAAGGTACATTGTAGAATAACTGTTAGTCTATCTGTTAAGTAGGAAGTTAACTATGAGCTTTGAGAGGTGATCCCATAGACTGAATGTCCAGTGGCTGCCTAATCCTGCCAAACTATTTGGAAACCTTACCCCAAACATGCCCCTCTAAGTACTCTAACATATTTAGGGGACAAGAAAAATCCCCCATTGACTGATTGGAAGGCCTTTCCCCACTCTGGCACATGTGTATACCTTGTACTACCATGTACTTTGATAACCTTGGATGGCCATTGGTCTCATTAAATGTTCGTAAACATTCTATGAATAAATGCATCTATTTATAACAGACTAAATTATAGAAAGAACATGCACACAAAGCCTCTTACTATTCAACCTGCAGCTGTCAATAAAGACTTTCAATCAATGGTCTCCTAGTTTAGGCAAACAATCCTATCCTAAGAAATCAACACCAGCCCTCCAGCACCATTGCCTTGCTTAGCCTGGCCCATCCCTCTCTTGAGGTGTTCTCTCTGTTCTTTCTCTTTATCATCAATAAACTTTTTTGCAAGCAGTAAGATCTCATATTTTTTATTGCATTCTTATCAAGAACTGAGTCCCAAAGACAAGGGATCTTGAGACTCTTTTCTGTAACACTAACCATTGTAATAAAAGAGAAATGTAGTTTAAAGTTATGGTAAATTGAACAACTACTGATTTCATAAACTCTTAAAAATTGGATTGATATGTTTTAGATTAGTGTTATTATATTCAGATAATATACTTGGAAACCAATCAAATTGTAATTTGGAAAACAGAAGTCATGGTAGTTGTAGCTCTGAATCAGGTGCTATGTGTACTTAGTTCCTATCTACCAATCTTTAAACCATGGAATAAACCAAATATAAGATTTAAATGGTTTTCAGTATCTAAATATAATTTATCTACCTTCTAAAATACTGAATATAATTTTCTTTCTGAAAATTCAAGACTTTGTTTACCTCCTAGAATCTGATTAACATTTTATAATTCAGGTTGGATTCATACTAATTTATAGTAAACTGTAATTTTTCCAGTGAATGGTTTTATATTATTTGCTTAAAATAAAACAGGATTTTAAAATGTTCCTGATTTTCTTTTAAGCTTTTTATGAAATAAGTGGTTATTTTGTTATTTTAAATACAGTTTGGGAGAATTATAGCTCTAATTCTTCATGTCTGGGAGTTTCTTATTGCAGGGGTCAGGTGTATTTCTCTGTGTCTCCTCATTCTAAGCAGAGTGCCTGATGAACATGAGAGTTCAACACATATATTGAATGAATGAACACCTACCTAAATAATATACTTCCATGCTTCTTTATTATACATTATTTCTGTGTGTTTGCTAGACATTACTACGGACCTTATAACAAAAGTGTCATTGGCCAGACAAGTTGGTTTTCAATGAATGATTAACAGATCAATATTCTTTTATGTGTGTATGGTACTTTTTACATTTACTTTTTTGAATGTTATTTTCCATTTATATGAAAGTACAATATCTAGAGGAGAAAGATCTCTAAAACTGTAACAATGATGAAAGCTGTGTCATTTCACTGAAAAAGATAGATGAGAGTTACAATTAAACAAAGATTACATGGTAACAAAAGCAGAATAAAGCAGGGACTTTCCTGGTAATCCAGCGGTTAAGATTCCACACTGTCAATGTAAGGGACATGCATTTGATCCCTGATTAGGGAAATAAGATCCCATATGCCATGCAGCGTGGTGAAAATAATAAGAAATAATAACAATTTTGAAAAGCACAATGAAACAAAACTATAAAAACTCTTAGTTTTGGTTCTGTTTGTTTTTGTTTTTAAGAATTAGGCTAAAATAACTGAGAAACAATGTTTTCCTTTAGCTTAAGAGTCTGGCGTATGTTGGAATAATATCATATTACTCAAATAAATTTCAAATCTATGGGAATATTAAATTTTCTGTGTTTGATTACTTAGATTACTGGAATGAAAATATACTAGACTACCGACTGGATTGGCATCTAATTAGTTATAAAAAAATAAAAAAAGAATGCGCTTTTCTGTGCTAGTTGTGTCTGACTCTACGTGACCCCATAGATTGTAGCCCACCAAGCTCCTCTGTCCATGGGATTCTCCAGGTCAGAATACTGGAGTGGGTTGCCATGCTCTCTTCTAGGGAATCTTCCCAACCCAGGGATCAAATCCAGGTCTCCCACATTGAAGATTCTTTACTATCTGAGCCACCAGGGAATAATCAGCTACAATTCCAGTTTTGTACATTATTAGATATGTAAATTTGCGGAATACTAAACTCAGAAAGATTAATTTTCTTCTCCTTTAAATGAAGAACAGCAGCAGGAACAACACAAATGGCAATAATATTATCTGATTTGACAAACTCCAATACAGAAGTACAATGCTCTAGCTGTCGTAGCTATCTTGTAAGGTATTCCATTGGATCTTATTTATAACTTCTGTCATTTAATAGGAATGAGTGTCCTGAGAAGCAACAAAACTTACTATTTATACAAATGAGTTTATGAGTTTATGTTTAACAATACATATTACCTGATATAAGCCAATTAAAAGAGTCATTAATTTAAGTTCAGTCATACTCTTTGTTGAATAAATGGAGAAAAGAAAATACATCAATGATGTGTTTCCCATCATCAAGAGTCATTTTTGTTCCTCATGATGGTTTACTCATTAAGTATATTTAGATTTATCAATCAATCTCCCAAAAGAGATAGTGAGATCCATGGAAAAGATACCATATTTAAGTTGCTACCAGAGTCATAAATTACATAATAAAAGCAAGAAACAGAAATTTTTTCCAATTTGATATAAATGTTCAGGTGGATTTGTGTTTGGTTCTATTTTATTTTTATTTTCCTATCTGCTAATGTAATAAACTGTAGAATATGTTTATGAAAACTTTTCCTTCACGTCATGACAAAGGCACACATTATATTTTTATCATCTTTTTATTATAATTATAAATTATAATCCCTTCATTTTATCATTTAAACTTTCATAAATCAGTGGATTGTATGCTCTGTTCATGTATCAGTATGGTTGTCCTAACTGGTATTTTAAATGATTTTATAAATTAATTGTATCTACTATCGTGCTATCCTCAGTTGTTTCAGTCATGTTTGACTCTCTGAGACCTTATGGACTGTACCCCATGAGGCTCCTCTCTCCATAGATACTCTCCAGGCCAGAATAATCAGCTACAATTCCAGTTTTGTACATTATTAGATATGTAAATTTGCGGAATACTAAACTCAGAAAGATTAATTTTCTTCTCCTTTAAATGAAGAACAGCAGCAGGAACAACACAAATGGCAATAATATTATCTGATTTGACAAACTCCAATACAGAAGTACAATGCTCTAGCTGTCGTAGCTATCTTGTAAGGTATTCCATTGGATCTTATTTATAACTTCTGTCATTTAATAGGAATGAGTGTCCTGAGAAGCAACAAAACTTACTATTTATACAAATGAGTTTATGAGTTTATGTTTAACAATACATATTACCTGATATAAGCCAATTAAAAGAGTCATTAATTTAAGTTCAGTCATACTCTTTGTTGAATAAATGGAGAAAAGAAAATACATCAATGATGTGTTTCCCATCATCAAGAGTCATTTTTGTTCCTCATGATGGTTTACTCATTAAGTATATTTAGATTTATCAATCAATCTCCCAAAAGAGATAGTGAGATCCATGGAAAAGATACCATATTTAAGTTGCTACCAGAGTCATAAATTACATAATAAAAGCAAGAAACAGAAATTTTTTCCAATTTGATCTAAATGTTCAGGTGGATTTGTGTTTGGTTCTATTTTATTTTTATTTTCCTATCTGCTAATGTAATAAACTGTAGAATATGTTTATGAAAACTTTTCCTTCACGTCATGACAAAGGCACACATTATATTTTTATCATCTTTTTATTATAATTATAAATTATAATCCCTTCATTTTATCATTTAAACTTTCATAAATCAGTGGATTGTATGCTCTGTTCATGTATCAGTATGGTTGTCCTAACTGGTATTTTAAATGATTTTATAAATTAATTGTATCTACTATCGTGCTATCCTCAGTTGTTTCAGTCATGTTTGACTCTCTGAGACCTTATGGACTGTACCCCATGAGGCTCCTCTCTCCATAGATACTCTCCAGACCAGAATACTCGAGTGGGTTGCCATTTCTTTTTCCATTTGTCTGCTATTGATATTGTATATTAATTTATTTCATATTTTTAATTAATTTTTTCTTTTGCTTCTAATTTTGTTTCAGTAGTAGCTGCTCCTGCTACTGTGCTTTGTCTTTGTGGTTTATATATGCTTATATATTCAGGGGGGCTGAAAAACATGACTTTGCTTCTCATGATCTTAAAGCTAGCCTATTTCCTTTAGTTATAAGTGCAAAGTTTATCAGATGGAAAATGCTCATGTGTAATTGATCAGTGACTTGAACTATTCCTAAATCAGAAACATTATTGTTAAAATAATACATTTGATATTTTTATTGAGAAAAATTTTCCTTCCTAGTTTTTAAAAAATTTATACTAGCATATTTTCACTTTCTAAATTTTTTCTAGGTAGTAATTGTAAACATTTATAAACTTCAGAATGAGGTTTGGATTTGTGCAATTTTGTAGACAAACCTGAATCAAATTTACATTTAGTAATTTTTCTATATAAGAATATAGTATATTTCCATTTATTGAGAAGTTCTTTTGACTCTATATTTAAACTTTTATTTAATAATCATATATTTTCAACATACTACATGTTTTTGATTTAATTCATTATTCTTATATTAAATAAAAGATTACCATAATATTTTCTGAATGTTTATGAATTATACATATCTTACTATAATATAGCTACTGAAAAATTCTTACTTTTTTCTATGTATTTCCAGGTTTTTTTCTAATACATATTTTTAAAATATATGATTATTGATAACTTGACTTTTCATTTTTAATTATTTTTATATTTTTATTTGATCTGATAAGTCTTTTTAAGCAGCATTAACTGAAAACTTATAGAGCAGATCTGATGCATACTTTTTATTTAGATTATTTAAAATATTTTTCTTTCTATAGGACCAAATAATTCAAGGAGAAGGTGTCTCTCCTCATGTCTGAAACCATTTCAATATGTAATTCTGCATATCTCTCAAAAACAAAACAAAACACAGAAACAACCTTTCCCTTAAACAAAAAAATAAGACTAACATAGAAGATCTCAAAAAAGCCCTGACTTCCTTAGGCATTAAATACAGTCAGGAGTCCAGAGAACCATATTCTCTGGTCAATAGGAGAATACTTGAGCAGCTATTTGAGGTTGTGTTCTTGTAAACAGGACATTAAAGTTCAAACAGAATGGGGGATTGTTAACTTGCTGAGGGGTCTGAGACAGAGGGAGAGATACTATGTGAATAAAAACCTGAGAAATGTAACAAGTTATTAAGATCCCAGTCTCTTTTGTTTTTCTTTCCTTCTGTAATAACTTTCTTTCAGGAAAATTCAGTCTACAAAATGTACTATGATGAGGCAACAGAATGGTTATTGTTACTTAAAAACTTATTTTTTTTTTTCAGAATTGAAGAAAAGTTATACATTTGGGTGAGGGAAAGTTAGGATTCAGTTGGAGCAGAGGGCATCCATATGTAAAAACTTACAGTCCATGATTTTCAATATTTGTTGATCAGAGTAATTTTTAGCTTCATATGAATATAGATTCCTCAAAGACCTATCAAGTATCTAATTTCTGTTTTTTCCCTGAATATGAGATTTCATCTCTCATCAGACAGAATAGCCATAATCAGAAAATCTACAAACAACAAATACAGAGAGAGTATGAAGAAAAGGGAATCCTACACTGCTGGTGGGAATGTAAATAGATACAGCCATTATGGAAGAGTATGGAGATTCCTTTAAAAAGTAGGCACAAAACCACCATGGGACCTAGCAGCACCACTTCTAGGCATATATCCTGGAGAAACCCAAACTGAAAAAGACACATGTGCCCCAATGTTCATTGCAACACCATTTACAATAGCCAAGACATGGGAGCGACCTCGATGTCCATCAACAGATGAACTGATAAAGAAACTGTGGTACATATACACAATGGGATATCACTCAGCCATAAAAAGGAATGCATTTGCGCCAGTTCTGAGGCTGATTAACTTAGAGCCTATTACACAGAGTGAGTCACAAATATAAAAACAAATATTGTATATTGATGCATATATATGGAATCTAAAAGGACGGTACTGATGACTCAGGTCACAGAGCAGCAACTGAGACACAGATAGAGAACAGACTTATGGACAGGGTTGGGGGGAAGAAGGAGAGGTTTAGATAAATGGAGAGAGTAGCATGGATGCATATACACTAACATATATAAATAGAGAGCCAATGGAAATTTTCTATATGACTCAGGCAACTCAAACTGAGCTTCTTTGATAAGTTAGAGGGGCAGGAATGGGAGAGAGGAGGGAAGGAGATATTAGAGGAAGGGGATACACCTACACCTATGGTTAATTCATGTTGGAGTATTACAGAAATTAAACAAATGTTGTAATGCAATTATCAATAAATTAACCATATATTACTATTTTTAAAAAAGAAGAAAAATTGGTGAAAAATAAGCTGACCAACTATTGCTTGTATTCAGAATGCTCAAGAAAGTAATGTCACGAGAGAAGAAAAAGACAAGCAAAATAGGTGGCCAATCATCTGATGAGGCAATAGTTAATGGAACAAGATCTTAGAACAAATGGATCTTATTTTATTATCTTAAGTATATGTGCTTTCCTTAGCTTAGTACTTTAAGATTGCACTTTTGATCAGAGAAATAGGCTTATGGTTAGAATATCATAAACACAGTGCCTGTTATTCTTGATAAAAACTTCATTTTTTACAATGGCAAATATCTTATCAATTGCCACTCCAAAGTAGTGGAATCAAGAGGTCAAAGGTACCAGGAATATAGGCTTAAAGTTACTTAGGGTATTTCAAAGCATGGAAGAAACAGTCTTCTTTGGTATCTCTATAGATTTTAGAGGACCTTGTTTCTAAGCATATCCTGTCAGAAATCATGTAGTAGCCAGAAATCCAGGCTGATTTCCCAAGAAGTTTCCCACCTCTCTCTAGCATATGTTCTAGAGAGAAGAGAGTGATTCTGTCTTACTGCTTGAGTCTTGTATGAACTTTGTATAAGTTAGTAGATACCCCACTTAATAATTGACTGCTATGGCCTTTTAGAAGTCATCATATACTTACTTTGGTTATACACAGGGAAGTTCATTTATTTATAAATGGGAAATTACTCAGTCAAAAAAAAAAAGAATGAAATAATGGCATTTGCAGCAATATGGATGAAACTAGAGATTATCTTCTAAGTGAAATAAGTCAGATAAAGTCAAATATAATTTGACATCACTTATATGTGAAACATATATATATATATATGCATATATACACAAATGAAATTATACACAAAACAAAAATAGATCCACATATATAGAAAAAAAAATATGGTTACCAGAGAAAAACAAAGGAGAGGGCAAATATATTAGGTTTGAGATTAACATATAAAATTTACCAACAAGAACTAACTATATAGCACAAGGAATACTACTCAATATATTGGAATAACTTATAAGGGAAAATGATCTGGAAAAACGTCTATGTGTATACAACTAAATCATTTTTCTGTATACCTAAAACTAAAATAAAATTATAAATCAACTATAATTTAAAACAAATACAACATGTAGAGAAGTATATCTTTGACATTACACATTGCTTTCATTCTTTTCTGCTTCTGTTAAGAAATCAGTATTTCTCACTTACGAATAGTGCTAGAGAAGCTGAATCTATAATTATGTGGATTCTATATTGTGGAATCAAAGGAACATCAGCAAAAATTGGAGTTGGACAGGCATATAGGAGGAGCTCTCGTGTTATGTATCCTCAATTATTTCAAGTCGGAAGAGACACACACCTACATCTCTGACAGAAACGTGTCTCTGCTTTACTATAGAACAGTTAAAAGACAACCTCTTTCTGCCCAAAGACAGCCCAACCAATCAGAGATCCCAACTACTCAGAGACTGTAGCACCCAACCAATGAGAAGCCTCCATACTTTGAATTCTCCATGTTTCTTCCAATGAATTCTTTGGTTATCAAAGTCTCTCCAGGCTCCTCCTTTTTCCACATAAGAGCAAGTTTCCTTTCATGCTTTCCTCTGGGTTTGCCTTTGGTTCTCAGTAGCATGCAGTTCCCAAACAGCGATCTTGCTGCTATTACCAAATAAACTCACTTTTGCCTGCATAACTAGCTATTATTATAGTTTCCAATATAAAGGAATTAGAAACTGATTCCTATAGCTGAACACTAGAAACATAATGCCCTGGTAGCCAAACACAGAAGCGTTGAGATTAGGATGAAGTAGAATCAAATTCTACACCAGACATGTCTATTAAACATCTGGCTTCGTTATCATTATCACCACCTTCACCATCATAATCACAATCTCATTATTTTATTGATATTATTATTATTCACAATTATGTAATTAGAATGGAGACATAACATAACAATTAAAAGATCAACATATATAGAAAAAAAAATATGGTTACCAGAGAAAAACAAAGGAGAGGGCAAATATATTAGGTTTGAGATTAACATATAAAATTTACCAACAAGAACTAACTATATAGCACAAGGAATACTACTCAATATATTGGAATAACTTATAAGGGAAAATGATCTGGAAAAACGTCTATGTGTATACAACTAAATCATTTTTCTGTATACCTAAAACTAAAATAAAATTATAAATCAACTATAATTTAAAACAAATACAACATGTAGAGAAGTATATCTTTGACATTACACATTGCTTTCATTCTTTTCTGCTTCTGTTAAGAAATCAGTATTTCTCACTTACGAATAGTGCTAGAGAAGCTGAATCTATAATTATGTGGATTCTATATTGTGGAATCAAAGGAACATCAGCAAAAATTGGAGTTGGACAGGCATATAGGAGGAGCTCTCGTGTTATGTATCCTCAATTATTTCAAGTCGGAAGAGACACACACCTACATCTCTGACAGAAACGTGTCTCTGCTTTACTATAGAACAGTTAAAAGACAACCTCTTTCTGCCCAAAGACAGCCCAACCAATCAGAGATCCCAACTACTCAGAGACTGTAGCACCCAACCAATGAGAAGCCTCCATACTTTGAATTCTCCATGTTTCTTCCAATGAATTCTTTGGTTATCAAAGTCTCTCCAGGCTCCTCCTTTTTCCACATAAGAGCAAGTTTCCTTTCATGCTTTCCTCTGGGTTTGCCTTTGGTTCTCAGTAGCATGCAGTTCCCAAACAGCGATCTTGCTGCTATTACCAAATAAACTCACTTTTGCCTGCATAACTAGCTATTATTATAGTTTCCAATATAAAGGAATTAGAAACTGATTCCTATAGCTGAACACTAGAAACATAATGCCCTGGTAGCCAAACACAGAAGCGTTGAGATTAGGATGAAGTAGAATCAAATTCTACACCAGACATGTCTATTAAACATCTGGCTTCGTTATCATTATCACCACCTTCACCATCATAATCACAATCTCATTATTTTATTGATATTATTATTATTCACAATTATGTAATTAGAATGGAGACATAACATAACAATTATCTGCCCTTTAGAGTGAAATCTACGACATGTTTTCTAGCACTCTTTAATAATCTGACAATTTTTGAGTCATCTTTTTTAGTCCAGTGAAGTCTCTCAGACTGATATGTCCTCTGGTTAACCCCACAAAACTCTGAACATCCAAAGTAAAGGATACTAGAAAGAAAAAAAAAAAACCTCTTATGAGGAAAGGTATGTCTAAGAGAATCATTCAGAGATCTGACTGCTTTTGATATTACTGAGTCTATAAGTTTCAGTCCATCAAATCATGGTGAGAAGAGAATACTAGTGAAACTATGGGGTTTTACTGACTCACTATCCACTGGCCACCTTATCTGCTCCCTAATTGTGTGTGAGCTAGGAGCCTGTATTATAAGGGGTTATCCAGGGCAAAGAAACTTATAGACTCTAGTTGTGGCATTGCTCTACAGCTCAATGACTATTATCAGCGCCAGAAAGCTAAGAATTTGGTCTAGCTCTAAATTAATTTGCTAAAATTAAGTCCCCTGAAAACCGATGTTTAAAAATCCAGTTTCCCAAAAAGCAATTTGACAAAGGAAGAACTTAAACTGTATTTACAATTCCTTAAACTGTATTTACCCTAGTCATTTTGCTATAGAGGGCAGGTTCAGTGACATTGATAACCCCAAAGGCTGACTTTAGGACAATGACGGGCTTAAGGGCAATGCAAAGTAAAATGGTTGGAACAAAAGTTTCAAACAGAATTCTTCAAAGCCCTTTAAACCGGAGGTTCTCAGTCCATCTGGCACCCCCGGGCTTAAGGGCAATGCAAAGTAAAATGGTTGACAAAAGTCAAACAGAATATAAAGGAATTAGAAACTGATTCCTATAGCTGAACACTAGAAACATAATGCCCTGGTAGCCAAACACAGAAGCGTTGAGATTAGGATGAAGTAGAATCAAATTCTACACCAGACATGTCTATTAAACATCTGGCTTCGTTATCATTATCACCACCTTCACCATCATAATCACAATCTCATTATTTTATTGATATTATTATTATTCACAATTATGTAATTAGAATGGAGACATAACATAACAATTATCTGCCCTTTAGAGTGAAATCTACGACATGTTTTCTAGCACTCTTTAATAATCTGACAATTTTTGAGTCATCTTTTTTAGTCCAGTGAAGTCTCTCAGACTGATATGTCCTCTGGTTAACCCCACAAAACTCTGAACATCCAAAGTAAAGGATACTAGAAAGAAAAAAAAAAAACCTCTTATGAGGAAAGGTATGTCTAAGAGAATCATTCAGAGATCTGACTGCTTTTGATATTACTGAGTCTATAAGTTTCAGTCCATCAAATCATGGTGAGAAGAGAATACTAGTGAAACTATGGGGTTTTACTGACTCACTATCCACTGGCCACCTTATCTGCTCCCTAATTGTGTGTGAGCTAGGAGCCTGTATTATAAGGGGTTATCCAGGGGCAAAGAAACTTATAGACTCTAGTTGTGGCATTGCTCTACAGCTCAATGACTATTATCAGCGCCAGAAAGCTAAGAATTTGGTCTAGCTCTAAATTAATTTGCTAAAATTAAGTCCCCTGAAAACCGATGTTTAAAAATCCAGTTTCCCAAAAAGCAATTTGACAAAGGAAGAACTTAAACTGTATTTACAATTCCTTAAACTGTATTTACCCTAGTCATTTTGCTATAGAGGGCAGGTTCAGTGACATTGATAACCCCAAAGGCTGACTTTAGGACAATGACGGGCTTAAGGGCAATGCAAAGTAAAATGGTTGGAACAAAAGTTTCAAACAGAATTCTTCAAAGCCCTTTAAACCCGCGGGAGGTTCTCAGTCCATCTGGCAGGGGCTCTGCCTCCGGGCCCTGTGCTGGAGCATTCCTATACACAAACAATGAAAAAGCAGAAAATGAAATCAAAGAGGCAATCCATTTCACCATTGCAACCAAGAGAATAAATATCTAGGAACAAACCTACTCAAAGAAACAAAAGAACTACACACAGAAAATTATAAGACACTCATGAAAGGAACTAAATAAGACTTAAACAGATGGAGAGAGATTCCATGTTCCTGGATCGGAAGAATCAATATTGTGAAAATGACCGTACTACCAAACATCATCTACAGATTCAATGCAATCCCTATCAAATCACCAGTGACATTCTTTACAGAAGTAGACCAAAGAATAACACATAACACAGTTCATACGGAAACACAAAAGACCCCAAATAGCCAAAGCAATCCTGAGGAAGAAAAATGGAGCTGGAGGGATGAGCCTCCCTTACTTCAGACTATACTACAAAACAGTCATCAAGACAGTATGGTACTGGCACAAAAACAGAAATATAGATCAATGGAACAAGAAAGAGAACCCAGAAATAAACCCACGCACCTATGGGTACCTTATTTTTGACAAAGGAGACCAAAATCTAAAATGGGACAAAGACAACCTCTTCAACAAATGGAGCTCCATGGAGTGAATGGCGCAGGGGTCCGGTTGGGGGCTGGCTGGCGGTGGAAGCCGCTCCTCTTTAGGACCCTTGGGATACGCGTCACTGATGTGGAGAAACTTACCCGAGTACGGAGTACACGACACAGTTCCTGGCGTCTCTGGGCACCTAGCTCTCACGAGCTTTGTGATTCATCGCAGATCCGGAAGGATGAATAAGATCCCAGTCTTGCAGTAATTGCTTTACATGTTCAAGTTGGACTGAAGCCTGGGAAATAAGTAACCATGGTGCTCAATAGTTTGGATAAGGTGATTCAACTGCAGGAAAACACTGCTAATATTCAGAACATCTGTGTTTTGGCTCAGTGGTGAGCATGGAAAAACTACTCTGACTGAGTGTGTTACATCTAGCAATGGAATCATCTCCAGCGGCCTGGCGGGCAAGTTGAGGTACATGGACAGCAGAGAAGATGAACAGGTCCGGAGGATCAGCATGAAGTCCAGTGCCATTTCACTGCATTATGCAAGAGTGGCGCCACAACAAGTGGGGGCGAGAATGAGCACGATGACCTGGAGCAGAAGTGGCAGCCCCCGGATGAGGAGCTAATCAAGAAGCTGGTGGATCAGATTGAGTTCTACTTTTCTGATGAAAACCTGGAGAAGGACGCCTTCCCTGGGGTTGAGGCAGTGGGATTGAAAAGACACAACATCATCAAAACAAGATTCCATGTTCCTGGATCGGAAGAATCAATATTGTGAAAATGACCGTACTACCAAACATCATCTACAGATTCAATGCAATCCCTATCAAATCACCAGTGACATTCTTTACAGAAGTAGACCAAAGAATAACACATAACACAGTTCATACGGAAACACAAAAGACCCCAAATAGCCAAAGCAATCCTGAGGAAGAAAAATGGAGCTGGAGGGATGAGCCTCCCTTACTTCAGACTATACTACAAAACAGTCATCAAGACAGTATGGTACTGGCACAAAAACAGAAATATAGATCAATGGAACAAGAAAGAGAACCCAGAAATAAACCCACGCACCTATGGGTACCTTATTTTTGACAAAGGAGACCAAAATCTAAAATGGGACAAAGACAACCTCTTCAACAAATGGAGCTCCATGGAGTGAATGGCGCAGGGGTCCGGTTGGGGGCTGGCTGGCGGTGGAAGCCGCTCCTCTTTAGGACCCTTGGGATACGCGTCACTGATGTGGAGAAACTTACCCGAGTACGGAGTACACGACACAGTTCCTGGCGTCTCTGGGCACCTAGCTCTCACGAGCTTTGTGATTCATCGCAGATCCGGAAGGATGAATAAGATCCCAGTCTTGCAGTAATTGCTTTACATGTTCAAGTTGGACTGAAGCCTGGGAAATAAGTAACCATGGTGCTCAATAGTTTGGATAAGGTGATTCAACTGCAGGAAAACACTGCTAATATTCAGAACATCTGTGTTTTGGCTCAGTGGTGAGCATGGAAAAACTACTCTGACTGAGTGTGTTACATCTAGCAATGGAATCATCTCCAGCGGCCTGGCGGGCAAGTTGAGGTACATGGACAGCAGAGAAGATGAACAGGTCCGGAGGATCAGCATGAAGTCCAGTGCCATTTCACTGCATTATGCAAGAGTGGCGCCACAACAAGTGGGGGCGAGAATGAGCACGATGACCTGGAGCAGAAGTGGCAGCCCCCGGATGAGGAGCTAATCAAGAAGCTGGTGGATCAGATTGAGTTCTACTTTTCTGATGAAAACCTGGAGAAGGACGCCTTCCTGCTGAAGCATGTGAGGAGGAACAAGCTGGGATATGTGAGTGTCAAGCTACTCACATCCTTCAAAAAGGTGAAACACCTTACCCGGGACTGGAGAACCACAGCACATGCCTTGAAGTACTCAGTGACCCTTGAATTGAATGAGGACCACCGGAAGGTACGGAGGACCACACCTGTCCCACTCTTCCCCAACGAGAACCTCCCCAGCAAGATGCTCCTGGTCTATGACTTCTACTTGTCCCCCAAGCTGTGGGCCCTGGCCACTCCTCAGAAGAATGGAAGAGTACAGGAGAAGGTGATGGAACACCTGCTCAAGATCTTTGGTACCTTCGGAGTCATCTCATCAGTGCGAATCCTCAAACCTGGGCGAGAGTTGCCCCCTGATATCCGGAGGATCAGCAGCCGGTACAGCCAGGTGGGGACCCAGGAGTGCGCTATTGTGGAGTTCGAGGAGGTGGAAGCAGCCATCAAAGCCCACGAGTTCATGATCACAGAGTCTCAGGGAAGGGAAAGCATGAAAGCTGTCCTGATTGGGATGAAGCCACCCAAAAAGAAATCATCCAAAGAGAAAAACCAGGATGAAGAACCCACTTCGAGCATGCACCCGAACAAGTCCCTCAACAGAAGAGTTGAGGAACTATAGTACGTGGGGGACGAATCTTCTGCCAACAGCTCCTCCGACCCCGAGAGCAATCCCACATCCCCTATGGCTGACCGGCGACATGCAGTTGCCAACAAGCTCAGCCCTTCTGGGCACCAGAATATTTTTCTGAGCCCCAATGCCTCCCGTGCTCAAGTCCTTGGAGCAGTCCATTGGCTCAACGCAAAGGGGTCTCCAGAAAATCCCCACTGGCCAAAGAAGGAGGTGTACATGGACAGCAGAGAAGATGAACAGGTCCGGAGGATCAGCATGAAGTCCAGTGCCATTTCACTGCATTATGAAAGAGTGGCGCCACAACAAGTGGGCGAGAATGAGCAGGCCATTTATGCAAGAAGTGGGCCCCGCGAGAATGAGCACGATGACCTGGAGCAGAAGTGGCAGCCCCCGGATGAGGAGCTAATCAAGAAGCTGGTGGATCAGATTGAGTTCTACTTTTCTGATGAAAACCTGGAGAAGGACGCCTTCCTGCTGAAGCATGTGAGGAGGAACAAGCTGGGATATGTGAGTGTCAAGCTACTCACATCCTTCAAAAAGGTGAAACACCTTACCCGGGACTGGAGAACCACAGCACATGCCTTGAAGTACTCAGTGACCCTTGAATTGAATGAGGACCACCGGAAGGCACGGAGGACCACACCTGTCCCACTCTTCCCCAACGAGAACCTCCCCAGCAAGATGCTCCTGGTCTATGACTTCTACTTGTCCCCCAAGCTGTGGGCCCTGGCCACTCCTCAGAAGAATGGAAGAGTACAGGAGAAGGTGATGGAACACCTGCTCAAGATCTTTGGTACCTTCGGAGTCATCTCATCAGTGCGAATCCTCAAACCTGGGCGAGAGTTGCCCCCTGATATCCGGAGGATCAGCAGCCGGTACAGCCAGGTGGGGACCCAGGAGTGCGCTATTGTGGAGTTCGAGGAGGTGGAAGCAGCCATCAAAGCCCACGAGTTCATGATCACAGAGTCTCAGGGAAGGGAAAGCATGAAAGCTGTCCTGATTGGGATGAAGCCACCCAAAAAGAAATCATCCAAAGAGAAAAACCAGGATGAAGAACCCACTTCGAGCATGCACCCGAACAAGTCCCTCAACAGAAGAGTTGAGGAACTATAGTACGTGGGGGACGAATCTTCTGCCAACAGCTCCTCCGACCCCGAGAGCAATCCCACATCCCCTATGGCTGACCGGCGACATGCAGTTGCCAACAAGCTCAGCCCTTCTGGGCACCAGAATATTTTTCTGAGCCCCAATGCCTCCCCGTGCTCAAGTCCTTGGAGCAGTCCATTGGCTCAACGCAAAGGGGTCTCCAGAAAATCCCCACTGGCCAAAGAAGGGAGGCCAAACTCGAGTCCTGAGGTCGTCCGCAAGTGCATGGACTACTCCTCAGACAGCAGTGTCACTTCCTCTGGCAGCCCCTGGGTTCGGAGGCGCCGCCAAGCCAAGATGGGACCACAGGAGAAGAGCCCCCGAGCGAGCCCCCTGCTCTCTCGGAAGATGCAGACTGCAGATGGGCTACCTGTGGGGGTGCTGAGGCTGCCCAGAGGCCCTGACAACACCAGAGGATTTCGGGGTGGACATGAGAGAAGCAGGGCCTGTGTATAAATATCTTCTATTTTTAATACCAGCTCCCCTGAACACCTCCTTTGTTTTCAAGGTTCTGACAAATACCTGGCATGACGCTGAGTGAAACTAAGGCCCCTTGAAAAGATTTTGTATACCTGTAGACCTCTTAGTTTATATATTTGTAATATATATGAATTGCCTGGTATGCTCTGGTTTTAAGACCATCTTCTAGTTCAGAACACCCGTTCCTCCCTGCATGACCATTAGTTTGATGAATCCCAGCTTGTGTGAATGGCTCTGCAGGGCTGTGGGAAAGAGGCTGCCCAGAGAGGACCTGGCAGTGGGTCTCTTCTTCAGGGAAGGCTTCTTCTCTCTAGTGACTGAGCTGTCCTCGGTTGGCCATGCGAGGGCTTCCTGAATGCCCAGAGGAGTTCTGTTGTACAACAGCAACTAGTTAAGCCAGCAGCATGGTGTTTTATATGACCAAATGTATGTTTCCTGTCAAGTGAATAAATAATAAAACACACACACACACACAAAAAAAAAACAATTGGTGCTGGGAAAAATGGATAGCTACATACAAAAATATGAAGTTGGAACATTCCCTGACACCATACACTAAGATCAACTCAAAATGGATTAAAGACCTAAATGTAAGACCAGAAACCCTAAAACTCTTAAGGAGAACATAGGCAAAACACTCAAGGACATAAATCAAAGCAAGATCTTCTCTGACCCACCTACTAGAACAGTAGAACTAAAAACAAAAATGAACATGTGGGACCTAATGAAACTTAAAAGTTTTTGCATAGCAAAAGAAATTACAAAAAGTGAACAGACAGTCCACAGAGTGGGAGAAAATCATAGCAAATGAAACAACAGACAAAGAATTAATCTCTAAAATCTACAAGCAACTCTGACAATTCAGCATCGGAAAAATGAGCAACCCAATCGAAAAATGGGAGAAAGACCTAAAGAGACATCCCATCAAAGGGGACATACAGATGGCCCAAAAGCACATGAAATGATGCTCAATCTCACTTATTATTAGAGAAATGCAAATCAAAACTACAATGAGATATCACCTCACACCCGCCATAATGGCCATCATCCACAAATCGACAGACAATAAATGCTGGAGAGGGTGCGGAGAAAAAGGAACACTCTTGCATTGCTGGTAGGAATGTAAATTGATACAGGCACTATGGAAGACAGTATGGAGATTTCTTAAAAAACTGAAAATAGAAGCACCATATGACCCAGCAATCCCACTATTAGGCTTATATCCTGATGAAATCAAAACTGAAAGAAGCACCTGTACCCCAATGTTCACTGCAGCTCTCTGTAAAACAGTTAGAACATGGAGGCAACCTAGATGTTCATCAACAAATGAATGGATAAAGAAGCTCTGGTACATATATACAATAACTACTACTCAGCTGTTAAAAGAAATGCAGAAGAATCAGTCCTAATGAGGTGGTTGGAGCTGAAACCTATCATAAGAAGTGAAGTAAATCAAAAAGAGAAAGACAAGTACAGTATGGAATCTAGTAAATGGGTAATAACACATGCTGTGAACCAATGGAAAAACAGACATAGAGAAGAGACATATGGACATTTTGGGGAATGAACAGTGGGTGGGAGGCATAGAGGGAGTAACATGGAAACCTATACTATCATGTGAAAAAGATAGCTATTGTCATTGCACTGAGAGAAAAGGAGTTCCTACTAGGGCTTGGTGGGACAGCCTGTATGGGATGAGGGAACTGAGAGCGGGGAAGACCAGAGATACGCATATGACTGATCTGGGAACATACATGTCTGTGAACAACAAAATTCAATAAAAATTTTAAAAAAATAAAATAAAATATATAAATAATAATAAAAAAAAGCCTTTTGAATGAGAGAAGTCTAACCGACCAAGATGGTAACAGCTTCAGGACAGTAATAGTTGGGCTGTCTACTCTCTCAAGACATCAAGAGGATTCGGAAAAATGAGCAACCCAATCGAAAAATGGGAGAAAGACCTAAAGAGACATCCCATCAAAGGGGACATACAGATGGCCCAAAAGCACATGAAATGATGCTCAATCTCACTTATTATTAGAGAAATGCAAATCAAAACTACAATGAGATATCACCTCACACCCGCCATAATGGCCATCATCCACAAATCGACAGACAATAAATGCTGGAGAGGGTGCGGAGAAAAAGGAACACTCTTGCATTGCTGGTAGGAATGTAAATTGATACAGGCACTATGGAAGACAGTATGGAGATTTCTTAAAAAACTGAAAATAGAAGCACCATATGACCCAGCAATCCCACTATTAGGCTTATATCCTGATGAAATCAAAACTGAAAGAAGCACCTGTACCCCAATGTTCACTGCAGCTCTCTGTAAAACAGTTAGAACATGGAGGCAACCTAGATGTTCATCAACAAATGAATGGATAAAGAAGCTCTGGTACATATATACAATAACTACTACTCAGCTGTTAAAAGAAATGCAGAAGAATCAGTCCTAATGAGGTGGTTGGAGCTGAAACCTATCATAAGAAGTGAAGTAAATCAAAAAGAGAAAGACAAGTACAGTATGGAATCTAGTAAATGGGTAATAACACATGCTGTGAACCAATGGAAAAACAGACATAGAGAAGAGACATATGGACATTTTGGGGAATGAACAGTGGGTGGGAGGCATAGAGGGAGTAACATGGAAACCTATACTATCATGTGAAAAAGATAGCTATTGTCATTGCACTGAGAGAAAAGGAGTTCCTACTAGGGCTTGGTGGGACAGCCTGTATGGGATGAGGGAACTGAGAGCGGGGAAGACCAGAGATACGCATATGACTGATCTGGGAACATACATGTCTGTGAACAACAAAATTCAATAAAAATTTTAAAAAAATAAAATAAAATATATAAATAATAATAAAAAAAAACCTTTTGAATGAGAGAAGTCTAACCGACCAAGATGGTAACAGCTTCAGGACAGTAATAGTTGGGCTGTCTACTCTCTCAAGACATGAAGAGGATATAACAAGGAAAGCAAAGTATGAAAAGGAAATTGTGAAAGGCAATGTCACAAAGATAATAGGAAATGTTCCCTTTCCTCCGGGCTACACGCTTCAGAAGGCAGAGATTAGGCAGATCTACCCAAGCCTGTTTTTCTTACACATGGGCAGATATATAGATTTTATTAGGCACTCAATCAACATTAGAAAAGTAAAGAATGGATAAATCAATACACAAATAATGGATTATTTTAAATGATAGTGGGTAGATAGATATAAACATAGATTTTCCTGTAGGCTGCAAGCCTTTCATGATATGATAGTTTGGGAACTATTAAGTGGAATAAGGAGGGCTTTGATTTTTCTTCATTCAAATTGTTTCTGAAATTAAGTCCTGCTTGATGTTATTCTAGATCTAGTACGTGTTTTCTATTTTATCATTCTTATTTACATGTTTCCTTGCTCTACTATTGGTACGGAATACATAGGTAGAAGAATCAGGATTCCTGCCTAGTTTTTAGGCCCAGAAAAATTAAAAAGCATGTTGTATATGGGTATATGTTTATTGTAGAGGACTGTTACTAAAATATAATTTTTTGTGTGTGATACATCTGAAACAGGGAAAAGTCAATTTTTCTTCACATCTGCCTTGGAAGACTATAGCTACCTGGGAAAATTACTAACATTTATAAATCATTTTTTTTGAAATATACAAAAAATAAAATATTTGTTGAGATAAATGTTTGTTTCTGATGATCTAACATGTTCCCTTCTATAAATTTTCCCTATCCATAAAGCACATGCTTGTTCTGAGTAGGACAAATGGATAAGTGGATACACTCTTTCAGTCACCTCAAGCAATAGATCATAGGGCTCAGTATTTATCTACATGAAAATATCCAAGACACCTATTTACTCAAAAAAAGCGGCCTACCCATGTATTATACAGATTACCATGCCATCATTGTCTCTCACCACATTCATTAAGTGCATCACTGTCTCTTAAAACTCACCAAGGTTGTACACAGTAAGATTAGGCACCTTTCTTGTGATATGATGCAGTGTATAATGCTACCTATTTCATAAATATTATTTTTTTATGTATATAATTGAAAGAAAGGACTCTAGAAACTAAGAAGACTATTGGGAATTTGCAGCTATACGTGAACAATATCATCTAGAAATAAATCTAGAAATGAGTCATGTAACTCTTACACATAGAGTGAACTTTGAAAAGACCCACAGTGAGCCAGGTAGTAAAGGGTGAGACAAACTCTTGTGATAAACCCCATCATTGTCACAGCAACACGCCACTGGGAGAGAACACACAACTCTGAGCTTCTTCATGAAGAGCAAAACGTTTGCAAGACACACGGAATGCCCTGATTTTATGTCTATGACATGAAGGATGGAGTCCAAATAGCCTAGCTCTTAAAGTCATTGGAACTTGATTTCGCAAGTGCCCACAGGACTTTAACAAACCAAGAAGCAGTTTTGAGTGCAAACAAATGCACTGCCTATGGCCACACACTTGGGTACAATGCAGAGAGAGCAAATATCCCATTGATCAGATTTTCCTTTAAAGAAGACTGGATGTGTAGTTCTCACTGCTGCCTGAGGTCTAGTTTCCAATCAGCCTACATCTTAATGACTGAATATTACCCTTCTGATTGGGGCACTGATGAATCTTGGCACATTCTCCATTATTAAACTTTTTTTTTGGGGGGGGCGCGGCATTTCTATTGGTCTTGCATTTATTTATTTTCATCCATCTTTGTTCTTTGGCCTGTGTGGGCCTCCCATTACAGTGGCCTCTGTCACTGTGGAGCACCGGCTCTGGGCACATGCACTCCAGAGCTCTGGCTCCGTAGTTTGACACATCGGTCCAGCCACTCTGAGGCACGTGGGATCTTCCCAGGCCAGGGATTGAACCAGTGCCCCTTGCACTGCAAGGCAGTGTCCTTACCCACTGAACCACCAGGGAAGCCCACATTCTCTATTATTGAGAGCCACTAAGAACAAACACAGAGATTTGTAAAATCAAAAATGAGAGAAAATCAAGAGGCTATGAAAGAACCAGGATCAAGCCAGGCTGATTGACAAGATTCATTAACTACAGGAAACCAGTTTAAGATTAGGCACCTTTCTTGTGATATGATGCAGTGTATAATGCTACCTATTTCATAAATATTATTTTTTTATGTATATAATTGAAAGAAAGGACTCTAGAAACTAAGAAGACTATTGGGAATTTGCAGCTATACGTGAACAATATCATCTAGAAATAAATCTAGAAATGAGTCATGTAACTCTTACACATAGAGTGAACTTTGAAAAGACCCACAGTGAGCCAGGTAGTAAAGGGTGAGACAAACTCTTGTGATAAACCCCATCATTGTCACAGCAACACGCCACTGGGAGAGAACACACAACTCTGAGCTTCTTCATGAAGAGCAAAACGTTTGCAAGACACACGGAATGCCCTGATTTTATGTCTATGACATGAAGGATGGAGTCCAAATAGCCTAGCTCTTAAAGTCATTGGAACTTGATTTCGCAAGTGCCCACAGGACTTTAACAAACCAAGAAGCAGTTTTGAGTGCAAACAAATGCACTGCCTATGGCCACACACTTGGGTACAATGCAGAGAGAGCAAATATCCCATTGATCAGATTTTCCTTTAAAGAAGACTGGATGTGTAGTTCTCACTGCTGCCTGAGGTCTAGTTTCCAATCAGCCTACATCTTAAT
The DNA here is from genome assembly GCA_022376925.1 of Tragulus kanchil. Lineage (NCBI taxonomy): Eukaryota > Metazoa > Chordata > Mammalia > Artiodactyla > Tragulidae > Tragulus > Tragulus kanchil. The sequence goes on along the minus strand of JAIOJX010000023.1, from coordinate 106,170,623 downwards.
GACTGAATATTACCCTTCTGGTTGGGGCACTGATGAATCTTGGCACATTCTCCATTATTAAACTTTTTTTTTGGGGGGGGCGCGGCATTTCTATTGGTCTTGCATTTATTTATTTTCATCCATCTTTGTTCTTTGGCCTGTGTGGGCCTCCCATTACAGTGGCCTCTGTCACTGTGGAGCACCGGCTCTGGGCACATGCACTCCAGAGCTCTGGCTCCGTAGTTTGACACATCGGTCCAGCCACTCTGAGGCACGTGGGATCTTCCCAGGCCAGGGATTGAACCAGTGCCCCTTGCACTGCAAGGCAGTGTCCTTACCCACTGAACCACCAGGGAAGCCCACATTCTCTATTATTGAGAGCCACTAAGAACAAACACAGAGATTTGTAAAATCATGAAGATATGAGAAGCAACCAGGACCTCAAGCCAGGCTGATTGACAAGATTCATTAACTACAGGAAACCAGTTTGTTTTCAAGACTAGAATATGGGGGCTGATTTATCTAATGAGAATAAACCAACACAGAGAAGCAAGGAAAATGAAGGACCAGGGAATCTAAGCAGAAATGTAAGAAATTTCCTGGTTTCAAACTATACTTTAAAGTAGTAATAATCAAAGTAGTATGGTACTGGAATAAAAACAGACCCATATACCAATGGAACAGAATAGAGAGCAAAGAAATAAATCCATGCGTAAAAGGGGACATATAGTATGAAATAATTTACTTAGATTTACCTGTAAGTGATTGTAAGTGATTTGTTTGTAAAATCATTATTTAGATGTGATTTACTTGTTAAACTAAATTACTCCCTGTCAGCATGGATTATTCCCTGTTAATTTTTACTGAATGTAACCTGTACTGATGAAGGAAGAAAGGAGCAGGCTACCCTGACTGAACTGACTCCATCTTGAGGAAGAAGACTCCGTCTTACACTTTCAGTGAACTCTGGACTGTGTTTGGACTGGGTAGTCATGGAGATGAGAAATTAACTATCAACTAGGCCTCTGGGGCTGGTGAGAACCTGACCAGGAAGGCCTTGTACCCAAACCTCCCCTCGGCTATGAAAATGAAATATGTCACAAGACAAATTTTACCAATTGTGATCTTAGTTAATCAATTCTTGATAGACAAGCTAAGCGATATGCTTAGGTGATTTTCGATTGTACCTTTGTGATGGCAACCAAATCATGTTTTTTTCCTTTAATGGTTCCTAGGCAACCTCAGGAGTTTGGGATATGGGTTTGTGCACGTAGGCTTTAGGTATAAATGTGAGCCACAAGTTTTGCTCAGGGTCCTTGGCTAAATGAAGGCCTTGGACCCACGGTGTAAAGCTAGCCTAATAAACCTCTTTTCTATCTACCATGAGCAGAGTTGGGTGCTTCACTGAGCGTGCCTCACAACAAATGCATGCGTGGGATCTTCCCAGGCCAGGGATTGAACCAGTGCCCCTTGCACTGCAAGGCAGTGTCCTTACCCACTGAACCACCAGGGAAGCCCACATTCTCTATTATTGAGAGCCACTAAGAACAAACACAGAGATTTGTAAAATCATGAAGATATGAGAAGCAACCAGGACCTCAAGCCAGGCTGATTGACAAGATTCATTAACTACAGGAAACCAGTTTGTTTTCAAGACTAGAATATGGGGGCTGATTTATCTAATGAGAATAAACCAACACAGAGAAGCAAGGAAAATGAAGGACCAGGGAATCTAAGCAGAAATGTAAGAAATTTCCTGGTTTCAAACTATACTTTAAAGTAGTAATAATCAAAGTAGTATGGTACTGGAATAAAAACAGACCCATATACCAATGGAACAGAATAGAGAGCAAAGAAATAAATCCATGCGTAAAAGGGGACATATAGTATGAAATAATTTACTTAGATTTACCTGTAAGTGATTGTAAGTGATTTGTTTGTAAAATCATTATTTAGATGTGATTTACTTGTTAAACTAAATTACTCCCTGTCAGCATGGATTATTCCCTGTTAATTTTTACTGAATGTAACCTGTACTGATGAAGGAAGAAAGGAGCAGGCTACCCTGACTGAACTGACTCCATCTTGAGGAAGAAGACTCCGTCTTACACTTTCAGTGAACTCTGGACTGTGTTTGGACTGGGTAGTCATGGAGATGAGAAATTAACTATCAACTAGGCCTCTGGGGCTGGTGAGAACCTGACCAGGAAGGCCTTGTACCCAAACCTCCCCTCGGCTATGAAAATGAAATATGTCACAAGACAAATTTTACCAATTGTGATCTTAGTTAATCAATTCTTGATAGACAAGCTAAGCGATATGCTTAGGTGATTTTCGATTGTACCTTTGTGATGGCAACCAAATCATGTTTTTTTCCTTTAATGGTTCCTAGGCAACCTCAGGAGTTTGGGATATGGGTTTGTGCACGTAGGCTTTAGGTATAAATGTGAGCCACAAGTTTTGCTCAGGGTCCTTGGCTAAATGAAGGCCTTGGACCCACCGGTGTAAAGCTAGCCTAATAAACCTCTTTTCTATCTACCATGAGCAGAGTTGGGTGCTTCACTGAGCGTGCCTCACAACAAATGCATGCATAGTCAAATAATTTACAAGGAAGTAGTCAAAAATATGCAGTTGTGAAAAGATAGTTTTGTCAATAAATGATATTTTTAAAACTGGGCATCTATATGCAGAAAACTGAAACTGCATTCCAATCTTACACCACACAGAAATCAACTCAAATGGATTCAATAATTGAATATGTAAAACCAGAAACCATAAAACTCCTATAAGAAAACACAAGGAAGTAAACCTCTTGATATCGGTTTAGAAAATGAATTTTTTTTTTTGGATTTGATTTAAAACAAAGGCAACAAAGGAAAATAAACAAATAAGACTGCATAAAGCTACACAGTTTCTAAACAGCAAAGGGCACTATAAATAAAAATGGAAAGGTAACCTGTGGAATGGGAGAAAATATCTGCAAATCAGATATCTGATAAAGACTTAATACACAAAATGTACAAAGAATTTATATGACTCAATTCTAAATAAAACAAAGCAAATAACATAATTTAAACATATGTAAAGTATACAAAGAGGTTTTTTTTTTTTCAAGGAGACACACAAATGACTAACAGATACTTAAAAAGATGATTGATATCACTGACAATCAAGGAAATGTAATTCAAACAAATAAACAGATACTACCTCACATCTGTTAGGATAGTTATTATCAAAAAGAGTAAAGAAAACAACCTCTAGAAAGAATCTGGGGAAAAGGAAATTCTATACCGTGTTGGTGGTAATATATAATAAAATGATACAATCACTATGAAACCAGTATGGAGGGTCCTCAAAAAATTAAAAATAAAATTACCATATGATCTAGCAATTCTACTTCTGGATACATATATCTAAAGGTAAAAAGATCTTATTTTAAAGAGATGCCTTTACTTGTTTATTCATTGTAGCATATTAACAATAGAAAAGTTATGGAAGCAACATAGATATCCATTTACAGAAAATTGAAAAGAAAATGTGATATATATGCATACTGGAATATTATTCAACCTTCAAAAAGTGGAATTTCTGATTTTTATAAGAATATGGATGAATTTTGAGGGTATTATGTCAAATGAGAAAAGGACAATAAGCACAGAGAAATAATGTATAGTATCATTTATATGTGTAATTTTTTAAAAAGTTTAACAGAGTTGAATGGTGGTTGCCAAAGTCTGTCATATTTAGGGGAGGTATGGTAAAAGAATGCAAACTTTTAATTGCAAAACAAATGAGATCTGAGGATCTAATGTATAAGTTGGTGATTACAGTTGATAGTATTATATTGTATAATTGAAATTTACTAAGAAAATACAACTTAAGTGTTCTCATCAAAATGTTTAATAATTATGAGAGGTGATGGATATATTACTTAACTGGAAATATGTTTACAGTGCATATCAAATCATTGTTTTAATACAGTTTAAATATATTTTAATTTTGTCAATCATGCCTCAACAAGACTGAAAGAAAAAGAAAACAGAGAGAAAAACATTTATGTAGGTTAAGAAGTATATCTTTGTTCAAATATTTAAATATGTTGACTCTCTACCATCAGATTAGAGAGTAGAAATTTCACAACACAATGACACAGGATATTTTGTACAATGCAGTCCATGTTTTGCTATATATTTCATTGAAAGTATATTCTGACATAAGAACTTATTAAAAATGAATATTTATATATTTCATGTATGAAAGTGAATAATTTAGAGTTGCATTAAACTGAAAATTATTTTTAAAATCTGAAAAGAGTGATTACATAGGTATAAATTTATTTTTGTCATATAGTAAATAAAGATCGGAAAGCAGGAATCCTTAGGATTATGTAGATATTAAAGAAGGTAATAAAAATAAGACTACTTCTACCTTTCCCTGGTGGCCAGACGCTAAACAATTTGCAATTCAGGAGACACAGGTTCGATTCCTGATTTGTGAAGATTTCCCAAAGGAAGAAATGGCAATCCACTCCAGTATTCTTGCATGGAGAATTCCATGCACAGAAAAGCCTGGTGGGCTAGAGTCTATGGGGTCACAAAGATTCAGCGATGAGAAACACTTTCAGGTGTTCTATCTTTCCGCTCTATCCCTCTCACATGTGGAGTCTGTGCAACATAATTAACAATAGAAAAGTTATGGAAGCAACATAGATATCCATTTACAGAAAATTGAAAAGAAAATGTGATATATATGCATACTGGAATATTATTCAACCTTCAAAAAGTGGAATTTCTGATTTTTATAAGAATATGGATGAATTTTGAGGGTATTATGTCAAATGAGAAAAGGACAATAAGCACAGAGAAATAATGTATAGTATCATTTATATGTGTAATTTTTTAAAAAGTTTAACAGAGTTGAATGGTGGTTGCCAAAGTCTGTCATATTTAGGGGAGGTATGGTAAAAGAATGCAAACTTTTAATTGCAAAACAAATGAGATCTGAGGATCTAATGTATAAGTTGGTGATTACAGTTGATAGTATTATATTGTATAATTGAAATTTACTAAGAAAATACAACTTAAGTGTTCTCATCAAAATGTTTAATAATTATGAGAGGTGATGGATATATTACTTAACTGGAAATATGTTTACAGTGCATATCAAATCATTGTTTTAATACAGTTTAAATATATTTTAATTTTGTCAATCATGCCTCAACAAGACTGAAAGAAAAAGAAAACAGAGAGAAAAACATTTATGTAGGTTAAGAAGTATATCTTTGTTCAAATATTTAAATATGTTGACTCTCTACCATCAGATTAGAGAGTAGAAATTTCACAACACAATGACACAGGATATTTTGTACAATGCAGTCCATGTTTTGCTATATATTTCATTGAAAGTATATTCTGACATAAGAACTTATTAAAAATGAATATTTATATATTTCATGTATGAAAGTGAATAATTTAGAGTTGCATTAAACTGAAAATTATTTTTAAAATCTGAAAAGAGTGATTACATAGGTATAAATTTATTTTTGTCATATAGTAAATAAAGATCGGAAAGCAGGAATCCTTAGGATTATGTAGATATTAAAGAAGGTAATAAAAATAAGACTACTTCTACCTTTCCCTGGTGGCCAGACGCTAAACAATTTGCAATTCAGGAGACACAGGTTCGATTCCTGATTTGTGAAGATTTCCCAAAGGAAGAAATGGCAATCCACTCCAGTATTCTTGCATGGAGAATTCCATGCACAGAAAAGCCTGGTGGGCTAGAGTCTATGGGGTCACAAAGATTCAGCGATGAGAAACACTTTCAGGTGTTCTATCTTTCCGCTCTATCCCTCTCACATGTGGAGTCTGTGCCAAACACATATATATTCCTATAGGTACTTTTCACATTCCAAGGAATCAGGAAAGGAACATATGAAAATCTTCATTTATTTAACCCCACTAATGTTGTATGGCCAGTCTAGATGGAGGAAGACTGAACTTGGAGAATTCTCTTTCTAGATTTTGGTAAAATTACTGACAAAAGCATTGCAATGAATGTTGTCTACCTACCAGCATCTGTCAACAAAGCTCAAAAGAAATGAATACACCAGAAGATGAATCTTTTTCTCTGACTTACTGGCATCTAACAAATGATATCCTTGTGTTATAATAATAGATTTTTCCAACTTGATGAATGAAATAAGTATCAGTGTTAGTTTTATTTTTATTTCCTTTACAGGAAGCAATATAAGAGATGTCTATTTTAGTTGCATAAAAATATGCATATTTAGGTCTCACCATTATGGATGGATATATTTTTTCTTTTGGAAGTACAATTTTCTTTTAAGACAAGCACTAAACATAATACTGTGATAAGCTATTGTGTTTCATTCATATATTTGCAGATTATTTATTAAACACTTAAACCAAAGGGTAGATGCTTTTCTAGGTGCTGATACCCTAAAAATACATGTATATTTCTTACCTAAAGAGAACTATATTTATATAACTACTTATTATTAAGCTATCTAGAATACATATATATATAGAAAATAAGCAAAGTAATTTTAATATGAGAATATTATAATTTAAAAGACAAAACTTTATATGTTCTACAATTATCTATACTGTAAAAATTCTAGAAAATCTAAGACAAATCTAATAATGTTACAAACTTCAGAAAGATTTGTATATATATATGTAAGAATTTTATATGCAATGTTGAAGAACTTTAAGCAAAAGAGACCCAATAGCTTTTGATAATATGAGCAATCAATGCAAAATTTCCTATAATAAACTTGGCAATGGAAATTAGGGCTAGGTGCAAGATTAAACATATCTTGCAAATGAACACATTTAAGATATTTTTGAGGCAAAAATTATGTTCTGTTTTTCTTTTTTGTTGTTGTTGTTCTATTTCATTAAAACCAGAGGCTTTATTGTGCACCAATGTATTCATTGAATAATTAAGCTTTTTACAAATCATGATAACCTAATTTATTTTTACAATAAAATTTTTTTGCTGGAATGGTGGCCATACTTATTATACTGTTTAACTGTTTCTTTAAATCCTGTCTATTCCAAGTCAAAAGTACTTTCTTTGGTAGTCAAATGGATTTTTTGTTTTTTCAGGACTTCAACTTATGAATTTTTTATATTACTTTTTTCAGTTTACATAGTTCTGTTGTTTACAGATATGTATAATTCAGATTAGTAATATGTATATACCATTGCCCCAATCTAACACCTCCAGATGGTCACATAGCCCCCCATGTACAATCCCATTGACCTACAGGGCATTGACAATAGCTATTTCTTTTACATAAGATAGTGTAGGGTTCCATGATACTCTTTCCATATCTCTCACCCACTTTTTCCTCTCTCCAATGTCCTGAAGTAGTTCTTTATGATAGTTTTTCCATCGATGCTCTGCATGTGTATTTATCAATATGAACTTACTATACTCCATATATGAGTGTTAGTATACTGTATTTGTCCTTCTCCTTCTGACTTAATTTACTTCGTATAATAGGTCCTAGATCAATTCATTTCATTATGATGGATCTTCTGCATTTTTTTTGACAGCTATGAATATTCCATCATATATATATATATATATATATATATATATATATGTACACACCAGAGCTTCTTTATCCATTCATATGTCAATGGACATCTAGGTTGCTTCCATGTTCTAGCTATTATGTAGAGTGATCAAATGAATATTGGGGTACAGGTATCTCTTTCAATTTTGATTTTATCAGTGTATAAGCCTAATAGTGGGATTGCTGGGTCAAATGGTGCTTCTATTCTTAGTTTTTTGAGGAATCTCCATACTGTCTTCCATAGTGGTTGCATCAATTTACATTCCCTCCAACAATGCAAGAGTGTTCCCTTTTCTCCACACCCTCTCCTGCATTTATCATCTGCAGATTTTTTAATGATGGCCATTCTGACCTGTGTGAAGTGATATCTCGTTGTAGTTTTTTTTTCATTTAATTTTTGTTTTACTTTTTACTTTTACAGAGTTTTATTGTTTGCAGATATGTATGATCCCAGATTAATCATTGTAGTTTTGATTTGCATTTCTCTAACAACAAACAATGTTGACCATCTTTCCATATGTTTTTGGCTATCTGTATGTCTTCTTTGAAGAGATGTCTGTTTAGGTCTTTTTCCCATTTTTTGTTGGGTTCTGTGTTTTTTGGTGTTGAGTTGTCTGAGATGCTTGTATATTCTGGAAATTAATTATTTGTCGGTCATATCATTTGCTATGATTTTCTTCCATTCTGTGGGTTGTCTTTTCACCTTGTTTGTAGTTTCTTTTGCTGTACAGAAACCTTTAAGTTTCAACAGACCCCACATATTTATCTTTGTTTTTATTTCTGTTATTTTAGTGGACAGGTCATAGAAGAGTTTGCTTTGATTTATGTCATTGAGTGATTTGCCTATATTCTCCCTTAAGAATCTTATGGTTTCTCGTCTTACATCTAGATCTTTAATCCATTCTGAGTTTATATTTGTGTATGATGTTAGGGAAAATTCCAACGTCATTTTTTTGCATGTAGCTATAGTTTTCCCAACACCATTTGTTTAAGAGGCGGTCTTTGTTCCATCGTATATTTTCACCTCCTTTGTAAAAATTAAGGTATCCATAGGTGCGTGGGTTTATCTCTGGATTCTCTATCTTGTTCCATTGGTCGATATTTCTGTTTTTGTGCCAGTACCATACTGTCTCGATGACTGTTGCTTTGTAGTATAGTCTGAAGTTAGGGAGGCTGATTCCTCCAGCTCCATTCTTCTTTCTCAGGATTGCTCTGGCTATTCGAGGTCTTTTGTGTTTCCATATGTACTGTGGTATTTTTGGTCTAGTTTTGTGAAGAATGTGATTAGTAGTTTGATAGGGATCACATTGAATCTTTAGATGATATTTGGTAGTATGGTCATTTTCACAATATTGATTTTTCTCACCCAGGAACATGGAATATCTGTTTATGTCGTCTTTGATTTATCAGTGTATCGTAATTTCCTGTGTACAGTTTTTTTCTCTCTTTAGGTAGGTTTATTCCCAGATATTTTATTCTTTTGATTGCAATGGTGAATGGGATGGAATCCTTATTATCTACAGATTTTTGGATGATGGCCATTCTAACTTTCTTTTTCTGATTTTTCATTGTTTTTATATAGGAATGCCAGTGATTTCTGTGTATTGATTTTGTATCCTGCGACTTTGCTGAATTTGTTGATTACCTCTAGCAGTTTTCTAATAATGTCTTTGGGGTTTTCTATGTATAGTATCACTTCATTTGTAAATAGAGTTTTAATTCTTCTTTTCCAATCTGGATTTTCTTTATTTATTGTTCTCTTATTGCTGTAGCTAAAACTTCAAGGACTATTTTAAGCAATAATGGTGAAAGTGAACACCCCTGTCTTGTTCCTGATCTTAGAAGGAATGCTTTCAGATTTTCAGCATTGGGAATAATGTTCAATGTAGGCTTCTCATATATGGCTTTCACTATGTTGAGGTACTATGCCCATTTTTTGAAAAGTTTTTGTCATAAATGGTTATTGGATTCTCGTCTTACATCTAGATCTTTAATCCATTCTGAGTTTATATTTGTGTATGATGTTAGGGAAAATTCCAACGTCATTTTTTTGCATGTAGCTATAGTTTTCCCAACACCATTTGTTTAAGAGGCGGTCTTTGTTCCATCGTATATTTTCACCTCCTTTGTAAAAATTAAGGTATCCATAGGTGCGTGGGTTTATCTCTGGATTCTCTATCTTGTTCCATTGGTCGATATTTCTGTTTTTGTGCCAGTACCATACTGTCTCGATGACTGTTGCTTTGTAGTATAGTCTGAAGTTAGGGAGGCTGATTCCTCCAGCTCCATTCTTCTTTCTCAGGATTGCTCTGGCTATTCGAGGTCTTTTGTGTTTCCATATGTACTGTGGTATTTTTGGTCTAGTTTTGTGAAGAATGTGATTAGTAGTTTGATAGGGATCACATTGAATCTTTAGATGATATTTGGTAGTATGGTCATTTTCACAATATTGATTTTTCTCACCCAGGAACATGGAATATCTGTTTATGTCGTCTTTGATTTATCAGTGTATCGTAATTTCCTGTGTACAGTTTTTTTCTCTCTTTAGGTAGGTTTATTCCCAGATATTTTATTCTTTTGATTGCAATGGTGAATGGGATGGAATCCTTATTATCTACAGATTTTTGGATGATGGCCATTCTAACTTTCTTTTTCTGATTTTTCATTGTTTTTATATAGGAATGCCAGTGATTTCTGTGTATTGATTTTGTATCCTGCGACTTTGCTGAATTTGTTGATTACCTCTAGCAGTTTTCTAATAATGTCTTTGGGGTTTTCTATGTATAGTATCACTTCATTTGTAAATAGAGTTTTAATTCTTCTTTTCCAATCTGGATTTTCTTTATTTATTGTTCTCTTATTGCTGTAGCTAAAACTTCAAGGACTATTTTAAGCAATAATGGTGAAAGTGAACACCCCTGTCTTGTTCCTGATCTTAGAAGGAATGCTTTCAGATTTTCAGCATTGGGAATAATGTTCAATGTAGGCTTCTCATATATGGCTTTCACTATGTTGAGGTACTATGCCCATTTTTTGAAAAGTTTTTGTCATAAATGGTTATTGGATTTTGTCAAAGGCTTTTTCTGCATCTATTGAGATTATCATGTGACTTTTGTCTTTCAATTTCTTGTTTTGGTGTTCCACATTGATTGATTTGCAGATATTGAAAAATCCTTGCACGCCTGGGATAAACTAAACTTGATCAGGATGTATGAGTTGTTTGAAATGATGCTGAGTTCTATTTGCTAGAATTTTGTTAAGCATATTTGCATCTAAATTCCACAGTGATATTGACCTACAATTTCTTTGTTTGTGTTGTCTTTGCCTAGTTTTAGTATCAAGGTGATGGTGGCCTTTTAGAATGTGTTTGAAAGTGCTCCTTCTTGTGTAATTTTTTGAAAGAGTTTTAGAAGGATAGACCTTAGCTCTTCTTTAAATATTTGGTAGAATTTATCTGTGAAGCCATCTGGCCCTGGGCCATTTTGATTTCTGAGCTTGTGATTGGGTTGTTCATAGTTTCTATTTCTTCCTGGTTCAGTCTTGTAAGATTGCACTTCTCTAAGAAACTGTCCTTTTCTTCCAAGTTGTCCATTTTATTTCCATATTGATGTTCATAATAGTCTCTTACAATACTTTGTATTTCTATATTATCTGTTGTAACCTCTCCTTTTTCATTTCTGATTTTATAGACCTGGTTCTTCTCTCTTTTTTCTTGATGAGGCTGGCTAGAAGTTTGTCAATTTATTTATTTAGTTTTGGTCACTTCTATTGGTCTTTCATTTATCTATTTTCATCCATCTTTGTTCTTTTGGCCTGTGGGGGCCTCCCATCGCAGAACACTGGCTCTGGGTAAATGCACTGCGAGCTCCGGCTCGGTAGTTGGACACATCGATCCAGCCACTCCACAATACATGGAATCTTCCCAGGCCAGGGACCAAACTGGTGTCCCTTGCACTGCAAGGTAGTGTTCTTACCCACTCGACCACCAGGGAAGCCCTTTATTTATCTCTTTGAATAAACAGTTTTTCTTTTTATTTACCTTTATTATTATTTCTTTCATTTGTTTTCATTTATTTCTGCTCTGATCTTTATGATTTCTCTTCTTCAGCTAACTTTGGGGATTGTTTTCTCCTGTTTCTCCAGTTGTTTTAAATGTAGAGTTGGGTTGTCTGTTTGATATTTTTCTTGTTTCTTGTTTCTTGAAAGAGAATTGTACTGCTATAAACTTTCCTCTTAGGACTGCTTTTGCAGTATCCCATTTTGCACTGTCATGTTTTCGTTGTCATTTCCTTATAGGAATTTTTTTTTATTTCTCTTTTGATTTTCTTGGCAATTTGTTTGTTTTTTAAGTATGTGATTTTTAATCTCCATGTGTTTGTGTTCTTAGCAGTTTTTTCTTTGTAGTTGATATCTAGTCTCACAGTATTGTGGTCAGAAAATATGGTTGATATAATTTCTTTTTCTTTTTTAATTTAATGAGGTTTGCTTTGTGGCCCAGGATGTGGTCTATCCTGGAGAAGGTTCCATGTGCACTTGAGAAGCAAGTGTATCCTCCTGCTTTTGGGTGGATGGTCCTAAAGTTATCAATGAGATCCATCTATTCTAAAGTGTCTTTTAAGGCTTGTGTTTCCTTATTGATTTTCTGTTCGGATGATCTGTCCATTGGTATAAGAAGGGTGCTAAAGTCTCCTACTATTATTCTGTTACTGTCAATTTCTTCTTTTATGTCTGAAAGTGCTTGCCTTATGTACTTGGGTGCTCCTGTGTTGGGTGCATAGTTATTTAAGAGTGTTATGTCTTCCTCTTGGTTTGATCCCTTGATCATTATGGAGTGTCCTGCCTTGTCTCTTATAATATTCTTTATTTTAAGGGCTATTTTGTCTGATATGATGATTTCTATTCCAGCTGTCTTTTGATTTCCATTTGCATGGAATATATTTTTCCATCATATCACTTTCAGGGTATAAATGTCTTTAGGTTTGAAGTGAGTTTCTAGTAGGCAATGCCTATGTGGGTCTTTTTTTTTTTTTTTGTATTCAATCAGCTAGTCTGTGTCTTGTGTTTGGACATTTAGTCCATTTACATTTAAAGTAATTATTGATACAGATGATCCTATTGTCATTTTCTTAGATGTTATGATGGATCTGTTTTGTAAATGTTTTTCTTCTTCTAGTGTATTTGTGGTCTATATCATTACCTTTAACACTTGCTCTAAGACTGGTTTTGTCATACTAAATTCTCTTAATTTTTGCTTGTCTGTAATGCTTTTGATTTCTCCATCAGTTTTGAATGAGACCCTTGAAGAATAGAGTATTCTTGGCTGCAGATTATTTTCTTTCAGTGCTTTAAATGTATTTTGTCATTCCCTTCTGGCCTGCAGCATTTCTGTTGAAAGATCAGCTGTTACGCATATGGATTTTCTCTTGTATGTCATTATTTGCTTTTCCCTTGATGCTTTTAGAATTCTTTGTGTTTTATCCTTGTGAGCTTAATTAATGTGTGTCTTTGCGTGTTTCTTCTAGGGTTTATCCTATATGGAACTCTGTTCTTCTTGGACTTGATTGACTATTTCTTTTCCTATCCGGGAAGGTTCCATTGTAGTACACTTTGGGTAAAAAAGGCTTTTCTTTTTAATTTAATGAGGTTTGCTTTGTGGCCCAGGATGTGGTCTATCCTGGAGAAGGTTCCATGTGCACTTGAGAAGCAAGTGTATCCTCCTGCTTTTGGGTGGATGGTCCTAAAGTTATCAATGAGATCCATCTATTCTAAAGTGTCTTTTAAGGCTTGTGTTTCCTTATTGATTTTCTGTTCGGATGATCTGTCCATTGGTATAAGAAGGGTGCTAAAGTCTCCTACTATTATTCTGTTACTGTCAATTTCTTCTTTTATGTCTGAAAGTGCTTGCCTTATGTACTTGGGTGCTCCTGTGTTGGGTGCATAGTTATTTAAGAGTGTTATGTCTTCCTCTTGGTTTGATCCCTTGATCATTATGGAGTGTCCTGCCTTGTCTCTTATAATATTCTTTATTTTAAGGGCTATTTTGTCTGATATGATGATTTCTATTCCAGCTGTCTTTTGATTTCCATTTGCATGGAATATATTTTTCCATCATATCACTTTCAGGGTATAAATGTCTTTAGGTTTGAAGTGAGTTTCTAGTAGGCAATGCCTATGTGGGTCTTTTTTTTTTTTTTTGTATTCAATCAGCTAGTCTGTGTCTTGTGTTTGGACATTTAGTCCATTTACATTTAAAGTAATTATTGATACAGATGATCCTATTGTCATTTTCTTAGATGTTATGATGGATCTGTTTTGTAAATGTTTTTCTTCTTCTAGTGTATTTGTGGTCTATATCATTACCTTTAACACTTGCTCTAAGACTGGTTTTGTCATACTAAATTCTCTTAATTTTTGCTTGTCTGTAATGCTTTTGATTTCTCCATCAGTTTTGAATGAGACCCTTGAAGAATAGAGTATTCTTGGCTGCAGATTATTTTCTTTCAGTGCTTTAAATGTATTTTGTCATTCCCTTCTGGCCTGCAGCATTTCTGTTGAAAGATCAGCTGTTACGCATATGGATTTTCTCTTGTATGTCATTATTTGCTTTTCCCTTGATGCTTTTAGAATTCTTTGTGTTTTATCCTTGTGAGCTTAATTAATGTGTGTCTTTGCGTGTTTCTTCTAGGGTTTATCCTATATGGAACTCTGTTCTTCTTGGACTTGATTGACTATTTCTTTTCCTATGTTGGGGAAGTTATCAAGTATAATCTCTTTAAAATTTTTCTCATACCCTTTCTTTTTTTCCTCTTCTTCTGGAACTCTTATCATTTGAATGTTGTTGCGTTTGATATTATCCCCAAGGTCTCTGAGACTATCCTAAGCTCTTTTCATTCTTTGAGCTTGATTTTGTCTTTCAGCAGTTACTTCAACCATTCTATCTTCCAGCTCACTTATCCATTCTTCTGCCTCAGACACGCTGCTCTTGATTCCTCCTAGAGTATTTCTTAATTCAGCAATTCAGTTATTTGTCTCTTTTTGTTGTTTTTTAAATTCAGCAATTGAGTTGTCTCTTCTTTTTGTTTTTTAAACTCTTGTATTTCTTTGTTCAGTGCGTTAGTTGTTGCATTTTCTCTAATATTCTGTTTGTGACATTTTAGATCAATGTTACTATCATTGTTCTGAATTCTCTTTTAGAAAGTCTGTCTAATTCCTCTTCATTTATTTGGACTTGTGTGTTTGTAGATTGTTCCTTAATTTGTGTGGTAGTTATCTGCCTTTTCATTATTATTATTAGTTTTTCGACTAACTACATTTGAAGTTTCCTTTTCCCAGACTTTGGGTTAACTCTGTGGGGTATTGGTTTGTGTTGTTGTCTTGTTTGTTGTTTGCATTAGGCGTCTTATTCAGGGTTTTGCTTGCGGTTGAGCGATGTCAGGACTTGCATACAAGTCTCCGTTTTTGGGAGATCTTGCTGTTTTAAGCTCTCTTGTGTTATGCATTCTCTTGCATAGGGTCTTAGAGTCAAGGTCTGGTTTGTTATGGAATTAAATGGTATTAAAACATATACACAAATGAGAAACAGAAAAGTGTTTTACTTTAATTTTTTGTAATTTTGTCATTCCCTTCTGGCCTGCAGCATTTCTGTTGAAAGATCAGCTGTTACGCATATGGATTTTCTCTTGTATGTCATTATTTGCTTTTCCCTTGATGCTTTTAGAATTCTTTGTGTTTTATCCTTGTGAGCTTAATTAATGTGTGTCTTTGCGTGTTTCTTCTAGGGTTTATCCTATATGGAACTCTGTTCTTCTTGGACTTGATTGACTATTTCTTTTCCTATGTTGGGGAAGTTATCAAGTATAATCTCTTTAAAATTTTTCTCATACCCTTTCTTTTTTTCCTCTTCTTCTGGAACTCTTATCATTTGAATGTTGTTGCGTTTGATATTATCCCCAAGGTCTCTGAGACTATCCTAAGCTCTTTTCATTCTTTGAGCTTGATTTTGTCTTTCAGCAGTTACTTCAACCATTCTATCTTCCAGCTCACTTATCCATTCTTCTGCCTCAGACACGCTGCTCTTGATTCCTCCTAGAGTATTTCTTAATTCAGCAATTGAGTTATTTGTCTCTTTTTGTTGTTTTTTAAATTCAGCAATTGAGTTGTCTCTTCTTTTTGTTTTTTAAACTCTTGTATTTCTTTGTTCAGTGCGTTAGTTGTTGCATTTTCTCTAATATTCTGTTTGTGACATTTTAGATCAATGTTACTATCATTGTTCTGAATTCTCTTTTAGAAAGTCTGTCTAATTCCTCTTCATTTATTTGGACTTGTGTGTTTGTAGATTGTTCCTTAATTTGTGTGGTAGTTATCTGCCTTTTCATTATTATTATTAGTTTTTCGACTAACTACATTTGAAGTTTCCTTTTCCCAGACTTTGGGTTAACTCTGTGGGGTATTGGTTTGTGTTGTTGTCTTGTTTGTTGTTTGCATTAGGCGTCTTATTCAGGGTTTTGCTTGCGGTTGAGCGATGTCAGGACTTGCATACAAGTCTCCGTTTTTGGGAGATCTTGCTGTTTTAAGCTCTCTTGTGTTATGCATTCTCTTGCATAGGGTCTTAGAGTCAAGGTCTGGTTTGTTATGGAATTAAATGGTATTAAAACATATACACAAATGAGAAACAGACAGTGTAACTTTAACAGATGTAATAAAATATCATGCAAATACTATCTATCATACTGGAATATACACACAAACATATACAGCCATAATATAGCCTAATCAGACCCCCAACCGCAAAAGTACAAGATGTTAACACAGTGAATAGAGGAAACCAAGGATGACACCTACCAGTTAAGAATCATACTAACTAAAGCACAAATTGGAGAACAATGCTAGAGCAGGAACCCAAATGGCGAAAAGGCAATGAAGACAAAACAGACTAAGAAATATGATGGGGAAAAGGAAAAAGAGGAAGGATAGAAAAGAAATATATAACAGTAATGCAAAGTTAAATATAAGAAGATAAAGATTTGTATGTATTAGAGTTTAGTGCATTAGGAAAAGAAATCAGGAAAAGCAAAGGAATAGTTGTAGAAAAAATAATAATACATATAAAAAAATAAAATACAGAGAGAGAAATATATATATATATATATATTTATATCTTTATATATATATATATATATAAAGAAACAAAAATAGTAAAAATAATAAAAACAAAACCTCCACCGACCCACAAAAAGCCAATGTAGAATCAGCAGTAGATAACCAAAATAAAATGTGTGGTTTAAAAGGAAAAAACATTTTTTTGTTGTGTCTTTCTTTAAATTTAAATATACTCAATCGTACTGATAGGCTTGGTAGCTACAATGTCTAAGTGAAATGGAGGCAAAAAGAAAGAAGAAAAGAAAAAAAGGTGGGGCAAGGAGGAAAAATTAAAAACAAAAAGAAATCTGGCACCATACTTTTTTTTTATTTTTTTTCCCCTGTTACTATACTATTTGAAGTTCCCCAGACTTTGGGTTAACTCTGTGGGGTATTGGTTTGTGTTGTTGTCTTGTTTGTTGTTTGCATTAGGCGTCTTATTCAGGGTTTTGCTTGCGGTTGAGCGATGTCAGGACTTGCATACAAGTCTCCGTTTTGGGGAGATCTTGCTGTTTTAAGCTCTCTTGTGTTATGCATTCTCTTGCATAGGGTCTTAGAGTCAAGGTCTGGTTTGTTATGGAATTAAATGGTATTAAAACATATACACAAATGAGAAACAGACAGTGTAACTTTAACAGATGTAATAAAATATCATGCAAATACTATCTATCATACTGGAATATACACACAAACATATACAGCCATAATATAGCCTAATCAGACCCCCAACCGCAAAAGTACAAGATGTTAACACAGTGAATAGAGGAAACCAAGGATGACACCTACCAGTTAAGAATCATACTAACTAAAGCACAAATTGGAGAACAATGCTAGAGCAGGAACCCAAATGGCGAAAAGGCAATGAAGACAAAACAGACTAAGAAATATGATGGGGAAAAGGAAAAAGAGGAAGGATAGAAAAGAAATATATAACAGTAATGCAAAGTTAAATATAAGAAGATAAAGATTTGTATGTATTAGAGTTTAGTGCATTAGGAAAAGAAATCAGGAAAAGCAAAGGAATAGTTGTAGAAAAAATAATAATACATATAAAAAAATAAAATACAGAGAGAGAAATATATATATATATATATATATATATTTATATCTTTATATATATATATATATATAAAGAAACAAAAATAGTAAAAATAATAAAAACAAAACCTCCACCGACCCACAAAAAGCCAATGTAGAATCAGCAGTAGATAACCAAAATAAAATGTGTGGTTTAAAAGGAAAAAACATTTTTTTGTTGTGTCTTTCTTTAAATTTAAATATACTCAATCGTACTGATAGGCTTGGTAGCTACAATGTCTAAGTGAAATGGAGGCAAAAAGAAAGAAGAAAAGAAAAAAAGGTGGGGCAAGGAGGAAAAATTAAAAACAAAAAAAGAAATCTGGCACCAGTCAGTACGTAAAAATAGTGTATGTTTACGGTTTTGAAACTCTTCTGTCCCTTGCTGACTATTCAGGAATTATGGCCCTATCAGTCTTTTCCTTGCCTCTGGCAGCGATCAGATCTGTAGCACTCTTTTACTGTTCCAGTGCTAAAAGGCCTAAACTGTCTGGGGGTGGATCAGGCTCTTAAGCATTAATCCAGTTGCCTTTTTTGCTGGGTGGAGCTAAGTTTCTTCCCTGTAGATTGGCCAGCAGCCAAACTATGGTATGGGGTAATGGAATCTCTCTCACAAAGGATCTATTGCCACATACTCTATCAGTAGCACTCCCAGAGTGTCTTTGACCCCACTGCAGGCCGCCATTGACTCCCACCACCGCCAGAAACTTCAGAATACTCAGCAGTGAGTTTGGTTCAGTCTCATGTGGGGTTACTGTTCCTTTCTCCTGGATTCCCGTGTGCACAGATTCCCAGTCCTATTCGGTGGCTCTATGATTGTGCTGATAACCTCCTGCAAGAGGAATTAAGTGCAATGCCTCTTTCTGAAGACTGCTCTAGGGCACTTCTAACCCAAGGAGACACTTGGATCCTCAAAAGCAAGCCTGGCTCAGTCTCTTGTGGGGGTCACTGCTCCTTTCCCAGGGTCCTGGTCTGTAACAGGCTTTGTGTGCTTGGCCCACCCAGTCTCTCTGATGGGTCTGAGGTTTGATTTTTAAAAGCGTGATTGCACCCTTCTTACCATCCTGTTGAAGCTTCTCCTTTGCTCTTGAATGTGGGGTATCTTTTTGTGGTCCAATCCAACCTCCTCCTGTCAATATATTTTCAGCAGCTTGTTGCAATTCTGGTGTTTTCGCAGGAAGAGATGAGTACACAACCTTCTATTCCACCATCCTCAACTTATGAATCCCATTGAATCTCAAATGGAAATTTTAATTATTCTTACGGTGATGCATTTTTTGCATAATTCATCCTTGGAATTTAGAATTTGCTCATAAATCATTTGCTGAGGCTTGTTAGAAGCCTAGAAACACTTAAAACTTGATATGTTAGAGAATGGAAAATAGAAAGACCTTGCTAGATACCTAAGAGGTACATAAGAATTCTATTGGAGATACTCTACTGCCAATGAACCAATGTCAACCAATAAACTCTTCCATTTGCATATACTGTATGTTAATAATGCAGATAGAGTTGAGTTTGGCTCTTTTGTCCAACAGTTTAGTCTAATGGAAATACGCAAATAGCAGTTAGAAAAATGAGTCTAGAGTTTTGCAGGCAGATCTAGTTAGAAATGCAGGCTAGAACTTCATTAGCCTATAAAGTAAGGTTATCACTGAGGATGTAGTCACAGAAAATAAAATAAGACAGAAGTTAAAAAGCTCAGAGCTCACTAATGTTGTTTTGATGAGAGAGTTAATTCAATTAAGTCATTACTCATTTACCAAGACAGATTTTCGTCAATAGCACTATTGCATAGGAGCTTGTTAGATTTAAAATAAAAACAGAGGAATAGTAGTCAGGGCTATCACACTGTACAACTTAAAGGAAATCTATTCACACTGTAGTGTTTTAAAAAATTTTTATTGGAAGGTAATTGCTTTACAATATTGTGCTTATTTATGCCATACCTCAACATGAATCAGCCATGGCTATACGTATGTCATTCTATCTTGTACCTCCACCTGATCTCCCATTCATCCTTCCCCTCTAGGTTGTCACAGCTTCCTGTGTCACACAGCAGATTGTAATTGTCGATCTATTTTACCTATGGTAATATACAGATTTCCATGCTACTCTCTCAATTCACCCACCCTCTCCCTCCCACATGGTGTCTGTAAGTCTTTTCTCTACATCTGTGTCTTCATTACTGCCCTTCAAATAGGTTCATCAGTACCATCTTTCTAGATTTCATGTACTTGCATAAATATGCAATATTTCTCTTTCTCTTTCTAACTTACTTTAACTTCTTGTAGCTCACTATCCATCATTGAGACTGCACACTGGGACTCAAATGAGTTCTTTTTAAACTAAGTAACATTCCGTTGTATATATGTCCCACAAGTTCCATATCCACTCATCTGTTGATGGACATCTAGGCGGCTAGGAATAGAAACTTACCCACTGCTTCCCTGGTCTTGATATGTTAGAGAATGGAAAATAGAAAGACCTTGCTAGATACCTAAGAGGTACATAAGAATTCTATTGGAGATACTCTACTGCCAATGAACCAATGTCAACCAATAAACTCTTCCATTTGCATATACTGTATGTTAATAATGCAGATAGAGTTGAGTTTGGCTCTTTTGTCCAACAGTTTAGTCTAATGGAAATACGCAAATAGCAGTTAGAAAAATGAGTCTAGAGTTTTGCAGGCAGATCTAGTTAGAAATGCAGGCTAGAACTTCATTAGCCTATAAAGTAAGGTTATCACTGAGGATGTAGTCACAGAAAATAAAATAAGACAGAAGTTAAAAAGCTCAGAGCTCACTAATGTTGTTTTGATGAGAGAGTTAATTCAATTAAGTCATTACTCATTTACCAAGACAGATTTTCGTCAATAGCACTATTGCATAGGAGCTTGTTAGATTTAAAATAAAAACAGAGGAATAGTAGTCAGGGCTATCACACTGTACAACTTAAAGGAAATCTATTCACACTGTAGTGTTTTAAAAAATTTTTATTGGAAGGTAATTGCTTTACAATATTGTGCTTATTTATGCCATACCTCAACATGAATCAGCCATGGCTATACGTATGTCATTCTATCTTGTACCTCCACCTGATCTCCCATTCATCCTTCCCCTCTAGGTTGTCACAGCTTCCTGTGTCACACAGCAGATTGTAATTGTCGATCTATTTTACCTATGGTAATATACAGATTTCCATGCTACTCTCTCAATTCACCCACCCTCTCCCTCCCACATGGTGTCTGTAAGTCTTTTCTCTACATCTGTGTCTTCATTACTGCCCTTCAAATAGGTTCATCAGTACCATCTTTCTAGATTTCATGTACTTGCATAAATATGCAATATTTCTCTTTCTCTTTCTAACTTACTTCACTTCATATGTGAAGCTCTAGCTTCATCCACCTCATTTGGACTGACTCAAATGAGTTCTTTTTTAAACTAAGTAACATTCCGTTGTATATATGTCCCACAAGTTCCATATCCACTCATCTGTTGATGGACATCTAGGCGGCTAGGAATAGAACTACGATATGACCCACTGCTTCCCTCGTGGTTCAGATAGTAAAGAATCTCCCCTTTAATGCGGGAGACATAGGGTTAATCCCTAGGTTAGGGAGATCCCCTGGAGGAGGAAATGGCTACCCACTCCACTATTCTTGGCTAGAGAATCCCATGGATAGAGGAGCTTAACAGGATACAGTCCATGGGGTTTCAGAGTCAGACATTCCTGAGCGACTAATACTTGCACTTTCATGCCCCACTGTACTCGATTTTTAAAATTTTAGCACTACTAACACATTAAATATGTACTAGCCTAGATTAAACCACATTGTGCACTTAGAGGAAAAAAACTTTTTTATTTTATATTGGATTATAGCCACCTGTGATAGTTTCAGGTGGACAGGCTTTGTCCTTGTTATACATGTCTTTTTGTCATTGAAATCCTACAGTTCTTACAAAGTTGAAACCTCTTCTATGATCATGTGAGATATTACTTTAGATACACTGACTTGTTCTTTTGTTTTTTAGGAGTATTGAAAATGACATTTAAAGCTCACAGGTTTCCTGATAATCTGTGTTTGTATGTTTCTGTGAGGACTTTGAATTCAGACAATTTTTTGTTTTTATCTCTTAACTAACAAACAAATTAAAGTTAGCTGTAAAACATCCATCATACTCCATATTTAACTGACAAATGCTAGCAAATGTTCAATTATTATTTTTTGCTTCTAGTTGGTTTCAACTTCTTAAGAGCACAGACTCAGTAACAAAAGTTTCCTTAATTTTTCTGGGTATGACTTGGATTTTAGTCATATATTTTTACTTCATTGTAATTCTGTATTCAGGAAAACATTGCCACTAATTGCCAAAAAATGCAAATCTCTACATAAGTGAACTAAAACAATAAAAATTAATTCTGCATGTCTTCAGATTCCAATATGAGTCCACAGGGACTCTCCTTATCTAGTCATTCTGGATCCAAGTTAAAGTCATCCTCACCAGAACTTGAGGATTCCTCCTTTATGGCAGCAAGAGAACAGAATGGCGGAGGATGCTTACGTATTCTTAAGTGCATCAAATCAAAGAGGTGTATAGGATATCTGTTCTCCATCCATGGACAAAACTAGTAGCTAGGTCTCACTTTAAATGAAAAGCTGGCTGGGACATGGAAGGGAGAAGATGGAACATTTGCTGAGATCTAAATGTCTGCCACAGACTAGGTCAGACTCTTAACAGGTCTCCATTTCCTATAAAACAATCCTTTTATTTTATAACATTTGGTTAACAAACAGGCTTAAGATTTTCAAGCAGAATTAATCTTCATTTTGAAATCCTACTAGCACACAGGTGTACACTAAAAAAATCATCCAACAAATGTTGCCTCACTAGCAATTTATCCTAATTTCATCAGTTATTTATCTCAGGTTTCACTGATGCATCTGCTGTGTCATTATCTCAGTTTATTATAACATTAGCACTTAAATTTAATAGACCATTGCATAAGTAGCAGAATGTACTAATTATGGAGACCTATTGTGGCAATATTTTTTAGCTTAAAAATAATATTAGTTGGATGCTTTTACCTTATTAAATGAAGTAACTAAAAATAATTAAGTAATTGTGTCAATAAAATCATAAAATTATTTATAAAGTTCAAAAACTATTTTCCTGTGCTATGCCTAAGAGAGATGATTGGAACTATCTGGGATATACTTTCAATCTAAATTGGATTGGTGGGTACTCTATGGCCATCATTTATGAGATTTGAAACTTAATGAAGAATAAATATAGTCACGTTGATCAAAATATGCTTTGCATCTCTAATATAGATTTCAAAAAAGCACCACTAATTGAGAAGAGCCAAGTTCAATTTAGAAATCCTCTGACTATAATAGAAATTTATTAAGATGTGAGATTCATTTGAAAAAAGCAGTGACTGCTTTTTGTGACTTTTGCTAAATTTATACTCTGAGTGAAAAATATGACATTTCAATCTTTGATATTATATTTTTGGAAATTTTATAACAAACCATGAGTAGCTAACTAAAGTATATTGCCAATGCCTTTTCAACCTTAACTACAAGGTTAGAGCAGCAGAACCAGCAGCACATATGCATATCACCTCCTTCCGCAGATGGTAAATCAATAGGTGTGGAAAGATTTTCAAAATTTTAACTATGAGAAAGGAAAGACATTTATAGAAAGGGATTTTTCAGAAATGCATTTTGTTCTTTCTTTATTCAAATAGAAGTATCTATGGGAACCAGCAAGAAGATTAGTTTAAGAAGAAATGCATGTTATTAAAAATATTACATAACAATTCATTAGTAATGGAACATATACTTCTGATGTTCTAAACTATCTGTATAAAATTTTAATAACAGAATTTAGATTTATTTCTCTTCCACTTTCTAGTATTTGATAGAACACCTCTTCCTGACTGAATCTAAGGGCCAAATTCCTGGGAAGTTTCAGGTTTCTCCCTGAAAAGCAAAGGAGAATGCTAAAAAGGGCAGTGGAACTGAGTTTACAGATGAAGTTTGGTACAATGATTCTGAAAAAGACTGAAATTAGAAGCCAGATTGCAGGGAACAAATAAATCAATTTAAAACAAGGGAATGCTTGCAATAATAGAAGTTAACTCCTTAGGAAGATCAGACAAGCATACAAACTGAAGAGGAAAGTGAAAACCTTCCTTGAAGCATCTCATTTATTTTAGAGGTAGTTTATACACAGACTTTTTAAATCTAGATGATGTGGAAAGTTAAAAAGAAAAATATAATGAAGATAAATGATACATTAATACTTGAGAGGAAAGGTAAATGAAAAAGATACAAAAACACGATTAGAATGGGGATTTCAATTGATAAGTTCTAATGAAGAGTCCATGCTTTTCCTGAAAAGCTAATATAAAGTGAATTTTCTGAGATAGTCTCTTGATAGTGCTAATTTCAAATGATTCTCTGCATGGTAATTTTCTCCAACCTCTTTTGTACTTCTAAAATGATAAATGGCTTAGAGCTAAGTCATGTCCATTTCTTGCAACACCATGGATTGCAGCATGTCAGGCTCCTTTGTACATGAGGATTTCCCTGGCAAGAATACTAGGGTAGGTTGCCATTTCCTTCTTCAGGGAATCTTCCCTACCCAGGCATTAAACTCATCTGCATTGCAGGAACATTCTTTGCCTACTGAACCACCAAGGAAGCCCCCAGATGTTAAATAATGTAAATATAAATGGTATAAACAAAGGCACTAACATTTGCAGACTTTCTAACATCTTTTAAACACTAGACAATGTGAAGTACACATCCAAATTCACACGCATAGATATATTATTGGATTGTCCAAAATTTTCATTCAGGTTTTTATATGGAAAAACCTGAACAAACTCCTTTGGCCAATTCAAAGCATATGTGTATGTGCATGTGTGTGTGTGTGTGTGTGTGTGTGTGTGTGTGTGTTATATTATTGTATTATTGTTTATTTTTAGAGTATATATATACATATATATATATATACATATATACTCTATATATACACTCTCTCTATATATATATGTCATATATATATATATATATATACTCGCTAGACTTATGCTAAACACTTAAATGCTATTTTATTAACTGTAATTTAATTATTAAATGCTATTTAAATATTATCCTTGAAATCTCAGAGTCTTAACAAAAAAAGGCTTATATCATTAATCCCATGTGTGAAGGAGAGAAAAATAAGAATGGTTACTTGGGGACCAAAATTCTTACTTTAGAGTTCAAGAGTCTTTAAAGTGTTAATTGATCAGTCATGTCTGACTCTTTATGACTCATGGACTGAAGTCCATCAGTCTCCTCAGTCCATGGAATTCTCCAGGCAAGAATACTGGAGTGTGTGTCCATGTCCTCTTCCAGGGGAACATCCCAGGTCAGGGATCGAACCAATGTCTCCCACATTGCAGATGGATTCTTTCCCAACTGAGGTATCATGGAAGCCCAAGAATACTGGAATGATTAATCTATCCCTTCCCCAGGGGGTCTTCCTGACCCAGGAATCGAACCGGGGTCTCCTGCATTGCAGGTGGATTCTTTACCAGAGCTATTATTTAGCTTTCTTTGTAAAAGCCCCCTCTTTCTCAATGGAGATACATAGAGACTTTATAACACTACATCTCTCTAGTTTGATATTTTTGTAGAGGGGAAATCTCATAGGTTCTTACTTTACTCATTAAAATTTCTCATAATTTACAACTGTGCCTATGTAAGAGTTTTTAGTGCACATACTGGAAAATTTGCTGAGAAACTGTTTGTGTGCTCTGTAAAAATATAAATGTATATATACACAAATACATTTATCCTTATATATAGCATATAATGCTAACTAAATTTATTTATTCAGATACCTTCAATAAAAGATGAGTATCAGAATCATACTAATGTACTTATCATTTATATTATAATTTTTTTCACCATTATTGATTAGGAGTCCCTTCAGGAGGTATGAGTTAGTGAGGCCTTGCTAGACTAAACAAGAATGATTATGCATTCACATTTTCTTTCTTAGGACATTTTATCCCCTATTTATGGTTAGAAGCTATACCTCATTTGCATAAACTAACTTATTTCTAAGAATAAAATTCAGGCTGTTTATCTGCATCATATCCAGCTGAGAATGGTTAGAACCTGTGATATTTCTCATCACCTTTTTTTGCGTTAGTGAATATGAAAATGCTAATAAGGACATAATGGCATTTATTTGCAGTTGACTTTTTTGCATTCATATTTTCTGGGTGCCAAGGATTCAGAAGTTAATGAATATTAATTTAAAATAAATATGCTGTAAGAAAACCATGTTTTATGATATAACATACTGTAGTCCTTGCCATTGATCAGAGATTTGGTCCATTTTTCTATAAGTACATATATCATGGTGATGACCCAGGAAATAAGAGAAAAATAAAAATCTGCAGAGCAACTTTATATTCATCTTATACCTACTTCTGAAACATAACAAACTAGAAGTGTGGCCAACAGAGTGAATTCAGGCCCTTGAATTAGCTTAATAGAGTATCCATGGATAATGCATTGTTTTACATATTGAAAACTATAGTTCAACCTGGATATAATGGCAAAATGAGGCTTTTATAACTGACAATAATTTTTCTGATCTCTCTTGCATTTCACATTGTAAGATAGAGCTTAAGCAAGCAAGCTTCATTGGTTCTTTCAGTTTTTAGCTTTTAAAAGCCCTCTTTCTCAATGGAGATACATAGAGACTTTATAACACTGCATCTCTCTAGTTTGATATTTTTGTAGAGGGGAAATCTCATAGGTTCTTACTTTACTCATTAAAATTTCTCATAATTTACAACTGTGCCTATGTAAGAGTTTTTAGTGCACATACTGGAAAATTTGCTGAGAAACTGTTTGTGTGCTCTGTAAAAATATAAATGTATATATACACAAATACATTTATCCTTATATATAGCATATAATGCTAACTAAATTTATTTATTCAGATACCTTCAATAAAAGATGAGTATCAGAATCATACTAATGTACTTATCATTTATATTATAATTTTTTTCACCATTATTGATTAGGAGTCCCTTCAGGAGGTATGAGTTAGTGAGGCCTTGCTAGACTAAACAAGAATGATTATGCATTCACATTTTCTTTCTTAGGACATTTTATCCCCTATTTATGGTTAGAAGCTATACCTCATTTGCATAAACTAACTTATTTCTAAGAATAAAATTCAGGCTGTTTATCTGCATCATATCCAGCTGAGAATGGTTAGAACCTGTGATATTTCTCATCACCTTTTTTTGCGTTAGTGAATATGAAAATGCTAATAAGGACATAATGGCATTTATTTGCAGTTGACTTTTTTGCATTCATATTTTCTGGGTGCCAAGGATTCAGAAGTTAATGAATATTAATTTAAAATAAATATGCTGTAAGAAAACCATGTTTTATGATATAACATACTGTAGTCCTTGCCATTGATCAGAGATTTGGTCCATTTTTCTATAAGTACATATATCATGGTGATGACCCAGGAAATAAGAGAAAAATAAAAATCTGCAGAGCAACTTTATATTCATCTTATACCTACTTCTGAAACATAACAAACTAGAAGTGTGGCCAACAGAGTGAATTCAGGCCCTTGAATTAGCTTAATAGAGTATCCATGGATAATGCATTGTTTTACATATTGAAAACTATAGTTCAACCTGGATATAATGGCAAAATGAGGCTTTTATAACTGACAATAATTTTTCTGATCTCTCTTGCATTTCACATTGTAAGATAGAGCTTAAGCAAGCAAGCTTCATTGGTCCTTGTCATTAAGACAGGCTTTAGGTTGATTATGTGGTTTAATAACTGATTTATATTTTATTAAAATTTTATCTAAGTAGGTATTAAATATTACATGAATTTCAGTATATAGTTAAAGACTAAGTCATTATTACTGACCTTAAAGCAATGTAAGATTATCAGAAACCTATAGGTATGAAGGAAGAAGATGGATTAATGGAAAATTTAAGAATAAAATCCATGATTACTCATTATGAAGGCAACATTTTTTCTCCTTTCTACTTCCTCATATACAGTTAATCATGTGTACTGTTCATGTATGATTATCTGTATTGAAAATAATTCATGTTATTTGGAATAAATATAGTTGGTGATATATTACTTTTGTTTTTGTTGTTCAGTCGCAAAGTCATGTCCAACTCTTTTGTGTCCATGGGCTCTAGCTCACCAGGTTCCTCTGTCCATGGGGCTACCTAGGCAAGAATATGGGACTGAGTTACCATTTCCTACCCCCAGGAGAGCTTCTGGATCCCAGTCCAGGGACTGAACCTGCATTGGCAGACAGATTGTTTAACACTGAGCCATAAGGGAAATCCATGTTTTTTTACTTGTCTAAATATGACTTTTTTCACTAAGCAAACAGTTTTGCAAAAATGCCTGCCTATTTTTCAATAAGGAATGCATTATTTATAATACACGATTTATTTGCATTCATATTTTCTGG
Organism: Tragulus kanchil; assembly: GCA_022376925.1. Taxonomy (NCBI): domain Eukaryota; kingdom Metazoa; phylum Chordata; class Mammalia; order Artiodactyla; family Tragulidae; genus Tragulus; species Tragulus kanchil. The sequence goes on along the minus strand of JAIOJX010000023.1, from coordinate 106,142,273 downwards.
GTGCCAAGGATTCAGAAGTTAATGAATATTAATTTAAAATAAATATGCTGTAAGAAAACCATGTTTTATGATATAACATACTGTAGTCCTTGCCATTGATCAGAGATTTGGTCCATTTTTCTATAAGTACATATATCATGGTGATGACCCAGGAAATAAGAGAAAAATAAAAATCTGCAGAGCAACTTTATATTCATCTTATACCTACTTCTGAAACATAACAAACTAGAAGTGTGGCCAACAGAGTGAATTCAGGCCCTTGAATTAGCTTAATAGAGTATCCATGGATAATGCATTGTTTTACATATTGAAAACTATAGTTCAACCTGGATATAATGGCAAAATGAGGCTTTTATAACTGACAATAATTTTTCTGATCTCTCTTGCATTTCACATTGTAAGATAGAGCTTAAGCAAGCAAGCTTCATTGGTCCTTGTCATTAAGACAGGCTTTAGGTTGATTATGTGGTTTAATAACTGATTTATATTTTATTAAAATTTTATCTAAGTAGGTATTAAATATTACATGAATTTCAGTATATAGTTAAAGACTAAGTCATTATTACTGACCTTAAAGCAATGTAAGATTATCAGAAACCTATAGGTATGAAGGAAGAAGATGGATTAATGGAAAATTTAAGAATAAAATCCATGATTACTCATTATGAAGGCAACATTTTTTCTCCTTTCTACTTCCTCATATACAGTTAATCATGTGTACTGTTCATGTATGATTATCTGTATTGAAAATAATTCATGTTATTTGGAATAAATATAGTTGGTGATATATTACTTTTGTTTTTGTTGTTCAGTCGCAAAGTCATGTCCAACTCTTTTGTGTCCATGGGCTCTAGCTCACCAGGTTCCTCTGTCCATGGGGCTACCTAGGCAAGAATATGGGACTGAGTTACCATTTCCTACCCCCAGGAGAGCTTCTGGATCCCAGTCCAGGGACTGAACCTGCATTGGCAGACAGATTGTTTAACACTGAGCCATAAGGGAAATCCATGTTTTTTTACTTGTCTAAATATGACTTTTTTCACTAAGCAAACAGTTTTGCAAAAATGCCTGCCTATTTTTCAATAAGGAATGCATTATTTATAATACACGATTTATTTTACTTGTGTATGGTATTCATGTCACTTTAAAAATATTTAATGATATCTAATGGTATATAATGACATATAACTTGTCATTAAGATAGATTTTGAGTTATGCCAACATTTTACAGGTTGGTATGCATTATAAAGTCAGTAAATAGTTTACAGATTGGTATGTGTCATAAAACATGGTAAATTTATACAGTATTTTAAACAATTGAGATTGATTTAAATCAGTAAATAACACTCACTTACAAAATGATCACAACCCTAAGCAAAAGAGGATTTCTCTTAATGCTGCTATTTATCTCGCCCAATTTTCTTAGCAGTATTTCTATTAATTCCCATCCTTTCTTTAACATTTGTTCTTTCCCAGAGGACAGGCAAACAGATGTTGGCACAGCTGGGTTGGATGTAGATAGTTATCTCTCTAGCATGGGTTTTCTGATACATTTAGGGCAGAGCCCTTTCCATTCTTTGGAGACTTAAGTCACTCTGCTGTGTAATCCTCAAATCACTAGCACAAAGGTTAAGTGATGTTAAGATCACTCAGTGCTATTTTTCAAATCTGAGGTTACTCATTCACATTTAGCCAGATGGAAGGATATTTTAACTGCTTTGAGTCTTGATAAAGTGCCCTATTCAAATAATATTTTCGGATTATGGAGGCTATTTAAATGACCATTGCCATGTACAGGAGATGTTTATACAAAATATACTGTGGAATGCATTATCATTTATGTATAAAATTTAACATATAGAAGCATAAACCATTTGTGTATGATTGAAATATAAGAACAGTATAAAGAACAGAACATAAAACACTTCCTATTCCCAATTATTAGGAAGAGTGAAAATGGCATGAATTTTCATGAAAAAATTTTTAAGAGAATGGTCTAACTTTATTTCTAAAGTCTGTTTTCTAAGTGGTTGTATGAGTCATGTCCAACTCTTTTGTGTCCATGGGCTCTAGCTCACCAGGTTCCTCTGTCCATGGGGCTACCTAGGCAAGAATATGGGACTGAGTTACCATTTCCTACCCCCAGGAGAGCTTCTGGATCCCAGTCCAGGGACTGAACCTGCATTGGCAGACAGATTGTTTAACACTGAGCCATAAGGAAATCCATGTTTTTTACTTGTCTAAATATGACTTTTTTCACTAAGCAAACAGTTTTGCAAAAATGCCTGCCTATTTTTCAATAAGGAATGCATTATTTATAATACACGATTTATTTTACTTGTGTATGGTATTCATGTCACTTTAAAAATATTTAATGATATCTAATGGTATATAATGACATATAACTTGTCATTAAGATAGATTTTGAGTTATGCCAACATTTTACAGGTTGGTATGCATTATAAAGTCAGTAAATAGTTTACAGATTGGTATGTGTCATAAAACATGGTAAATTTATACAGTATTTTAAACAATTGAGATTGATTTAAATCAGTAAATAACACTCACTTACAAAATGATCACAACCCTAAGCAAAAGAGGATTTCTCTTAATGCTGCTATTTATCTCGCCCAATTTTCTTAGCAGTATTTCTATTAATTCCCATCCTTTCTTTAACATTTGTTCTTTCCCAGAGGACAGGCAAACAGATGTTGGCACAGCTGGGTTGGATGTAGATAGTTATCTCTCTAGCATGGGTTTTCTGATACATTTAGGGCAGAGCCCTTTCCATTCTTTGGAGACTTAAGTCACTCTGCTGTGTAATCCTCAAATCACTAGCACAAAGGTTAAGTGATGTTAAGATCACTCAGTGCTATTTTTCAAATCTGAGGTTACTCATTCACATTTAGCCAGATGGAAGGATATTTTAACTGCTTTGAGTCTTGATAAAGTGCCCTATTCAAATAATATTTTCGGATTATGGAGGCTATTTAAATGACCATTGCCATGTACAGGAGATGTTTATACAAAATATACTGTGGAATGCATTATCATTTATGTATAAAATTTAACATATAGAAGCATAAACCATTTGTGTATGATTGAAATATAAGAACAGTATAAAGAACAGAACATACAACACTTCCCTATTCCCAATTATTAGGGAAGAGTGAAAATGGCATGAATTTTCATGAAAAAATTTTTAAGAGAATGGTCTAACTTTATTTCTAAAGTCTGTTTTCTAAGTGGTTGTATTGTTTTAAACTCCCACAAGCAGTTTATGAAACCCTAATTCCTCTACATCAGCAGTTGGTAAAGTCAGTTGTTTTTTTTTCAATTTGTCTAATATACATAGTATTTTATCCAGTGGTCTACTCTTTTAGTTGGGTAGTGGCAAGTCATTGGGGCTCTAAGCTGTGTTTTGTTTTTTCTTTTTTGATTAGAAGATATTAAATAGATTTGTTTCCCAGTAGGTTATTAAACCTAAATTTAAGTAAATTCAATTTCAATACAAAGGAAAATACCTCAGTAACCTAGCAATTAATTAATGGATACCCTCCTCTCATATTGTGAATTATATTTTTAAACATCTTTTAGCATGTGATGCCTTTTGAATAATGAAATATTTTTCTTCCTTTCTAACATAAGCAAATTCTCATATTCTTTGTGAAGCCTCTCCTGATAACATCTGGTTACTATAACTGCTTTTTCACCATTTTTCAGATTTTCCTCTTTCTTTCTGGTATCTATGATGTATATAGATACAGATATAGACATGCACATATATATATATATACACACATATACACATACATATATATATATACATATATACCATTGTTTTCTCACTTAAGACACCAAATTATGATTATATATACATATCTTAAATTCTATAAACTAGAAATAAAACATTTGACATTATTGTATGTTTCCTACGCTATATATATATAGCATATTAACTGTTACCATTTTTAGATATTCTTCTAATCACCAATCATAGCTCTATATTTTTAATATTTGTGTCCTATGTCCTCAAACCATAAAATTTAGGTGAATTCAGTTAACCCTATAAGAGAGCTGTCAGTATCACTTGATCAATCTGCTCCTCTATTTCTCATTTTATGTTATTTTCTTTTGTTAGTTCTAATAATTCCCTTTAAATGTCCAATTAAACATTTTCACCTAGAATCATTATCTTTAAACAAATATACTAACTCCACACCACTATAAAGAAGAAAGAAATGATTATCTCTATGTAAGACTGTATCTCCCTACCTACCACTCAGGTTAAAATCAGATGCATTAGTTTCACAATATTTTGTTTTAGAAAATTCCCAAACTCATCTGTATGTTTAGTGTGCCTGCATAAATGCTGATTAAATAAAAGTAGTATAAACAGAATCCCCAGTCATATTATAATTTAAACACCTTTCTACTGAACAATCAATGGGAACAGTGTAATGTGGAGAACTTCATATAGCTCTATCTGTAATGCCTTAAAGGGACCTGTGTGGGCATGAAGAGGGAGTATAGATAGGCTCTTCTCAAACACCTGCAATTGTTCAAATCTGTGTCGTTATCTTGCTCCATAGTTTCAGTTTTTTCCTTATGGGGTGGTTATCTTCCTTGGAGATTTATTTATTTATTTCTAAATCATAACTCTGCCTTTTTGCTTTTTTTTTTTTAATTTTGGCCTCTTTTATTGGTTTTCCATTTGTTTATTTTTCATCCATCTTTATTCTTTGGCCTGTGTGGGCCTCTCATTTCACTGGCCTCTCCCGTTGAAGAGCACTGACTCTGGGTACATGTGCTCCAGAGCATCAGCTCATAATTGGACATGCCAGTCTAGCCTCTCCTGCATGTGGCATCTTCCCCGGCCAGAGATCAAACCAGTGCCCCTTGCACTGCAAGGCAGTCTCTTTACCCACTGGGCCACCAGAGAAGCCCCCTTGGAGATTTTTTTAAAGTGCTCCATTTCTTCAATGGCAAAATTTACTTATATTTTTGGTGGAATGTTAAGGATTTTCAGACTTTGTGTTGTCATGGGCAAACGAAGGCATCTTCACTGACAGATATTGGGACCCTAATTATGAGGAGAACAGTTCTGATGGGGAAAGTGATGAGGAAGAAAAGTTAGGTTATTTGCAGGGAAGGCCACTATGCAGGGAAGAAGACCCCTCTACTCTAACTTGGTGGGTATGTCGAATGCTCCCACAAGGGTGGTCATGTCTGAGGATGGTTTCATATTCACTTCTCACAGGCGTTTATCTAGGCATTAGTAAAGGAGCAAAAAGCTCCAGTAATAACCACCTTTGCATTTCTAGAGAAGAAAAAAACTCTTGTGATTACCACTTTTATGATTACTAGTTAACTTGAGATTTCTAGTTGAAAAAAATATAAAAGGGTAAGGCAAGATTGTGCGGGAGGCTCGCTTATGGAGATTGGCTGCGCCTGATGTGAGATCGAGACTCTCCAGCTCTGGGGTAAGAACATCTGTTTGCATTTGATTGAGTTCTGATTATTTGTGTTGCCTTTGTTTGAATCCTGATTAATGGAATCTTGACTCTGATTATTATATGTCCTATGATTAATAAAACTACTCTTAGTTTGACAATACTCAAGGCCATGACACTTTATTGTCCAAGTCCGAGACTCACGACGCTGAGGGGACTACACTGTGGCTGTAAAAGGTCTCTGATCTATTTAAGATAGTATCTCTTAGTAAGAACTAATAGGAATAGGAATCAGAGTAAGTTGCAGCACAGTGCCTGCACGAGTGTCATGAAATCGGTGGAAGTTACCCTTTCTTGTGATAATTTGAATCTGTTGTTTTGTAGGTCCCTGACCTCCTCTCATCACTGGTTTACATTGCATTATATTTTTCATCCATCTTTATTCTTTGGCCTGTGTGGGCCTCTCATTTCACTGGCCTCTCCCGTTGAAGAGCACTGACTCTGGGTACATGTGCTCCAGAGCATCAGCTCATAATTGGACATGCCAGTCTAGCCTCTCCTGCATGTGGCATCTTCCCCGGCCAGAGATCAAACCAGTGCCCCTTGCACTGCAAGGCAGTCTCTTTACCCACTGGGCCACCAGAGAAGCCCCCTTGGAGATTTTTTTAAAGTGCTCCATTTCTTCAATGGCAAAATTTACTTATATTTTTGGTGGAATGTTAAGGATTTTCAGACTTTGTGTTGTCATGGGCAAACGAAGGCATCTTCACTGACAGATATTGGGACCCTAATTATGAGGAGAACAGTTCTGATGGGGAAAGTGATGAGGAAGAAAAGTTAGGTTATTTGCAGGGAAGGCCACTATGCAGGGAAGAAGACCCCTCTACTCTAACTTGGTGGGTATGTCGAATGCTCCCACAAGGGTGGTCATTAATACGAGGGGATGGTTTCATATTCACTTCTCACAGGCGTTTATCTAGGCATTAGTAAAGGAGCAAAAAGCTCCAGTAATAACCACCTTTGCATTTCTAGAGAAGAAAAAAACTCTTGTGATTACCACTTTTATGATTACTAGTTAACTTGAGATTTCTAGTTGAAAAAAATATAAAAGGGTAAGGCAAGATTGTGCGGGAGGCTCGCTTATGGAGATTGGCTGCGCCTGATGTGAGATCGAGACTCTCCAGCTCTGGGGTAAGAACATCTGTTTGCATTTGATTGAGTTCTGATTATTTGTGTTGCCTTTGTTTGAATCCTGATTAATGGAATCTTGACTCTGATTATTATATGTCCTATGATTAATAAAACTACTCTTAGTTTGACAATACTCAAGGCCATGACACTTTATTGTCCAAGTCCGAGACTCACGACGCTGAGGGGACTACACTGTGGCTGTAAAAGGTCTCTGATCTATTTAAGATAGTATCTCTTAGTAAGAACTAATAGGAATAGGAATCAGAGTAAGTTGCAGCACAGTGCCTGCACGAGTGTCATGAAATCGGTGGAAGTTACCCTTTCTTGTGATAATTTGAATCTGTTGTTTTGTAGGTCCCTGACCTCCTCTCATCACTGGTTTACTTTGCATTATATTCTAGTTGGGACTTGCTATTTTCTGAGTCATAATCATTCATCGTTCTTGTATTTCAGTCTTACTTTGCTAATGTATTTCATTTCAGAAAGATTTTCTAAGAGAAAAACTTACCTAGGTCTGAGAAGCTTAAAATATGTTTATCCTGCACTCATACATGCCTGCTAGCTGGCTAAGTATAGAAGTTGAGAGTTTAAAAGCATTTTGACTCAGAACTTTGAGAGCACACATGAATTGTCTCCTAAAAACCTATCCTACTGAAGGGAAATCTGGGCCCAAATTAATGTTATGTTGTAGAACTTTCCTCTTTAAAAACTTTTTTAAACCTTTCTGTTTATTCTTAGATTTAATTTCCTTAAGATCCTTGGATCTCTCATTTCCTTTTCCTTTAATTCATTCTGCTCTACTTTTTAAAAAAAATCTTAAAAAATCTATTCTGTACCCACTAATTGACATTTTTATAGCATATTCTACATATTCTAAAGAATGTTCTAGACTCTGGAATACTTAATATTGAATAAAGCAGACTAACATTATTACCACTATGGAGGTTACATTACACTGAGGAGAGACCAGCAAAAAAATATTAAATAATACAAATAAAATTTAAAAAGGCATTACTTAGTATATTAATGGTCAAAATATTGAAATAGTATATAAAAGAGGTTAAGCAAAATAAGATGCCTGAGAAGGTTAAGGAAAGATAAAGATATCTCTATTAAATCCAGTAGAACAGGGCTCATTGGGACGGAAAAGTTGGTGTAGACTTGAAGGCATGAGGGAGTTAGACAACCCACGTCCATAGCAAAAGCATTAGGCACCAACAGAAGTACCAATACAAACAACAGGAAGTGGACCCTCTCCAACATATTTGAAGTAAGACCAAAGGCTGGGGGCCCGTGGACTGAAGCAAGGAGGGTAGTAGGAGGAGAGGAAGTCAGAAAGATAGGGCTCTGTTGATCAGTTAGGACCTCAGAGGTCACTCAAAAATGTAGATTCTAGTGTGAGGGAAATACGGACTCATGGGTTATGAACACACAGAAGCATCATGATCTGTTTTTGCAATTTAAAAACAATTTTTTTTTATATGGACCAGCACTAAAGTTGTCACTGAGTTTGTTACAACACTGTTTCTGTTTTATGTTTTGCCATTTTGGCCATAAGGCATATGGATCTTAGCTCACCTACCAGGGATCGAACCTGCAGTCCCTGCATCAGAAGGCAAAGTCTTATCCATTGGGCTACCAGGGAAGTCCCATGATATGGTTTTAAAAGTATCACAGTATAGCTGGGATGAGTTGACTCTTGAGTTCAATGGGAAAGTGGGGAGACCTACTCACTGCGTTCATCCAGAGGAGAAGTGTGGTGATCCAGATCAGGGCTGCTGGATTGGAAGAGTGGGAAGTAACTGGAGCCTGCAGTCTTTTTAAACCTTTCTGTTTATTCTTAGATTTAATTTCCTTAAGATCCTTGGATCTCTCATTTCCTTTTCCTTTAATTCATTCTGCTCTACTTTTTAAAAAATCTTAAAAATCTATTCTGTACCCACTAATTGACATTTTTATAGCATATTCTACATATTCTAAAGAATGTTCTAGACTCTGGAATACTTAATATTGAATAAAGCAGACTAACATTATTACCACTATGGAGGTTACATTACACTGAGGAGAGACCAGCAAAAAAATATTAAATAATACAAATAAAATTTAAAAAGGCATTACTTAGTATATTAATGGTCAAAATATTGAAATAGTATATAAAAGAGGTTAAGCAAAATAAGATGCCTGAGAAGGTTAAGGAAAGATAAAGATATCTCTATTAAATCCAGTAGAACAGGGCTCATTGGGACGGAAAAGTTGGTGTAGACTTGAAGGCATGAGGGAGTTAGACAACCCACGTCCATAGCAAAAGCATTAGGCACCAACAGAAGTACCAATACAAACAACAGGAAGTGGACCCTCTCCAACATATTTGAAGTAAGACCAAAGGCTGGGGGCCCGTGGACTGAAGCAAGGAGGGTAGTAGGAGGAGAGGAAGTCAGAAAGATAGGGCTCTGTTGATCAGTTAGGACCTCAGAGGTCACTCAAAAATGTAGATTCTAGTGTGAGGGAAATACGGACTCATGGGTTATGAACACACAGAAGCATCATGATCTGTTTTTGCAATTTAAAAACAATTTTTTTTTATATGGACCAGCACTAAAGTTGTCACTGAGTTTGTTACAACACTGTTTCTGTTTTATGTTTTGCCATTTTGGCCATAAGGCATATGGATCTTAGCTCACCTACCAGGGATCGAACCTGCAGTCCCTGCATCAGAAGGCAAAGTCTTATCCATTGGGCTACCAGGGAAGTCCCATGATATGGTTTTAAAAGTATCACAGTATAGCTGGGATGAGTTGACTCTTGAGTTCAATGGGAAAGTGGGGAGACCTACTCACTGCGTTCATCCAGAGGAGAAGTGTGGTGATCCAGATCAGGGCTGCTGGATTGGAAGAGTGGGAAGTAACTGGAGCCTGCATGTCTTTATCTTGTATTGAAGCCAACAGTATTTCATAGTGGAATCAACAGACTGAGTGAAATACACCTCATTTTCTTGAAATTGGTCTTCTGTGTAATCTTTTACTTGAGGTTTTTGTTTAAATGTTAAAATGATATATGATCACTTGCTTTTAAAGGCTTTTAAGCCCTCCTTTCATGAGGCATGAATGTTTTTCTTGATTAGGGTTTTTATTTTATTTTATTTTATTCCTTCAGTATCATTACATAATTCTAAGTTACAGTTACTTTAAAGCTATTCTGGGTAGATGTTACAACAAATGCATGTTCTAAACAGTGGCATGATAAACATAATTCCATCAGTACTTTTTAAGACAGTATTTTTAGAGCAGTTTTAAGTCTATAACAAAATTTTGAGGGAGTACAGAGTTTCCCCATGTGCTCCCTGTCCTTCACATACATCTAAGGCCTCCCTCATTATACACATTGCTCTTTAGAATGGTACATTTCTTATCAAGAATAAATCTACATTGACACATCATAATCAAAGCCCAGTTAACTTTAGGCTTCACTCTTGGTATTGTGTATTCTATGTATCTGGATAAATGTATAATGACACGTGGGCTTCCCTGGTGGCTAAGATGGCAAAAGAGTCTGCCTGAGATGCAGGAGACCCAGGTTTGATCCCTGGGTCAGGAAAATCTCCCGGAAAAGGGAAGGGCAACTCACGCCAGTATTCTTACCTGAAGAATTCCGTGGGCAAAGGAGTCTGCCTGCTACAGAAAGGAATGGAAACCCACTTCAGTATTCTTGCCTAGAAACCACCATAGACAGAGAAGCCCGGCAGGTTACCATCCATAGGGTCCCAAAGAGATGGACATGACTGAGCAACTAACACTTGCACTTTTATAATGATATGTATCATACAAAGTACTTTCACTAACATTACTCTCTCTTCTGCCTGTTCATTTTACCTCCTCACTGGAGAGAACCCTTAAATCATTTGTTACACACTGCTACAGTTCCTAAAACATGAAGAAGTTATCCACCCTCCAAGAGAGATGTTGACTTTGTATTACATTGTCTACATGTCAGTTATAATGTTCTGTAGTAATCAGTTTTTTTAATTACTAGGAGAACATAGATATTATTAAACTGACCTTAATGGTATTTTTTATAAGTTTTACTTTGATCTTAATGATCTTTAACTGTGGAACACTGAGAGACATGAAAGAGAGATTAGAATGGTGCTCATTTCACTTTTGTTATTCTAAAAGACCCATAGAGAATCAATGCTAATGCAATTCAAGAATGTATACTAAATCGACAGAACCGGTTCTCTTTAAATGAATAAAACTCACAAAGTTAACCAATTTTACATAAGAACAGGCAGTGAATTAAATATTCTTTCAATGGTTTATGTTTTAAAGCATTAAATTATATAAGCTAAACTATGTGGACTATTATATACTTAGTTGTTTGCAAAATATAATTTTTCTCCTAATTTTAGTTTGACAATAAAAGAATGAATCATCTTCTTAAATTTCATTTTTCTGTTATACTTCACTTGACTGAAATCTTTAGCTGTTTCCATAGAAGTTCTCTTATACCACAGCTACACTGTATAGAGCAATTTTTAGACAGCTTTTACGAGAGAAAATTTAATTAAATTTTCATAGCTGAGTCTGTATCAGGCTTTTGATGATGTAGCACTTAAAGCATAATATGTGTTTTATTAAATAAAAATTAACAATCCATTTTGTATACTTAGTCATTAAGCAAAGCATTATCTGGAATTATGAGGCAAGAATAGAAAGGAAGTCAAAGCTAGAAAAACTTAAAAAAGGTAATAAGCCCAGTTACATTAATTATCTGGTATCTTGTATTTCCCACAATTACTTTATCAGTCATTTTTTTTATTTATGAATTTGATGATCTACTGCAGTCTACCATGCTTGTTTAAAAAGATATGTCACGGGGCTTCCCTGGTGGTCCAGTGGGTAAAGAGTCTGCCTTGCAGTGCAAGGGGCACTGGTTCGACCCCTGGCCTGGGAAAATCCCACATCCTGCAGAGCGGTTGGACTGGTGTGCCCAATTACAAGCCTGTGCTCTGGAGCATGTGCACCCAAAGCTGGTGCTCTGCAACAAAAGAGGCCACTGCAAATGGGAGGCCCACACAGGCCAAAGAATAAAGATGGATGAAAATAAATAAATGAAGAACCAATAAAAGAGGTCACAAAAAAAAATGTAAAGAAAAAAAAAGGTTGTCACGAGGCAATTCACAGGCACTTTCCTCAAGTTGCGCATGTCCATGTGAATATAAAACAAAAGATAGGCAGAGAGGTATTCCGTGAATGCCTGTGCTTCTACAATAAAGGACAAGGTCTAGGAGAACGTGAAAACCAAGGGTCTCTTACATGGTCAGAAGCATGGGTTTTAACAAAGAGCTCTTCCTCCCTGAAGCATGTTGAAGAATATGTAGGAAGGGGTTATTCCTGGTAAAAAGTAAGCATCCTAGTCAAGTGGTCCCACTTTGGCAAGAAAGAAGAACTGACAAACTCCACATTTTCCGTGTCCACTATCTGTGTCTCTCACTCCTTAAACTCAGTGACTCAACCTTTCTACTTTGTATATTTTCTGCAGCCATCTAAAGTATTTTCGCCAACCTATCTTTCTGTCTTCCAAGAAGTTCTCTTATACCACAGCTACACTGTATAGAGCAATTTTTAGACAGCTTTTACGAGAGAAAATTTAATTAAATTTTCATAGCTGAGTCTGTATCAGGCTTTTGATGATGTAGCACTTAAAGCATAATATGTGTTTTATTAAATAAAAATTAACAATCCATTTTGTATACTTAGTCATTAAGCAAAGCATTATCTGGAATTATGAGGCAAGAATAGAAAGGAAGTCAAAGCTAGAAAAACTTAAAAAAGGTAATAAGCCCAGTTACATTAATTATCTGGTATCTTGTATTTCCCACAATTACTTTATCAGTCATTTTTTTTATTTATGAATTTGATGATCTACTGCAGTCTACCATGCTTGTTTAAAAAGATATGTCACGGGGCTTCCCTGGTGGTCCAGTGGGTAAAGACACCGCCTTGCAGTGCAAAGGGCACTGGTTCGACCCCTGGCCTGGGAAAATCCCACATCCTGCAGAGCGGTTGGACTGGTGTGCCCAATTACAAGCCTGTGCTCTGGAGCATGTGCACCCAAAGCTGGTGCTCTGCAACAAAAGAGGCCACTGCAAATGGGAGGCCCACACAGGCCAAAGAATAAAGATGGATGAAAATAAATAAATGAAGAACCAATAAAAGAGGTCACAAAAAAAAATGTAAAGAAAAAAAAAGGTTGTCACGAGGCAATTCACAGGCACTTTCCTCAAGTTGCGCATGTCCATGTGAATATAAAACAAAAGATAGGCAGAGAGGTATTCCGTGAATGCCTGTGCTTCTACAATAAAGGACAAGGTCTAGGAGAACGTGAAAACCAAGGGTCTCTTACATGGTCAGAAGCATGGGTTTTAACAAAGAGCTCTTCCTCCCTGAAGCATGTTGAAGAATATGTAGGAAGGGGTTATTCCTGGTAAAAAGTAAGCATCCTAGTCAAGTGGTCCCACTTTGGCAAGAAAGAAGAACTGACAAACTCCACATTTTCCGTGTCCACTATCTGTGTCTCTCACTCCTTAAACTCAGTGACTCAACCTTTCTACTTTGTATATTTTCTGCAGCCATCTAAAGTATTTTCGCCAACCTATCTTTCTGTCTTCCAAGCTGTTCTCTGTAAAGCTGATTTTCTGAGTAATAGATATGAAATAAATCATGGAAATGATCCACTTAAAAACTGTTCCTGACTCCCGACACCCTTATAAGATAAAATCTCCAAACCTTAAAATAACATCTGGATATGCTTATTGTGTTTCTAAAAAATGGGTTATAGTTGTTCTACAATGTTCAATACAGTGAATTAGCTATATGCATATATGTATACATATACCCCTCCCTCATGAACCTCTGTTCCTCCTCCCCATCCCACCCATCTGAGCCACCACATGGCACCAAGCTGAGCTCCTTGTGCTATAGAGCCGCTTCCCATTAGCTATCCGTTTTACACATGGCGTTACACACACATCAAACCTGAACCCCCAATTCATCCCCAGCGCCCTCCCTCTCTGTCCACATGTCTGTTCTCTATATCTGTGTCTCTATTCTTGCTCTGAAAACAGGTTCATCTGCACCATTTTTCTAGATTCCACATATCTGCTAATATATGATATTAACGTATGATTTCTTTTTCTTTCTTCACTCTGTATTAGGGACTTTATATCAAAACAAACTAAAACCCCAATTTAAAAAAATGGGCAGAAGACTTAAATAGGTATATCATTCTGAACTCAATCTATAGTCATAGAACTTGGCTAGTTTCCACCTCTCCTCCTCCTGTGCCATTTTATTTCAGACACGAGGCAATTCACAGGCACTTTCCTCAAGTTGCGCATGTCCATGTGAATATAAAACAAAAGATAGGCAGAGAGGTATTCCGTGAATGCCTGTGCTTCTACAATAAAGGACAAGGTCTAGGAGAACGTGAAAACCAAGGGTCTCTTACATGGTCAGAAGCATGGGTTTTAACAAAGAGCTCTTCCTCCCTGAAGCATGTTGAAGAATATGTAGGAAGGGGTTATTCCTGGTAAAAGTAAGCATCCTAGTCAAGTGGTCCCACTTTGGCAAGAAAGAAGAACTGACAAACTCCACATTTTCCGTGTCCACTATCTGTGTCTCTCACTCCTTAAACTCAGTGACTCAACCTTTCTACTTTGTATATTTTCTGCAGCCATCTAAAGTATTTTCGCCAACCTATCTTTCTGTCTTCCAAGCTGTTCTCTGTAAAGCTGATTTTCTGAGTAATAGATATGAAATAAATCATGGAAATGATCCACTTAAAAACTGTTCCTGACTCCCGACACCCTTATAAGATAAAATCTCCAAACCTTAAAATAACATCTGGATATGCTTATTGTGTTTCTAAAAAATGGGTTATAGTTGTTCTACAATGTTCAATACAGTGAATTAGCTATATGCATATATGTATACATATATCCCTCCCTCATGAACCTCTGTTCCTCCTCCCCATCCCACCCATCTGAGCCACCACATGGCACCAAGCTGAGCTCCTTGTGCTATAGAGCCGCTTCCCATTAGCTATCCGTTTTACACATGGCGTTACACACACATCAAACCTGAACCCCCAATTCATCCCCAGCGCCCTCCCTCTCTGTCCACATGTCTGTTCTCTATATCTGTGTCTCTATTCTTGCTCTGAAAACAGGTTCATCTGCACCATTTTTCTAGATTCCACATATCTGCTAATATATGATATTAACGTATGATTTCTTTTTCTTTCTTCACTCTGTATTAGGGACTTTATATCAAAACAAACTAAAACCCCAATTTAAAAAAATGGGCAGAAGACTTAAATAGGTATATCATTCTGAACTCAATCTATAGTCATAGAACTTGGCTAGTTTCCACCTCTCCTCCTCCTGTGCAATTCACTGTTAGTTGTTGATTGTCGTCCATTTCCAGCCCAGCCACTCTTTGAGTCTGTGAACATTTGTCTTCAGAATGCAGAATCCTCTCCCTCACTTTCCTCCTCATACTTCACACCTTCATCTTCTAACTGGAAATTCCTGTTTGCTCTTCAAGATTCATTTGAAAAGACATTCCTTCGATTAAGTATCTGGCACCCTTCTCAGTGTTAAGACTAATTTACCATATTTTTGCTTTTCAGCCCATGAAGCATCATATCTGTGGTCTTACTTTTTGATGCTTCAAATGTCAACTCATTTCTAATAGATGTACCTCAGCCTTGAGAATTATATAAGATATCAAGTGTATACTGACTGCCTATATGGAGATCACATTTTAGGAAGAAATATAAGTTTGTCAAATGATAACTAAAATATACAGTGACAAAGAGCATTGTGAGAATGCAGATGGAGTGCCCTGTACACAGAGAGGAAAACATTTAAGTTGAAATGGGGCAGGAGATGGAGGAAAACTTGGTCAGAAACGACTACAAAAAGAAGATGATATTAGAACTGGCCTCACATATTTAGTAATGGGAGTTACTGGTGGTCATGAAAGCAGAGACTGGACACATACTCTCAGAGGGCAACACTTGGCCAAAGATGAAACTGGACACACCCCACTAGGTTCATTTTGTTAACTGACATCTCCTTCTTGGTTCCTGCAGGCATAAGAAGTGTCTGACTGCTACTGAAAAGGAAAGCTATTTCCAGGTCATGTGAGAAAAAGTATTGTATGACAGTAGTTTAGGCTTCATCACAAAAGCCAAAGAGTCATTCAAATTTTGAAAAAGAAGATTGATGCGATCAAATGTCTCTTTAATGCTAAAGGACTGTGCAAGACTTGAACACTGTCTCCTAGAATAGGGGTCAGGAGTTCATTGTAGGAGTTCAGAAGTTGAGCAAAGAGAAATGAGAACCTGACCTAGAGCTGTGACAGCTGGAATGAGGCAGAAGGGAGTGAGCTGGAGAGTTTTTTTGGGCAGAAGACTTAAATAGGTATATCATTCTGAACTCAATCTATAGTCATAGAACTTGGCTAGTTTCCACCTCTCCTCCTCCTGTGCAATTCACTGTTAGTTGTTGATTGTCGTCCATTTCCAGCCCAGCCACTCTTTGAGTCTGTGAACATTTGTCTTCAGAATGCAGAATCCTCTCCCTCACTTTCCTCCTCATACTTCACACCTTCATCTTCTAACTGGAAATTCCTGTTTGCTCTTCAAGATTCATTTGAAAAGACATTCCTTCGATTAAGTATCTGGCACCCTTCTCAGTGTTAAGACTAATTTACCATATTTTTGCTTTTCAGCCCATGAAGCATCATATCTGTGGTCTTACTTTTTGATGCTTCAAATGTCAACTCATTTCTAATAGATGTACCTCAGCCTTGAGAATTATAAGATATCAAGTGTATACTGACTGCCTATATGGAGATCACATTTTAGGAAGAAATATAAGTTTGTCAAATGATAACTAAAATATACAGTGACAAAGAGCATTGTGAGAATGCAGATGGAGTGCCCTGTACACAGAGAGGAAAACATTTAAGTTGAAATGGGGCAGGAGATGGAGGAAAACTTGGTCAGAAACGACTACAAAAAGAAGATGATATTAGAACTGGCCTCACATATTTAGTAATGGGAGTTACTGGTGGTCATGAAAGCAGAGACTGGACACATACTCTCAGAGGGCAACACTTGGCCAAAGATGAAACTGGACACACCCCACTAGGTTCATTTTGTTAACTGACATCTCCTTCTTGGTTCCTGCAGGCATAAGAAGTGTCTGACTGCTACTGAAAAGGAAAGCTATTTCCAGGTCATGTGAGAAAAAGTATTGTATGACAGTAGTTTAGGCTTCATCACAAAAGCCAAAGAGTCATTCAAATTTTGAAAAAGAAGATTGATGCGATCAAATGTCTCTTTAATGCTAAAGGACTGTGCAAGACTTGAACACTGTCTCCTAGAATAGGGGTCAGGAGTTCATTGTAGGAGTTCAGAAGTTGAGCAAAGAGAAATGAGAACCTGACCTAGAGCTGTGACAGCTGGAATGAGGCAGAAGGGAGTGAGCTGGAGAGTTATTTGGGAGATGCTATGTGTCAAATGCCCTGACCAATAATAGGCAAAGGATACATCAGTGCCAAGGAGACTAGATTTCTGTTGGGCACCTGGCCCATAGCCATGTAATGAAGCTTAATAAAGGAAGACAAAACAGACAACCATATTGAAGACAGTGGGACTGAGTGGAAGAATCTACTCTGATCTGTGCATCCTGCCCTTTTCATTTCATAAGACATGGTATAGATACAACTACAAAAATCTATCTCATTATTTTAATACCAGGATATACAACGTCTTATGTATGTTTTCTATTGGCATAAGTATATTTGCATAGACAAGTATAAGAACAATGTACTGTATAAATGCCTTGAAATAAATTCTAAATCAAAAGGAATATGCACTCTGATACACAAGGATCAATTTGGGGGGGAATGAAGCTAGAGCAATGGAAAAATATGAGTTAAGAGAGAAATCTATATTTTCACCATTTTACAAGTGAATGTCCATGAGTGACAGTAGAACTTCTGGGTCCTGATAATAAATGTGGTCAAGAACAGAAGACTGTAGTCAAAAAACTTAGACATCAGGGCACTGAATGAGATGTCCTCCACCCGCCCCTTTCAAATAAAGCCCATGATAAGGATTATCAGGTAGTCAAACTGATTCATTCCCTACATTATACTTCATGATATGAAATGATACAATAGCTTTATATAAATAAAATATTATTTCTATGAAGTGGTTGATGAATTTTGTAATAGGTGACCTAACTTTAAATGATGTACAGTTCACACATCCTAAGTAGCAGGTCTCATATTCTTGCCACAGAGGAAGCACACTTAACTCAGAACAATGCCATATAGCTGAGTACTAGAATTGCCTTTAGTTAACTATACAATGTTAAGCAACCATGTAAATTATCTAAAAATCCAATTTTCTACATTAAACTGTGTAAATTTCACTATAGTAAGCATTTGTATTAAAGAGCATTCAATAGAGCAGGACTCAGCAAACATGCTCATTAAAGGGCCAGATAGGAAATCTTTTAGGCTTTGCAGGACACTCAGTCTCTTTGTACTACTCACCTCCACCGATGCAGCACGCGAGTAGCCAGAGACAGTTCAAACATCAACAGACGTCGCTGTGTTCCTATTAAGTTGACAAAAATGGTGGCAGCCTAGATGTGTCTTCAGGATGTGTTGTTTGCCAAGCACTAGAAAAGAGGAATAATGGAAATGGGTTATAACACAACCCACTGTGTGTTCCTCAACCCTGAGATGCTTTGATCCTAAACTGTGTATCTTTCAGCAATAACATTTTTTGCGGGACATACTTATAAATATTTCCTGAAGTAGTGTATATGGGTTAAAAAAAAGAAGGCACACAGATTAAAATATTCCTAAATTTCTACTTGAAATAGTCTGAAATTCCTCAATAATCATAAAGATATGAAAATATATTCTTCAAACCAAATAAGACCCAAATCTCAGCAAAATATATACTCAGCTTACTTCACAGAGGATTTCATTCACTGTCTTTCTATCATAATTACATTTCAAAAGTCTTTGGCTGTCTTGTTGTGAGATGCAGGCATGAACCTACAGAGACCCATGGGAGTGGAACTGTTTGATTTGAAATTGATGTAACTGTCTTAAGCATTGCTATGGCTCCAGTTTTGAATTCTCATTAAATTTTAGTTTTAATAAAGAACCAAACCTGTGAAGAAAGATGCAAGATTTATATACATGAACCTAAAGTGAACAAAACAAGGAAACACTGTGAAGTTTTAGACTAGTGACTTTTCATTTACTAAGAATAGTTCTGTTATGCTATTTTTCCTGGTAAGGAAAGCTACATTATTTTATGTTGTATAAGATGAAATATGGTGCTACAAAATTAAACATGATGATGTATGAGACTTATTAAGTACAAAAAAAGATTGTAATTAGTTTTCCAGCACCAGAGGCATGTCTGAATTATCTGAGTGGAATAAAGCCTGTTACGTGACAAACTTATAACCATGAGTTGATAGAAAATAATTGATACTTTCTTCTAATATCTTGAGATTTTAAAACTATTGTTGTTGTTGTTGTTGATTTTAATTATAAGGGGCCATTACAACTACCCATTCATCTTTTGGGAATTTCTATGTGAAAACACAGCTTGGTTGGCACTTGCTTGAACCTACAGGTAATTAAACAAACAAAATTGGTAAAAATAATAAAATTATGAAAAGTGGAATTAACAATGAACTTATTATTGTATCATGCCTTGGTTTTAGGGACACTCTTTTTCTTTCTTCTTCTTATTTTTTTTTTACATGACAGAACCTGCTATTAAAATTTCTATTGGAGGAAAAGTATGACATTCTGCTCTCAGCTGAGATTTCCCTACTGGATGGTTTGGTCTTCTATATCTCCTCACCCTGGGGAGAAGGTTGAGGGGATAGCCATTACCCAATGACCTGAGAACGTTAGAAGCATGTGCATACATGTGTCCTAAGTCACTTCATCTGTGTCAGACATTATGTGATCTTATGGACAGTAGTCTACCAGCCTGCTCTGTCCATGGAATCTCTAGGCAAGAGTAATGGAGCAGATTGCCACGCCCTCCTCCCTCCTCTGTCTCAATACTGTCAATGAACTATATCCAATAGAAACAAAAAAGCTACAGAAGATGAATAAATTAAATTTTTCAATCTATTGAGTTGACCAAAAGTTCATTTGGATTTGTATATGCTGTTATGAAAAAACCTGAATGGATTTTTTCCCCAACCCTTTACCATATTTAGCTGCTATTGTAGACAATCTGACTCACACTTTTTCAGAATTGAGAAAAGTGACAAAATTAAATTAAAAACTTGATTTACAATGGCTTTATGAATTCTATTTAGTAAGTTAAATCTAGGTTATAAAATTATTTTTTAAATATTTATGTCATTTGATCTCATTAGTTATTTTTGGTTTACTAAACAGATGCTGATATGACATATGAAACAACAAAAACAAAAAATAAAAAACAGTAGCACCAAAGCATAGCTCATGCTACTGAGGAATTTACAATTGACTGAGAGGCAAAGATGGGTCACCAAGAATGACAGTATATTGAACAAAACACTTTGGTTAATCCTAAAGTTGGCAAAGTGTTATGAACATTTTGAAGATTTTAGTAATTCAACTTGAGAGTATCAGGGGTAAGTTTTAGGAAAAGCTAAAGTTTTAAGCGGAATCTTGAATCAGGGGCAGGACGTCAAAGACAATGATAAAGAGCATTTCAGGTAAGAGTTAGTAATATCAGCAAAGAAATGGGTGATAGTCAGCCCTGTGCACTGAGATGCACGTGGTAATGGAAGTACATAGACAGTGTTAAATGAATATGTTACTGTAGCCAGCTTTTGTTCATATCCTTTCAGAACTCCCAGAAATGCCATGGAGTATAATTTAGAATGAAGATATGATTGTGGAATGGATGCAACGATAAAGAAATGAGAGACAGTGGTTAGAGATGGAACTCAGAGTAATTTAGATCCTTGATTCTCAAAACAGGTTTCCCCTTCAAATCTCACACTCCTACTTTGTCATCCTTTTATGCAGGCCTGAGGAGGGAATGGTGGGAAATGAGAAAAGAAACAGAACAGAAAAGCTGGAATCAGGAGGACCAGTCAGGCTGATGGCCCAAAAGATGGTGTTGTTTGTTGAAGCACAGTTTATACACTTGTCTGAACCCCAGAGCTGGATGCTTACCCAACTCTTGTTTCATATTTTTGTGTCTTCTTGAGAACAGGGAGGAGGACTAAGGGTACACGGAAACAGCTGCAGGGTTAGAGCCATGTCAGGATCCATATACACAGCCATGTGCTGAGTTAGAACATTGGGCCAAACCACACTCCTTTAAACAGGCCGAGGCTGTTTTGGGATGAGCCAAGGACAGGCCCGTGGCCATCTGTCCTCTTTTATGTAGGGACTTTGTCAGCCTTCATGGGGTCCCAATGCTATTTGCACTCTTTTCACATAATGTAGGGACTGTAATTTATTTAGTTAAATCTAGTTTTAAAATTTTAAATATTTATGTCATTTGATCTCATTAGTTATTTTTGGTTTACTAAACAGATGCTGATATGACATATGAAACAACAAAAACAAAAATAAAAACAGTAGCACCAAAGCATAGCTCATGCTACTGAGGAATTTACAATTGACTGAGAGGCAAAGATGGGTCACAAAGAATGACAGTATATTGAACAAAACACTTTGGTTAATCCTAAAGTTGGCAAAGTGTTATGAACATTTTGAAGATTTTAGTAATTCAACTTGAGAGTATCAGGGGTAAGTTTTAGGAAAAGCTAAAGTTTTAAGCGGAATTGAATCAGGGGCAGGACGTCAAAGACAATGATAAAGAGCATTTCAGGTAAGAGTTAGTAATATCAGCAAAGAAATGGGTGATAGTCAGCCCTGTGCACTGAGATGCACGTGGTAATGGAAGTACATAGACAGTGTTAAATGAATATGTTACTGTAGCCAGCTTTTGTTCATATCCTTTCAGAACTCCCAGAAATGCCATGGAGTATAATTTAGAATGAAGATATGATTGTGGAATGGATGCAACGATAAAGAAATGAGAGACAGTGGTTAGAGATGGAACTCAGAGTAATTTAGATCCTTGATTCTCAAAACAGGTTTCCCCTTCAAATCTCACACTCCTACTTTGTCATCCTTTTATGCAGGCCTGAGGAGGGAATGGTGGGAAATGAGAAAAGAAACAGAACAGAAAAGCTGGAATCAGGAGGACCAGTCAGGCTGATGGCCCAAAAGATGGTGTTGTTTGTTGAAGCACAGTTTATACACTTGTCTGAACCCCAGAGCTGGATGCTTACCCAACTCTTGTTTCATATTTTTGTGTCTTCTTGAGAACAGGGAGGAGGACTAAGGGTACACGGAAACAGCTGCAGGGTTAGAGCCATGTCAGGATCCATATACACAGCCATGTGCTGAGTTAGAACATTGGGCCAAACCACACTCCTTTAAACAGGCCGAGGCTGTTTTGGGATGAGCCAAGGACAGGCCCGTGGCCATCTGTCCTCTTTTATGTAGGGACTTTGTCAGCCTTCATGGGGTCCCAATGCTATTTGAACTTCTAGATTTTGCACATAGGCCACCATTGTGAGTTTTGCCAAAAGTGTGATCTTCTGGTACATTATTCACTTAATATCTTTATTTAAATACATTCACTGATTACTCTTGAGCAATAATGACCATGAAGTCATTGTTGGATGCATTAACTTCCTATTTTCCATCAGTCTGTCATTTGTTTAGGGTTATCTAGGAATATTAACTCTTCAGTATTGTGGCCTGCTATGGATGAACTGAGGCTTCCCTGGTGGTGCAGACAGTCAAGAATCTGCCAGCAATGCAAGAAACCAGGGTTTGAGCCCTGGGTTGAGAAGATCCCTTGGAGAAGGGAATGAATACCCACTTCAGTATTCATGCCTGGAGAATTCCATGGACGGTGAAGCCTGGTAGGCTATACCGTCCATGGGGTGGCAAAGAGTCAGACATGACTCAGTGATCTTCTCCCACTGCACGAACTGAGTGCTTTTTAATTTTTCTTCACAGAAAATACCTTCAGATTAAGAAGCAGGAAGATGAATGTATCTATCATCTAGGCAAAAATGTAAATGTATCTGGCAATACTGTATATCATCTGTGGAAGCACTGGAATATGGGTAGCATGAAAAACACAGACCACAAAGAAGTTTGCTAAGTTTAGCACAGTAGGTACCTATGCAGAGAAACACTGGAGTGAAGGATTGTATTTATTTTTACTGAATTCCTATTGTTTTAAAAAATAGAGCTGAAATATACATATATATATATATACACATATACACACACATTAATACTGCAAAATTGTATCTGTGAGCACATACTTTTTCAACAAATATTTTTCTATTCTTTCTTGTATGCTTGATATACACTAGAATTTAAAAAATGCATGAAATAAAAGGAAATTTTGAGTGTGCTGAGGAAATTAAATTCTTACAACCAACAACATTTGGATTGCATTGCAATCTACATAATTTACAGAGAAACGATATGCTTAAAGTTTAACTCCAACACATTGTTCTACAATTTAAATGACTATAGACTGAATTTACAATATTTGAATATGAATATGGTTATAAACAATATAGTACAACACACACTTCTTTAGGCCACCGAAATTTGTGAGTACAAAGAGCTCATGTAAGTGTCAATGTTCAAATTTACTAATGCCCATCTGTACTTATGCAAGAGCTGTGGTTCTAACCAGATAAGAAAGATCCTTCCCCATCGACTATTTATTCTGGGAGGTTTTCTATGAATGTCATAGAAGCTTCCAGGCAATGTTTGCTCTTGTCCCCTTTCAGTCTCTGACCATTTTGTTGTTGTCAGCTAGCGCCAAAGCAATTGGGGGAAAATATCAATATTGGCTTAGGTGAGCCAAGAAGAGAAACCCTTCAAGATGCTGAGTGGTTACTGAATTCCCTTCATCCCACTCTTGGCCTCTCCAACTCTCTTCTCTTAGTAATAGCTCTCAGTCTTTATTTAAACTCTGACCCACAAAGAGTCAGACTTATTTTGAGGAGTTGCTTAGAAACAGATTCCACTATGCTCTCCTTCCTTGTCCCCTTAATACATAATTGCAAATGCATATATTGTGTCAAAGCAAGCAAGGGGATGACTAGGGGAAGAGGGAGTGTGCCATTACCAGTTTTTAGATACACATTACCCACTTCTTGAGCTGCAACTCAATTTCTAGCATTATCAATTTTGGCCTTAACTTTTTTTTTTTTTAAACATTTATTTTATTTATTTATCTTTTTAGCGGGGTGGGATGGGGAGGGAGGGGGACGGGTGGGCCACTTCTACTGGTCTTTCATTTATCTATTTTCATCCATCTTTGTTCTTCTTGTGGGCCTCCCATCGCGGTGGCCTCTGTCGTCACAGAGCGCCGGCTCTAGGCGCATGTGCTCCAGAGCTCTGGCTGAGTAATTGGACACATCAGTCCAGCTGCTCCACAGCACGTGGGATCTTCCCAGGCCAGGGATCGAACCAGCGCCCCTTGCACTGCAAGGTGGTGTCCTTACCCACTGGACCACCAGGGAAGCCCCAATTGTGGCCTTAACTTTATCTGCATTTGTTGAAGGTAGGTTTCAATTTGTAGACATTCCCTTGAAATATATAGGCGCTAATATAATACTAACATTTTAATATATTCAGGATATACATAATTATATAGTATGGTCCTATTTTTCATTTTTAACAATATTTAAATCAACGTGTTGATTACAAGGAACTATAAAACTTTTGTCAACTCAGCACCCTACAGCTAAATTCATCACATGCTGTAAGTAGAGAGGAAGGTTAAAAAGTGTACTAGGCAGTGAACAGCATCAATGAGTGAAAACGAAGAATCCCAATGCAAAACTAAAGAAAACATAAACATTTGTGAAATTCCATCGTTGCTGTTTAAGCATTGGAGGAACTAAATAAAACTTCCAAGTTTTTTGCTGAGGACCTAAACTGAAATTATAGTACATGCTCAGAGGCCATATGAATATTTCTGAGAAAGATAAGCCATGAATTGAGTTGATGCTTCTGTTGAAAAGGGATAAAACCACTCTAGTGGTGAGGCATTTATCACTACAAGGAAAAAAGTATCAGTAATTTTATTCCCCATTCTGAGATTATCACTCACCACTATGGTCTCTGTTATTGCAATAACAAATTGAGAAATAATATTTCCCCCAGGAAAATGTGGGATGCTTTAACGTTTTATGGCAGAAAGACATTTTTGCAGACATTGCAGAAAGCTAATGTCTCCTTTAAATTAGGCTATAATTCAAAGAGAACTATGAAATGCAGCTGCAAAAAGTCAGCCAAATAACTAAGCTTATACTTTCTAGTCTATCCTAAAATAATTTTGAATTTTGCTGTTGTTCATTTCTTAGAATTTGTTTAGATGTATATTTAGAGAAAAATTAGGCATCCCTTAAAAACGTGTGTAAGGCTCAATTATGGATTTCCCAGGTAGCATTAGTGAAAAAAAAAAATTCTGCAATGCAATGCAGGGTAGATGAAACAGACACAGATTCGATCTCTGGGTAGGAACGATCCCCTGGAGGAGGGCATGGCAAGCCACTCCAGTATTCTTGCCTGAAGAATCCCACGGACAGAGGACCCTGCAAAGAGCCAGACACTTTCCCATTGTGGCCTTAACTTTATCTGCATTTGTTGAAGGTAGGTTTCAATTTGTAGACATTCCCTTGAAATATATAGGCGCTAATATAATACTAACATTTTAATATATTCAGGATATACATAATTATATAGTATGGTCCTATTTTTCATTTTTAACAATATTTAAATCAACGTGTTGATTACAAGGAACTATAAAACTTTTGTCAACTCAGCACCCTACAGCTAAATTCATCACATGCTGTAAGTAGAGAGGAAGGTTAAAAAGTGTACTAGGCAGTGAACAGCATCAATGAGTGAAAACGAAGAATCCCAATGCAAAACTAAAGAAAACATAAACATTTGTGAAATTCCATCGTTGCTGTTTAAGCATTGGAGGAACTAAATAAAACTTCCAAGTTTTTTGCTGAGGACCTAAACTGAAATTATAGTACATGCTCAGAGGCCATATGAATATTTCTGAGAAAGATAAGCCATGAATTGAGTTGATGCTTCTGTTGAAAAGGGATAAAACCACTCTAGTGGTGAGGCATTTATCACTACAAGGAAAAAAGTATCAGTAATTTTATTCCCCATTCTGAGATTATCACTCACCACTATGGTCTCTGTTATTGCAATAACAAATTGAGAAATAATATTTCCCCCAGGAAAATGTGGGATGCTTTAACGTTTTATGGCAGAAAGACATTTTGCAGACATTGCAGAAAGCTAATGTCTCCTTTAAATTAGGCTATAATTCAAAGAGAACTATGAAATGCAGCTGCAAAAAGTCAGCCAAATAACTAAGCTTATACTTTCTAGTCTATCCTAAAATAATTTTGAATTTTGCTGTTGTTCATTTCTTAGAATTTGTTTAGATGTATATTTAGAGAAAAATTAGGCATCCCTTAAAAACGTGTGTAAGGCTCAATTATGGATTTCCCAGGTAGCATTAGTGAAAAAAAAAAATTCTGCAATGCAATGCAGGGTAGATGAAACAGACACAGATTCGATCTCTGGGTAGGAACGATCCCCTGGAGGAGGGCATGGCAAGCCACTCCAGTATTCTTGCCTGAAGAATCCCACGGACAGAGGACCCTGCAAAGAGCCAGACGTGACTTAGGTGAATTAGCACACACCCATGCAAGGCTCAACATATGGAAAGCAAGTTGACATCTGGTAACCTCTCTACTTGCTTTTCACCTTTTTTTTTTTTTTTTTGGCCTTAGCCCATTCAGTAATGTGCAAATGCATTATTATTGCTGTCAATAGCTAAGTCAAATCTGATTCTTTGTGACTCCATGGGGCACACCAGACTTCCCTGTCCTTTACTGTCTCTGAGTTTGCTCAAATTTGTGTCCACTGAGTCAGTGATGTTATTTAACCATCTTATCCTCTGCTGATCTCTTCTGCTTTTGCTTTCAAAATCTTCCACAGCTCTTTGTATCAGGTGACTAAAGAATTGGAGCTTCATCTTTAGCATCAGTCCTTCAAGGAATATTCAGGATTGATTTCCTTTAGAATAGACTGGTTTGATCTCTTTGTCGTTCAAGGGATTCTCAAGAATGTTCTCCAGCAGCACAATTTGAAAGCTTCAATTCTTTGGCATTCAGTCTTCTTCATGGTCTAACTCTCATGTCAGCACATGACTGTTGGAAAAACCATAGCTTTGATTATATGGACCTTTGTCAGCAAAACGATGCCTCTGCTTTTTAATATGCTTTCTAGGTATGTCATATTTTTCCATCAAAGGAGGATGCATCTTTTAATTTCATGGCTATATTCAAAGATATATAGTGAGCAAATAGTGTTTACTAGACAAAATACAATATACATAGTATACCTCACTGAACAATAGTCAGGATCTTTGCCATCAAAAAGTCTAAAATTAGTGGGCAAGGTCAGGAAAGCAAGTTAAAAGCAA
Source organism: Tragulus kanchil (assembly GCA_022376925.1). Lineage (NCBI taxonomy): Eukaryota > Metazoa > Chordata > Mammalia > Artiodactyla > Tragulidae > Tragulus > Tragulus kanchil. Next base: position 106,114,944 of record JAIOJX010000023.1, on the reverse strand, counting down.
ATAATATAATAATGAAAATCTCTAGTAAAATGTGAAAGAAAAAGTGATTTTTTTCAGAGAGGAGGTATATATTTTTAAATGTTAGTTTTCTATAGTTTTCTATAATGTTTCCTCATTTTCTAATGGGAGTAATTTCACTATGGTTTAGTCAACTATGCATTCATGTATTTATTATTTTAAAGTATTTGATATTGATATTTATCATTAATTTACCAAAGTACATAATGCATAGGCACAATTCAAATATTCATAATAAAATTAACACTCATACCCAGCTTAAGAAATAGAATATGACCAGTATTATGCATTGATTCCACAGTGTCCTGCACCAAAGCCTTCCCTACCTTACCTGTCTAAGGGTAACAGCTTTTACAAATAGTTTGCTAATTCTGTTGAAGCTCTTGATAATTTTACTATCCAGTTAACCCCACTAGTGTTAAAAATTATATAGGTGGAATCATAGTACATGCATTCTTCAGTGATTTCCTAAGCTTAATGCTTTTGCATTTTCTCAATTTCTACATAGAGAATGGAAATTCATACATTTTTAATGCTTCATTATGCGACATTATATTTTTCTATGATGATGAATGATTCCCCAATTTGGCAGGGGGAGTAGTTATGGATGATGCTGCAGTGAACACTTCTTTTCATGTCTTCCAGGACAGATGCATAAGCACCTGCCAAGTGCTATCACTTGGGAATCAAATATTCATCATTACTATGCAATGAAATACTGTTTTAAAATAGAGAAAAAAAGGCAAATAATCAATAATTTTCACAGTATAAAGATCAAAATCATAGAAGCATTTAAATAGATGAAGAAAAATATAATTTGATGAAATTCAATACCATTGATTAAAAACTAACCAAAAACCATACTAGAGAAAAACTACACTATTTGATAAAAGAGATCTTAAATACAACCTAAAATAAACACTGTTTGTAATTAAAGACAGACTGTTGAAAGTTTTCCTTATGAGATTAAAAATGAGACATCAATAGTCTCTGTTGGTTTCTATCAACATTTTATTGGAAGTCCTAGCAAGGAAAAACAAAAACAATAAAATATACGAAAATTGGAAAAGATAAATAAATAATTTAATAAAATAATAATTTGTTTTGGACTTTGTTACAGACATAATTCTGTTATTTGAAAATTGTGGCAAATTTGTTTTTCTTTTCAAAACTTTGTACCTTTTGTTTCCTCTTCTAATGACAATGCTGCATAGAAGTGCTGGACCTTGGATATCTTTGAAATAGTACTGACTATAGGGAAAGGAAAGACTTAATTATTTCAAAATCAAGTGTGACATGTGTGTAGATTTATTATAAATGCTATCTTTTTAAGTTGTTACCTTTTTTGTTATTAGTTAAATTCTGTGTAAAATATATCTGTCCCATAAGTGTTTGATTGAATTTATCCATGAAACTAGTTATACGAAGACTTTAACTCATACTTTTTATTTAATGATTATATAGCTTTTCATATGCTTCCTCTCCCTTTGAGGCATTTGCAGGGGACTTTATTTTTCAAAGTATTTATTATTTTTGCTAAGTTTGAACTTATTGGTCTAATTTATTCATAAAAATTATTTTATTACTTTTATTAGCTGTATGCTTATGTCTCCTTTCTCTATCTATATTACTGTTTACTTTCTCTTTTCATTTCAGTGAGTCTAAGAAACACAGGTTCATGTTATCTTGGATTTCACAGAACCAATGTTGCCTTTGTAGATTTCTTTTGTTTTCAATTTCATTAATTACATGTATCATCTTTGGCATTTCCTTCTTTTGACAGTCTTGATTTCATTCTAGTTTTTCTTAATTAATATCTTGTTTTAAACTTAGCTGAATATTCTATAGCTTCTTATATCTCAAAGGAAAGGTATATATTTCTTGTTAAATACAACTTTACCTCTTAGACATTTAGGTAATGCTTTAATTACTATTCATTCCTAATACTTAATTTCCATTATGGTATTTCATTTGAGGATAGAGTTGCATTTTCAAGTTTCAAATATGTATTTTTTCAGTTGTTTAAAAATCAATCTCTTATTTAGTCGTATTCATTCAGAAAATCTTAAGTGCACAACCACAAATGTTTAAATTTGTTAAAGTCAATATATTTCAGTAACAGTTCAAGGTCTCCAGAGTTGGACCATGAGTTGAAGACCTCTGATCTTCCTACTAGTATTGTCCAAGATTTCTTTTATGTACTGGTGACATACTGGAATGTAGAATAGGATGTCATGAGATACCTGCAGTAACAAGCATGTTTGGAATATAAAACAAAGAAGGACAAAGGCTAACAGAGTTTTTCCAAGAGAGCCCACCAGTCATAGCAAATGCTGACCTCCAACAACACTACAGATGACTCTACACATGGACATTGCCAGATGGTCAATACCAAAATGAGAACCAAAGATGGAGAGGCTGTATACAGACAGCAAAAACAAGACCTGGAGCTGACTGTGGCTCAGATTATGAACTGCCTATTGCAAAATTCAGACTTATATTGAAGAATGTAGGGAAAGCCACTATGCCCTTCAGGTGTGACCTAAATTATATCCTTATGATTATACAGTAGAAATTACAAATGGATCCAAGAGATTAAATCTGATAGACAGAATGCCTGAAGAACTATAGACGAAGGTTCATAACATTGCATAGGAAGAAATGATCAAAATCATCCCCAAGAAAAAGTAATGCAAAAAGGCAAAATGGTTGTCTGAGGAGGCCTTAGAAATAGTTGAGAAAAGACGAGATGCAAAAGGCCAAGGATGAAAAGGAAAGAAACACCCATCTGAATGTAGATTTTCAGAGAATAGCAAGGAGAGATAGGCAAGCCTTCTTAGGGAACAATGAAAGGAAATAGAGGAAAACAACAAAATGGGAAAGAAAATTACTAATATCAAGGGAACATTTCATGCAAATATAGGCACAATAAAGGACAGAAACGGTATGGATCTAATAGAAGCAGAAGATATTAAGAAGAGGTGTGACATCTTAGAGCCAGAAATCTTAGAGTTGCAAAGTCAAGTGGGTCTTAGAAAGAATTATGACAAAGCTAGTGGAGGTGATGGAATTCCAGCTGAACTATTTCAAATATTAGAAGATGATGCTCTTAAAGTGCTACACACAACATGCCAGCAAATTTGGAAAACTTAGCAGTGGCTTCAGGACTGGAAAAGGTCAGTTTTCATTCCAATGCCTAAGAACTGAACTGAATTGAACTGGTGATATAACTGTGAACATTCAAATCTGTGTCTGTGAAAGATATAAATAAATATTATGTTAAATGGAAAAATAGTTAAGAAGTTCTAAGAAGAAAACAAACTGCAGTGTACTTTTTGTACTGGTGACATACGGGTAGAATAGGATGTCATGAGATACCTGCAGTAACAAGCATGTTTGGAATATAAAACAAAGAAGGACAAAGGCTAACAGAGTTTTTCCAAGAGAGCCCACCAGTCATAGCAAATGCTGACCTCCAACAACACTACAGATGACTCTACACATGGACATTGCCAGATGGTCAATACCAAAATGAGAACCAAAGATGGAGAGGCTGTATACAGACAGCAAAAACAAGACCTGGAGCTGACTGTGGCTCAGATTATGAACTGCCTATTGCAAAATTCAGACTTATATTGAAGAATGTAGGGAAAGCCACTATGCCCTTCAGGTGTGACCTAAATTATATCCTTATGATTATACAGTAGAAATTACAAATGGATCCAAGAGATTAAATCTGATAGACAGAATGCCTGAAGAACTATAGACGAAGGTTCATAACATTGCATAGGAAGAAATGATCAAAATCATCCCCAAGAAAAAGTAATGCAAAAAGGCAAAATGGTTGTCTGAGGAGGCCTTAGAAATAGTTGAGAAAAGACGAGATGCAAAAGGCCAAGGATGAAAAGGAAAGAAACACCCATCTGAATGTAGATTTTCAGAGAATAGCAAGGAGAGATAGGCAAGCCTTCTTAGGGAACAATGAAAGGAAATAGAGGAAAACAACAAAATGGGAAAGAAAATTACTAATATCAAGGGAACATTTCATGCAAATATAGGCACAATAAAGGACAGAAACGGTATGGATCTAATAGAAGCAGAAGATATTAAGAAGAGGTGTGACATCTTAGAGCCAGAAATCTTAGAGTTGCAAAGTCAAGTGGGTCTTAGAAAGAATTATGACAAAGCTAGTGGAGGTGATGGAATTCCAGCTGAACTATTTCAAATATTAGAAGATGATGCTCTTAAAGTGCTACACACAACATGCCAGCAAATTTGGAAAACTTAGCAGTGGCTTCAGGACTGGAAAAGGTCAGTTTTCATTCCAATGCCTAAGAACTGAACTGAATTGAACTGGTGATATAACTGTGAACATTCAAATCTGTGTCTGTGAAAGATATAAATAAATATTATGTTAAATGGAAAAATAGTTAAGAAGTTCTAAGAAGAAAAACAAACCAGAGAGAATGAATGTTGACTGAGTGGCAGTATTCTTTTATTTTCCCCATCATGTCTTTTTTATTTATATTTATTTTCATCAATCTTTTTTATTCTTTGGCATGTATGTGCCTCCCATTGCAGTGGCCTCTCTCACTGCAGAGTACCAGCTCTTGGCTCATGCTCCAGAGTGCTGGTTCTACTTGGATACACTGGTCCAGCCAATCCACCACACTTGGGACCTTCCCAGGTCAGAGATCTAACCAGTGCCCCTTGCACTGCAAGGCAGACTCTTTACCCACTGGACCACCAGGGAAGTCCAGTGATAATATTCTTCAGACAGATTTTCATTAAAAAAAAATACTTCCCAAAAATATGACATTTAAGCTAAAATCTGAATGGTTGGTTCAAACAAACCATATGCCTTTCTGTAATAAGCATAATTCACCTTATGAGAAAAAAATAAAGCTCACATATAATGTGACAGGGAGATACCTGACATGTTCAAGTGCTTGGAAGGCAGTGTTGCTATTCTTTGGGGAGCACTCGAACAACAAAGGTAGGAATGAAGCCATAGCTAGATACCTACGTTTGATGCCAATATCTTGTTTACAGGCATTAAGTGCAACTTTTCTGAGTAGTAATGGCTGGCATTTGGTATTTTATAGAGAAGGGAAATTAATTCTGTTACTTTGTCTGGTAAATCTTCTTCTGTTTGAGTGATTATTTGAGACTATACCATCAAAATCAAAACATTTTTCTAGAATCCATTGATTTGCATTAATTTAACCAAGAATATAATGAGCAGTTTAAGCCTACAGTTTAAATCAGAATATAGATATTTTAATTTTAGCTTTCCTTTATCTGTTTTATGTATTTTTTAGACTATTTTGTGTCATTTGAATCTTCTCTTACTAGTCCTTTGTTTTGATTAGTTTCTTTTTTGTCATTTTTTGCCTAAGAACTGAACTGAGAACGGGATATAGCTGTGAACATTCAAATCTGTGTCTGTGAAAGATATAAATAAATATTATGTTAAATGGAAAAATAGTTAAGAAGTTCTAAGAAGAAAAACAAACCAGAGAGAATGAATGTTGACTGAGTGGCAGTATTCTTTTATTTTCCCCATCATGTCTTTTTTATTTATATTTATTTTCATCAATCTTTTTTATTCTTTGGCATGTATGTGCCTCCCATTGCAGTGGCCTCTCTCACTGCAGAGTACCAGCTCTTGGCTCATGCTCCAGAGTGCTGGTTCTACTTGGATACACTGGTCCAGCCAATCCACCACACTTGGGACCTTCCCAGGTCAGAGATCTAACCAGTGCCCCTTGCACTGCAAGGCAGACTCTTTACCCACTGGACCACCAGGGAAGTCCAGTGATAATATTCTTCAGACAGATTTTCATTAAAAAAAAAAAATACTTCCCAAAAATATGACATTTAAGCTAAAATCTGAATGGTTGGTTCAAACAAACCATATGCCTTTCTGTAATAAGCATAATTCACCTTATGAGAAAAAAATAAAGCTCACATATAATGTGACAGGGAGATACCTGACATGTTCAAGTGCTTGGAAGGCAGTGTTGCTATTCTTTGGGGAGCACTCGAACAACAAAGGTAGGAATGAAGCCATAGCTAGATACCTACGTTTGATGCCAATATCTTGTTTACAGGCATTAAGTGCAACTTTTCTGAGTAGTAATGGCTGGCATTTGGTATTTTATAGAGAAGGGAAATTAATTCTGTTACTTTGTCTGGTAAATCTTCTTCTGTTTGAGTGATTATTTGAGACTATACCATCAAAATCAAAACATTTTTCTAGAATCCATTGATTTGCATTAATTTAACCAAGAATATAATGAGCAGTTTAAGCCTACAGTTTAAATCAGAATATAGATATTTTAATTTTAGCTTTCCTTTATCTGTTTTATGTATTTTTTAGACTATTTTGTGTCATTTGAATCTTCTCTTACTAGTCCTTTGTTTTGATTAGTTTCTTTTTTGTCATTTTTTTTACTGCAATGATTTAAGGAAATTAATAAACTTTACCTTCTAAAATTTCTATTTCCATTTCTTCAGTCTTCATTTAAGTGTTTACAGCCTCCAGTGAGAATTATAAGTTTTATTGCATTTTCACTTCTCTGCATTGCATTGTTAATTGAGTTCCTTTTCTTCTGGTAATCTGCTTCTGAGATTGTTATCTTTGCTGGTTCTCTTCCTATATTACACGGTTTATTTTTATAGAAGCAATATCATTGTGGATACACTGGGAATTTGAAGTCAACCTTCCCTGAAACTTTTAATTTTCCTTCTTAGTTCCTAACGAGAGGTATTATGTTCTTAATTTTTTCTTGGATCCAGTAGTTTTCCCCAGTGCACCATGAACTGTGCTCCTATATACTTTTCATTTGCTTTATATTCTTATTTTTGCTCATTCATTTTAAATGAAGACACCAATATTGAAATACTTATTTTCCAAATGTCAAAGTTGGGATTTTTAAAAAAATTTGGCCTCTTTTAATTTATTTTTCATTTATTTAATTTTCATCCATCTTTATTCTTTGGCCTGTGTGGGCCTCCCATTGCAGTGACCTCTCTTCTTGCAGAGCACTGGCTCTGGGTGCATGGACTCCAGAGTCCTGGTTTGTAATTGGACACACTGGTCCAGCCGCTACACGGCATGTGGGATCTTCCTGGACCAGGAATCAAACCGGTGCCCCTTGCACTGCAAGGTGGACTCTTTACCCACTGGACCATCAGAGAAGCCCAGTTTTGGCTTTTTGAATGAAGCTTTCCTTCTTTTTCTTTTCTATAGTTTTCTGGAATTAAGGTATGATGATGAGCCATGTAGGTAAAGGTAGTACATTTGGGGTGAGAGAAATCAAAATATGATAGAAGTAACTTTCAGAAACTAAAAATCCAGTGGACTGCTTACATACAGAACTACACAACAGCAAACATTGTACTTTCAAGGATATTAAAATAAAAATTGAATTCATACTTTTAACCAAGAATATAATGAGCAGTTTATTTAAATCAGAATATAGATATTTTAATTTTAGCTTTCCTTTATCTGTTTTATGTATTTTTTAGACTATTTTGTGTCATTTGAATCTTCTCTTACTAGTCCTTTGTTTTGATTAGTTTCTTTTTTGTCATTTTTTTTACTGCAATGATTTAAGGAAATTAATAAACTTTACCTTCTAAAATTTCTATTTCCATTTCTTCAGTCTTCATTTAAGTGTTTACAGCCTCCAGTGAGAATTATAAGCTTTATTGCATTTTCACTTCTCTGCATTGCATTGTTAATTGAGTTCCTTTTCTTCTGGTAATCTGCTTCTGAGATTGTTATCTTTGCTGGTTCTCTTCCTATATTACACGGTTTATTTTTATAGAAGCAATATCATTGTGGATACACTGGGAATTTGAAGTCAACCTTCCCTGAAACTTTTAATTTTCCTTCTTAGTTCCTAACGAGAGGTATTATGTTCTTAATTTTTTCTTGGATCCAGTAGTTTTCCCCAGTGCACCATGAACTGTGCTCCTATATACTTTTCATTTGCTTTATATTCTTATTTTTGCTCATTCATTTTAAATGAAGACACCAATATTGAAATACTTATTTTCCAAATGTCAAAGTTGGGATTTTTAAAAAAATTTGGCCTCTTTTAATTTATTTTTCATTTATTTAATTTTCATCCATCTTTATTCTTTGGCCTGTGTGGGCCTCCCATTGCAGTGACCTCTCTTCTTGCAGAGCACTGGCTCTGGGTGCATGGACTCCAGAGTCCTGGTTTGTAATTGGACACACTGGTCCAGCCGCTACACGGCATGTGGGATCTTCCTGGACCAGGAATCAAACCGGTGCCCCTTGCACTGCAAGGTGGACTCTTTACCCACTGGACCATCAGAGAAGCCCAGTTTTGGCTTTTTGAATGAAGCTTTCCTTCTTTTTCTTTTCTATAGTTTTCTGGAATTAAGGTATGATGATGAGCCATGTAGGTAAAGGTAGTACATTTGGGGTGAGAGAAATCAAAATATGATAGAAGTAACTTTCAGAAACTAAAAATCCAGTGGACTGCTTACATACAGAACTACACAACAGCAAACATTGTACTTTCAAGGATATTAAAATAAAAATTGAATTCATACTTTTAACCATAAATTAACACTTTTTATCATCATAAAATGAAAGACTTTTAAGAAAAGTGAAGCTACTGAAAGCACACCAGAAAAATATGGTAGTTTATGGAGCTCTTTTTGAAATTATCATTTGTAAATACAATCAATTTTACCTAATTTTTAAGACTCATATTCTTCAATGTTAATTTTGTATCTTGTATTTGCTGAATAGTAAAGATGGAGGTTAATATAAAATAGTCACTTAGCCCCATATCTTTAATTTCATGTGAAATAAACTGATTATATCTGGATTATTTATTTTGATTGATATGCAGCCTATTAATTTATCTTCAGAATACATTCTTCTTCAGTAATATGAAAATAAACTTTCTGATTCATCCACTCTGGCTATGCCCTTCTGAAAGCAATTTTTTCTCTAAACCTCTTATTTCCATGGCTATAATATGGCTGTGGCACTCATCAGGGACCTTTGAGAATAAGCTTTTACTTTTAGCAATGGACTAAAGAATTGAATTTCTCTTTTGAATGACTGAATTTTTAAATCTAATTTTATAGCCTGGTCATAAAATGTACAGATGGAATTGAGAAGGGAGATCTTAAGCTAAATATATAAAACCGAGACACTGATGATTTCTAGCTATTAAATTGCTCTTATTCTTAGTACTACTAATAAAGAATTCACTGTGATTTCTTTTTCTCTAGCATGGAAGAGATGAGCTTTTAACCTTTGGATTCTGGCCTGATTCCAATTATTTAACTAGATTCTTTTCCATTCTACTACTACTTTTTCAATTTATTGTGACTTCATTAAAAAAGATAAATGTCTAAAAATTGTGATGACAATCTCACATCATCTTTTCCCAAATGTAAACATTACAAAGAGCTTAGTAATGGAGTAAATAGCATAACAGGGACACTCTACAACGAGTATTTAAATCCAGTTAACTCAGTAAAAAATTAGCCTGCAATAATGGAAAACTATGTTCGATCCCTGGTTCAGGAAGATTCTCGGGAAAAGGAAAGGCTATACACTCCAGTATTCTTTTTTTTTTTTTTTTAAAGACTTATTTATTTATTTATTTTGGTGGGGGTGGGGAGAGGGGGGCAGGCAGACCACTTCTATTGGTCTTTCATTTTGTCCATTTTCATCCATCTTTGTTCTCTGGCCCGTGTGGGCCTCCCATCGCGGTGGCCTCTGTTGTCGCAGACCACCGGCTCTGGGCTCATGTGCCCCAGAGCTCCAGCGCAGTAATTGGACACATCGGTCCAGCCGCTCCACAGCACGTGGGATCTTCCCAGGCCAGGGATCGAGCCGGCGCCCCTTGCACAGCAAGGCGGTGTCCTTACCCACTGGACCACCAGGGAAGCCCCACTCCAGTATTCTTGCTGGAGAATACCAAGGACAGAGGAGCCTGGCCAGCTCCAGTCTGTGGATTTGCATAGAATCAGACACGACTGAGCGACTAACACTTTAGACCATAATATATTCATACAGAACTGAAACTGGTATAGACCTAAGATTATTCCTCATATTTAACACTCCAGATTAGGTGTTCCTGTCAGAGGGAGGCTCGGTTCCATGCAGTCATTCTGGAACCAAGTTGGTGGGCATTCTACTAAACATGTGATGTTAAGGTTGTTTCAGCCTCCAGTCAACCAGAAGGGAAACATGACTGAAAGACAATGTGTGAGAGGTTTCAACGAGCAGGGCCTGAATACAGGGTTTTTTTTTCCCCCCATGATATTTTATAGCCTGGTCATAAAATGTACAGATGGAATTGAGAAGGAGATCTTAAGCTAAATATATAAAACCGAGACACTGATGATTTCTAGCTATTAAATTGCTCTTATTCTTAGTACTACTAATAAAGAATTCACTGTGATTTCTTTTTCTCTAGCATGGAAGAGATGAGCTTTTAACCTTTGGATTCTGGCCTGATTCCAATTATTTAACTAGATTCTTTTCCATTCTACTACTACTTTTTCAATTTATTGTGACTTCATTAAAAAAGATAAATGTCTAAAAATTGTGATGACAATCTCACATCATCTTTTCCCAAATGTAAACATTACAAAGAGCTTAGTAATGGAGTAAATAGCATAACAGGGACACTCTACAACGAGTATTTAAATCCAGTTAACTCAGTAAAAAATTAGCCTGCAATAATGGAAAACTATGTTCGATCCCTGGTTCAGGAAGATTCTCGGGAAAAGGAAAGGCTATACACTCCAGTATTCTTTTTTTTTTTTTTTTTAAAGACTTATTTATTTATTTATTTTGGTGGGGGTGGGGAGAGAGGGGAGCAGGCAGACCACTTCTATTGGTCTTTCATTTTGTCCATTTTCATCCATCTTTGTTCTCTGGCCCGTGTGGGCCTCCCATCGCGGTGGCCTCTGTTGTCGCAGACCACCGGCTCTGGGCTCATGTGCCCCAGAGCTCCAGCGCAGTAATTGGACACATCGGTCCAGCCGCTCCACAGCACGTGGGATCTTCCCAGGCCAGGGATCGAGCCGGCGCCCCTTGCACAGCAAGGCGGTGTCCTTACCCACTGGACCACCAGGGAAGCCCCACTCCAGTATTCTTGCTGGAGAATACCAAGGACAGAGGAGCCTGGCCAGCTCCAGTCTGTGGATTTGCATAGAATCAGACACGACTGAGCGACTAACACTTTTAGACCATAATATATTCATACAGAACTGAAACTGGTATAGACCTAAAAGATTATTCCTCATATTTAACACTCCAGATTAGGTGTTCCTGTCAGAGGGGAGGCTCGGTTCCATGCAGTCATTCTGGAACCAAGTTGGTGGGCATTCTACTAAACATGTGATGTTAAGGTTGTTTCAGCCTCCAGTCAACCAGAAGGGAAACATGACTGAAAGACAATGTGTGAGAGGTTTCAACGAGCAGGGCCTGAATACAGGGCATTATACTTCCACTTATATCGTGCACATGGTTGCATTTAACCTCACAAGGAGCTAGAAAATATTGTCTAGATCAGTGATCAGCAAGAAGAGGAAACAGGAAGTGGTAGAACAGGAAACAATCTCTGCCACAAAACATTGACAAGAATAAAGCATTCATATAAGAATAAACTGATTCATAGATCGATTTTGCCTTAGACAGGCCTGATTTTAACAATGAAAACCCCATGTCCTGGGTCTCAGGCATGCCAGCACAACTTGTCAAAGAATATGTAAAATTAATAATTATGAAATATTAAAAAATGACAATGTTTTAATTTGAATCAATTTTGTTATAGGCTAGATATCCAAAAATGAGTTACTGAAGAGAAATAATCCTTTATATTAAGAACACATCTGCCAATGCAGAAAACATAAGAGAAACAGATTTGATCCCTGTGTCAGAAAGATCCTCTGGAGAAGGAAATGAGAATTCACTCCAGTATTCTTGCCTGGAATATCCCATGGATAGGAAGCCCAGTGGGTTATAGTCCATCAGGTCACAAAAAGTCAGATGACTGAAAAAAATTAGCACACATGCACACATTTTATTTCATTGTGGTACATTAACTGGGAATTTATATGATAAAAAAAAAAAGTCTTCAAATCTAAGGAAATTTAGCAATATACTTTAAGATTCTGTATATATTATCATTTATAGTATATATATCATAACTAACAAAATGTATAATCATATTTTCCCACAGTTTGTCATTTCATATCATTTCAATATATTTGTGCATGTATTCTTTTTAAAAAATTGTTACAATATTTTGAGATTAAAAATAAATATAATTCCCCTAGAAAAATTATCATTTAAGTTTATTACTATACAGAAAACATCCATAATATTTCATAAGTAAATATAATATTTTAACTAAATGATAGTGAAATGTTCATGCTATATTATAATATAGAAAGCAATGTTTGCTAATATTAACTGTACTATTGAAAGGTATGTGCTCACATGATATATGAAAATAAATACATGAGAACATAATGGTGCTTATATCAGACGGTGTATCTATGTCTTACTGAATTTTTCTTTTGGTTTTAAATATTATACTTTTGATGTTTACCTCACAAGGAGCTAGAAAATATTGTCTAGATCAGTGATCAGCAAGAAGAGGAAACAGGAAGTGGTAGAACAGGAAACAATCTCTGCCACAAAACATTGACAAGAATAAAGCATTCATATAAGAATAAACTGATTCATAGATCGATTTTGCCTTAGACAGGCCTGATTTTAACAATGAAAACCCCATGTCCTGGGTCTCAGGCATGCCAGCACAACTTGTCAAAGAATATGTAAAATTAATAATTATGAAATATTAAAAAATGACAATGTTTTAATTTGAATCAATTTTGTTATAGGCTAGATATCCAAAAATGAGTTACTGAAGAGAAATAATCCTTTATATTAAGAACACATCTGCCAATGCAGAAAACATAAGAGAAACAGATTTGATCCCTGTGTCAGAAAGATCCTCTGGAGAAGGAAATGAGAATTCACTCCAGTATTCTTGCCTGGAATATCCCATGGATAGGAAGCCCAGTGGGTTATAGTCCATCAGGTCACAAAAAGTCAGATGACTGAAAAAAATTAGCACACATGCACACATTTTATTTCATTGTGGTACATTAACTGGGAATTTATATGATACAAAAAAGTCTTCAAATCTAAGGAAATTTAGCAATATACTTTAAGATTCTGTATATATTATCATTTATAGTATATATATCATAACTAACAAAATGTATAATCATATTTTCCCACAGTTTGTCATTTCATATCATTTCAATATATTTGTGCATGTATTCTTTTTAAAAAATTGTTACAATATTTTGAGATTAAAAATAAATATAATTCCCCTAGAAAAATTATCATTTAAGTTTATTACTATACAGAAAACATCCATAATATTTCATAAGTAAATATAATATTTTAACTAAATGATAGTGAAATGTTCATGCTATATTATAATATAGAAAGCAATGTTTGCTAATATTAACTGTACTATTGAAAGGTATGTGCTCACATGATATATGAAAATAAATACATGAGAACATAATGGTGCTTATATCAGACGGTGTATCTATGTCTTACTGAATTTTTCTTTTGGTTTTAAATATTATCCTATATGTTTGCAAAAATTTGATCTAGGTATAGATTTCACTTATAATGAGAAAATGCAAACATTATTTTAACTTGAAAATCAAATAAATCTGAGTCTACAATTAGCAAATGTATCTTCACTTATATACCTGGAATAGGGTTGAAGAAATCTAGTTTTGTTTATCTTTCAGCAGGATAAATTAGCTATAGTTTATTATGCTTCTTGTTTGTTAGCAACTTAAAAAAATTAGTGATAATCTATTTAATGGTTAAAGATCCTCCTAGCATTTTTTTTTGAAAGACCAGTGTTCCTTTTAATTTTCAAAGAAAGTCATTTTTTAAAAAAGGCATATAACTATGTGACTTTGAAAACTGATTTTTTAAAGTACAAATTTGAATATATACTGAAGTATGTAGGGATGTGTGTGTGAATGTGTACAAAATAAGTATTAAATATTTATTTTTTTCAGGAATACCTAATATGATGTGTCCAAGTCTGAATTAATATGAACCCAAGCTTCCTACACTGAAGATTTCCAATCAGCAATAAATTTTTAAAGAAGTGTCTATTAACTATTTACTGAGTGCTAGGTACAAAGTTAGGAGCAGAGATGTAAAATCATGAAGCTTTCTATTCCCTACACTAAAGAGACTGAAAGTCACAATTTTCTTACAAATACTTGAGTGAATTTGGGTGTAAAGTTCTGTGGACACCAAAGACATCACATACTAACTAAGCTTGATTAAAATAGGAAAGCAAAAGCATCAGTCATGTTTGACTCTTTGAGACCCCATGGGCTATAGCCCCACAAGGCTTCTTTGTCTGTAGAATTCTCCAGGAAAGAATACTTGAGTAGGCTGTCATTTTATTCTCCAGAGGCTCTTCCCAAAAAGTTTCTTTAATATTTGTAGATGTTTACCACATAAATACTGAGCACAAAGGATTCTAGAAGCAGAAAAGAAGTTGTTTAAAAGAACAGAGGTGTGTGCAAACATAGTGTCCTGCATCATATATCCTTAAGCTTTTCACACAGGCCACCTCTCTGCCTAGTACTTTATAAATGCCATTTGTACAGTTCCTGCCCTCTGTGTCCTAAAATCTTATGCTGTCTTTTGTACTGAGGGGATTAGCACAGATTTACTCCCTGTCTTGACTGTGTAATGACACTAATACAAAGTTTATCATCCATTTTAGATGTCAATGATCAGATAAAGGGCTCTGTTTCAGTGTGATTAAAAGAAAAAAATGAAGTTGGAACATTCCATAACACCTTACACAAAGATATACTCAAAATGGACTAAAGACCTAAGTGTAAGACCAGAAACAATAAAACTCTTAGAGGAGAATATAGGCAAAACACTCAAGAACAAAAAAGATACCCGTCCACTGGAATAATGGAAATAAAAACAAATATAAACATGTGAGACCTAAATTTCTATTTAATGGTTAAAGATCCTCCTAGCATTTTTTTGAAAGACCAGTGTTCCTTTTAATTTTCAAAGAAAGTCATTTTTTAAAAAAGGCATATAACTATGTGACTTTGAAAACTGATTTTTTAAAGTACAAATTTGAATATATACTGAAGTATGTAGGGATGTGTGTGTGAATGTGTACAAAATAAGTATTAAATATTTATTTTTTTCAGGAATACCTAATATGATGTGTCCAAGTCTGAATTAATATGAACCCAAGCTTCCTACACTGAAGATTTCCAATCAGCAATAAATTTTTAAAGAAGTGTCTATTAACTATTTACTGAGTGCTAGGTACAAAGTTAGGAGCAGAGATGTAAAATCATGAAGCTTTCTATTCCCTACACTAAAGAGACTGAAAGTCACAATTTTCTTACAAATACTTGAGTGAATTTGGGTGTAAAGTTCTGTGGACACCAAAGACATCACATACTAACTAAGCTTGATTAAAATAGGAAAGCAAAAGCATCAGTCATGTTTGACTCTTTGAGACCCCATGGGCTATAGCCCCACAAGGCTTCTTTGTCTGTAGAATTCTCCAGGAAAGAATACTTGAGTAGGCTGTCATTTTATTCTCCAGAGGCTCTTCCCAAAAAGTTTCTTTAATATTTGTAGATGTTTACCACATAAATACTGAGCACAAAGGATTCTAGAAGCAGAAAAGAAGTTGTTTAAAAGAACAGAGGTGTGTGCAAACATAGTGTCCTGCATCATATATCCTTAAGCTTTTCACACAGGCCACCTCTCTGCCTAGTACTTTATAAATGCCATTTGTACAGTTCCTGCCCTCTGTGTCCTAAAATCTTATGCTGTCTTTTGTACTGAGGGGATTAGCACAGATTTACTCCCTGTCTTGACTGTGTAATGACACTAATACAAAGTTTATCATCCATTTTAGATGTCAATGATCAGATAAAGGGCTCTGTTTCAGTGTGATTAAAAGAAAAAAATGAAGTTGGAACATTCCATAACACCTTACACAAAGATATACTCAAAATGGACTAAAGACCTAAGTGTAAGACCAGAAACAATAAAACTCTTAGAGGAGAATATAGGCAAAACACTCAAGAACATGAATCAAAGCAAGCTTTTCTATGACCCGTCCACTGGAATAATGGAAATAAAAACAAAAATAAACATGTGAGACCTAAAGACACTGAAAAATTTTGCACAGCCAAAGAAACTACAAACAATGTGAACAGACAACCCACAGAATGGGAGAAAATCATAGCAAATGAAACAACCGACAATTAATTTCCAAAATATACAAACAGCTCAGACAACTCAACACCAAAAAAACACAAACAACCCAATCAAAAATGGGAAAAAGACCTAAACAGGTATCTCTCCAAAGAAGACATACAGATGGACAAAAAACACATGAAATGATGCTCAGCATCACTTGCTATTACAGAAACGCAAATCAAATCTACAATGAGATATCACCTCACACCAGTCAGAATGGCCACCATCAACAAATCTACAGATAACAATTGCTAGAAATGTTGCAGAGTGAAGGGAACATTCTTACATTGTTGGTAGGAATGTAATGTGATACAACCATTATGGAAGACAGTATGGAGATACCTCAAAAAACTAAGCATAGAAGCACCATATGACCCAACAATCCCACTATTAGGCTTATACACCGATGAAATCAAAATTGAAAGAGATACCTGTACCCCAATATTCATTGCAGCACTCTGTACAACAGCTAGAACATGGAAGCAACCTAGACATCCGCTGATGTATGAATGGATAAAGAAGATATAGTACATATAGACAATGGAATATTTTTCAGCCACAGAAAAAAATGTAGAAGAATCAGTCCTGGACTTCCCCTGGTGGTCCAGTGGGTAAGGACACTGCCTTGCAGTGCAAGGGGCGCTGGTTCGATCCCTGGCCTTGGAATATCCCAGGTGCTGCAGAGCGGCTGGACTGATGTGTCCAATTACCGAGCCAGAGCTCTGGGGCGCATGTGCCCAGAGCCGGTGCTCTACGACGACAGAGGCCACCACGACGGGAGGCCCACAGGAGCCAAAGAACAAAGACGGATGAAAATAGATAAATGAAAGACCAATAGAAATGGCCCGCCCGTCCCCTCCCTCCCCAACCCCCCAAAAGATAAATAATAGTAAAAAAAGGATTCCTACTGATTTCTTTAAAAAAAAAAAAATCAGTCCTAATGAGGTGGATGAATCTGGAACCTATCATACAAAGTGAAGTAAGTCAAAAAGAGAAGGACAAGTACAGCATACTAGCATGTATATATGCAATCTAGTAAGATCGTACTAATAAATACACACATAGAGCATCAACGGAGAAACAGTCATAGACAACAGACTTATGGACATTGGAGAGTGGGAAAAGTGAGTGAGAGATATGGAAAGAGTATCATGGAACCCTATACCACCATATGTAAAAGAGACAACTATTGTCAACGTGCTGTGGGACTAAGGGATATTACATGGGGATTATATGACAGCCTGGAGGGGTGGGATGGTGGGGAATGGGATATACATATGACTGATATGGAATTATATATACCTGTAAACAACAAAACTCTGTAAAAGCAAAAAAGCAAATTAAATATATACACATATATATATGTATGTATAGATACAGATATATGTATATATATATATATATATATATGTACATATACACATACATGTTTGTATATATATATAAAAAAACAGTACCACTCTCACTTAAAAAAAGAAAAAGGACTAGATGCCAAGTTCAAGAAGTCTGGGATGCATTCTGATTATCCAAGTTAAATGAAGAAAAACATATAAATCAAGAAATGAGGAAAGATATTTTTGAACTCACAGGCATACTAACAAGCTATAATTAACTCATGGAACAGGGTCTCCTATTGTTTCTATATACTAGATTTACTTTTATCAGTACAGGCTGAAATGTTACCAGAAAAATAATATTCTCTTCTGCCTGTGCTTATATGTTTTCTTTTTTCCTTTAAGTAATTATAATAAAAAAATAAGTGGCAAAATGTTATACAGAACTTCTTTGTGCAAGGTGCATCTAATTGATTTGCCAACCATCTTCAAACAAAGAAATTACTGCTGACACTCATTTAGGATAATGCTAAATAGAAATGGTTGTCTGTCTCTCCAGGGAGCATCTTAATCACAAACCTGCAATCTGGAGTGCTCACCGCTGCGACAGAAAATGTTATGAGCATGCCTGCGATCACTGCTTGTTTTCTCTGGTGATGTTATGTTAGCAAGTTTGACAGATTCTCCAGACTGGCAGCCTAATGGCACCTTGTTGTCAGGTAGAGTCACTGAGCTGGAGGATGGATATCTATCATTTTCATTGTCCTTGAGGGCACTCAGAAGCCGTTTCTATTAGTTTCTATCCCAGTGCAAAATATTGTTCCAAACTTAACTGCGTAGGGCAACACATGTTTACCTTCTCATAGCTTACGTGGGTCAAGAGTCCAGCAGAGCCTAGAGTTCTGTGCAAAGCTGCAACTGAGGTGTTGGTCAGAAGGTAGTCTCATCAGAAACTCAACAGAGGAAAGATATGTTTCCAGGTTCACCGAGGATGCTGGCAAAATCCATTGCCTTTGGGTATATACGACTTTATTTTTTTGCCTGTCTTTTGGTTGGAGGATTTCATCAACTATTATAGACCACCCATGATTTCTTTTTGCACTGGATTTCCCAACAGGACCACTTGCTTTGTCAAAGCTACTAAAGGAGAGTAAGAGACTCCAGCAAAATGAGAGCTACAATCTTAAGTAATTTACTCCCATAAATTCCATAGTGCTGTACATAATCTGTTACATCCTGTAACCTCCAATGTGTCCTATTGGTTAAAATTAAACCACAGACTCCCAGCACTTAGGAGGAGGAACTGACACAAGAGTCTGAATATCAAGATAATGGCAATGTCCACAGAGTTAGCCAGTCACATCTCTGTATGTGTGTGCTAAGTTGCTTCAGTTGTATCCTACTCTTAGAGACCCTATGGATGGTAGCCCACCAGACTCCTTTGTCCATTGTATTCTCCAGGTAAGAATATTGGAGTGGGTTGTCATGCCCTCCTTCAGAGGATCTTCTCCACCCAGGGATCAAACCCACATCTCTTAAATGTCCTGTATTGGTAGTTGTATACTTTACCACTGGGCAACCTTCTAATCATATTTATGGTTTAGCAGAAATACCCTTTACCAAAAACTGGGCAACCTTCTAATCATAATTTATGGTATCTGTCTCTCCAGGGAGCATCTTAATCACAAACCTGCAATCTGGAGTGCTCACCGCTGACAGAAAATGTTATGAGCTGCATCTGCTTGTTTCTGGTGATGTTATGTTAGCAAGTTTGACAGATTCTCCAGACTGGCAGCCTAATGGCACCTTGTTGTCAGGTAGAGTCACTGAGCTGGAGGATGGATATCTATCATTTTCATTGTCCTTGAGGGCACTCAGAAGCCGTTTCTATTAGTTTCTATCCCAGTGCAAAATATTGTTCCAAACTTAACTGCGTAGGGCAACACATGTTTACCTTCTCATAGCTTACGTGGGTCAAGAGTCCAGCAGAGCCTAGAGTTCTGTGCAAAGCTGCAACTGAGGTGTTGGTCAGAAGGTAGTCTCATCAGAAACTCAACAGAGGAAAGATATGTTTCCAGGTTCACCGAGGATGCTGGCAAAATCCATTGCCTTTGGGTATATACGACTTTATTTTTTTGCCTGTCTTTTGGTTGGAGGATTTCATCAACTATTATAGACCACCCATGATTTCTTTTTGCACTGGATTTCCCAACAGGACCACTTGCTTTGTCAAAGCTACTAAAGGAGAGTAAGAGACTCCAGCAAAATGAGAGCTACAATCTTAAGTAATTTACTCCCATAAATTCCATAGTGCTGTACATAATCTGTTACATCCTGTAACCTCCAATGTGTCCTATTGGTTAAAATTAAACCACAGACTCCCAGCACTTAGGAGGAGGAACTGACACAAGAGTCTGAATATCAAGATAATGGCAATGTCCACAGAGTTAGCCAGTCACATCTCTGTATGTGTGTGCTAAGTTGCTTCAGTTGTATCCTACTCTTAGAGACCCTATGGATGGTAGCCCACCAGACTCCTTTGTCCATTGTATTCTCCAGGTAAGAATATTGGAGTGGGTTGTCATGCCCTCCTTCAGAGGATCTTCTCCACCCAGGGATCAAACCCACATCTCTTAAATGTCCTGTATTGGTAGTTGTATACTTTACCACTGGGCAACCTTCTAATCATATTTATGGTTTAGCAGAAATATGTCTGGCTCTTCCATGTGATACAACAACAAAATGAAGCCTAAAATAAAATGTGTATGTCCTAGATTATATTCATACTTATATTTATTCTGTTACAATATAAGAAAAACTCAGAAAATAACACTACTCAATATTTTATATATTGAACTTCAGTTAAATTCATTCACACAGAGGTGAAAGATAATTCTTAAATGACAATCACACTCATAACACTCATAAATGTACCTTTTGAAAAAGAAAAGTCAAATGAATACTAATGTCTCTATTATATAGCAGAAATCATCTAGATTAAATTGGCAACCTCACATAACAATAGATAGAAATAATTAAAACATGCAACTTACTATTGATTTAAAATATTGTAAAGTTTTGAATTGACTAGATATTCAATTAATCCATCTTTCCTTGGGTTTCTATTTTTAAAAAACTTTAGAAGTTTTACATTCTCTTGGAATAAAATACCAATTCATTACCTTTGTCTCTGCAGCCCTGTGAGGCTTCCCCAGGTGGCACTAATAGTAAAGTAAACATTTGCCAATGCAAGAGACATAGAGATGTGGATTCAAATCTTGGCTTGGGAAGATCCCCTGGAGGAGGTCATGTCAATCCACTCTATTATACTTTTCTGGAGAATCTCATGGACAGAGGAGTCTAGCAGGCTACAGTTCATAGGGTTGCAAAGAGCTGGACATGACTGAAGCAATTTAACATGCATGCAATAGGACTGTACAATCTGTACAATCTGCCACTTGGTAAGGACTTCAACTTGACCTGTTTTATATCATTCCAATGATACATAATCATCCTTTAATGTGTATATTTCCATATATATTCATATCTTATATAGAACCAGTCAACCATATGTATACTGCTTTCAAAATTACTTTTGAGAAAAGGAATTTCAGAAAAAGCATTTACTTCTGTTTCATTGACTACGCTAAAACTTTTGGCTGTGTGGATCACAACAAACTAAAACATTCTGAAGGAGATGGGAATACCAGACTACCTTACCTGCTTCCTGAGAAACCTTGTGTGCAGGACAATAAGCAACAGTTGGAAAATTACATGGAACAAAGGATTGGTTCCAGATTGAGAAAGGAATATGTCAAGGCTGTATATTGTCACCCTAATTATTAAATTTATATGCAGAGCACATTATGGAAAAAAAAAAAAAAGCACAAGCTGGAACTTCTGGAACTTGCCAGAAGAAATATCAATAACCTCAGGCATAAAGACTGACCACCCTTAGGACAGTGACATCACTCTTAGGACAGCAAGCTAGGTGGAACTAATGATCCTCCTGATGAATGTAAAAGAAGACAGTGAAAAAGCTGGCCTAAAACTCAATATACAAAAAATTAATCATGGCATCCAGCCTCATCACCTCATGGCAAATAGATGGGCAAATAATACAAAACAGTGACAAACTTTATTTTCTCAGGCTCGAGAATCACTATGTATGGTGACTGCAGCTATGAAATTAAAAGACATTTGTTCCTTAGAAGAAAAGCTATGAGAAACTAGACAGCATTTTCAAAAACAGAGGCATCACTGTCATGGGCAAGTAAAGGCATGTTCGCTTCTAACTGGAAAGATTCAGAAAAGATATCCGGACTGAGCAGGCAAATGTCTCCTCACACTAAAGATATACGCTGCCTGCAAGCCTCACCTCTCTGGGGACCAATACGGAGCACAAAGGTTCTTCCTCTTGCCCGCTTTTTAATGATAATGTAACATTTTACGATTTGGAGCTCCCTTTGTAACTTTAAAATTGTAAGAATGTTTCACCTCAAAAGCAAAGGTGTTGGTGGGGGAGCAAAGGTGATGACCTCTTTTGCATCTCTAGAGAAACAAAAAAGCTTCTTCATGATTATTAATTAACTTGAGGTTTCTAGTTGAAAAAAATATAAAAAGGGTAAAGGAAGATTGTGCAGGAGGCTCACTCACGGAGATCTATGAGCCTGATGTGAGATTGGGACTCTCCAGCTCTGGGGTAAGAACATCTGTTTGCATTTGATTGAGTTCTGATTATTTGTGCTTGCCTTTATTTGAATCCTGATTAATGGAATCTTGATTCTGATTATTATATGTTCTATGATTAATAAAACTACTCTTGGTTTGACAATACTTGAGACCATGACACTTTATTGTCAAAGTCCGAGACTCACGACTCTGAGGGGACTACACTGTGGCTGTGAAAAAGTCTCTAATCTATTTAAGATAGTCCTTCTTAGTGAGAACTAGTAAGAATAGGAATCAGAGAAAGCTCCAGCACAGGTGCGTGCGACATCACTCTACCAACTAATGTCTGCATAGTCAAAGTTATGATTTTTCCAGTAGTCAGCTATGGATGTGAGAGTTGGATCATAAACAAGGCTGAAATAATGCTTTTGAAATACCATATTGGACAAGATTTTTGAGAGTTCCTTGGACTGCATAGAGATCAAACCAGTCACTCCTATAGGAAATAAACCCTGAGCACACATTAGAAGGACAGATGCCAAAGCTGAAACTCCAATATTTTGGCTACCTGATGCAAAGAGATGACTCTGGAAAAGAGCCTGATTTGGGGAAAAATAGTAGGCAAAGAGGGGATGACGGAAGACGAGACAGTTGTATGGCATCAATGAGTCAATGGACATGAGTTTTAGCAAGCTCTGGGAAATGATGAAGTTCAGGGAAGCCTGATATGTCACAGTTCACAGGGTTAGAAAGAGTCAGACACAACTCAGTGACTAAACTGAATTGAACTGAATTTCATTTAATTACTGTTAAAAATATTCTCTTAAACCCTAATTTATTTAACCCACATTTTTTGAACATCACATTATTTTAAACATCACTGTGCCGAACTTTCTTAAAGATAAATTACTCTATATATACCTTTTTTCCCCCCTAAAAATCACTATCTAAAAATATAAATAGTCCAAAAAGCACCAGCATTCTTAAGCTGTTAATTATGATGACTTATTAAAAAAGCTTCTTCATGATTTTTAAAACTTGGTTTCAAAAAAAAAGGAAAATTGTGCAGGAGGCTCACTCACGGAGATCTATGAGCCTGATGTGAGATTGGGACTCTCCAGCTCTGGGGTAAGAACATCTGTTTGCATTTGATTGAGTTCTGATTATTTGTGCTTGCCTTTATTTGAATCCTGATTAATGGAATCTTGATTCTGATTATTATATGTTCTATGATTAATAAAACTACTCTTGGTTTGACAATACTTGAGACCATGACACTTTATTGTCAAAGTCCGAGACTCACGACTCTGAGGGGACTACACTGTGGCTGTGAAAAAGTCTCTAATCTATTTAAGATAGTCCTTCTTAGTGAGAACTAGTAAGAATAGGAATCAGAGAAAGCTCCAGCACAGGTGCGTGCGACATCACTCTACCAACTAATGTCTGCATAGTCAAAGTTATGATTTTTCCAGTAGTCAGCTATGGATGTGAGAGTTGGATCATAAACAAGGCTGAAATAATGCTTTTGAAATACCATATTGGACAAGATTTTTGAGAGTTCCTTGGACTGCATAGAGATCAAACCAGTCACTCCTATAGGAAATAAACCCTGAGCACACATTAGAAGGACAGATGCCAAAGCTGAAACTCCAATATTTTGGCTACCTGATGCAAAGAGATGACTCTGGAAAAGAGCCTGATTTGGGGAAAAATAGTAGGCAAAGAGGGGATGACGGAAGACGAGACAGTTGTATGGCATCAATGAGTCAATGGACATGAGTTTTAGCAAGCTCTGGGAAATGATGAAGTTCAGGGAAGCCTGATATGTCACAGTTCACAGGGTTAGAAAGAGTCAGACACAACTCAGTGACTAAACTGAATTGAACTGAATTTCATTTAATTACTGTTAAAAATATTCTCTTAAACCCTAATTTATTTAACCCACATTTTTTGAACATCACATTATTTTAAACATCACTGTGCCGAACTTTCTTAAAGATAAATTACTCTATATATACCTTTTTTCCCCCCTAAAAATCACTATCTAAAAATATAAATAGTCCAAAAAGCACCAGCATTCTTAAGCTGTTAATTATGATGATAATAAATAGCTTGCAGTATAATTTCGAATTATCTAAATTTTCATTAGCCCATAACTCTGAGCAACTTGTAGAAGGTTAACTATATGCAAAAAAAAAAAAAAAAGACTAATTCCACATTATATAGTATCATTTTAAGGGAAATTAATTTTTAAATATCTTGATCTTTTATGTCCCTTGTCAGCACAAAATAAAATATATAACAGCATGATTAATTTATAAGTATTTCAAATAGTCATACAGCCTTCGCAGTTCAACAGGTATGTCACACATTAGAGACAGGTGCTTAAACTGGGGGAGGATACCCAGCTTACTAGCTCAGTGTTCAATTCCCTCAAAAATTTTGCCCAAGTATCAGGCCCAATTGTCTCAAACATTTGAGTGTGACAGGACACAAGGAGCAAATCCATATCTGAGGGATAGATTCCAATTATTTCTGTGTAGGCACCCAATGGGTGAAGAGAGCAGTCTCCTTCATAAACATGGCAGAAATACAATCAGGGGCACTCATGAGTAGTATCACTTCTGTATTCATCCCTAATTGTAGGCCTGTCAGGAATGCCAACTTTAATAAAACAAAAATAGTACTCTTGTAACAGAGAATTTGGTATTTAATGGAATCTAGGTTTCTAGGGCAAGACAGTTCTCAGTGAGTAAATAGTTAGATATGGGTTTTCCTGAGCCTGAGACTATCCCAGGGATAACAGAGACATATTAAAGGTCAAGCAGTTCAGCACTCTACATGACTTCCGCTTTCTTTTACAGCACATGTTTCAAAAACTTTACATTTTATGACAAGTTTTAGCGTATAAAAATGTCTAGCAAAGTGAATCTTCTCACATATATATAATAGAAATAATCACCTGTGTGAAGTAGGACCCATGAGAGAAATATTGTGGGAATATGCTTTCAAAGCATTCTACATGATATTTTAACACTGTTTTGGATTATCTGCATTAATATTAGACTTCATTAACACAGACAGTCAAGACTTGGCTGTATTGATTGTTATTAAAGCCCAGAAACAGAGAGGTAGTTTAAATTTACCTGAATAAAAATGGATTTATGACAAACCCTTGAGCATAGGAGCAAATGTGAAACTTGTTTCAAAGCAAACACATTGGTAAATATCTGACTGGTGCAAGGCTCTGTGCAAATGAAGGCTGCACATGTTTTATCATGTCATTTGAAAACTAAAGCCAATGACTTTAGTAATCATTGGTTTATCTGTAGATTTTTACATGAGGAAAGAATATTTGCATAAAGTTTGGAATCAAGATTATCAACCAGGATTAACTGATTTCTGATCTGACAGATGTGTATGATTTTGCAAAAAGATCCATCTCCTAATTATGATAAAAGAGTTAATATAAAAAATTGAGAAGATACTATTTGTTCTAGTTTAAAGGACAAGTTCCATTTCATTCTATGGTAGTTATTGATATCTCTGAGAAAATACTTTTGGGAACTAAATAAGTCATAGCCTGAAATTAAGAAAAATATAACAAAATGCAGTATTTCTAAAATCAAATTAGAAGATGATTTAGATTAAATTTTCAAGCAGACCCAATCAATTTTAGACAATAAACTTTTAATCTGTCAAGGGCTTAGGGATTTGAGCTTCTGTTGGATGAGTTACATGTTTCATTTGTCAGAAAGGGGAATTCTCAAATTCCCCATCTTAGTATTCTTTGATCATGTACTCTGGAAATGAATCTAGGGATTCTTTAATCCCAGTTCTATAGATGATTATTGACTTTTAGACAGTAAATGAACACTAATTAGATAAGACTGTTCCTTGTGGTAAAACCATAACTCGAGGGAAAAAATACTTGAAATGCTTCATTGAGGATCAGAAGCAGGTATTATACTTGCATTGTTTTGTACTCATTCTTCACAAATTCATAAATGAGGAACTAATAAAGGTGCATATGCATTTTTTTGGTTTCCCATTATTAGTCAGCTGACAAATGTATACGATGTTTGTTTTCCAATAATAGATTCTTTTGGACCACATCCATTTATGCATTTTGTTGTTCTTCACTGCTGCTTGAGACACTAAGTGAAAAAACAGGTAAACAAATGATGCTCTACTCTATATGTTTTCATTTTGTATTTCAGTATTGAAAACAATGAACTAATGTGATTGTCAAGGACTTGATTACAAGGTGATTACTGTGGCTATGTAACTTGCCATGTGACAAGACCACACTGGACAGTACATAGATTATTCTCTACAACTAGTGCTATTTATACAGAAAAGAGAAGAGAAAGAAAACAATGGAGAGCCATTATATCTCAAATTGTATTCCCATCTTTCTCTATTAGAAGTTCTCAACAGTTGGGTGGTCACAGATATTTTAAAAATTAGGATAGTGAACATTGGCAGTAAAGTAGCAACCCACTTCAGTATTTTTGCCTGGAGAACCCAGTGGACAGAGGGACCTGGTGGGGTACTGTCCATGGGGTCGCAAAAGAGTCAGACACAACTAAGTGACTAAAAAAAAAAAAAAACAACTGTACTACTACTAATATGATACAGCTAACTATCACTTAATTTTCAATGATTTAATTGGCCCTATGTATTTGAGAAGCCAGGAAAGCACTAAGTAAAATAGTATGTTCCAACTTCCTGTCTAAAATTAAAGCAACAAAATAAGTCAAAAGTAGTTCCTTAGTATTTATGTCATCTTGTATCAATTACTTAAACTCACATAGCCTAATTTATAAATTGGGTAATATTCTCAAATTCCCAAACCCCTTAGTATTCTTTGATCATGTACTCTGGAAATGAATCTAGGGATTCTTTAATCCCAGTTCTATAGATGATTATTGACTTTTAGACAGTAAATGAACACTAATTAGATAAGACTGTTCCTTGTGGTAAAACCATAACTCGAGGGAAAAAATACTTGAAATGCTTCATTGAGGATCAGAAGCAGGTATTATACTTGCATTGTTTTGTACTCATTCTTCACAAATTCATAAATGAGGAACTAATAAAGGTGCATATGCATTTTTTTGGTTTCCCATTATTAGTCAGCTGACAAATGTATACGATGTTTGTTTTCCAATAATAGATTCTTTTGGACCACATCCATTTATGCATTTTGTTGTTCTTCACTGCTGCTTGAGACACTAAGTGAAAAAACAGGTAAACAAATGATGCTCTACTCTATATGTTTTCATTTTGTATTTCAGTATTGAAAACAATGAACTAATGTGATTGTCAAGGACTTGATTACAAGGTGATTACTGTGGCTATGTAACTTGCCATGTGACAAGACCACACTGGACAGTACATAGATTATTCTCTACAACTAGTGCTATTTATACAGAAAAGAGAAGAGAAAGAAAACAATGGAGAGCCATTATATCTCAAATTGTATTCCCATCTTTCTCTATTAGAAGTTCTCAACAGTTGGGTGGTCACAGATATTTTAAAAATTAGGATAGTGAACATTGGCAGTAAAGTAGCAACCCACTTCAGTATTTTTGCCTGGAGAACCCAGTGGACAGAGGGACCTGGTGGGGTACTGTCCATGGGGTCGCAAAAGAGTCAGACACAACTAAGTGACTAAAAAAAAAAAAAAACAACTGTACTACTACTAATATGATACAGCTAACTATCACTTAATTTTCAATGATTTAATTGGCCCTATGTATTTGAGAAGCCAGGAAAGCACTAAGTAAAATAGTATGTTCCAACTTCCTGTCTAAAATTAAAGCAACAAAATAAGTCAAAAGTAGTTCCTTAGTATTTATGTCATCTTGTATCAATTACTTAAACTCACATAGCCTAATTTATAAATTGGGTAATATAATGGTTCCAAATTCATAGATGTGTTAGTAAGGTGATATGCACAGACACCAGAAAATGGAAATTGCCTGTAATACAGTAAGCATTTAATAGCATTTAGCTATTATTATCACCATAATTATTATTATTTTGTTATAATTTAGTCTTGTTATATCTGCCACATGGGGCAGGAAACCAGAAATCAGTAAACTATCTAAAGACAACTAATGATAAGGTTAGGGAAATAATATCTATATTTACTAAGGTGTCGAACACAGTGAATTTTCCCACATATATGGTGACACTCTAACCACTCAGAGTGTCTCAGGGGATTTAAGAGTAAAATTTCCCATAGGGAATCCAGCAAAGTAAGGGAAATTTATACAAACAGGAAGAAAAGCAGACCTCAAGAGAAACTGAAACATACATCAGAGAAGTCAAGAGAGAAAAAAGGGATTAACACCTATTTCAGAGGAGGAGTAACTAAAGGTAATGTTAGACCATCAGATCTATTATTTAATTCCTAATATAAATAAGTTATATTTCACTTATTGGTCAGGCCATGGAATTTTAATACACTTGCAATTAGCCCTTATCTCTCAAGGAAAGAAGTTTCTGCTTCATAAAACAGTAAAGAGTCCATATATTATTCTGTCTGTTCCCACAATAATCAAGTTAAAGGCCAGTTCTCAGATGGAGTTGTATAATCATATTCCCATTCCTTTACAGGCCAACTCTTGGTTGCTCCTTGAAAGTCCAAAATATTCTTTTACATCACAAAAGTATGGCCATTACATGTTAGCATTTTCTATACCAATGAGTCCTGTATAGAAGTATGTACATATTCTAGAGAAAGTACACACTATGATTGCTTCTTTTAAATAAATAGGCATAAAATGTTTCAGTCTAAGTTGGTTTATGGAACTGAGACTGCTTTCCCTTTTTAAGATGAATATAGAAATATTCTGGAATAATTTTTTTCCAATCTAGAGATGGAACAGGAAAGGCATGGCCTGGAGATTCTGGGAGCAGTGTAAACTTCTCCAAGCCATTCTACTCAGGGTTCACCTTCCAGAAATGCTCTGTAACCAGTTAGGTTTATGATGAAGCATAATACATCTAAACCTGAGGCATGGTAAAAAGATACTAATATTAGATGATGTAAGGCTAGCTATATTACTATCTCTCTATCTCTGAGAAAGTAATTTAAATTCCCTGCTACTCAGTTCCCTAATCTTTACAGATGAGATGTGGTTATAAAAGATTGCCTACAGTAAACTCTCCAATCTTCAAATCCATAAATTAGCTTGTCAAGACCCTGACATATCAGAATAATGCAGATGATGTTGCTACACTAAATATAATTTTATATCAGGGGACTGTTTAATCCAAACAAGCAATCATGCTCTAAATTTGGTGATTTTAAAAACTGACAGAGGTACTCAGCTGGGATGCTGAAAGGTGAGTCTCGCATTTTATCACTGTATACATTGGACACAGTTTTGTCAGCAGTGAATATGTCCAATGTCATATTAATAATTATGCGAATACACAACTATAACCATATTACATTACTTATTAAAAATTGGAGAATTTTAGATCAACAAGCTTTCGTAACTTAAGAAAAAGAGGAGCCGCCGGAACCCGCCCGCCGCGAGGAGCCGCCGGAACCCGCCCGCCGCGAGGAGCCGCCGGAACCCGCCCGCCGCGAGGAGCCGCCGGAACCCGCCCGCCGCGAGGAGCCGCGGACGCCGCGAGGAGCCGCGGACGCCGCGAGGAGCCGCGGACGCCGCGAGGAGCCGCGGACGCCGCGAGGAGCCGCGGACGCCGCGAGGAGCCGCGGGGCGGGTAAGTTCAGCCACTCCAACTGGAGGGCTTGCTGAAACGAGAGAGGAAGTCGTCCATGGGTTGCTGACCAGGGACCGGGCACGAATTGGACGGGAAAGCTCGCGTCCGCCTTTGGTACTTAGACACATAACCGGCAGTGGTGGAAGAGCCCACGCTCCCCTAGAGCTGCTGCAGCAGCGGAGGAAGCCGGGGAAAGAGCAGGGATTGGAGACTACTGGCGGGTACGCGGTAGAGCCAGGGCGCCCCCCTCCAATACGGGGCTGCGCGCGCCACGGCCTCCGCCTGACTGACTGGGATCAGCCCACCGTCCCGGCCAGCACCCAGTATGGCAGCAAAGCCCTCATTTTGCTGAACACAAAAACAGAAACCACAGCAACCGGCACTGTAAGGGAAAGACCACGCCATCGAGACACCACCATCAAGAGCAGATTGGTTTTCAACAGGCAGATATGAAGATAAAAACCAAGGACAGTATTTAACTTTTTTTTTTTTCTTTTTTCATTTTTTTCTGCTTGTTTGTGGTGGACTATTTTGCTTATTCAATTGATTGGTTTGGGGTTTATTAGTTTCTTTGTTTATTGGGGGTTTTTTATGTTTGTTTTTTTTTTGTTGTTGTTGTTGTTGTTTTTTTGTAGTTTTCATTTGTTTGATTTATTCTATGTGTTTTTTCTTTGTTTTTCGGTCTCTTATTAATTTTTTTTTTGCTCTTTTTAATTTTTAACCTTCTTTGGCTTTTATTATATTTTTTTAAATTTAATTTTAATTCTTGAAAACCTCTAATTCTCTTTTCTCTTTCCTCTTTCCCACTGCTTTCTTTCTCTATGTTCTAAATGTAAAACATCTTCCTAGCTATCAATATCCTCTAGATAAATTATTTCCTATCTTTCTGTCTGCACTATTCACTTCCAAAAACACTAAACAATACACACACTAATCTTTGCTACCTAATCCTATAAAATACTTCCAAGACAAATCTTTTCCTTTTTATTACTTATAGACTCTCCTCCTTGTCACCCCGAGCACATGTCCTAATTTAAAATTGCTCTCATTGTAATTATCCAAGCCAGGACCTTGTGCTAGATCTATTATTCAGGCACTATTTTAATTAATTCAAAGCTTAATGGGCAAGTATCATCTGTGATTGCACGAGTTGCTAGAAAGATTTCCTGCGCCTTATCTCTGTAAAACTGGTCAGTTGTGGGGATTGCTGTATATGTATGTATATCTTACGATTATGTTAGAAAACATCTGCGTGCTTTTATGACTGTCACCCATCAGGGATGCACCTCTTGTTCCTCAGATGCTAGTATGTGAACTAGTATCACAGAACACCATAGCAAACCAGACATAGAGCCTACACCCCCTGACCAATCATCAAACCAAGGATCCTCGAATTGGAAGCCCGGATTCCAAGACCCCACACTGATTATCAAAGAACATACAACACTACAGATTATTCACATGTAAACAAGGTCTATCACCACCCAAGACACAAACCACTGAACCTTTCTACAAGGACAGAAACCCAAAGGAAGGGAGAATTCAACCAAGAAGCCTGGTGGGAATAAGAACTCCATACACACAGACACACACAAAGAAACAAAAATTAACCTAATAATGAAACGTCAGAGAAACACGGTACAAATGAAGGACCAAGCTAGAGAAACACCACTTCAAATGACAGAGGAGGAGATAGACAAGCTATCTGAAAGAGAATTCAGAAAAACTATACTAATGAGGATGCAAAACACCGAAAACAGAATATTAGAGGAAATTAGTGCATTGAGAAAAGACATGCAGGAAATGAAAAATAAGCAAATAGAGACCATCAACTCAATTGCTGAACTCAAAAATACTATAGAAGGTCTCAACAGTAGAGTATCAGAGGCTGAAGGACGGATAAGTGAGCTGGAAGACAGAATGGTGGAAATAAGTGCTGAGGAACAGAACAAAGCCCAAAGAATTAAAAGAACTGAGGATAGCCTCAGAGACCTATGGGACAATATTAAACGCACCAACATTAGAATTATAGGAGTTCCAGAAGAAGAAGAAGAGAAGAAAGACTATGAAAAAATTCTTGAAGAGGTTATAGTTGAAAACTTCCCCAGCATGGGAAAGGAGATAGTCAACCAAGTCCAGGAAGCACAAAGGGTTCCATACAGGAGAAACCCCAGAAGAAACACACCAAGGCACATACTAATCAAACTAACGCAGACTAAATATAAAGACAGATTACTAAAAGCAGCTAGGAGCAAACAACAGATAACATATAAAGGAAACCCCATACGTTTAACTGCGGATCTCTCAACAGAAACCCTACAGGCCAGAAGAGAATGGCAAGACACATTTAAACGACTAAAAGAAAATAACCTGCAACCACGAATTCTCTACCCAGCAAGGATCTCATTCAGAATCGATGGTGAAGTCAAAAGCTTCACAGACAAGCAAAAACTAAAAGAATTCTGTGCCACAAAACCAGCCCTACAACAAGTGTTAAAGTGTTTATAGCCAATAAATACAAGAGTAGGAGAAGCCTTACAAATCAAACCCCAAATTTCTAAGAAGATGACAATAGGAACATTTGTATCAATAATTACTTTGAACGTAAATGGACTAAATGCTCCAACCAAACGACACAGGCTGGCTGAATGGATCCAGAAGCAACACACATATGTATGCTGTTTACAAGAGACCCACTTCAGACCTAGAGACACTCATAGACTGAAAGTGAAAGGTTGGAAAAAGATATTTCATGCAAATGGAAATCAAAAGAAAGCTGGAGTAGCAATCCTTATATCAGACAAAATAGACTTTAAAGTAAAGAAGCTTCTAAGAGACAAGGCAGGTCACTACATCATGATTAAGGGATCTATCCAAGAGGAAGACGTAACAGTCATGAATATCTACGCACCCAACACAGGGGCACCTCAATACATAAGACAGGTACTTTCAGACATAAAAGAAGAAATCAACAATAACACAATAATAGTAGGAGACTTTAACACTCCTCTCACACCAATGGAGAGATCATCCAAACAGAAAATTAATAAAGAAACACAAGCCTTAAATGCCACACTGGAAAAGATGGACCTCATCGATATCTTTAGGACGTTCCATCCAAAAGCAGAAGAATACACTTTCTTCTCAAGTGCTCACGAAACATTCTCCAGGATAGACCACATCTTGGGCCACAAATCTAACCTCAGTCACTTCAAGAAAACCGAAATTATATCAACCATCTTCTCCGACCACAATGCAATGAGACTGGAGATCAACTACCAGAACAAAAACCCTAAAAACAGAAACACATGGAGATTAAACAACACATACCTAAAAAACCAACTGATCATTGAGGAAATCAAAGGAGAAATTAAACAATTCCTAGAAGAAAATGACAATGAACACACGACCGTGCAAAACCTATGGGATACTGCAAAAGCAGTTCTAAGAGGGAAATTTATAGCAATACAATCCCACCTCAAGAAACTAGGAAAATATGAAGCAGATGACCTAACCCTCCACTTAAAACAGTTGGAGAAAGAAGAACAAAAACATCCCAAAGCCAGCAGAAGAAGAGAAATCATAAAGATCAGAGCAGAAATAAATGAGAAAGAAACAAAAGAAACAATAGTAAAGATAAATAAAACAAAAAGCTGGTTCTTTGAAAAGGTTAACAAAATTGACAAGCCACTGGCCAGACTCATTAAGAAAAAGAGAGAGAAGAACCAGATCAACAAAATCAAAAACGAAAAAGGAGAGATTACAACAGATAATGCGGAAATCCAAAGGATTCTAAGAGACTATTATGAGCAACTCTATGGCAACAAACTGGACAACTTGGAAGAAATGGACAGTTTCTTGGACAGGATTAATCTCCCAAGACTGAGCCAGGAAGAAACAGAAACTTTGAACAACCCAATCAAAAGAAAGCTGGAGTAGCAATCCTTATATCAGACAAAATAGACTTTAAAGTAAAGAAGCTTCTAAGAGACAAGGCAGGTCACTACATCATGATTAAGGGATCTATCCAAGAGGAAGACGTAACAGTCATGAATATCTACGCACCCAACACAGGGGCACCTCAATACATAAGACAGGTACTTTCAGACATAAAAGAAGAAATCAACAATAACACAATAATAGTAGGAGACTTTAACACTCCTCTCACACCAATGGAGAGATCATCCAAACAGAAAATTAATAAAGAAACACAAGCCTTAAATGCCACACTGGAAAAGATGGACCTCATCGATATCTTTAGGACGTTCCATCCAAAAGCAGAAGAATACACTTTCTTCTCAAGTGCTCACGAAACATTCTCCAGGATAGACCACATCTTGGGCCACAAATCTAACCTCAGTCACTTCAAGAAAACCGAAATTATATCAACCATCTTCTCCGACCACAATGCAATGAGACTGGAGATCAACTACCAGAACAAAAACCCTAAAAACAGAAACACATGGAGATTAAACAACACATACCTAAAAAACCAACTGATCATTGAGGAAATCAAAGGAGAAATTAAACAATTCCTAGAAGAAAATGACAATGAACACACGACCGTGCAAAACCTATGGGATACTGCAAAAGCAGTTCTAAGAGGGAAATTTATAGCAATACAATCCCACCTCAAGAAACTAGGAAAATATGAAGCAGATGACCTAACCCTCCACTTAAAACAGTTGGAGAAAGAAGAACAAAAACATCCCAAAGCCAGCAGAAGAAGAGAAATCATAAAGATCAGAGCAGAAATAAATGAGAAAGAAACAAAAGAAACAATAGTAAAGATAAATAAAACAAAAAGCTGGTTCTTTGAAAAGGTTAACAAAATTGACAAGCCACTGGCCAGACTCATTAAGAAAAAGAGAGAGAAGAACCAGATCAACAAAATCAAAAACGAAAAAGGAGAGATTACAACAGATAATGCGGAAATCCAAAGGATTCTAAGAGACTATTATGAGCAACTCTATGGCAACAAACTGGACAACTTGGAAGAAATGGACAGTTTCTTGGACAGGATTAATCTCCCAAGACTGAGCCAGGAAGAAACAGAAACTTTGAACAACCCAATCACAAGCTCAGAAATCGAATTTGTGATTAAAAATCTACCCAAAAATAAAAGCCCAGGACCAGA
This sequence comes from Tragulus kanchil, assembly GCA_022376925.1. NCBI lineage: Eukaryota > Metazoa > Chordata > Mammalia > Artiodactyla > Tragulidae > Tragulus > Tragulus kanchil. The sequence goes on along the minus strand of JAIOJX010000023.1, from coordinate 106,079,657 downwards.
TGGCTTCACAGCCGAATTCTAGCAAACATTTAAAGAAGAGCTAATGCCTGTCCTTCTAAAACTCTTCCAAAAAATTGCACAGGAAGGAAAACTTCCAAACACATTCTACGAGGCCACCATCACCCTGATACCCAAACCAGGCAAAGACAACACAAAAAAGGAAAACTATAGGCCAATTTCACTGATGAACTTAGATGCCAAGATCGTCAACAAAATCCTAGCAAACAGAATTCAACAACATGTCAAAAAACTCATACATCATGATCAAGTTGGGTTCATCCCAGGCATGCAAGGATTCTTCAACATCCGCAAATCAATCAATGTGATACACCATATCGACAAGTTGAAAGACAAAAATCACATGATCATCTCAATAGATGCAGAAAAAGCCTTCGACAAAGTACAACATCCATTTATGATCAAAACTCTTCAGAAAATGGGCATAGAAGGAACCTATCTCAACATAATAAAAGCCATCTATGAGAAGCCTACAGCGAACATTATTGTTAATGGTGAAAAACTGAAAGCATTTCCTCTTAGATCAGGAACAAGACAGGGGTGCCCACTTTCACCACTGCTATTCAACATAGTCCTGGAAGTCCTAGCAACGGCAATAAGAGAAGAGAAAGAAATCAAAGGAATCCAGATTGGAAAGGAAGAAGTCAAGCTGTCTCTTTTTGCAGATGACATGATATTATACATAGAAAATCCCAAAGACACGGTTACAAAGCTACTAGAACTAATCAATGAATTCAGCAAAGTCGCAGGATACAAAGTCAACACACAGAAGTCACTGGCATTCCCATACACAAACAATGAAAAATCAGAAAACGAAATCAGAGAGGCAATCCCCTTCACCATTGCAACCAAAAGAATCAAATATCTAGGAATAAACCTACCCAAAGAAACAAAAGAATTGTACACAGAAAATTACAAGACACTCCTGAGAGACATTAAAGAAGACTTAAACAGATGGAGAGATATTCCATGTTCCTGGATTGGAAGAATCAATATTGTGAAAATGACCATACTTCCAAATATCATCTACAGATTCAATGCAATACCTATTCAACTACCACTGACATTTTTCACAGAACTAGACCAAATAATAACACAGTTCATATGGAAACACAGAAGACCTCGAATAGCCAAAGCAATCCTGAGGAAGAAAAATGGGAGTTGGAGGGATCAGCCTCCCTAACTTCAGACTCTACTACAAAGCAACAATTATCAAGACAGTATGGTACTGGCACAAAAACAGAACCATAGATCAATGGAACAAGATTGAGAACCCAGAGATCAACCCACGCACCTATGGGTACCTTATTTTTGATAAAGGAGGAGAAACTATAAAATGGGACAAAGACAGCCTCTTCAACAAGTGGTGCTGGGAGAATTGGACAGCTACATGCAAAAAAATGAAATTGGAACACTCCCTGACACCATACACTAAGATCAACTCAAAATGGATTAAAGACCTCAATGTAAGACCAGAAACCATCAAACTCTTAGAGGAGAATATAGGCAAAACCCTCAAGGACATAAATCAAAGCAAGATCTTCTCTGACCCACCAACTAAAATAGCAGAACTGAAAAGAAAAATGAACATATGGGACCTTATGAAACTTAAAAGCTTTTGTACAGCAAAAGAAATTACAAAAAAGTTCAACAGATACCCCACAGAGTGGGAGAAAATCATAGCCAATGAAACAACAGACAAAGAATTAATCTCCAAAATCTACAAGCAACTCAGACAACTCAGCACAGGGAAAATGAGCAGCCCAATCAAAAAATGGGAAAAAGATCTAAAGAGACGCCTCTCCAAAGAGGACATACAAATGGCCCAAAAATACATGAAACGATGCTCAACCTCGCTTATTATCAGAGAAATGCAAATTAAAACCACAATGAGATACCACCTCACACCTGTCAGAATGGCCATCATCAACAAATCAACAGACAACAAATGCTGGAGAGGGTGTGGAGAAAAGGGAACCCTCTTGCATTGCTGGTGGGAATGTAAATTAATACAACCTCTATGGAAGACAATATGGAGATTCCTTAAAAAACTAAAAATAGAAGCACCCTATGACCCAGCAATCCCACTATTAGGCCTATATCCTGATGAAATCAAAACTGAAAGAGGCACCTGTACCCCAATGTTCATTGCAGCTCTCTATACAATAGCCAGAACATGGAAGCAACCTAGATGTCCATCGACAAATGAATGGATCCAGAAGCTCTGGTACATATATACAATGGAATACTACTCAGCTGTTAAAAGAAATGCAGAAGACTCAGTCCTAATGAGGTGGCTGGCTCTAGAACCTATCATAAAAAGTGAAGTAAGTCAAAAAGAGAAAGACAAGTATAGTATACTAACTCATATATATGGGATCTAGTAAGATGGTCATGATAACACACGCAGTGAACTCATGAAAAACAGAGAATAGACATAAAGACATTGTGGAGACCGAACAGTGGGAGGGAGTAACATGGAAACCTATACTGTCATGTGTGGAAAAGATAGCTATTGTCATTGTGCTAGGGGAATAGGAGTACCTACAACCACTTGGAGTGATGGTCTGGAGGGATGGGAGGGGGGGAACTGGGTGGGGGGAGGGTCAAGGGATATGCATATGAATGATCTGGGAACATATATGTACAAAAATAAATAAATAAATTAATTAAAAAAAAAAGAAATCCTAAAAAAAAAAAAAAAAAAAGAAAAAGAGACCTTTTCTCTGAATTGGGTTTCAATGGCTGTTTGCTTCTTTGTTTGTTTTCCATTGAATTGGAAGACAATGTTTCCAGGTGAAATGAATAGTCCAGAGCTTGTTTTGCATGAGTTAGATTAATATGATGTTCATGTATAGTACAATTTTACAATGATAATAAAAGACTTAGATTTACAACCCAACTCTACCTTTAGTAATTTTTTCCACCTAATTTCTGTTTCACTTTCTTCCTAATCATGTTTACTTAAGAAAGCAAAATGCAACAAGAAAGGGATGCTGATAGTGAAATAGAAAGTGGAAAAGTAAGGTCAGCAATATCGAAGGAAGTGAAGCACTTGCCACAATCCTTCCCTTCCTTTCTCAACTTTCCTAAACCCTCTTTACTTCATAAGATTCCCCCTTGAGAGAAGATCTGGAGGTAATCACCTCCTCCCTTCTCAGCAATCCTCTGGAACCATGATTATGTTTCAACTGTGGTAACTTCAAAACTTGCATTTTACAGGAATTATACCTGTGAATATTCTCCACACTAAAGTGTAAATCCTGATGAATCAAAACTGAAAGAGGCACCTGTACCCCAATGTTCATTGCAGCTCTCTATACAATAGCCAGAACATGGAAGCAACCTAGATGTCCATCGACAAATGAATGGATCCAGAAGCTCTGGTACATATATACAATGGAATACTACTCAGCTGTTAAAAGAAATGCAGAAGACTCAGTCCTAATGAGGTGGCTGGCTCTAGAACCTATCATAAAAAGTGAAGTAAGTCAAAAAGAGAAAGACAAGTATAGTATACTAACTCATATATATGGGATCTAGTAAGATGGTCATGATAACACACGCAGTGAACTCATGAAAAACGAGAATAGACATAAAGACATTGTGGAGACCGAACAGTGGGAGGGAGTAACATGGAAACCTATACTGTCATGTGTGGAAAAGATAGCTATTGTCATTGTGCTAGGGGAATAGGAGTACCTACAACCACTTGGAGTGATGGTCTGGAGGGATGGGAGGGGGGGAACTGGGTGGGGAGGACCAGGGATATGCAAATGACTGATCTGGGAACATATATGTACAAAAATAAATAAATAAATTAATTAAAAAGAAATCCTAAAAAAAAAAAAAAAAATGAAAAAGAGACCTTTTCTCTGAATTGGGTTTCAATGGCTGTTTGCTTCTTTGTTTGTTTTCCATTGAATTGGAAGACAATGTTTCCAGGTGAAATGAATAGTCCAGAGCTTGTTTTGCATGAGTTAGATTAATATGATGTTCATGTATAGTACAATTTTACAATGATAATAAAAGACTTAGATTTACAACCCAACTCTACCTTTAGTAATTTTTTCCACCTAATTTCTGTTTCACTTTCTTCCTAATCATGTTTACTTAAGAAAGCAAAATGCAACAAGAAAGGGATGCTGATAGTGAAATAGAAAGTGGAAAAGTAAGGTCAGCAATATCGAAGGAAGTGAAGCACTTGCCACAATCCTTCCCTTCCTTTCTCAACTTTCCTAAACCCTCTTTACTTCATAAGATTCCCCCTTGAGAGAAGATCTGGAGGTAATCACCTCCTCCCTTCTCAGCAATCCTCTGGAACCATGATTATGTTTCAACTGTGGTAACTTCAAAACTTGCATTTTACAGGAATTATACCTGTGAATATTCTCCACACTAAAGTGTAAATGCCTAGAAGACCAAAAAAAGAAAGGAATCTTATTTTTCTCTGTATACAGCCTTCAAATAAGAACACAGTGAATATTTGTTGAATTATATGAACTGCAATACTGGGGCATAATTTCTTCTATGCTGTGTGTGCTCCAATGTTCATTCGTCTGACCCTTTGAGACCCTATGGATTGTATACTTCCAGACTCTGTGGGATTCTCCTGGCAAGAATACTGGAGTGGGGTGCCCTTTCCTCCTCCAGAGGATTTTCCTGTCACTAGGATCAAACCAAATCCCAATCTCTTGTATCTCCTCCATTGGCAGACAGATTCTTTATCACTGGGGCCACCTGTTGATCATCAGCTTTTTCCTCTCCTGCTCATCAACTTTCAGAGTATCTGACTCAGTTTATAATGGAGGATATTTCATGTTTGTTGAGTGAGGTCTATTCTGAATAGACAATCATCTCCTTGGGACTTTTGATTCAATTTACAGTACTGTATACTTAGTAATTACCCTGTAGTTTTTCTGTAGCAATTGTCAAGTCTTGGTGTCAAGACTAAAATGTTTTTCTGAAAAGGGTTCATATGTACATGTTTTGCTTTGTTCGTTCTGAACTTGTGTGAAGTGAACACAATTTCTACCTTAGCAATTTGTGCAAGCTTAATTATGAAGTATTTAAGACTGGAATTTTTCCTGTTGGGAAGCTTTGTTTAGGATTCAGGCTTCTCAAGAGTTATAAGTTTATTTAGATTTCTCTATTTCCTCCTATGTTAAATTTGGTAAACTGTGTTTTTTATCTTATGCAAATCAGCAGTTATGACATAAGCTTGTTCATTGTGTGCTTTACTGCCTTTTAATTTTAATCAGTAATAGTGATGATTAATTTCATATAATAAATTGCATCTATTTTAAATTCTTGACCAAAGGCATGAGAAATAATTTTATAAACATTAAAAATCCACTGATGAGTCTTTTAAAATTTATAGTCATGTAGGCACAACCACAAATACAGAATAAAAATACAGAATGATCCCACTGCCACAAATAGTGTGCTTGTAGGTTTTTGAAGGCAATTCCCTTAATCCACTTTGCTTCATGAAACCATTAATTTTCTTTCTTGTACTATAATTTTGCCTTTTCAAGAATTAAAAGAAATGAGACCATATTTATCTGACCCTTGGACAACACAGAATGGAACTGTCTGGGTCTACTTATATGCAGATTTGATGCCAATAAATATGTAGTAAAGTACCATACAATCTGTGGCTGGTTCCTTGGATGCAGAACCTCAGAAAGAGAGGGCAAATACAAAGCTTTACAGGGATTTTCAATTACTTGGAGGGTCAACATTTCTAACTGCCTGTGTTATTCAAAGGTCAAGTGTAACATGTGATCTTTTTTGTTTGCCTCTTTCACTTTAAAAAAACATTTGACACTTCCGTGATGATGCATGTAGCAATAAGTTTTTTAATGTCATCACATACAATATGTGTCCTTCTCTGACCTATTTCACTAAGCATAGTAGCCTACAAGTCTATCTAAGCTTTTGCAAATGGGAAAATTTATTTGTACGGTTAAGTAATAGTCCATACACACACACACACACACACACACACACACACATATATACATCACATCTTCTTTATTTTTTATTCATCTGTTGATGTGCACCTAGGTTGCTTTCATATGCTGGTTATTGTAGACAGAGTTGCAGTTTTGGATACTGATCCCTTATCAGGCATACTATTTGTAAATATTTTCACTCATTAAGTAATTGTCTTTTTCTTTTAATGATGACTTCCTTTGCTGTGCAAAACTTTTAACTTTATGGTTAAATAAATGAAAGAATATTTACAGAGAAAGTCCTTAAAGATCTCAGTTACTTTATCAAAATATTCTTAGAGATGTCTCTGATCCCTGTCTTTTTCAGCAATCTCATAGTGAATCTATCAGAAATTATTTTGGTTCTAACATAAAATATAGAGAATCCAAGGACTTCTCAATAATACCATCCCCCACATTTATTTTAAAATTTATAGTCATGTAGGCACAACCACAAATACAGAATAAAAATACAGAATGATCCCACTGCCACAAATAGTGTGCTTGTAGGTTTTGAAGGCAATTCCCTTAATCCACTTTGCTTCATGAAACCATTAATTTTCTTTCTTGTACTATAATTTTGCCTTTTCAAGAATTAAAAGAAATGAGACCATATTTATCTGACCCTTGGACAACACAGAATGGAACTGTCTGGGTCTACTTATATGCAGATTTGATGCCAATAAATATGTAGTAAAGTACCATACAATCTGTGGCTGGTTCCTTGGATGCAGAACCTCAGAAAGAGAGGGCAAATACAAAGCTTTACAGGGATTTTCAATTACTTGGAGGGTCAACATTTCTAACTGCCTGTGTTATTCAAAGGTCAAGTGTAACATGTGATCTTTTTTGTTTGCCTCTTTCACTTTAAAAAAACATTTGACACTTCCGTGATGATGCATGTAGCAATAAGTTTTTTAATGTCATCACATACAATATGTGTCCTTCTCTGACCTATTTCACTAAGCATAGTAGCCTACAAGTCTATCTAAGCTTTTGCAAATGGGAAAATTTATTTGTACGGTTAAGTAATAGTCCATACACACACACACACACACACACACACACACACATATATACATCACATCTTCTTTATTTTTTATTCATCTGTTGATGTGCACCTAGGTTGCTTTCATATGCTGGTTATTGTAGACAGAGTTGCAGTTTTGGATACTGATCCCTTATCAGGCATATTATTTGTAAATATTTTCACTCATTAAGTAATTGTCTTTTTCTTTTAATGATGACTTCCTTTGCTGTGCAAAACTTTTAACTTTATGGTTAAATAAATGAAAGAATATTTACAGAGAAAGTCCTTAAAGATCTCAGTTACTTTATCAAAATATTCTTAGAGATGTCTCTGATCCCTGTCTTTTTCAGCAATCTCATAGTGAATCTATCAGAAATTATTTTGGTTCTAACATAAAATATAGAGAATCCAAGGACTTCTCAATAATACCATCACAACAAAGCCAACCTAATCATTGTGATTCTTGTCTGGATGATTAAGATCATCTTCTAATTTATCATGGTAAGTTTACTCTTTTGTTTTATCAGTCCATTTTTACCACAGCAGCAAAATTATCCTACCAGTACATGAGTCATATTGTGACACTGCTCTTTCATAAAGATCCACAAAATCAGGGCCTCCATTATCTCTTTGAATTAATCTACTATTTATTTCCCTATATTCCCGGTTACAGGCATTTCCCAATGTATTGCAATATCATTGTTTTTTAACTGACTCTTCAGTTTGGCTGGAATTTCTACCATGTATCTCCATTGCTCACTCATTCATGTTGTTCATTTTCATCCCAAAATAGATTTTTCAGTTAGCTTTCACTAAATAACTTATTTAAACACTAACCCTCCTCTGCGAATAAATACTGTTCACTTCTCTAGTTCATTTTTCTTCCTATAGCACTTATTGCTCCCTCACCCAGTATGTGCATACTGTGTGTTCTCACACACACACACACACACACACACACACACACAGAGTTTGTATTCATTTTCTAAAATACGAGCTCCATTATACCAGGAAATATGTAATCATCTACTTCTTCGCCACTCTTTCTCAATGCCTGGCAAAATGGTAGGCTCTCAATAAATGTCTTGTATAACTGAATATCTTAATGAACCTAAATTATAGTATCATGGCTACTATTGATATAATAACACTAATATAGTAAGATATCAGTTTCTCTTTGGTTACATTTCCAATGGAGTGCATATTTTAAATTCAGAAACATAAAATGTATCTCTGATTTTCTGTGAACCATTAAGTCAAATAATGCGGACAACTGAAACTATCTCATAAAACCTACTGAGGCAATTTATTTCTCTAAAATTACAGAGGATGAGTGAAGAAATTTCTCTAAGAGATCCCTTATCAGGCATATTATTTGTAAATATTTTCACTCATTAAGTAATTGTCTTTTTCTTTTAATGATGACTTCCTTTGCTGTGCAAAACTTTTAACTTTATGGTTAAATAAATGAAAGAATATTTACAGAGAAAGTCCTTAAAGATCTCAGTTACTTTATCAAAATATTCTTAGAGATGTCTCTGATCCCTGTCTTTTTCAGCAATCTCATAGTGAATCTATCAGAAATTATTTTGGTTCTAACATAAAATATAGAGAATCCAAGGACTTCTCAATAATACCATCACAACAAAGCCAACCTAATCATTGTGATTCTTGTCTGGATGATTAAGATCATCTTCTAATTTATCATGGTAAGTTTACTCTTTTGTTTTATCAGTCCATTTTTACCACAGCAGCAAAATTATCCTACCAGTACATGAGTCATATTGTGACACTGCTCTTTCATAAAGATCCACAAAATCAGGGCCTCCATTATCTCTTTGAATTAATCTACTATTTATTTCCCTATATTCCCGGTTACAGGCATTTCCCAATGTATTGCAATATCATTGTTTTTTAACTGACTCTTCAGTTTGGCTGGAATTTCTACCATGTATCTCCATTGCTCACTCATTCATGTTGTTCATTTTCATCCCAAAATAGATTTTTCAGTTAGCTTTCACTAAATAACTTATTTAAACACTAACCCTCCTCTGCGAATAAATACTGTTCACTTCTCTAGTTCATTTTTCTTCCTATAGCACTTATTGCTCCCTCACCCAGTATGTGCATACTGTGTGTTCTCACACACACACACACACACACACACACACACACAGAGTTTGTATTCATTTTCTAAAATACGAGCTCCATTATACCAGGAAATATGTAATCATCTACTTCTTCGCCACTCTTTCTCAATGCCTGGCAAAATGGTAGGCTCTCAATAAATGTCTTGTATAACTGAATATCTTAATGAACCTAAATTATAGTATCATGGCTACTATTGATATAATAACACTAATATAGTAAGATATCAGTTTCTCTTTGGTTACATTTCCAATGGAGTGCATATTTTAAATTCAGAAACATAAAATGTATCTCTGATTTTCTGTGAACCATTAAGTCAAATAATGCGGACAACTGAAACTATCTCATAAAACCTACTGAGGCAATTTATTTCTCTAAAATTACAGAGGATGAGTGAAGAAACTCAAAGCATTGGAAACATTCCATCAAAATGAGCACACAAAAAACCAATGTCATAAAAGGTACCATTAGGCATATACCCTGATGAAATCAAATTTGAAAGAGACACCTGTACCCCAATGTTCACTGCAGTACTCTATACAATAGATAGAACATGGAAACAACCTAGATGTCCATTGAAAAGTGAATGGATGAAGAAACTATGGTACATTTATACAATGGAATATTTCTCAGCCACAAAAAGAAATGCAGAAGAATCAGTCCTAATGAGGTGGATGAATCTAGAACCTATTCTACAAAGTAAAGCAAGCTAAAGGAAAAGGACAAATGCAGTATACTAACACATATATATGGAGTCTAGTAAGATGGTACCAATAAATGCACATGCAGAGCAGCGACAGAGAAACAGACATAGAGAACAGACCTATGGACATTGCGGGGAGGGAAGATGGATGAGAGGTATGCAAAGAGCAACAAGGAAACCTACACTATCACATGTCATAGAGATAACCACTGTGATTAAGCTGTAAGACTAAAGGAACCTACACGGGGACTAAGCATCAACCTGGAGAGGTTGGAAGAGGGTAAAGGGAGGGAAGGCTCAGGGGAAAGGCATCAGGGATATACCTATGACTGTTTGGGGATTATATATGCCTTTAAAAAGAAAATTCCGTAAAAACTATAGCAATAACTTTGCTGTATACCTGAAGTTAATGCAACATGGTAAAACAAATATACCACAATAAAAAAAAAGGTACCAATATTGGGGGGAAGTTCGGGGTGGGAGGAGGACATATGTATACCTATGGTGGATTCACGTAGATGTGTGGTAGTAAACAACAAAACTGTTAAAAAAAGTAAAGAACATTCTAACAGACAAAAAAAGGGGGGTACCAGTATTGAATTGTATGTAACATTGAAAAGTAACACATTTCAGTGTTGAAATAAAATTAAGTCACTAAACATGTCCTCATAATGGTTGTGTGACCAACTCAACCTATATATAATAGTTGTTTCCACATATCTTTTTTGAAGGCCACATCTGATAATATGGAAGTTGTTACTGAGTGGGATTGTACTAATCTTCCTTAGTTAGAGACAAAGAGCTCAACTATAAGTGAAGTATGTTTTCTGTCAATAATTGGTAGAGAAAATATAATTGTCCAAGCAGAAAATATTAGAAAACTTAACAAAACAACATGAAAGATTTGAAATTTGAATTTGGGAAACAAGAAGGAAATGTGGTAATATTGGAAAATCACTGCATGCTTTTGTTTATTTTTTATGTATTTGATTAAAATTTAATCCCAATAAACATATAATATAAATATTTAGTAGTCTCCTTCTTCTTAAATGGAGTTCAGGTAATTTAAGAGTTCATAGACCATAGTAAAAATAACAGTATGTTATAATTATATAAGAAATTATGTTATATAAGGATGTTAAAATTACTATAGGAAAGAAGGTAAATCAAGAAAATATTTTTTTAAAAATACACAGAAATAACTGACAAGCATGCTAATTACATAAAGATAAGGAGAATGTGTGCTGTTGAACCTACTGTTTAGACCATTTTTAAATTTACTTTATTTATGATAAATGCACAATTCAGTAGCTTAATAATTGTTTTATATTTACTTGTTTGCAGAAATGTAGTTTCTGAATTACATAGACATGAGAGATACAGATATAATAAGCACATGAATCTAAAGTCCCAACATCTTCTTACTTATGGGAATCATGGAAAATACATTAAAAATCCCTCTTTTAACCTATGTCCTAAGATAAGAAGAATAAAGTCATATATAACTATTGGAAAAATAGTGGCAGAATGCTTAATATGTGCTTAATGGGCTTTTCTAGTTGAAAGATAAAAATTTATTAAAAACACAGTAGGGCTTCCCCTGGTGGTCCAGTGGGTAAGGACACCACCTTGCAGTGCAAGGGGCGCCGGTTCAAGCCCTGGCCTGGGAAGATCCCACGTGCCGCGGAGCAGCTGGACTGATGTGTCCAATCACCGAGCTGGAACTCTGGAGCACATGCGCCCAGAGCCGGTGCTCTGCAAGGACAGACGCCACCGCGATGGGAGGCCCACAGGAGCCAAAGAACAAAGATGGATGAAAAATAGAGAGATGAAAGACCAATAGAAGTGGCCTGCTCACTCCCCTCCCTCCCCAATCCAACCCCCGCCCAAAAGTAAAAATAAATAAATAAATTAATTTAAAAAAAAAAACAGTAAATGCTGAAAATTCTTCAATTCTTCAAGCTAGGCTTCAGCAGTGCCTGAACCCAGATATCCCAGATTACAAGCTGGATTCAGAAAAGGCAAAGAAACCAGAGATCAAATGGCAAACATATGCTGGATCATAGAAAAAGCAAAGGAATCCCAAGAAAAAAATCTGCTTCATTGACTACACTAACACCTTTGATTGTGTGGATCACAACAAATTGCAGAAAATTCATAAAGGGATGAGAATATCAGACCACTTACCTGTCTCCTGAGAAACCTATATGCAGGTCATGAAGCAACAGTTAGAACCAGACATGGAACAACACACTGGTTCAAAATTGGGAACGAGTATGTCAAGGCTTTATTTTGTCACCCTGCTTATTTAGCTTATATTTAGAATACATTATGAAATGCCAGGCTGGGTGTATTACAAGCTAGAATTATGATTTCTGGGAGAAATGTCAATAACCTCAGATACATGGATGATATTACCCTAATGGCAGAAAACAAGGAGAAACTAGAGAGATTCATTATGAGAATGAAAAAGCCAGCTTAAAACTCAACATTCAGAAAACTAAGATGATGGCATTTGGCCCCATCACTTCATGGCAAATAGATGGGTAAAAGTAGAAAAAAATGACAGATATTTATTTTCTTAGGTTCCAAAATCACTACAGGCGGTGAAGGCAGTCATGAAATTTTTGAAGAAAAGGTACATCAAACACAGACAGTAAATTAAAAAGGAGAGACATCACTTTTCTGACAAAGGTCTGGATAGTCAAAACTGTGTTTTTTTCCAGTAGTTATGTACAGATGTGAAGGTTGGACCATAAAGAAGGCTGCAGGTCAGAGAACTGATGCTTTTGAATTGTGGTGTTGGAAAAGACTCTTGAGAGTCTCTTGGACAGCAAGGAGATCAAATCAGTCAATTCTAAAAGAAATGAATCCTGAATATTAATTAAAAAGACTGATGCTGAAGCTCCAATACTTTGGCCACCTGATATGAAGAACCAACTCACTGAAAAAGATCTTGATTCTTGGAAAAATTGAAGGCAGGAAGAGTTGGAGCTGACAGGATTAGACAATTGGATGGCATTATCAGCACAATAGACATAAATCTGACCAAACTCTGGGGCATAGTGAAGGACAGGGAAGCACGGGTCACAAAGTGTTGGACATTACTTCTCACGTGAAAGACAACAACAAAAAGCTAAAAAACTGGCAACTGGTGATTTTCCTATATACACAACCACACGCTTGATTTATGTTCTATATAGTTATATGATTTAACATGAACATATGAAAAAGAAAACAAAAAAACAAAAAACTTTTTCATAAAATAAGATTTATAAGATTTTTTCTACTATGAAATCATAACATTTATTTGTGCATCTTCCATGTACCATAGCAAATACTTATGATCAGTACATTCATACATTTACTTTATAAAACAACTTTAGTTTTTAATCAAATGGCTTCAGTGTCTTTGGGGACTAAAGTTATTAACTGTTAAAATATAACTAACCAATTGACAAGAAGAAATTGGCCTTGCATTTTCTCACTAGCAGTGAAAATAATTCCTTTTTATCAAAATATTAACTGCTATGAATGAAGTCAAATATCATCAGTTACTTTCTGTTTTGTTAATAACCTGAAACAAACACACAAGAAATCCTAAACAATGTATTTTAAAACTGGAATATGGGTGGCTATATATGAAACAAAAATTCTAGCATGACAAGTTTTTAACCTCCAGGAAACCACAAAAGTTTTCTTAAAAATAAAGTAAGAATTGAATTCTGAGATTCTCAATGCCATATCACATCCAACACAGACAGTAAATTAAAAAGGAGAGACATCACTTTTCTGACAAAGGTCTGGATAGTCAAAACTGTGTTTTTTTCCAGTAGTTATGTACAGATGTGAAGGTTGGACCATAAAGAAGGCTGCAGGTCAGAGAACTGATGCTTTTGAATTGTGGTGTTGGAAAAGACTCTTGAGAGTCTCTTGGACAGCAAGGAGATCAAATCAGTCAATTCTAAAAGAAATGAATCCTGAATATTAATTAAAAAGACTGATGCTGAAGCTCCAATACTTTGGCCACCTGATATGAAGAACCAACTCACTGAAAAAGATCTTGATTCTTGGAAAAATTGAAGGCAGGAAGAGTTGGAGCTGACAGGATTAGACAATTGGATGGCATTATCAGCACAATAGACATAAATCTGACCAAACTCTGGGGCATAGTGAAGGACAGGGAAGCACGGGTCACAAAGTGTTGGACATTACTTCTCACGTGAAAGACAACAACAAAAAGCTAAAAAACTGGCAACTGGTGATTTTCCTATATACACAACCACACGCTTGATTTATGTTCTATATAGTTATATGATTTAACATGAACATATGAAAAAGAAAACAAAAAAACAAAAAACTTTTTCATAAAATAAGATTTATAAGATTTTTTCTACTATGAAATCATAACATTTATTTGTGCATCTTCCATGTACCATAGCAAATACTTATGATCAGTACATTCATACATTTACTTTATAAAACAACTTTAGTTTTTAATCAAATGGCTTCAGTGTCTTTGGGGACTAAAGTTATTAACTGTTAAAATATAACTAACCAATTGACAAGAAGAAATTGGCCTTGCATTTTCTCACTAGCAGTGAAAATAATTCCTTTTTATCAAAATATTAACTGCTATGAATGAAGTCAAATATCATCAGTTACTTTCTGTTTTGTTAATAACCTGAAACAAACACACAAGAAATCCTAAACAATGTATTTTAAAAACTGGAATATGGGTGGCTATATATGAAACAAAAATTCTAGCATGACAAGTTTTTAACCTCCAGGAAACCACAAAAGTTTTCTTAAAAAATAAAGTAAGAATTGAATTCTGAGATTCTCAATGCCATATTTTAATCAGAAGTAAGACTGTTTACATTCTTGGGTAGCAGAAACAGCAACAAAGCCTGAGCTAAATCAAGATCTTCAGAGAAAAGACTAGAGATGTCACTATAAACTCATATAATATAAACATGTTAAGGGACTTAACTTGGGCTTTCCTGGTGACTCAGAGGGTAAAGAATCTGCCTGGAATGCAGGAGATTTTTTTTTTCTTTTGGCCACTTCTATTGGTCTTTCATTTATTTATCTTTGTTCTTTGGCCTGTGTGGGCCTCCTACTGTAGTGACCTCTCCTCTCTCATTGCTTAGCACAAGCTCTGCGTGCATGCACTCCAGAGCTCCAGCTTGGTAGTTGGACACACCGGTCCAGTCCCTCCCACTCTGTGGGATCTTCCCAGACCAGGGATCAAACCGGCGCTCCTTGCACTGCAAGGCAGTGTCCTCACCCACTGGACCACCAGGGAAGCCCAGGAGATTGGTTCTGATTCACATGCCAGGAAGATCCACTGGAGAAGAAAGTGACAACACACTAGTATTCTTGCATGGAGAATTCCATGGACAGAGGAGTCCAGTGGGCTACAGTCCTTGGGGTCACAAAGAGTTGGACACAATTGAGAGACTAACACCTTCACTTCAAGGCACATAAGAGAAAAAGAACATGTTAAGGGCAAAGACTTTAAAAATAATTCCCAAAGTAGGACACCCAGTACATTAAACTAAAATCAAAGAGTGTGAGAAAGATTTAAAGAAGACAAATTGCACGGAAGTGAAAGAAAGTATTATCTTTATTGAAAAGTCTAAACCTTAAAGTAGAAAACAGCATGAAAAATATAAAGACATAGATGGGGCCAACCAAAAGTTTATCCAGTTTGGTGTCTCCCTCCATGAAAAAGAATTTTAAATACAAAATTATGTATGAGTGTAAATAGTTAGATTAAGAAAAAATCACAACATTTATAAATTCAATTTTGTTGACTACAAATAAAAATCCAGAAACAGAAAGCATATTTCCCTTAATTAAGTCCACCGTCATAATTCTTTTTTACACTTAATGATAACATTTTCATTGCCTTTGATACAGAACTGTATTACCATGTTTTTGTTTTGCTTTATTTTCTCAGATACATTAATGGTAATTATTCCCTTTAGAATAGGTTTCTATTTAATATAGCAATAATGTAGATAACTTATTTTAACTTTTCAACCTATCATTAATATTGTCATGTATGTTTCAGAATTCCTTGGCAATTTTAGGAAAGCTGTTTAAGTTTGTAGCTCCTCCCCTCAACATTTGAGTTTTCCATAGTGTAGCTTCTAGTTCTATAATTCTCAAGCTTCTTTTTTCCATTCTGGCCTGTGTGGGCCTCCTACTGTAGTGACCTCTCCTCTCTCATTGCTGAGCACAAGCTCTGCGTGCATGCACTCCAGAGCTCCAGCTTGGTAGTTGGACACACCGGTCCAGTCCCTCCCACTCTGTGGGATCTTCCCAGACCAGGGATCAAACCGGCGCTCCTTGCACTGCAAGGCAGTGTCCTCACCCACTGGACCACCAGGGAAGCCCAGGAGATTGGTTCTGATTCACATGCCAGGAAGATCCACTGGAGAAGAAAGTGACAACACACTAGTATTCTTGCATGGAGAATTCCATGGACAGAGGAGTCCAGTGGGCTACAGTCCTTGGGGTCACAAAGAGTTGGACACAATTGAGAGACTAACACCTTCACTTCAAGGCACATAAGAGAAAAAGAACATGTTAAGGGCAAAGACTTTAAAAATAATTCCCAAAGTAGGACACCCAGTACATTAAACTAAAATCAAAGAGTGTGAGAAAGATTTAAAGAAGACAAATTGCACGGAAGTGAAAGAAAGTATTATCTTTATTGAAAAGTCTAAACCTTAAAGTAGAAAACAGCATGAAAAATATAAAGACATAGATGGGGCCAACCAAAAGTTTATCCAGTTTGGTGTCTCCCTCCATGAAAAAGAATTTTAAATACAAAATTATGTATGAGTGTAAATAGTTAGATTAAGAAAAAATCACAACATTTATAAATTCAATTTTGTTGACTACAAATAAAAATCCAGAAACAGAAAGCATATTTCCCTTAATTAAGTCCACCGTCATAATTCTTTTTTACACTTAATGATAACATTTTCATTGCCTTTGATACAGAACTGTATTACCATGTTTTTGTTTTGCTTTATTTTCTCAGATACATTAATGGTAATTATTCCCTTTAGAATAGGTTTCTATTTAATATAGCAATAATGTAGATAACTTATTTTAACTTTTCAACCTATCATTAATATTGTCATGTATGTTTCAGAATTCCTTGGCAATTTTAGGAAAGCTGTTTAAGTTTGTAGCTCCTCCCCTCAACATTTGAGTTTTCCATAGTGTAGCTTCTAGTTCTATAATTCTCAAGCTTCTTTTTTCCACCCTCTGTAATTCAGTCTGTGAGTGCCATAGACCATACTCATAATGCACTTTGATCACTGCATCTATATTTTAATGATTTGATAGCTAACTGGCATCACAGTCAGAAGTCAGGTTATTCTTGAAAGTGATTTTTACACCAGGATAGACAAAAATAATTTAACTACATACAACACTCACTATGAATCACAAAAATATATCACTAAATCTAAGCTAAATTTTTACTTAATCCAATTTCTCAAGCACCCAAAGTCACACCAAACTTTCTTTATATGTCACAGGGGAAAAAACGGTGGCATAACACACGTCTTAACTCACTGAAGATAAAACATTACATATTTTTCCATTTGCATAAGATCACGGTGATCTATTGTTAGTGAGCTACATTGAGCTATAATTTTCATTAACTTCATGATGCGTATACTTTGGATGAAGTCACATTTAAATAAAGGAAAGAATTTTCACCCATCCAGCTTGTCAAACAAGCTATGAGGTTTACTTTTGACATAAGCATTATTCAAAGACCCAACACAAGTCATGTCGGTAAGTTCCGGAGAATGAAAATATGACTGATAAATACTGTGACAAGTCTGAAGAAGGCTGTTATGATGGAGAGATGTTTCCAGACTTGTATATACTTATGCGATGTTCCTGTCTAATGTACTTAGTGATGAAATTCAGCCTATAAGTATATTCTTTTAAAGAAAGGAACAAAGCATTGGCAAAAAAAAAATTGTAAAAATCCAGAAACAGAAAGCATTTTTAATTAAGTCCACCGTCATAATTCTTTTTTACACTTAATGATAACATTTTCATTGCCTTTGATACAGAACTGTATTACCATGTTTTTGTTTTGCTTTATTTTCTCAGATACATTAATGGTAATTATTCCCTTTAGAATAGGTTTCTATTTAATATAGCAATAATGTAGATAACTTATTTTAACTTTTCAACCTATCATTAATATTGTCATGTATGTTTCAGAATTCCTTGGCAATTTTAGGAAAGCTGTTTAAGTTTGTAGCTCCTCCCCTCAACATTTGAGTTTTCCATAGTGTAGCTTCTAGTTCTATAATTCTCAAGCTTCTTTTTTCCACCCTCTGTAATTCAGTCTGTGAGTGCCATAGACCATACTCATAATGCACTTTGATCACTGCATCTATATTTTAATGATTTGATAGCTAACTGGCATCACAGTCAGAAGTCAGGTTATTCTTGAAAGTGATTTTTACACCAGGATAGACAAAAATAATTTAACTACATACAACACTCACTATGAATCACAAAAATATATCACTAAATCTAAGCTAAATTTTTACTTAATCCAATTTCTCAAGCACCCAAAGTCACACCAAACTTTCTTTATATGTCACAGGGAAAATACGAGTGGCATAACACACGTCTTAACTCACTGAAGATAAAACATTACATATTTTTCCATTTGCATAAGATCACGGTGATCTATTGTTAGTGAGCTACATTGAGCTATAATTTTCATTAACTTCATGATGCGTATACTTTGGATGAAGTCACATTTAAATAAAGGAAAGAATTTTCACCCATCCAGCTTGTCAAACAAGCTATGAGGTTTACTTTTGACATAAGCATTATTCAAAGACCCAACACAAGTCATGTCGGTAAGTTCCGGAGAATGAAAATATGACTGATAAATACTGTGACAAGTCTGAAGAAGGCTGTTATGATGGAGAGATGTTTCCAGACTTGTATATACTTATGCGATGTTCCTGTCTAATGTACTTAGTGATGAAATTCAGCCTATAAGTATATTCTTTTAAAGAAAGGAACAAACGCAGTATTGGCCAAAATTTAAAAAAAATAACAAAATTGTCAGAAATTATGGCTGCAAATGAAACAGAAGGTAGAGAGAGAATATAAAAGAATTATGACCTGATTTTTCATTTTGTGAGCCATGTGATATGATCTAACTTTGAAATATATTTTAAAAGAATTACTTCCAAGTATTCTTCTGATTTCAGTAATCTTAAAGAAATGATTGAAAGGTTGTGTGACTCACATTGTCACTCAGGTCAAGTGCAATATGGCATATTCAAATAATATAATGCAATGACATCACTAAAAATATGAAGCACGTTTGCATAGAGTGGCAAAATATATCCAGTAGTTCAAATATGTAGCTACAAAATCACATATATATTTGCATTGGTATATATATACAGACATATATGAAATATTTTAAGTCAAATGTCTTGTTTACATATGCCTTTAAATACTGATTTAAATACACGTAGAAGAATCAGAATGATATGCCCACTGTTAATAGCATTTATTTATAATGATCATTCAGTAAGATAAAAGATGAGAAAAACTGGATTGGGAAAATGCAATATTTTTCTTCTACTTTAAATAAATATATATCACCTCAACTGAAGAAAATGAATGGCACTATTTTAAAATTTATCAGGATAATGAATAAGATTTGCCATTAATTTTCAAAGAATCCACATTAATAGACTAGATAGATGTGTTATGCATGTCAAGTCACTTCAGTTGTGTCTGACTCTGTGCAATCCTATGGAACATAGCTGGCCAGGCTCCTCTATCCTAGGGATTTTCCAAGCAAGAAGAGTGGAGTGGGTTGCCATACCCTCCTCCAGGGGATCTTCCCAACCTAGGGATCAAACCCCAATCTCTTATGCCTCCTGCATTGACAGACATGTTCTTTACCACTGACATCACCTGGGAAGTCTAGATAAATATGTCAAG
This sequence comes from Tragulus kanchil, assembly GCA_022376925.1. NCBI lineage: Eukaryota > Metazoa > Chordata > Mammalia > Artiodactyla > Tragulidae > Tragulus > Tragulus kanchil. The sequence goes on along the minus strand of JAIOJX010000023.1, from coordinate 106,059,736 downwards.
ATAGGTTATTAAAATCTTTCATTCTGTAAGTATTTCTTAACAAGTATGGGTTCCAAGTACATTGTTGTAGGTATAGTGATGAAAACACCAGACAAAAAACTGCTCTTTTCACATCAGAGTCAACACAATATATTATGCCCACAGTTTGCTGACACTCATAGAAGTTCCCCATTATGGCAACAGTCACTAGAAAAGGTTTCAAGAGAAAGATAAAAAGTGTGTAAAAGAGTGTTCATTATGGATATGAAGGGGAAGAGATTTTCTGGAAAGGGGGCAGGACATGAAAAATCACTAAAGCATGTGGGGGTATTTTGGAGGCATATCAAATAACAGAGTATGATCTTTTGCAGTCGAGGCATGGGAATTGAGGAACAAAAGACTGATTAGCAAGAGGTCAAGTGTAAAAGAATTTAAGCCAGGGCAGATTTTTGTTCTTTGATTTTCCTTCCAGTAAGAATGAAGAATGGTGTTTTCCTAAAAAGACTGTTACAAAGATAAAATGGAGAATGAAACAGAAGTGGAATAGAGGGCAGAAAATTCTAATTTAGAGAAATAGTTCAGTATGAAATAATTAAAATTTAATTGTAAAAAAGATGGTGAAAGAGAAAACAATATATGTTCATTATTATTTTTGTCATTTGACATTAAATAATTAAATTGTTTTAAGTCAAGTCTGGAAATAGAAATCTGACATAGTCTCAACCAACTAAGTGAGGAGTTCTGAATTTACCACCTGTCTAGTGATGATTATTTTTATAATAAAATATTTTCCACTTCTGAAGAAAATTCATTTCAAGACAACTCCATATATCAATCAAAATTTGGTAAAGTATAACTAAGACTTAATTTGCAATATTTTATTTAGAAGTATGATGTTTCAAATCATGAAGTGTTTATAGTAAAATAGTAAGAAAAGACAGGATAAAAAATCACTAGGAATCTTTAAGGAGCAAATATAAGGTTAAAAAAGGTAACTAAATAGAAAGAGTGCATTTTTATAATTTTAGTATTTAGTCATTTACAGAAATGTCAACAGGTATCAGTAGTTCAATTGCAAAATTTAAAAAGGCACTTACTTTAAAGGATTCTAACTAGGAAAGGGAAATGAACTTAAATTGGTTGAGCAATTTAAATCATTTTATCAGAGTATCTCCCTAAAGGAGGTTAATTTAATTTGAACAAGTATGGGTTCCAAGTACATTGTTGTAGGTATAGTGATGAAAACACCAGACAAAAAACTGCTCTTTTCACATCAGAGTCAACACAATATATTATGCCCACAGTTTGCTGACACTCATAGAAGTTCCCCATTATGGCAACAGTCACTAGAAAAGGTTTCAAGAGAAAGATAAAAAGTGTGTAAAAGAGTGTTCATTATGGATATGAAGGGGAAGAGATTTTCTGGAAAGGGGGCAGGACATGAAAAATCACTAAAGCATGTGGGGGTATTTTGGAGGCATATCAAATAACAGAGTATGATCTTTTGCAGTCGAGGCATGGGAATTGAGGAACAAAAGACTGATTAGCAAGAGGTCAAGTGTAAAAGAATTTAAGCCAGGGCAGATTTTTGTTCTTTGATTTTCCTTCCAGTAAGAATGAAGAATGGTGTTTTCCTAAAAAGACTGTTACAAAGATAAAATGGAGAATGAAACAGAAGTGGAATAGAGGGCAGAAAATTCTAATTTAGAGAAATAGTTCAGTATGAAATAATTAAAATTTAATTGTAAAAATGATGGTGAAAGAGAAAACAATATATGTTCATTATTATTTTTGTCATTTGACATTAAATAATTAAATTGTTTTAAGTCAAGTCTGGAAATAGAAATCTGACATAGTCTCAACCAACTAAGTGAGGAGTTCTGAATTTACCACCTGTCTAGTGATGATTATTTTTATAATAAAATATTTTCCACTTCTGAAGAAAATTCATTTCAAGACAACTCCATATATCAATCAAAATTTGGTAAAGTATAACTAAGACTTAATTTGCAATATTTTATTTAGAAGTATGATGTTTCAAATCATGAAGTGTTTATAGTAAAATAGTAAGAAAAGACAGGATAAAAAATCACTAGGAATCTTTAAGGAGCAAATATAAGGTTAAAAAAGGTAACTAAATAGAAAGAGTGCATTTTTATAATTTTAGTATTTAGTCATTTACAGAAATGTCAACAGGTATCAGTAGTTCAATTGCAAAATTTAAAAAGGCACTTACTTTAAAGGATTCTAACTAGGAAAGGGAAATGAACTTAAATTGGTTGAGCAATTTAAATCATTTTTATCAGAGTATCTCCCTAAAGGAGGTTAATTTAATTTGAACAGATCAGCGTATTGACTGAGCTATAGATCCCTAGGTATTTAACAGATAAATGAAACAGATTAAAGTTTAGCCTAGCTAATGTGATAACACTGAACGTGGATATTTGTATTTATGTTTAGATTTTTTTTTTCTTAGAATAGATTATTTAGAATAAAGTAACATTTTACGCATTAACTTTCACTGGATATATTAAGAATACAGCAGTTGCTTACATTAAAAAAAAATCAACTGTTTTATAGCAATCATTACTATCTAACCTGAATGTAGGTTTTCTCTATGTGGGATAAAAGTGTAAATTTCTTTCTCCAAATGACTAACGTGGTATTTTTCAAATTTTATTATAAGGGAAGGAAGAGAGTGCTTGTTAATAATATGAAATCTGGATGCTAAGGGCCTACATAATCCTGGGTAAATTGTACACTGACTCTAAGTATCAATTATTTCAATTATAAAATGGTGGTATGATGTTTAATTTAATGAGAGCAACCAACCCAAAGAAGAGTAAAGATTTAAAAATATTTCTAAAACATTTACCATAGTACTGGACATCAAACAAACAAAAAAAAATAAAATATAATAGTAGAAAGATAACTCTAGGTTTTGTTGATGGTTTTATCCTCTATGTAACTCTGCATTAAGCCAAAAAATGTCAAATTTTTCATTTAACTGTGTTATTGATTAAAGTCACTTGTTTTTATTAAAAACGAAGGAAGACCAAAGAATAATCTATAAGGGTAAACAGATATACATTACAGCAACATGATCATATTTCTTGAATAGGTCTGCAAATTTTCACTATGCCTGCCTTCATTATTCATGGATGTCATTCATTAATTTATTTATTCAACAACCAGTCTATTGTTTTTTTCCATTGCAGAACTCATAGTCTGATTCTGACACTAATTTGATTCTGACACTAACAAGCCTTCGATTATTGCTTAGTTTTTTAATTCGAGTTGCCTACCAAACTATGGGCCTCCAAATGCATAAGGTCGAAGTTTTGAGGTTCTCAAGTAATAAAAGGACTATTCTTTAATTAGCATGGCATTGTTCCTGGATGGATTCACTGGTGAAAAGATTTGGGATCACTGATGGAAAGATATAGAAAACTACACCTGGTAAGTTCTATGTTGTAAGTAAAACTGTAAGGCTAGAATTGGCTAAAAGTAAAGGGGCCTATGAGATTTAGATACTAAAAAAAATGCAACAGAATCTTCTTTGGAACCTTGAGTGTCACATTTTTATTTTTTTATGGCAATAGATTATTTAGAATAAAGTAACATTTCGCATTAACTTTCACTGGATATATTAAGAATACAGCAGTTGCTTACATTAAAAAATCAACTGTTTTATAGCAATCATTACTATCTAACCTGAATGTAGGTTTTCTCTATGTGGGATAAAAGTGTAAATTTCTTTCTCCAAATGACTAACGTGGTATTTTTCAAATTTTATTATAAGGGAAGGAAGAGAGTGCTTGTTAATAATATGAAATCTGGATGCTAAGGGCCTACATAATCCTGGGTAAATTGTACACTGACTCTAAGTATCAATTATTTCAATTATAAAATGGTGGTATGATGTTTAATTTAATGAGAGCAACCAACCCAAAGAAGAGTAAAGATTTAAAAATATTTCTAAAACATTTACCATAGTACTGGACATCAAACAAACAAAAAAAAATAAAATATAATAGTAGAAAGATAACTCTAGGTTTTGTTGATGGTTTTATCCTCTATGTAACTCTGCATTAAGCCAAAAAATGTCAAATTTTTCATTTAACTGTGTTATTGATTAAAGTCACTTGTTTTTATTAAAAACGAATGAAGACCAAAGAATAATCTATAAGGGTAAACAGATATACATTACAGCAACATGATCATATTTCTTGAATAGGTCTGCAAATTTTCACTATGCCTGCCTTCATTATTCATGGATGTCATTCATTAATTTATTTATTCAACAACCAGTCTATTGTTTTTTTCCATTGCAGAACTCATAGTCTGATTCTGACACTAATTTGATTCTGACACTAACAAGCCTTCGATTATTGCTTAGTTTTTTAATTCGAGTTGCCTACCAAACTATGGGCCTCCAAATGCATAAGGTCGAAGTTTTGAGGTTCTCAAGTAATAAAAGGACTATTCTTTAATTAGCATGGCATTGTTCCTGGATGGATTCACTGGTGAAAAGATTTGGGATCACTGATGGAAAGATATAGAAAACTACACCTGGTAAGTTCTATGTTGTAAGTAAAACTGTAAGGCTAGAATTGGCTAAAAGTAAAGGGGCCTATGAGATTTAGATACTAAAAAAAATGCAACAGAATCTTCTTTGGAACCTTGAGTGTCACATTACTGTTAATATGATGAGCAGACCCTTTTGTTCGTCCATTTGATTTCATGTATTCGTAACTCTGACCCTAATTAAGCACTTTTGGGGTGGTGGAATTTTCCACATCAGTGCTCAATGGCATGGCTGAAGACACAGAGAAAACAAATACACATCACTAATGTGGCAAATCTCAGGATAAATGGAAGAGAGCTACAAGGTTTTAGAAAAGAATTTTTATAAGGAGACACTGTTGACTGCATACTGGATGAAGAGGAGTAGGGCAGTAATGGGAAATTTACTTATGGATTGTCAGGTTCACTGACAAATAAGTGATTCTAAGGGTGAACTGTAGCAAATAATGCTGGACTTTATAAATTTAGAAGAAATGAATGTTCTACTCATCCAGGGGAAAGTACTACACATTTCAGCTTATGCTAAAAATCAACAGTTAAATTAAGGAAAGTATGAGGGCTTGGATGAGATCAGAAATGAATTTTCTACTCATCCAGGGGAAAAACAGTACACACAACAACTCATGCTAAAATCAACAGCTAAATTGGGGAAGGTATGAGGGCTTGGATGAGATCAATGATGAGTCAGAACTTAGTAGCTAAAGGATTCCCCAGTCATGGGAGACTTTTTATATAAAAGAATCTAAGCAAGTCCATAAGTCTTGCACTGTTCCTACTGAATATATGGTACTTTTACACATTGAGTGGGGCCTACCACCAATTATATTGTCTTATTGTATCAAATTCAGTATATGAAAGTGAATTAAACATCTAGTTACTTTCATAAAAATAATCTACTTGAATAGCTACGTTACTGAAAGAGCAAGAATATTTAATGGATTTAGAACATCAACCTACATCCTTATAAGTCAAAGTGAATACTACTCATGCTTAATTTTAGAGTAATTTAAAATATGTTTTTATGAAGTACAAGAGATGATAAATAAGGATGAATCGATAGCCTTTCAGGAATCTCATGCTTCCAAGGCAAAAACATCTAAAATCATGAAAAGAAAATATTGAAATAATGAAAAAGTAAACATTCATATCAGTATACTGAAAAAATACAATACTTATAGTAAACATAAGTGAAAGACTTTATATTTTCTACCGAACTACACATAGGAAAAGTAACTACTTGCTGGTCAGCTTTACAAATGCATTACAAGAACCTTGGTCTGTCTTGGCAAAATGATGGCCTGCATTACAGCAGAAATTTACTGCTGCAATATAAATTTATATTTTCCATGGAAGTGAAATCTTTTGACAGAGAGTTGAAGGAAGAGAGTATAGAAAGGCTTTTGAGAAAAGAAAATAAATGGACTAGATTTGATACCTTAGTGAAAGCTTTGCTTTAATGCTAATTTGTACTACAATGATAAAGTTATTGGAAAGGACACAAACTTTGCTTTTTATATTTATTAGAGTTATACTATATTGAATGTTTATTTGAAAAAGGTCAAATGGGCACTTCCATCCATTCCTTCTCTGAGACTGCTAAAGTAAAATGAAGTATTTTGTCTAGGTAACTTTTGAAAAGATGAGAGAATTCCTGAAGACCTCACTTCCATCACAGGGCCCATCATTTTATTCCTTGCTGCCAAATGACAGAAGTTTTTCCCAGGATAAAAATAGTATTTAATTTGAAGAAAAGCCCTCATATGTCTATAATCATTTTATACCAATGAGATATTACCTGTTATTTCTTCTGTGATAAGAAAAAGACATTGGAAAATCATTGGAACAGCTTTTTTCCCTTCTGGAGAAGCACACAACAAATGGAAAAACAAAACCTCCCCAATTCTCATGCAAATTCTCCCGTAAATGCATCCATACCTACTAAAATGATGACACCCGGGTTTCCCTGGTGGTCCAGTGGGTAAGGACACCACCTTGCAGTGCAAGGGGCGCCAGTTCGATCCCTGGCCTGGGAAGATCCCACTTTCTGCGGAGCGGCTGGACCGATGTGTCTAATTACTGAGTTGGAGCTCTGGAGTGCATGCGCCCAGAGCCAGTGCTCTGCAGCAACAGAGGCCACTGTGATGGGAGGTCCACACAGGTCAAAGAACAAAGGTGGATGCAAATATCAAAGGCCAATAAAAGTGGCCAAAAAAAAAAAAATGACAATACCCCACCCAAAGTCAGTAGATTGGCCTGCATATATGGATGATTGGGAAAAACTGAGTGCATTTTCTTTCAGAATGAGTTAAAATCTAAGACAAGAGAACTCACTGGTCATAGCAAACACCCTCTTCCAACAACTCTAGAGATGAATCTACACATGGATATAACTAGATTGTCAATAGTGATATCAGGTTGATTATATTATTTGCTGTTGAAGATGGAGAACCACTATACAGCTAGCAAAAAATAAGATCTGGAACCCATTGTCACTCAGAACATAAACTCCTTACTGTAATATTCAGGCTTATAATGAAGAAAGAAGGGAAAGACACTAAACCATGGATGCATCAAATCCCTTATTATTATTATACACTGGAGGTGATGAATACATTAAAGAGATTATATCTGGTAGATAGAGTGCCTGAAGAACTGTGGATCGAGAATAATAACATTTACAGAAGTTAATGATGAAAACCATCCCCCGCAAAAAGAAATGTAAGATGGCAAAGTGGTTGTCTAAGGAAGTCTTGTAAAGAGCTGAGAACAGATGAGAAGCAAAAGGAAAAGGAAAAAGGGAAAGATATACCAAATGAATGCAGAATTACAGAGAATAGCAAGGAGAGACAAAGTCTTCTTAAGTAAAAAATGCAAAGAAATAGAGGAAAACAAAAGAATGGGAATGACCCATCATATAGAGACACATTAAGTAAAGATCTCTTTAAAAAATTTGGATATACAAAGGGAACATTTCACACAAAGATGGGCACAATAAAAGACAGAAACTGCAAGGACATAACAGAAGAAGAAGCGATTAAGAAGAGGTGGCGAGGATATTCTGAGAAACTATACAAAAAAGAACTTAAGGATCCAGATAACCACTATGATGTGGTGACCCATCTAGAGCAAAATATCCTGGCATGTGAAGTCAAATAAACCTTAGGAAGCATTATTACAAACGAAGTTACTGGAGTTGATGAAATTCCAGTTGAGATACTTAAAATCCTAAAAATGACACTGTTAAAGTGTTTTACTCAATATGTCAGCAAATGCTGAAAACTCGACAGTGGCCACAGGACTGGAAAAGGTCAGTTTTCATTCTAATTCCAAAGAAAGGCAATGCCGAAGAATGTTCAAACTACCATACAATTGCACCCATTTTACATGCTAGCAAGGCAATTTTCAAAATCCTTCAAACTAGGCTTCAGCAATACATGAACTGAGAAATTCCACATGTATAAAGCTGGAATTAGAAAAGGCAAAGGAACCAGAGATCAAAATGCCAACATCACTTGGATAATAGAAAAAGCAAGGAAATTCCAGAAAAAGCATCTACTTCTTCTTCATTGACTACACTTAAGCCTTTGACTATGTGGATACCCCACAGCAAACTGTTGGAAATGCCTAGAGAGATGGGTATACCAGACCACCTTAACTGTCTCCTAAGAAACATGTATGGAACTCAAGAAGCAATAGTTAGAACTGGGTATGGAACAAAGTACTGGTGGAAAGTTAAGAAAGAACATCAAGGGTGTATATTGTCACCATGCTTATTTAACTTATATGCAGAATACATCATGCAAAAATACCAGGCTGGATGAATCACAAACAGGAATCAAGACTTCCAGGGTAAATATAAACACCCTCAGTTAGGCAGGTGATATCACTCCAATGGCAGAAAGTGAAGAGAAACTAAAAGCTCTCTAGATAAGGGTTAAAGTGGAGAGTGGAAAATCCCATTAAAACTCAACATTCAAAAAACAAAGATCATGGCATCCAATCCTGTTACTTCATGACAAATAGATGGGGAACAGTGAAAACAGTGACTAATTCTTAAGAAAGCAAGAATGGGAAAAAATGGGAATGACCCATCATATAGAGACACATTAAGTAAAGATCTCTTTAAAAAATTTGGATATACAAAGGGAACATTTCACACAAAGATGGGCACAATAAAAGACAGAAACTGCAAGGACATAACAGAAGAAGAAGCGATTAAGAAGAGGTGGCGAGGATATTCTGAGAAACTATACAAAAAAGAACTTAAGGATCCAGATAACCACTATGATGTGGTGACCCATCTAGAGCAAAATATCCTGGCATGTGAAGTCAAATAAACCTTAGGAAGCATTATTACAAACGAAGTTACTGGAGTTGATGAAATTCCAGTTGAGATACTTAAAATCCTAAAAATGACACTGTTAAAGTGTTTTACTCAATATGTCAGCAAATGCTGAAAACTCGACAGTGGCCACAGGACTGGAAAAGGTCAGTTTTCATTCTAATTCCAAAGAAAGGCAATGCCGAAGAATGTTCAAACTACCATACAATTGCACCCATTTTACATGCTAGCAAGGCAATTTTCAAAATCCTTCAAACTAGGCTTCAGCAATACATGAACTGAGAAATTCCACATGTATAAAGCTGGAATTAGAAAAGGCAAAGGAACCAGAGATCAAAATGCCAACATCACTTGGATAATAGAAAAAGCAAGGAAATTCCAGAAAAAGCATCTACTTCTTCTTCATTGACTACACTTAAGCCTTTGACTATGTGGATACCCCACAGCAAACTGTTGGAAATGCCTAGAGAGATGGGTATACCAGACCACCTTAACTGTCTCCTAAGAAACATGTATGGAACTCAAGAAGCAATAGTTAGAACTGGGTATGGAACAAAGTACTGGTGGAAAGTTAAGAAAGAACATCAAGGGTGTATATTGTCACCATGCTTATTTAACTTATATGCAGAATACATCATGCAAAAATACCAGGCTGGATGAATCACAAACAGGAATCAAGACTTCCAGGGTAAATATAAACACCCTCAGTTAGGCAGGTGATATCACTCCAATGGCAGAAAGTGAAGAGAAACTAAAAGCTCTCTAGATAAGGGTTAAAGTGGAGAGTGGAAAATCCCATTAAAACTCAACATTCAAAAAACAAAGATCATGGCATCCAATCCTGTTACTTCATGACAAATAGATGGGGAACAAGTGAAAACAGTGACTAAGTTTGTTTTCTTGGGTTCCAACATCACTGTGGACCCTAACTGCAGTCATGAAAGACACTAGCACCTGGAAAGAATGTTATGACAAACCTAGACAGCATATTTAAAAGCAGAGACATCATTTCGTCAACAAAGATCTGTATAGCCAAAGAAATGGTTTATGCAGTAGTCATGTATGTAATAATTGAACCATAAAGAAGGCTGAGTGCTGAACAATTGATGATTTTGAAATATCATATTGGAGAAGATTCTTGAAAGTCCCTTGGACTTCATGGAGATTAAATAAATCACTCCTACAGAAAATAAATCAATAAGAACACATAAGAAGGACAGATGCTAAAGCTGAAATTCCAATACTTTGGCTACCTGATGGGAAGAGATGACTCACTGGAAAATGCTCCAAGGTTGAGAAAGACTGAGGACAAGAGGGGACGCGGGTGGCAGAAGCTGAGATGGTTACATAGCATCACTGACTTAATGGACATGAGTTTGAGCAAACTCTGTGAGAGACTGAAGGACAGATAAGCCTAGCACAATGCAACTCAAAGGGTCACAAAGAGTCAGAAATGACTGAGCAACTGAACAATAAACAACAATAAAGCCTAAGATGCAGTCAAATGAGCAACAATAACATGGATGAATCACTTTGCTCCCCACAAGAAACAAACTCAACACTTTAAATCAACTATACTTCAATTGAAAAAAAAAAATGTAAAGAGGTGAAGCAAATACCCCAGACTGAGGGCTTTATTACCACAATAAGATCCTGAAGATAGGATGCAGTGTTTTAGAGTTATGATCAGCCATGTCTGCCCACATGTAGTATGTTAATCACATCTACCCTCCAAAAGAACAACTTGCGAGATTAGTCCTTTCTTGGTGCTGTATATAAGTTACATCTCTTGTGCATATCTGAATTGTTTTCTGGGCAGTTGTAGATTGTATGCTTCTGAAAGTTTCTAGTGTGAGAAAGAGTGGTGGTTTCTGCAGAATCTGGTGTTCTTGGTTCATGTGGTGATGCTAATACAAATAGAACCTACCTGGCCTTATTTCTAAAGAGGTTTTCAAATCCACTGTTGTCTGATTTTGCATTTTTCAATTTTTATCACAGGTAAAGCTCAGCATATGTTACATCATGTGCATTTGCCTAGATTATTCTTTCTTTATCCACACATTTTTATAAAGCTTGTGATTTCTAGGTGGTAATGTGATTTGTTTTATAAGAACAGGAAGCATCAATCTGGCTTTGCTAAGAAAATAGATTTTGAAATATCGTATTGGAGAAGATTCTTGAAAGTCCCTTGGACTTCATGGAGATTAAATAAATCACTCCTACAGAAAATAAATCAATAAGAACACATAAGAAGGACAGATGCTAAAGCTGAAATTCCAATACTTTGGCTACCTGATGGGAAGAGATGACTCACTGGAAAATGCTCCAAGGTTGAGAAAGACTGAGGACAAGAGGGGACGCGGGTGGCAGAAGCTGAGATGGTTACATAGCATCACTGACTTAATGGACATGAGTTTGAGCAAACTCTGTGAGAGACTGAAGGACAGATAAGCCTAGCACAATGCAACTCAAAGGGTCACAAAGAGTCAGAAATGACTGAGCAACTGAACAATAAACAACAATAAAGCCTAAGATGCAGTCAAATGAGCAACAATAACATGGATGAATCACTTTGCTCCCCACAAGAAACAAACTCAACACTTTAAATCAACTATACTTCAATTGAAAAAAAAAAATGTAAAGAGGTGAAGCAAATACCCCAGACTGAGGGCTTTATTACCACAATAAGATCCTGAAGATAGGATGCAGTGTTTTAGAGTTATGATCAGCCATGTCTGCCCACATGTAGTATGTTAATCACATCTACCCTCCAAAAGAACAACTTGCGAGATTAGTCCTTTCTTGGTGCTGTATATAAGTTACATCTCTTGTGCATATCTGAATTGTTTTCTGGGCAGTTGTAGATTGTATGCTTCTGAAAGTTTCTAGTGTGAGAAAGAGTGGTGGTTTCTGCAGAATCTGGTGTTCTTGGTTCATGTGGTGATGCTAATACAAATAGAACCTACCTGGCCCTATTTCTAAAGAGGTTTTCAAATCCACTGTTGTCTGATTTTGCATTTTTCAATTTTTATCACAGGTAAAGCTCAGCATATGTTACATCATGTGCATTTGCCTAGATTATTCTTTCTTTATCCACACATTTTTATAAAGCTTGTGATTTCTAGGTGGTAATGTGATTTGTTTTATAAGAACAGGAAGCATCAATCTGGCTTTGCTAAGAAAATAGCTTTTGTTAGCATATTTACATATTTGCCAAGCTTTCCACTTGATTCAGCTTTTCTCTATTTATGTGATTTTTTTTACAGGAACAGTATTTGCCTTACATAGCTTGATTTTTTATTTGAGCTGTGAGTTTATAACCATGCAGTTTAATGTTTTGGACTTTTAAGAAAGAAATCTCAAAATAACATCTAACCCTCACTGTGCTAGAACTCTAACCTCAACAATTTCTCATGGAAGTTATTGATGCTGCAATTAAGGAGAAGGAGCTCATCATTTGCATAAATAACATATTTTCATTTTATTTCAGAACAATATAGCACTAAAACTACTCTCTAAAAAAGAAATTGAAAATATGATGCATATTTCATAGGTAGGTTGCAAAGGACCCATGAAACATCAGCCTGCACCCAGCCAGCTTTCCCTGAAAATTAGTATGAGGTAGCTACTATTGAAATTGAAAACAAGTAGATGAGAGCAAAATATGTTGAAGAAGTCCATATTAAGAATAGGGGAATAGATTATGTGTGTGCTTTTAGTACAGGATAGGAAATAAGAACATTTTAAGGTGGGCCTTATGGTCTAGATAGAAAAGAAGAAATGCAACGACAAGAAAGAAACCTTTCTTCAGAGGCTAGGGAGGAAAATTTTCCCAAGGTAGACAATTTACATCAAATTTTTGGATACCTTTTATGAAAGTTTTCTTTAAATTTTCAAGTTTTAATTCAATTTGAGACTTTTTTGCTTATATGTCATTTTAGTATTTCCAATGAAGAATTTGGGATTATGGGTCTAAAAACAAATGTACTTATCTCCATTCTGTAGCAATGCATCTTTAGTAGAGGCTGAAGTCAGAACAAGCCGGAGTTAATTTTGAGTCTAGCAGTTAAATCTAAGGAAATGGAACAATTAGGCACATGATTCCTTAGACAAATTGCTTGCTCTTATTTGTGCTGTGATTAGGGCATGAGACATTTTAGGTAATAGTAATTACATTAACGTAAGACTAAAGATAAAATCATTTAGGTATGTTACTTTGTTTTTTCCATTGCATTCTCATAATAATCATATATCTCAATATAATATAGAACATGCAATTAAATAACTGTTCATAGAGATGACTTAATCGTGTACTATGGATTCGTGTGTTCATTTTATTTACTAGACTGTGATATTTTTGAAAGCAGAGTTAATATCTTTTTCACTTCAAATTCCTATCATTGAGTTTAGTTGATACCTAGCAAATCCTTCATAAATATTTAATGTCTACTGAAAGAATAAATTAGCAGGAAAATGAATGGGGACTTTAATATTTCAACTGAAAATGTGTTACCATGTATTCAAAAAATACTTTCAGTATGATTTTAAGCAATTTAATGTTTTTACCTTTTTTATATTAATATGCTTAGGTGACCACTAATCAAATCAGATAATGAGCATTTCCATACCCCTTGATAGTTGCCTTGTGTCTTTTCTTAATCAATGCTCTCCTCACAGAGGTAATCTCGTTCATACTTGTTGTAATATAAAGTAACTTGTTCAGTTCTCAGGCTACATGTTAGTGAATCCATAGAGTCTGATTTCTTTGTTTCTCCCTTTTCCACTCAATATTTTTTTAAGACCTGTCTGCACTGTCATTTGTTTCCTGTTAGTGCTATATTAGTGATTTTGTGACTGCACAAAATGCTTTATGGATTAAGAATGCTTTTTAGACATATTTTCAGAGTGGAAATGTAGGGTTAGAATAAAAGTAAGTTAAAATACATGAAAAATTGAAAAAACAGTTTTTCAAAAGAGTTTCATCATTATACTCTAACCAGATACATTCAAAAACTACTGTTGGGGCTTTCCTTGTATTCCAATAGGTAAGGACACTGCCTTGCAGTGCAATGGGTGCCAGTTCGATCCCTGGCCTGGGAAGAACCAATGTGCCATGGAGCAGTTGGACCAATGTGTCCAACTACCCAACCCAAGCTCTAGAGTGCATACACCCAGAGCCAGCAGCAGCAGAGGCCACTGCGATGGGAGGCCCACACAGGCCAAAGAGGGATGAAAATAGATAAATGAAAGACCAACAGAAGTGGCCAAAAAAAAAAAGAAAAAGAAAAACTACTGTTGCTGTATATTTCATTCAGAACTTGGTATTTTCTGTATATTATGTTTTGTTTTCAAGTAAATCCATTTTTATAGAATGCTATATGTTCCTATAGCACAAAGTTGAACTCTGGATCTTCTTCCTCCTGCCATCCCTCCAGTTCTATGTATATTTCAAGCTGGACTTGTTTTCCAGACTGATAAGTTAAGGTTCAGAAATAAAAATAAATTTTAATGTTTTTTGTCAAGATAAACAGTCTGCCATTGATTAATAATGTAAAAAACTTATATATTGTGCATTCTAAATCTAACATGGATATTATTCTTTCATTATGTTACTTTCAAACACACACACATAATATAGAAGCATTGGAATACAGTTGTCAAGTCTGACTGAAATTAATTCTCAAACCTCACAACACAAATATTGGATGTAAAGTTTTGGTGAAAGAATTAGATCTGCTAAAGTCTCCTGGAAGGGAGGTTATGTTATCAAACACACATATTTTGAAAATATCAATAGATATGTTTCTGAAGAACTCAAAAAATTCCTATATAGTATGTAATAACATCTGTAGCAGAGACACTAAACAGTCTACCAAAATTCATTGCACTGTTTCATTGCATAGTGTTGTCAATGGAAGAAAACTGCATTCAGGGAGTGAAATTATATAATTTTCTACTAGGTGGTATCAAGCATCATTTATTATTTTATCACTGGTGTTGATGCAAAGCTTAAAATTAAGCCCTAAACTAATATGTAACGAATAAGTAGGAGTTCATGGATAAATAAACTTTCTTTAATTTCAATTATAGTGAATTGCATTAACTAATGCCATGTGTACATACTCAGTCACTTCAGTCATGTCTGACTCTTTGCTACCCTATGGACTGTAGCCTGCCAGGCTCCCCTACCCATAGGATTATCCAGGCAAAAATACTGGACTGGGTTCCCATGCCCTCCTCTAGGGGATCTTCTTGACCCAGAGATTGAACCCACCATACTTGCATCTCCTGCACTTCAGGCAAATTCTTTACCTAGTGAGTCACCTGGGAAGCCCAATTAATTCCATACCTAAACATATACTTGGTCTGTATTAAAAGGCTGTTTTCCATAAATAGACCCAAATAATGTAATGGTTCAAGTATATTAGAATTTTCATGCTTGATCTTTTATTCAGAATATTAACATCTTTGATGAAGGGTCAGTTTGCTGTTATAAGATGCTAAAGGATATTCTTAACTCTGGTGGTCCCACGACTCTTGGGCTTCCTGCATGCCACCAGTGGAAGAGGAAAAGGCAGCGTGGCCACATGCTTCATAACACCCTGCTCTGGAAATGCCACATCGAATGCCATATTATTAGCAAGAACACAGTCACACAGTTTCAGTCAACTCTACAGAAAAGTATATTCCTGGATTCCCAGTAATAAGAGGCAGTAGACATTTTATGAGCAGCCTGAAGTCATTGCGAAACTCAGATTTAAGTCATGAACTTAAACTAGCTTTTACTCTATTCCTGAGTCATGATATAGAAGGGTTCCAGTGATTTAAGTTTCATAAGTATCAATTTTATAGCAAATTGTCTTTTATCTCCAGATTTTAAGACCTATTTAAGATAACAGAATAGAAATACATTGCCCAGTTTTACTGACCTGGGTTCGATCTGTGGGTCCAGAAGATACCTTGGAGAAATAAATGGCAACCCGTACCAGTATTCTTACCTGGGAAATTCCATGGATAGAGGAGAGCTCAAATGCCAGACTTTCTCTGGTTTTAGCAAGATTCAATAAATTTTATTGATCCAATGCTTTTCCATTTTTCTTCATAAAATTAGCCTTAACACTGGTGTTGATGCAAAGCCTAAAAGTAAGCCCTAAACTAATATGTAACGAATAAGTAGGAGTTCATGGATAAATAAACTTTCTTTAATTTCAATTATAGTGAATTGCATTAACTAATGCCATGTGTACATACTCAGTCACTTCAGTCATGTCTGACTCTTTGCTACCCTATGGACTGTAGCCTGCCAGGCTCCCCTACCCATAGGATTATCCAGGCAAAAATACTGGACTGGGTTCCCATGCCCTCCTCTAGGGGATCTTCTTGACCCAGAGATTGAACCCACCATACTTGCATCTCCTGCACTTCAGGCAAATTCTTTACCTAGTGAGTCACCTGGGAAGCCCAATTAATTCCATACCTAAACATATACTTGGTCTGTATTAAAAGGCTGTTTTCCATAAATAGACCCAAATAATGTAATGGTTCAAGTATATTAGAATTTTCATGCTTGATCTTTTATTCAGAATATTAACATCTTTGATGAAGGGTCAGTTTGCTGTTATAAGATGCTAAAGGATATTCTTAACTCTGGTGGTCCCACGACTCTTGGGCTTCCTGCATGCCACCAGTGGAAGAGGAAAAGGCAGCGTGGCCACATGCTTCATAACACCCTGCTCTGGAAATGCCACATCGAATGCCATATTATTAGCAAGAACACAGTCACACAGTTTCAGTCAACTCTACAGAAAAGTATATTCCTGGATTCCCAGTAATAAGAGGCAGTAGACATTTTATGAGCAGCCTGAAGTCATTGCGAAACTCAGATTTAAGTCATGAACTTAAACTAGCTTTTACTCTATTCCTGAGTCATGATATAGAAGGGTTCCAGTGATTTAAGTTTCATAAGTATCAATTTTATAGCAAATTGTCTTTTATCTCCAGATTTTAAGACCTATTTAAGATAACAGAATAGAAATACATTGCCCAGTTTTACTGACCTGGGTTCGATCTGTGGGTCCAGAAGATACCTTGGAGAAATAAATGGCAACCCGTACCAGTATTCTTACCTGGGAAATTCCATGGATAGAGGAGAGCTCAAATGCCAGACTTTCTCTGGTTTTAGCAAGATTCAATAAATTTTATTGATCCAATGCTTTTCCATTTTCTATATGCAGTAAGGAAATTCATAAAAATGCTGCATATTTTTTAAAATATAATTTCTCTAGATAAATGGTTGGATTGTTTGGCAAGAAAGTGTATCAAGATCTTCACTCTTAACATTTCAGAAGTTCCATCTCCTCTACTCTATACAAGAGAAAGTAACATTGAAGCACAACTACTAGACCTTAGTAAAAGCAATATAGACATATATCAGAAATTATAGGTACACTATTTAAACTCTGATATAAAATTATTTGTTATTGAAAGAGAAATGAATAAATTTAATTTTCATACCTTTTAAAATGGAAGGAAAAATGGAATTCAAATACTTCTGAATTTCAGTAGCTAGCATTTAATAAATATTCAATATATTAGATAAATTTATGTTACATCACTGAATGAATGTGGTGACTGTATAATAATTCCCAGTATTTATTTTAATAGGCTAAAATTTTGTGAGAATAATAAGCATGTATGTTTTACACACTTGTTCAAGCATAAGGTCCTAATTCAGTACTTAGTATAAACAGTCATCCTTTATTATCTCAGTGGAAGTTGCTCCAGGATATGTGAGATAACCTAATCTGTGGATCTTTGAGTCCCTTGTATTCAATGGTATAGTACAGTAGGTCCTCTGTCTTCACTGGTTCCACATCCATAGATTTACCAGCTTTGGATTGTGGTTGGGTAAACGAGCAGACACAGAACCTGTAGATAGAGAGGACTGATTGTAGTAGAAACACAAGACCACTGTTTATTACGCTTTTGAGTGATGGATGATAGAGGTTCAAGGAAATGTGTGAGTATGCAGGCCTGTGCAGCCAGGACAGTCTTTCTGAATTAATTTTTCCATGTTGGATGGAATGGCTGATCTAAAAGCTAGACATTAACTTTCGAAAAGCAATGCAAAAGTTATTGTTAATAATGTTTGAAAAAAGCAACCCGTACCAGTATTCTTACCGGGAATCCATGAAGGAGAGCTCAAATGCCAGACTTTCTCTGGTTTTAGCAAGATTCAATAAATTTTATTGATCCAATGCTTTTCCATTTTCTATATGCAGTAAGGAAATTCATAAAAATGCTGCATATTTTTTAAAATATAATTTCTCTAGATAAATGGTTGGATTGTTTGGCAAGAAAGTGTATCAAGATCTTCACTCTTAACATTTCAGAAGTTCCATCTCCTCTACTCTATACAAGAGAAAGTAACATTGAAGCACAACTACTAGACCTTAGTAAAAGCAATATAGACATATATCAGAAATTATAGGTAGACTATTTAAACTCTGATATAAAATTATTTGTTATTGAAAAGAGAAATGAATAAATTTAATTTTCATACCTTTTAAAATGGAAGGAAAAATGGAATTCAAATACTTCTGAATTTCAGTAGCTAGCATTTAATAAATATTCAATATATTAGATAAATTTATGTTACATCACTGAATGAATGTGGTGACTGTATAATAATTCCCAGTATTTATTTTAATAGGCTAAAATTTTGTGAGAATAATAAGCATGTATGTTTTACACACTTGTTCAAGCATAAGGTCCTAATTCAGTACTTAGTATAAACAGTCATCCTTTATTATCTCAGTGGAAGTTGCTCCAGGATATGTGAGATAACCTAATCTGTGGATCTTTGAGTCCCTTGTATTCAATGGTATAGTACAGTAGGTCCTCTGTCTTCACTGGTTCCACATCCATAGATTTACCAGCTTTGGATTGTGGTTGGGTAAACGAGCAGACACAGAACCTGTAGATAGAGAGGACTGATTGTAGTAGAAACACAAGACCACTGTTTATTACGCTTTTGAGTGATGGATGATAGAGGTTCAAGGAAATGTGTGAGTATGCAGGCCTGTGCAGCCAGGACAGTCTTTCTGAATTAATTTTTCCATGTTGGATGGAATGGCTGATCTAAAAGCTAGACATTAACTTTCGAAAAGCAATGCAAAAGTTATTGTTAATAATGTTTGAAAACCATTTCTTATTTAGGTGAATACTGCCAGACAGGCTTTCAGAATGAATCAGTACAGTTTCTGGTTTTCTGATCCAGTTGGAAGAAAAAGAGGAAAAGAAATAGCGCTGCTCTGATTCCCAAACCAAGACTGGGTGAGGTGCCAATTCTTGCTGGCAGTTGTGGAGACAATTTGTGAAAAGACATCTAAGAAAATACCATACGATTTGCTACTTTGTATAGCAAGAAAGCAAAATGAGATTTTCCTTTTTTACTTTCAGTTGAGGCACCAGTAAAACTAACAATAAAAATAATAGACACCAAGTATGCCCCAATTCAAAAGTAAAGTGCTAGACTTCCCACAGAGAACTCTAAGAAGAAATGGCTTGAACCTGATTTTGCAATACTTAACAATTGTAACTTCCTGTTGTGTTTCCTAGTCATAAGGAAGCCAAGAAAAACCTTAATCCCCGTGGAGCTAAGTAAAGCCTTGTGACTAATTCTATCCAATTGGCTATGGGAGAAATTGGCAGGAAGCACCTTGGGACTGAAGCATGGGGAAACAGTGATGCAACCTCAGTATACTTCTCCTAGCACAGGAGGATGCTTCAAGAACCAGAGGGCATACCTAACTGTGGAGATATCTCTGTTACACTGGTTTCTGGCTATCTTTATGGAACAGTGCACCTCCACATTAACCTAAAATGAACTAATGGTATAAATGAAAAAGAAATCACTATTATATTAAATTTTAAGATGTTGCCACAGCATAAACATGCTCACCCTTAACAATACTGATATACAAGATGAGGTTGAAGTGATTGAGCATATAAATTCCTTTAAAGAAATCTGCTGATCTACCCGTCTATAGACTGCATGATAATCATCTTGATTTCAACAGAAGTTTCAAGAGTACCAAAATGAATACGTGGCCTATGTCACCTAGACTCTGTTAGGACACAGAGATACTTAACAAGAGGCTGAAAGCTGGCTGAAGTAGTCTGTACAATTAAAGGAACAGGACTGAAACTGACTTCCAAAATTACCAAGGAAACATAATTTATTTGTTCTCAAATACAACCAACATAAACAATCTAAAATTAACCTTTTCAGAACTCTGGAAATGAACCAATGCCACTGAATAAAACTAGAAGTCAATTAGCCAAGAGAACCTGCTTAATCTTGGAAAGACAGTGGGAGTCTGTGACATTTTAACTTCAGGTCAATCTCACCCACTTCCTCTCTCACTCAGTGGTGTGGTATAGAGAAAAGCCATGTCTTTTAGCCTTAAGATGACTGCCCTCTTCTGGGCTTCCATAGAAACCACCATTCCCAGAGCACAGTCGATATTTTGTCCAAAATTTCAGATTCTTAGAAAATCAATATTTTCTGAGTGTGACATCCGTTTCATTTGACACATATCTCAGATCAAAAAGGTAGGGTGAGCCAACTTTCAGGATATTACTGTAACAAAATAAAGTGGCTGGCAACATCTCAGTTGCCTATAGTTGTAAGTTCAGTTGGGATTGTTTGGTCAAGAATTTACAAAGAAATACCAGAGAACTAGATAAGAAAATTTAGGAAGGTTGAATATATAATGGAGCTCTAAAAGTTTTGGTGTATCTGCAAAACTGCGTCCATGCCCAAGGGGGGAAGAATGAGAAAGAAGATGACTGATCTTGAGACACTGTATCAGCAGGCAGTGAAAGTTAAGGGTGTCCGGTAAATTTAAGGTATTCTTCTCATACAACTTCCTTAGCAATGGATTAATAAAAAAAAAAAAAAAGGCAAGATAATTAAAGTAAATCAGAAATCCTATGACTAATCATTGGTTGAACACTACATTATACTGAATGAGTTATGTGCCACAGGAGACTGACTTAAAAACAAAGACAGGAACTTAAGAGCAAAAACAGTAACACCAGCAACACAGCAAACTGTGATTTCAGCCATGAAATTAAAAGATGTTTGCTCCGAAGCTATGACAAACCTGGATAGCATATTCTAAAGCAGAGACATCACTTTGATAACAAAAGTCTGTATAGGAAAAGCTATAGTTTTTCCAATGGATGTGAGAGATGGACCACAAAGAAGGCTGAGCACTGAAGAATTGATGCCTTTGAAAAAAACTGAACGAGTGTCCTCTAGAGTCAGAAACAAAGCAAGAATGCATTCTTACCCTAACTATTCAACATTCTATTAGGGTTTCTAACCAAGAAAATTAGGCAATATAAACATATTTATAGAAAAGCAAGAATCATAAAAATATGTATTGCAATATGAAATGAATATATATGTACATAATTGTAAGAACTCTATTAAAATGAATGAGTGTAACATAGGATAGAAGATAAATACGTAAAATAGTCATAGTTCTATGCATTAGTAATAAATAATTCAAAATTAATAATTAAAATAATCTTATTTGTGTAGTGGCAAAATCAATACAATTCCTTGAAACAAAATTTAAAAAATGCGGGCTTCCCTGGTGGTCCAGTGGGTAAGGACACCGCCTTGCAGTGCAAGGGGCGCTGGTTCGATCCCTGGTCTGGGAAGATCCCACGTGCTGCTGAGCGGCTGGACCGATGTGTCCAATTATCGAGCCGGAGCTCTGGAGCGCATGCACCCAGAGCCGGTGCTCTGCGACAACAGAGGCCCCTGCAATGGGAGGCCCACACGGGCCAAAGAACAAAGATGGATGAAAATAGACAAATGAAAGATAATAGAAATAGCCCACCTGCTCCTCTCCCTCCCAACTCCCCCACCAAAATAAATAAATAAATCTTTAAAGAAAATTAAAAAGTGCAAGACTTTTATACTGAAAACTACAAACATTGTTGAAACAACTTAAGATCTGCACACATGAAGAGATATCTTGAGTCCCTGGATTAGAAAACAGAACTTTTAAATGTCAATGATTGCCAACTTATGTTCAAATCCAACACAATTTGTATCAAAACGCTAGTTTGTTCTGTTTTTTTTTTTTTTTTGCTGTCTTTATGTTCTGTTTGTTTATTGCAGAATTTGGCAAACTATCCCCAAAAATCATGCAAAATACGAGGAACACAGGAGAGCTGAAACAAATGTGAAAAAGAACAAAGTTGAAGGGTTCATGCTTTCGAATTGCAAAAATTTACTACAGACCTAGAGTAATGAACATAGATCTGTATTGGCATAAGTATAAATATAGATTAATGGAATAGAACTGAGACCCAGAGATAAACTCTTATATTTATGACATAAATATAAGATTGATTAGCCACAAGTATCTCAGGACAATTTAATGAGGGAAAGAATAGTCTTTTCAATAATGTTCAAAGGCCTTGTTAAGGAACACTTTCTTTATCAAAGTTAACTGTACCTATCCGACAGGATTTTATTGCCAATCCCTTCTGAAACACACTATAGCAGTCTTTCCATTACACCTGGTCAGAGACAGGGAAAGAGTAGCAGGAAGAGAACTATATTCCAATGGGCTGACTATGCCAGCTGCTATTAAAACAACTTAGTGTCCTGGAAACTTTGAAGTCTGTTCAACCTGGTATGAAAGATTACTTTATCTTGAAATGCTGAACAATTAATTATAATAGCAAAGTCTCCTATTTTTACCCTACAAAAAATGTGTGCTTAAGGACATTACTTAAAAATCTCCAAGAAAGAGCTTGACAGGGTATGAAAAATACAAATTGCTTTCTGAGAAGGGTCACATAATAGAAAAATTTTATCATTGTTACTCTGGCAATGCTTCTGTGATAAGAGGATTTATCTTAAATAATAGAATATACAAAAAGAGAGTGAGTATGTATCAGTAAAAATCTATGGTTCACAGAATATTTCTCATCCATCTATCAAAAACTTCTCTCATGAGACATTCTCTAAATAACTGTTTGAAACACAAATCGCTTGCCTCACATTTGACTCACTAATGAAGAAGCCAAAGCATGCAGAGCTAGGGGATCATGAGTTTGCAATTATATTTCATTCTTATTCACAATTTCATCTATTTTCCCCTGAATAAAAACTTTTCTTTTCCTTTAAAATAATCTCAGAAAAAAAAGTTATGTCCCTTTTCAGAGCAGTCTTTTTAACTTTGTCTTAACTGATGCGTTTCCATAGGACCTAAATATTTGTTGACTAACTAAAATAAACAAAATTGTCATTTATTCTCTATTTACATGTTTTTTTCTTCTTTACATCTGCTCTTTACACAGACGCATTAAGGGCTTTTGTCTCTACTACTGCTCTTTTCAATGTTGTTGATTATCTGCATGCTGCCAAATTAATTGATTAAGTCTCAGTTCTCATTTTAGTTGACATTTAAGCAAAATTTGATATAGTCGATACATATGACATCCTGTCTTTAGCTATGCATGATACTCTCTTGGTTTTATTCAAACAATCTCATCTCTTTGGCCCACTTCCTTTCATGATCTGTAAATGCCAGAACAGTTGTATTCTGGTCTGTAAATATATTCCCTATGTAGGCTTATCTAAACTAAAATGGTAACTGATAACTCTGAAATTCATGTCTTGAACTCTGACCATTTCCACTATTCCAGATTTCTATATCCAACTGGTCATATTGCATCTACACTTGAATGCTTTGTAAACGTATTCAAGACAATATATCAGAAACTAAACTCTTAATCATCCATATCCCAATTTGCTTCATCTCAGATTTTCCATATTTCAATAAATGACAACATATTTCTAATTACTCTTTTACAATTCCTAGATTTATTTCTAGACTCTTCTTTTTATCATTACAACCCATATCTAATCCATCAAAAAAAACCCACAGTTTCTGGATATTTTCAATAAATACCAAAATCCAACCACTTCTCAATACCACAAATGCTTATCAAAGCTGCTATAATGTTGTTTAATGTAATACCATCATAGTATTCATCTGTTTTCTACCCTAATTCCCTGAGAGCCTTCTTTCATTAGTCAATAATCAAACTAATATTCCAAAAGTCATATCATGTCAACCTTATGTTCCACACTTTTCCAGAGATTTTTCAAATCATTTGCAATAAAATCAAAGACAATTTCATAGCTCCAAGGTCCTATATAACACACCACCTTTCTGATCTCATCCTCTGGAATCCTCTTCCTCATTTACTTAAGTCCCCTTCCCAATGCCTAAAATATTACCTTCCTGCAGCCACTCATATGATTTATACCATTTTTGATGACTATATAAAAATGATCTTCCTTGTTGCAGTGCTTAATGTATGGTCTATGAAATATTTACAGCAAAAAAATCTCATGTGTGCTTAATCGCTCAGTCACATCCAAATCATTAAGGGCTTTTGTCTCTACTACTGCTCTTTTCAATGTTGTTGATTATCTGCATGCTGCCAAATTAATTGATTAAGTCTCAGTTCTCATTTTAGTTGACATTTAAGCAAAATTTGATATAGTCGATACATATGACATCCTGTCTTTAGCTATGCATGATACTCTCTTGGTTTTATTCAAACAATCTCATCTCTTTGGCCCACTTCCTTTCATGATCTGTAAATGCCAGAACAGTTGTATTCTGGTCTGTAAATATATTCCCTATGTAGGCTTATCTAAACTAAAATGGTAACTGATAACTCTGAAATTCATGTCTTGAACTCTGACCATTTCCACTATTCCAGATTTCTATATCCAACTGGTCATATTGCATCTACACTTGAATGCTTTGTAAACGTATTCAAGACAATATATCAGAAACTAAACTCTTAATCATCCATATCCCAATTTGCTTCATCTCAGATTTTCCATATTTCAATAAATGACAACATATTTCTAATTACTCTTTTACAATTCCTAGATTTATTTCTAGACTCTTCTTTTTATCATTACAACCCATATCTAATCCATCAAAAAAAACCCACAGTTTCTGGATATTTTCAATAAATACCAAAATCCAACCACTTCTCAATACCACAAATGCTTATCAAAGCTGCTATAATGTTGTTTAATGTAATACCATCATAGTATTCATCTGTTTTCTACCCTAATTCCCTGAGAGCCTTCTTTCATTAGTCAATAA
This sequence comes from Tragulus kanchil, assembly GCA_022376925.1. Lineage (NCBI taxonomy): Eukaryota > Metazoa > Chordata > Mammalia > Artiodactyla > Tragulidae > Tragulus > Tragulus kanchil. Next base: position 106,034,602 of record JAIOJX010000023.1, on the reverse strand, counting down.
TCAAACTAATATTCCAAAAGTCATATCATGTCAACCTTATGTTCCACACTTTTCCAGAGATTTTTCAAATCATTTGCAATAAAATCAAAGACAATTTCATAGCTCCAAGGTCCTATATAACACACCACCTTTCTGATCTCATCCTCTGGAATCCTCTTCCTCATTTACTTAAGTCCCCTTCCCAATGCCTAAAATATTACCTTCCTGCAGCCACTCATATGATTTATACCATTTTTGATGACTATATAAAAATGATCTTCCTTGTTGCAGTGCTTAATGTATGGTCTATGAAATATTTACAGCAAAAAAATCTCATGTGTGCTTAATCGCTCAGTCACATCCAAATCTTTGCAACCCCATGAGTTGTAGCCTTACAGGCTTCTCTGTCCATGGGATTTTGCAGGCAAGAACACTGGAATTGGGTTGCCATTTCCTACTTCAGGGGATCTTTCAGACCCAGGGACTGAACCCATGTCTTCTACATTGGCAGGTGGATTCTTAAACCTCTGGACCACTAGGGAAGTCATGCTGGTATGAGGCAGTCCTTCTCAAAATCTGATGTATGTACAAATTACCCAGGAATATCCTACGCATGCAGGTTCTGAGTAAGAGGTCTGATATTCTTGTCCACATGTCCCTCTGTAAGTAATAAGGATATTGGGCATTCCATTGGTGGGGTAAGGAGGAAAAACATATCTTTTGTTCACATAGATAGATGTCCAACTTTGTGATGGGGAAGGGCTAAAAATCTAAGCATTAATCCTCTCTCCTCTTCTTTTGAAAGGAGACACCAAAGAGGAATAAATTAAATTACATCATCAAACCAATGATAAGTTAGAGAACTGAGAGAATATTTCTTCATGTCAGACGAATGAACAGTTGATAGGTAGAATTTCATGACATAAGGCATGCAGGATTATTCACTTCAAACAATCAACTATTTCCATAGCTCCTCGTCTGTAATGTCATAAGATCTGACTCAAGACAAATGAGGAATTCCTCTTAATAGATTTGTTTGATTTCAATCAGCATGCTTTGTTTTGCAAGGATGATTTTGATACATCACCAAGTTTGAGGACCAGTGATAGAGAGTTGGAACTAGAGTTAATGCAACAAATGCAACAAGTAAGCTTATTTCACATACAAGACAAATTTCAAAAGGTTCTAATTACACCTATGTATCTATTCTTTAACCTCAGACTAGTACATTTTGGCTTAAAAGGAGATGATGGTTATAGAAGAAAAAGTTCTAATCTATATGAAGTTGATTAGCTGGACTAAAGCTCTTGGGCTTAAAGAAAATGATTTAATATATATGTTTCATATAATTAACGACGAACATTTTTTATCATGTGCCTGTTGGCCATCTGTATGTCTATTTAGGTCTCCAGCTCACTTTTTGATTAGGTTATTCATGTTTAGTTTTATATTGAATTGCATTAGCTCTTTGTGTGATTTGCATGAGCACAATCTCTTATCAGCTGCATAAAGCAAGTATTTTCTCCCATTTGAAAAAAAATATATTCCTTTCAACTTCCAATTTCTTGTGAGATAATTCTGCCTGCACAACCATCATTAAGGTATGTACGACTCTTTGTGACCCCATGAACTGTGGTCCACCAGGCTCCTCTGTCCATGGAAGCTTCCAGACAGGAACACTGGAGGGGGTTGCCACTTCCCCCTCCAGGGGATTTTCCTGACTCTAGAATTGAACTTGTGTCTCCTGCTTGGCAAGTGGATTCTTTACCAATGAGCCACCTGGGAAGCCCTGTTAAGTCCTGACTTTAATCCAAAAACGTATAGCATGGAATGGAAACAGTCCTGTATACAGCCTAATTAGGAGAGAGAAAACACTAAGCTTCAAATTACACACACAAATGAAGAATGTTAATGTTCACATAAGCAAAGAAAGCACCTGAAATCAGTAGAGCTGGGGGAAGAGCTCCTATCAAACTAGCAGTTCCAGAGAATCTGCAGAGACCAGGAGGGGGCAGTGGATTTCTAGAAAAAGCAAAACATATGTATAACTACCTTCAGAAAGAGACTCGGGCTGTGAGTCTACTACCAAGAACTAGTCTGTGATATGACAGATCAAAACAATGTCTACAAACCAGAGAAAAAGACTCAAAGTGACTGGGCCCAGAGGAGGTAATCTGGACAGATGATGTTTCATGAAGAGAGGAAAGTATCTTGAAAAAGGATAGATCTCTTGGAGGTACAGTGAAAAGATGAAATAAGAAAGCAAGCGGTAGGTGTTAAAAGTTCTACAGAAACAGAATATCATAAAATTAAAAGATCTTTCAATCTTCAGAGAAAATAAAACAAAGTATCACCTATTAATGTGAAGCTTCACTGGATGAAAAATCATGATCTGAAAGTTCAGCAGCACAGACAAACGGTAAAATTAGCTCTGACAAAGTTTGATATAGATATTTTCCTGAGGAAAATATCTAAACTATCAAAGACCCAGTGGAATCACAGGGGGTGAAACCCCTGCATGCCGTAAATCGCCATCAGGTCAAAACCTTACCATCTCTACAAAGAAGCAGCCAGTGTCCGGGAAGCTCCTGGTTATTCCTTCACTGTTCATTGTGCAACACCAATGGGTATATTTATATTTGTTATGTTTATAATGTTTTCCAAATAAAGGAATACAAAATGCATCTTAGCTAATGTTAATGATAATTTTTCATTAAGGTATACTCTTTGTGACCCCATGAACTGTGGTCCACCAGGCTCCTCTGTCCATGGAAGCTTCCAGACAGGAACACTGGAGGGGGTTGCCACTTCCCCCTCCAGGGGATTTTCCTGACTCTAGAATTGAACTTGTGTCTCCTGCTTGGCAAGTGGATTCTTTACCAATGAGCCACCTGGGAAGCCCTGTTAAGTCCTGACTTTAATCCAAAAACGTATAGCATGGAATGGAAACAGTCCTGTATACAGCCTAATTAGGAGAGAGAAAACACTAAGCTTCAAATTACACACACAAATGAAGAATGTTAATGTTCACATAAGCAAAGCACCTGAAATCAGTAGAGCTGGGGGAAGAGCTCCTATCAAACTAGCAGTTCCAGAGAATCTGCAGAGACCAGGAGGGGGCAGTGGATTTCTAGAAAAAGCAAAACATATGTATAACTACCTTCAGAAAGAGACTCGGGCTGTGAGTCTACTACCAAGAACTAGTCTGTGATATGACAGATCAAAACAATGTCTACAAACCAGAGAAAAAGACTCAAAGTGACTGGGCCCAGAGGAGGTAATCTGGACAGATGATGTTTCATGAAGAGAGGAAAGTATCTTGAAAAAGGATAGATCTCTTGGAGGTACAGTGAAAAGATGAAATAAGAAAGCAAGCGGTAGGTGTTAAAAGTTCTACAGAAACAGAATATCATAAAATTAAAAGATCTTTCAATCTTCAGAGAAAATAAAACAAAGTATCACCTATTAATGTGAAGCTTCACTGGATGAAAAATCATGATCTGAAAGTTCAGCAGCACAGACAAACGGTAAAATTAGCTCTGACAAAGTTTGATATAGATATTTTCCTGAGGAAAATATCTAAACTATCAAAGACCCAGTGGAATCACAGGGGGTGAAACCCCTGCATGCCGTAAATCGCCATCAGGTCAAAACCTTACCATCTCTACAAAGAAGCAGCCAGTGTCCGGGAAGCTCCTGGTTATTCCTTCACTGTTCATTGTGCAACACCAATGGGTATATTTATATTTGTTATGTTTATAATGTTTTCCAAATAAAGGAATACAAAATGCATCTTAGCTAAAGTGTAATAGAAGCTGCATAATTTACCAGGACTTAGGAATTCCAGAGAACTAAATTAATCCAAATTACCAAAACATTAATTTTGCTTATCATCTTTAGCGTTTGCCTCAAAGTGTAACCTGAAAGTTCATAAGTCTAATCATCAATAACACTCAAAATCTTGTGACATAAAACATTTTCACTCCTTTTAGGTATGTCAGAAGTGTTGGTCTTTTAACCCTGGTGCTGGAGGAAAATTCAATGGGAACTTCCACATCTCTAATAGCATAAAAGGTTTTCTCAAGTGAGTAGTTATCTGTGATAGTTGCCTGCTCAGCAAAGTCTTTTTTGATTGATGGTGCCCTTTTAACACTGAGAAGAAGAGGTAACTCTGACTAATGAGTGAGAAGAAACTGTACTCTGTGAGAATGTGATCCAAAAGAATGGCCGTGGTTACTGATTCCAGTTTTATATGTATATATATATATATGTATGTATGTATGTATTTCTTTTCTCATCTCTAAAATTCCTTTGGATATCCCAGGAATAGGATTCATCAGTTGTGGCTATATTTATATAGAAATATTAGGGAATTATTAAATCAAAACAATTAGTGACAAATTAAAAAAGAGGAGGCTAGGACAAAACAGGAGGACTCTCTAAAATAAATATGTAGAATCTTAGCAAGTTTTAGAAAACAAAAATCTTTATTTTTTCTTTAACATGACCACATAAGTATTACTTACATGCAATTAAATATATCAATTTATATTAATAAAATATAAAATATATGTTTCCAAATTAATATTCACAAGAAGCTTCCAGTTTTATTGGCCTTCCCTGGGTTTCTAAGACTTAGCAAATTTATTGATTCCTAGGAAACTAATAAATGTCAGCAACAGAAACACCTTGATATGCTTGGAAAATAAACAACACACAATAAATGCATTCATGAGTAATGTTAATTTAGCAAAATATACTCCAGAAAAGGTTTGAAATTAATATTATATATTTGAAATCACTGTTTTTAAGAAACTTCCTTGGTGGTATCAATATATTTTTTAATCCATTACAAATGTGTATAATCACAGGTTTGATATCTTTGTATCTCACCATATACCTATTATGCACACATATACTTACACAGCACCCTGCAGAGCAGGGGCTACAATACATTATACTAGAATAACTGTATCTAAGAGCTAGCTGTAAATCAGAAAATCTCCTATGTGACTCTGCCCTTAATGAAGGTGATAGGATTCTGGAAATAATTACTATGGAGAATCAATGCCAAATGGGATAAAATTCTGTAGTCTAATTATGTCATCTGATTTTTGAGAAGCATAAAGAAACATCCAGATCAATGCATTTAGATTGTTAAGCAGAATTCATTTATCTTCAAAAAAAGTTTCATACCAGAGGTCCAACTAATATTTTGAAGCTTATCCAGCACCCTTTCATTTGTAACGTATACAGATATCTAGGTGATTCTATATGCACTCAGTGGCTTAATTAATTAGCTATTCATTAATTCATTTAGCAAACCTTAACCGACCACCTTTTGTATATCAGGTAGTCTGCACAAAGGTCGTTATGAAGACGTTGTACTTGGTCTCAAGGATCTCACTGTGAATGACAGTTTTCTGCATTCAACAGTGAAGAGGTTCAGAGATGTAGCTCACAACTGGAATGAATACCTTCAATGTAAGAGTTTAGTGACAAATTAAAAAAGAGGAGGCTAGGACAAAACAGGAGGACTCTCTAAAATAAATATGTAGAATCTTAGCAAGTTTTAGAAAACAAAAATCTTTATTTTTTCTTTAACATGACCACATAAGTATTACTTACATGCAATTAAATATATCAATTTATATTAATAAAATATAAAATATATGTTTCCAAATTAATATTCACAAGAAGCTTCCAGTTTTATTGGCCTTCCCTGGGTTTCTAAGACTTAGCAAATTTATTGATTCCTAGGAAACTAATAAATGTCAGCAACAGAAACACCTTGATATGCTTGGAAAATAAACAACACACAATAAATGCATTCATGAGTAATGTTAATTTAGCAAAATATACTCCAGAAAAGGTTTGAAATTAATATTATATATTTGAAATCACTGTTTTTAAGAAACTTCCTTGGTGGTATCAATATATTTTTTAATCCATTACAAATGTGTATAATCACAGGTTTGATATCTTTGTATCTCACCATATACCTATTATGCACACATATACTTACACAGCACCCTGCAGAGCAGGGGCTACAATACATTATACTAGAATAACTGTATCTAAGAGCTAGCTGTAAATCAGAAAATCTCCTATGTGACTCTGCCCTTAATGAAGGTGATAGGATTCTGGAAATAATTACTATGGAGAATCAATGCCAAATGGGATAAAATTCTGTAGTCTAATTATGTCATCTGATTTTTGAGAAGCATAAAGAAACATCCAGATCAATGCATTTAGATTGTTAAGCAGAATTCATTTATCTTCAAAAAAAGTTTCATACCAGAGGTCCAACTAATATTTTGAAGCTTATCCAGCACCCTTTCATTTGTAACGTATACAGATATCTAGGTGATTCTATATGCACTCAGTGGCTTAATTAATTAGCTATTCATTAATTCATTTAGCAAACCTTAACCGACCACCTTTTGTATATCAGGTAGTCTGCACAAAGGTCGTTATGAAGACGTTGTACTTGGTCTCAAGGATCTCACTGTGAATGACAGTTTTCTGCATTCAACAGTGAAGAGGTTCAGAGATGTGTAGCTCACAACTGGAATGAATACCTTCAATGTAAGAGTTTAGTGACAATACAAAAAAGGAAGTTAGTTTACAGAAATAATGTTTCAACTAACATCTGAAAATCAAGGATTATCTATTTTCCTATAATCACCACTATAAATTCCTGGAAGGATTAATAATTAAGAATATATCTTGACAACAAAATATCATATTGAGACATCTGCTTCCTTTTCCCCCCAGTATTAAAATACTTTAGGATAAGAAACAAGAATGCCTACATAGCTGTTTTGGGGACTGACCGAATTGAAATTCAACACATCAGATCTACTTTGAGTTACCTAGTTATGCATTATAATAGCTATCATTTACTTAACTCTCTACTACCTGATATACATTAACACTCAACTGACATCAATAATGAGAAGCTGGTGCTAATAATTTTGCCATTTAATATGCAAGGAAATTAAAGCAGGGTATTTTCCCTAGTTTTCAAGAATCTAGTAAAGAAACCAATAACTTAATATTAGCAGTCTAACCCCAGTGTCCATGTCTACTGTTGTGTATAGGTATAAAATATGTATCTTTATAAAATTTATGGTATTATGTATATATAGGTGCTACTGAAATGGTAAGTATTAGGTATACATTTGTTTTTGCTCATGGTGAAGAGGCAATAATAATGTTCAATAGTAGATCATAAGAGTTTCGACCAAAGTTTAAGACAAAAAGCTAACAGGAATATAATTAATAATGAAGCGATATCTTTGTGTGGTAACCCAACTTATCGTGTTAATTTTGCAATTTATGCTGCTGAGTAGTCATTTCGGTCATGTCCGACCCTGTGTGACTCCAAGCACAGCAGCCCACCAGGCTCTTCCATCCGTGGGGTTTCTCCAGAAAAAAATACTGGAGTAGGTTGCCATGCCCTACACCAGGGGGACCTTCCCAGCCCAGGGATGGAAACTTGGTCTCCTGCATTGCAGTCAGATTCCTCACTACTGAGCCATCAGGGAAGCCCTATAAATACAAGGTATACTTCAAGTTATCTGTTTATGAATTATAATAGCTATCACTTACTTAGCTCTCTACTACCTGATATATACTAACACTCAATTCTGACATCAATAATGAGAAGCTGGTGCTAATAATTTTGCCATTTAATATGCAAGGAAATTAAAGCTGGGTGTTTTCCCTGGTTTTCAAGAATCTAGTAAAGAAACCAATAACTTAATATTAGCAGTCTAACCCCAGTGTCCATGTCTACTGTTGTGTATAGGTATAAAATATGTATCTTTATAAAATTTATGGTATTATGTATATATAGGTGCTACTGAAATGGTAAGTATTAGGTATACATTTGTTTTTGCTCATGGTGAAGAGGCAATAATAATGTTCAATAGTAGATCATAAGAGTTTCGACCAAAGTTTAAGACAAAAAGCTAACAGGAATATAATTAATAATGAAGCGATATCTTTGTGTGGTAACCCAACTTATCGTGTTAATTTTGCAATTTATGCTGCTGAGTAGTCATTTCGGTCATGTCCGACCCTGTGTGACTCCAAGCACAGCAGCCCACCAGGCTCTTCCATCCGTGGGGTTTCTCCAGAAAAAAATACTGGAGTAGGTTGCCATGCCCTACACCAGGGGCCCTTTCCCCAGCCCAGGGATGGAAACTTGGTCTCCTGCATTGCAGTCAGATTCCTCACTACTGAGCCATCAGGGAAGCCCTATAAATACAAGGTATACTTCAAGTTATCTGTTTATGAATTATAATAGCTATCACTTACTTAGCTCTCTACTACCTGATATATACTAACACTCAATTCTGACATCAATAATGAGAAGCTGGTGCTAATAATTTTGCCATTTAATATGTGAGGAAATTAAAGCAAGCACGGTATCTAATTTTCCCTAGTTTTCAAGAATCTAGTAAGGAAACCAAACACCTAACATTAGTCGTCTGACCCCAATGTCCAGCAGCAATATGTATTTTAGATTCCGTGGGCTGTAGCTCATATTCCTATATCCATGATGTGGCTTCTCCATCCATGGTATTTTCCAGGCAAGAATATAGGAGTTGGTTGCCATGACCTTCTCCATTGCAATGTATTGAAATGTCAAATTACTATGTTGTAAACCTGGAACTAATATAGTATTGTAGGCTGATTATACCTTAAGTCAAATGAGCAAACAAACTCACAGAAAAAAAGAGAACATATTTGAGATTAGCAAGGGTGAGGGATGGCGGGGAGGGAAAATTAGATGAAAGGGGTCTTCCAATGATAAGATAGATAAGTACTGCGGATGTAGTGTAAGACATGGGGACTGTGGTTAACAATGCTGTATGGTTTATATGAAAGTAGTTAAGAGAGTAAATTTCTAATTCTTATCACAAAGGGATGTTTTTCCTTTTCTTTTGTATTTATATAAAATTACGGATGTCAGTAAACTTTCATAATTATTTCATGATGCAAGTCATTCAAAAATTTTACTGTATACCTTAAACTTATACAGTGCTGTAGTCCATCATATCTCAAAAAAGCTGGAAGAGAAAATTTAAAAAGTTAACAAAGTGCCTCTGAAGATTTTTGTAAATCAAAATAATAAGTAAACCTACTAAGGAGATAGAAGTCTGCATATTGATCTGTACATCTCTTGCAATGAAAAAGCATAGCACTTTCATGAATGCAAATGATTAATTACATTCACTTAAATTTCCACATCTTTATGTTCTCATATTATATATATAGTTTTTAGGAAAAATCAATGATATCAATTTTTTAATGATTTTTTTTTTGGCCATATTACATGGTATGTGGGATCTTAGTTTCCTCTCTGGGGTTCAAATTCGTGCCCCTTGCATCGGAAGCACAGAGTTTTAACCATTGGAATGCCAGGGAAGTCCCTTACTTACTGTCTTAAGATTTCTTTCTTTACTTTTTATTTTGGACTGTGATAAAATTTTTTAAAACTTTGCTAAGCTGAATCTTCTTTCAAATGCTGACTAAGGCCTATCTGAACCTCATAAGACTCTAAATAGACAATCTTCACTCACACTTTCATGATATGGTAAAATGAGAAGGCAGCACACTGTAAAACAGAAATCATTTTTAATTTAACCAATGTTTATAAAAAGTCTCAATTATATTAATTTACATTATTTAATGTCTGTATGCTTTATCTTTTCTTAATCCTTTTACTTTTAACTTTTACAGAGCTTTGTTGTTTACAGATATGTATGTTCCCAGATTAGTCATATGTATATCCCCCCTTTCCCACCCCTCCCAATCATCACACAGCACCCCTGAAGGGTCTCCTTTTCTCACAGAGCAATGACTATAGCTATTTTCTTCACTTATGATAGTACAGGCCTTCATGCTACTTCCTTTACGCCTTCCACCCTCTGTTCCTTTCCCACAATGTCCATATGTCCACTGTCCATGTCTGTCTTTCCGTTGCTTCACTGCATGTGCCATCATCACCATCCTGCTAGATTCCATATATATGTGTTAATATACTGTATTTGTCCTTCTCTTTCTGACTGACTTCACTTTTGATGATACGTTCTAGATCCAGCCACCTTAAACTTATACAGGGCTGTAGTCCATCATATCTCAAAAAAGCTGGAAGAGAAAATTTAAAAAGTTAACAAAGTGCCTCTGAAGATTTTTGTAAATCAAAATAATAAGTAAACCTACTAAGGAGATAGAAGTCTGCATATTGATCTGTACATCTCTTGCAATGAAAAAGCATAGCACTTTCATGAATGCAAATGATTAATTACATTCACTTAAATTTCCACATCTTTATGTTCTCATATTATATATATAGTTTTTAGGAAAAATCAATGATATCAATTTTTTAATGATTTTTTTTTTGGCCATATTACATGGTATGTGGGATCTTAGTTTCCTCTCTGGGGTTCAAATTCGTGCCCCTTGCATCGGAAGCACAGAGTTTTAACCATTGGAATGCCAGGGAAGTCCCTTACTTACTGTCTTAAGATTTCTTTCTTTACTTTTATTTTGGACTGTGATAAAATTTTTTAAAACTTTGCTAAGCTGAATCTTCTTTCAAATGCTGACTAAGGCCTATCTGAACCTCATAAGACTCTAAATAGACAATCTTCACTCACACTTTCATGATATGGTAAAATGAGAAGGCAGCACACTGTAAAACAGAAATCATTTTTAATTTAACCAATGTTTATAAAAAGTCTCAATTATATTAATTTACATTATTTAATGTCTGTATGCTTTATCTTTTCTTAATCCTTTTACTTTTAACTTTTACAGAGCTTTGTTGTTTACAGATATGTATGTTCCCAGATTAGTCATATGTATATCCCCCCTTTCCCACCCCTCCCAATCATCACACAGCACCCCTGAAGGGTCTCCTTTTCTCACAGAGCAATGACTATAGCTATTTTCTTCACTTATGATAGTACAGGCCTTCATGCTACTTCCTTTACGCCTTCCACCCTCTGTTCCTTTCCCACAATGTCCATATGTCCACTGTCCATGTCTGTCTTTCCGTTGCTTCACTGCATGTGCCATCATCACCATCCTGCTAGATTCCATATATATGTGTTAATATACTGTATTTGTCCTTCTCTTTCTGACTGACTTCACTTTTGATGATACGTTCTAGATCCAGCCACCTCATTAGGGCTGATTCTTCTGCATTCTTTTTTTTTTAATTATTTTTTTTATTTATTATTTTGGGGGGAGGCGGGTTGGGGATGGGTGGGCCACTTTTATTGGTCTTTCATTTATCTATTTTTCATTCATCTTTGTTCTTTTGGCCCGTGTGGGCCTCCCATCACAGTGGCCTCCACGGTACGTGGGATCGAAAAGCGCCCCTTGCACTGCAAGGCAGTATCCTTACCCACTGGGCCACCAGGGAAGCCCCTGTAAGCTTTATCTTATTGTAAGTCTAAAGCTTTCAAGACTAGAACATAATTTGATACCTTCCAACCCCTTTAAGATTTGAAGATTTTACTTTAACATTTACAATGTTATGATTTATGCATTATTGTATCTTTTCAAAGGTTAAGAACAAGATACAACCATACGTGGTATCAAGAGAACAGCCCACATTCACTGCTTTATCATCATCTTCCAAATAAATGGCTCTTATACATTTCAACAGAGCTTAGTTACATTCATCTAATTGCCTGAATATTTTTTATTAAACCAAGAATTTACCAAATTAATTGTTCTGTTTCATCCTGCTCATTCATATTTTAAGAATATAATGTTAACCAGGAAAGAAATTTCTACTAATAAACACATTTCTTTTTTTTTCAATCCTATTATAAATTAGCACAGAGCCTGGCATATCAATGTTAAATATGATCTGCTTTGACTTGTGGTTTTCTCTGGAAATGTAAAACTTTATAATAAGGAAACAACAATAATTCATTTTTATAGACTCCACTTACAAATTCAGTTCTACGGTCATTTAAAACTTGTCTGCATCAACTTATATAACATATATATCCTAAGTTGACATATTACATAGTCACTTTTAAATCACCATATAACTGACCTTTGTGATACTGCTGCCATAATTTTTAAAATTTTGTTATTCTTTATTGAAATATAATTGATTTATAATACTGTATTAGGTATATAACAGCTGTCGTAAATGTTAAAAAGCAGACATTTTATATGTTTCAATTATTTGTGTGCCTATTAACCTGTTTAATCCATGAAGGCCTATACGCTCATAATTTTTAATGGATAATTATTTCTGCTTCCATCAGTCCACCTTTCAAACACTGGAGCAGCATATGATATTAGACTTTGCAAGATAAGCCAATTGATTCTCTGGTTTCAAAACAGGCTAAAACTAAATCTTGACTACATATACTGACTCATTTTCAATGGTAACATTGACATTGAATTTAGAGAAAGGAGTTGCACATGCAACAACCAAAAAAATGTTCCAAACTTCTTTTGGAGAATAAAAAAGAAAAGTAAAAAATAATAGCTAAAAACAAAGGAACATAAAAGGAAATGATGACCTCTTAGTGTACTAGGCTTTTTTTTATTCCTTGACACTGATACACAATGTTTACTTTCCCTGGAACATTCTCCTTAGGCAGGACCATCAACTTGGCTTCTTGCAATTCTTTATTTCTCATCCTAGATGCCCTAACCTCTGAAAAGCCTCTCCTTACTTAAAACATTTAGTTGTTCATTCATTCCATGTTCTTAAATTTTATATTACTATATGAGATTACTAATAAAACTTTTACCCGTCTTTGCCCGAATAATCCCTCTCTAAACAGATGAGAGAAAAATCAGAAACTTTTTTTTTTTTTTTCCTGTTCGGTACCAATCTATGCTTCAGAAATTTTGTAGATGAATGGGCATTTACACAGATAAGTGAACAGGAGTCTGGGGCTTCCCTGGTATCTCAATGTTAAAGAATCTGTCTGTCAATGCAGATGTAGGTTTGATCCCTGGATCAAGAAGATTCCTTAGAGAAGGAATGAAAACCCACTCCAGTATTCCTGCCTGGGAAATCCAAAGGACGGAGGATTCTAGCAGGCTCTAAAATCACTGCAGACAGTGACTGCAGCCATGAAATTAAAAGATGCTTGCTCCTTGGAAGAAAAAGCTATGACAAACCAACACAACATATTAAAAGAGAGACATCACTTTACCAACAAAAGTCTGTATACTCAAAACTATAGTTTTTCCAGATACCATGTACAGATGTGAAAGTTGGACCATAAAGAAGGTTGAACAATGAAGAATTGTTGCTTTTGAATTGTGATGTTGGAGAATACTCTTGAGAGTCCCTTGAACTGCAAGGAAATAAAACCAGTCAATCCTAAAGAAAATTAACCCTGAATATTCATTGGAAGGAATGATGCTAAGTCTGAAGCCCCAACACTTTGACCTTCTGATATGAAAAGCCTACTCATTGGAAAAGATCCAGAGTCTGGGAAAGATTGAAGGCAGGAAGAGAATGAGAAGACAGAAGATGAGATGGTTGGATGGCATCACTGATTCAATGGACATAAGTTTGAGCAAACTCCAGGAGACAATAAAGGACAGGGAAGCCTAGCACGCTGCAATTCATGGAACTGCAAAAGAGACTGATATGAATGTGTGACTAATTAATAATACCTTCTCTATCTCCTTTTAACTTCCAAAAAGTCATTATCTTCAAAAGGAATAGGCTCTTTCTAAAATCTCTCATACATATGACTTCTATCCCTTTCTGATACATAAGGTTGTGCCCTGATACATAAGGTTGTTTCCTTTGTCAGTAGATTTATTTAGGAAAGGGACATTCTGGATATGCTTACATCTTCCATATAATGAATGTGAGTAAAAAAGTTTTGGATGCTCTTATTCAAACTTTCCCCTATGCAATAGAGACCAAAAAGTTGTATTCCTTTTAGGAAACAAGATATGTGAAAACTAGTATACATATAGCTTCTGCCAGCTTACTTCTGTTGATAAATGATGTCAATTTATACAAGACAATTAAATCACAATACTGACAATAATCACATTACAGTATGAAATAAACTCTAAAATGTTTTATATACATTTTAACTATTATTAACTTCTCTTTGAGATATTTTACCCTTATTATAGATTTCATAATTCATGGTTGTTCATTCATTCTTTAGAGTGCATATTTCAATTTACCTATAAAAAACCATAAGAGAAAAATGTGAAAAATTGTCTTCAGAAATAATAAAAAAAAAAAAATATATATATATATATATATAGAGAGAGAGAGAGAGAGACTGGAGGCCTATAGTCCATGAGGTCACAAAATAGCTGGGTGTGAATGAGCGACTAAATAATATTTGGTCTATATTTCCAATTGCACAGTTATTTAGATATAATTTCATTAATTCTACATGCATATTTTTGACTTCAACTGTAAGGCTTGAAATTCAAGTTTAAGATTCTTTTTTCCCATAATATGTCTTACAAGATCTATTTTTGTCTTAAGATCTCTCACACAGTAAGTTTATAAGACTTACACCAAAGCTGTTCTTTTATATTTCTGAAGAGAGCATGTTATGAAGGATATATTCCTTTAAAATACATCTTAAGAGAAGGAGAATCACTATTTTTGTGACATCTCTAAAGAGACTATGATCTGAGACTATTAATTCATAGAAAGAAACATATCAGTGTATGTAAAGTGAGATAAATAAGAAGAAGTATATTTTCAATTATAGCAGCAAACAGGTTCAGAAAAACAGCAACGTGTTGTCAATCAATGAGATTCTTTTGGTATGCTTTTCATTAGCCATTATCATTTGCTGAGGAATTTTGTGTGTTCATATGTGTGAACATGTATTGATGAAAAGTAAGAACAACAGTGAGGTTCAAGAGAACAAGAAAGAGACTTGACTGTTTCTCTGGTCATCACCTTACTGCTTTTATCTAATTTTAAAACATGTGGGTCTCTCTTTTAAAAATCATTCTTCTTGAGGATACTGAAGCATAAATCTGATTTAGGATAATAGCAAAATTATAATTGTCTTTCTCAATTAAGTCATAATAAAATAATAAGGTAATCATAAAATTATTTAAAATTGTAAAGCATTATGATGCTTAGATCTCTAGGTTAGAAAAACCTGGACATGCTATTACATTTTCTAAATATGAATATCTGCAGTTGTAGTGAATATTTTCCTGTTTGCAAATAATCATATTTAAAGTATTTTGTTTAAGTTAACTGATTATTTGACTGAATTGGAAAGTCACTTTAAACCAAATTGGTGAAAGTCTGCAGTATGTTGACAAAGCCATGATAACTTCTATCATAAAGGCAGCAATGCCAATATCTCTTGGTATATATAACACATATTTATTTGTACATAAATGCCATTAGTAATTCTACTCCTGTTGCCCATAATGCAAGTCTAATATGAATAGGTGACAACGCAAAATGACAGCAAGTCAAGGGGGACCAAATGCCACAAAACATTTATTTAGTTGACTTCGCTTAACGTTCATAAAATTCAGAATCTGGATATTAATCTAAGAACACTTTTTGTCCAGGTCCTTTTGTTTTGAATTTTCAATAAACTCTTGTTACCATGCTCTGACATCAAGGAAATGTAAAGAAAACTTTACACTTTTACCCATTGTATACTGAAAGTATTATTCTGTTTATTGCTTAGGGCTTTCTTTTAATAATGGAGAAGGAAAGTGTGCTTGGTCTGCCCCTTCTATCTGCCACTTTTCCTTGGTGCTCTTATAATGATTGCTTCTTTTGTTCATTGAATGGACTTTTCTAGAAATGGCTAATTAAGACCAAGACTAATCTGTACTCACTAAAAACAATTGCAATATGTATTATTCAATTATAGCAGCAAACAGGTTCAGAAAAACAGCAACGTGTTGTCAATCAATGAGATTCTTTTGGTATGCTTTTCATTAGCCATTATCATTTGCTGAGGAATTTTGTGTGTTCATATGTGTGAACATGTATTGATGAAAAGTAAGAACAACAGTGAGGTTCAAGAGAACAAGAAAGAGACTTGACTGTTTCTCTGGTCATCACCTTACTGCTTTTATCTAATTTTAAAACATGTGGGTCTCTCTTTTAAAAATCATTCTTCTTGAGGATACTGAAGCATAAATCTGATTTAGGATAATAGCAAAATTATAATTGTCTTTCTCAATTAAGTCATAATAAAATAATAAGGTAATCATAAAATTATTTAAAATTGTAAAGCATTATGATGCTTAGATCTCTAGGTTAGAAAAACCTGGACATGCTATTACATTTTCTAAATATGAATATCTGCAGTTGTAGTGAATATTTTCCTGTTTGCAAATAATCATATTTAAAGTATTTTGTTTAAGTTAACTGATTATTTGACTGAATTGGAAAGTCACTTTAAACCAAATTGGTGAAAGTCTGCAGTATGTTGACAAAGCCATGATAACTTCTATCATAAAGGCAGCAATGCCAATATCTCTTGGTATATATAACACATATTTATTTGTACATAAATGCCATTAGTAATTCTACTCCTGTTGCCCATAATGCAAGTCTAATATGAATAGGTGACAACGCAAAATGACAGCAAGTCAAGGGGGACCAAATGCCACAAAACATTTATTTAGTTGACTTCGCTTAACGTTCATAAAATTCAGAATCTGGATATTAATCTAAGAACACTTTTTGTCCAGGTCCTTTTGTTTTGAATTTTCAATAAACTCTTGTTACCATGCTCTGACATCAAGGAAATGTAAAGAAAACTTTACACTTTTTACCCATTGTATACTGAAAGTATTATTCTGTTTATTGCTTAGGGCTTTCTTTTAATAATGGAGAAGGAAAGTGTGCTTGGTCTGCCCCTTCTATCTGCCACTTTTCCTTGGTGCTCTTATAATGATTGCTTCTTTTGTTCATTGAATGGACTTTTCTAGAAATGGCTAATTAAGACCAAGACTAATCTGTACTCACTACAACTGACTACAATTAGATGTCTTCCTAAAGTATTATCTTTAAGTTGTTTTCATTAAGGTCAGTAATGGAGACTTTGGAGAGCATGAGACTAAGTCAGAGACTGTCAGGTGGCCTTTCTCCAGTGAAGTTGATCGCTTCCTCCACTTGCCCCTTCAAGTAACAAGACCCGGATGTCAATAATGGCCCCATGCACCCTGTTTGTAAACCTGGGATAAGACACTACCTCTTCTCTGTTCTTACATATTGCCACATTTTAAAATTATTGCTTTAGTAAAATATCTTCAAATTATAAGCTTTATGCCTATTGTTTTCTTTAGGATCCTATCTATTTCTTCTTGAAATTATATTTCCTTTTACCTGTCTAGTGGACCCATTTCTGTTTTACTTTTTAGAACCTTTCATGAGATCAGTTTTTTCCATATCTCGGTTCTTGCATTTTAGTATTTTCTAGATGCCCCTGTTTATACTTCTTCCTACCACTCTCTATTTATTCACTACCTCATTGCTTAATTTATTATCTATAGTCAAATAAAGTTGTTGCAAGCAATCAATAATAAATTAATAAATTGCTCCATCACCCTCCACTCACTTCCTGTTGTGCAGCCTAACGCCTAATATATTATACTTGTGCATGGTCTGGACATCAGAGACCCCTGATTTAATACTTATCTTAGGTAAGAAGTTCGAGTGTGATACACTTGTTAGCCTCATTGAAGGTAGCAGAATTCCCTGTAGGTACTACAGTACACTAGAACGCAATATTCCCTGCTACATGGACTGGTTTTTAAATACGAAGTTCAAAATAGAATGAAAAATTTTTAAATCATTTTTGAGGTTATATAAGTGATGACTTATATATATAATTTTACAATTACAAGTCTCTATCTTTGTATTTGTATACTTCAAAGAGCTAATTACTGTTGCATAATGAGAGCAGACATAGCTATAGGACAGAGAGCTTTGGGTTACGCTGTGCTTGGTCTGCCCTTCTATCTGCCACTTTTCCTTGGTGCTCTTATAATGATTGCTTCTTTGTTCATTGAATGGACTTTTCTAGAAATGGCTAATTAAGACCAAGACTAATCTGTACTCACTACAACTGACTACAATTAGATGTCTTCCTAAAGTATTATCTTTAAGTTGTTTTCATTAAGGTCAGTAATGGAGACTTTGGAGAGCATGAGACTAAGTCAGAGACTGTCAGGTGGCCTTTCTCCAGTGAAGTTGATCGCTTCCTCCACTTGCCCCTTCAAGTAACAAGACCCGGATGTCAATAATGGCCCCATGCACCCTGTTTGTAAACCTGGGATAAGACACTACCTCTTCTCTGTTCTTACATATTGCCACATTTTAAAATTATTGCTTTAGTAAAATATCTTCAAATTATAAGCTTTATGCCTATTGTTTTCTTTAGGATCCTATCTATTTCTTCTTGAAATTATATTTCCTTTTACCTGTCTAGTGGACCCATTTCTGTTTTACTTTTTAGAACCTTTCATGAGATCAATTTTTTCCATATCTCGGTTCTTGCATTTTAGTATTTTCTAGATGCCCCTGTTTATACTTCTTCCTACCACTCTCTATTTATTCACTACCTCATTGCTTAATTTATTATCTATAGTCAAATAAAGTTGTTGCAAGCAATCAATAATAAATTAATAAATTGCTCCATCACCCTCCACTCACTTCCTGTTGTGCAGCCTAACGCCTAATATATTATACTTGTGCATGGTCTGGACATCAGAGACCCCTGATTTAATACTTATCTTAGGTAAGAAGTTCGAGTGTGATACACTTGTTAGCCTCATTGAAGGTAGCAGAATTCCCTGTAGGTACTACAGTACACTAGAACGCAATATTCCCTGCTACATGGACTGGTTTTTAAATACGAAGTTCAAAATAGAATGAAAAATTTTTAAATCATTTTTGAGGTTATATAAGTGATGACTTATATATATAATTTTACAATTACAAGTCTCTATCTTTGTATTTGTATACTTCAAAGAGCTAATTACTGTTGCATAATGAGAGCAGACATAGCTATAGGACAGAGAGCTTTGGGTTACGCTAAGACTGTATTAACACTTAATTCTATTTATTTTAAAGGTCCCATTGATGGAGAATATCTGTATCCTTAGAAAAGACAGTCTATGTAAACTAGTGCTCAGATCAATTCTCCTTTCAGCCTGCAATAAAACTGTCAGAGAGATTTACCAAATAAAATAAAATAATGATCGGCAAAGAGTAGCGGGATTAGCAGCTCAGTCAGACTAATGATATTGAAGATCTTGCCAGTCTAAAGAAAAAGGCAACTTAATGATAATAATAAAAAGTTGTACTTGCTATTGTGTGTTGACTTTTGTGCTTTCTTTTCAAGCTGTAAATTGCAGAATTCAGGCTTTTAAGTATTTGTAGATGAAACCAGGAACATAAGCTTAAATACTTCTCCTTGGAGAGAAATCAATAGTTACAGTTCTCTTTTGTAAGTCAATATTTTATACTTTTACCAAAAGGAGAGCCATATCAAGATTTCAACATCAGTGTTGAGTCACCCATATTTAACCGCTTGTTTGTAAATGTCCTCTGGTGAGAGTAAAGAATGTCTGTAATGATTTCCAAATAAAGTTCCATAGCAGAAAGGAACGGGCCATTAACAGTAACTTAATGACGGTATTTCTGCTTCCTGAACTTAGAATTTAATGCTCACTTAATTATACAAGCCTCATCTATCTAAAATAGGAAATGTCACTAAATTTATGACCAGAAAGGCATCTTTCCCAGTAGTCTTGCTTCTAATTGCAAGACAATTAAGAATTCTGATGTGTCCACATTTTTAATCTAATGTAATTTTTAAATACAATAATATAAAACCATTCTATCTCAGATATTTGAGTTTAATTATCCAATCAATATTATAAAGTAAATACATGTTATTATTCATCTTGAAGTAAATAGAAATTCTGCTGTTTGTAACATGGATGAACATGAAAGGCATGATCCTAAGTGAAATAATTTGCAGAAAGAAAAATAATATGTAGAATTTCACTTATGAGGCATCTAAAAATCAAACTCACAGACCTAGAGAATACAATGAGTGACTGCCAAAGGCTGCAGGGCAGATGGAAGTGTGGAATTATGCAATGAGTATAATTTCAGTTATGCAAGGTAAATAAATTTTAGAGACATGCTGTACAACCTAGTGTCTATAGTTAATAAAGTATATTATTCCTTTCAGAATGTAATAAGTATCACATAAAGTATTTTTTATTGTTATTAATTTATTTTTACTTTACTTTTACAAAGGATTACCCCACTATGATGGATTAGCCTCATCACATGTTTTGAGTCCATATTATGTGGATAAATGCCTGTTAAGAATTATTATACATATATTCATCAACATAAAATATAATTGTTGCTAAAAAGACTGCTTTATTCCTTATAGTCTTCTTTATCTCTGTGGTTCAGATGGCAAAGCATTTACCTGCAATGTGGGAGAAGTGGGTTCAGTCCCTGGGTTCCCCTGGAGAAGGGAAAAGCTACCAACTTAAGTTTTCTTGCCTGGAGAATTCCATGGACAGATGAGCCTGGCAGGCTACAGTCCCTGGGGTCGCAGAGTCAGACATGACTTTCCACTAAAATACCAGCTTTCTTGGTGGTTATGTCTTTTTCCATCACTTTGTGTTTAAGCATTTTGTTCCCTTATATTCAAAATCTGTCTTTTAGTAGCCACATTTTAAAATTTCAATTTGACAGACTTCTTTGCTGCTCCAGGGGCTACAAGCTTTGTGATGCAGGGGATGTGGGTTTGATCTCTGGTTCAACTAAGATCCCACATGATGCAGAAAAACTCAGCCCTCACCACAACTCTGAGCCTTCGTGCTCTGAAGCCAGTGTGGCACAACTAAACAGCCCATGAGTCACAGCAACTAAGTCTGCGCCATTTAGAGTCCCTGTGCCCTTACAAGAGAGCTCTCATGCCATAGTCACTGACCCTGCGGGTCACAACCAGAGTCTGTTCCCGGCAACGAAACATCTCACCTGATGAAAGGAAGATTCCACATGTGGCAGCTAAGATACAATATGACCAAACATATAAATAAATTTAAAATTCTAGTGTGAAAAAATAATATGTAGAATTTCACTTATGAGGCATCTAAAAATCAAACTCACAGACCTAGAGAATACAATGAGTGACTGCCAAAGGCTGCAGGGCAGATGGAAGTGTGGAATTATGCAATGAGTATAATTTCAGTTATGCAAGGTAAATAAATTTTAGAGACATGCTGTACAACCTAGTGTCTATAGTTAATAAAGTATATTATTCCTTTCAAAATGTAATAAGTATCACATAAAGTATTTTTTATTGTTATTAATTTATTTTTACTTTACTTTTACAAAGGATTACCCCACTATGATGGATTAGCCTCATCACATGTTTTGAGTCCATATTATGTGGATAAATGCCTGTTAAGAATTATTATACATATATTCATCAACATAAAATATAATTGTTGCTAAAAAGACTGCTTTATTCCTTATAGTCTTCTTTATCTCTGTGGTTCAGATGGCAAAGCATTTACCTGCAATGTGGGAGAAGTGGGTTCAGTCCCTGGGTTCCCCTGGAGAAGGGAAAAGCTACCAACTTAAGTTTTCTTGCCTGGAGAATTCCATGGACAGATGAGCCTGGCAGGCTACAGTCCCTGGGGTCGCAGAGTCAGACATGACTTTCCACTAAAATACCAGCTTTCTTGGTGGTTATGTCTTTTTCCATCACTTTGTGTTTAAGCATTTTGTTCCCTTATATTCAAAATCTGTCTTTTAGTAGCCACATTTTAAAATTTCAATTTGACAGACTTCTTTGCTGCTCCAGGGGCTACAAGCTTTGTGATGCAGGGGATGTGGGTTTGATCTCTGGTTCAACTAAGATCCCACATGATGCAGAAAAACTCAGCCCTCACCACAACTCTGAGCCTTCGTGCTCTGAAGCCAGTGTGGCACAACTAAACAGCCCATGAGTCACAGCAACTAAGTCTGCGCCATTTAGAGTCCCTGTGCCCTTACAAGAGAGCTCTCATGCCATAGTCACTGACCCTGCGGGTCACAACCAGAGTCTGTTCCCGGCAACGAAACATCTCACCTGATGAAAGGAAGATTCCACATGTGGCAGCTAAGATACAATATGACCAAACATATAAATAATTTTAAAATTCTAGTGTGAAATATTAACATTATGATTGAAATTCTTAATTCATATGTATTTGATTAGTGATATATTTAGTTTCAGATCTACCTTCTCATCATTTGTCCTATACTTGACATATCTATCTCATGAAGTTCCTTTTTTCCTTACTGGTTACTTCCTTTCAGATGGGTCAAATAATTTATTTTTTTTGTTGTTGTTAAATATTGTATTACTTTCATATTACTGTTAATTACTTGTAAATTTATTTTTACTTATATTAGTCTATTTTAAAATGAAACAGTTTTACTTATTCTTTTATCAGTCAAATGATTTAAACATATACTCTTATGACAGTAATATAAAAAGATTAATTTCATCCTGCCTTTGTAATAGCAAAACCAAGAGCACTGTAGAACCATTTACATCCCTCCAAGTTTAGGCATCATTTTGTCACTTTACATGTTTCTGTTTCCTTACATGTCTGAGTGTAACATATATCTTAACTTTCAAAGTGTATTTCAATGATTTCTATAAGTAAACATTTACTTCCATTTTAATGCCATCTTCAATTTTTATTGTTCCTCATTTTATCTACAATGCCATGATTCTATTCAAAATCATTCGTTTTTTTTTTTTTTTTCTACCTGAAGAACTCCATTTAATACATGCTTTCATATGGCTAATTCTCCCAATTTGTATTCTCTAGGAATATACCTCTTTTTTCTTATCACTTTTAGTTTTTCACTTTGCCTTTGATTTTGAATGGGAGACCAAACTTGAAATAACCCAACCATCACAGGCAATGATACACATCAGTCTCAAAACCATCAGGAGTCAGATCGGGAAAAAAAAAGTGCCATTTGAATTCATACCATCTAATATTAAAACACTAGAAATTGTGAGCTAATCTGCTGTATTCCCCTGTTATCCATTTTCCAGCTCATTTGCCTATCATCTGTTTAATCCCTCTACTGTCACTTAATTACTCTACCATCTATCTTTTCTATAATGTATAAATAAATCTACTATCAATTATCTGTGCTCATTTCATTATATATATATATATATATATACAATGAAAATACTTTATATAGCATATAATAATAATGGAAATACATATATGTGTATATAATCAATCCATGGCCTATCTTCTGTCTTAAATCTGTTATCCTTTCCTCTTTCACTAGATGCTATATTCTCTCTTTCAATCTGTCTCCTATTTATATATTCAAACATCCATCAGCATTTCCCCTTGACTATACCTACACATTTTATCTCTATTGTTTTTTGACTGTGGCAGTGGGTTTGTCATGTCTATCTGACTCTTGCAACCTCAGGAACCCACCAGGCTCCTCCATCCATGGGATTCTTCAGACAAGAATAATGGAATGGGTTGCCATTTCCTTCTCCATTTTACACTATAATCAGGCTTTATTTGTTAATGCACTATTATGACATATAAAAATGACACTTAAAAGTGTAGCTTCTTTAGCTTAAAAGACAAAACTAAAAGTAGATGTGATTAAAAACCATTACACTATTAACATTTGTTAAAGAAAAATCTGAAAGAACAGAAGGCACAAATAAGACCCCTTACTTGAAGAAAAACACAGATTGAAAATAACTAATTTTGAGATGCAGCAAACATATGTCAGATTTTACATCCAACTAATATTTTAAACCCTAGGTTGTAGGAATTACTGTGTTTATTTCATAAAGGACAGAGAAATTTTTTTGGGTATAATGGCCCTTGAGCATTAAAAACACATATGGAATAGTGAATTATCACTACCTGCTCTGGACACAAATTCCAACCCAACACCTCTTGCCTGACACCACCACCATATAGACAACCTAAGAGATAAAGACAGAAAAGAAAGCGCATTAGTGACTTTGCAGGAAAACTTAGTCAGAAAATTCCTTCCTAATGATTTTGAAATATGAACCTAGACTAGCTGGGGACGTTTTTAGGAGGGTGGACCATCGAGGAATTGGCAGAGAAAAGCTGAAAACAACTCTAGATAGACATCCACAGCAGAGAACAAAGAGGAAGAAACAAGTCATGTATCACTCAGGTTGTGCTCCTTGCAGGAGGCTATGACGGGTATTTTATATCTCGATTCTTCTAGAGTTTGGTAGTTCTACATATGTCTTAAGGGTTCAGTGACTAATGATAATACCACTCCAGTCTATAGCATATAATAATAATGGAAATACATATATGTGTATATAATCAATCCATGGCCTATCTTCTGTCTTAAATCTGTTATCCTTTCCTCTTTCACTAGATGCTATATTCTCTCTTTCAATCTGTCTCCTATTTATATATTCAAACATCCATCAGCATTTCCCCTTGACTATACCTACACATTTTATCTCTATTGTTTTTTGACTGTGGCAGTGGGTTTGTCATGTCTATCTGACTCTTGCAACCTCAGGAACCCACCAGGCTCCTCCATCCATGGGATTCTTCAGACAAGAATAATGGAATGGGTTGCCATTTCCTTCTCCATTTTACACTATAATCAGGCTTTATTTGTTAATGCACTATTATGACATATAAAAATGACACTTAAAAGTGTAGCTTCTTTAGCTTAAAAGACAAAACTAAAAGTAGATGTGATTAAAAACCATTACACTATTAACATTTGTTAAAGAAAAATCTGAAAGAACAGAAGGCACAAATAAGACCCCTTACTTGAAGAAAAACACAGATTGAAAATAACTAATTTTGAGATGCAGCAAACATATGTCAGATTTTACATCCAACTAATATTTTAAACCCTAGGTTGTAGGAATTACTGTGTTTATTTCATAAAGGACAGAGAAATTTTTATGGGTATAATGGCCCTTGAGCATTAAAAACACATATGGAATAGTGAATTATCACTACCTGCTCTGGACACAAATTCCAACCCAACACCTCTTGCCTGACACCACCACCATATAGACAACCTAAGAGATAAAGACAGAAAAGAAAGCGCATTAGTGACTTTGCAGGAAAACTTAGTCAGAAAATTCCTTCCTAATGATTTTGAAATATGAACCTAGACTAGCTGGGGACGTTTTTAGGAGGGTGGACCATCGAGGAATTGGCAGAGAAAAGCTGAAAACAACTCTAGATAGACATCCACAGCAGAGAACAAAGAGGAAGAAACAAGTCATGTATCACTCAGGTTGTGCTCCTTGCAGGAGGCTATGACGGGTATTTTATATCTCGATTCTTCTAGAGTTTGGTAGTTCTACATATGTCTTAAGGGTTCAGTGACTAATGATAATACCACTCCAGTCTCTGTCGTCTTCTTTTTTTTTTTTATAAATTATTTCCTTTTGTGGGGGGGTGGGTTGGGGAAGGAGGGGGGTGGGCGGGCCACTTCTGTTGGTCTTTCACTCATCTACTTTCATCCATTTTTGTTCTTTGGCCTGTGTGGGCCTCCCATCGCAGTGGCCTCTGTTGTCGCAGAGCACCGGCTCTGGGCGCATGCGCTCCAGAGCTCTGACTCAGTAATTGGACACATCAGTCCAGTTGCTCCGCGGCACGTGGGAGCTTCCCAGGCCAGGGATAGAACTGGCGCTTCTTGCACTGTAAGGCGGTGTCCTTACCCACCGGACAACCAGGGAAGCGCCCTCTGTCTTCTTCACATTGCTTTTTCTCTGTGTGTTTGTGTTTCCCTGGTCTACATGTCTTTTACAGAAGCATTTCTGTTGGTTTATAGGATGATCAATAATCAAAATCCTTAACTTAATTACATCTTCATGTTTTTTCATATAGGATGATATTCACAGGTTTGAAAGTTTAGGATGTGAATATATAATTTTGGAGGTGATCATTTATCATAGCATAATATGGGACATATTATTTATATCAATCACTGTTATATTTCTACATAAAGTATCAAGAACATTAACTGGGGCATATTTTCATGAGAAAATTCACAAATGATAGGAAAGTCACCAATTTCTATATCTTTCTTTCATATATACATTCTGCTTACATTTCTACATACTTTTAATTATTCTTTGATACCTTCAATAGGTTGTACTAACTTTGGTTTCAAAATTTTGTCTGAAACACAATTAACTTCTTAACTGATGGGGTGATTTCTCTATTACTGAGAGGCTTTAATTGAAATTCCTTAGAACCTAGACTAGCTGGGGACGTTTTTAGGAGGGTGGACCATCGAGGAATTGGCAGAGAAAAGCTGAAAACAACTCTAGATAGACATCCACAGCAGAGAACAAAGAGGAAGAAACAAGTCATGTATCACTCAGGTTGTGCTCCTTGCAGGAGGCTATGACGGGTATTTTATATCTCGATTCTTCTAGAGTTTGGTAGTTCTACATATGTCTTAAGGGTTCAGTGACTAATGATAATACCACTCCAGTCTCTGTCGTCTTCTTTTTTTTTTTTATAAATTATTTCCTTTTGTGGGGGTGGGTTGGGGAAGGAGGGGGGTGGGCGGGCCACTTCTGTTGGTCTTTCACTCATCTACTTTCATCCATTTTTGTTCTTTGGCCTGTGTGGGCCTCCCATCGCAGTGGCCTCTGTTGTCGCAGAGCACCGGCTCTGGGCGCATGCGCTCCAGAGCTCTGACTCAGTAATTGGACACATCAGTCCAGTTGCTCCGCGGCACGTGGGAGCTTCCCAGGCCAGGGATAGAACTGGCGCTTCTTGCACTGTAAGGCGGTGTCCTTACCCACCGGACAACCAGGGAAGCGCCTCTGTCTTCTTCACATTGCTTTTTCTCTGTGTGTTTGTGTTTCCCTGGTCTACATGTCTTTTACAGAAGCATTTCTGTTGGTTTATAGGATGATCAATAATCAAAATCCTTAACTTAATTACATCTTCATGTTTTTTCATATAGGATGATATTCACAGGTTTGAAAGTTTAGGATGTGAATATATAATTTTGGAGGTGATCATTTATCATAGCATAATATGGGACATATTATTTATATCAATCACTGTTATATTTCTACATAAAGTATCAAGAACATTAACTGGGGCATATTTTCATGAGAAAATTCACAAATGATAGGAAAGTCACCAATTTCTATATCTTTCTTTCATATATACATTCTGCTTACATTTCTACATACTTTTAATTATTCTTTGATACCTTCAATAGGTTGTACTAACTTTGGTTTCAAAATTTTGTCTGAAACACAATTAACTTCTTAACTGATGGGGTGATTTCTCTATTACTGAGAGGCAATTGTGCCTAAGTCTGTTTAATTTGGTTTCTAATGCTAATATTCAAATTATGTTCTATTCAACACTCATAACGGCAGTCTCTGGAAGATGGCTATAAAGGTAGATTTTCAGACTCCACTCTGGGCTGAGTGAAATAAGATCTGCTTTTAATGAAATCACTAGTTGAGTTTTAAGAATATTAAAGTTTGATTATTATTACTCACTAGAACATACTTTCTCCTTGCCACTCATTTACACACTTGTATTAGTTATTGTGATTTTTAATATACATTGAGATGAAGAAGGAAAATTTATGTATCTGCATGTATGGAGAAGGAAATAAAAATTTGGAAAACGGAACACAAACAGGTCTTTACAGACTACATAGCATTTGTTGCCAAAGTGTGGCTGAATTAATTATGATTACCTCAAATGTATTGCCAATCCAAACTATTCACATATTATTGTTCCTTATATCTGAGAAATTTAAAATTTTTCATTCTATACAAATATAGCATGCAAATATGATAAGTCACTTCAGTCATGTCCAACTCATTGCAACTCTGTGGGCTGTAACCACTCAAGGCTCTTCTGTCAATGGAAATTTCCAAGCGAGAATACTAGAATGGGTCATTACCTCCTTCAGCGGATCTTCCGAACCCAGGGATCAAACCCATGTCTCTTACAGCTCCTGCATTGGCAGGCAGGTCCTTCATCACTAGTGCTACCTTGGAACCCCCTCTATTAGACGAATGAAATTCGCTATTATTACAAAGACTTCATAACATTCCATTTAGAAACAACCTTGCAATGACTTTATTGTACAGTTTACAAAGTAATGTAGAACTTTAAATATATAAACTGTGGTTTTATTTCTGTTTATGAAAATAAACAAAAAATTTATGAACACACATGTATCATTTGAGGTAATATTCAAAATGATAACTTCAAGATACACCAAGTCCTCCCTCCATTTTAAAGCAGCTCATTTTTTCATGATTGCACTATTTTTACTCAAAAAGATATACATCTAATTTACACAAGCTATTTAATAGAACTGTTTATATCTATTCCTTCCATCCCATTCCAGAGCACATTTGATGGAATTCTTACTTTGTGGCTCATTTCAAAACTCTTTATACTCATGTTTCTAATTCAGTTTTAGCCAAATTTGTCTATAAATAGTACTATCATAATAAGTGGTTTTATATATATATATATATGTTATATATACATATTTTATATAAACACATATATACAGATTATATACCTACACATATGTGTATGTATATACATACAACATAATTTAGTAATATCTATGATATGTATAATTTATTAAAACTTTATATATATATACACACATACATAAACATGTACATATAATTATATAGTTTAGCAATTGCAGAATTTCTCTAGAGAGAAATTACATATATATGTGTGTGTGTGTATATATATATATATGTATATATACATATATAATTTAGCAATTTGTTGAATAGTTTTTCCCTTGTTAATAATTTTATTCTCTATTGTATCTGCTTCAGAACTGTTCTATAATCTTTAAGTTTCCATTATGATATCTGTTCTAGATCAAAATCTTACCAATATTTAGATAGGTCTTATTGTTCTCTGCATCTCGCTCTTTGCTTTCTAAGATTTCATTCCTTTGGAAACTAATGAAAGAAATTGTAAGAATTGGGGTATTTTCTTAAAAGTAGCATCTGGGAGGAAGAGTGTAAACGTATAAGGAAGTAGGGAGGAAAAAGAACCCATGTCTCTTACAGCTCCTGCATTGGCAGGCAGGTCCTTCATCACTAGTGCTACCTTGGAACCCCCTCTATTAGACGAATGAAATTCGCTATTATTACAAAGACTTCATAACATTCCATTTAGAAACAACCTTGCAATGACTTTATTGTACAGTTTACAAAGTAATGTAGAACTTTAAATATATAAACTGTGGTTTTATTTCTGTTTATGAAAATAAACAAAAAATTTATGAACACACATGTATCATTTGAGGTAATATTCAAAATGATAACTTCAAGATACACCAAGTCCTCCCTCCATTTTAAAGCAGCTCATTTTTTCATGATTGCACTATTTTTACTCAAAAAGATATACATCTAATTTACACAAGCTATTTAATAGAACTGTTTATATCTATTCCTTCCATCCCATTCCAGAGCACATTTGATGGAATTCTTACTTTGTGGCTCATTTCAAAACTCTTTATACTCATGTTTCTAATTCAGTTTTAGCCAAATTTGTCTATAAATAGTACTATCATAATAAGTGGTTTTATATATATATATATATGTTATATATACATATTTTATATAAACACATATATACAGATTATATACCTACACATATGTGTATGTATATACATACAACATAATTTAGTAATATCTATGATATGTATAATTTATTAAAACTTTATATATATATACACACATACATAAACATGTACATATAATTATATAGTTTAGCAATTGCAGAATTTCTCTAGAGAGAAATTACATATATATGTGTGTGTGTATATATATATATATGTATATATACATATATAATTTAGCAATTTGTTGAATAGTTTTTCCCTTGTTAATAATTTTATTCTCTATTGTATCTGCTTCAGAACTGTTCTATAATCTTTAAGTTTCCATTATGATATCTGTTCTAGATCAAAATCTTACCAATATTTAGATAGGTCTTATTGTTCTCTGCATCTCGCTCTTTGCTTTCTAAGATTTCATTCCTTTGGAAACTAATGAAAGAAATTGTAAGAATTGGGGTATTTTCTTAAAAGTAGCATCTGGGAGGAAGAGTGTAAACGTATAAGGAAGTAGGGAGGAAAAAAGATAAACCATATTTTGAAAACCTGAAACCAGATTAAAGAGACATGAGACTTTATTGTGCCATTCTTTGTACCTTTGTGTGTAAAATTTTTTCATAATGAAAATTTAAAACTACATTTCCTGCTGGTAATCTCCGCTCTCTCCTATATCTTTGAGTAGGCTTCTCTTGAAATAGTTCTCTTGGAATTCAAATGTATTCCATTATTAGCAATCTTATGAAAAAATGAACACCCGAATATTTGTCCCAAATGCTCTGCTCTTTTCTGTCCACGTTGGTGAACGAATCTTGACTCAGTACCTTCCAAATATATAATTCAGATGTCTTATTTCTTTATTTTAACTCATTCAAATGTCTTCCATATTCTGAATATTAAAATTCCCAAATTGACCTCTCCATTTCACAAACATATACAAATATACACAAAGACATAAAAAATAATTAAAAAATGAAATATTGTTATTTGCCTCAACATGGCAAATGATACAAATGAACAAAAATAGACTCAGAAACATATTAATACTTAAGTTTACCAAAGGGGAAAATAGGGGAGGGATATATTAGAAGTGTGAAATAAATAGATAAACACTAGTATATACAAAATAAACAAGGATCTAATGTAAGCACAGGAAAGCATATTCAAAATCTTTAATAACCTGGAACCCTCCAGGTTCCTCTGTCAATAGAATTCTCCAAGCAAAATATTGGAGTGGGTAGCCATTCCCTACTCCAGAGAATTTTCCTGATCCAAGAAATGAACCCTGGCCTTTCACACTACAGGCAGATTCTTTATGGTCTTAGCCACTAGGGGAAATACACACACTACATATAACTAAATCAATTTGCTATACATCTGAAACTAACGCAACCTTGCAAATAAATTAGGTTCCAAAGAAATGTATAGCAAAAGGGCTTCCCTGGTGGTGCAGTGGGTAAAGAGTATGTCTTGCAGTGTAAGGGGCACTAGTTTGATCCCATTCCTTTGGAAACTAATGAAAGAAATTGTAAGAATTGGGGTATTTTCTTAAAAGTAGCATCTGGGAGGAAGAGTGTAAACGTATAAGGAAGTAGGGAGGAAAAAAGATAAACCATATTTTGAAAACCTGAAACCAGATTAAAGAGACATGAGACTTTATTGTGCCATTCTTTGTACCTTTGTGTGTAAAATTTTTTCATAATGAAAATTTAAAACTACATTTCCTGCTGGTAATCTCCGCTCTCTCCTATATCTTTGAGTAGGCTTCTCTTGAAATAGTTCTCTTGGAATTCAAATGTATTCCATTATTAGCAATCTTATGAAAAAATGAACACCCGAATATTTGTCCCAAATGCTCTGCTCTTTTCTGTCCACGTTGGTGAACGAATCTTGACTCAGTACCTTCCAAATATATAATTCAGATGTCTTATTTCTTTATTTTAACTCATTCAAATGTCTTCCATATTCTGAATATTAAAATTCCCAAATTGACCTCTCCATTTCACAAACATATACAAATATACACAAAGACATAAAAAATAATTAAAAAATGAAATATTGTTATTTGCCTCAACATGGCAAATGATACAAATGAACAAAAATAGACTCAGAAACATATTAATACTTAAGTTTACCAAAGGGGAAAATAGGGGAGGGATATATTAGAAGTGTGAAATAAATAGATAAACACTAGTATATACAAAATAAACAAGGATCTAATGTAAGCACAGGAAAGCATATTCAAAATCTTTAATAACCTGGAACCCTCCAGGTTCCTCTGTCAATAGAATTCTCCAAGCAAAATATTGGAGTGGGTAGCCATTCCCTACTCCAGAGAATTTTCCTGATCCAAGAAATGAACCCTGGCCTTTCACACTACAGGCAGATTCTTTATGGTCTTAGCCACTAGGGAAGTACACACACTACATATAACTAAATCAATTTGCTATACATCTGAAACTAACGCAACCTTGCAAATAAATTAGGTTCCAAAGAAATGTATAGCAAAAGGGGCTTCCCTGGTGGTGCAGTGGGTAAAGAGTATGTCTTGCAGTGTAAGGGGCACTAGTTTGATCCCTGGCCCGGGAACATCCCACATACCCCAGAGCAGCTGGGCCAGTGTGTCCAATAATGAGCCAGTGCTCTGGAGCACATACTCCCAGAGTTGGTGCTCTGCAATGAGAGAGGCCACTGCAATGGGAGGCCCACACAGGCCAAAGCATTAAGATGGATGAAAATAAATAAATGAAGGACCAATAAAAAAGAGATCAAAATTTTAAAAAAATGTATAATAAATATAAATATTATATTTTATAGGCTTATAAATTTGAATATTTTGTGTCTGTTGGCAAGTTCATTTATCATTCTTCATTGACTGTCTGTCTGTACACTATTCAAATATACCTCTGAGCTGATTGTAACATTTTATCATCTTATTAGTTACTTCACTAATTAATGTATTAAATAAAATTTCTGATGATCATTTTCTAAAAGTCAGAATTTCATCTTTTTAAACAATTATTAACTAGGAGTCAATGCAGAAACACCAATGCACTGACTACTAGATTTTGTGTGATCTTCCTCTTTTTACCAGTTACTTGCCAGTGTGGGCTGTTTGTTGTAGGTGTGCTGCCTACAAGACAGAGAGCTTCCTTTGGGAAAGATTTGATAAGACAGGAAAATGAACAGAGTTTTATGACTGACAAATACATTTTGCTGAAATCATCTGTGAGTGTGAATAACTCCTAATTAGCAATGTGCTCCTTAAACTTTGCCTGGTCATATTTCATCAGAATCTCTAAAGAGTTAAGTACTTTCATTTTTCTAATTTCACAGATGTATTTCTACCATCAACAACTATCTGACAAGGGGTGGAGTTGACAGAAAACCAGTGTGCCACTCCTCACAAAGCAACTTTTAAGAAAGGAATTCCTGTGACTCTAGACAACAGCTAAAAGCTCATTAGACTTTAAGACTATATTAAGTATATACTATATACTACTATGTACTATGAGTATATATACTTATATTACTATAAAACTATATACTGTAAGTACATCAGTTGGGAAAGAAGGGTTCACTACTTCATATTGAGACCTAGTAAAGTGCTCTAACCCTGCCTGCCTTGATGACACAAGCCTTCCATGGTCCTTTGATAATCTCATCTACTTATTACTTGCAGTTTTGATGCCTGACATTTGAGAACATGAACAGTTTCCTGATTCTTTGGCTCCAGCCTCATCAATGATGCTTGCTATCTGAAAATCCTCTTACAGGTAGGACTTCATCATTGCCATGGATGGAACCCACCATCCTCATAGTGATTTAACAGCAGGTCCACCTTCTGAAGAACCCAAAGGACAGATTTCTTAGGATGATTGAGGGAGTCTTTCTCACTGTGACTTTTACTGGACTTAAACTGCACTCATTTCCCATATAAAGGGGACATAGTAAGTTTCTCTTCTAGTCTGCATTTCTCTTCTATTCTGTATTCTGCATTTTGTCACTTGAGTATCTGAGCGGCACTCCCTTAAACCTGTGATTTACAAAGCACTCTCATAGGAGATAGTAAAGGCCTTTCACAGGGGATTCAGAACAGCAAAGGGAAGGATGGTCATTACAAGGCCTACACAGTCATATTCACACCATTTCCTTCTTGTCCTCCCAGGTCTGTCTTCGTCACTCCTACTCTTCAATTAACAGTCTCATCCTCTATAAAATCCCTGTTCCTAATGCAAATCAGCCCACACAGTATCAATGACCTGACAGTCAGGGAGGTGCCTTCTCTTCATAAGTAGTTATGATCACCTCCTGAAAAGAGCCTTGCTCTATCAGTTGTCGATGGTGTGTAACAGTTTACCACATACGTGTGGCTTAAAACAAAATGCAAATCGGGGTTCAAATATACACACATCTAGTGTCTAACAGTTCTGGAGACCAGAGGGGAGAAATGGTTACAATGGGCCTAGATCAGAGTGGGCACAGCTATACTCCCTTGGAAGAGGGAGTAGAATCTGTTTCTTAGTCTTCCCCAGTTTCTAGAGTTTCATTCCTTGCATTCCTTGGCCTATGGCTCCTTGTTCCAGGTTCACAGCCAGAGGCAGTGTTGTCACAGGGAGGCAGGCTTGGGCCTTGGGGCGCTTTGCTGCACTGCTGCAATCCTTGTACCTGGAGATACTTCTTCTCAAGCAATAAAATGGAACTACAAATAACTGTGTGCATGCACAGTTGGGGCAAGTGCTAGCCCCCAAAGATACAAAGAGACCAAACACCCTAAGGCCACTTTTGAGGAGCCTGAAGCAAAAACCAGGTGCCATATGTAAAACCAGTATTCAGAGCATGCCTCCTGCATACAATACCACCTAACTGCCTGGGGAAACACTTAAGTCATGCCTCAGGGCTGCCCTTGGACACACTGCTACCATCACCCCATAAAAGGAACCAGTAAGGGAATCTGTTCTAGCTCCCTACTGCTGAAGCAAGGTCCTAGTAAAGCCCTGTGTGAATTTTTCTGCGCTCTGATTAATTTCTATTTATTAAGAAGGCCAAGAATGCTGGTCGGTAACAATATCCCTCTCTCCTCTTCTAAGAAGTCAGATCTGCCTCTATCTCCCTTTCATAAAGAAATTGTGGGTGGATTTGTTGTTGCTCAATTGCTAAGTCATGTCTGACATTTTTTCAATACCATCAACTGAAGCCTTCCAGGCTCTCTGTCCATGGGATGTAGCAGACAAGAATACTGGATTGGGTTGCCATTTCCTTCTCCAGGGAATCTTCCCAACCTGGGGATTGAACCCACCTCTCCTAAACTGACATGTGGATTCTTCACCACTGAGCAATCTGGCAAGTACTGTGAGTGTATTAGGGCCTGCTTAGACAATCTATGATAATCTGTCCACCTTAAAATCTTTAACTTAATGGTATCAGCTAAACTCACTTTGTCATATAAGGTAACATTCACAAGTTCCAGGGATTAATGTGTGAATCCCATTGGGGACCCCTATTCAGCCCACCACCTCTGCTTGTTTTTAACTGTCTCTGTTGCTGTCAAAGCCTCAAATGACCAAACAGCTGCTAGTACCTTCATGGAAAACATTCAGAGGGAATAAAGCCTAAACTTAAGTAAGTAAAAATTCAAAGGCAAAGCTAATAACACAAAAGTACCACGCACTTACAAAAATATATTAATTAAAACTTGGCTGAAGAAATATGGTGTTTGGCATCTCTTGATAAGGGGAAAACAATACTTCAAAAATGGAAAGTCATTTTAATTGCTAAAAAATAAACTGTTAAGCAATATTTTGAAAGAACAGACATATAAAAGATATTTCTATGCCAGGAGGGACAGTATGTGAGTCATAAATAGTAGATAATGAACAAAAGTTTGACTCACTATATACAAAGCCAAACTGACCATGGTTCCCGAAATAACTACTGAGAGAATTAGAAGTTCATAAGCAGAGCTATATTATGTAAGAGCTGAGAAAGGAACTCGGTGAAAACAACAGATGAAGATATGTTAGCACAATGCTTATTTTTTAAGTCTTTATCTGGAGACTTGCTCAGAAATAGAATGTTATAAGCAGATTATATAAACTTAAATAGATTCCAAACTTTCACATAACATTAGACGATCTCCAGTCTTTCTCCTAAATAGGAAAATATTTTCTGTAGAATTAATGACATCCCTTTTTATAAGTCATGTTAACAGCATTTGCTGATATGTAGGGGAGGCTGATAGATGTGGAGGTTATCCCTGCAAGTATAATGTAAAACCTTTTATATCATACATCAAAATCTTCTGTTTCATAGCAATTTGTATAAACACAATAATATTCTTTGTACTCGTTTCCTGGAGCTGACATAACAAAGTACCACAAACTGAGAGATTTAAGCATTGGAGATATATCATCTCAGGGCTCTGAATGCTAGAAATCCAAAATCAGGGTTGACTCACTCTGATGGATCTTTTCCATGAGTCTCTCCTAGCTTCTGATTGCTCAGTCAATGCATGTGGCATTCTCTGTGTCTCCACTTAATATTCTCTGTATGGTGTCTGTTTTTATTCCCTATATTTCCCTTAATATACATTTTAATGAGTTCCACTCATGATCGTATCTGAACTTGACCATTTGCAAAGACCATTTTTCCATTGAAGTCGTATTCAGAGATACAAAGGGTAGGACTTCAACATCTTTTGTGGGGTATGAAATTATGCTTTTTCTATTCATTTGTGTTGGAGTTTGGTCATCTCTTACTTTCAGATTAATTAGAGGGGCCAGAATTTTGATAAAAACTGTAAAGGAAAATACTGAAATAGAGAAAAAACTATTTCCCTACCCCTCTCTGTATATATACACATACACATAAGAATCAGGATAGTACCAAGATTATTTTAAGCAGGAGACACCACAATCTAGCTTATGAAAAAATACAGATTTCAAAGTAATATTCTCCTGTGGCACTGGAGTTTCCTCAACCAGACTGAATTAAAGAGAATGCCAAGCATTCATAATAAAAAAAGTAATAAGCCAAACTACATGGGTTTGTCTATGTGTATAAATTCATTTGTACATTGCCCAATTAGGCTCACATTTTCCCTTTCATTATTTCAAAAGTTCAATTAGAGAAAAGAGGAAAGGTCTTTAAAGACATTTTTACCAAAATTCTTTCTCTAACATGTTTTCTATTTTATGGATGTCATCTATTTTTCTTTTGATACATTTAAAATATTTCTTGTGATGATGTTTTTTTTAATCTATTTTCCAGTCTTTCTCCTAAATAGGAAAATATTTTCTGAAAAACTTTTTGTTAACAGCATTTGCTGATATGTAGGGAGGCTGATAGATGTGGAGGTTATCCCTGCAAGTATAATGTAAAACCTTTTATATCATACATCAAAATCTTCTGTTTCATAGCAATTTGTATAAACACAATAATATTCTTTGTACTCGTTTCCTGGAGCTGACATAACAAAGTACCACAAACTGAGAGATTTAAGCATTGGAGATATATCATCTCAGGGCTCTGAATGCTAGAAATCCAAAATCAGGGTTGACTCACTCTGATGGATCTTTTCCATGAGTCTCTCCTAGCTTCTGATTGCTCAGTCAATGCATGTGGCATTCTCTGTGTCTCCACTTAATATTCTCTGTATGGTGTCTGTTTTATTCCCTATATTTCCCTTAATATACATTTTAATGAGTTCCACTCATGATCGTATCTGAACTTGACCATTTGCAAAGACCATTTTTCCATTGAAGTCGTATTCAGAGATACAAAGGGTAGGACTTCAACATCTTTTGTGGGGTATGAAATTATGCTTTTTCTATTCATTTGTGTTGGAGTTTGGTCATCTCTTACTTTCAGATTAATTAGAGGGGCCAGAATTTTGATAAAAACTGTAAAGGAAAATACTGAAATAGAGAAAAAACTATTTCCCTACCCCTCTCTGTATATATACACATACACATAAGAATCAGGATAGTACCAAGATTATTTTAAGCAGGAGACACCACAATCTAGCTTATGAAAAAATACAGATTTCAAAGTAATATTCTCCTGTGGCACTGGAGTTTCCTCAACCAGACTGAATTAAAGAGAATGCCAAGCATTCATAATAAAAAAAGTAATAAGCCAAACTACATGGGTTTGTCTATGTGTATAAATTCATTTGTACATTGCCCAATTAGGCTCACATTTTCCCTTTCATTATTTCAAAAGTTCAATTAGAGAAAAGAGGAAAGGTCTTTAAAGACATTTTTTTACCAAAATTCTTTCTCTAACATGTTTTCTATTTTATGGATGTCATCTATTTTTCTTTTGATACATTTAAAATATTTCTTGTGATGATTCAGTTTCCTTTTTGTACTCTATAATTCTTCCTACTGTGTAAATCTATCCAAACGTATTTCATACTTGGTACCCCAAGTCACTTAGCTTGCCTAATTAAGCTTAGTTGAGAACCCTTAATGTATGGTCTATAGTAGTTTTCTATCCATTTTGATGGGCTTAATGGCTTATACATTTTTTTTTAACATTCTTAGACAATCTTAATTTCTCTTTTCTCAAATTTTAAGTTTATACTATGTAAGCCTTTAACTTTTGGACACTAAAATTCACCATTATTTTCTGAGATATTTTACATTTTCCTGTATATTTTTCAGAACCAAAGTCTATACCTCACTTTACCATGAATTAATTCTGCTCACAATTAACAGCTAGGGTGGTGACTGCTTATATGGTAGGTGATCACCTTCACTTACAAGTGAACTCTTATAGTCCAATGCTTTAGAACAAATCAGCACAGGAAGGCATATTCTACATTGACATGGATCAATGGATTTTAAGAGCTCACTTGTAGGTGGTGGTGACTTTAACCATGAAGGTATCAATTCAAGGACCATAAATTATTGAATAGATCATCCTCATCTACAAAGCAGCATCAGAACAAATTGCTATCACTGACACAGGGTCCCTGTTATCTCAGAGGAATTGTATCACAATCACATCAGAGTTGAACAAGTCATAGCACAGAGATGGGTGTAATTAACCATTTCATGCTTTTTGGCCTTTTCTGATCAAAAATTCCTAATTCTACCTTCTCTTGCAAAATTATTCTTACTACAGATCTTTATAAAAATAAACTTCTAGGAACCCTATACCCAGAAAGCATGATCAACAGAAGGTAATTAATACCATACAAGTTGACAGAATATGAATCCTTGGTGTACAGAGTGTTTGGCTGCTTAATGAAAAACCATCAAATAGCTAAATAAGGGAGATGGTATTCAAACGGAGTTAATTCTGGCCAAGTTGTCTTCACAACAGTGACCAATACGTCACCATATCTGAAATTAAGTATCAGATCCTTAAAGTTGGGCTTCCCTGGTGGTCCAATGGGTAAGGGCACCACCTTGCAGTGCAAGGGGCACTGGTTCGATCTCTGGCCTGGGAAGATCCCTGGTGCCGCGGAGCAGCTGGACCAATGTGTCCAATTACCGAGCTGGAGCTCTGGAGCAACAGAGGCCACTGCAATGGAAGGTCCACACAGGCCAAAGAACAAAGATGGAAATAAATGAAAGACTGATATAAGTGGCCTAAAAAAAAAAAAAAACCCTTAATGTTAAGCTTGCTTTTTTTAACCTGTGAATTGTCTGAGGATTACTTTATTCTTTCTATTCCATATGCATTCTTATCATAAAAACCATCTAGTATACCGTTAGCTTTTGCTATTAATGCATATAAAATGAGTTGTTATAACAATGAACAATGACTACTATACTATTTGGGCTTCCTAGGTGACATTGGTGATAAAGAACCTGCCTGCCATTTCAGAAGACACAAGAGATGCAGGTTCTATCCCTGGGTTGAGAAAATCCCTTGGAAGAGAGGATCTACCCACTTCAGTGGTCTCACTTGAAGAATCCCAAGGACATAGGAGCCTGGCAGACTACAGTCCATAGGGTCCCAAAGAGTTGAACATGACT
Organism: Tragulus kanchil; assembly: GCA_022376925.1. Classification (NCBI taxonomy): domain Eukaryota; kingdom Metazoa; phylum Chordata; class Mammalia; order Artiodactyla; family Tragulidae; genus Tragulus; species Tragulus kanchil. The sequence goes on along the minus strand of JAIOJX010000023.1, from coordinate 105,994,918 downwards.
AACGTGACTGAGCATGCACACTTAGGATTCTTCATAGAAAGTGAACCAATAGGATGTGTGTGTATATACACACATACGCATACACTTCTTTTAAGCAATTGCCTCATGTGATAGTGGACTGACAAGACTGAAATTTGCAAGGCAGGCCTGTAGACTGGAGAGCTAAGAAAAAGTTGATGTGAGCTATTGCTCAAACTCAAAGGCAGTCTGCAGACAGACTTTATTTTTGGCCAAGGGAGACCTCAGTTTGTTTGGTCCACAAATGTTCAGAGGAGATCCACACACATTTTGGAATAGAGTCTGTTTTAGTTAACATTATTGATTCAATAGTAATCACATCTAAAAATGCCTTCCCAGCAACACCTAGATCAGTATCTGACTGAACATCTGGGCACTGTAGCCTAGCCAAGTGTAGCCTAGCGAAGTTCAAGTTGAGACATAAAATTAACCATGACAGCTGTTCATTCCATTGCCTTATGTGCACTTATTGTTTACTAATTCTGTTTTATCTATGATTCTGATTTGTAACAATATCCTATAAGGGTCCTTTTTATGGTCTATTTAGTGACATCTAAAAAATAATGTGCTTTTATTTGTGACTTTTCTGTGGAAGATAACCCCAAAGTGCAATACTAAAATGCTGGCTAATACTCTCAAATTCAAGAAGGATTGGTAAGCATTATAGAGAAAATACATGAGCTAGAGTTTCTAGCTGGGGAAGAGCACGGCCATCACTCCAGTACTCTTGCCTAGGGAATCCAGACAGAAGAGCCTGGCAGGCTACAGTCCAGGGCTGCACAGAATTCAGACACTACTGAAGCAACTGAGCAACCACAGTCAGGTTCCTATGGGGCTTCCCTGGTGGCTCAGATCATAAAATATCAGCCTACAATGCAGGAGAGACAGGTTTGATCCCTGGGTTGGGAATATCCAATGGAGGGCAAACCCAGTTCAGTATTCGTGCCTGGAGAATCCCATGGACAGAAGAGCCTGGCGAACTATAGTCCATGGGGTTGCAAAAAGTTGAACACAACTGAGCAGCTAACATGCTGAGTTATTAGCTGTGAGTTAATATCAATGAATCAACAAAATATTTTTCAAAAATGTTTAAAAAAAAAAAACATTCATAAAGCATATGTACTGATCACCTGATAAAAATGTCCTGACCAGTGTCTTTCAGAAAGTTAAGCTTATATTGGACGCAGGAACAATGCTTCAGCATTGGCTAATTCGGAATTCCCAGTGACTTTATATAATTCATTACAATGAATAATGAGAACAAACAGTAGGATTTCCTTGTTGTTTGTTGTTGCTTATTCATTAAGTTCTGTATAACTCTTACACAACCCCATGGACTGTAGCCCACCATGTTCCTCTACCCACAGGATTTTCCAGGCAAGAACAGTGGATTGAGTTGTCATTTCCATCTTCAGGGAATCTTCCCAACCCAGGGATTGAGCTTTCATCTCCTGCTCCAGCAGGTAGATTCTTTACCAGTGAGTCACTAGGAAAGCTCCATGATTTCCTTGTATAATTTCATTAATATCTTTTTTAACTGAATGCACTATTTTTATGTCCTTAATATGTATTATTATGAGTTTTAACCGAGTTTGCTCTAGATACAAGTTGAACTTACTCTGAAGAGATAGATTATATAGGTAGATGAATAGATGGATAGAGTGATTAAGAAATATATATAGGACTTCCCTGGTGGTCCAGTGGGTAAGGGCACTGCCTTGCAGTGCAAGGGGCACCGGTTCGATCTCTGGCCTGGGAAGATTCCCAGTGCCACAGAGCAGCTGGACCTAGGTGTCCAACTATGGAGTTGGAGCTCTGGAGCGTTATGCACCCAAAGCTGGTGCTCTGTGACAAGAGAGGCAGCTGCAATAGGAGGCCCACATAGGTCAAAAAACAAAGGTGGATGAAAATGGATAAATGAAAGACCAATAGAAGTGCCCCCCTCAAAAAAAAAAAACACATACAAATACTGACAAATAGAAAGCCAATGTATGCATACATTTTCTAGAACAATGGCACCCAGTGGCTTTTAGCACATCTAGTCCCAAAATTTTAGTTACCAAACAATATTTATTACTATAAGCAATAGGACTCCATGGACAAGTGACTGAAGTGGGAATGGGAAAGTTAAGCATAAAATAGATATGTAATATAGTGTGCCAGAAATTTAAAATGTGCTCCAACAATAACAGAGATATGTCAAAAAATTATAGGAACCAGCTTGAAGTTGCTTCCTCTAGAAAAACCTGTGACAATGTCAACCTGTCTTCAAATCAATTTAGAATTCTTGAGTTCAATTTTATGTAAATGAACAAATACATGGGAAAAATGGAAACTTGTTGCTCACGAAGAATGTCAATTGATAAATATAGAAGAAATAATAAAGTTAGTCACTATTTGGCAATCATCATCATAATAAATGTAGACAATAAAATAAATATAAAATGAGTGAGTAAAAGTTGAAAGATGAGAAAGGACTTTATTAGTATTCAAAGTGTATTCACACACAGTACTTACAAATTTGTAAGGTAAAAATAGGAGCCTTTTCTGTGGAGAAGAGCAACACACAAATCCTCAACCAGGTGACAAAGTGAACATCACAAATAAAAGAGAAATCATGTACCTCATAATATGATACACTGAGTAGAAAAATAATTTCTGTGATGCTTTGCCAAGAATGAATAAGCAGGATTTAGTCATGAAGAAATATAAGGCAACCTCAAACCTACGCTGATTCTACAAGCATACTCTTTATCTGCCAAAAATTGAAAGATAGTGAAATACAAAGTAATAGTGAGGAACTATCACACATTAAAAAATACTAGTTTTGTCTTTTAATTCATAATAAACAACATTGACAATGAAATTTCTAACTTTAATTTGCCCCAAATTTGTTAGGATTCTCTATTAGTGTAAGTATTAGTTAAAACAGAATATATAGAATACTAGAATTTTGTCTGAATCCTTAATTTGAAATAAACAAAAGAGTAGCATATATCCCAACAGTATAGTAAAACTGTTGCCACAGATGATACAAAAAACAATCATGGTAGGATTGTCTCACCTCAATTTTGTGAATATCTAAGAAGTAACTTGAATATTTTAAATATACAGAGATTTCTTATCTACACTTTTCAGTTATACTATTGATAGAGCATAGTGCCTTCAACCACTCTCAGCCAAATTAAGTAACATCACAGGAGAATCTATAGAAGACTGGTATGGCTTTTGGTATTTTGAAGATATAGAGAATGGCATCAGGAATAAACACATTTAAGAGTTACAGGCTGTGTCTAGACTGATCTGTGGTAGCAGAACAGAGAGACAGAGATCAGGTATGTTTACCAGTGATAGAATCAACCAGTTAAGAGCCATTGGCTGACTCAGAAGGCTTCATATTGGTCAAATTTATGGTCTACACTGACGAATCCATTGCATGCTAACTAAAACATCCAACCATCAAAGAACCATTCAAAATATACTCAATTACATGCTTTTCCAAATCACCAAGGCATATTCCCAACTGTGAGACCATTGTAATACATGGAAAAATAAGAGTACTAATAAAATAGAACCAAGTGGAAAGTATAAGGTGTCTATAATTCTTTCACTCTTAGGTGAGAAATAAGATTTGGTTAAAGTGTGAATTTACGGTAACAAAAAAATAAAGTTCTATTATATATATAAAGCTCCATATTAAATAAAGTTCTACTATACATATGTATATATATATATATAATTATCTTATTATATATCTGTATGAAAATAATGTATTTAAAACTTTTAAAGGCCCAGTTCACCCATTTCTACCATCCCTCCACAGTCCATCTCTGGCAACCAACAATCTCTTCTTTGTACCTATGAATTTGTGCTTTTTAAAAATTATATTTATTATTATACTGTACTATTAGTATGTTGATTAACTGCTATGATAAGTCAATATTGATATTTACCATTAATATATTACTATTGATATTCTCATATATAATTTTCATATATTATTTGTACTTAGAACATGCAAACACATCTTAACAATCCAACAACCTGTTTCAATTTCAGGACCCTCCATAAATTCACTCCAATTTGCTTTTCATTAACTTTCAAAACGCATCATTGCCTATAACAGAATAGACCTCTAATTACTTTAAGCTTGCACAGATGAGAATATCTCATTATTTATACTTGCTTTTGATACTTTACCATTTTTTACATTACTTAGTTCTTTCTCACTCTCAAGAGTCAATAGAAATCCGATCACCTCCTTTAAACCCCTGAGATTCCCCTTTTGATAATTTAAAAATACATATATAGTTCTTGTCACATAATTTCATTCTCCTATACTAGATTTTTGGAGAGGAACCCTGCACATTTCATTAGAGAGTAAGTACACTGGGTAAAACATCAAAGTCTTCAATCTGAACGAAATGGTCCTATGTACACAATGGGAGTTCAATATTTATTCAATGACTGCTATTCTGATTCACAACTCAAAATAATTATAAAGAATGTGCAATGAGGAAGTACCCTAATGATTTTTGAAAGTATTTTAATGGCTCTGCTTTGTTATTCTTCACAATCTAAATGTCTGTAGAGAATATATTTTAAAAATGTGATGATGAAAAGTTCAATACATTAGTGGCCTGAATTTTTATGCTACATATTTTTAGCAATACAAATTACCCAGAGGAATTCTAAATCCTCCAAAGCACACTGGCAGTATAACCAGCCTTGAGACACATGAATGCATTATAAATAAATTTTCAAATTTATAAGTTTTTATGAATGTTTCCATATGCCTTTAATACTCTCAGGAAGTACACAGGCAGTAAGAGAAATTAAATGCAAATTATGGCCCTATTGACCTCAAAACAAGTGTTTTCTAGATGAAATATAGTTACATATGTAAACTTTATCAGGATATAGCAAATACTAGAAGATCAATTTAAACTTTTGTAAAAGTCGAGTAGTATATAGCAACTGCAGAAATTTGTTCAAGTGTGACCCTCTAATGTCCTGTTTAGAATATCAATACCTATTTGATTTGCAAAGTTTCAAGTTTTGACCCTCTAATGTCCTGTTTTTTTGAATATCATTAACTTTCAAAACGCATCATTGCCTATAACAGAATAGACCTCTAATTACTTTAAGCTTGCACAGATGAGAATATCTCATTATTTATACTTGCTTTTGATACTTTACCATTTTTTACATTACTTAGTTCTTTCTCACTCTCAAGAGTCAATAGAAATCCGATCACCTCCTTTAAACCCCTGAGATTCCCCTTTTGATAATTTAAAAATACATATATAGTTCTTGTCACATAATTTCATTCTCCTATACTAGATTTTTGGAGAGGAACCCTGCACATTTCATTAGAGAGTAAGTACACTGGGTAAAACATCAAAGTCTTCAATCTGAACGAAATGGTCCTATGTACACAATGGGAGTTCAATATTTATTCAATGACTGCTATTCTGATTCACAACTCAAAATAATTATAAAGAATGTGCAATGAGGAAGTACCCTAATGATTTTTGAAAGTATTTTAATGGCTCTGCTTTGTTATTCTTCACAATTTAAATGTCTGTAGAGAATATATTTTAAAAATGTGATGATGAAAAGTTCAATACATTAGTGGCCTGAATTTTTATGCTACATATTTTTAGCAATACAAATTACCCAGAGGAATTCTAAATCCTCCAAAGCACACTGGCAGTATAACCAGCCTTGAGACACATGAATGCATTATAAATAAATTTTCAAATTTATAAGTTTTTATGAATGTTTCCATATGCCTTTAATACTCTCAGGAAGTACACAGGCAGTAAGAGAAATTAAATGCAAATTATGGCCCTATTGACCTCAAAACAAGTGTTTTCTAGATGAAATATAGTTACATATGTAAACTTTATCAGGATATAGCAAATACTAGAAGATCAATTTAAACTTTTGTAAAAGTCGAGTAGTATATAGCAACTGCAGAAATTTGTTCAAGTGTGACCCTCTAATGTCCTGTTTAGAATATCAATACCTATTTGATTTGCAAAGACTTTAGTAAAACTAAGTTTGTGATTCATCCAATCATACATTCACCTGCCCATCAATCCATCGATTTATCCATTCATTTATTCCTATGAATATGAGTGCATAAATGAGCCTGCCTCAAACTCTTAGGGTATTAGCTAGCTATATGGTTAAGACAATAATTTATATATCCCTTCTGGAAAAATAAAACACACAAATTAAAGTCTTGTCACATTAATATTTTTCCTGTATTGCTTATGTTGCATTAGTACTTCATGCACGTATAATTTAATTTAGTAAAAGTGTCAAAAAAAGAGAGAGAAAGAGAGGATTCTCCCTATGAATAGTCAGCATCCAAGTATGTTGAAGGAAAAAATGTGTGTGGTTATAATAAATATTTTACTCTGATAAAGTTATAATAATGTTTATATTAGTAAGTCAAATATCCTTTTCAGGAACTAGGGTATGAAAATCAAGCAAACTAGGTCTAGAGTTTCCATTATTTAAGTTGAATATCCAGTCAATACATTAGACTAATTTGAAGATCCGAGACATTCTATGCCCTTAAACTCTACTCACAATTCATAAGGATTCACAAAGATCTTAAAAGACAGGGGAGCACAAGGAGAACAACACACGAAGAGAAAGGCAGAGGTTGGAGGTACTTAGTTACAAGCCAAGAGACATTTTGGAGTACAGAAGCTGGAGCAGGCAAGAAAGGTCTCTCTCCTAAAGACTTGAAAGAAATAGTGCCACCCAGAAGACATCGTGCTTTTGGATTCCTACATTTCTGAATTACTACAGAAAACATTCTGTTGTCTTCAGTCACCCAGGTTGTGACATCTTGTGACAGCGTTCCTAGGAAACTAATAGGTCACCTCAGGAACGCACTTTTCACATCAAATGTCTAAAATCTTGCCAATGGGCAACCAGTGAGAATTTAGAGCTTTCAGGTATCAGTTATACTTGGTCTGCTGCTTGTCACTTTTGTAGTATGATTTAAATAAATTTCTTCGAAACAACACACAAAGAAGGCATATGCCAAGAGCAATTTCCTTTCCATGTACAGTGGTATACTTCCTCAGTCATCTAGTAAGTTACATTAAAAATGTAACTGTGATTAACTTTCAGGTCTCTATATAAATGCTTTCTTTACTCTCAGTATGAAAATTGATCTAGTGCTCTTATCTAAAAGAAGAATATAGAATTCCAGATGTACATTTCCATGAAATACATATTTTTCCCTTTCCATGAAATACATATTTTTTCCTTTGTCTTTCAAAATGCCACTAAACTGAACAAATAATAGGATAAGGAGAAACAGTACGCCTCCCTGAGGACTGATTCACCCCAGGTTCCTCCCATGACATACAGGAAAATCATGTGACAAGAGCAGTCTCAGGGCACAGTTGTGTCTGCCTCTGTCACTTAGTAACCACAGCAGGCAAAAATCATCAAATAAGTAATTGTAAATAATTTGTAAATAACCAAAATGAAACCCCAAAGGCAAAATTGTTAAGGCCTTATCTCTTCCATCTAATCTCATTAATGTTTGATTCCAAGTCTGAGAAGAAAATTCTGAAAACACATTTTATTAGGGAAATCTACATTTTTGCATATGGAATTTCCCACCAAATAACCATCGAGGATACTTATTAAGTTTCATGATTGGTCTCATCAATTATGAAAAATTATAAGTTAACAAAAATATCATTTTCAATTGTTCTACATTCCATAAAGCTGCATTGAGAGCCATAATGTTAGGCTATTAGTGCAGTGCTTTTAACCTAAATTCTGCACACTTGAATTCCTTGATATTTATTTTGCTATATGGGAAAGCAATGCACTAGATACTTCAGCTTGTCCTCAGTGTTAGATGCAAAAGTTTCTAATTATCTTTAGTCTTTTCTCCTTTTATTGTAATAATTGTAACTAAGTAAATATCCAATAAAGTTATGGTCTGTTCAAAAATTATGTTTTATTTCCTTGAAATGTCTATATAGTTGACTCGAGCTACTGCAACACAGGTTTGAATTCTCTGGATCCATTTATATGAAAAATTTTTTGTTTAAATTTTGGCCTCCTTTATTGTTTGTTTATTTATTTATTTATTTATTTTCATACATCTTTATTTTTGGCCTGTGTGGCCCTCCCATCACAGTGGCCTCTCTTGTTGCAGAGCACTGGCTCTGGGTGCATATGCTCTAGAGCGCTGATTTATAATTATGCTCCATGGCACATGGGATCTTCCCAGGCCAGGGATCGAACCAGTGCCCTTTGAACTGTAGGGTGGACTCTTTACCCATTGGACAATCAGGGAAGTCCTGAAGATTTTTCAACAAAGATATACTACCCAAACTGTATGATCTACCTATGGTTGAATCAATTTCACAGATACAAAGGGCCCACTGTAAAGTTACACTAGGATTCTCAACTGTACAGAGGTTTGTGCCCATATTTCTTTAGACATACGCTCTGGTATACCATCCCATGACATACAGGAAAATCATGTGACAAGAGCAGTCTCAGGGCACAGTTGTGTCTGCCTCTGTCACTTAGTAACCACAGCAGGCAAAATCATCAAATAAGTAATTGTAAATAATTTGTAAATAACCAAAATGAAACCCCAAAGGCAAAATTGTTAAGGCCTTATCTCTTCCATCTAATCTCATTAATGTTTGATTCCAAGTCTGAGAAGAAAATTCTGAAAACACATTTTATTAGGGAAATCTACATTTTTGCATATGGAATTTCCCACCAAATAACCATCGAGGATACTTATTAAGTTTCATGATTGGTCTCATCAATTATGAAAAATTATAAGTTAACAAAATATCATTTTCAATTGTTCTACATTCCATAAAGCTGCATTGAGAGCCATAATGTTAGGCTATTAGTGCAGTGCTTTTAACCTAAATTCTGCACACTTGAATTCCTTGATATTTATTTTGCTATATGGGAAAGCAATGCACTAGATACTTCAGCTTGTCCTCAGTGTTAGATGCAAAAGTTTCTAATTATCTTTAGTCTTTTCTCCTTTTATTGTAATAATTGTAACTAAGTAAATATCCAATAAAGTTATGGTCTGTTCAAAAATTATGTTTTATTTCCTTGAAATGTCTATATAGTTGACTCGAGCTACTGCAACACAGGTTTGAATTCTCTGGATCCATTTATATGAAAAATTTTTTGTTTAAATTTTGGCCTCCTTTATTGTTTGTTTATTTATTTATTTATTTATTTTCATACATCTTTATTTTTTGGCCTGTGTGGCCCTCCCATCACAGTGGCCTCTCTTGTTGCAGAGCACTGGCTCTGGGTGCATATGCTCTAGAGCGCTGATTTATAATTATGCTCCATGGCACATGGGATCTTCCCAGGCCAGGGATCGAACCAGTGCCCTTTGAACTGTAGGGTGGACTCTTTACCCATTGGACAATCAGGGAAGTCCTGAAGATTTTTTCAACAAAGATATACTACCCAAACTGTATGATCTACCTATGGTTGAATCTGGATGTAGATCCACAGATACAAAGGGCCCACTGTAAAGTTACACTAGGATTCTCAACTGTACAGAGGTTTGTGCCCATATTTCTTACATTTTCAGAGGGTTCACTATGCATACTATTTCAAACTATAATATTTTTTGTCTTATTTCTACATCTTACTCTTGGTGTGTTCAATTTTGTACAAAATTATATTTTGGTCACAGATCATCATAATATTCATGATGACGAATATTCATTATATTCATCATAATGTTCATGAGCTCCTGTGAATTATATTTAAATGCTATGCACAACACACATAAAATACTATATATCAAACAGATAAAACGGTATAATTGGCACACAGGTGTGGAACGAAAACAGAAACCTTATGAAATCTAAATTTCTATTGTTATAGAAATTTACTGCAGACAATGTTTACCTGTAAGTTTCTATATATATAGACAGTTTTACTGTAAGTGTCCAGATTTCTCATTTAAAGTATGAAAACAGTTTTTGAGAATAAAAAATGTACAGGCCATTTGCTTGCTAGTATTTTTTTAACGAGGAAACATTTTCTGGATATATTTGTAAAGAATAAAAACCATTGTTCTGTCTAAACAGAGCTGTGTACAATTAACAAACTTGAAAACATTCATGTAGAAAAGATATAATTAAAAATAACTAAATATCTTACATTGTAATTAAGTAGAATAAACTTTGTGAATAAGAAAACCTCTTACTTACTCCTCCCAAAAAGGTGACATTGTGTGCTCAACCATGACAGTTACAGAAATGAGACTGTTGCTAAGCAACTCATCTTCTATAATCTTGTAAAAGGCTTTTGTGTCTGAGGAAAACTGAGGCAAAGAAAAGTTTGGGAAGCTAATGAGGAAGAAATGGCTTCAGTGCAAATCGATCAATAGTGCACCTGACCAGAAAATCAACTATGAATGAGACGAAAGGTAAAGAAGCTACTTAGACCTACTTGAGAGCAAATTTATTATCATCAGGTGTGTTTAATTGTCTCCACTCTAATTCCCTGTTATCATTTGGTTTTTCTGTGCATCCAGCAATACTTTCTTATGTGGAAGTTCAATAATATGCAGCAGCTTTTCTACTAAGCAGGCTTAACAATAACCCCAAACAGTGTTTTGATTACTTCATTTTCTGTATCATTTAAGAATCCAATAAGCTGTCATTGGCCTCCTTTCATGTTCTGGTTATATGAATGGCAATAAAGTACGATTTGAACTGAGCTCTGCTGCCTATAAAGACAGAGCCATGTCATTGGTGCTACATGCATTAAATCAAATTCATAGACTTATTCTAAAGTAAGAAGCTCAGAAACTGAAGGTCAAGATAGGAGAAAAGTCAAAAGAAAAATTTCTGGCAGATTCTGTGGTGTGCTCTGGGTTCTCTCTGTGAAAATAGAGCCATGGTCAAATCTGAGTTGCCAAATCTTTGATTTGTTGCCAAAGGGAGCCTCCAGATGAGTTCAAACTCTAATGCCTGTGGAAGTTTTTCTATGCCCTGAATCACTGAGTTGACTTAGATCACACATCACTGATCAGTACATTTTTAGAAGCAAGCATCATGGTCTTAAAGTTTTCCTGGTGACTCAGAGGGCAAAGAATCTGCCAACAATGTGGGAGACTCAGGTTCAATTCTTGCATCAGGAAGATCCCTTGAGAGAAGGGTATGGCTACCGACTCCAGTATTATTTCATGGAGAATTCCATGGACAGAGGAGCCTGCTGGGCTACTATCCATGGGATCACAAAGAGTCAGACAAAACTGAGTGTGCACACGAACACACTGTGATCTTAAGAAAACAAGAGGTCTTCATGGAAGAGGCAAGTACTCTCCAAAAAGGTGACATTGTGTGCTCAACCATGACAGTTACAGAAATGAGACTGTTGCTAAGCAACTCATCTTCTATAATCTTGTAAAAGGCTTTTGTGTCTGAGGAAAACTGAGGCAAAGAAAAGTTTGGGAAGCTAATGAGGAAGAAATGGCTTCAGTGCAAATCGATCAATAGTGCACCTGACCAGAAAATCAACTATGAATGAGACGAAAGGTAAAGAAGCTACTTAGACCTACTTGAGAGCAAATTTATTATCATCAGGTGTGTTTAATTGTCTCCACTCTAATTCCCTGTTATCATTTGGTTTTTCTGTGCATCCAGCAATACTTTCTTATGTGGAAGTTCAATAATATGCAGCAGCTTTTCTACTAAGCAGGCTTAACAATAACCCCAAACAGTGTTTTGATTACTTCATTTTCTGTATCATTTAAGAATCCAATAAGCTGTCATTGGCCTCCTTTCATGTTCTGGTTATATGAATGGCAATAAAGTACGATTTGAACTGAGCTCTGCTGCCTATAAAGACAGAGCCATGTCATTGGTGCTACATGCATTAAATCAAATTCATAGACTTATTCTAAAGTAAGAAGCTCAGAAACTGAAGGTCAAGATAGGAGAAAAGTCAAAAGAAAAATTTCTGGCAGATTCTGTGGTGTGCTCTGGGTTCTCTCTGTGAAAATAGAGCCATGGTCAAATCTGAGTTGCCAAATCTTTGATTTGTTGCCAAAGGGAGCCTCCAGATGAGTTCAAACTCTAATGCCTGTGGAAGTTTTTCTATGCCCTGAATCACTGAGTTGACTTAGATCACACATCACTGATCAGTACATTTTTAGAAGCAAGCATCATGGTCTTAAAGTTTTCCTGGTGACTCAGAGGGCAAAGAATCTGCCAACAATGTGGGAGACTCAGGTTCAATTCTTGCATCAGGAAGATCCCTTGAGAGAAGGGTATGGCTACCGACTCCAGTATTATTTCATGGAGAATTCCATGGACAGAGGAGCCTGCTGGGCTACTATCCATGGGATCACAAAGAGTCAGACAAAACTGAGTGTGCACACGAACACACTGTGATCTTAAGAAAACAAGAGGTCTTCATGGAAGAGGCAAGTACTCTCCAAAGATTTTCAGAAATCCTTCAGTAAAGGAAGTTGATAGATCAGTATGCTTCCCTAAGGCACCTAAGAAGGAAGTTTTCTTTGGTTATTTGACTATTAAATAAAATTAGGACCACTACAGGTTACAGATTTGGAAAATCTGAACTAAGTAAAACTACCCTAAAATCTGGTTGGTAACACAATTTGGGGGATCAGACACAGGAGACAATCAAATAAGAAGCTAAGAAAACATAAAACCAAAATGAGGCCCCAAAGGCAAAATTGATGAGGCCTTATCTCTTCTGTCTAATCTCGTTAATGTTTGACTGGAAATCTGAGAAGTGGAGCGTACTGTCTCACCACGTGCACCGATGCAGACAAACTCTCAGAATTTAGGTCACATTCTGCTTCCTGAAATAACTACAGAACTACACTGTTGGGGTTACATGTACCACTAATGGCTGTGTTTCTTTCTTCCATATAAATATACTGTTTAATGCTAACACTGTAAGACAGAGGCATGCTCACTGTCACACAGAGACCTATTTCTCTAAACAGTATTTTACGCTGCTCACATTTGTGATTTCCTTCTACCCGACATGTAACTTCATTGTTGTAACACAGAGCTATGTATTCATTTATTTCTGTTTGTAACTTTCTCTTTGTCCTTCTTGAGCACACATTTCATGAGAAACTGATGGATTTCAAAATACTGTTAACTATCACAATCCATTGTCTCTAGCCTGTGGCTGAAATGACAGGCTGGCAGGGAAGACACAAACCATGAGTTTATGCAGCTGTTTTCATAGAGGCACAATTAATCTCATTAAAGAAAATGGTAGAGAAAGATGGGTTAAAGAAAAATACCCCACCACTCAATCCAACTCTTTGAAAACACAAACAATCCCTTGAGAGACAAGGGCATCATGGTCTTAAAGTTTTCCTGGTGACTCAGAGGGCAAAGAATCTGCCAACAATGTGGGAGACTCAGGTTCAATTCTTGCATCAGGAAGATCCCTTGAGAGAAGGGTATGGCTACCGACTCCAGTATTATTTCATGGAGAATTCCATGGACAGAGGAGCCTGCTGGGCTACTATCCATGGGATCACAAAGAGTCAGACAAAACTGAGTGTGCACACGAACACACTGTGATCTTAAGAAAACAAGAGGTCTTCATGGAAGAGGCAAGTACTCTCCAAAGATTTTCAGAAATCCTTCAGTAAAAGGAAGTTGATAGATCAGTATGCTTCCCTAAGGCACCTAAGAAGGAAGTTTTCTTTGGTTATTTGACTATTAAATAAAATTAGGACCACTACAGGTTACAGATTTGGAAAATCTGAACTAAGTAAAACTACCCTAAAATCTGGTTGGTAACACAATTTGGGGGATCAGACACAGGAGACAATCAAATAAGAAGCTAAGAAAACATAAAACCAAAATGAGGCCCCAAAGGCAAAATTGATGAGGCCTTATCTCTTCTGTCTAATCTCGTTAATGTTTGACTGGAAATCTGAGAAGTGGAGCGTACTGTCTCACCACGTGCACCGATG